>OW052242.1:82970875-84285250 GCA_932526585.2 Philonthus cognatus
AATCAAGATAAGTTATGTTCGGCCGGTGACCAAACCAAAGTATCCATCAAGTTTGTGAAGTGCAACATCTGTCTCGAAACTTTCCACGAAGACTGTTTTAAATCGGAAGACAAGTTCGGCACAGCAGCATGTACGCGCTGTGAAAATCAAGGTATCCAACGAGCTACACTTCAACTAGTTCTTAAACTAAGGGATGAAGTAAGTGAATTTCACAGCCAATTATCATCAAGCTTCAAAACTATAAGAGAACAAGATAAAATCATAAACACTCTTACATCTAACCTCAATAACATTAACCAACAACAAATCAAGCCATACTCAAAAGAAATTACACAGGAAACTGTAAAAACGCCAACAAACTTAAGTAAACAGGGATCTATAACAGCACTCAATACTAAGCAGCATCAATCCACTCGCAAAGAGATGGCAGAAACATCGACAAGAAACACTCAGCAGAAATCTACAACAGCACTCAATACTAAGCAACAACCCGCGCAGATGGCAGAATCATCGAAAACAAACACTCCTCAAGCCAATGTGACCGCTACGTCACCGAAACTACAAGCCGCGAAATCCGCACCGCAGCAAACCGAAACCCAAAACAACAAGGAGGAATGGACTACAGTACATCACCGACGCAAAAAACCTCCATCTCATTTTCAACGATGCGCCGAATCAAATAACTTAACAACATGCCCGCGTATTACACGTAAATGGTTATTTGTTTCGAGAATTCAAAAAGGCGTCCCTCCCCTGGAAGTTCAAAACTATATAGTAGACAAAACACGTTCTTTTGGACATGATATCCCAGCCAAGCAAATTATTATCGAAGAATTGGAACCCAGATTCAAGAATGGCGATTACGCGTCATTCAAAATTGGCATCCCTCATGAATTCTCACATAATTATTCAGCCCGAATTCTGGCCCGACCATGCTTTTATAAATCGGTTCTACATTCGGAAACCCGGCAACTCCACCCACAAAAATTTTCAGACGTCTCCACCACCCATACAAACGATATAAATAAAAAAAACAATAGTTACGATCTGTTACTACTTAATATTAGATCTATAAATGATAATAAATTAAACCAAATTGTAATAGACTACGGCCAGTATAATCTAAATTTTATTTGTCTCACTGAGACATGGATTAAATACGATGATCTAGCTTGCAAAAACATAGAAACCTTTTCACTAGGATTGCATTACTGCCGCTTCGGTCGCGGTGGTGGTGTGGCCATCTGGTACAAACAAAATCTAAACGTCACCATCGATATCGATAAATTTAATGCCGACGGCATCATAGAGATCTGTGGCGTTTTATGGGAAACTAAACGCGGAAAAAACATATTAATTGTCACATGCTACCGACCACCAGCGGGCAATTTCCAGTCATTCGTTGCCTCATTACAAAACAGCCTACACCACATTCATGATACTAAAACTAAAATAGTACTCAATGGCGACTTCAATATAAACTACGATCCGCGATGTAATAATTTCGTAATATTAAAAAATCTGCTTTTGTCATACGATCTACACCTAATTAATAATGTACATACGAGATGCACAACAACCTCTGCATCGTGTATAGATCATATATACACAAACTTGTCTTCCACAGACACACTCACAATAACAAACACCATATCTGATCATAAATCGCTATTATACAAATTTAATATTTGTCACATTGTAGACAAAAATACAACTATCACTCGCAATTATAATGATCACAACATATATAACTTTCTCAAAGATTTATCTTCTGAATCATGGTCAAATATGTATGAAGTAAATGACTTCAATACTAAATTTAATAACTTTCATTTTTCCTTCAGTCAACACTTCAATACAAATTTTCCGCTACAGAAAAAGAAGGTCTCAAAAAACAAACCACGGGTGAATTCTGTAGTCACATCATCAAGTCAAAAACTACGCGATTTATTTATTCTCAAATCACAACATCCTCAGTTAACTCCAGCATACAACAATTTAAGAAAACAACATTACAGATTAGTATCTACAACAAAAAAAAACATTTTATCAAAATATAATAAGACAATCCGATAACATGGCGCGATCTGTTTGGCAAATAACCAACGAACTCACAAATAAAATAACACCGCGGAAAAATATCAATCTTAAATACGAAAACATTCACGTAAAAAATCCTGAAACAATAGCAACACTATTCAACGATTTCTTCAGCAACGAACCTTTAAATCTAGTGAGCAATATCAGAACAACTCCACCGATAACACAACAGTACAACCCACAAAGGCAATCCATATTTTTGAGACCTTATGAAGAAAATGAAAATTTTGATCATGATAAATAAATTAAAAAACAAAAAATCGCATGGCTTTGACAACATTCCTGACTTCACAATAAAAACATCAGCATTACAGATATTAAAACCAATAACACATTTAGTAAATATATCGCTTGAACACGGAATTTTCCCAGATAAACTGAAAGAATCAATAATTATTCCAATTTATAAAAAAAAAAACAACAACGAGCACATCCATAACTATAGACCAATAGTCTTAGTATCTACCTTTTTTAAACTGTTTGAATTATGCATGCACAATAGATTAACAGAATACCTAAACAAATTCAACATCATCACACCAGCCCAGCACGGGTTTCGAAGAACATTTTGACCACCACTGCACTCAATTCCTTTTATTCAATAATTACAGAACTTCTTGAAGCAGGTAATCAACCCGTAGGTATCTTCATCCACCTCAGCCGTGCTTTGGATTGTTTAGATATTGATCTTTTACTAGACAAACTGTATACATACGGTATACGAGGTACAGCATATAACTGGTTCAATTCATATCTCTCTAATAGACGACAACGAGTAAAAATAACTGACTATGAACATGATACCCCCTATAACATAAATTCACACTACATAACAACAAATATAGGTGTTCCTCAAGGATCCATCCTCGGACCTCTATTATTTTTAATCTATATCAATGATATTGTCAATCACATTTCCAACGCTTCGATTCTCATGTATGCTGATGATACCTCAGCTATTGTAAGCCATCATGAATCTCCTATTTTAGAGAACTCTTGTAATCAACAAACTTTCTATAAATTTATCAATAACTGCGTACATTAGATTTAATACCAAACAAACTAAGAAAGACTTGACACTAAATATTACACTAGATACCCACCAGCTGGCGCCAGTTGATAATACAAAGTTTCTAGGAGTATATATTGATCAAAATCTCGACTGGAATATACACTGCGGAAAATTAGCTTCAACAATTAACAAATATTGTTATAACATACGTATTCTCAAAAATTATCTTACTTTATGTCAGCTTAAACAATTCTTACATGCCGTCATTCAGTCTCGATTGAGATACGGAGTCTGCTTTTGGGGAATGTCTAGTTCATGGCGAGAAGTGTTCATTGCCCAAAAGAGAGCCCTTCGAGCGATGGCTGGTATCGGTAGAACAGATTCCTGTAAAGACTATTTTAAGAAGCTTGGTATACTAACACTACCATCTCTAATTATTTACGAACTATGTCTGTACTTCTTTAAAAACAAAAATGATCCTGCATTTGTATTAAACAAACAAATACATAACTACCCTACGAGGACAGCTGATAATCTTTACATAAAACAGTACAAATTAAATATTTTTAAGTACTCCCCCAATGTACTCGGTGCGCTACTGTTCAACCGACTGCCAGTCGACATAAAATCAAATAGCAGTATGAAAACTTTTTGTAATAAATTACACGCCTTTCTGTTAAATAAATCTATATATAATATAAGCGAATATTTTAATAATTATTTGTTAAGATATTTGACTAATAAATATTATTTCGACTAATAAATATTATTATTATATTTACAAATTACAAATTTTGTGAACACTTTGTATATGTTACATGCTGAAAAGTAGTTACATCTTATTTTACAGGCATCACGACGATTTTATAAAAAGTAACGTTTTTTCGTTAAGTTGAAATTAAAAAAGTTTATATAGCGCTCTACCAATCCTGAGACAATCTGTATATCACTAAAAATAAAAATATTTTGATTAAAATATTAACAAATAGCTTTATAGAACAAATGTTTAGTCGATTGTTTATAGCAATCATTTTACACAAAATGTAAAAAAAATCTAGTCACATATTTACAATATTAATGGCCTCGCCTCGAAAGGCTTACTACAGTTTTTTAATTTATTATTATTATTTCAAATTTTTCTTTAGTATTTTCCATTTAAAATGCATTAGCGAATTGCGCAACATAAAGCTTCTCACAATATTTTCGAACACCCGTAATTGTGCTAAATTATTCTATCCTCTTGGATACTTAAAAAAATATATAGTTTTGAGTGTTGTCGGAAAAATGTCCACTGGAAATAAACCCATCGGAAACAATCGCACAGGAAAAAATACCCCACGTGGAAATAACCCCACGGAAAAATAAAACACGCTTAAATTACCTTACGAAGAAAATATCCTGCTAGAAAAAAAGCCCACGGGTAAGAAAATCCCACACGGAACGAAAAACCTATGCGGATAGAAATAGAGGCAGTTAATGTAATTCATAATAATGATAATATTTTTTTTTCTGATTGATACAATAATATTGCCTTGGTTACAATATGTCATAACATACTCATATATTCCTAAGGAAATACGAAACTTTTTAACAATCCATATTTTCCTAGGGAAATATGGATTGTCAAAAGGTGAAAATATCCTGCTAGAAAAAAAGCCCACGGGGAAGAAAATCCCACACGGAACGAAAAACCTGCGCGGATAGCAATACAGGCAGTTAATGTAATTCATAATAATTATAATATTTTTTTCTGATTGATACAATAATATTGCCTTGGTTACAATATGTCATAACATACTCATATTTTCCTAAGGAAATACGAAACTTTTTGACAATCCATATTTTCCTAGGGAAATATGAATTGTCTAAAAGTGACAAGAAAATGTTTTCTTCGATACCGTTTACATTTTGAGCGTATTCGCACTGGCTACTTTTTGTCGCGCCACAAACATCCGACAAATGACGAACGCTGCACATAAATAGTAGCATTCACACACAGCCACGTCACAAAATGTGACGCGACTAGACACAAAGTACAGAATCAAATTGACGCATTCACACGTCCGCGCGTTTTATAGTGGCAGCGTGTGAACACGCTCATTTTCCGTTAAATGTAACATTAATTTCTGTGACTACGAATAGAACAAACAAGTTACCTCAAAAAAAAAAAAAAAAAAATTATAAGAACATACCAAATCTTCAAAAATGTGAAAATTGCATACATATTTTTATATGTTGATTTAGATTTGGCTGGAACTAAACATTCACGGGCTTTCACCGTGTGCGTTAGCACGTACGACATTTCAAATTATGACATGATGAAAAAGTCAGACCCACGTTTGACCAGTCTACTATGATAATTGCAAAGTAACGTTATTAATAAATTCAAAAATTAATCCAATATTTTCCTCATTTCAGAAAGGTTTTGCTTTAGTCAGAAAAAAACTAGTAATTACAACACGGGAAATATGAACATATTTCTCTTGGTTGGCTATACCAAGGGTAGACAATGCTTATGGAAGAACTGGATTCCGAGTTTTCGAGGATAGAAAAGGAGAGACTGTGGTCGGGAAGTGGGTCCATCTACTTATGAATAGAGTAAACGTAGAAGTATTCTAGAGAAAACTGCTCCGGTTGCGTCTACACACACACCCACACACAAACGCGCTCGCTCTTATTTCGTCGTGTAATTTGATCCCGTCTACACCACTTGTACGATGATAAATTTGATGACCTTCAGAAAAAATAAACTGTTCCGAAACATTGATTTTATTTTCAGATTTCCAGCGTGTTCGAAATTATGGACTTTGGGAATCAGATATATTTAAAAAGCTCCTAAATAAACCTAAAATTTAATTAAAAATCAAAAAATTAAATTCAATGAGTTTACATTAAAGAATTCATTTGATATTATTTTTATCTTGATTGTTTTTTTTTTCTTCATAAATTCAATTAAAACTTTGGTATGTACCAAATTTGGCAAATAATTTATATTATTCATTAGTTATACAGAGAGTTTTTTAAGTATAAATAACTCAATATACAGAATACACTGTACATTTTTCTGGGCTTTTCTAAACTCGAAATTTTACTTCATGCGCCCCGCGCACAAAACACTGATTTTACGTGAGGTTCAAATATACTTAAATTTCACAATATTTTAGTGTTTTATACGCGTGGCGCATGAAGTAAAATTTCGAGTTTCGAAAAGCCCAGAAAATTTGTCTCACATTTTCACGGGGCTTTTCTAAACTCGAAATTTTACTGCTTAGTCTGGGAGAGGAAAACACTCGTTTAAAGCATCAAATTGAACTCTTTTAAAAACACAACGAATATTTACAGATTTAAAGAAAATAAGGTGTTAAAAATCATAAATAGTTTATGATTATATTAAAGTGATAATGGATTTTCAAAAAATTAGTGCCTCAACAATGTAATGTATACGCTGTCAATGTTCAGGCATTCGTCGATTTTATATAAAAACGTGCAATATGAAGTTAAGAACGAGTGTATCCACTCCCAGACTAAGCATGAAGTAAAATTTCGAGTTTAGAAAAGCCTGAAAATTTGGCTCGGGCGCGTAGCGAAGCGGAGCGACCGAGCCAAATTAGGCTTTTCTAAACTCGAAATTTTACTTCATGCGCCACGCGTATAAAACATTGTAATATTGTGAAGTATTTATAATACACTTTAAATAACAAAATATTTAAATTTTTCTTGGTATATTTTCAATTCAGGTCAAATAATATAATATATCAAATAAACTTATTTAGTAACTTAATTATCAAAAAATAATAATGTTGCGTGTATGCATCAACGGCGCTTAATGGGTTAAAAACTTCAAACGGTAATAATTCAAAAACTAAAAAAAAAATTACAACTGCATTTTGCACTGACCCCTTTAATTAAAAAAGAAACCCTTATCGATCAGTAGATTTGATCTGATCAATAGGATTGATCTGATTAGTTAATAAAATGATAAGTTGATGTATTTGTTTTACTTATTATCAAAAGTTAAATAGTTTTGTATTTTAAGTTTCTTGTACAAAATAAATAATACTTAATGAATTTTACAACGTTCACATATAATTTCATAAAATCTATTCTCTAATAAGGCAGAAAATAAAATTGTAGAAGGAAAGGCATGAATGAATGTAACACGCATCCTTAGCTCGTTAAAAGAAAAATAAAACGTGTTTTCAAGATTGAAAAATCAACATCTCTGAGACTTGATTTCGCGACATCTGGAGTAAAATAGTCGTAACCGACCGACCGCAGGAAGCCAGACTGGTGTATATAGGCAGCCATATACACCAATTTGGCATTAAGCGCTCTGCTCCCATTCGCGTGTACCCAAAATTTATATGGGGACTGGCTAACTGGATATACATGAACTGTGGCTATACATCCCTCTGGCTTCGCCATCGGGAATCTCCTCATATTTCCCTAGATGTAATAATAACATGGCAAACATTTAAATTAGATTATTAAAATAGTTATCTTGAAATTTTTGTTCAGCAAACAATTTTGTGAAATACTTTTTTCGACAGGAAATACTTAAAATATTTCATGAACAAAAAATACATGAAAGGCAAAATCTGTTCGTTTATTTATGATTTTAAAAAATGTACGTCATGGAAAATGCACATTTTTTAACTCTCTAAAATCGTTTTTACCTCAAATTAAACGTTTATTAGTACTAAGTCGCCCACCTTATTAATAATTTAAATCAGTTGCACAGTTTATGACTTAAAACGCAACAAGTAAAAAATTGATACATTTATTTTTCGTTTAAAACCATGAAACGCATTTAGAATTAAGTGATGTTAATTAGATATTTAACTGTATGTTTTTGAGTTTTTAAGTGAAGTGATTATTACACTAAAAAAGAGTGTTATTCCTTACTTCACTTTTTATTTTTATCGTTAGATGTACATTTCGAGACACAAAGTGCTCATATCAATAACAAAACAAGGTTTTGTTATTATTGATAATGAGAACTTTGTGTCTCGAAATGTACATCTAACAAAAAAATAAAAAGTTAGGTAAGGAATAACAGTCTTTTTTAGTGAGATATTTTTATTATCGAAATCGTGTTTATGATGCACGCTCAAATCTCCTTTACAGTTTTTAATTGATATTAAATAGATAAAAACAAGTGTAAATTATTTTCATAAGAAAAAAAGAAGCTCAAGTTTCCTTTAAGCATTCACTGTTTTAGAGTTCAATTTAAGATATCTGACAAATGTTTCCCTGATTAAGCATGAAGTAACATTTCAAGTTTAGAAAAGCCTTAAAATCTGGTTTGATCGCTACACGAAGCGGAGCAGCCAAACCAAATTTTCAGGCTTTCCTAAACTCGAAATTTTACTTCATGCATCAGGCATATAAAACACTGATTTCAAAGGAAGTTTAAAATATACTATTAAGGCTAGACATTTTTTGAATCTAAGTATTCAATTATTCATTCGAAAACATTTTCAAAATTCTAATATTTAGATAATTTCTGTAGTTGTATTACAAATAAATAAATAATCGAATATTCAAATATGTAAAAATTTAGTGATTAAAATATTTATATTTGAATATTTGATAATTTTTATTATTCAAATTCGAATCCCAATTAATTATAACCAAAACTAATAATTGCAATTGATAAACATATTCCATTGTTTGATAAATACAAATCAATTATTTTTTGTGTTCATTATTTTTTTAAATATTATAGCCATATTGATAATTGAATAAAAGTCACTTGGTTTGTTTCACTACTGTTTTTATTCACTCTGACTACTTTCGACTTAACGTTATTCTCAAGGAGTAAATGACGATAAGTCGAAAACTAGTCGGAGAGAATAAAAACAATAGTGAAAAGAACCAAATGACTTTTATTCAATTATCAATACTGTAAACATGTTTCATCAATTGAATAATGAGAACCACGTTGAAGATATCATAGCCATTTCAAAATGTAACTTTCTTTTGAATAACCTTACATTATTTCTCATTTTGAATAAAAATCTCTGTCATATTTCCAATAATCACTTACCTTTTTAGAAGACCACTGCAATGATTAATGTTCACTAACTGTTTTAGAGAGAAATAAACACCATTTGTTTATTTTTTTTCTAAAATCGTTTAATTAACTAACATAACATTAATTACATAGTTTTATTAAATATATTTCATATAAATATAATAATATTACAATCTCTTTCGTTCTATTTAAAAAAAAGAACTCAAAAAATAAAATACATACACAGGAATATTATAAAGCACTTTCTTGAGTATATTTTAATTAACACATTCCATTTATTTCTCAGAGATAAAAAAGAAAACGCTACTTTCGCGTCGCCCACAGGGGATCCAGAGTGCTCAGCGGATCCACAGCCACCTTCTCAATTGGAACAATATTTGTATCCTCAGACTTTTCACTATCACTTTTAGTAAACTCTAAATAAGAAAAAATAACATAAGGCATGGAAAACTGTATGTGTACCTAATAAATTAAACACTTTCCGTCTTATTAATTGTCTCCAATAGTTTTATAATTCAGATACAAATGTCTGGTAGTCATACAATTCTCAACTAGTGACTATTAGTAGGATTGATAATTATTTAATAAATCGATCAACTACTTCCGAAACCGAAAAAAGTGCAAAATATGAATTTTGACAAGAGAAAAAATACTAGTTAATTATTATATGAGCTACATAATCTTTCTGATTTTTTTACAGTAGGTATAGCTTTATCATGATCGATTTTTATTAAGTACTTTAAGTAGATGGTTATACTAATTGTGGTAAGTTAATAATATCTGACTGACAAAGACATGTTTTTGTTAAACCGGGTCTTACGAGGTTTCAGAAGTACTAGGTGATCAATGTCAACTGTCCTGAGTTGGCATACTAAATTTAAGGTGTTATGATTGAATAATTGGCTACCATGATTTATGTTATAAACTGGATGGTATTTATATTCGTTATTATCATGTTTCACAAGGTTCAACAAGATATATAATTTTAAACAATAGCAAGAAAAACCATTTTTTTAATTTAAACAAATCATGAGTCCAAGATTAGGCAAACTTTTCTTAACGAAAACTTCATTCGTGAAGAAACAAAAATAAATTTATAAATATCCATACTGACTAGAGTAAATGTTCAAAATAACCACCTTCGCACTCTAAACTAAGGTCCAGGCAGACCCGGCTACAACCGGTGGGAGAATTCCTGGCCATTGTTCTCTCAAGACCTTGGCTACTATGGCCGGTAGGAAAATATTTTTTCCGGGCCGGTCTCATACCTTGTATCCAGGCCTGGGTCCAAGTGCCATCCTTGTTCTGGGTTCCACTTCGAAAGTGGGCGATAACAATAAATATATATTGCGGTATTGTAAACGGCATTGTCTAAGTAAATTCGCAGAAAACAATAAATACGAGTGACAGCACAACATCTGACAGTTCAGGGGAAATAATAAATTACTGAATCATGTTTCTAAACTTTCAAACATAAAAATGTACTAATGTAGTGATTTTTTAGTTGCCAACCCCGGACACTTGAGATTGATCAAGCTGCAGTTGATCAATATAGTATACGCATTTCCTCAAAACAAAAAAAAAATTCGTAGTAGTCTTTCTATTTTTGGGACAAACTAGTGTCCTATCTTCAATTTTTGTACTGTAGCTTAATAAATGCATGTTTATTTACCTCTTTTCAGTGTTTGTAGGTAGCTTAATAAAGAAGTGTAAACGAATTTAAGGTGCTCCCTGTCCCTCAAAATATTTTTTCTAGCATTGGACATTTTGCACGCCAAGCTTGGAATGTCTGGCAGGGGAACGCCCGTCGCCGCTAGCTCCATCAGTGTTGCTAACATGACGGTGGAAATGCCGCTCCTTCCCACGCCGGCCAAGCAATGAACCAGCACCGGATTTCCGTTGCACTTTTGTTGATTGTAAATTGTGATGACACGTTTTATAAAATCGACGAAAGGCAAAGGATTCGTTGGAAATAAACTGAAAAGATCAACACTATTTATAATTACTTCGTGTATTAATAAAAACTGGCAAGAAACAAGGACAGACAATTAACATTTATTTATGTGTTTAAATTAAATAATTTTTATTGTCCTACACCCGAATTGATAATTGGATTGATTTGATTTGATATATATACTTTTTGTTGTATCATACATAAGTAGCACATGAAAATAATTTTATCAACAAATCAAACACTTGCACTAATAGTTATTTTCGTCAAATGAGGACAAGAATAAAATTGCAAATATTGTGTCGAGAAAATAACTTTTTGTAATGTAGAAAAATTAAACAGAAATCCTCCATCTAAGTGTCTACAGCAGCAAGAAGCTAAGACGAACTTTATTTCAGTGATGTTAATCTTCGCAAGAAAAAAAAATTACTGAATCTAAGCCTACTTCATTTGACGTATCTGTATAACACATATTTAAGGCCCAATTGCATAAATATTTTTAACTGAGTTCATCCCTAAAGGTGGTTAAAAATGACACTTTTTTTAATTCTAATGCCGGGTTTCATCAATGTCACTTAAATTGACCAATTCATCAAATAAAGTTTAGTAAAAGTTACACACATGCCAAAAAATCAATCAATTCACAATGTTTGACATTGATGATATAGAAAATGTCTATTTTAATCTACATATAAATCTGAACATTGAATAAAATTTAACTCATATTGATGAAACTCTGCTCCTATATTTTATAAAACAAGAGACTCACCTTCCTGGCCATGATGTAAACTGCAACAAAGTTATGATTCTACTCTCCTTTATTTCAAGATGAGCATAATTAATTTTCCTCTCAGTCCAAAACTCTTTTTCTGTACAACTCAACATGGTTACAATATTAGTCTGAATGATTACTTCTTTTCCAACGTCCGAAGGCCAATACATTTCTTCTTTTAGCTGGAAACAAACCCACATAATGATAATGCATCAACATAAGAGTCTTTATAAATGTTGTATACAGTAAAAATCTAGCAGTGGCATAACTTCAAATTGGAAAGCAAACCAAGTATTTTTACCTCCTGTCTTTCAAAATCCTTAAACCAAATGCTTGGAAAATTTGGATTTGGTCGCGTAGCGAAGCGGAGCGACTAATTCAAATGTTCAGGCTTTTCTAAACTCAAAATTTTACCTCATGCATAATCAAGGATTGGAAACACTTGTTCGAAACTTCAAATTTAACTCATTAGAAAAACAACAAATAACTTGACTAACTCAGCGTATATATCGGGAACACACTTACCTCATTGTTGGACAACAAACACACGATAGTTTCAACTTGCTGCTCCCAAACCATGGTCCAAAAATCGGAAATCGTCGAATTCGTTGGCGTCTGCGTGACGATAAAATCCATACAAAACGGACTGATATCCTTCACTTTCGATGCATTAATATAATCGTCCCTGGCCATCTTCAACTCTACCCTACTGTAATCATATGGTAAGATATCAGGACTCCGATTTTTAAGCGGATAACAACGCGCCACAGAAATACTCTTCTTCAACGAATCTAAATTCTCCTGACAATCCTGAATCTCCTTCCACCTCAAATCTAAATTACTCGGCCCGCTCAAAGTCTTGGTGTTCAAACCATCGACGTACTTCTCAAACTTATCAACTTCTTGAATAAATTGTTTCACGGTATCGGCGTTTTTAAACGGCGAGCCTTTTTTCAGTGATTTCTCCCGATTTTTTTGGATTTTCACGGCGGGTTCCGGGTTTTTCTTCTCCTCATTTTTTTTCGTAACTTGGGGTGTTACTTCCAGTTCCTGTTTGGTGTCTTTGGGTTCTTTCTGCGGGATCAACGGGGCTTGGCTTATTGAAAAATCCAGCCCGGCCAGAAGGTCGATGCTGCTTTCTTTCTTGGGACCGTCGGTATTGGGTTGGATGGGAGGAATTGGGGTTGGAGATGGAGTTTGTTGTTGGTTGTAAACATTCGCTGTCGCTGGTGAAGGATAACCAGCATTCGTTTGAGAATATGCAGCATTTGCTTGGTTGGATGAGGCTGGGAAAGCTGCATTTGTCTGATTGGTTGAAGCAGGATAAGCAGCATTTATTTGGTTGGTTGTTGTTGGATACCCAGTGTTTGTGTGATTGCTTTGATAAGCAGCATTTGTTTGGTTGGTTGATGCTGGATATGCAGCATTTGTTTGATTGCTTGGATAAGTAGCATTTGTTTGGTTGGTTGATGAAGGATAACCGGCATTGCTTTGATCAGCTGATGTTGTATAAGCAGAATTAACTGAATTGTTCAATATTGCTTGATAATTTGGTTGATATGCAGCATTAACTTGCGATGGATACGTTTGATTTAATTGGTTAGCTGCTTGATAGGAATCATTCGTTTGGCTAGCCAATTGCACTGGGTAAGTTTGGTTGGTTTGTGGTTGATAGGCGTTTGTTTGCTGAACATAACCACCACTCGCTTGATTCGTTGCGTAATTATTTAAATACGAATTATCCGATTGGTAAAATTGCGACTTGTCGACAATAATTGGTTGGCCCGCCGTAGGATAACTCGCAACGGGTTGGTTGTTTTTATAATACGTAACCATGTTCACACCTTGAATGTATCCTGTATTGCTTTGCATCATCTGATTTGGTCCAGTGTACAAGGCGCTTGCATCTGTGTAAGTTGGATTTGCTTGGGTGACAAGCGTCGGATTTTGAGTGTAATTAAGATTAGGTTGGACATAACTGGCATTCGTCTGACTGTAAGAAGCATTGGGTTGGGTATACGTTGTATTAGGCTGAGTGTAAGTTAAGTTAGGTTGGGTGTAAGACAGGTTTGTTTGACTGTATGTTGCTCCAGGTTGAGTGTATGTTGGAATAGCTTGGGTATATGTAAGGTTAGATTGATTATACGTGGTGCTAGGCTGAGTGGATGTAATGTTAGGTTGGGCGTAGGTTGCTCCTGCTTGATTCGCGTTAGGTTTGGTGTATGTAGAATTAGGTTGAACATAGGATGCTCCTGCTTGGTTTGCATTGGGTTGAGCATACATCGTATTTGTCTGACTGTACTGGTTAGGTTGGGAGTAAGACACGCTTGGTTGAGAATGTGACACCGTCGGAAAATACTGCAGACTGTTGGCCAGTGAACTCTCCCCATAATCACTAGTCGTTTGCTTGGTATACGCGTCATAATACGAGTAGGGATAATTCTGAAAGCCTGATTGGTTGTAATAATCCGTTTGATGGTAATTCCCTTGATTTGATTGGTTGTAGGTTGAAGTGCTGGGTTGACTGTACGTTGTGGTCGTATTCGCGTAAGTTTGACCCGCTGGAACATTAGACGCGTAAGCTTGGTCCTGTCCAATGCTTGACTGATACGCGGCGCTCGCTTGTCCAACGCTTGTATTATACCCCCCGGGAGTCGCGTTATTAGTTTGGCCTACGCTTGTATTGTAACCGGTTGCGCTAGACCCTTGTCCCATACTTATATTATTATTATAACCACCGCTACTTGACGTAGCCCCTTGTCCAATGCTAGTGCTGTACGCCCCGTTATTTGCGGTAGATCCTTGCCCAACGCTCGAATTATACCCTGCACCACTTGCGCTAGTCCCTTGCCCAACGCTTGCACTATTTGCGGTTACCCCTTGTCCAACGTTTAGATTATATCCCCCACCACTTACGCTACCCCCTTGTCCAACGCTTGCACTATACGCGCTAGGCCCTTCTCCAACACTAGCGTTATACCCAGTGCTATTCCCGTATTGCTCGGTACTAGTGATATACGGATAATTCGTGCTCGAAACGGTTTGATAACTAGATGGAGGATTTGAATAATTAGCGATGTTTTGCATCGGTGAAACAGCCGTGTGTAAATTTGTCGGGCCAAAGGAATACGCGGTAGTGTGCGGTAAATTCACAGGAAAATTATACGCCTGTGAGGCAACTGCTTCATATTGATAACCCCCAGGTGGAATCTTCATAGAAGTCATCCTATCAGCAAGCGCTTGATCTATACTTTTATCAGAATAATTTACCTGGGTGTAACCATAACTCCCATAATTACTCGAGTTGGTTAAAGAGTTGTAGTTGGCCGTGTATCCGGATTGTGAAGGAATGTAGTCTTGTGAATTTTTCCTTTCCAAGTCATTCGGTGGAAACTTCATATCAAGCTCATTGGCTTTTGGATAAACTGAATGCGCGTCCGCGTTCTTCTTATCTTTTATTGAATCCAAATAATCCTTTAACTTCGGTTTGCTTTGACCAACTTGGTTGTTAACCTCGGTTTCAACCACATCGGGTTTTTTGTTCAAAACGTGCCCGTTTTTTAACAAAATCTGCTCGCGTTCTTCTTGCTGCACCTTACAAGCTCCTTTAACCCTCTGCAAAAGTTTGCTTGTGTTTGTTTCTAATTTCGCGTAAAATTCAATCCCTTTATTAGCCTTCGCTAATAAATCATCGTAAGTGTCATGCGACGCAATCAACGCACTAATAGTTGTGTTTCTCTTATTGAAAAAGTCTTGCAAGTATTTCCTAGTAGGCGTGAATTTCGCGTAGGCCTCAATTAAAGCCTTGCAAATATTATCTTGCGCTAATAAATTTTGCTCAATCAAATCTTTAGTTTGTTTGTGTTTTTCTAACTCTTGTTGGAAAACATTCTCTAACGTTTGTTCCGGCTGTTTCGTAACCAAAGCCCCTGTTATATCATCTTGATGCACGGCTTCTCTTAGCTGATTCCACAAAGTTAATCTTTGCGTTTTCATCTGTTCAACTTTTGCTAATAAATTATTCATTGCTTCGACTGTTGAATCATCTATATTAGCATCAGGCAGTTGCAGAGAAGGGATTTGTTTTTTTAGTTGACTTAATGGCTGAGCTAAGATTTTTATATTAGCAGCGTGCGTCATCATTGCCTTATGAAGGTTCTGATTCGATTCCGAGGCTTTGTTATGCGCTTCTTGGTATTTCGACGCTTCTCTAGCCAAATCAGTTGCGACTATACTAGGCGGTCGTTTCCCCATTAAATTTTGATATTCTTTCTCCGCCTCGTTTTCCTCATCCAACACCCTTTTTACCTCCGTTAACATCGCCTCGACTTCTTGGTACGAGTTTGAAAGTTTGCTCATTACATCTACCAGTTCGCGGTTTACGTTCGGTCTGGCGACCATTGAAGCAGCGCGGTCCACTAAATCTTGTGAGATACCTTGGGTGTTTTTCATCTGAGAAAGGACGTCTAGTTGCATTGAGCTCATGAATTCGCTTAGGTCTTGGTCGCGCTTTTCGACGCGCTCGCCGATTTCGCGCAGCATCTGTGCTTTTTGTTCGCTGTATAAGGATGAGGCCTCGTGTGCCTCCATGGGGACCAGGCGGTTGAATATATCCGGGCCGGAAACCTCTAAAAAATATTTTTAATCATAAAGAGATTTTTAAATGGGTATTTGAGAGTCTGATAATAAAACCCGAAAAAGTGAAATAAAAATAAAAAATCTGTGAACTAGACAAAAACACGTCAAACCAGGTTGTTATATATAGGTGATTAAATTGTTAAATGTATATTATTATGCAAATTGCTCATCCTCACCAATGAAATACTTTAACTTAAAAGAAATGTAATTATACAAAGACCAACTTTTTCTCACCAGTATCGTGTATATTGAATGGTATCCCTTTAACCAACGAAGCCCCCTTGATCTCAGGCAGTGTATCCACCTCGGGCACATCCTCATGATAAATAAACTCATTCTCATTAGTAGCGGCCTTTCTCTTCCCCTCAACAACGTCCAGGGTAAACGCCAGAGTATCCTTATAAGGCCCCTGGCTAGAACTCTGCATTTTCTGCATCTGCTTCCTTGCCTCTTCTAAAGCTTCAAGTGCCGCGTTGTAGTAAGCCACACGCTCGCCCATCTTCTGTAGCTCCTCCGCCTGCTGCCCTTGATAAAGCAAAGCTATACACTTGTGATAAGAAATTTTAAACTGTAGATACTGCAAAATATATTTGTGGTTCGGAAGGTGATCGATCACCAAACCCTCATCGCCGCTGTAGAAAGCCAACAGTGCCTGCCGATAATAACTAACCAACTGTATTGCTATTTTTGCTATAATCGTAGCTTTGCGGTTGTCCAACAAGCTTTTCTCTAAAATGCACTCCTGTGCCTGCGCCAAGCAAACCATTTGCATGCCGCGTATTTGCTCGCACGATACCATGACGAAGCTTATCAAAGGGCCATAGACCTCGCGGGCGGTTTGATAAGCCCACGCTGCGCACTGAAAGTGCGTGCAGGACATTTTCATGCCGTCGGCAGAGTTTCGCAGATCCTCGGAGCCAAGTTTCGTGTGAATCGCGCCGATGTTTATTAAGATGCACATCTGTTCAAAGTTGATGTCTGCAATGCTCGAGGATAGTTTTGTGTAATCGTCTTTCCTAAAACATTAAAATTTAGTTAAATTAAACACTAGCGACTATTCACTTCAAATTTTGTAAAATATAAATCTTTCAAAAAAAGAAAAAAAATAGGAACAGCTATAACTTTCATATATGTGTTTATTATAAAATTTACACAAATAAGACAATTAACTTTGTTTATATAACTAAGGACTTTATTGTGACTATAGTTTCGACAACTTTAACTTGTCATTATCAAACATAAAGTAATTTAAAACAAACAATTCGTCAGGTATATATACGAAAAAATTATGGTTACAAAACGGCTTTAAAAATGGGGGTGTATATTAGGTCAAGCTGGTCGTATATTACGGGAATTTCCGGATTAGCGCGTGCTCTGTGAATTTCCAGGGGCTCCAGGAGGTCCATCTTACGACCCTTTTCGGCTAAATGTATTATTGATAGTACATCCTCGCCAATAGTATGATTGTTTTCAATGATATGTCTAGCGAATGACGACTTATCAATCAAATTAAGCCGAAAAGAGCTAAGATGCTCCTTGAGTCTGATTTTAAAATTACGACCAGATTGACCAATAAACACGCCTTTATAATCGCTACAAGTTAGTTTATATATCCCTGATCTGTGAGCGCTGGGTATTTTTGTTTTCGGATTAAAAATACTGTATCTAATTTTTGTAAAAGGTTTAAAAGCTATTGAAATGTTATGTTTAGATAAAATGCTTTTAATTTGTAATGAGATGTCACCAAAGTAGGTAAGGGATCTAAATATTTGTTCTTTTTTAGATGTGTCCTTGCCTGCATATATATACTTAGTTACTTTTTTCATTCTATATTTATTAATCAATGAGTCTATTAATGCTGAAGTATAGCCATTTGAAATGGCTAATGAACGAATCACTAACATTTGAAATTTATAGAAAACCTACATTTAGTGACCGTGTAATCCCTAATTCCTTGAATCACACACGAAAACATAAATTGTCCGCGTTCAATTCAATGATATACCATGCTTTCAACATTCCACTCTCTGAAAGAGCATTTGAAAAAGAAATTGATATAATTAAAAGTATAGCCATTTCAAATGGCTATACTTCAGCATTAATAGACTCATTGATTAATAAATATAGAATGAAAAAAGTAACTAAGTATATATATGCAGGCAAGGACACATCTAAAAAAGAACAAATATTCAGATCCCTTACCTACTTTGGTGACATCTCATTACAAATTAAAAGCATTTTATCTAAACATAACATTTCAATAGCCTTTAAACCTTTTACAAAAATTAGATACAGTATTTTTAATCCGAAAACAAAAATACCCAGTGCTCACAGATCAGGGATATATAAACTAACTTGTAGCAATTGTAAAGGAGTGTATATTGGTCAATCTGGTCGTAATTTTAAAATCAGACTCAAGGAGCATCTTAGCTCTTTTCGGCTTAATTTGATTGATAAGTCGTCATTCCCTAGACATATGATTGAAACCAATCATACTTTTGGCGAGGATGTACTGTCAATAATACATTTAGCCGAAAAGGGTCGTAAGATGGACCTCCTGGAGTCTGTAAATTCACAGAGCACGCGCTAATCCGGAAATTCCCGTAATAAACGACCAGCTTGACCTAATATACACCCCCATTTTTAAAGCCGTTTTGTAACCGTAATTTTTTCGTATATATACCTGACGAATTGTTAGTTTTAAATTACTTTATGTTTGATAATGACAAGTTAAAGTTGTCGAAACTATAGTCACCATAAAATCCTCAGTTATACAAACAAAGTTAATTGTCTTATTTGTGTAAATAATGATGTATAACGAAGTAGAAGCCTCCACAGTGAACAGTTTTATAAAATTTGTTAAAAAATTCCCAAAGCAACTTATTATAACTTATTAAATGATAGTAGATTTTAATTTTTAAGGATGGTTCAATTTTGTTTGATTATCATCAATCATTCTTTTTCTTATGAGCGCATATGGTGATATTTAAATCATATGATGGAACTGCAATTTTAATTTAGGCAGTCTTTACCAGTGGCATGACTAAAATTTTGGTGCCGACCCGCCTTGCAAAACGATTTCTGGGGCCACCTTATATACAGGGTGGCCATGTTTCGTGGAAATCCACGGGGATCTCTGTTAGTTATTTGATTTAGAGCAGAGGTCGGCAATTTCACGAATTTGGCAGGCACCCTAAGATGAAAAGAAGAAAATATTTATGCAACATACATTTAATACTAAAATTCTAATGAAGAAAACTAAGGCTCAGTTTCGAATACGAATAATTCAATCGACTATTTGAATTATTTGTATTCAAAGATGAATATTTTGAATTACATAATTTGACACTTATTTGAATTTTCGAATATCCAAATATATGAACATTTTTAAATTTTTGAATGTTTTAGATCGAATATTTAAATAATCGAACATTTAAACTATTTCAATGTTTTTGAATGAATAATTGAATCTTCAATTTAAAAAACTCCCAGCTTTAATAGTATATTTTAAACTTCACTGAAATCAGTCAGTCATGCCTGCCACATGAAGTAAAATTTCGAGTTTAGACAAGCCTGAAAATTTGGATTGGTCGCTCTGCTTCGCTACACGACCAAACCAAATTTTCAGGCTTTCCTAAACTCGAAATTTTACTTCATGCTTAAACAAGGAGTGGAAAACAATTGTTAGGTAGCTAAAAAAACAACACGGATTTCTTAAAGAAAATGAAGAACCAACACAAACCGCAGTTATTCTTTTAATCTTTATGAGTTTCGTTATTTATCGTATTGGTAAGTTTTTTAAGAATCTGGTGTTGTCATTAACCATTTCTTTCTCACAGATGCCATATGGCGTCATATCTTTTATCAGGTCCCTGTAATCTGTGTGAATTACAGATTTCTTTTTATCCCACATGTACTTGTTCACTTCTGCTCATAGATGATAGAACCAACACTTTCTTTCTAAAACATGAAAATTATTTCTTATTTCCCGATGAAACGTGTTTGGAGGATTGTACGCATATTTTCAGTGTTTTTGAATACAAAAAATAGGGCAAATTTTTCAGATATTTTTCAAACATTTTAGTGCTTTTGCTGGGACTTACTTTCATAGTTTGTTCATAATAAATTCTCATAACAGCGAACAAAAATCAGGGTAAGAAATATTTATAATGTCATATAGCGTCAATGGGATTTTCGGATGATTGTTAAGATCTTTTTTTGTCCTTTGTATATTATCATTTTTGTAGTTCGTTTGTAATATTATTATTATTCTTAACAGTATAGTAAGTTAACTTGGTAGCATTCTTTATTTTTAGTTATTTTTAATTTCTGTACTGTTATCTATTTAACAATTATTACACTATTTCTATTTTTACATTGCTGTATTTTCAAGTTAATAATCAATATTAATATAATTGGTTGTATCTGTTGGAAAATAAATAAATAATTATTATTATTATTGTAGATTTTTTTTCGGGAAAACTTATCTTATATTCAGAAGTCTCTTACTGAAAAAGAAGTTGAACATTTCTTACTTTTGGTTGAAGAGGATATTTTAGATGTGAGTAAGTAGTGATCAAGAACGATGAAATTTTACCCGATCGAACGAGATATTGAGCAAGTCTTATCCAACCAATTTTGGGTGAGGTGTGTCTATAGAAATTGACAAATGAGAAGATTTAGAGTTTGATAGTGATGACGAGCCATTGACAAAAATGTTGTGAATCAACTTAATTCAACTTGAAATGTGTCTTTTACAGAATCAAATACCATTGGCACACCACTTGAATATTTCAAGAAATTTTTTGACGATAAAATCATTGAACATTTTCTTGAATTTATATTCCATGCAGAAAAGTTAAACTTCCAATAATACAACATAAGCAAACTATTTTTTTAATATGACCAAACATAGGCTGTATTTAATGCGAACAGTTGCAGTCCTGCTTTAACAGTAGGGTATTTTAAACATCAAATTTTGAGATGTTGGTAAATGGTTATCAATGCGACAATTAAATTATAATTTGTCAAATAAATTATCACGATGCAGAGATTTTCAAAAAAGAGAACGCTACCACTTGCCACTTTATAACACATACAAGTATACTTTCTTATACTTTAAAGTATATTTTCACATATATTGAATATGCCTGTTGCGTTTGGGATCCATACTACGTAAAATATTCATCGATGGTCGAAGCCATCTAGAAGAAATTTGTTAAATATCTTCGCTCTAAAAAGTTCGGTTCATATCCCGGGGCTGATTATAATTACATCGAACTATTGTGTGAATTCAACTTACACTCCTTAGAAAGTGGCCGAAAATCACATTCATTAAGTACTCTGTACAAAATATCAAACAATCACATGGATTGCTCTGATTTACTTGCATTAATAAACTTTAACGTGCCTGCAAATATAAATACAAGAAATAAACGACTTTTTCAGCTGTCAACTAGAAATAATAATATTATGCTCAAGTCATCGCTCTATTCAATGTGCTCAATATACAATAATTAAATTTCCCTTCATCCTGATATTCATATATTTAATTGCATATCTTCTGAAGCATTCTTTAGCTTGATTGTTGAGTATTTAGAATAATTTGCGCTCACACTGTATTATGTGTTTACTGTCTTGTTTCATTTTTGTTTAATGCCTTTTTCTATTTTGTATTAATCCTGTATATCAATCTGTAACTGGATTCGTCCGTTGATTGAATAAATAAAGAAATATTCCATATAAACATTTCTAAAATTAATGAACATGTGATCAGAACTAAGCAGTATATTTTGAAAATTTAAAAAATCAGTGTTTTATACGCGTGTGAAGTAAAATTTCGAGTTTAGGAAAGCCTGATTTGGCATGGTTGCTCCGCTGCGCTATGCAACCAAGCCCAATTTTCCGGCTTTTCTAAACTCGAAATTTTACTTCATGCTTAGTCTGGGAGTGGAAAACACTTGTTAGAAGTTTCAAATTGAAAGTTTTTAATAAGATCACAAATATCTGAAAATTTACATTGAAAAATCGTAACATGTATACCCAAAAGAAAAATTCCTTGTATTTAGAACTTTTTGAAAATTTGAACATATATATGGGCAGATAATAAAGAAGACAGATATTCCTGAGCAAGGAATATTACCGAATCCTACTATCCTACCTGATCGTCAGAGACACTTTACTAAATTGTAAATTGGTAGTAGATACAAATAATTTGAGACGGTGATAGATAAATACATTTGTAACAGAGCTGGGATGAATCCTCAAAAACAGGATTCGAATCACGAATCCGAATCACCTAATTTGATTCGAATCACGAATACTCGAATAAAGGATTCGTAAGTGAAAAATATGATTCGAATCAAAGATTCGAATCCTCATTTTTGAATCACGGATACAAGTCCTTTAAAAATAAATTTGAATCTATTATTTGCAACCAGTAATATTTTATTCCATCAGTTTCTATTAGCAAAAATGTTCATTTACCGACTAAATATCTGATTATATAATGATTTTAATTAATGATGATATATGTGTTATTGAACTTCATTTTAAATCTGTTTTATACGCGTGGCGCATGAAGTAAAATTTCGAGTTTAGAAAAGCCCCATGAATTTTCTACGCGGGGCTTTTCTAAACTCGAAATTTTACTTCATGCTTAGTCTGGGAGTGGACAACACTCGTTCTTAGAAGTTTCAAATTAAAGGATCACTCTAAATTACTAAGTTTATTACCATTTTACAAAGGCTACAGCTCGAAGGACCAATCATGGTCTTCGGAGACCGAAGGACTACAGGGAATCGAAGTTTATTCACAAGAAAACAACGAATATCTGAAGGTTTACAGCATGGATAGGAAAGAAAACATCCAATTTTGAAAAAATATCGAAGTTGGGTTGGTTTTCAGTACGTTTTTAACTTCACTTTAAATCAGTGTTTAATACGCGTGGCGCATGAAGTAAAATTTCGAGTTTAGAAAAGCCCCGTGAAAATTTGTCTCGGGTCGCTGCGCGACCCTCGACAAATTTTCTACGCGGGGCTTTTCTAAACTCGAAATTTTACTTCATGCTTAGTCTGGGAGTGGACAACACTCGTTCTTAGGAGTTTCAAATTGAAGGATCACTCTAGATTACTCAGTTTATTACCATTTTACAAAGGCTACAGCTCGAAGGACCAACCATGGTCTTCGGAGACCGAAGGACTACAGGGAATCGAAGTTTTTTTACAAGAAAACAAGGAATATCTGAAGGCTTACAGCATGGATAGGAAAGAAAACATCGTTGTTTCAGTTCTATGAAAAATCGAAATTTTACTAATTCGTACAATTTTTTAAACGTTTTGTAAAATATGATTATTATTTATATTTATTCGCTCATTTCCGTCGATTATGTTTTAAAATTTCAAAGTTATATCGTATTTTTTGTATCATGTATTTTTACCACTTCTTCGAAATCATGATATATTTTTAGGGAAACATTGAGAAAAAAAAGACCATTGGAAAATTGTAAAATAATTGTTTTAAAAATGTTTAAAATTGTAAATGCGCTTTGAATCCTTTTAAATCTCACAGATTTTAAATATCACTCTCAGTTTTGTGTATTTACAATAAAAGTAACAACGTTCCAATTAGAGGGAACATTTACGATAATTTAAATTCACATACAAAATATCACATTAGTCATATAAACATAAATTTTACACATAAATAACAATAAGATATGACTAAAAATACAAAGTATATATATATATATATATAGGGTAGGGCGTAAGAACTTGCTTATTTGAAAATGAAATAAAAAAACCTCTTCAATTGTCAATAGACTGCTTCAGGCAAATTCGAAAGTTTCGGTCCACTCTTTTAAGCATCCAGTTCGGCGTATTGACAATTTCGACTCATATATTTTTCTGTAGGTTTTCCAGGGTGTTTCGACGATTTATAATAACTCGGGATTTGAGATTACTCCACAGAAAATAATCACACGGGGTTAAATCAGGCGAGCGTGCCCCTCTTTGGGAGATCAACAGCGCAGGGAAGACTTGTTTCAACAAATGCATTGCAAGTCCTAGCTGTGTGGGTTGCGGCCCTGTCTTGGTGGAACCACACACACATTGTTCGAGAGCAAGCAAAACAAAACTCCTGGATCATTTTCCAATAACAATCTGAATTCACGTTTACCGTGAATAATTGGCTCTGCTCTCTCAACCAAAGTATTCTTCCGACTAAAATGGGTAGGGACATGAAATTCCCATCCAGGCTCTTCCATTGACTCTTTCCCCACCCTGCTGTTACTTTCACTAGCTTCACGGTGCCCTTTACAAAAAAGCAAGTTACCCCGCCCCACCCTGACACAAGTAAACACATACAAATTTTAAATTATCCTGACATCACAAAGGTTCACAGCGTACAAATTATATAATTTTAAAATAATAAATAGTGTCTATGACCCATTACACTAAATATATTGCATTGAATTATCTAGAGATACGATCTTTTCAATCATGCTTTTCTTTGAATCATGAAATATGTCGCAAAGCTGAGACACTTGGTTATAATTTCAAACCATCTGATAATTTTCGTGCACAAATCACCTGAGAAGATCACCCTTCTCAGGTGATTTGTGCAGAAAAATGTATTATAGAACAAAGAACTTGATCTGTTTATTTAATTCATTTCTCACTTAACTCTTGGTAAAACATTTTTTAAGTATTAAAGGTTTCAAAATTGAATAAAAGCACTTGGTTTGTTCACTTAATTAACTTGATCTGGTTGATACACTGTTTATTTTAAAATAAATCTGCTTAATGTTTAGATATTTTGCATTTATATTTATGTGCTTTTGTAAATAACTTCTGTTGAATTAGCAAATAAAGTAAAATATTATAAAAAGAAAGATTGTGTTTTGTTTTTGAGTGAGCATACATGAAATTATTTAAAATAAAAAAAAATACTGAAGTATTCGCATGATAAAATTAACAAATTTTATGATCACCCATCCCTGTTTTAGATATAAAAGTCATTAAATACATGGACGATTAATTAGAATGTGATGACTTTAACTTTAATGAGTGTTTTCCACTCCCAGACTAAGCAGGAAGTAAAATTTCGAGTTTAGAAAAGCCCCGCGAAGAAAATTTGTCGAGGGTCGCACAGCGACCTGAGACAAATTTTCACGGGGCTTTTCTAAACTCGAAATTTTACTTCATGCGCCACGCGTATAAAACACTGATTTCAAGTGAAGTTTAAAATATACTATTAACGTTGGATATTTTTCATGGTTAAGTAACCAAATATGCATTCACAAATATTTGAATTATTCGAAAATTGAAATATTTATATTCAAATATGAATAATTTAGTGATTTAAATATTCATACTAGAATATTTAACTATTTGAATTAATCGAATTCGAATCCCAGCCTAAATAGCGATGATTCGAATTATTTAGGAGGATTTGAATACGTGTATGAGGATTCGATTCCTTTTATAAGGATTCGAATCCTTTTATAAGAATTCAAATCATTTTATAAGGATTCGAATCATGTACGTCTGGATTCGAATACGAATCCTTTTAAAAAAATGTAACGAATCCGGATCACGAATCCAATTTCACTAAAGTATTCGAATACCTCTTTTGAATCCTCTAAAAGGATTCGAATCCTGGAATCGAATCCTGAATGATTCGAATCCTGCCCAGCTCTGATTTGTAATCGTAATCTTTGTGAGTTTATTGAATTGTCATATTATTGTCAGATTTCCCTTCACATAACCTACAAATTAAAAGTTGATTTACAACATAACATGTGATTAATCTTGTCCTAACCTAAAGCACACAGCCTGCATCACACTACTAAGTTCTTTAAATGTCAAAATTGATTGGTCATAACAAAAAAAAAACAGATTATAAATATTAGGGAATTCATATAAATCATAGAATAGTTCATATGTCAAGCTACAGAATGTACTAGCCAAATGAAACACGGTATTCTCCAATCGCTGATGTTATGTCAAGAAATTGGTTAGAAAAAATTTGATCCCATTTGCACATAAACAATAACCTGAATTTGAAGCAACATGAAGATCCCAATTATGATAAACTTTTCAAGGTACTTGTATAGTATTTAGTGTTACTACATGATAATTCATTTTAATTAATCAATACTGAGACGTGTTTCAATGCTTTTCACCACTTTATTTTAATAATTCTACGACTCGAGTTTCAACATATTTAGTGTCATTTTCAAGTTTGACAAATTTGCAGTGTTTCTATGGCTAAAAAGTATTAAACAGTAGTAAATACAACACACTAGAATTAATAAAATCAAGTGGTAAAAAACATTGAAACACATCTCAATATTGATTATTTTGATTCTGTCACAGAGAATTTCAAAAAAATTGAACCTAAAGAATTCATTGTAGTTGACAAAAATCATGATTCTTTTAAAGCAATTCATAAAGAACAAACCGCACTAGTGGGGCATACATTCGAAATTTATGTTAGAACAAGTACTACTCCAACTAATTTATCCTCATTGGGTATTAGTAAATATGTTGTATTGAAACTTGCCAGTAACAACCAAAAAAAAAAAAAAAACACAATTTTAAAATATTTACTGATAACTTTTTCACCTATTACAAATTGATCACAAGTCTGAAAAGTATGGGATAGTAAGACTAAATAGACTAAAAGGATATGAACCAAAAAAAAAATGACAAAGCACTAAAAAAGAAGGAAGAGGATCTTTTGATTACTGCACAGATACAACAAATAAAATTATAGCAGTGACTTGGTTTGATACCAAAAAAATGTGTAAACAATCTTTGGGATTTTCAATTGTCAACAGCCCTTTGCCAAGAGCAATGCAACTGTTTTGCAACTGCAACTGCAATTAAAAGTTGTTAAGCGTGTAGTGGCTAATATGTTTATTATTCGCCATTTTGTTTTCAAATGTTTTTTAATTGTTCCAACAAATTATAGTTGTTATGCACAAATTGTAAACTTTATACTAAGGTATTTTTCACGAATGTTGGCAGTCACGTCATCAATTTATGTACGTATCAAAGGCAAGCAGTTATTCTACCATTTTATACTATTATATGCGCATCATCAAAGTAAATAATAGAAACGTATGTCTTGTGACTCCTGATACAAGTACCGACAACAGTGCTCACCGCTCGGAAACGTGAGGCGATGGATTAGACAAAGACGCCAATAAAGTGCATGTCTACCCCAGCACAACGCTTCCCAGAAACGTCAGTAGCGTCACTATCCGTTCCAAGTTTTCAAGTTTAGAAGTATTTCTGTTTGTTTTAGTTTTTCGTAAGTTTTTCGTGTTTTTTCATAGTGTGTATTAGTTTAGTTTAGTGTAAGTAAGTGTAGAAATAGTTGTTTTGTGATTAGATCTAGTTTTATACAACCAAAAACTCAAAATGCCTGGAAAAAGGCTTACTGAAGTAGCCCGAGATATGATAATTAAAATAATGGACTACTTCAACCAGGAAAAATGCAATGGAGGTCCCCTTTTACCTTTAAATGCAGTCCATGAGGTTATTTTGCATGCTGGTCAGAGTACAGGTTTTGTGGAGAATGCTTTCCTTATTTATGCTACAACTTCAAAACTTGCAGACTGGCATGGTGAAATGAATGGCGATGTATTTATGAAGTGGGTTAGGCAGAAACTTGTCTCAAATTTAGAAGAACCGTCACTTATAGTTATGGATAATGCACCTTACTATAGCGTATTGGTAGAAAAGCAGCCCAAAACTTCTTCGACGAAGGCACAAATCACACATTGGCTACAAGATATAAACCTGTGGAAGGTAATAAGTTTAAGGCGGAACTGTTAGCCCTAGCCAAATGATATGCTAGACTTAACAGATATGTGGTAGACAAATATCTGCTCGAACATGGCCATGAAGTATTGCGACTCCCACCACTCCCATCCCATCACTGCGAATTTAACGCCATAGAACTAATATGGGCACAGGCAAAACAAAATTATGATGCTCATATTGGCAAAAAAGGATATGGAAACACCGATGTGTTGGTCATGTGGCACAAATCCTTAGAAAAATGTACTCCGGAAAGGTGGGACTCTCTTGTTAGACACACAGAATCAATTATCAACAGATAGTACATCAGCCAAAACGTTCTGGATAATTTGCCAGAATTTATTATTCGTATTGGGGATGGAAGTAGTTCAGATGATGATGTAATGTAATAATGATTAATTCAACTTCCATCAAATTACCAGGTGTTGATTCGATCAAGTATACGCAGGGATTTATCATGTAATACCACATTTATGCATTTTTCTGCTTTTTGGGTCATATTAGAGGAAAGGTCGTTATTTGGTTAAAATCCAACGTCGTTAACTAATTTTAATCGTGGTTTGAAAATTAGATCATTTAAAATAAATAGCCTCATGAACACATTATGAATGAAGATTCATAGTTTTTGAAATGGATACGATAGAAATGAAAATAAATGTTTCTATATTAAAATTAATTGTGTTGCATTTTATTATTATTGTACATGGAATAATGTTAATCTGATAACAGTAATCATTCTTTCGGGATTTTTTTTGTAAGTGCATTCCAATAATGTATTCATTGGCATGAGTCCTTCCTAAGATTACATGTTGGAATGCAATTTCTAGGGTTTCAATGCAGGATTCAGTAAAAAACTTAAACACCAAAGCCCTTTTTAAAGTTACGCCAATGCGCGCAATTACATATGACCTTGAACAGATTGATTCGGAATTTTATAATTGATTAGGTGAATGTCAACATTCATGAAATAGACTGTATCTATGCATATAAGATGTTTTTATGTTATGATGCTTAGATTGTCAACAAACAGCTTTATCAACGCGCACAATATAAAACGACATTAAATATTACTAGACCTGATATTCAATCATGGCTAAAGAATTAATCATGATTATGTCAGAAATTAGCTTGCACCAAAACTTAATCATGACCAAAGTCCCCCAGAGAAGTCAAATAGATAATCACCCGATTTCGACAGACTAACATTCCGAGCACTAAATTGTGTTAACTTTGATTGTTTTATTTTCTTTCATTTATTGCAACTCTTTTAACAACTATTCTGCTTTTTGAATAAGTAAATAAGCGATGAATAACATTACAATCACTTTAAATATGGAAATACAGGCTATTTATACACTGTTCGCAATAGTACAATGAAAAAATAACAAAAAAGAAACTAAATTCCCTAGAAAAACGCATCCTATCTTAAAAATATTGTTTTTGCTCTTACAGGACCGCTTTTACATATAAAAATTTAACATTTAGAAAACTTCGGGGGGGTGGGAGGAAATTTGAACCCCCCGGCTACGGCTTTGACAGTGCAACAGATATCAGTCGATTAAAGCTGTGGTTAGTAAATTGTGATAGTTAATCAGAGCTGGTGCAAGTCGGTTTAAGTGTTTCAAGATTTTTTTAACGTTACCCTGTCTGCAAAGAATTTTATGATTCTTTTAATAAACTTATAACTGTTTCAAGACTAAGCTTTGAAGAAAAGATTAACAATTTATTAGGAATTTTAAGAGCAAATCTCGACTTAAAACTTCCACAAAATTATTCAAGTTGATGAATATCCAATTACTCAATTAATTTGATTTTCTTGTTTTGGGACATCACATTTAATAGTGTTCGTTTTTATCCTAACGAGGGTTTTCCACTCCCTGATTAAGCATGAAATAAATATTTTGAGTTTAGAAAAACCTGATAATTTGGATTGGTCACGTAGCGAAGCAGAGCGTCCAATCCAAATTTTCAGGCTTTTCAAAATATTTACTTCATGCGCAACACGTATAAAGCACTGATTTATTGTAATATACTTAGATTAAAAAATAAATAAAAATAATTTTGTCTATGTTTACAATAAAAATTACACAATTAACTTTTTAAGGATAATTTAATTTGAGATTTTTCGGTAAAACAAAAATGATTATCTTTTGTTTTTTTAGGTAATTATTTAGAATATGACCATCTATATACCTAGTATACTCTAAAACTATTTAGTATCCATTTAAATTTAAAATTATGTCTATGCCTCCCATGTGCATGAAAAAAAATTCCCGATTAAAAAATGCTAACATTTGCCAGTAGCCCATGCTAGACACGGAGCTGCGCGTGAAGGGATTAATAAATAAAATTAACAAAAATCACCAATAATTGAGAAAGTTGATTAGAACCATTGAAATTGTATAATCAATTTTAACACGTTGATCACTGTTCGGCATTCACTTGTGCTGCAGTAAAATTTGTGTTTAGGCCCCGCGGCATGTACCTTGTGCCGCATCCAGAAACAACTTTTAAAGCATCGTGCTATATAACTATATAGACATATAAACTAGGTGGCCTGAATGTTGAAAAATGTCTATGTCCCTTTAAATTGTAGATTTATTATTCTGTGTAATTGAAACAAAAACTTGAGCAGCGGCCTGAGGTAATATTGTTATTGTTATAAAGGTGGTGCACAATAATTGATGTTTGTTTGCATTTTTCATGATATTCATCAATTTTCTACAGTTTAATAATTTTCTCAATTTTGTAATTTTTTATTGATGCATAAATTGAAATGTGACATGTTTGAATTACATTACAAAAATGGTAAATTTCAACTACACCAGAAAAGTGTCTTGCATTCATAAGTTGATTTTTGTTGTCATCTTTCTACCATAGTAGTATATAATTGTTGATAACCTAATAATAAAATGATTAACACACATATTTCTTTACGTTGGCTGATATTTTTGACCTTGAGAGCAAGCGTAAACAAATAATGAACACAACAAAAAATTATGAATGTACAGCAATAACAATACAGTTTACAGATAAGCCATACAACTGAAAAACAAGTTAAGCCAATGATATTCACCATTATTCGATATGATTCAAAAAATTCGTATTTGTGAAAGTACAAAAAAATTCAATACATTTGAGACAATGACTGAACAATTAAATAAATGAGATTAGATCGCATTTTTCGGTCTACACAGATAACAAATTATTGTTTTAAACTTAAAAACACATTACGGTCATTACTTGAAATACACAATGATAATATCCTTTAAATAATTGCTGATTCCACAAAGTTCTTGTAAACTTGAAACTCTATTTAACCCCTTTAAGAACAAATGTCAGAAATGATAGAGTTGTAAAATTTAAGTAAACATAAAAATATGTTAGTTGATTTTGGAAATAATTTTATAAAAGTATTCTTTTGTGATATTATTTGCGCATCTTTTTTTATTCTATTCCGTTTTAAAATTCTTTGATTCACAAATTAGATTAAAATAGTTCCTTGAAAAGTTAACATTAAATATCAAAATTGGATTACTTTAATTTAATATTGTCTTATGCATGATTTATACAGGGTGATTTATACTAGGAGGCGAAAAATAAATATTCGTGTTCGAGATTGGATTCTAAGCAAATAATGTAAAATAACTTTTTTTTTGGATCGGCCTCTGTTTTACAGATAATGAGGCATGAAATTTTCAGAACCATAAATAGTAGGTTATGGAAATTGCTTTGAAAAAAAATACTCATTTATTAGTGATTGACAGTTGTCACATACTTTGGGTATTGCTATCAATTTTTAGTGTAAAAAGATACAAATTTTGTTAACAATGCAGTTTGGCTGACATTATTTTTCTTTACGGCTTTTGCAACGGCAATGTTTTAAACAGTTGTCGGGAAAATCAAAGAAGATCAGAAGAAATTCAGAATGAAGAGCAATTACGAGACAGAATTATGAATGCTGCACTTAAAATTGAAAATGAACAAGATTTTGCTGCAGTTTATAGTTCTGTATGACATTTCGAACATCTGTTTTAAATTAAACTATTGGATTTTCTTTCTGTGGCTAAATGAAGTTTTCATATTGCCTCCTATTAGTATTTTTGTGAAACTTGAAACTAATATATGGTTTAAAAGTTTGAACCTCGATATCTCCAAAACAAAGGCCGATCTAAAAAAAGTTATTTTTGATTTTTTGCTCAGAATCCAGTCTGGAATACGAATATTAATTTGTCGCTTCCTGGTATAAATCACCCTGTATATATTTAACTGTGTTGATCATGGTCAACTTAAAACATCTTTAATGACCGACTAATATGGTATAAGTATTTGAAACGAGAATTAAATTTTTAAGTGAGTATGCGGTGAACTCAAACACAATGAATGTACTTACCAAGAGAAGTAAACAGCAGCTACTTGACCATCCTCCATGGGAAATCTCGACTTTAAAAAATGCAGTTGGCAATAATACTTTTTCATAACCTGACAGTTGTTGATGTCCATCGACGGCCAGACTGCGCTAGCTCGCAGACATTCCAAATTGTGAATCTCATTGCTGTAACTTTCGGGATCTTCTTGATAAAAAGTGCCAATATACTGAAAATATTTACAAAACAAATCAATCCATTGTAAAAATGCATTAAATATAAAAGAAGAAAATACAGGGAATTTTTTTGTTAAGTATACATTTTCGGAGATTCGTTTTTTTTTTTCTAGTGTTCAATTTGAAGTTTTAAACCGAGTGTTTTCCACTCCCAGACGAAAAGCCTGAAAATTTGGATTTGGGTGCGGAACAAAGCTAGCGCCCAAATCCAAATTTTCAGGATTTTCTTGGGATCAGTACTTTGTACGTGTGGTGCATGAAGTAAAATTTCAAGTTTAGAAAAGCCTGAAAATTTGGATTTGGGCGCTTGCTTCACGCTTTCTAAACTCGAAATTTTACTTCATGCTTTGTCTGAGAGTGGAAAACACTCATTTATAGCTTTGAATTAAATTCTTTAAAAAAAACCATCAATATAAAAAGAATTACAGCATATATGCTGTAATCAGGATATGTATACTTAAAAGAAAAACTCCCTGTATATGATAAATAACAAATCAAGTGTTAACACAGTTCCATGAAAAAAAATTGATTATTTTATAATCATCATTCCAAATGAATAGAGTAAACACAAAATTTAATTTGTGTTAACACATTAACCACCATAGTGTGTATTGCAAAAATTCTCTGTGGGCCAAGAGGTTTCTGTATTTTCAGACAATGTATAATCATAAACTAAATTTTATGCTAATAAAACTTTTTATCAACTATATTTCTGGTATTGGGCTCGTTCAGCAGAGAGAACAGTTGGGAGTTTACTGCCAACTGTTGGGGAATTCTCTGATGATCGGATTGTTAATCGTGAACGTGTTTGGGATTTTTGCAATCGTACGGAATAGATCGACCGAAGTACCGTTCATTAGGTACCAACATACATCACGAACATGTTAAATGCTGAACATTTTGCTGAACGGGCCCATTGATATTGGTAAATAACCTGTACAAGCCAACGTGATCCATTCCACGTGTAAATATTCTAACTTAGCATTCATTTAACGACTAGAGATTATAACCATCGTGACTACCTAACCATCTGCTCTGATGCAGGCGGTAACCTATACAGTGGTCCCTGCAAACTGACTCAGCGGTTAACGTGTTAAGTATTCTAGAACAGATTTTATTCAGAATATTATATTTGCAAGGTTTACCTACACAGAAAAAATTAAATGTCAAAAAATCATAGCGCATTCAGGGATTTTTGTTACAGTGTAAACTGCTTCAACTTCCTTTCATGAACAAAATATTAATAGTGACTTTGTCAGTGCACACCTTAAAAAGCACTCCAGATGTAAAATATATGCTTTACCGCTTGAGTAAAGCACTGAAGCACCACCAAAACTCCGCTTTAATAAAGCAATGCAATATTACTGTTCACTAAATGCAACCATTATTGTGTGTTCTATAAAGTTGCATGAATTAGATTAATTAATGCATCACATGATTGGTCGTATCTCTATTTTAAAACTTATTAAGTGACCTGTTGAGGTTAAAATAAAAGTAGAGTATGAACAAGGAAAATAGCACAATAAGAATAAACAGGATCGACAATGAATACATCACAAGAAAAACTGATTGCACAATTTTACCAACAAAACTTCATAATTAATCCTTATATTTAATTACAGACACACATTATTTTTGTACTTACAGGTTTTATTTTTGGTCCAAACTGCACTTTCTCGGTGGTAGTCAACAGTTCAAAACTTATCATGGGCAATCTAGGTACGGCTTCCATCGTTAATAATTAAATTAATATCACACTTTCTCTTCACAGTATCTACAACCCACTTGATCCCGTCGTATTATTACTTATTGCATGGTTTTTATTATTCACCTCCTTTTGTTGTTATTAATGGTACATTGTAATTTCGAAGTCGGTACACTTGAAAACAAATAGCATTTTTGACAATTTAGTAAAGGCGAAACGATGAGTCAAGCTTTGGTCCTTGACAATCAGTGTTCCCAACTGTGGCTAAGTTAATGATTGAAATCAAATGTGTAGATTGGATTGCGGGAATTTGTAACCGTGGACGGTTGAATAATTGTATCTAGGCGATTTTAATGTGAAGATATTTGGTTTGGCAGCATTGAAGTAGCCATGTACGGCTGTATAGTTTGTCACCGGAAAAGCGGCAAAGTTGGTTTTGTTATTTCGTGTTTTCTTTACGAAAACGCAAAAAGACTTAAATATAGAGTAAAACGTGTTCATAATAGTTAGAAAACAACGTCAATTTTGAAAGAAGTAAGTATTTAATAAACCATTTCGTAATATAATTTGTTTTTAAATGGTCTTGAAATTTGGCAATGACATTTGAAATACATGATATTTTTCTTTTAAGTATACATATTCCAATATGTATTCAGTGTATCTTAAAATCTGCTAAAATGAATTTACATATTTTATTATGTATACTTTCTTGTTATTTTATCTTGTTAATCAACTAAATCAACTGTAGAAAAAGTTTGTAGTTTTTTTCAGGTTCTGTGAAAGTTTAAATTTAAATCATACACATTATGAAGATATTTTTCTTAAAATTAAACGAATAATCAATGCGGTTCTGAATAATTTTGAAATCCTTAGATTAAGTTGAATAATTTATTAATTTTAATGAAACATTTTAAAACATCGCTTATTTTTCTTTACTTCAGCCAAAAATTGAAACGTTGTAAAATAACTCGAAAATTAGTAATCAATTATTTTAACGAATTGAGAAAATTTGAATAATTTACGAAAGATGCACGATTTAAAATGTTTATATAGATTTATTTTTAAATTCAACGCGTATTTTTAATGAATTCAAAACACACAGATATTTAAGTTTATTTATTTATTATTTTAAAGCGTTAAATTTCAAGCTTCTAACGAATGCTACTACTCCCACGTTAAGCATGAAGTAAAATTTTGAGTTTAGAAAAGCCTGAAAATTTGGTTTGGTTGCTTACGAAAGCGGAGTGACAAAACAAATTTTCAGGCTTTTCTAAACTCGAAATTTTACTTCATGCTTAATTAAGGAGTGAAAACACTTTATAGAACTTTAAATTTGATCACTTTTATATAAAAATGGAATGCCAGAACATTTTCAAATGCATTTATACTTAAATAAAATCGCTGTACATTAAAAAGTTTATAAGTAAAAACTCCTACATGAATTTTGTTAAAATTTGCTGTGGATGTTAAAAAGACATTACTATTTTAGAATTTACAAAATGTTTAAATTTGAGTTATTTCCATCTGAATGTCATAACGCGTTTTTTTTTTATTATTATTCTATTAATTTTAAAAATTACAAAATCATAGGTTTTAACACTTTCATCAGATTTGTCTGAATTTTGCGAGGATATTAAGAAAATATAGCTATTTATGTGAAATTTAAATAAACCTTATAGATATTTTTCCATTTGTTTTTAATTAAACGTTTTAAAACAAATTTTATAAAATTTCAAAACAAAAAATGTCCATCATTAACATTTCCGCGAAAACTTTATAAAATTGTCGTGAGTGTTAAGAAACCATTGGGTTTTCAGAATATGTGAACATTAATAAAATACTCAATCAATAGTTTTCCAGTTATTTCATCGGATATTTAGAAAATATTTGTTATATGAAATTGGAAAAAATGGAACATTTCAAGAAGCATTTTAATCCCTTTTTAGCTCACGAATTTTGTTTAAAATTGAATGCCCATTAATAATAAAGTGAAGAAGTAGATTCTGTAACTAGGGCTTAAATTAAAAACAAGTAAATAATTTTGTATTTTAAGATTTCTAATATTGTAACGCGTTTCTGAACTAATTTAAAACTGAAATAGTCAAGCGAATATACAAAAAGGGTAGCAGCAGTAATAAAGACAGTTTTGGACCCATAAGTCTTTTAAATACATTCAGCAAAATCTTTGAATATTTAGCAGCTAAACAAACAAAATAATTTCTAATAAAACATAGCATTTTCACAAAATATCAGCACGGTTTCGTTGCAAATAAAAACATAAACACGGCGTTATTTGATTTTACACGATTTATACATAAATCAATGGAACAGGACATCCTGGCTTGTGGAATATTCTTGTACCTTAGTAGAGCGTTCGATTGTGTTGACCACAACCTACTACTAAACAGAGCTGGGATGAATCCTCAAAATCATGATTCGAATCACGAATCCGAATCACCTAATATGATTCGAATCACGAATACTCGAATAAAGGATTCGTAAGTGAAAAATATGATTCGAATCAATGATTCGAATCCTCAATTTTGAATCACGGATACAAATCCTTTAAAAATAAATTTGAATCTATTATTTGCAACCAGTAATATTTTATTCCATCAGTTTCTATTACCAAACATGTTCATTTACCGACTAAATATCTGATTATATAATGATTTTATTGAATGATAATATATGTGTTATTGAACTTCATTTTGAATCTGTGTTTTATACGCCTGGCGCATGAAGTAAAATTTCGAGTTTAGAAAAGCCCCGTGAAAATTTTCTACGCGGGGCTTTTCTAAACTCGAAATTTTACTTCATGCTTAGTCTGGGAGTGGACAACACTCGTTCTTAGAAGTTTCAAATTAAAGGATTACTCTAGATTACTAAGTTTATTACCAGTTTACAAAGGCTACAGCTCGAAGGACCAATCATGGTCTTCGGAGACCGAAGGACTACAGGGAATCGAAGTTTATTTACAAGAAAACAACGAATATCTGAAGGTTTACAGCATGGATAGGAAAGAAAACATCCAATTTTGAAAAAATATCGAAGTTGGGTTGGTTTTCAGTGCGTTTTTAACTTCACTTTAAATCAGTGTTTTATACGCGTGGCGCATGAAGTAAAATTTCGAGTTTAGAAAAGCCCCGTGAAAATTTGTCTCGGGTCGCTGCGCGACCCTCGACAAATTTTCTACGCGGGGCTTTTCTAAACTCGAAATTTTACTTCATGCTTAGTCTGGGAGTGTCAAGATTTTCTACATGTCGGGATTTTTGATATTTCTAGATTTATGTCGATTTATTCACAGTTTGTTATTGTATTAAATGCAACTTTAATATTAAATAAAAACGGCTTTTTTAGGAATAGAATATTCACCCATTAAGAGCCGAACAAATTATAAAGTTAACTCTAAAAGTTAATTTTAGGTAAAATTTTGCATATTTTTCTATGATTTCAATGAATGATTTATTATATTACATACGTCGATTTTTTAAAAGAGTTAAATTTAAAATTCAAACGAGTGTTGTCCACTCCCAGACTAAGCATGAAGTAAAATTTCGAGTTTAGAAAAGCCCCGCGTAGAAAATTTATCGAGGGTCGCGCAGCGACCCGAGACAAATTTTGACGGGGCTTTTCTAAATTCGAAATTTTACTTCATGCGCCACGCGTATAAAACACTGATTTCAAGTCAACTTAAAAATATATATATTAACGTTGGATATTTTTCATGGTTAAGTAACCAAATTTGCATTCACAAATATTTGAATTATTCGAAAATTTTAATATTTATATTCAAATATGAATAATTTAGTGATTTAAATATTCATATTAGAATATTTAACTATTTGAATTAATCGAATTCGAATCCCAGCCTTATTAGCGATGATTCGAATTATTTAGAAGGATTTGAATCCATGTATCAGGATTCGAATTTTATAAGGATTCGATTCCTTTTATAAGGATTCGAATCCTTTTATAAGAATTCGAATCCTTTTATAAGGATTCGAATCCATTTATAAGAATTCGAATCCTTTTATAAGGATTCGAATCATCTACGTTTGGATTCGAATACGAATCCTTTTAAAAAGATGTAACGAATCCGGATCACGAATCCGTTTTCACTAAAGTATTCGAATACCTCTTTTGAATCCTTTAAAAGGATTCGAATCCGGGAATCGAATCCTGAATGATTCGAATCCTGCTCAGCTCTGCTACTAAATAAACTTTACGATTATTGTTTTCGAGGAGTAGCGTATAACTGGTTTAAATCGTATCCAACAAATCGGATACAATTAGTAGAGCTAGAACACGATGGGGGAAAGGCACGGTCAAGCATCTTAAATGTCAAACAAGGTATTCCACAAGGCAGCAGGCAAAATGATCGAGTTTTATTCAACACTTTTACTAATGATACAAATATAATCACTTGTTGTGAAAATTATACAGACCTTTATGAGATGGCGGAAGGAGAAATGACAGTGGCGTCAGAATGGATTGATAGAAATAAGAACCGAACGAACACCTAGCCCATTAAAAATTAATTTAAATAATTTTGAAATAAAAACTCCACTAACAGTAAAATTTCTAGGGATTTATATACAGAGAGATTTAAGTAACACCGAACATGCCAGAAAATGTTCACTGTAAATTTTCCTATGTTCGATTTGTTCGTCCCAGCATCAAAGAATTGAGTGTGATTGGCTACGTTTTCCAATGGTAATATAGTCAACCCAATTTACATTCTTCTGGGTGCGATTTCATTGGTTACGATTTTTAGCAGTTCTAATGCAAATTAGGACTAATGTAAATATAATCTGTTTAATAACTAGGAGGAGCGTTTTAAATTTCACGCGCAAAAACCTACAACTCTGATTGGCCGAGAGCGAGCCCATTTTACACTACGCTAATTACGTCATTATTAGACGCAACAGCTGACATAACCTTAATTCAAAGCGTTACCGAGTTGCAACTTAGTCTGTTTCGTAATATCCATTTGTGCGGTGTTTCTTTAGCATAGTTAAAAGTTAGTTTTGTTTATATTGTTGTGATGGATTATGGATCCAATTCCAGCTCGGTGATAATATCACCTTCACCAAAAAGCGTAAAAAGTTGGATTTCGGTCATTTATATCTGTCTGAAAACAGTGCATAATAAATATGTATAAGCAGATGATAACAGATGATCCACATATAAAAATGACCGCTGTTGTATCAGACATTGTTGGTGCAGTAGGTGAGATATCAAATAGCAGAGCTGGGCAGGATTCAAATCATTCAGGATTCGATTCCCGGATTCGAATCCTTTTAGAGGATTCAAAAGAGGTATTCGAATACTTTAGTGAAAACGGATTCGTGATCCGGATTCGTTACATTTTTTTAAAAGGATTCGTATTCGAATCCAGACGTAGATGATTCGAATCCTTATAAAAGGATTCGAATTCTTATAAAAGGATTCGAATCCTCATAAAAGGAATCGAATCCTTATAAAAGGATTCGAATCCTCATACACGGATTCAAATCCTCCTAAATAATTCGAGTCATCGCTATTAAGGCTGGGATTCGAATTCGATTAATTTAAATAGTTAAATATTCTAATATGAATATTTAAATCACTAAATTATTCATATTTGAATTTTTTAATTTTCGAATAATTCAAATGATTGTGAGTGCATATTTGGTTACTTAACCATGAAAAATATCCAACGTTAATAGTATATATTTAACTTCACTTGAAATCAGTGTTTTATACGCGTGGCGCATAAAGTAAAATTTCGAGTTTAGAAAAGCCCCGTGAAAATTTGTCTCGGGTCGCTGCGCGACCCTCGACATTTTCTACGCGGGGCTTTTCTAAACTCGAAATTTTACTTCATGCTTAGTCTGGGAGTGGACAATACTCGTTCTTAGAAGTTTCAAATTGAAGGATCACTCTAGATTACTAAGTTTATTACCATTTTACAAAGGCTACAGCTCGAAGGATGGTCTTCGGAGACCGAGAACTACAGGGAATCGAAGTTTTTTTTACAAGAAAACAACGAATATCTGAAGGTTTACAGCATGGATAGGAAAGAAAACATCTAATTTTGAAAATATATCGAAGTTGGGTTGGTTTTCAGTGCATTTTTAATTTCCCTTTAAATCAGTGTTTTATACGCGTGGCACATGAAGTAAAATTTCGAGTTTAGAAAAGCCCCGCGTAGAAAATTTGTCTCTGACAAATTTTCTACGCGGGGCTTTTCTAAACTCGAAATTTTACTTCATGCTTAGTCTGGGAGTGGACAACACTCGTTTGAATTTTAAATTTAACTCTTTTAAAAAATCGACGTACGTAATATAATAAATCATTCATTGAAATCATAGAAAAAGATGCAACATTTTACATAAAATTAACATTTTGAGTTAACTTTATAATTTGCTCGGCTCTTAACGGGGGAATATTCTGTGAATAAATCGACATAAATCTAGAAATATCGAAAATCTCGACATTTAGAAAATCTTGACGGTCCACTCCCAGACTAAGCATGAAGTAAAATTTCGAGTTTAGAAAAGCCCCGCGTAGAAAATTTATCGAGGGTCGCGCAGCGACCCGAGACAAATTTTCACTGGGCTTTTCTAAACTCGAAATTTTACTTCATGCGTCACGCGTATAAAACACTGATTTAAAGTGAAGTTAAAAACGCACTGAAAACCAGCCCAACTTCGAAATTTTTTTCAAAATTGGATGTTTTCTTTCCTATCCATGCTGTAAACCTTCAGATATTCGTTGTTTTCTTGTAAATAAACTTCGATTCCCTGTAGTCCTTCGCTCTCCGAAGACCATGATTAGTCCTTCGAGCTGTAGCCTTTGTAAAATGGTAATAAACTTAGTAATCTAGAGTGATCATTTAATTTGAAACCTCTAAGAACGAGTCTTGTCCACTCCCAGACTAAGCATGAAGTAAAATTTCGAGTTTAGAAAAGCCCCGCGTAGAAAATTTGTCGAAGGTCGAGCAGCGACCCGAGACAAATTTTCACGGGGCTTTTCTAAACTCGAAATTTTACTTCATGCGCCACGCGTATAAAACACAGATTTAAAATGAAGTTCAATAACACATATATCATCATTAATTAAAATCATTATATAATCAGATATTTAGTCGGCACATGAACATTTTGGTTAATAGAAACTGATGGAATAAAATATAACTGGTTACAAATAATAGATTCAAATTTATTTTTAAAGGATTTGTATCCGTGATTCAAAAATGAGGATTTGAATCTTTGATTCGAATCATATTTTTCACTTACGAATCTTTTATTCGAGTATTCGTGATTTGAATCATATTAGGTGATTCGGATTCGTGATTCGAATCCTGTTTTTAAGGATTCATCCCAGATCTGTCAAATAGCATAAGAATATGCATCAAATAATAAAATGTTTAATTATTAAGAGTTGTAAATTCCACTGTATATCGTACCATTAGCCAATATAAGATATGCGGAGAGATTTGTAGCCCTAAACAGCTTGGAGGACATAATTACAAGTTTTGATGACGCAGTGAAGAGATCCGTGCATAGTTTCTTCTCTAAAAATGATCTGCCAACTTTGAATAAAGTTTTAAAAGAAGTAAACGATCATGCAGGCATGCCGAAGATGAGTCGTTCTACCTTGTATAGTTTTATGAAACAAATCAATTTTAAGTAAGATAGAGACCAGAGCTGGGCAGGATTCGAATCATTTAGGATTCGAATCCTAGATTCAAATCCTTTTAGAGAGTTCAAAAGAGGCATTTGAATACTTTAGTTCAACTGGATTCGTGATCCGGATTCGTTACATTTTTTTAAGAGGGTTCGTATTCGAGTCTAAATGTGAGTGACTCGAATCCTTATAAAAGGATTCGTAACCTTGTAAAAGGATTCGAATACTTACAAACGGATTTGAATCGTCAAAAATAATTCGAATTAATTGTGAGGAATAACATGAAAAATGTGTTTTTGTGTGTTTTTAAATTTCTCGTTAAATTATTGTTTTATGCGCGTGGCGCATGACGTAAAATTTCGAGTTTAGAAAAGCCCAGAAAATTTGTCTCGGGTCGCTGCTCGACCCTCGACAAATTTTCACTGGGCTTTTCTAAACTCGAAATTTTACTTCATGCTTAGTCTGGGAGTGGAAACGCTCGTTCGAAACTTTAAAGTGAATGCTTTGATATAGATACAAATCTAGTTTTCAAAATTTTGTTTAATATTGTTTGAAGTAAAACTGACATGGTAACCAACCACACTATGAAATCTTAAATTTTTCCGACATTTCCCTGACAAAAGATTTTTTCCCTGGCCTTTTAATATAACTTTCTTCTGTGGGAAACCCCCATTTTGTTTAATAGTTTTCATTGTTTTGCCAATATTTAAATTAATTTTAAAAAGTTTTACGTGTTTTGAAATTTGCCTGCTGATTTTGACAAATTTAATAATATCATATGGCTTTTTTGTTAGTGTTTTGGTCAATTTGAATATAATTCCATGACTTTTCTCTGACTTTCCCGATTTTAATAATATTCAGTGAATTTTTTATTTACGTAAATTTCAGTTCCATTTGAAGTTTTGAACGAGTGTTTCCACTCCCAGGCTAAGCATGAAGTAAAATTTCGAGTTTAGAAAAGCCCCGTGAAAATTTGTCGAGGGTCGCGCAGCGACCCGAGACAAATTTTCGGGCTTTTCTAAACTCGAAATTTTACTTCATGCGCCACGCGTACAAAGCACTGATTTAAAGTCGAGTTTAGAAACACACAAATACATCTTTAACCAGTGTATCAGAGAGTCAGATATTTAGTCTGTTATCGATGTTCAGTGGTAATAATAAATAATTAGGTTTTGAATATTTTTGTTAAAATAACTGGGACCGATATTTATATATTAATGGTTGCAAAAAAATAATAAAATCAAATTTATTTTTAAAGGATTTGTATTCGTCATTCGAAAAAACAGGATTCGAATCTTCGATTCGAATCATATTTATCTCTTACGAATCCTTTATTTGAGTATTCGTGATTCGAATCAAATTAGGTGATTCGGATTCGTGATTCGAATCCTTTTTACGAGGATTCGTCCCAGCTCTGATAGAGACACATTATTATATAAATTCCATATTATATTATGAACATAATGTAAATATGTTTTATTTCACAGATACATGGCGAGATACCGTATAAGCATTTTAATTGAACTGACGATATCGTACGATGGAAAATAAAATACTTAACCACAATTAAGAAGTTCAAAATGGATATTTGATTTTATTTAAAGAGTATTTATGATATTATTTAAAATTGCCGCCAAATTTATCTAGTAATATTTCTGGTAATTTTTTCTAATGTAAATTGGGCTTTGGCACTTACTCCTTCTAGTGTAACGTCAAAATAAAATATGTTAGTTATTAAATCTTGTGCGTTTATGGTAAGTGCAGTGTGTGGGAATATGAAACATACTTTTTTGTCCAAAGCAAGACATCAGCATTTCAAGACATAATTTTCTAACTGTGATTGCTGTATATGTGTTGGAATGCTTGGTTTTAATATGGAAACAAACATCTATTTACTGAAAATACGTCAAAATATTACTATAACACTAGGAATAATAGTATATTATTCAACAAGCGCATAATGAAAGCTATTAATCATGAGAATGAGGTTTACGGAACGAGCCGCAGGCGAGTGGAGTAACTCATTCGAATGATTAATAGCCATTATGCGCGAGTAGAATACTATACTTTATCCACAAGCACAAAATGTATATTCATTCTTCCTTACTGCAACTTTTCAAGAATAAGATCATAATTCATTAAATCATTTACTTTTAATTATAACTAAGAAATACATATAATAATACTATTTATTAGGATTAATGTTAATAGTAACGTTAGAACAATTAATAAACACAATAGGGGGCATTGAAGTGGGTACACCAAGATTTTCGGTTTGATCCAAAATATCGAAATTAACGGAATTTGTGCTGGAAGATGCAGCTGTTACATTATTTGCTGTCGATTCTATTGACGATGCAATTTTTCTAGCCGTTTCCTTTTTGTTTTCCAAATAATCGTTAATATAGCCTTCTGCAACCGCAGTTGACTTCCATTCTCCATGACGTTTTAACGCAGTGATGTCTCCACCAGCATCAACCAAAATGGTGGTTGAGGTTCTTCTAAAGCTATGGCCTGTATATTGCTCAGGATTGGGTAATTTAAAAATACTGGCGATATCCCTTCCCATTTTTGTAAATTTATTAATACCAATTCGCTGTTTAGTACACTTTCCATTTTGAAAATTTTGAAAGAAATAATCACAGTTTATCTGCTTTCGGAGGCACAAATATTTTTTTACAATGTGGTAAAAATTACCAGATACTGTAAATTTCCTACAAATTTTAGTTTTTGTGGTTGGCACCTTAATCATATAGCAGGAATTAAGGTCTTCTTTATCTTTAATTTTCATGTTATACAGCTCATTTGAACGACAAGCGCCCATTAAACCCATAATTAATGCAACCCGAAGAAAAAATTACTGCAATTTTTAAAAAATATTAAAATAATTTAAAACTTACTTTTGTTGCAAGAAATTTGTCATCCGGTGCATTTGCAATGAAACTGTTAACATTTTCTGGGGAGAAAGTGTTGGCTTTTTTCGGAGTAAACCCTTCATTTTTTCATTTCAAAAAAGCTAGAAGTTTGCCATAGTTTCCAATATTGATGTTTTCAAAGATTTTCAATGTACTTTTTAGCATCGAATACTTCTTCCACAACGATGAGGTGTTGTATTTTTTTGATAATTCAGTAAAATACACCAAAACTACCGACTCAGTTGAAGAATGTGCTTTTTTCTCCTTTTTCCATTCACAAAACGTGTTGTATGTACTTTGGTATATGTTGCGAGACTTTTTAGGCAACAAATTGATGGAAGCGATTTCTGCCGCGTCCCTTATTTTCGGGGGTGTCAACAAGTCAGGATCGGATTCCATGTTGCTTCTTTCACCTTCGATAAACTATTAACCACACTATCACAACACAATTAACACAATTTTCTTTCAATTTATAAATTGTTTTTGTTTATGTCAAAATTGATTAACATGAGGTATCCTGATTTTGTAGTGATTTCTTATTATTCACAGTTGAGCAGTGATAAGTCAAAATATTACTCACAGGTTTCATAACCTATTTATAATAAACGTCATTATTATTGACTCTTAGCATGTATAATTATAATATTATAGAGTGGTTGTGGATAAAATCAATTACATGTTTCCTATACATAAATTATCAAGCACTGAAAGTAGTATAGAATATAATGCTTTAAAGTTATATAATGTACTTCCACATGATGTAAAAGAAGAAACATCATTCAAAGTATATAAGAAAAGGGTACTTGAAATCTTGGTAACTATGGAGTCATATAATATAGACGAGAATAATCAATATTTTATAAATATTGTGTTTCCCTAACATTAAAAATAGATTTGAGGTCTAAACATAATTATTATTTCTTTATTTTAACTCTAGTCCGCCAATATGTGTTATATTTTTGTTATTATATCTGGAGGAAAAAAGATTCTTTATTATTATTATTACTACTCACAGATTCTTTTTAAAATTTGATACTCTTTAAAAAACAGTAAGAATATTGTAAGTAATTGGGTCATTCCAGCCAGGGACAGTCAAACCGGGGCGCAGTCATGTCACCCATTTGGCTGAAACTTTTTCTGAAAAATCTTTTATATATTCTAAGATGTTCCCCCAAAGGACAGATTTAAAAAAAAAATGTATGCTACGAAAAAAATTTTTGCAAAAAAAACGTACCTCAGAAATGAGCCTTTTTGAGGGTATCTTTAACAATCAATAACTTTCTTGTTTTTTAACCGATTTAAACGATTCTATGGCAAATGACACCTTAAAGTATAACCTATCAAATGGTGTACTCATTTGCCCAATTAATATTAAATGTTGACCAAAAAATAGGGTTCGAAAAAGGAGTGAAATTGGTGAAAAAGACAGTCTTTTCAATGTGACCTACACTCGACCAATAGCAACTTATTCAGTTTGCTTCCAGTTTGAAATCTTAGGCATGATCCAAGGAATAATACCGGAAGCTTCATTCCCATTTATATGCTACTTAACATATCATTACTACGGTTTGAACATTGGGAAAAATGACGTTTTTTGTAAAAACAGCAAACTTTGAAACGTTATAGCAAAAATGTATGTTTTTTTTAGATTTTTTTCGCTTTAGCCACAGATTCTGCGTTTTACGAGTTTCATTTTGACCAAATTTCGTTTTGCTTTTTGGAGATTTGTTCGAGATATGATTTTTTTCGTCCGTGATGTTTTTGGCCAAATTCAAAGGAGGTTGAATTCACATTTCATCCAATTACCTTCCAGTTTTATGCTGGTAATGGTCCCGAAAATGTGTATTTTTTCAGAATTATCCAAATAATGTTGCCAGAAGCTTCATTCCCATTTAGAAGCTACTTAACAACGCACTACTACGATTTGAAAATTGGACAACGAACGGTGCTTTTCGTAAAAACAGCAAACTTTGAAACGTTATAGCAAAAATGTATATTTTTTTAAATTTTTGAAAATTTAGCCACAGATTCTACGTTTTAAGAGCATTAATTTGGCTAAGTTTCGTTTTGCTTTTTAAAGTTTTGTCCGAGATATGATTTTTTTTCTCCGCGATGTTTTTAGTAAAATTTAAAAGTTGTTGAATTTACATTTAATGGAAATTAGCTTCCAAATTCATGCTTATAAAGGTCACAACAATTTTTTAAATTAATAAACCATTTTAGAGTTCAATATTAGAGTAATTATAGAGTGAAATTGAATGTTAATGAAATGATTATAACTTCAAATTACGTTTACTACAATAGCATTCATTTGAAATGGCGCCATACGCCGGTCACCCGTCAACAGATGGCGCTGTCATTCTCTTACCGACGGCAGGTAATGCGGGTTGCATTTTCATAGTTGGATGACATCTGTCCATGTTTGAGAGGTTAAGAAGTCCAATGTAAATAGTACCGCAAGTATGGATTGCTCCGTTGGAATAATTTTGGGAGAGCACTGCCATCAGAGTCAGTCAACGAGTTCGGACGATTCACATGTGGAGTTAAGCGATCTCGATGCCGATCAGAAATATTTAGTTCACTCTCGACTTGATTTTTGCGACGTTCGTAGGCTGACAAATATTTGCGCACATCATTTTGGCAGATACCTAAAATTCTACGAATATAATCAGGCGGTGTGTTGCGATCCTTGGAGTAAACACCAGAAAGTGGTGTCGTCTGCATTACGGATCATATCCGTTGAAACATAAAAAATTGCGATGAAAGCCAACTGTCAGTTGACACCTGGGAGAAAGCTTTGTTGCAACTGCAACCAGACTGTGATAGACATAATTAATGACACAATCAAACCCGATAGCCAAGAATCCGTGACACCCGAGTCTTCTCAGTCTTCGTATCACGATAGTCTTGATCTGCGTGAAGGGATTAACACCAAGTTAGAGCTGCTCGGTCAACCTCCTTTGAAACGTGCCAAACAATGTGATGACAAATTTAAGACCACGGCAACGCGCGCAATAAATCAAGTAAGAGATGTTCTGAAAAAGGATATCGAAAGAGCTTATCACATCGAATTGGATGATGAACTGTCTGATTCTAAGAAAACTTGCGATTGGACGAAGTCTTTCCTCAAAGAATTAAAAATCAAATTCGAAGAGGAATCGTCGTACGAGAAAAAGATTTCTCTGCTGACATTAATTCCGGATCATTGGACTTACGTGAAAGCAGTACAGGAATTTGGCTGCACCAAGCACGTGATTTACCAGGCTCGAAAATTAAAAGCTGAGAAAGGTAATTAACATTATAATGTTAATATATCAAATTCATGATGTAGTTTAAATTTATTTTCACATTTTCACAAGTTATAGAACTATTTCTTTATGAATAGGAATTTTATCCACCCGCAATGCAAGTCAACGAGTCATCATATCTGAAGAAACCAAAAGTAACGTGATTTCGTTTTATCACGACGAAAAGAACTCTCGCATTTGTCCTGGAGCGAAGGAATTTGTGAGTGTCAAGGATTGTACGACGGGAACGAGACAGCATATTCAAAAGCAGCTACTCTTGTTCAACCTGAGGGACCTGTACGCCGAATGGAAACTGGAGAACCCTACTACTAAACAAGGGTTCAGTACCTTTGCTAGTCTTCGACCAAATGAGTGCGTCATAGCTGGAGCTCCTGGAACACATAGTGTGTGTGTTTGCGCCCAGCATCAGAATGTGAAACTAAAGTTAAAAGCGTTTTCGAAGAGTTTAACGTCCGAATATTTGATTGCACACGCCGTTTACGACATCAAAGACCCCAAGTGTATGCTACAAGAATGTTCACAATGTCCGCAGGTAAAATGTAATGCATAACTATTTAACAATATATGTACTGTTTCACTGGTTGCAAATAAATTACGAAAATTTATAATAAATGTATTCATAAGTGCATCGTTTCGTGTGTTATAGTCAGACGGAGTTAAATCGTTCTTAAGCACGCTCGACAGCTTGCAGTCCCACACCGAAGTAACCTACGAAAATTGGATAACTAAAGCGAAACAGGCGAAAAACACCGAGGGATCTTCAGACACCAAAGCAGCTGTAACTCTCATGAGTTTAACTGAAGATCAGGATGAGATCATCCACAACTTATCGGAGGAGATTTGGAGCCTAACAACTCATCACTTCGTCGCAGATGCCCAATCGAAATATCTTTATGATACCAAGAAGCATTTGTCCGAGGATACTTGTATACTTTTGCTCGATTTTGCAGAAAACTACAAGTTCATCGCCCAAGATTCGACGCAGTTGTTTTATTTCAGCAACACGCAGACAACTTTGCATCCATTCGTCTTGTATTACAAAAGTATGGAAAATGCGGAACTAGAAGTACGAAGCTTCTGCATAGTCAGCGATTCTCTCAATCACACTACGACTGCGGTTCATATGTTTCAAAAAAAACTATGGACAATCAAAGAAGATCATCCAAATATTCAGAACGTGATTTACTTCTCTGATGGAGCTCCTTCACAATATAAGAACAAGTAAGAAATTCAAGAGAATAAAATTTGTCATTTACAGTCGACCAAAATAATTCTCATATGATACTGATTGTATCAGTATCATATGAGAATTACCGTTTTTATATGATACTGATTTTAATATTTAATGAACATTAAATTACTTTTTCAGAAGTAACTTTGCCAACATGTGCTTGCACGAAGCAGATTTTGGCATTAAGCTCCAGTTTTGGAATTTCTTTGCGACCAACCACGGCAAGAGTTCCTGCGATGGCATCGGCGGAACAGTCAAACGCAAAGTGACTCGGCACAATCTGCAGCACACGGCTGGTCACCAAATTTTAGCACCGCTGCAGTTCCACGAGTACATCGAGAAAGAAGTACAAAATATAAGGTTATACTTGACAAGATAATTAGCTGAAAGTCTAAAATATCGCGATAACGCCGAGAGTAAAATTTGCCAATAGGTCGATTTGGGTTACCAAAGAGGAGATTCAACAGCATCACGAAGAGATATCGCCAAGATTTGCATCCACGAAATCGTTGCCTGGCACGCGGAAGTTCCACAGTTTCACACCAGTTGACGAGCAAAATATTTCTGCGAAACGATATTCCGAGGATAACGCGTCTAAAGTGTTTCGAGTCATTACCTAGTTATAACCGATTGATAGTAACGATCTTATTGCACGATTGTATTGTGAATTATTTAAGTACATAATGACAATAAATTATACCAAACATATAATTCATACTCGTAGCATTTTATTGATATCGGACTTCTTAACCTTTCAAACGTTGACAGGTGTCATCCAACTATAAAAATGCAACCTTGCATTACCTGCCGTCGGTCAGAGAATGACATCGCCATCTGTTGACGGGTGACCGGCGTATGGCGCCATTTCAAATGAATGCTATTGCAGTAAACGTAATTTGAAGTTATAATTATTTCATTAACATTCAATTTCACTCTATAATTACTCTAATATTGAACTCTAAAATAGTTTATTAATTTAAAAAATTGTTGTGACCTTTATAAGCATGAAATTGGAAGCTAATTCCATGAAATGTAAATTCAACAACTTTTGAATTTTACTGAAAACATCGCGGACAAAAAAAATCATATCTCGGACAAAACTTTAAAAAGCAAAACGAAACTTGGCCAAATTGATGCTCTTAAAACGTAGAATCTGTGGCTAAATTTTCAAAAATTTAAAAAAATATACATTTTTGCTATAACGTTTCAAAGTTTGCTGTTTTTACGAAAAACACCGTTCGTTGTCCAATTTTAAAATCGTAGTAGTGCGTTGATAAGTAGCTTCTAAATGGGAATTAAGCTTCTGGCAACATTATTTGGATAATTTTGAAGATATACACATTTTCGGGACCATTACCAGCATAAAACTGGAAGGTAATTGGATGCAATGTGAATTCAACCTCCTTTGAATTTTGCCAAAAACATCACGGACGAAAAAAATCATATCTCAAACAAATCTCCAAAAAGCAAAACGAAATTTGGTCAAAATGAAGCTCGTAAAACGCAGAATCTGTGGCTAAAGCGTAAAATATCTAAAAAAACATACATTTTTGCTATAACGTTTCAAAGTTTGCAGTTTTTACGAAAAACGTCATTTTTCCCAATTTTCAAACCGTAGTAATGATATGTTAAGTAGCATTTAAATGGGAATAAAGTTTCCGGCATTATTCCTTGGATCATGCTTAAGATTTCAAACTGGAACCAAACTGAATAAGTTGCTATTGGTCGAGTGTAGGTCACATTGAAAAGACTGTCTTTTTCACCAATTTCACTCCTTTTTCGAACCCTATTTTTTGGTCAACATTTAATATTAATTGTGCAAACGAGTACACCATTTGATAGGTTATACTTTGAGGTGACATTTACCAAAGAATCGTTTAAATCGGTTAAAAAACAAGAAAGTTATTGATTGTTAAAGATACCCTCAAAAAGGCTCATTTCTGAGGTACGTTTTTTTTGCAATAATTTTTTTCGTAGCATAATTTTTTTTTTTTAAATCTGTCCTTTGGGGGAAAATCATATATGAAAGATTTTTCAGAAGAAGTTTCAGCCAAATCGTTGACATGACTGTGCCCCGGTTTGACTGTCCCTGGCTGGAATGACCCAATTAAATAACACTTTAGTAAATAACGCACTTAGTTAAGATTTTACTATTTAACTAAATGTGTTGTTCACTGTTTACTTAAGTGTTGATATGAAATTTCACCAAGTAACAGCCTCAGCTATTACATTAAATTAAATTTATTTTTTTCTCAGAAAAATATGCAGTAAAATGATTAAGATTTTCACACCGGACTATTTTAACTTCTTTCTTTAATGATTGATACAATAAATAGTAGTATTGCTTTGGTTACGATTATAACATCCTGATATTTCCCTAGGGAAATATGAAACCTTTTGATAATCCATATTTCGCTAGCGAAATATAGATTGTCAAAAAGTGACAAGAAAATGTTTTCTTTGATACCGTATTTCTGTGACTATAAATAGAATAAACAAGCCATGCCCAAAAATAACAAAAATTATAACAACATACCAAATCTTCAAAAAACGCCAGTTAAGTTTTCTCTGCGGCATCGTTCACGGTATGTTGGCTTCTCGATTATTCGTGAAAATCTGCACACATTTTTTTCATACGCAGATATAGATTTGGCTGGAACTAAACATTCACGGGCTTTTGCCGTTTGCGTTACAACGTACGACATTTCAAATTATAACATGATGGAAAAGTGAAACCCACGTCAGACCAGTCAACTATAATAATCACAAACATGGCCCATAGCAGCGTTATTAACAAATTCAAAAAATTAATCCAATATTTTCCTATTTTCAGAAAGATATTGCTTTAATCAGAAAAAAAAAACTATTGATTACAACACGAGAAATATGAATATATTTCCCTTGTTTGGCTATACATCCGGAGGGATGCCGGAGGGCTTCATCGTTGGGATGTAACTAGCCAACCTCAGGAAATACTCATATAGATGTAATAATAATTACTTTTGAAACACTTCTGTGCAAGAAAAACTATTGTAATCATGCTAATAATCCAATTACCCAATTTTTGTATTTCTTAATATTTTCGGGTCGCCTGGGTATTTTTATTGTATACTTCTAACAAAAAATATACACACAATCAGAGTGTTCGAAAAGTCAAGTGAGGTCCACTCCAGATTTTTATAATATAAATCTAAAAAAGTTGATCAAGTTTCTTGAAGCTTTTATTAATAAGGCTGCAGTTTATTGATTGATTATTAAATCCTCTTCCCCTGAAAAAGAAAATGAATTTATATCGAAATTTTGTACTTCTCTTTCACTACATCTCTTTGTGTGTGTGTGCGCGTTGTTACCCTTGCGAAATTCAATCTGTTCAAACCGAATCTCATTAAATTTTCAATCAGGTAGATCATAAATAAAATAAACACGATTATATCCGTATTCTACTGAGGTAATATTTACATTAAAGGTATACGTGTCCATGCTCTCGCTTATTATCGAATGTATTTTATCACTGATTAAAATCTTCATAAACTATATCTCAACATAGACTGTATGCATACCCCAGAATGAATTGTGGTCATTTCCCATATTTAGATACGAACTCATATCTAATTAGTGTAAAATATTGATAATAGGGATTATAAATTCACTGAGATTTTGAATTAGTTCGGTAAATTGTGAATCGAAGCGGGTTTTCCAGTTGCAATTTTTTGAATTAATTGAAAAATTGCTAACAGTTAATGCAATAACAGCGGCACACGAAAGACATTTTAAAATTATTTGGCTTTGTGAAATCAAAATTGAGGGGCTCAGTGGAAAAGTGGTATAAGTTCAATTTTCTTAACATTTGGTATAAGAACAGATATCTACAAATGAGATTTATCTTTAGTGATAAAAAAATGGTACAGTTGAATATGTGTATACCTCAATATAGTATACAGTTATTGATTAGACGTCTACAGATTTGTGTATAAAAGTTAAACTTTATCTCCAATTTACACAAATAAATGTCATGACACTTGTAGTGCTTTTCCACTGAGCCACTCAATTAAGAAATAGATTGGAAAATTAAAAGGCAGCTAGCTAAACTTGTGTTTTATTTAAATATTTAAAAGATTGAAATTTAAACTAGATTTTGGAAGATGCTTTATCACTGAATCAAACATTATGGATTCTTCCGAGGATGAACCATTACTTAACATAATATGCTAAGATTGCTAAGTATTTTCGCAATTTAAATGCAGCTTAAATGTTATAGTATTTACTATTTTGTAACCACCTGCGTTTTTTTTGTAATAAATATAAATAAAATAAATAAACTATGTGTATTAAACAGAGGACTTTTCTTTTAAGTATATACATACATATATACAGTGCTATTCAAATAGAAGGAACAGATTTCAAACTATTATTTCTTCCAAACTAAACAAGGTAGAACTATAATTCCAACGTTCCTGGACAGGCAGAAGTTTATAACTTGCCTTTCCAGGCAGAAGTTCCAACCACGGCCGCATTGGCGCTGTTGCTTGTTATTTTGATTGTCTATAATAAAATGGCGATACAACACGAAAAAGCACTTTGCGTACTGCAATTAGCAAAACTAGAGTCTATTATTGAAGTTCGACGTGCTTTGTACCGCCTCGTCATAAGCAGATTTAACAGTAACATCAAAATTCGTAGACGATGGTTGCATCTACAAACAGAAAAATCACATCGAATGAAAATGCATATTGAATGCATAAAAAATTGAACTTTTCTCTTTCCAGGAACGTTGGAATTGTGTTTCTATCTTTTGTAGTTTGAAAGAAAAAAATGTTTAAAATCTGTTCCTTTATTTTGAATAACCCTGTATAAACCTATGCATAGCATATATATTTATTTATTTAAATAAGATATTTACATTATACATTTATAATTATCATGATAATACAAATGTGTATGCAAAACATCACAAACATTTAAACATAAAGGAATCATTACAATATAAACTTATAACTAAAATATTCCGCTACCCTATAAGGTTCTATTTCGTAAATTATGTTTTATAATCCTTGTTTAAGCATTTTATAGCTTGTAATATTTTTTATTTGAATGCGCAGATGTCTATACATTTCGATACGTGTGTAAAATGTGCCACTTTGATATTTTGTGAGCCTATGTTTTGGTAGGTTGAATTTTGGTCCTATATACCTATGCATAGCAAGTAAACTTTCCGACATCGTGTTTTTTAAAAGAGTTCATTTTGTGCTTCATATGAGTGTTTTCCACTCCCAGATTAAGAATACAGTAACATTTTGAGATTAGAAATGCCTGAAAATTTGGTTTGATCGCGTAGCGAAGCGGAGCGACCAAATCAAATTTTTAGGCTTTTCTAAACTCGAAACTTTACTTCATGCGCCAAGCGTATAAAATACTGGTTATAAGTGAAGTTCAAAATATTTATCTTGAGCATACTGTTTTAGTAACATATTGTAAACTTTACAATATTTTAGTGTTTTAGACGCGTGGTGCATGAAGTAAAATTTCGAGTTTAGAAAAGCCTGAAAATTTGGTTTGGTCGCCCCGCTTCGCTATGCTACCAAACCAAATTTTCAGGCTTTTGTAAACTCGAAATGTTACTTCATGCTTAACCTGGGAGTGGAAAACACTCGTTTAAAGCTTAAAAAAACTTTACATCTTGAAAACAAAATATGCACATCGTAGAAAGCATAAATGTAATACTGTAATATTGAATTTTAAAATGTATAACAATAAAAGAATCCTTACGCATAAACGATTTAACAGTTCGAAAAATAACATTTATCAATTGGACAAATGGGTCACGTTAGTTTAATATTCAGTTAAAAAGAAAGTCTATATATTTAAAGTATGTCCCTTAAGGCAAAATTTTGAGCTGTTTGGAATATTTTGTTTTCGAGATAAATTTCTATAATGCAGTCACGTTCACAAAAGGATGGTCGATTTTAAATATATTGAATCAACCTTTACGTATGCTTACCCTCAGGGCTGTGACCGTCTTAAGACAGGTCTTTGATGTTTATATATTTCAAGAACTTATTTCCTTCTGCAAGAGAAAATACGAGGTACATTTCTTATTATGAAGTTCCTAATGACTAGAGCTCGGATTTCTAAGCACAAAATAATTAAAAATAGCGCTTTCAAAAGCACCAATTTAAGCAAACAAAGCATTATTTTGTGCAAAAAGCATTATTTTAAGCAAAATAATAATAAGAATATATACAAATACCAGGTGTTCGATAAATAAACTCCCGACGCCATAACTCTTGTATTTATTGACCGATTTTATTGAACTAAAAGCCAAAGTAAATGGCCGTTTAGATACTAAATAATGACATGAATATTGATTTTTTGTAATAATAACTTCATTCCCAAATAATAGTCAATTTAAGATTTTAATGGCTGCCTATAATATTCTAATTTTATTACATTAGACATTATTTTTTTGAATCCAATAATGCCCAATTTCTTGTTTTTGTTCAATGTTTTGGTCGAATTTATCTTCTATTTAAAATTATATTTTTTTAAAATTATAATAAGTGTGCCTTGTAAAAAAAGTGACAAATGTCATTTATTGTGAGGTTATGCCATCGTTATTACAAATTTCATTATCCTATATCGTAGACAACTAAATGAACAAATTATTTGTTTAAACAGGACTGGATTTTAAGTATATTTGAAATGACATTAATTATTCCTTTACTAAGCCTCTGTTCTCTTGTGTTTCATATCCGTGGTCTACTGTCCATTGTTTGTGCAATAAGTCGTCACTATAGACCCAGTGACGGGAAACTATTTTGTTTATTTTCCTTCCTGTAGTTCCTTTTTAATTTGCGTAATGTCCCGCACTTGCGGCCGTTGTGACGGTAATTTGGGTCCTCGATCAAAAGTTTTAAAATGTTTTACTTGTAATGTACGTATTCATGTGGCCTGTTTGGACGAATTAACTATGGATGATGTTGCTTACTGCCTTGCCGAATCTAATAGGGTAAATGGTGATGTTTACAAATGCAAGGATTGCGCGGCAAATAAGAACGTGTCGCGTACTTCAGTCTACCAAGATAATGAACCGGGCGCTGAGGAGCGAACTCATGCACCAGAACCTAAATTTATTTTTGAATTAAGCCCGAATTGTATTGACGAGAGCGGGATCAGCAGCAACCGCTCTCGTCAATACAATTCGGGCTTAATTCAAAAATAAATTTATGCCAATTTTTAGAGATGAATTGCGATCCGTACTAGGAGATTTAAGAGCCGAAATTAAATCTCTAAATGATAGGATTACGAAGCTTGAGACTGCAGCTACTTCTAATGATTCGCAAAGTTCTCCTGACTTGTCAACAAAATCAGATATTGTTCGTGAAGTAGAAGAGCGACAAATGCGTTCCCGAAATGTAATGGTTTTTAATGTACCTGAGCCAGTTGGATCTCGCGAAGAAATGATTAGTAAGGATGTTGCTGCTATAAATGATTTGATTAAGTCGCAAGTCAAATTTCATCCAATTAAAGTTATTTGCCTGGGAAGGGTTGGTGTAAAGCCACGGCCGATAAAACTTATATTTGCTACTGCTCAAGAATCACTTGATATTCTGATAATATTATATTTAACAATGTCAAAACTGAAATGCAGCGTAATCACCTGAGGACTCTCAAAGATGAACTGGATATGCGGAAAATGGCAGGAGAAACCGATATAACTATTAAATATGTCAACGGCCACCCTTCCATTGTTAAATCTGCTTCTAGAATGCATAAAACTAAACATATATTTCCAAAATGTAGGCATTATCACCGAACATTTTCATAATGAGAATTTTTTTTTTAAGTATATACATGCAGACGTTGTACATTTTGCCACGCAATTTCGAGTTTAGAATAGCCTGAAAATTTTTGGTTTGGTCGCGTAGCGCGAAGCGCGGAGCGGCCAAACCAAATTTTCAGGCTTTTCTAAACTCGAAATTTTACTTCATGCGCCACCGGTACAAAATACTGATTCAATGTAAAGTTTAGCGGTGTGTTTTAAACTTCGTGATATGTTAGTGTTTTGTACCGGTGGCGCATGAAGTAAAATTTCGAGTTTAGAAAAGCCTGAAAATTTGGTTTGGCCACTCCGCGCTTCGCGCTACGCGACCAAACCAAATTTTCAGGCTCTTCTAAACTCGAAATTTTACTTCATGCTTAGCCTGGGAGTGGAAAACACTCGTTTAAAGCTTCTAATTGTATTCTTTTAATAAACCGAGCGTGGTAAAATGTACAACGTCTGCATATATATACTTAAAAGAAAAATTCTCTTTATGAAAATGTTCGGTGTTAAATAAAACACTCTGTATATATATATATATATATATATACCTCCTGGATCTGATTCTAACCAGTATATTACTGTGGCGATTTCAACATCCCTGATGCGAGGTGGGAGCATTCGGATGATATATTGATATATGAATTTTGATTGTCTTCCAGCCAATATTTTGTCAAATGTTTTTAATTTTCATCATATACAGCAAATCAACAAAACTCCAAACGAAAGAGGAGTTTTTCTGGATTTAGTCTTCAGCAGCATTTTGAATACCTCCATGCATCGTGCAAGTGAAGTTTTATGCTCTTCTAGTTTTCATCATATTCAGTATTGCTTAAGTTTACCTATGTTACCTATTAATTTTGTTAATGTAAATGAAGACTGGGTATTTAATTTTAAATTAGGGGCTTACCCGGGAATTAATGATTTTATAGCTTCAGTTGACTGGGACCAGTTTTTTTCTTGTTCTAGTATTGACGAAAATGTTCAAGATTTCAATAATATTTTATATTACTGCTTCAATCGATTTATTCCAGTTAAATTTTTAAAACGTCACAATTTTCCCCCATGGTTTAATACAAAATTAATAAAATTAATTCAATCTAAGAAAAATATAAAACTAATGGTTTAGAATCTGACTACTTAATATTTAAAAGAGTAAGATCGAAGTGTGATGTACTTAATAACTCTTTATATAGAGACTCTTTATATGGAGACGGTTCTAGACCTCACACCACTTCATATTCTGATAGTGGTGGAGGCAAGACTGGCACTCTATAGGCTGCAATTATCAATGGGCAACGTAAGAGTTGATACCCCACACAGAAGACTCTTGACAGACATAGGGGGACCTCTCCTGCAAATGAGGTCGGATCATATGGAAGTCAGATATCTTGAAAATTCACTCTTTAAAGTCACTATTCCAGACCGCAACGACAGGAACGGCTTTAGGGAAGATATACACATACAAAGTGTGATCTGGTACACGGACGGTTCTAAATCAACCACAGGTACTGGATCAGGAATCTATAATGAAAACATGAGGACAGGCTATGCTCAACCATTGGGTAGCCTGGCATCAGTCTTTCAAGCAGAAATAATCGCAATCATAGAATGTGCGAGAACCAACATAGAGAAGGACTGTCGAAACAGGCAAATCTATATCATGTCCGATAGCCAGGCGGCACTGAAGGCTCTCCAGAGTCAAAAGACTTCATCCAAACTGGTATTGGAATGCTTCAATACCCTGAATGACCTAGCGAGACAGAACAAGGTTACGCTTGTCTGGACGCCGGGTCACTCTGGTATTGCGGGTAATGAAAAAGCTGACGAGCTAGCAAGGCAGGGAGCCACCATTTCATTTATGGGACCCGAACCTGCCTTGGGCATAACAAAAAAGTCGAGTCGCCTTGAAGTCAGGAAGTGGACTCGCAACAAACACAAGGAATACTGGGAAAACAGACCAGGCCTTAACCATAGTAAGGCCCTTATAAAAGGGCCTAACTCAAGCCAAGCTGCAGGACTACTAACATTGAGTAGGGCACAGCTGAAAACAACCATAGGACTGCTCACAGGCCACATGACTGTTAAAGAGCATCTAAAGAAAATCGGGCTATACAACGGCGACACCAACTGTCGCCTCTGTACTACGGCACCGGAAACAACTATGCACGTTCTGTGCAGGTGCAATGCGCTGGAGAGCAAAAGACGGCTCATATTTGGGAACAGACAAATGGAACCAAATGATTTCCACGCGCAACCTCTGAAGGACCTGCACAAGCTAGTGCAGGGCATCGAGTTCGGAATAGTTGCGTGAGTGTAATAATATTGGGGCAGTACAATAAGCCACCTAGGCTACATTGCATCCGGATCCGAAAGGAAGACGGCCCCCACAGGAAAAAAAAACTCTTTGTATAATGAATATATTCATCGCTTAGAGGAGAATATAAACTCAAATCCTAATCGAATTTATGATCACGTAAATGTATGTCGCAAGACAAACGGTTATCCTGAGCAGATGTATCTCAATGATGTTGTATAAAATAATTTGCAGGCTTGTGTTGATCTATTTGCTTCACATTTCTCTACCGATTATGTTGATCAGAATAACGCGCAAGCTAATACAGATTTTGATAACTTCGGTAGCTTAGTGAGCTTAAATCACTTTAATGTCACGCTTACGGAAGTATTTGACAAAATTTCGTCTTTGTCTGAATCGTGTAGTGTGGGCCCTGATGGAATCCCTGAATATTTTCTAAAACGGTGCGTTTACACACTGGCAAAGCCTATCCATGCTATTTTCACTAATTCCCTCAGATCTGGTTTGTTTCCAGATTGCTGGAAACACAGTTTTCTAATGCCTGTTTTCAAAAGTGGCTGTAGAACAAATATTAATAATTACAGAGGCATATGCATTCACTCTGTGATACCTAAGATGTTAGACTTTTTAATATCTCAACAAATCATTTGGTCATGCAAAAATATAATCCTAGATGAGCAACATGGTTTTGTTAAAGGTCGATCTACTACAACTAACCTCATTACTTGTAAAACTTTTCTATCGAATGCTTTGGAAAAGGGATTACAAGTAGACTCAGTTTACACCGATTTCTCCAAAGCATTCGATCGTGTACAACATAGTATTTTGTTAAGAAAGTTACAAGCGATGGGAATGGGAGATTTAGTGATTAACTGGCTTGCTAGTTACCTGCACAATAGAACACAGTGCGTTCGTATTGGATCGAAGTATTCGAATAATGTAGATTTAACTTCGGGGGTTCCGCAGGGTTCTCATTGTGGGCCAGTGTTGTTTTTGCTTTTTATAAATGATAAGCACTTGAGTATTAAGTCTAGCAGTTTCCTCCTGTTTGCTGATGATCTTAAGTTATTTAGAGTAGTAAAAACTATTGAGGATCAGAAACTACTACAGCTGGACTTACACAAAATTGCTGAATGATGTAATAGGAATAATCTTTACCTGAATTTGATCAAATGTTTCCAAATTACATTTAGTCGAGGCTCGTATACACATTTTTGCTACCTTATTAAAGATCATTTATTAACAATAACTTTTGAAATAAAGCACCTAGGCGTGTTATTTTCTTCAAAGCTTAATTTTAATAAATATTACACAAACATTTGTAACTTATCTTTAAAAATGTTGGGCTTTGTAGATTTACAGTTGGATTTAGTGTTAAGACAGTAAAAATGTTATACTTGACATTAGTAAGGCCCTATATGGAGTATGGATCAGTGGTTTGGTCTCCTTATTCTACGAGCGCCATTCAGCAGTTTGAGTCAGTACAGAATAGATTCTTGAGAATTGTTCACCGTAGAATAGAGGGCATTAGTATTAACTTTAGCCACAGTTCAATGCGTGGACAACTTGACTTGAGATCGTTATATGACAGGAGGGTACTGCTGGATTTATGTTTTTTGCATAAGTTGATAAATGGGATTATTGATTGTGGTACACTGCTCAATCAGTTAAATTTTAATATTCCACGAGGATTTAATTAATAATAGGCATAAACCCTTATTCCGTTTAACATTTCATTCCACCAACTATGGAATGTTTAACCCAATTGATCGGCTTATGCGTCAGGCAAATGCACTACAGAGCAACACAAGGTTCGACATATTTGCGGATTCAATCTCTGTATTTAAGAGTGACTTGCGTCGTATGTGTTTGTCAGATATAAACAAATGATTATATATATATATATATATATATATATATATATATATATATATATATATATATTTCATATTGGGTTTATATAATACTTGCTGATTATTTTTGTTGTAATTTGTTTAACTTACTTTTCAATTTTAAAACTTGTCATTTTAATCTGTTGTTTGTTTCATTTTTAGTCTGTTGTTTGTCTTATTTTAAGTCTGTTTTATATTCATATTTTTCTTTTATATAGAGTGCTCATTGTGATATACATAATTATTTTGTGTTATAGTATTACATATACTGTTTTATACTTAAATGTATATTGATTGTACAAAGGTGATACCGTAAATAAATAAATAAATAAATAATAACGAAACAACAATTAAGTACCTACGTCACAACTTTTTGTAGAATAAAAGTTAAGGAAAAATGTAAATATTTTGAAATGTTATGGCGTTGGGTGTTTTTTCTCGAACACCCGATATGCAGGGTGTTCCACCGAAACCGTACATTAAAAGTATATGAACTTCTAATTAATGTTTTGTAATAAGATTTTCAGTGGTTAAGTAATCATGTGTGCTCTTTTTAATTAAAATATTTTGAAGATTAATCCGGTTATACCGGAAGTCAACACCACCTTCCTTATTTTGAATAGAATGGTATATTTTTTATTTTAAATTTGGATATTATATAAAATTCTGTGATAAAAAACATAAAGTAACATAACCTGCAAATTTAACCGTTTTCGAAATATTTGACATTTTAAAGAAATTTAGTGCTTTTTCGTAATGTATTTTCAAATTTTCATCTCGGAACAAAAGAAAATTAAATAGATGGAATGCTGGGTTAGAAAGGCAATATCCGAAGGTATCCAATGGCGGTTAATTTTTCGTACAATACAGAGTGTTCCAAATTTCACAATACATTTGGTCAACTTTAAAACATTAAATCTCGACTTTTTGTCTTGAAAACCAAAGAAGATAGGTATAGGGAATGATAGTATAGATCCATGTAGAATTTAATTCTTGTTACATTTGAAAAAACATGAGATTTAAGGGTTTTAAGTTGACCAAATATGGTATGAACTTTTGAACACTTTGTAAATTATTATTCGAAACTTTAGTCACCATTGGATACCTTCCGGTATTGGCTGTCTATAGTCAACATCCAATCCCTTTGATTTTTTTTTTGTTCGGAGATACGAATTTTAAAATGAATCACAATAAAGCACTAAATTTCTTTAAAATGTGAATAATTTTGAAAGCGGTTAAATATACAGGTTATGTTACATTATAATTTTTTTACAGAATTGTATTTAGTATCTAAATTCAAAACAAAAAATATAGCATTCCGTTTAAAATAAGGAAGTTGATGTTAAATTGTGGTATAACCGGAAGTCAAATAATCTTGCAAATATTTTCAGTGAAAAGAGCATACTCGATTACGCAAAAAATCTTATTACAATACATTAATTAGGAGTTCATATACTTTTAATGTGCGGTTTTGGTGGGACCCTGTATACGGGGTGATCAGAATTAGGAGAGCACTATTGCTACTTTTGTTATTATTTAAGCTTCAGAGTCAGGTAAATGAGCAAAATAGTAGGAAATTTAATACAATCACAATGTTCAAATTTGAAAAACAATTGAACGTCGTATTTTTAAGATATTCAGCAAAAGATTTTTTTTAAATCGAACACCCTGTACGCTTTATTACCAATCGAGCCTGAAACTGCTTATTATGACTATAACCGACTCTGTAACTCAAATTATAAGAAAGTTAGCAATAATGCACACTTAATTATAAACACCCTGTATATTAATACACATAGGGATTTAATATGTGAAACCACATTTATGCATTTTCCTGCTTTCATGGTCATTTTGGAGAAAAAGTACAAGAGTGAATAAAAATTTAAAAACCAAATAGGTGTCACATAGTATACTAAATCTACAAAAAATCTACGACCAGATTTTGTATTTGGGTGCCGTAAAATTTTGAATGCTTTAGAAGGGTTCCATAGCCATAAAAGTTTGAGAACCGCTGAACTAAATAAATGAATTATTAGTTCCTGTTTTAGTCGTACAGATACTAATTTTCCACGATCTAAAGTTTACGAAATAAGCCCCAATTAAGCATATACGTGCAAAATAAGCATAAAACCGACAAAAATCGATAAAAAAGCAATAAAAACAAAAAAAATTGTGTCAAATGATTTAACTTTCTATAATTCGTACACATTTTAAAAATTCAAGTTGATGCTTTTGATTTTCAGCATAAGCTGTTTGTTTAGAAATCCGAGCTCTACTAATGACATACTTTTTAGAGATTGTATTGTTGTAAGGTAAAATGCATTTAGTGCATTTAGTACGTACACCTATAGAGAGAAAGAAAAAAGAATAAAAATATAAGCGTAGAAAATTTTATGGCATCTAATGATCGATTTTCTTGGAATTGTGAAAAAAAGTTCCTGCTTGGCTGCGCAAAGAAAAGTAAAGAAAGGACATAATTTTTGAACTACAGATAAAAAATAAATAATTTAGTTAATATACAATAAAAATTAATTACCAAGAAGTAAAATTTGTTGCTGAGAAAAGCCTGAAGAATTTAGCTTGGGAGGCGCAGCGTCCAAACTCAAATTTTATTTCATGCGCCACGCGTACAAAACACTGATTTATAGTAAAGTTAAAAATATACTGCTCATTTAATTAAAAAAAAACTAATATGTGCATCAATAAATTCTTCACACTTTTCAGAATCCTTTTTTACATTATTTTTGCATTATCAACAATTTTGCCAGATTTAACACTGGATGTGTACTTTTTGACTTTTATTGTTTGTTTTAAATAAATATTTTCATGATTTTTTTAATTAAACCTGTACATTTTCAACAATGTTTACATTATCAATAATTTTGACAGTTCTAACACTGGATGTATATTTTTTGACTCTTATTGTTTGTTTTGAATAAATATTTTCGTGTCTTTTTTAAATAAATAAATTTCAATTAGTTTTTTTTAAATACAAAAACAAATTAAAATTTATATTGACTTTCTGCAAAAATTAAGTCTCGCTGCGACTTCTCCAAATATTCATTGAAACAACTACTTCTATTTAATTCACAATTATATATTATTTTTATATTATTGGCAATTTTTCATGACTTTTTATTAATTTTAACAATGTTGTGGGTTTTCATGAATTTAAAAGATATTAGTTCATTTTCAAAGTTTCGAGAATTTTTAATGAATTTCCAAAATGTTAACGCTCATGGAAGCAAATTAATAGCAATGCTGAAAAATTTATAATAACTTTTAAAAATTATTGAAAATTTATGACATATTTTGATAATTTACGAACATCTTAAAAATGTACACTTATATAAAAATAAGCGACGAAGAGTTTAGATTGTTACAATTAACTAAAACGTTAAAATTTCAACAAAGGTCGAGATTTCGAAAATTTACTAGAAACGTGAAAGTTTATGAAAACTAACAAAAGTTTAGGAAATTCAAGGCTATCGCTAATGTTTTAAATTCTGTTAATATCTAAAAAATTCATGAATAGTATCAACATTTTTTAAATTCACGAAATTCACTAAAAACGTCAGAATTTTTAAGGTTTACAAAAACCATGGAATTTCACGAAACGAGTCAAAGTTGTAAAATCTAATAAAAATTCAGGAATTTTTAAATAAAATCTTAGGAAAGTAACAAATCCTAAGATTTTCTTTAATTTTTAAAATTCCTGAATTTTTAGTAGATCTTACAACTTTGACTCGTTTTGTGAAATTCCAAGGTTTTTGTAAACCTTCAAAATTCTGACGTTTTTAGTGAATTTCGTGAATTTTCTAGATATTAATACAATTTAAAACATTAGCGATAGTCTTGAATTTCCTAAACTTTTGTTAGTTTTCATAAACTTTCACGTTTCTAGTAAATTTTCAAACTCTCGACCTTCTTTTGAAATTTTAACGTTTTAGTCAATTGTAACAATCTAAACTCTTCGTCGCTTATTTTTATATAAGTGTACATTTCTAAGATGTTCGTAAATTATCAAAATATGTCATAAATTTTCAATAATTTTTAAAAGTTATTATAATTTTTTCAGTATTGCTATTAATTTGTTTTCATGATTGTTACTAATTTTCAATTTAATTAACAATTACCTACATACCTTAATTAAAATATGCACATTTCATTTCCCTAAAAAAAGAGTCATCTGTAACTTTTATTTAAAAATTTGTTCAATATACAGGGTGAGTCGGGAGGAGCGCACCAAACTCTAGGAGTGTATTATACACGTGAAAATAATGTAAAAAAACTCATTTGTTCTTATCCGATTTTCATTTGTTTTCAAGTTATGGCGTAATTAAAAATGTTCATCTAGCTTTCCACTTCTATCTGAATCTTAACATTATCAAAGTATGCCATGTTCGAGGCTTATAAACATTTGATAATTCTGACGTTTTGATGAACTGTCAGTGTACGGTGAACAGTAACTGAACGTTTAAGTTCGAACTAATGTGATTGTTAGTGTTGCAAAATGCCACATACTTATTCAAATTTAGAATATGCAAATATGGTGTTTGTATATGGTTTCTGTAATGGAAATGCTACAGCTGCTGTTGAAGAATATCGTGAACGTTTTCCACACCAGAGACATCCTGATAAAAACATATTTATTAGAGTTTTCAACAAATTGTGCGAGACTGGTAAGCTTCCCAGTGCTAACATAACATATGAGCGCGCTGCTTGACAAGGTTTTGTAGAAGTAGAAAATATTCTGCATCTAGTAGAAGAAGATGCCACTACTAGCTCACGGAGAATTGCCACTCAATTGGCAATTCCACAAAAAAGAGTGATGAACACGCTACACGAGCAAGGCTTATATCCTTATCACGTTCAGAGAGTACAGCACCTACAACCAGGGGATTACGCTAACCGTACGGAATTTTGTCGGTGGATAAATAATAATCATCGTAATGTATCGAGTATACTCTTTACGGATGAAGCTACATTTACCCGTGATGGCATTAACAACACTCGTAACTCTTATGTATGGTCTGATGAAAATCCCCACGCAACAGTCGAAAGCAATTTTCAACATCGGTTTTCTGTAAACGTGTGGTGTGGTATGGTTGACAGTTATTTAATCGGCCCTTTTATTTTGGAGAATCGTCTCACAGGAGGCAACTACCTCAATTTTTTACAAGATGAATTACAAGGCCTGCTTGAAGATGTTCCTATAAATATTAGAATGCAGATGTACTATCAGCACAATGGAGCTCCTGCACATGTCGCTCGTCAAGTCAAGCAACATTTGGACGAACGTTTTCCAGGGCGTTGGATTGGTCGTGGAGGTCCTATTAATTGGCCTGCAAGATCTCCAGACCTCACACCACTAGATTTTTGTTTATGGGGCTGGATGAAAAATGAAGTCTACAAAATAAAAGTGGACACACGGGAATCACTAATTAGACGAATTGAGAATACTGCAGCCCATATAAAAGAAGAAAGAAATGAATCAATTGGGAGAGTAACAAACGCTCTTCGTAGACGAAGCAGAAAATGTTTAGAAGTCAATGGCGGTATTTTTGAACATTTGTTGAAAGAACGCTATGATTAAGAACATTTTTTTGTATAATAACTTGTTTATTTGTTAATATGCTATAACTTGAAAACAAATAAAAATCGGATAAGAACAAATGAGTTTTTTACATTATTTTCACGTGTATAATACACTCCTAGAGTTTGGTGCGCTCCTCCCGACTCACCCTGTATATCTTTTACTGTAGTATTTTATTTGATTTTATAAACATAGGTTTTCACTCCCAGACAAAACATGAAGTAAAATTTCAAGTTTAGAAAAGCGTGAAAATTTGGATTTGCCTGGGCGCGTGAGCGAAGCGAGTCGCGCCGAGCAAATCCAAATTATCAGGCTTTTCTTAACTCGAAATTTTACTTCATGCACCACGCGTATAAAACATTGACTTCAATTGAAATCCAAAAGCTTGTTCACGGTTGGAAAAATAAATAATATTGTTCTGACGCGTAAATTATTATTGACATTTTTGTTTATTTAAACTTATTTTATTTTATTTTGAATAAGTTTCTTATCTTTCACGTGGTGAAACATTTTGAACTATTATTGTAAATAATCCGCTACGAGGAGCGTGTTCATACGTTTAGTTTTTATGTGCTCTATCTGCGAAGAGCGTATATTTCCAAAAGTAAATCTTGAGCGGAGAGCGCTCAAAGTTTGTGTATCTCTTTAATGAGCAGTCAATACAGTATAATTAGAAAAGTCCATGTCCAACTTTCGGTTGTTTTGTTTTTTACATTTTCCTCAAGAAAATGTAATGCAGGTCTATGAAATGTTTACACGCGATATATACCGGTATGAGCCTATGGTACTAAAAACCTACGGATACGCATTGTTACTTTTAGATAAATTTGATTTTGAAAGTCTCGCGTCTCGTCGACAAAAAAATGTGTATTTCTTTCCTATATAAACCTCTGCACAATTCTGTTGACTCACCCGACTTCTTAGATACAATTATGCTGCATATTCCATCTTTTTTTATAGCAGGCAGTCTTCTACACTTAATCTATTATAATCTGTTTAATAACTAGGAGGAGCGTTTTAAATTTCACGAGCCAAAACCTACAACTTTGATTGGCCGAGAGCGCGCCCATTTTACACTATGCTAATTACGTCATTATTAGACGCAACAGCTGACATAACTTTAATTCGAAGAGTTACCGAGTTGCAACTTTGTCTGTTTCGTAATAACCTTTTGTGCGGTGTTTCTTTAGCATAGTTAAAAGTTAGTTTTGTTTATATTTTTGTGTTAGATTATGGACCCAGTACAAGCTCGGTGATAATATCACCTTCACCTCCAAAAAAGCGTAAGAAGTTAGATTTGGGTCATTTATATCTGTCTGAAAAACAGTGCGTAATAAATATCTATAAGCAGATGATAACACATGATCCACATATGAAAATGACTGCTGTTGTATCAGACATTGTTGGTGCAGTAAGTGAGATATCAAATAGCATAAGAATATGCATCAAATAATAAACTGTTTAATTTTTAGGAGTTGTTAATTCCACTGTCTATCGTACCATTAGCGAATATAAGAAATCCGAAGAGATTTGTAGCCCTAAACAGCTTGGAGGACATATTTACAAGTTTTGATGACGTAGTTAAGAGATCCGTGCATAGTTTCTTCTATAAAAATGAACTGCCAACTTTGAATAATGTTTTAAAAGAAGTAAACGATCATGCAGGCATGCCGAAGACGAGTCGTTCTACCTTGTATAGTTTTATGAAACAAATCAATTTTAAGTAAAATAGAGACCAGAGCTGGGCAGGATTCAAATCATTCAGGATTCGAATCCTGGATTCGAATCCTTTTAGAGGATTCAAATGAGGCATTCGAATACTTTAGTTGAACTGGATTCGTGATCCGGATTCGTTACATTTTTTTAAGAGGATTCGTATTCGAGTCTAAATGTGGATGATTCGAATCCTTATAAAGGGATTCGAATCCTTGTAAAAGGATTCAAATACTTACAAAAGGATTTGAATCGTCAAAAATAATTCGAATTAATTGTGATGAATAACATAAAAAATGTTTTTTGTGTGTTTTTAAATTTCTCGTTAAATCACTGTATTATGCGCGTGGCACATGACGTAAAATTTCGAGTTTAGAAAAGCCCAGAAAATATGTCTCGGGTCGCTGCGCGACTCTCGACAAATTTTCATGGGGCTTTTTTAAACTCGAAATTTTACTTCATGCTTAGTCTGGGAGTGGAAACGCTCGTTCGAAACTTCAAACTGAATGCTTTGATAAGAACATTAAATGATTGAAAATGTTTTTAAAGATAATAATCTAGTTTTCAAAATTTTGTTTAATATTGTTTAAGGTAAAACTGACAGGGTAGCTACAATCTGAAATGTTAAATTTTTCCGACATTTCCCTGACTAAAGATTTTTTCCCTGGCCTTTTAATATAACTTTTTTCTGTTTAATAGTTTTTATTGTTTTTGCCAATATTTAAGTTAATTTTATAAATTTCTACGTGTTTTGTAATTTGCCTGCTGATTTTGACAAATTTAATAATATCATATGGCTCTTTTGTTAGTGTTTTGGTCAATTTAAATATAATTCCATGACTTTTCTCTGACTTTTCCTGTTTTAATGTTATTCAGTGAATTTTTTATTTACATACATTTCAGGCATTAGTCGATTTTATAATAGAGTTCAATTTGAAGTTTTGAACGAGTGTTTCCACTCCCAGGCTAAGCATCAAGTAAAATTTCGAGTTTAGAAAAGCCCTGTGAAAATTTGTCGAGGGTCGCGCAGCGACCCGAGACAAATTTTCGGGCTTTTCTAAACTCGAAATTTTACTTCATGCGCCACGCGTACAAAACACTGATTTGAAGTGGAGTTCAGAAACACACAAATACATCTTTAACCAGAGTAACAGGCAGTCAGATTTTTAAACTGTTATCAACGATGTTCAGTGGTAGTAATAAATAATTAGGTTTCGACTATTTTTATTGAAACAACTAGTAACGATATTTATATATTAATGGTTGCAAAAAATAATAAAATCAAATTTATTCTTAAAGGATTTGTATTCGTGATTCGAAAAAAGAGGATTCGAATCTTCGGTTCGAATCATATTTATCTCTTACGAATCCTTTATTCGAGTATTCGTGATTCGAATCATATTAGGTGATTCGGATTCGTGATTCAAATCCTTTTTACGAGGATTCGTCCCAGCTCTGATAGAGACACATTATTATATAAATTCCATATTATATTATGAACATAATGTAAATATGTTTTATTTCACAGATATTTGTCGCGATGCCATATAAGCATTTTAATTCAACTGACGATATCGTACGATGGAAAAGAAAATACTTAACCACAATTGAGAAGTACAAAATGGATATTTGATTTTATTTAAAGAGTAATTATGAAATTATTTAAAATTGCCGCCAAATTTATCTAGTGATATTTCGGGTAACTTTTTATAGTGTAAATTGGGCTTGGGCACTTACTTCTAGTTTTTAAACAGACTTTTGTACATAGAACTGATATTGGTCGTAAATCACCTGTCAGAATTGTATCCAGATGTTTCAATAACATTTCTTCTTCCTGTGATATATTTCACGATAAACTGAAACCTGAACTGACAGTCTTGGACCAAATACCATTACTATGAGTTGTATTTAATAAAAAGTAAGTAATCGTTTGTAAAGGGATCTAGTAAAATGTACTGCATAGTCACATGGTCTTCATATTGAATTAATTATTTATTATTTTTATATATTTTGTAATTAATATACTTTATTTTATAACTATATTGTCTTGTAATTAGAATTTGTTTCCTGTTGGACAATAAAGATTTACTATTGTATTTTTGAGTACCGTTTGGTATTTTATTCCAACTAGTTTCTACTTTGAGTTATTCTCAAAGAATGACTCAAAGTCGAAACTAGTTGGAATAAAAATCCAAAATATTAGTGAAATTTATCCAAGTGTTTTCTTTTTAAATCAACGTATTTTTATCTTGACCAAGCTTTTCATCTTTCACGTGGTGAAACATATTTAACTATGTTTTGAAAAAGAAAACACTTGGTTAAATTTCACTAATATTTTGGTTTTTTATTCCAACTAGTTTCTACTTTGAGTCATTCTCAAGGAATACAGAAAATTACATTTTTACACACATTATACACAAGAAGAGAGGTTAATTTAAATTTTATAGTTAGACAATCTGTGGAGCTCACCCATCATGACAGCCCTTATTGTCTTACCATAAAATTTAAATTAACCTCTCTTCTTGTATATAATGTTTGTAAAAATGTAATTTCCTGTACTGGGCTGGAATAAAAAACCCAAAATATTATTGAAATTTAACCAAGTGTTTTCTTTTTCAAATCAACGTATTTTTACGTAAATAGTTGTTTCGGGAATTGTTTACCGCCTTCACAATTTCTCTGGTTTCATAATGTCCACTCAATTTTAGTATTTCAAAAATTGTATAATTTTTCTTAAAGTACTCTTTTGATGCTTAAAAATTGTGTTTAATCCAATGGCAAAAAGTTGAATTTTGGTGGATTGATTTGAAGGGTTAAGGAGAAAAACCAAATGAGTCCAAAAAGTACCAAACATCGTTTTTGACGCAATTGTGTAGTTTAGACCAGTGGTCTCCAAACTATCTTCTTCGCGGGCCACAAATACAATTCTACATAATAAAGTCGGCCAAGATCCGATTAATTTTATAAAATTATGAAAAATTTAAGGAACAATTGTTACAATATTTCAAAATATGACATTTACAAAAAAAAATACAAACAATCGCGAGCCGGATTCATGCAAGTCGTGGGCCGGATTTGGCCCGCGGGCCGTAGTTTGGAGACCACTGGTTTAGACCAAGTATTTTCATGTAGGAAAACTTAACGGGAAACAAACAAATGGGTCACCAGTTATTTACAAAAGAAAAAAATAACCTATAAAGTATACAGAGTGCCGATATTTCACTGTGTTTTCTTGTAAAATTTCAAAATTTTGACTAATTTGGTTTTTTCCCCTTAACACCTCATTTATATTCGACGGTTTTTATAAGTTTTAAAAAAAGGTATAACATTTTTTGTACTTAGAATCGTTTGTAATGTTTGTATTGAGTGTATTTTTTTTTAGATTTTTAAGTGTTAGTTAATGCCCATTACACCTTAAGGCGACAGTAGTTGGGGGACCCCCCAGTCTTGCACCTCCTAATTACGCCGCTGGTTTACCGGTATTTCGATCCCCAATTATTTTGCATATTATTGTATTAAAAGAAAATATTATTGCACTTTTGAAATTAATTACTCTTTCTTTCTTTGATATACTGATTTTTTAAATGTATTGATTGATTATTAATTAGTGATTTTTAATTGCAATCAGAATTCAGTCGCCATTTGTGAAATTTCAACTTTTATGCGCCCGCGAGAACCACCAAAAAATCGATAAACGCATGCCTTTCTCTTTCTCCTCTCTCCGCATTTTCGCAGTGCACTGCACCACCGAAAAACCCCATCCCTCCACCCCTAATACCAACAACAAATACACACACACACGCTCACTCGCTCACCAGAGCAAAACCCATCCAGGTGTGCAACCTGCAGGATTTTTTCCTGCTTCTGCCTGTGTCTCACAAGGGTGGCATCCTGCCTCCTCCTGAAAACACTTCCCTCTCTCCCTCTCGACCCCCTTTTCTGCATGCGTGTGCAGGGCGCGTGCTCCCTCTGCCGCCAGCGAAGGGCAGACTCGCAGTTACCTTGTGTCGCCGGTAGTTGCACCAACGAAACACCCGTGCAGTGTCTGAAGGGACAAACAAAAAAATAACAAGGACCGGACCCACAAAATTCGAAATTACGCGGTGGTTTTTTTTCTCTACAATTTGGTTATCTGAGTGATGTTTGGTTATCGGAAAATACGGGTTCTACGAGAGCTGTTGTACCTGAATAGAGTAGAGATTTTTGTTGTTGTCGGATAAAGGGCTAAGGGTATTTTCCTCATGGAGGGTTTAAGGGCATAAGCCAGGAGGACAAAGAGAGAAGAGGGGGTTTTACATCAAACAGGTGAGTGCTAAAAAAATGACATGAGTATGAGTTTAAAAAACATGATTTTAACAAATTTTTAAAATCCTCTCAACAAAGAAACTTGTGTTTTTTTTAAGAAAACAGTATTCCCACAATCAAAATCATCCCTTTAAAGAAAATGTGATCATTTTATAGGATGCAGTTTACTTAAAAAAAAAAAACAAAGAAATACGATTTATAATAAAGAAAGCCTATAAATATGTTCCACTTAAAGAAAGAAATGTGATTTTTGTTTGAAGCATGTAGTTTTCTTATATAAATCCTTGCCTAAACAAAGAAGCACGATTATTATAACTAATAACGTTTTTTTTTAATAAAAATCCCCCCTAAAAAGGAATAGGTTTTTTTCTAAGAATACAATTAATTCTTTCTTAAACAAAGGAATTGATACTTTAAAAAATGCATTCTAAACATATTGTCTTATAACAAAGAAACAAATAAAGAAAGGTCACTGCTAGAGGAGGGAACAAGCTACTTAAGCTACAAGTTAATGATTATACAGGGAATGTTTCTTTAATCCTTTGAGTTACGATTTATAATTATATTTTAGAAACATACAGGGATTTTTTTCATTTCAGTACACTTTTATATATTCCAATAAAAATTGCTTTAGACATACGAATTAAACAAAATAACCAGTTGTAATATTAATTAACATGAGATCAGTAGTATATTTTGAACTTCACTGTAAATTAGTGTTTTATACGCGTGGCGCATGAAGTAAAATTTCGAGTTTAGAAAAGCCCCGTGAAAATTTGTCTCGGGTCGCTGCGCGACCCTCGACAAATTTTCTACGCGGGGCTTTTCTAAACTCGAAATTTTACTTTATGCTTAGTCTGGGAGTGGAAACGAATGTCTGAAAATTTACAATAAAAAAGAAAATTCCCTTGGACCATATAAAAACACAAAAGGTGTTTTTATATATTAAGACGCAGAATTCAATTCTATTTTTATTAATACTAGTGAAAATTATAAATTAAATAATTACAATTTGAAGATTTATTATGCCTGAATTGTTAACATTAAAAACGTAAAGAAAAACGGTCAAAGAACAAAAAAATAGATTCGTAATTTGCCAATTTTATCTGTTAGCAGAGATTATTATTAGAAAATATTAACATTCAATATAACATGTATTATATGTTATTCATGATAGTGTCAAATGGTAATAAATTGATTTTTATATTAAGAAACTGATAAGCAATAAAAAATCATACAATAATCAAATACATCGTCAGCATTTACAAAATAAAGACAAATATCAGTTATATGTTATAAAGGGTGTCCAAAAAGTAACTGACATTTAAAATTTTTAATAAAATACATTTTATGTTTGTTAACTGATAATATTTTTAGTGATTTAGAAAGTAGAGGCATGGAGGTTATATTTGATACAAAACATCTGACTAATGACCGCCTCTGCTAATGGGGCACATATTCACTTTTTTAATGAAATTTTCTCAACACTTTCACATAATATCTGGGTAATTATTGCAATATTGTGTCAAATTTCATATTTAAGGTCCTCGGTTGTTTGTGGTTTATTGCTGTATACTCTATCCTTAAGATAACCCCACAGAAAGTACGGTGTAAAGGTGGCCAATTCACATTACCTCGCTTAGAGACATCATGACCATTATGTGTTTCTTGCAATAACTGCACAGTTTCATTGGCAGTATGACATGTTGCACCGTCTTGTTGAAAACATATTTCTTTCACCAAAATTCTCACCATGTTTGAAGTGAATTTTTACAATTTCTACCCGTTGTTCGATGTTGTACTTTTCCATAACTTAACCTTAATGTTTAATAATGACAGTATATAAATATCTGTACTCTAGTTTTACCGCAAAAATGGCGGCAAATTTGAAATGTCAGTTACTTTTGGGACATCCTTTATCTTTATCTATTACTAAAAGTAATAAAATAATTTAAATTAAAACAGAACATACTTATCAAAATCTGAAATTGAATACGGAAAAATTATTGATAACAAAAATTATAAAAAAAAAGAATTAGCATTTTCATAAGTTCACTAATAATATAAAGAATTGAGAATTCTCGATTTTTTGTTTATTTTAACCTTACATGTTTTTTTTATGCAATTCAATTTAAAACTTCTAACGAGTATTTTCATTCCTTGGTTTAGCACGCCACATGTATAATGCATTGATTTTAAGTGGTGATTTTAGAATAACAAACAACGCAAATTTTAAGGCTTTTCTAAACTCGAAATTTTACTTCATGCCTAACAAGGGATTGTAAACAATCGTCATAAACTTTAAATTAAAAGATTTTATATAAACAACGAATATGTGAAGATTTACAGCACTACATTGTGAGATGTACACATACAAAAATAATTCTCTGTGTACCATATTATGAAAAATAATATGTGATGTGTTATATGTTAGTAAAAATGTTAAATAAACTCACAACATAGTCTAGTAAAAATATAAGAATAACGCCCGTTTGCATTAAAATCACTGATTAGATCAATCAAGCTGCTTCGTTTGTATCGACATTTGATTAATAAATTAGTAAATATAGAAAATATAACATAGATTAAACATACAAATTTTTATATCGCACGGCATCGGCTCTGATTGAAATCTCGAGTAACTAGTCAAAATTAACTTTAATCAGAAATGTTCTGTTGCACCATAGAGTAATAATGAAGATAGCAGGCGTTTTTTTAGAAAATGCAGTCGTGTAACCACTTTTCTTTGGTGCTTTTTTGTCGTATTATTGTGAAAAGCGAAACAAAGCGGGATGTATACCTACCTATATTACTATATTTAAAGTGATACTAATTTCATTTATCGCACATTTAAAAAACATAACAGCTGTTCAAAAAATGGGAATGAATTTAAGTAAATTAAAAAATCATTCACTGTAAAATGTAAATAATTTCATGATAATAAACGTTAGAGGACCAATGTTGGCTGATTCACTATTTTACGTTTTTTAGGGAACTTTAACCACGAATAAGTTGCGGCACAACACAATTTTCGACTTAATCGTGTTCAACTTTTTAACCACGATTAAGTACCTGCCGTACAAATGGTCTTTAGACTCCTGTTATTAGTTGTTAATATTAATGCCAAACACTACATATTTTGAGAAATATATCTTTATATCCAGTATAAACGCTTACTAAGACGTTTAATCTCTACAATCTACAAATCTGTAATATACCGAACGAAAATAAAGTTTATATAAATCTAATATTTGCTCATAACAGATTTTCAGTTTTAAGAGCATTCGATTTACTTTTTGATGTCAAACAGCACCATATGCCTTAGCTTATTAAACTGTCTTAAAACAAACCAGTTAAATCGCTGCAAATCGATGCAGTTATGAATTTGTACGTGCTAATTATACAGAAATTAATATCTTATTTATTAAATTTTGTTGAATTGCATAATGTATTGAATGGACACATTGATAACATGGTCAATATATTTTACATTTTCTCTACAATTTTAGATCAACTCGTACTTGTGAAACGTATAAAGTCACCACCTACCCAGTTTAGTTTTCTTCCGAATTATTTAATTTAATTAAACAGAAACTGATTGCGTATAAATTGTATAAGGCGCACCATAGTTTTACGAATTAACAAAATTTTAAACATTTGTGTAATGAATGTGTACAGGGTGCAGCATTTTTGATGGTATTTTCACGTACCATTTTTATAAATGAAATAACCATTTTACTAAAAAAGATATTAGCATGCAGTGAAAACTATATTGTGCACTTTTTTTAAGTAAAATACGATGACAATATTTTAAAAAGATTACAAAAAATGCAATCGATTGAAGTCATAGCAAACTATAATTTGCATTTAAAATAATACTTTATGTTATATCTTATAAAGATTAAACTATAAACAAAATCTAATATGGTCAGGGTATTCTACTTAAAAAAGTGCCTCCAGAAAGTTTTTACAGCATGCCAATGTCTTTATAAATAAAGAAGTTATTTGTATATTTCAAAACTGATATATTTGGAGTGTTAGCAATTAACTGGAAAACAATTAAAGGTAGACAAATTTTGAGTAGGTACAAGAAATGGGCTCCAAAAAGAGGTTTGGAAGCATATATTAGTTCTTATCTATCATTAATATCAATCGTACTTTACTTAAAGAAACCATCGAAAAGGCTGCACCCTGTAAATCTAAGAAATCGAATGTCAATTCTGTAAATATTGACATTACCAATAATCCAAAAAATGCCGGAGTTTTGTAAATGTAACTAATTCTGTTTCTGAATTTCCAAATATAATCAGCGGACATAAAATGTTGGGACAAATCGAAAATTGGGTAATGTCAAATATAACCAAATTTATACTGGTTAAGTCAGGTTTTTTGAAAAAATGTTATAATATAGAGTGACAATAAAAATATTTAAATGAGAGGGTACGAAAAGTCCAAAGTTTGACATACACTAAACAAATTTTACGTGTCCCAACGTTTTATTTTCACCGATGGTACTTTAACCACAACTGTATCATCAACGGTTCTCAATTTGCAAATTTGTTCGCGGATTATTTTTCCACAGTGTACAGTACTGATAAACATGCATTTATACCAACATTCCCTGGCACATCTGAAGCAGCGTACATGTCATTCACTATTTTTAAAGAATTTTATTTGTTCGATAGTATCGCCGTTAAACATTATATTTGAAGCATCTGTCACACAAAATATATTTCGCGACTTTTGGAAGAAAAGCTATATTGCATCACTATTTAAGTCTGGCAAAAAGGATGATATATCAAATTACCGGAGTTATATCTAAGTTATTTAACAAACTCATATACGTAAAGCTAAATTGGGTGTGCAAAAAACATACCAATAGAGGAACAGGATAGATACCATACTAGAAGATCTAAATCAACAAATTCTTTGACCTATAATTCTTTTATAATTAATGCCTTCGAGTCCAGTCATTCTGTCGATACCGTGTTTACGAATTTCAAGAATTTAGTGGTAAATAACCTGAATTTGTGTTTTAGGTTAGGACAAGATTAATCACATGATATGTTGTAAATCAACTTTTAATTTGTAGGTTAATAAAGTATCTCTGAGGATCAGGTAGGATAGGAGGATCAGGTTGTATTCCTTGCTCAGGAATATCTGCCTTTTTTATTATCTGCCCATTTATATGTTTAAATTTTTAAAAGTTCTAAATACAAGGAATTTTTTTTTCAGGTATGCATGTTATGATTTTTGAATAGAAATTTTCAGATATTCGTGATCTTATTAAAAACTTTCAATTAAAAAACTCTAATGAGTGTTTTCCACTCCCAGACCAAGCATGAAGTAAAATTTTGAGTTTAGAAAAGCGGAGTGACCAAGCCAAATCAGGCTTTTCTAAATTCGAAATTTTACTTCATGCGCCACGCGTATAACACTGATTTAAAGTGAAGTTTAAAGTATACTGCTTAGTTCTGATCACATGTTCATTAATTTTACACATGTTTGTAGATTATGTGTGAAAGTATACATAAAAGAAAAAATCCCTGCATGTGTTGTAAAGTTGCAAGTTGTAGCGTTCTCTTTTTTAAAAATCTGCTTCGTGACAATTTATTTGACAAATTATGATTTATTTTTCACATTGATAATCATTTACCAACATCTCAAAATTTGATGTTTAAAATACCCTACTTTTAAAGCAGGACTGCAACTGTTCGCAGTTAATACACCCTAAGTTTAGTCAAATTAAAAAAAAAAACGAGAGTATGTATAGCTTTTTAAGTAACCGTGTGCAGTGTGTCAAAATGAAGAACTTTTTATCAAATATCATTCACGTGGCCTCGGGTTTTTTCCCAGAGTTTGCATTGTGGTCCATTGCTGTTTTTACTCTTTATTAATGACATTTCGCGGGTTATAAAACATTCCTCATTTTTTCTCTTTGCCGATGACTTGAAACTGTATAACGTTTTTTTGGAAAACACTTATAGTGAAGTTCAAAAACAAATACCGCCAACTGGAGTGAAGTCTATTAGTCGTATATTTTTTAAAGATTTTTAGGTGCAGGTTTGAAACAAATTGTAATTAAACAATTGTTGCTTCTTTTTTATGCCGCAAATAGTGCATTGAGTCAGTAGATGATACAAATTGATACAACTTAATCCAGAAACAGTTGACTCAAGATATGTTTATTTTCGTTAAATTATAAAAGCAATTCATATGAATTGCATGAATTTTGCCATACCCAGCCGTAAGATAATTTATTTAGGAAGATATCTACGTGAATACATTGTTCATTTTGATCTATGTTTTAAATTATTGAATAATTATACCAAAACTCGCAATTTCACGCTAAAGGTGGATTACTTGTTGTTTTTGAAATAAGGTTTGAAACTGATCAAAACGCCTAAGCCACTTATGCTAAAGTATTTCGGCACATAACTAACGACATTGTTATGTGCCAAATTGGGATTTTCTTTGAAGCTCATTTCAATCAAGCGCATGGTACAATAATGTTTAACAAAACGTGGTATGAGAAAAAAACGTGTTCAGCTTAAACACTGAAGATCAACATAAATTACAATAGTCCAATTGTTCTAAAGTTTGTATTACTTTTAATTGTTCTAATGAAGAACACAGATTTTGTTCCAAATGTCTTTGTGTTTTTTTCTCGAAGTTAATGTATATATTATTATTTTTAATGTTTAAGTAATTCAATTTACTCTACAAGTTGGTTCGAGTAGATACTACATTATATTAAATAGGTGATCCACCCCACTCCATATCATGGGGCGAATGGGATCACTCTTCTAGAAATAACAAAAAATAGTACAACAATAAACAATAGTTCAATATTAAACAAAGTAACCCAATTTTCACTAAGACGTTTCGATGAATTATTATGATCCACTTCACCCCGGTTGGCGGTATTTCATTTTTATTATCTGAAGTTTGGTAACTTCTTCAAAGTGCAAAAAAGAAGTCTAAAAATATAATTACTGGGTGGACTTAAAGTAATGAGAATTTGTATAACTTAGCTTAGCTTAGTTTGACAGACAATGCAATTGCGGTTAATTTTCATTGTCAATAGCGTTACTATTGATTTTTTTCAGAACTATAGAATCTAAAGAATATTTGCGTGAGCACATTATTTCTTACTTAGAAAATATCATAAAAGTGGAGTTGTTGATAATTTTAAAGGCGAGATGGTACCAATTACTACAATAATAATAATATCTTTATTGACAATAAAGTGATATTTACAGTATCTTTACAATAAATTGAGATATGTTGTTTAAATGAATTAATGTTAGGGTGTAACTGTAACAGTCGCTGTCAAATGGCTATCTATCTGAAGTCTTTCTGCCTAGTTTAATAATTAGTGTCATATGTCAGTCCTTAATAAGTGTATGGTTGAAATGATGAAATTATTTCAAATCTGGTTGTTACGTTTATTTTTATATTTGGGAAGTATAGTGGTGTTATCGGGGCGCGGGACGTCGCTTGCTGTTTATGCTAAATTTAATAGATAATTTGAGAGAGCATGAGTTTTCCATAAAAAAAACAACGTCCCTCCGTAACAACTCCGATTAGCTCAGTACTTTAACACACACACAATAATAACAAAAGAAACTTACCGAAATCCTAGTTCAAAAGACACTCACTTTTATTATGTTTAATTTAAAATGATTTGTAAATTAACCTCTGACTTCCAAAAACAAGGATAAAATATTTATTCACGACACACAAAGCAAAATAACACAAGAATGATAATGAATGAAATAAATGACACAAACAAAAGAAAATAGAATAACAATAATGAACGAACGCAACGACTTACGAACTGACTAATTCGCGACACTTAATGATTTCATAGAAACTTGGTGAAACTTTGTTGATGATAACTCTGATAATGATAACTCCAATGATGATAGCTCCGAACTGTACCGTACTTCCTCTGTCTTCCGCTGTCTCTTATCTTCCCAACCACCGCTGTCTTCACCCCCGCCATGTATCTTGGGGGTGACGGTGATTGGTCGAGAACATGGTGGAAGAAGCAGAGGGTGGAGTTTTCATATCTACCTGAGGCCAAAAAGTTTTGGGCCTCTGGTTTTCGACTGCTCCGGCGAGTCGAAGTTTGTGCTGCAGATGTTACGACCATAAACCTTTGTTCTCGCTGTTTTTTCCGAAATTTTGAGAAATTCCCAAAGGCTTTGTTTTCATGGTCGTAAACATCTACAGCGCGCCGTGGGTTTTATGGCGCTGGTCCTCGGAGGTGCGGAATTTTATGACCTTCCTCGGGGTTGTAAACATCGGCCGGTGCTGGTCGCGCGGTTAATGGTGGGGTGGTTTGCAAGTCGTCAATGTTGGACTAATTTACATATTTACAAGAAAAAAATATATACAAAAGAACATCGAATGAATGGTTACGAACTTGAGTCATTTGGAATTAAAATGATTATGAAATGGAATGAGCAAAACAAATGGAGTCCGATGTTTTCGCGAATGTGAATAAAATAATCAAGTTACGACGTTTTCGATAAAACGCCGGTAACAGTGGGATTTCGATGGAAACAGTAATGGGAAATGGTAATTTATATGATTTTTAGAAACATTTTCAGAAAGGAATTGAAGGCGTTCTTCTATGGGGGTTATCTGAATTGTATCGTAGAGGAGTTGGTTAGATGGATTATGTAGCGAATTTAAGGGGTAACGGATTTTGGTAAGGGTTCTTATAATCTGTTGAATAACTAGGAGGAGCGTTTTAAATTTCACGCGCCAAAACCTACTACTCTGATTGGCCGAGACCGCGCCCATTTTACACTATGCTAATTATTAGACGCAACAGCTGACATAACCTTAATTCAAAGCGTTACCGAGTTGCAACTTTGTCTGTTTCGTAATAACCTTTTGTGCGGTGTTTCTTTAGCATAATTAAAAGTAAGTTAAACGTTTTGTTTATATTGTTGTGATGGATTATGGACCCAGTACAAGCTCGGTGATAATATCACCTTCACCTCCAAAAAAGCGTAAGAAGTTGGATTTGGGTCATTTATATCTGTCTGAAAACCAGTGCATAATTAATATATATAAGCATCATCTGCAACAGATGATCCACATATGAAAATGACTGCTGTTGTATCAGACATTGTTGATGCAGTAGGTGAGATATCAAATAGCCTAAGAATATGCATCAAATAATAAAATGTTTAATTTTTAGGAGTTGTAAATTCCACTGTCTATCGTACCATTAGCGAATATAAAAAATCCGGAGAGATTTGTAACCCTAAACAGCTTGAAGGACATAATTACAAGTTTTGATGACGTAGTGAAGAGATCCGTGCTTAGTTTTTTCTATAAACATGAACTGCCAACTTTAAATTAAGTTTTAAATAAAGTAAACGATCATGCAGGGATGCCGAAGATGAGTCGTTCTACCTTGTATAGTTTTATGAAACAAATCTTTTTTAAATAAGATAGAGACCAGAGCTGGGCAGGATTCGAATCATTTAGGATTCGAATCCTTTTAGAGGATTCAAATAAAGCATTCGAATACTTTAGTTCAACTGGAATCGTGATCCGGATTTGTTACATTTTTTTAAGAGGATTCGTATTCGAGTCTAAATGTAGGTGATTCGAATTCTTGTAAAAGGATTCGAATATTTATAAAAGGATTCGAATATTTATAAAAAGATTCGAATATTTATAAAAGGATTTGAATACTTACAAAAGGATTTGAATCGTCAATAATAATAATTCGAATTAATTGCGAGGAATAACATGAAAAATGTTTCTTTGTGTGTTTTTAAATTTCTCGTTAAATCACTGTTTTATGCGCGTGGCGCATGACGTACAAATTTCGAGACTTTTCTCTGACTTTCCCGGTTTTAATGATATTCAGTGAATTTTTTATCTACGTAAATTTCAGGCATTAGTCGATTTTATAGTAGAGGTTAATTTGAAGTTTTGAACGAGTGTTTCCACTCCCAGGTTAAGCATGAAGTAAAATTTCGAGTTTAGAAAAGCCCCGTGAAAATTTTTTTTTTTCGGGCTTTTCTAAACTCGAAATTTTACTTCATGCGCCACGCGTACAAATCACTGATTTGAAGTGGAGTTCAGAAACACACAAATACATCTTTAACCAGAGTAACAGGGAGTCAGATATTTAGGCTGTTTTCAACGATGTTCAGTGGTAATAATAAATAATTAGGTTTTGAATATTTGTGTTAAAACAACTGGTAACGATATTTATATATTAATGGTTGCAAAAATAATAAAATCAAATTTATTCTTAAAGGATTTGTATTCGTGATTCGAAAAAACAGTATACGAATATTCGATTGGAATCATATTTATCTCTTACGAATCCTTTATTCGAGTATTCGTGATTCGAATCATATTAGGATGATTCGAATCCCTTTTACGAGGATTCGTCCCAGCTCTGATAGAGACACATTATTGTATAAATTCCATATTATATTATGAACATAATGTAAATATGTTTTATTTCACAGATATATGGCGAGATGCCGTATAAGCATTTTAATTGAGCTGACGATATCGTACGATGGAAAAGAAAATACTTAACCACAATTACGAAGTACAAAATGGATATTTGATTTTATTTAAAGAGTAATTATGAAATTATTTAAAATTGCCGCCAAATTTATGTAGTATTATTTATGGTAACTTTTTATAGTGTAAATTGAGCTTTGGCACTTACTCCTTCTAGTTTTTAAACAGACTATAGGGATGTTCGCTCACCGACTTGGATGTGGTAGAGGGTGGGATTTTGGGATGTTGAAAATAGGATGGATCCATAATTAATCAGAAGACGACATCATTTTATAGATGATTACAGCTATTTTGGTATTTGTCGCAGATTGTCTATAGGTTACATTTCTGAACAGTTTTGCCCGAGTTGTTAATTTACTTTTTATATTACATGCATGTTTTTTGAATTTGAGTTTTTAGTCGAAAGTAAATCCAAGATATTTTATATGGTTTTGTGAAATGGAGATAATAAATGGATAGGTATTGATTTTGCGGTAGGTAATAAAGAGTTGTGATTTGCGGGGACTCATTTTTATTCTCCATTTTGCGAGCCATCATTCAAGGGTGTCGATAAATTCTTGGAGGGATATAAGGGCAGCGTCGTCGGCGAACTGTAGCATGTATTATGAGGGTTTGGAGTATTTTGGGTCTGGATGGTATGTGTTAGAACAGAATATATTGTACAGCAATGGAGATAGAGGGGAGCCTTGGGGAACACATTGTTCTGTGCAAAAAGAAGAGAAGAAACAATGCTTGATTTTTACTTTAAGGGATCTGTTAAAGAGGAATAAATGTAGTATTCGGATAAGATGTCCAAGGATATTAATAGAGTGACCAATTTCTACAATTTATCGGGTTATCAAGAGATAGGAAGCAGGTCTGCCTGCAAAAGCTCTTCTAAAAACGGCTACACCTTCAATCTTAAGCAAGTAATAACAAAACAATGTGGTGAAAACCGCTGAAACCGTCGTCCAAATCATGTTAGGCAAGGTGCATTTACAATTGAGAAAAATTGAAGAAGATGGACCTTTTTGAATATTCTAATGATATCTTCGTCTTCTGAATATATCTAATTTTTGAATACGTTTATTATATATATTCTGCATTTGTGTTGTTACTATATTTAATTTATAATAAATAATAATTCTCATTACTATAAGATTACCCGTATACCTACTTTTAGGTTAAAATTTCGCGTGCTTTTTTATTTCCAACCCTTCCCTGCCTTACTTCCCCTGCCCTCTCACTTTCATCCAAAATCCAAACATGCATTTTTTAAGATAATCCAACCCCGCGCTTACTCCATAAAATACCATCCCTAGCTGCATCTAAACACATACCCATATACATTCATGCAAGGGTGAAAGTGAAAGGGTTGATTTCCATTGTGCCCCTGCAGTGGGGGGAGGATCAAGTGTGCATACAGAGAGAGAAAGTGGTGGGGAGGGTTGATTCTGACGTGCATAGCCACCTTACTCGCTCCAGCTATTGATTGACTAATATATTATTCGTACTTACTTTATCAAATAATTATGATAAAAATAGTAATAACAAAGAAAACCAACATTTTTTCTGCTTTGGAATAAAATAGAAATAGGAATGAAATTCGTGTGTGCGTAGATGCAGTTGGCATCGTGGCCGAACAAAGAGCATTGTGTGCGCGCGATCAATAAATAGGGTCCTAATAATAAAGTTTGAAACGCGTTTGAATAGGTTTCCTCTAATTACGCACACTCGCGAGTCGTTTAACTTGAGCACAGTTTTTGCTTTGCATATTTTTCTCTCACTCTGGTTGTGAGTGTGCATGAGGCGATTTTTCTTTCTGGCGTGGGAGATTTGTAGGAGGGAGGGGTTCGAGGGATGCAGGTTTCTGTGGCACCCTCACTGCCCTACTTTCTTTTCGGTCATTCTCTACAGAATTCTTAAATAGTATGACATAAATACTTAAGAATGAAAAGGAATTTCGTTTTTTATGACGTGAGGGATGGTGAATAATGAATTGCGGGATATTGAATTTATTACTGTTTAAACAAATATTGAAATAAAAGTTGCTTATTGATGTTATACAGGGTAATTCAGAATAAGCCTTAAAACATTTCGCATCTTATTCAGGGGCGTATTTAAATATACATAGGTGCAACTTTCATAATACAGTAATTTTCTGATATAAAGGTATAGAGGCGAAAAACATTTTCTTTAAAAATGTTAATTGGAACAATTCTTCAAATATTTGTAATTGGTAAAGCTAAGACTTCAATAATTAATTGTAAAAATGTATTGTTTAAATAATTATTAAATAGTATTCAGAACAAGAATTATGAGACATTATGCCACAGATAGTAATTTAATATCAATATTGAACATTACACATTTGACAGTAACGTGACCACAGTCGCAACTCAATACACATTAATGATATTGGGTTGCCTATAATCATTGCTGAAAATTGATGTCCCAGATTGATTATACATATTTTTTGGATTACATCAATGTAATGGTGTCCATTAGCGTTTATACTGTCTATTTGGTAATTCAATACAGTACAATTGGTCAACTAAATGGGTAAATCAAAACATTTATATTTTAAGGCATCTACTTCATCCATAGGTTAAAGATAATATTAATGTAAGATATGATAACTGATTTACCATCCCTAAATATCATATCATAGGGTTCAAATAAAATAACAAAACATGTTCTACAAAATGTAGAAAATTATGCTTAAGTTGAAATTAAATTATGCATTTAATGTTGATATTAAATAGTGTCTTATTTACTAAAAGTGTTGATATGAATTTTACCAAGTAACAGCCTCAGCTATTACATTTTTTAAATAGTGTATTTATGTAGAATTTTTTTAAATTGACATAAGATATTTTTTGAATTAATTAAGAGTAAAAAATACAGACGTAGGGCGAATTCATGTGTATTTTTAATTCATTAACGAAAGTGAAGTTTGTCTTTTAGCCATTGTATGCTAATGGCGAGGGGCGGATTTTGCGAACATAATCCGGTTAAAATGTTGCTTTGAGGATTACGAATTCGGTCTTCAGTTATCGAACATTCGCGTACAATACACGGGATTTAATCCTAATAATGTACCACACGTACATACCAACAACCCACCCCTCATTAACCATTCGCTAATTAACCACCTTTGATGAAATCACATTTTTAATTATCGTACTAAATCATATGTTTAGAATATTAATCAGGAGAATTTAATCCGCAAACGTCTTTATGTTAATTAATAAGTGAGATTATTTTTATATAAAGTGGGACCAAATGTTAAAGCAAGCTATGCTGGTTATGGATTCTGATGATTCGTCATGGCTAGCACTCAAAAATTTACGTAATTTAGAGTCGCTGTCAATTTGCAAACGTGGAACCGAACTTTTTGAATGAATTATAATAACAATTTTAGAATTTCTATCTATGTATCTATTCAGAGCTTATCATAGAAAATGTGAGACTTGGGGCAATTAATATTTACAAAAAACATGTAGGTTTTTATGAATCCTCGAACTATTCTTTCACATATTTAACTCCACTTTTAACTATTTCACGTAATAAAAGCAGTTTAAACTTTATATTTAATCAGTGTTTTATACTCATGGCGCATGAAGTAAAATTTCGAGTTTAGAAAAGCCTGATTTGGATTTGGGCCCTACGCCTCGCTCAGCGCCCGAATCCAAATTTTTAGGCTTTTCTAAACTCGAAATTTTACTTCATGCTTAATCAAAGAGTGGAAGACACTCGTGTTTGTTACTTTAATTAACAACTTTCACTGTCCGTGTAAAACGCAAATATTATCTTAGGATGAGACATTTTTTTAAAAACTTCTCTACAGTTTTATGACTTATATTAAATTTGTCAAGTTTAAGAGTTTATTTATATTTTGCAAACATTTCTCTTTCAGAACATATGCAAGTCCAAAAATACCCTATCTATAGTTTTTAACACATTGAGCGTTTTATTATTAATTAAATTACTGAATATGTTGACTTGATTTATTGTATTAATTGACCTGACTTGAAAATATGTACAGAAAAATGTAAATATTTGTATAATTACTCAATTATAAAAAGTATTTATAAGTGTATTTCTAACTTCACAATATTTAAGTATTTTATACGCGTGGCGCATGAAGTAAAATTTCGAGTTTAGAAAATCCTGAAAATTTGTTTACAGCCTTTTTTAAGCTCGAAATGTTACTTCATGCTTAATCTGGGAATGAAATCACTCGTTCGAAACTTCAAATTAAATGCTTGAACAAAATCGACGAATGTCTGAACATTTACGGCGTATACGGAGAAATTAATCAGAGAAGTGCAGAATTGTACCTAAAATCAACTTTTAGAGTTAACTCTATAATTTCTGGCCGTTAATGAGTGAAGTTATTTTTACTTGAAAACAAAAATATACACTTTTAACAAGTTATCAACACATTATAACTAAAAAAAATTTAAATGGATTTTTGTGAAACTTTTTTATAAATATTTAGCCAACATTTCACTTTCAGAACATAAGAAAATCCAAAAATACGCTATTTATGGTATTTTGGGTAATTTTTACTTGAATGCAAAAATATCAATATTATTCAACGTAATTTATAGAATTCATAACATGAACGATGTTCAGAAGTTTTTTAGAAACATTAACATTACAATAATAGTATAAAATGATCTCATAAATAAATGTTTACATAAAATAATTATTGATAAATTATAACTCAAATGCGCTTTTAAAATAAAAACCATTTAAAATTCTTAGGATTCTTACAAAAAACACAATTTTCTGTTTTTTGCTATACGAAATGAAAACAAACATTAAAGAAAACAAAGCTCAAATATTTAAAATATTTTGTTGATTTTTTTTAAGATTCACCATAAATTTATCAATAGTAAAAATTGTTTAAAATTCTCAGGATACATTAAAAAAAAACAAATTATGATTATTAGTAAGCAAGAAAATCGTGTTCGTCTCACAAGTCTCCTAAATCTTCTCAACATTTTTTATCTTTTCGATATTTTGAGTCCTCACACATCTTTTAGTCTTTTTGATGTTTTTAGTATTTTGAGCCTTTCGACTTCTGTCAGTATTTTTGATCCTTTCAGTTTTCTTGTCTTAAGTCTCATCATTCTTCGTTGTATTCTCTTCTCTCAGTTTTCTCAATCTTGTCAGTTTCCTTAATCTCCACATTCTTCTCAATGCTCTCAGTCTCAATTTCATTTATCTTGATCTTTTCAGTATTAAGAGTCTTTAGACTCATCATTCTTCATTGTGTCCTCTTGTTTGCGCGTGTGTGTGTTTGTCTCCTAAGTCTCCTAAATCTTCTCAACATTTTTGATCTTTAGGATGTTTTGAGTCTCAAGACATCTTTTAGTCTTCTTGATGTTTCAGTATTTTCAGCCTTTTAACTTTTATCAGTATTTTTGATTTTTTTCAGTTTTTTTGTATTCATTCTTCATCGTATTCGCTTCCTTCTCAGTTTTCTCAATGTTGTCAGTTTCCTCAATCTCCACATTCTTCTCAATGTTTCCAGTCTATCAGTATATTCAGTCATCTCAATATTCTCAGTCTCAATTTCATTTATATTAATATTTTCAGTATTATGAGTCTTTAGACTTCTTTCAGTCTGTTTGATCCTTTCAGTTTTCTTATTTTAGGTCTCATTATTCTTCATTGTATTCTCTTGTTCGCGTGTAAGTGTGTTTGTCTCCCAAGTCTCCTAAATCTTCTCAACATTTTTGATCTTTTCGATGTTTTGAGTCTTAAGACATCTTTCGGTTTTTTTGATGTTTCACAATTTTAAGCTTTCCGACTTCTATCAGTATTTTTAATCCTTTTAGTTTTCTTGTCCTAAGTCTCATCATTCTTGGTTGTATTCTTTTCTCTCAGTTTTCTAAATCTTGTCAGTTTCCTAAATCTCTACATTCTTCTCAATGTTCCCAGTTTATCAGTTTATTCAGTTCTCTCAATGTTCTCAGTCTCAGTTTCATTTATCTTGATCGTTTCAGTATTATGAGTCTTTAGACTGCTTTCAGTCTTTTTGATAGTTTCAGTTATCTTATCTTAGGTCTCATCATTCTTCATTGTATTCTCACACGCGAGTGTGTGTGTGTTTGTCTCCCAAGTCTCCTAAATCTTCTTAACATTTTTTATCTCTTCGATGTTTTAAGTCCTAAGACATCTTTTAGTTTTTTTTTATGTTTTCAGTATTTTAAGCCTTTCGACTTCTATCAGTATTTTTGATGCTTCAGTTTTCTTGTATTTATTCTTCATCGTATTCTCTTCCTTCTCAGTTTTCTCAATCTTGCCAGTTATTTCAATCTCCACATTCTTCTTAGAGTTTCCAGTCACTTGGTTTTCTCAGTCTTCCCAATATTTTCTTTCTCAATTTCCTCTATCTTTAAGTCTAGAAATTATGAAATTTTAAATGTGTTTTACGATAAATAAAAAATGTATTCATTTGTAAGTATTTGTTTTGTCATCGGAATCTGTATATTCGTTAAGGTATAATTATGGTTTTATGATTTTTAAAAGATTACATTTGAGTTGTCCAGATGCAAAACCAGCCATCTGTGTTTTGACAAACTTGTGGCAAAATGCCTAAAACTGATTTTCCAGGGTCTTTTAAATAAATTTAAATAGTGTTAAATGTGCGTTGTATCGAATGGAGATGTGAAAAACTATGTAAAACTAAGTAAAACGTTGGCAGGTTTTGCAACTGAAAAAATATGTCAGCTTTTGTAACCAAGAAATGTAGCAGGTTTTGCATTCGACATAATTTTTCAAACTTAATTTTGAAAGCATTAGAATGGGTTTGAGAGGTCAATTTTTTTTTAAATTCTAGCCTTAGAATACCAAAACCTCAAGATAAAAAAAAAATAAGTGTATTGCTGGTTTTGCATCTGGGCGACTCATTTATTTTTTCCAATGGTCAAAATTTTAATAACTTTTCTCTAAGGCACATTTTATTTTTTGCCGACTTTTATGTCAAATTATTGCCTTGATAATAGAAAATGTATTGCCTTGATATAAGTAATGCAATATTAGTTCTACAAATTTCTTCAGCTTGTCTTTTCTACACAACTTGGTATTTTAATATTATAATACCACATTGTGTAAAAAAGACGCCAAGCTACAGAAATTTGTAGAATTTATGGTTATTTATAAATTTGTTCTGAAAAAATGTAAGAAAATAATTTTAAAATCCCGACATTGCAAAAGAAACAACATCAATTCTATCTATTTTATGTCATTAATTTTATAATTAGGGAAACTACAAAATAAGTTCCTGATTGATCGTCTAACGAGGGTTTCCACTTCCAGACTAAGCATGAAGTAAAATTTCGAGTTTAGAAAAGCCTGAAAATTTTCAGGTTTTTCTAAACTCGAAATTTTACTTTATGCGCCACTCGTATAAATCACTAACCAAGTGAAATCTTTAACAAATTGATTGAAGTGAAATAAATTTACTATGTCAGTTATCAATTGTTTAAATAATGAGAAAAGTGCTATGATAGGCATATCACCATTTTTGGAGAAGATTGGGCATAATGAAGAGTAAAACTGAATTGATCTAAAAATAGATAGAGCTTGTAACATCCTGTGTTTGTATCGTATATCAATCAAGCCTCAATAAGCGTTGATAGTAATAATCAATCATTAACGTAATCCCGGGGGCGGATTTTCCAGAGTGAAATATTTACGGCCGTATTAAAGCAAACAAGGCATGAAAAGATGGATGGAAACTGAAATAATCACTGAAACTGTTTGTTTCAGCATCGATATAAATTCCCTCATAAGCCCCACTTAAATGAGCACAGTTTTTTGGCTCCCTTTGCGCTTTTCCAATATGTAATACTAAGATATATAACATTTTCAGTATTTGTTTTTTTTAATTAAAATATGAGCCCTTTATTTTGGAAGTAGCCTAACTCCATTTGTGAGTTTTTGTTGTTGACTGTAATAATCTTAATAATTTGTGGTTTTCTGTCACAAACAACAATTTGTGATTAATTATATTCAATAATTATATGTAACTTACATATTTTCAATTTACTTTAACCACAAATTACTGTTTATGACTGAAAACCTCAAATTATAAAATCTATTACTGCAAAATACAAAAAATTGAGAAATCGACTAATCCATTTTTAAAATAAACGGCTCATATATCAAATGAATTTGGGTATTACATGAAGATGATAATCACTTGAAATATAATAATAATACTTTATTTATGCATTGTTTTCATATATAATTTTACACAGTTAATAATATACATATTTAACAATTTAATATATAAACATACATATTCAATATTCTTCATTACAATAAATTCCCTGCCCTCTAGACAAATACAATTAGACGTGGTTATATAAAGATGGAACAATTAGCTTTAATCGTTTTATAAATGCTTTGAACAATATACCGTACAGCTCAAAATGTGGTGATATACAAACCAAATTACATAATTTTATCATACGACAAAGTGCATTATTGCTGGTGCAGTTGTTACGATGAACTGTTTCTCTAAAAATAAATTGTGAACGTGTATTTGAGGGAATTAGAAACTTTAAACCAGTCAGTAGTTCATTGCAGTACATTAGGCTGTTTGCTATTTTAAAAAGAATTCCCAAATCAGACCTCTCTTTAAGAGATGTTAAGTTTAAAAAAGTTAGCGTAAAACTGCGATTATAATTAGTTCTGTAAATTCCCAATCTAAAAGATATTGACAACATAAATTTGTTTTGTACCCTCTCTATTTGATCAGTTTTATTATTATATAATGGTGACCAAACAGAGGAAGCATACTCTAGTTGAGTTCTTACCAGAGAAAGAAAGAAATCCTTGTACGTGTTCATTGAGAAATTCTTACCAAATCTGGGTACAAAGCCAAGCACTTGCAATGCTTTGCAACACATGCTGTCAATGTGCTTCGTAAGTGACAAGGTACAGTTAAATATTACTCCTAGGTCATTGACATGTAAAACTGTAGATAGCTGGTATCCATTGATTTCATAATTTGATTTAATGACATGACCACGACCAAAGTAAATAGATACGCACTTGTCAGTATTAAAATAGAGACGGTTATTCAAGCACTATTGAAAATTTTTATTCAAATCTTATTGCAAGACTGTCATGTCGTTAGTGCTAATTTTACGAAACATTTTAAGATCGTCTTCAAAAAGAAGAAATTTACAATGCTTGACATAAAACTTCGGATCATTAATGAAGAGCAAAAACAATATTGGTCCACCATGCGACCCCTGCGGGACACCTGATGTGACATTAATTTATTCTGAAATAGAATTATTGATTTTCATATACTGTAACCTGTCTGACATAAACCTTTGTATCCATTTAGTGATTTTTACTCCAAAGCCCATTCGCTGCTATGTATGCATTAAAATATCCTGCGAAACGCGATCAACGGCTTTGGAAAAATCGGTGTACACCGCATCAACTTGGCAATTATATTCAATGGCATTTAAGATGTATGGTATACAAGCAAATTTGATATTGTGAAATAGAACACTTTTCACCTTTCTTCAGAAGTTTACCAGATGTGCATTTCGGGAACAAAGTAACCATTATCAATGGTTTGATACGGTATCAAACCATTGATAACGGTCACTTTGGGTCCGAAATGTACATCTGGTTAAGAATACTTATTTGAAGAAAGGTTAAAACTGTTTATTTCAACGCTCATATATCCATTTTGAAGCCATCTACTTTTTAGTAGATTGGATTATTTTTGAGATTGGTGTGTTCATCTTAAATTAAACTTAAAAAGCAAGACATATTTATAGATGAAAAAGATATTAAAATATGTAAGGTATTTATTACAATACATATGGTGATGGATATAAGTATACTCTCTTAGTATTAAAATACATTTGTTGCAACTCATCAATGACAACAAATTTACACATTTAATCGTTTTGTCTTTCTATCCAAAGAATATTTTAAAATTGTAAAATATCACAAAATGTAAATAATATTTAGATTGCTACAAAATGTCAAAAATGTGAAATTTTAAAAATAATAATTAATATCAACAATAAGAAAAATTAGGATAGATTAATTAGGCTTCTAATCTTCTAATGTCTACCAACCAGATATTTTAATTTAATTAGACATAGTTTAATACAACTATTGAAAATGTTGACTTGGTGAACGAAATGTACATCTAGTGATTAAAATAAAATAGTGAAGAAAAAGGATTACTTGTTTTATTTAATATTTAATTAGACATATTCCTCTTGTTTTAGAAATTTCGCAATAATTACCAATTTACAGTTGTCCACATAAGAAACCCCAAATGTAGCTATTCTGCCTTTAAACTCGACTCATTTAAATAATGGTAATTAAATCGAAGTAAATCCTTAATAGATGAGCGTAATTGATAATAGAAGAAACCCACACGGTTTCCGGAAAAGCCGTTGAATAGTAATAAATTCAATAAGCCTTCCTCCATTCATTATTTCGACCCTCCCCGACTTGAATAAATACGTCGAAAGAGAGCGAATCACTCCCTTTCTTGTGTGTCATGCTATTTAGGTATGCGCGGAATGGCCGAAAATCTAGGTTAGTGAGGGTGCATTCTTTCATTCAATACAAACTCCTATTATAAATCTGAATGCCTTAATAAAAATACCAGCAAGTAATGAAGTAATTAAAAGAACTAAAATTCTATCGAGTATGTATGGCAAGATAATAATTACGATATATTTATAAATTATCTTTATTGCCAGTATAATATTACATACGTTTATGAAAATTAAAAACACAGGAATGAAAATACAACATATATTATTAAATAATACTGACAATCGGCTATCAGCCTTTCTGCCAAAGATAATTTATTTACAGAAGATTGAGTTTTTTTTTAAGTAAACATATCTCAATAATATCCTGCAAATATTCAGATATTCGTTATTTGTTTTAAAGACTTCAATGTAAAGCGTTAAACGAGTGTTTTTCACTTCGAGGTTAAGCATAAAGTATTATTTCAATTGAAGTTCACTTGGTCACAATATTTCAGTGTTTTCAGTGTTTAATACGCGTGGCGCATGAAGTAAAATTTCGAGTTTAGAAAAGCCTGAATGTTTGGTTTGGTCGCTCCACAAATTTTCAGGCTTCTCTAAAGTCAACATTTTACTTCATGCTTAATCTGGGAGTGGAAATCACTCGTATGAAAACTTCAAATTGAACTCTTTTAAAAAAAAAGCGTGTGCATATGTATACTTAAAAGAAAAATGCTATGTATATTGTGAAGTATGTATATGGATTGGGGATATTAATATTACAAGACTGTGGGGGACTATTTTTTAAATTAGGATTAATATTGTCGTTTCAAGGGATATTAACTACGATTTTAGCTCCTTTAAACTAACATTATTTTAGACATATCGGATATTTTACTTTGAGTATACATAAACCGATGCTTTTAGCGTTTAGTAAATTTGCAGGAATTCCTTGTCTTTATAAACACGTTCAACTCGACCTTACCAAATTTGTAGGCTTTTTAAATCTCAAAACAATTGCTAGAAGCTTCAACTTGAAACAAATTTATAGCGTAAAAAAAATGTATAGCTTATGTATACTTAAGACAAAAATTCACTGTATGTTATTAAATATCTTTCGATTTCTTATAATGAATTCAAAAAAGAACTATTTTTAATAACACTAAAAACTGAAAATAGGTGATTTAAAATTTATTTAAATTCTCTGAATTAATTTTGAAATAACAATTACTAATAACCCAATACAGAAAACCAAAAAGAATTTAACTAATGAGATTGTGAAATAAACATTATTATAAAATTCATTCCGTAATATTTAATTTGGAAAATTATAAAAAAATCTTAAGACATCAAAATTTGTTAAAAATCTATTAAAAAATAACTATTTTTGATAATTTGTTTAATTAAAACTTTGATTCGCAAAAAATGTTCTAACAACACATTGGATTTTGTGGGAGAATTTAATTTGTAAACTATCATAAAATAAGGTAACATCAAAATTAATTCAAATACTCAAAATGTATTAGGAAATATCTATTATTAATAATATAATACAGAAAACTAAAATAGTTTGTTTGAAATTAAAGTTTTGATACGCAAAATTAAAAATTCTAAATGAAAATGGATTTTGTGGAAGAATTACATTTGTAAACTATAATAAAACTATAAAACATCAAAATTAGTTAAACTCCTCAAAATTTATTGCGAAATATTGCTTTTTAATAATATAACACAGAGAACTGAAATAGTTTATTTGAAATTTAAGTTTTGACACGCGAAAGTGAAAATTTTGAATGGAAATATTGGATTTTGTGGAAGAATTTCATTTATAAATCATAACAAAATTGTGTAACATCAAATATCGTTAAAATTTTGTAAATTTATTGAGAAACATCTATTTTTGATAATATAACATAGTAAACTGAAATTGTTTGTTTGAAATTAAAGTTATGATAACCGAAAGTGCACTCTCCTCATATCTCTCATAAACATTAAAATTATTTCTAGTCCGTTTTGTTGTAAGAATAAGAAATAAAACACTAGTAAATAAAGCACTTTTTACTTTGTTTAACCACTATATTTTGCACTTAATTTGTGGCTATAGTTTCGACTATCTACTAGTCATTATCAAACTTTTAGTTTGATAAAGACTACTAGATAGTCGAAACTATAGTCACAAATAATTGCAGAATATAGTGGTTAAGCAAAGTAAAAAGTGTTTTATTTACTAGTGTATTTAAGATGTACCACAAAGTGAACGCCTACAACCCAAAATTTAAAACTAAAAATTAAAAATGTATTTGTTGTTAGTACGCTGTTGGTTTGATAAACTATTTTTATTAATCCAATACAGAATAGTGACATACAGAGAATTTGTCTTCTAAGTATACATATCGCGATGTATCTGACATAACTTAAGCAGCATATTTTAAACTTTACTTAAAACCAGCGATTTATACGCGTGGCGCATAAAGTAACATTTCAAAAAAATTTTTTTTTCTTTAATGAAGTTTTCCTTTCCATAATTTAAAGCTAGGAGTTTAGAATATGAAAAATCTAAACATAATAATGAAAGAAATATGTGGGTTTAGTTGTAATGTGGGAATCTTGAGTTAGATACATTTTATTGGCTTGGAGAGGAGGAAAACAGTGATGTCAATAACTGATTTGCAGCTTTAGTAATTACCTCTATCAAAGCCGATTAAGTTTTCCTTTCCATTATTTGTAGCAAATAGTTTAGAACCTGGGTCTCCAAACTATCTTCTTCGCGGGCCACAAATACAATTCTACATAATAAAGTCGGCCAAGATCCGATTAATTTTATAAAATTATGAAAAATTTAAGGAACAATTGTTACAATATTTCAAAATATGACATTTACAAAAAAAATTACAAACAATCGCGGGCCGGATTCATGCAAGTCGCGGGCCGGATTTGGCCCGCGGGCCGTAGTTTGGACACCACTGGTTTAGAAGATCAAAAATTTAAACATAATTATAAAAGAAATATGTAGGTTTAGTAGGTTTAGAGAGAAAGTGAGCCAAAATGATTAGGTTTAGTTATACATTTAGAGGCATTCTAAAACGATTGTGGAGTAATTATTTAAAGAAAATTAATCTAGATCCTTGTACCAAAGCCACTCTCTATATATTTATTTACTTGAGTTATTTTTATTAAATGCAACATGCTGTTCAAACTAACCTAAGCTACGTGGCTTTCATTTAACCAAACAATTCTTTAACCTTACTGCAATCTAAATTCTAAGTTATGTGACTTTCATCTAACCAAGCGTTTCCTTAACCTTATTGCAATATAAATTAACCTGACTGTTAGTTTAAATGACACTAATTAATTTAAGTTTCCACTTTAACTAAGCTACGTAACCGCTTTCTAACTTAACCTTATTGTCAAGTTAGGTTTATAATTACTGTTCGTGTAACCTAAGCTAAATATGCACTTTGTGCATCGTATCATTGACGATGCCAGTATGGAGTATTAGATGGCGTTAGCTATTGAATTTTTAATAAAAACTAATCATTGATTAAGTAAATTATTTAAATAAATATAATTTTCTAATATTTCCGAAACTTTTCTCAAATAATACATGTCTACCTACTATACTCCTTTATTGACAATGAAATGTGTTATATATACATGTTTTCAAAATATTTTATTATAACCTTTACATGAATATAGAATTAAAATATTAAATCTTGGTAATTCTTCCACAACAAAACATTTTTAAATCCACTTTTAGAAAAAGTTTCCGTAATATTGCTTGATATTCGAATTGATTTATCGATTACGCAGAACTGTAGCCAGGACATAATTATTATCTTTTAAAGACAGTTTTTAAATTGTATTTATTCAAAAACTTGTTTCTAATAGTAAATTTTTGTTGATTTGGTAATTTTTTTACATTTCTTGTCAATTTGTCCTAATTTTCACAGTTCTGAATTTTCTGTAATATTTTATGATGTGTGTTAGTTTTGACGATTTTATTGAGAATAGTAATAATTATTTATAATTTGTGAATTTTGTTAAATATTGACATACAAGTTATTTTTTCTTTGAAGTATACTTTCACATATTCCATACAAACGTTGGTAAATTTAATAAACATGTGATCAAAACTAAGCAGTATATTTTAAGCTTTAAATTAAATCAGTCTTTTTTACGCGTGGCGCATGAAGTAAAATTTCGAGTTTAGAAAAGTTTACTTCATGCTTAATTTGGGATTGAAAACACTCGTTATAAGCTTACAATTGAAAGTATTCAATAAAACAACGAATGTTTGAAAATTTACGAACAATTATAAACGACTGGAATTATTAAAAAAAAATCAAGATTGAAAAAATAGTCCAAATTTAAAAATGAAAATGTAGATTATCATTGATCAATAAAACTTGTAAAATTGATAAACAAATAGTGAATTTCAATAAAAATAGTATTAAAATCGATTATAATACATTTTCTAAAAATTTCCAAAAAGCATAAATTTTAAATGAAATAGTCAAAAGCAACAAATATAAAAATTAACCAATAAATAAAGATTCGCAAGACAATAAAACATTTTTAACTTTATTTGTATAGCACTTTTTTATTTTACTTGACTGCAGTTTTTGCAGGTTTAGCTTAGAAATGTTTGATAAAAGCATACATTTTAAATGAAATCGTCAAAAGCACCAAATATAAAAATTTACCAATAAATAAAGTTCGTAAAGCAATAAAACACTTTTAACTTTATTTGTATAACTCTTTTTTATTTTACGTGACTGCAGTTTTGGCAAGTTTAGCTTGCCATTATCAAACGCTGTTTGATAATGGTAAGCTAAAGTTGCCGAAACTCCAGTCACGTAAAACAAAAAAGTGTTGTACAAACAAAGTTAAAAGTGTTTTACTGTTAAATTATCATGCAAACGAAGTAAAAGCCTCGACAATAAAAACAGTTTGTGAATGTTGACAATTTAAACAAAAATAAAATCACAAATCGATCAAAATAAATGTATTTATTTATTTACGACATCCATTGTCATAAATACTGCAATTTTATTGAAAATGGGTATTATTGAAAACATTTATTAAAAAATATTAATGAAAATAGTAAAGATCAGAGCTGGGCAGGATTCGAATCATTCAGTATTCGAATCCTGGATTCGAATCCTTTTAGAGGATTCAAAAGAGGCATTCGAATACTTTAGATCAACTGGATTCGTGATCCGAATTCGTTACATTTTTATAAGAGGATTCGTATTCGAATCCAAATGTGGGTGATTCGAATCCATATAAAAGGATTCGAATCCTTATGAAAGGATTTGAATCCTTATGAAAGGATTCGAATCCTTATGATACGATTCGAATCCTTATGAAAGGATTCGAATCTTTATGAAAGGATTCGAATATTTATAAAAGGATTCGAATATTTATAAAAGGATTCGAATACTTACAAAAGGATTTGAATCGTCAAAAATAACTCCAATTAATTGTGAGGATTAACATAAAAAATGTCTTTTGTGTGTTTTTAAATTTATCGTTAAATCGCTGTTTTATACGCGTGGCGCATGAAGTAAAATTTCGGGTTTAGAAAAGCCGAGAAAATTTGTCTCGGGTCGCTGCGCGACCTTCGACAAATTTTCACGGGGCTTTTCTAAACCCGAAATTTTACTTCATGCTTAGTCTGGGAGTGGAAGACACTTGGTGAAGGTAAATCTTTAAATTCTATTAATTATCCACGTAACGTATTTAATGAAACATTAAGAATTGCAAATTGCCCGTATAATTACCATTTCGAGTTTAGGAAAGCCTAAACGTCCAAATCCAAACTCAGGCTTTTCTAAACTGAAAATTTTACTTCATGCACCATGCGTACAAAACGCTGATTCAGAGGAAAGTTTTAAATTTAGATGCTTGCAATGTATGGCGCCCAACTAGGGGCCACAGCGTTAGCCTGGGTCCAGGTTGGGCGCCAAAAAACCTCAAATGCAAGCGTTTTAAGTATTTTTAAACGAGTGCTCTCCACTCTTAGCTTAAGCATAAAGTAAAATTTTGAGTTTAGAAAAGCCTGAGCGTTTTGATTTAGACCCGTAGCGTCCAAACTCAATCTTTTCTAAACTTGAAATTTTACATCATGTACCACGCGTCGAAACACTAATCAGTGTGAAGTTTAAAACTTTTACTTTCACTATTTATGGCGCCCAACAAGGGCCCAGCGTTAGCATGGCCCCAGGTTGGGTGTCAAAAAAAACTTTAAATATTGGACAATTTCTAGATAATTAAGAACACACTTACACCGTTTTACCGTTTCGTATAGCATAATCTGAGATATGTAATTTGTTTTCCAAAGCAACGTTTTGATAGAGTTTTTATTTCTCTATTATAAAATTCTTCAAGTTTTGATTTAAAAGCAGTTGGCAAATCTATTTTTAGTGTCTCTTCATTATGATTATTTGTTCAGTTTACACTGCTATGGCTGGATACACTGCTTTCATAATCTAATGAAATTTTTCTTTGACGAAATTTTTTAAACCAACTTTGACATTTTCAATTGTCATAGCACCGTCATCGATATAATTGGAACTTAAACAGCGTGCAGTGATTAATGTGTTTATTTTTATTTCGAACATTTTTAATTGTTTCAACTGAAAAATTGTCATCATTTATCTGCCTGTGTGGCAAAACAAGTGTCGCAGTGTCAACTAATAAACAGTGAAATCTTAACCAAGTGTGTTATTTACTAAATGTGTTGAAAAATTGTAGTTGTTGCGCAAAAATCGTGGTCACTAAACTTTAAACTCTGTACATATAAAATGTTTTTATGTTATAATGCTTAGATTATTAACAAACTTTATCATCTCTATCAACGCGCACAATAAAAACGACATTAAATATTACTAATTACTAATGATATATTTTTTCAGTAATGCGCAAAATCAAGTTATTCCATGATTTTTTAAAATTATAAGTTTTTAAGAATCTTTCAACAAACTGTTATTGTTCTCTAAGAAAGAAGATAGTTAGAAAAAAACTTAAGAGGGAAAATTGTCCAAAATTTTCTTAACTAAAACTTTTATTTGAGCGATTTTTTTGTATTCCCATTAGTTATTGAGTTATTCGCAACTTTTGCGAAATACAAAATAGCGTAAATTCTCGACTTTCTTCAATTTTGACAAAAAACGTTATAACTCAAATACTATTCGAGCTACAGAAAAGTATAATACATGCATTTAGGCTATTGTGGCGAGATCTACAAGATGGGCGTATTTGTTTTTATACAGGGTGATCCATAAAGTATCTAAAAGAAAAAGTCGATTGTTTTGTTTTCAAAATCAAGAAGGCGAGCGTTTATCAAAAGTTATCAATTTTATATACAAGACTGTTTTCCACTCCCAGACTAAGCATGAAATAAAATTTCGAGTTTAGAAAAGCCCCGTAATAATTCGAGGGTCGCGCAGCGACCCGAGACAAATTTTCTGGGCTTTTCTAAACTCGAAATTTTACTTCATGCGCCACGCGCGTAAAACGCTGATTTAACCCGAAGTTCAAAAACATACACAAATTCCAATAAATAGTTGTAAGAAGTTATTTCATGATTTTGTGAAAATTATAAGTTTTTTTCGAAGCTTTCAACAAACTGTCGATTTTCTCCAAGAAAAAAGATAGGTACGAGAAAACTTGAAGATAGAAAAATTATCTTAAATTTTATTATCTAAAACTTTTATTCTAACTACTTTTCTGCATTCCCATTAGTTATTGAGTTATTTGCAACTTTTGCGAAATACAAAAAAGCGAGCTCGCTCGCGTAAATTCTCGGCATTTTTCAACTTTGACAAAAAAACGTTATAACTCAAAAACTATTCGAGCTACAGAAAATTATAATCACTCATTTAGGCTATTGTGGCGAGATCTACAAGATGGGCGTATTTGTTTTTATACAAGAAAAAATCGATTGTTCTTTTTTTCTAAATCAAGAAAGCAAGTGTTTATCAAAAGTTATCGATATTATATACAAGACTGTTTTCCACTCCCAGACTAAGCATGAAGTAAAATTTCGAGTTTAGAAAAGCCCCGTGAAAATTTGTCGAGGGTCGCGCAGCGACCCGAGACAAATTTTCTGGGCTTTTCTAAACTCGAAATTTTACTTCATGCGCCACGTGTACAAAACACTGATTTGAAGTGAAGTTCAGTAACACACAAATACATCTTTAATCAGAGTAACAGGGAATCAGATGTTTAGTCTGTTATCAATGATGTTTAGTGTTAATAAAAAATAATTAGGTTTTTAATATTTCTGTTAAAACAACTGGTAACGATATTTATATATAAATGGTTGGAAAAAAAATAAAATCAAATTTATTCCTATAGGATTTGTATTCGTGATTCGAAAAAACAGGAGTCGAATCTTTGATTCGAATCATATTTATCTCGCACGAATCCTTTATGCGAGTATTCGTGATTCGAATCATATTAGGTGATTCGGATTTGTGATTCGAATCCTTTTTACGAGATTTCGTCCCAGCTCTGGTAAAGATAAATACAGGGAATTTATCTTTTAGGTACAGATATCACGATTTTTCAATATAAATTTCCAAATATTCATTTTATTAAAAACATTTAATTTGAAGCATCTAGCGAGTGTTTCTAATCAGAGATTAAGCATGAAGTAAAGTTTCGTGTTGAGAAAAGTCTGAACATTTGGTTTGGTCGCTCCGCGCTTCGCGCTACGCGTCCAATTCAAATGTTCGGGTTTTTCTGAACTCGAAATTTTCCTTCATGCGCCAGGCTTATAAACACTGATTTAAAGTAAATTTTAAAATACACTCACGTCTTATGTTTGATTCTCACGTCAATATATTCTACTGTTCTAATGTTTACTATTTAATATACTTATACACATTTTGTTGTAACTCTTGGATTTTGTGATATTATCATCTTTATATTTAGTCGTCGTTTCAAAAACAAGGAACAAGTATTATAAATACATAACATTTTTTCGTTTTATTTTTTGTTGTCTGACTATTCCCCTTTGGATCCGCGCCTGATTTCGTAAGGAGGCCCTACCCGGGTCTGTCAACTTGGCCCCCCCAACTCAAAATTTTCAAATAAAAAATATTGCGCCCGAAAGGTCTTAACTTGCGCTTACTTGCGCCCAAATATTAAAACTTGCGCTGTTAAGGGTAGAAAGTTATAGCGATTTGAAAATAGGGGGGGCTAAGTTGACGCCAGCCCCCCCATCTCGGAATGTTTAACTTTTTCTTTCATAAATACTTTCTATGGAACTTGCGCTGTCGATACCACCTAATTTTACAAGTTGCGCTGCAAAAATACACCCCCTATAAACGAAATAAAGGAGGGTGCCAGCCCCCCCAATTTACATTTTTTAAGTTTTATTGCATTGTACACAAAGCTTAGAAGTTGCGCTCACTTGCGCCATCGAAATTTCTTCAATATCAGTTCTCATGAAAAAGTTATGGCATATTTTATATATACTCGAATCCAGTGCGCGTATTCCCATAATCTCCATGCAACTACAGAAGAGTAAAGTTGCGCTGTTTTCCCAGTGGCGTCACAATTAATTTATTATTATTAAAATTCTCAAAATACGTGTTTTTTTATGGTGAAACTTCTAATAGACAAAGGCGTGAACTTTTTGTCACGCCTTTGTCTATTAGAAGTTTCACCATAAAAAACCACGTATTTTGAGAATTTTAATAATAATAAATTAATAATACACTCTAAGAGCACAAATTTTAAACGAAATTGCACAAAAGTCAATTCTTCCAGAAAACATAATATGCTTAAATGCATTTACGTTTTTAACTAAATTATTCATGTAAAACAAATATCTATAGATGTGATATATGTTCGCAAATAAAAATAAAGAATGACCATTTTATTTCTGTAGAATTTTCAAATTACAACATTCATAACTTAGAATTATCATTATCATAAATGCATTTCCTTTGAATTGTTAAAGTAATATCGCTTAGAAAATTCAAATTTTTTTTTTTTGGTTTTGAAAATATTTAATTTAATTAAATAATAATAAATTAATTGTGACGCCACTGGGAAAACAGCGCAACTTTTCTCATTAGCATAAAGGCATTTCCTATGCATTGTTAAAGTAATATCACTTAGAAAATTCAAAATTTTCCGTTTGGTTTTGAAAATATTTAATTTAATTAAATAATAATAAATTAATTTTGACGCCACTGGGAAAACAGCGTAACTTTTCTCATTGGCATAGATGCATTTCTTATGCATTGTTTAAGTAAAATCACTTAAAAAATTTAAAATTTCACTTTTGGTTTTGAAAATATTTAATTAAATTCAATAATAAATTATTTGTAACGCTACTGGGAAAAACAGTGCAACTTTTCTAATTAGCAGAGATACATTTTAAATACGTTGTTAAAGTAATATTTATTAATTGAATCGAATTATTGTTATTTGTTTTGGAAATAAATTTATTTAAGTAATAATAAAAATATATATTTCCACCATGATACGGCACTGGAATAAATATGCAAATATTATAGAAAATTACTGTTTTGGTTGTATAATGTATGCTTTTCGACGAAGAAGGACAGTGGTTGTGAGTTAAGTATGTTTATTGTATTACTCTTCTGTAGTTGCATGGAGATTATGGGAATACGCGCACTGGATTCGAGTATATATAAAATATGCCATAACTTTTTCATGAGAACTGATATTGAAGAAATTTCGATGGCGCAAGTGAGCGCAACTTCTAAGCTTTGTGTACAATGCAATAAAACTTAAAAAATGTAAATTGGGGGGGCTGGCACCCTCCTTTATTTCGTTTATAGGGGGTGTATTTTTGCAGAGCAACTTGTAAAATTAGGTGGTATCGACAGCGCAAGTTCCATAGAATGTATTTATGAAAGAAAAAGTTAAAAATTCCGAGATGGGGGGGCTGGCGTCAACTTAGCCCCCCCCTATTTTCAAATCGCTATAACTTTCTACCCTTAACAGCGCAAGTTTTAATATTTGGGCGCAAGTGAGCGCAAGTTAAGACCTTTCGGGCGCAATATTTTCTATTTGAAAGTTGACAGACCCGCCCTACCCTGGCTATGGCTCTGCGATTACGCCACACATAAAAGCTTAATTTTATTAAATACGAGTGTAACTAGCTAATATTGGTGCAATTGAGTGTACATATACAATATTTAATAACTATTATTGTTGTTGCTAACTTAAGATATTTTAATCATTAATATTATTACTGATATTGAGTAAATATTTTGGATATTTCCCTCATTTTGTCCTATTTAAAATTTCATCAATATCTGCGCGGCGTATGCAGATTCCAAATAAAGGGGTCCCACCCTAAAAGGGTTGATTCCGATTGTGCTGTACATACGTACACACAGCATATAGTGTGCATAAAGGGCCCTGGGATTGGTTTTGACGTGCATAACTACCTTGCTCTCCGCTATTGATTAACTAATGCGTTGCCAAAATGTGCGACATCGGTGTGATGTATTACATTATACATGCGGAAACCCTTTTCTCTTTCCACGGGCAGAGGGTTTGATAACAAAGGAAACGCGCGCACACGCATCTTCTTGCGATTATTATCGAATGACACGGTGCGTGAATGCACTTGCCTCCACGAACGAACGAACAAAGAGCATTGTGGAAAGTCTCCTACGCGGAGGACGATCGATAGTACATTTTGGAATTGTATAAATTATGCAGGAGTTAAGTTTAAAGCAAAGAGACAAAATTCAAGAAGGCTAATTATTCCCAAAAATACAAGTAGTGGATGCTGAAATGTGCAATTAGGGTTTTATACAGTTGTCTTTTAATTAGTCTTGCAGACGAATTTTAAAGATATGTTTATAAGTATACATAAGATTTGACTGTTTAAATAAAAAAATAATTGTAATACTTTAAAAACGTAGACATCTGCGCTGTACTGATTAATTTGTGTAATGAATTGTTATTTGACCATATCTTCTCTTGTGCATACAAAACTATGCTTTGTAAACACATTTGTAGGAAAGCGTTTTCAGAATAAGCTTAATTTTGCATAGTATATTGATATTTCCTTCGAATCTAATTCCAAATCCTATTTAAATGCAAATTTGAGAGCGCGCGCATTTCAACTTATTGCGCATTCAAATGCAAACCTGCAACTATTTACGTAAATGTATACATATGTTAGTTACTATCACGATGTAAAAGCCTCGACAATAAAAAAAAATGGTGATGTGTCCATCATAGTACTTTCCCCCGTAAATTACGTATTAAATCACTTTTAAAATATTTGTAGCATTATTATTTTCAAAATGTCTTCAACTTTTTGATAACTACAACTTTTATTTGAAACATTTTTCAATTGGATCAACATATACTGACATAAACCAATGACTAGATAAAAAAACACTTTTTATTGAATATCTCAAAAACTAAGAGTGCTATGACAAAAAGTGAATCTACAAAAAATCTTTAGTTTTTCATTTCCTACAACTTTTATTTGAAACATTTTTCAATTGTATCGACACATACACTGCCACACACCAATAACTAGATAAAACACACAACTTTTGAAATATCTGAAAAACTAAGAGTGCTATGACAAAAAGTAAGTGAACAATACATCTTCATTTTATTATTACACAACTTTTATTTGAAAGAATTTTTTGTTTGATGAACATTTATTGAAAATATCTGAAAAAACTGAAAAACGCTAAGAGTAAAGTACCACTTCCGGTTTTCCGATTTTCACCAAAAGCTTTTCAGTTCTTCCGATTGTAACAAAAAGCTTAAGTTTCAAGTTTCATCTCGATATCTTTAGCGGTTTTTGCGGTACAGCGCACACAGGCACACACACAGACACACAGACAGACAGACATTTTTCAAAAATGGTCTTATTCGACTCAGGGGACCTCAAAACGGATATTTCCGTTAACATTTTTGATTCGAAAATTTTCACGAAAACAACACTTTCCCTTTGTATTACATACGGGGGAAAGTAAAAACACTATTTATTGAATATCTCAAAAACTAAGAGTGACAAAAAGTGAATCTACAAAAAATCTTTAGTTTTTCATTTCCTACAACTTTTATTTGAAACATTTTTCAATTGTATCGACACATACACTGTCACACACCAATAACTAGATAAAGCACACAACTTTTGAAATATCTCAAAAACTAAAAGTGCTATGACAAAAAGTAAGTGAACAATACATCTTCATTTTGTTATTATCTACAACTTTTATTTGAAAGAATTTTTTGTTTCATGAACATTTATTGAAGAAATCTGAAAAAACTGAAAAACGCTAAGAGTAAAGTACCACTTCCGGTTTTCCGATTTTTAACAAAATCTTTTCAGTTCTTCCGATTGTAATAAAAAGCTTAAGTTTTAAGTTTCATCTCGATATCTTTAGCGGTTTTTGCGGTACAGCGCACACAGGCACACGCACAGACACACAGACAGACAGACAGACAGACATTTTTCAAAAAAGGTCTTATTCGACTCAGGGGACCTCAAAACGGATATTTTCGCTAAAATTTTTGATTCGAAAATTTTCACGAAAACAATACTTTCCCTTTGTATTACATACGGGGGAAAGTAAAAAGTTTGTGAATGTTGACAATTTAAACAAAAATTAAATCACAATCATCAAACATAGCGATCAAAATAAATGTATTTATTTATTTACGACCATTGTCATAAAATACTGCAATTTTATTGAAAATGGGTATTATTGAAAAAAATTATTAAAAATAGTAAAGATAAATACAGGGAATTTATCTTTTAGGTACACATATTACGATTTTTCAATATAAATTTCCAATCTTCACTTAAATACCAAAAGCTAAAAGCTCCAGTCGCGTAACTAAAATTTTGGACCTTAAAATTGTAAAATCAGAGTTTTATTTATGCAATACAGGAATATTATTTCATGCACCTTTCGTTTAAAATACTTTTTGCATTTTGAATATTACCTGAGCAATACAACATTAAGTCTTCGCTGAAATGCCCTATATATAAAAGTACTGAAATACTGTAACAACGACATATAACATTTTAGTTTTTTCTAACTATTTAAAAATATGTGCCTACATACTTAAATTAAGAATTACATCCCCAAATAATAGTCACTACAACTACTTTTTTGTATAAATGCACTCTAATTCACTCTACTTTTGTTTTATGTGCATTTTCAATATATCATTCTCCTATTTTATCCTCAGAGAAGAAATGAGGGTCGTTGAACCGACAGAACACTCCCCATCAGATGCGATTTACAGAGGGTCAACAGGTTTTCCATATTTGTCAACCCCTTTTAAATTAGCGCCGACACAAATATATATTAGGGTGATTATATTTTTATAACGGAGTGTTTATATTTCTTGCGGCGGCGGGTATCGAACATTAATGAACCGCAATCGTTAAACTTTGATCATCCAATAACAGCATTGCCTTTAAACAACACCACCGCTTGTTAATTACAAAGTATCAGAGAGGAAAACATCGACATGATGAAATCCATTTTAAAACACTTTCCTTTGAATTTAACACTAAACTCAAATCAAAGTTTGAGTTTAAATCTTTATACACCCTCTTGATTTAAAAATATATAATAAAATATTCACTGATTATAGAGGCTTCTACTTCGTTATACATTGTTGAACATAAATAAAACACTGTTTATCACTTTGTTTGTATAACAATTGGTTTATTTGGTGACTATAGTTTCGATACTACACGTATCATTATCAAACCGTTAGTAACAAAAAACTACAAAGGAACATTATTTATATTTGCAAATTTTCTAATAACAGCGTTAAAGAGGGGGGTGTATTTAAGGTCAAGCTGGTCGTTAATTACGGGAATTTCCCGATTAGCGCGGGCTCTGTGAATCTCCAAAGACTCCAGGAGGTCCATCTTTCTACCCTTCTCGGCAAAGTGAATAACTGAAAGTACATCCTCGCCAAAAGAATGGTTATTTTCAATCAAATGTTTGGCGAAAGATGACTTATCAATTAATCTATGCCGAAAAGAGCAAAGATGCTCACTGAGTCTGGTCTTAAAATTACGACCAGATTGACCTATATACACTCCCTTACAATCATTACAGGTTAATTTATATATTCCTGATTTGTAAATACTTGGTATCTGAGTCTTATGGTTAAAAATATGATTTTTAATTTTTGTAAATGGTTTCATCGCTATATTTAATTTGTGTTTTGCTAAAATATTTTTAATTTTGTTGGTTATATTTCCAAAGTAAGTAAGGGAACGATATGTTGCTTGTGTTTTAGGTTCGATTCCGGCATATATGTATTTTCTAATAAGTTTAATTTTGTATTGATTAACTATTTTATCTACTATTGACGTAGTATAGCCATTTGAAACAGCTATACTTTTAATAATATCTATTTCTTTTTTAAATGAGGTTTCTGACAAAGGAACAATAAAAGCTCGGTTTACCATGGAGTTAAAGGCAGCTAGTTTATGTTTATAGGGATGGTTGGAACAGTTAGGAATTACACGGTCTGTGAAAGTAGGTTTTCTATAAATATCAAAAGTTAGTGATTCATTAGTACGTGTTATTGAGAGGTCTAAAAATTTTATGTTATTGTTAGTTTCTGTTTCTACTGTATATTAACTCATTACATCCAAATATAGTATTTACAGTAGAAACAGAAACTAACAATAACATAAAATTTTTAGACCTCTCAATAACACGTACTAATGAATCACTAACTTTTGATATTTATAGAAAACCTACTTTCACAGACCGTGTAATTCCTAACTGTTCCAACCATCCCTATAAACATAAACTAGCTGCCTTTAACTCCATGGTAAACCGAGCTTTTATTGTTCCTTTGTCAGCAACCTCATTTAAAAAAGAAATAGATATTATTAAAAGTATAGCTGTTTCAAATGGCTATACTACGTCAATAGTAGATAAAATAGTTAATCAATACAAAATTAAACTTATTAGAAAATACATATATGCCGGAATCGAACCTAAAACACAAGCAACATATCGTTCCCTTACTTACTTTGGAAATATAACTAACAAAATTAAAAATATTTTAGCAAAACACAAATTAAATATAGCGATGAAACCATTTACAAAAATTAAAAATCATATTTTTAACCATAAGACTCAGATACCAAGTATTTACAAATCAGGAATATATAAATTAACCTGTAATGATTGTAAGGGAGTGTATATAGGTCAATCTGGTCGTAATTTTAAGACCAGACTCAGTGAGCATCTTTGCTCTTTTCGGCATAGATTAATTGATAAGTCATCTTTCGCCAAACATTTGATTGAAAATAACCATTCTTTTGGCGAGGATGTACTTTCAGTTATTCACTTTGCCGAGAAGGGTAGAAAGATGGACCTCCTGGAGTCTTTGGAGATTCACAGAGCCCGCGCTAATCGGGAAATTCCCGTAATTAACGACCAGCTTGACCTTAAATACACCCCCCTCTTTAACGCTGTTATTAGAAAATTTGCAAATATAAATAATGTTCCTTTGTAGTTTTTTGTTACTAACGGTTTGATAATGATACGTGTAGTATCGAAACTATAGTCACCAAATAAACCAATTGTTATACAAACAAAGTGATAAACAGTGTTTTATTTATAATAAAATATGTTGGATTTTAAATCAGGCTTGGCATGATTTTCCCCAACCCAAAAAAACCCAGTGGGTTTTTTCGGATTAAACCCACTTGAAAAAACCCCTGGGTTTTTTCGAATAAAACCCACCGGATTTTTTAAAATAAAAAGTAATCATTTTAATAAAAACGGAAATTAAATTAATGGAATTTTTCTTATTTTGAAAAATACATATTGAAATAAACATGTTTAACTCATGTTTTGTTTGAAATCCCAATCATTTATTTTTCCTTCTAAACTTTCACATAAACAATAGGTAAACTCGAGAAAATACAAAAAAAGTTACATAAGCCTAGTAGGTACATATTTATTTCAAAACGAAAATACTTGTGAAAGACATATAAAACATATGTAATGTAATGTTCATTGTCAGTTAAATCTGGTAAATGTGAATTGTAAAACTAAACTAAGAAAATGTAATCATAATTATAACGTATAATTTAATTCTACCACTCGCTCTCGCACTGATTCTTATCACGAAGATATCTATATACAGTTACAAGCTTTTGCGCCTTTTCCACTCCCAGCCTATTTCGTAATTTTGACCACACCGCACCAAATGTTGAAAATAATCTTTCTATGGAAGCTGAACTAGCCGGGCAAGTATGTAATGAAGAAAAAAAATTGCAAAATCCTTCAGGCAAGGTATTGGTTTTGTCTGTTTTCAGCCGAGCTATTTTCCACCACTTTGTTGGCAAGATGTTTGAAACTACCGTTTCTTGAAATAGCGTAGGTGGAAAAACATTTGTATCCTTGATTGTAAATGCCATCACCCCAGGCAGGTACTGAGGGTATTGATCCTTAACCCAATTTTCTGCAGCTTCCTCTTGCTTAGTTGTCAGGCGTCTACCTGTATACCGCGGATCCATCATGTTGGCCAAGAAGTGGAAAGGTTCCATGGCATCTTGAAATCTCGCCCTTATAACTTCTTTGTATGGCTCCAGTTCATGACTTTCCAACAGATCGAGCCATATCTCAACAGCATCTGAAATTGTTGCGTTGTCGGCCTGCAATTTATCAAGTGTCACAGATACTTGATTAAGTTGTTTGTGAAGATGTATTGCTTGTGTATGAAGCCCAACATTGTTCAGTACGTGGGCTACCCCTTCATCAAACTTCACCTGTGGATCGGGATCAGCTTCAACGTCCATACGAATCTCAATGTACTTGTGGAAGTTTGTAATAAATGTGTTGAGACAATCCCCCTGTGAGTTCCACCGTGTATCGTTGGGTAGTTGCGGCATCAAGCCACCCTTCTTCTTTAGCCATGCATGAGGTTGGTGGTGGTTGCGAAAATATTTGTGTACTATTACAATTTGTTTTACAACCGATGCAGGAGACACCTCTTTCTCCAACAAATTCACGTAATGCGCATTGCAGCCGTAGGTTAACAGTTTGGGGAATTTTTCGGGTTGTTTGAGAATCTGCTTCATCTTCTTCATCTTGTTCTCGTTGTCCGTGCAGAGCGCAAACACCTTTTTGTTGTATTTCTCTTCAATTTTTTTAATTACTTCTTCAGCAATTGTTGCACAGTATTTCGCTGTTTTCTTGTTATCTCCTGTGTCTATGGCGTCGACGAGGTATACCTTGGAACCAGTTGCCAAACTTGAAGCGATAATTGAATCATTGGTTACACTGGACCATCCATCTTGAATTAAAGTAATTGTAGCATTCTCCAATTCCTCCTTAAAATGTCCCTCGATTTCACTCGCCGCTTCGTCCAAGAGCTTCCCTCCAAGCTGCTTTCTATTTGGTGGTTTGTATCCAGGACGAAGAGCTTCAACCATATCTACACATTCCTTATTTTCAATTACATTGAAGGGAATATTACAGGAATAAAAGAAAGACGCAATTTTACGATCTAGTATGTCCTTTTGAGCTTCTGTAGTTTTGATAGCGAACTCATTCATAGTAGTCTGCTTTATCTTCATTAAATTAGAGCCCTCACTGACACTGTCACTTGCAAACTGCTCCATTGACGATTCGGATACTAAGCGAGATGTTCCCGGGGGGACGGCGGTGGATGATACCAATGAGTCTAATGACACCGAACTTGCCGAAGCTAATGCTTCATCTAATGGTTCTCGTTCCCGTCGACGCAATGTACACTTTTTCAAATGTGTTCTTATTCGTTCAATTTTTCCACTAATTTGAATTTTACAGTTTTTACACTCAACTTTGCTTTTATCTATTTGTATAACATCACTCCATTCTGGTGCTCCTTTTCTACCACTTCCCGTAATTTTCGGCATATTTTTGGATAAACTTATACGTGTTCACTCTGCACAAATTAGATTGAAACTGACGAAACTGTATTACTTAAGAATATACATCAAAATTAAAATAATAAAGCAAAATCATCTTAATTGCTCTCACAGACCCAATGTGCGCTCGTATTTATTTTAACTTTTTATAGGTAAACAAAATCTTACACGAGCGCCTGTGTTTGTTTTACCGCGGAACAAAAAAGTACGTTGCATACACTTTTCAATTTCTAAGAAACAAAATGTCCCTTATTATAAATACTAATACGATAAAATGTTATTGAAGACATTTTTTTTTTTATTATGATGGGCATAAATTACAGTTTTTTTTTAATATATATTATATTTAAAAAAAACTGTAATTTATGCATGAATGTTTGTACACAATTACATATTTTAATTTTAACCCAGCAAACGGGAGCTACTATAGTATTCGAGATTTTTGTTAATGATACTGCTAATGCTAATACTCAATGAAAATATTATTTGGAATATTATATATTTTAAAAATATATGTTAATAACATGGTTTTTGAGTTATTAATAAAAGACCTGAAAATCGTAATTGAATCATTTTTGTTTTTGTTCGACGTAAATTAAAAAGCCCCGAAAAAACCCAATAAAAACCGAAAAAACCCAATATATCCCGGAAAACCCCACCGAAAAACCCACTGGGTAGATAACTTTTGAAAAAACCCGGATTTTTGCCAACCCTGTTTTAAATTGGTAAAATAACAGGTGCACTGTTACATTGTGTATTGGTTAGTGTATTTTAACGTATTGTTAGTGTGATTGACTAATTTGATAAACAGTTAGTTTATTTCTTCTAATTTAATAGAAATATTAAATATACCCGTATTTATAATTCGTAAAGTTCAAAACATAGTGCTTGAGTTTGATCTCGCGTTAATAAATATTACAAATGTTTATTTTGTATTCCGTTGAAATTGATAAATTGTATTTAATAAATTCGTTATTCATATTTATAAAGCTAGAATGTATGCCTTATTATGCACGTACTGTCCAACTGTTTTATATTATACGAATAATAGAAATTTAAATAAATTACAAGTATTGCAAAATATATGTGTGCGTTCAATTCTAAAATGTAATAAATACACGAGCATTGATGCTATGTTAGCAGAATTAGAATCTTTCAATATACGTCAGCAATTATTTTGCATGAGTATGTGTTTCATTTATAACATTTTCAAAAGCATGCTACTAAATTATCTTACCTGTTTAATAAAAAGAAAAATAGTTAAATTTATGAACAGAATCATCATCATCACAAAATCATTCTGAGGTTGCAAACAACAACGATTATACAGATCAGCATTTTTTGAAGGATTTGTTAAATTTAATGAAATAGAACCAATAATAAAAGAATCATTATGCATTTAAAAATTTAAACGTTTGTTAAAAAACAAATTACATGAAGATAAATAAGAATTTTTGTTATTTAATTAATTAATTTTGGTTAAAATAAATAATGTATATTTAATATGTACAAATACATTTAATATATTACTATTGCTATTGCTATTACAAACTTTAAATAAGCTGTAGTTTTGTAAATAATGAAAACTGTTTATGTAATCCATCTATTTCCTTCAAGTTAGCCACTGAACCCTTTGTATAAGTAAGTAATATTTTCTTTTCCAGTTTTTGACAGTTTTTTATTTACATTAAAATCTTAGATTAACATATATATTTCAATTAAATTTTACATTGATAATATTGCTAAATTTTTAAATTAATATCCATCTGATACCTAATATTATCACGTCTATATTATATTGTATTACTGTCATAAAGGCAATGTTATTAGTATATATACATATCATACAGCATCTTAGTTATATGTCTGTAAGATCTTGCATGTATTATCCCTTGAGAGCTCCAAACATCAAATACAGCAAATATTAACAAAGCTGTGCTGGAGGAGGAATATCATGATTTACAATCGCCCTTGGGGTTAGGTCGAAGAAGGTCAGTGTTGAAAACGAGATACAAAAGGTAATTTAATAGATAATATATCAAGGAGGGAATGTTGTAATTAATAACATCTCTATCACATGTATAAATTATTGAATAATTATTAGTGGAAATTTAAATACATGGATAGATATGTATAGATACAAAATTATTATCTAGGGTAGAATTTACGAGAGGTGTCCTATGATTAGAGATCTTGAATATATGGTGCAAATGTTCTTTAAGGTATTTTCATATTAACATTATTTCTTCTATATTTGTGTGCTCAGTTGCAACTTATACTAAACTTAACTAGAGGGTTCATATTATTATAGTTATTTTAATTTTAACTTAAATGTCACAGACACCTCTCGTGAACTGGACTATAGATAATTTGTTCTAAATTTGAGTTAAATGATTAACAAAAATTGTAAATAGATGTATGAATCAATTTGATAATCAAATATTTTGCATTATCTTAAAAAATCATTTTTCTCACATACCTACGTGAAAAAAAAAGAATTTTCTCTTTCCTTTTCTGGTATATCGATTGATACATATATTTTCCTGAGATGTCTACATTTTTTATTAAACACCCTCCTTTTGCGTGCACTTAAGGGATGCACTATAAACGTAAACCCTCTTTTCCCCCTTCTTTTTTATTTTTTAATATTTATCAAACAACCATACGAGTATAAACACACTCTTACTTTTCCAACGCATCCTGCGTACGAGTTGCTATAGAATTCGTAAAAAATGCACTCCAAAATTTACTGGGTATTTATTTATTATTAATATTTTTAAATAATGGAAGGACTCCATAATAATAAATAATAATACTTAATATCGTGAAAGTTATGATTTCGTCTTAGAGAGAGGGTAAAAACGTAAGTTAAAACTTTAGCAGTATGTTTTTAAACAAGAATAATTCCAATTCAAAAATATTTAAATTCGAGAAAATAAGCTTACGCTTCTTATAATTTGTACATTTTAAACATAATATATAATATTACGAAAATGTTTTTCGTGTAAAATGCAATTAAATCGTGTCTTAATTAATAAGACAACCTAAGACAATAAATATCTATTGATATTTAATGGATATTTATTGTCTTAAGTTGTCTTATTAATTAAGACACATTGTTAATAATTATAATTTTATATATTATATTTTTAACTTTACATTAAATCAGTGTTTTATACGCGTGGCGCATGAAGTAAAATTTCGAGTTTAAAAAAGCCAGAAAATTAGGATTTCGCCTCGCTCACGCGCCCCAGCAAATTCAATTTTTCAGGCTTTTCGAAACTCGAAATTTTACTGCATGCTTAGTCTGCGAGCTTCGATTAAATTGAACGCTTTTGTAAAATCAATGAATGCTTGAAAATGTACAGCGTATACATCGAGATATTTATACTTAAAAGTCAAATTCTCTGTATGTATGTATTTAATATTTCAGTATATCTTAAACACTAGTTTTTACTCCTTTGTTAATTTATGTTTTATTTTAATATAATTTATAACTTTTATAATAATGAGAATACTTTAATTTTACAACAGAGTTACAATATAATATATAAAATTACGAAAAATCTATTCGTGAAAATGCAAACAATGTCTTAATTAATAAGACAACTTAAGACGATAAACATCCATTGAAACAACTACTTCCCGTGCAAATACACCTCCGGATATTGAATTATACAATGAAATATTTAAAATCTGATTTAATTTGATTTGTTACAACGCTCTATTAAAATATATGTAACGTTTCGGTCAAAGTTACAATTATCCGATTACAAGGATAAATATACAAAAATGGAATTAACAAGTTATTTGAATATTTATTCTAAATTCCTAAATATGAATATAATCGTTCCAAAGTAGAAAATTATCTTGATTTCGAAATCTTGTTTTATTTTATGCAAAATAAAAAATACATTTCCACTGGCCCATTATTAAATGAGAGTTAAATTTATCACTAGTGTAACGAAAATAATTTGTTTTCTTAAATTTATATTAGTATAATCATTTTTCCCTCATTCGGAGTTTTATTATTTTATGTTAATTTTTTAATTTCGGCGTATCAATGAATTTGTCAAATTTGATAATGTTACTGAGAACACTTATTGAAATGTTGTTCTTTATATAAATTATACTTTTGTTAAATTAAGCAATTTTAAATTTTGTTAACGGTGGAGGCTTCTACTTCGTTCAAACCTTTGAGTTTGAAAATGACAAGTTAAAGTTGTCGAAACTGTAGTCACTTAATAATGTTCCAGTTATACAAACAAAGTTAAAATCGTGAATCATTTGTGTTTTTAAACTGTGTATTTTAAATTCAATTTTGATGATTTATGTGCCGGTTGACTTAGACGTTTATCTATAATTTTTGTTTATTAGTTAATTTTAACAAATTAATTAAAATTTTATGACTTTAGTCAATTTTGTAATTTTTTTTTATTATGTTGCTATTTTTATTGTTTTTTTTTTAGTTGAAATTGTCATATTTTAAGTTTATTCTTGATTTAATAAATGTTCACGTTTAAATCAATTTGTGTTATTTAAAAAAATATTAATAGTCGTTATTATTTACATTTTATTTCAGCATTTTGTCTTTACTATTTTTCATTGATGTTTGGATGCAATTGAGATTCTAAAAGTTAATTTTAGGTAAAATTCTGCACTTCTTTTTATGATTTCTATAAATGACTTATTGTACTCCATACTGGAAAAGTTTCTATTAAATATACATATTGCAAAGTTGTAAATTCGGCATACGTCGATTTTATAAAAGCGTTAAATTTGAAGTTAGTTTCGAACAAATGTTTCCACTCCCAGACTAAGCATGAAGTAAAATTTCGGAGCGACCAAACCAAATTTTCAGGCTTTTCTAAACTCGAAATTTTACTTCATCCGCCACGCGGATAAAACGCTAAAATATTTCGAAGTTAGAAATTCACTAAAAACATTATTTGTAGTAATAATCGAAATATTTAAATAACAAAATATTTACATATTTCTTCATACATTCTTAAGTCTGGTAAAATAATATAATGTATCAAATTACTTATTTAGTAATTTAATTAACAAAAAAATATTAATTTTGCGTTATTAAATTACTGGCACTTAATGGTTTAAGCTGTACGAAAAATTACAGAAATTCTAATTGTAATTTTTTGAAAAAAAAGTATTAATTTTTACTAATTTTAGTGATTTGGTAAATGTTTTTCGACTTTGACGATGAAAACATTAAATGAAATTATGGCCAGCTTATAATTTGTGTCATTTTAAGAATATTTAGTGTTGAATGTTTATTGTATTCAATTTTTAATAATTTTTAAGATTCATTCCTTAATTCTACAAGTTTTATAAATGTATACAAATCTACGAATATCATATATTTTTACCGATTTTCCTTTTATATTTTTTATTGAATTAAATAATTATTTCATTACAGTATTCTTGAATTTTTCAAATTTTACGATTTTTGAATTTCTTAATTATATTAAACGTGTCAATTTTTACGATTTTATTACGATTTCTAGTTGTCTTTGTCAATTATTGTTGATTGATTTTATGAATGTGACAGTTTTCACGATTTTTGGCGATTTCTAATTGATTATATCAATTGATATTGATTGATTTTATCTGTTATGACGAACTTTGCTTTTCTATCAATATTATTTAAAATGTTGGCAATTGTGATTATTAAACTTTTCTTAAGTTGTCTTATTAATTAAGACGTATTGTTTGCATTTCACATAAATATTGTCGTAACTTTATATATGAAACTTTTAACTTTGACAGCTTATACTTTGTTAAGCATCGGTATTTACAGAAATGTGACTTCTAAACTATAGTCACAATAAAAAACTCAGTTATAGAAACACCGTTTAAGTGTCTTATTTGTGTATTTATTACTATATTTGTATGTATTAACAACATTTACATTATGAAATAAATATATTAATTTAGACAATCTTTTCACATTTCAACAAGTTTGACATTTTTAACAAATTATTTAAAATTTATAAATATTCGTTATTTGTCAAGTGATTTATTACTCAACATAACTCAAAATTTTATTATATTTGTAAGGTTTAAGAACATTTACATTATGAATTAAATATATAAATGTTTAATTAATTTCTCACTTAACCCGTGGTGAAACATTTTAAAATCTAATTTAAACCAAACAAATCAAGTGTTTTAATTAAATATCTAGAATTAAATATATATAAATTTTGACAATTTTTACACATTTCAACAAGTTTGACATTTTTAACAAATTATTTAAATTTTATAAATATTCATGATTTGTCAAGTGATTTATTACTTTACATAACTTAAAACATTTGTCAAGTGATTTATTACTTTACATAACTTAAAAGAAACAGCGAATATATTTTTTGTTGTCATCAATTATTTCTAAGATCTAAATATTACATTTCACGATGTTAGTAAATTTTAGTAAAACTTATTAGTGATTTCGTTAAATTTACTGTTCATATTTTACAAATGTTGACGATTATTGTTGATCTGTTCTAATTTGTTTAGTTTTTGAGGGTCTGTGTCAAAATTTTACTTCATGTTCAATCAAGGAGCTATAAATTAAACGCTTTTATCAAATCAACAAATTCTTGAAAATGTACAGCGAATACACCTGGATCTACATTTATATACTTAAAAGAAAAATTCCATATATACATTAGGTAATGTTAGTGCTAATTTATCACAATAATTACCAGTGGTAATTTACCGTAAAATACTGTATATTACCCAGATGATTCAGTAACATTGGTAACATTCAATTCTTGCTCATGCACAATATGCTGAGGACGCAGAATTAGGTCCGATAAAATAATTGGCCGATTTGTCAGATTTTCTAGAAATGATTTTATTTTATTAACATGAGATCAAAAATAAAATTTACTATGTTTGTAATAAATTAATTTGAAAAATAACTTTCAGCTGGGCCAGAGTTGATCAGGGTGTTCTTGATGCCCGGTTTGTAGCTATTTTTTTTATATGTACGTAATAAAAAAATTGCCTCAAACCGGGTATTAAAAGCACCCTGATTCTGATACCCAGGAATCAAGGTGCTCTTAATACCCGGTTTTAGGCTATTTTTCTTAAATTTATTAGTGAAGCTATTGATCCTAAAACTAAAAGCTATTGATCCTAAAACTAAAATCTATTGATCCTAAAACTTTTGTATCTGTATACATATCTCCTATATCTGAATAAAACACGAGTCAAATTCGGCATTGATCCAACCAATTGTTTATATCAGTAAATATAGACAACCTAATTCCGTCGATGTATATTGGGCTGTCTAAAATTATTGCTGCATGAATTTTTTAACTTCACTTAAAATCACTGTTTTATACGCGTGGCGCATGAAGTAAAATTTCGAGTTTAGAAAATCCTTTAAATTTGGCTTGGTTGCTTAGCGCTACGCGCTACGCAACCAAACCAAATTTTCAGGCTTTTCTAAACTCGAAATTTCACTTCATGCTTAATCTGGGAGTGGAAAACACTCGTTTTTATATTAGCACTAATTGCCATAAATATTTTTCGAAAGAATCAAAACTTGAGGTAATAAAAAGCAGCGTCTGAATGTCATCCACATTCGGACTTTGTTAAGTGTTATATGTAACAAAAAATACAATTAAATAATTTATTATAGCGTTAAAAACTATAAAATTAAATGTCTCATATCTTTGGCATCTAAGAGATTTCTTCATTTAAATATATCTTTCCCCAGCAAAGCAGATGATATAATATACACAATATACACACATTTACGTAGCATCTTGTAAACATTATGTAATATCTGGATAAAATTGAGAGTAAATAGATGTATAAAGTATCAATTATGTATATGTGATATAATAAATTTTATATAAATTATGTATATATTATATAATAAAGTATTTATAAATTATATTACATAATATATACAGGTATATTATATAATACTTTTACATATGTTTAAAGTATATATTTTAACATATATTTTAAATATGTAATATCTGTATGTTTGCTGCGTACTATTTTAACTAAATTTAATTAATTATAAATGTGTGGCGAAACTTTGAAGCAAAGTCTACAAGTCATTTTGAATACTTAATTTTTTATGTTTGTTTCGATTCTACATTTAGAATAATTGATTTTTGTTTTTTTCGTTGATCACTTTGAACGCTTATAGCTTTAAATAAAAATAGAATATATTTGTTTATTGTATTGGATAATTAAAGAAGGTAATTTTTCTGGAAATCCTAAGATTTTCTTGATTATTGTTGATCGTTTTTGTTTTATATTTTAAACACAGTTAAACGTTGATTATATATGTTTTAGTCAACTTCTAGCGTAAAAAATTTTCCACAAAATTTGTTTGTTTTAACATTGAACAAATGAGGGATATAGAAACAAATGTGACAATCGCCACTTGATATTTTTATGAACTTATAATTTCTTATCGTATTTGTACATGAACCTCTATGTGAATTTAGTTCAAACTTGCGTTACATCTTCATCCAATTATATTCTACTGAATAGTAAAAAATATAGTATAATAAATATGTGCATCTTTAGAGATACAAGTTTTTGTTATTTTTTCACAAAAAAAAATAAAGTGGATAATGCTAACGTTGTTTCTATTCCCCTCAAATAACAAAAATTATCAATTTTATTTGTTTCAGGTCAAAAATTTTACAATAAGAAAAACTTCAAAATATACTTTTCATGTTTATCGAGCGAGGGTTTACACTCCTCTATTAAGCATGAAGTGAATATTTCGAGTTTAGAAAAGCCTAAGAATTTAGATTGGTCAATCCAAATTTTCAGGCTTTACTAAATTCGAAATATTTACTTTGTTTAGGCTGAAGTTTGAAAACGCATACATGATATTTAAAATTAATAACACAAAGTCGGTGTTCAGTCTGTAGAGATTATTTTTAGTTAATTTGAAAGACATTTTAAATTTTTCATAGATCCTCAAATTTTTCCGAAAAACTTTATGTAAGCTCATAGAGCAACTTTACTTTTATATTCACAATTTTCGGAACTGTTTTATTCTTTGGATTCGTAATCTTAGTTTAGCACTCATTAAACTCTTATGTTTTACAGTCATAATATCTACGTTTTCGCTTTTTAGGCACTTAATCTCATCTTTTATGCTCAATGTTAACTCCTCAACAATCAAATATTACATTACCAATTATTACCACGTTACCGGTAATATTGCAAAGAAGATTACCTAGGTTTAAATTACCGGTCATTTTACATCACTACATCTGTGGCTTGGAGCTTAAAGGAGCCAATGTCGAAAATTCCGCAATTTGACAGTTTTTTTAATTATTTTAATTCTAAATGACATAAAGTACAAGTTGTATGTTTGAACTTTGGTTCATATATATGTTTGCATATAATCTGATTTTGAACAATAATTTTACTTTTAAAAACAATTACATTGGCCTTTTTAGCTCCAAGCCACAGATATATACAATAATGAATTCTAATATAGTTACTAAGGCTATACAGTTTTATTTTCTCTCCCAGACATCACAATAAGTAAGTGAATTAGTGATGATATTTGTTTACGTGAATGGTTGTCTTCTCTCTGGGGTGTACTGTCCGAAAATTCGGGGTAGAGTAAAGGAAAGTGTATTTGTGAGGTCCCGTTGCGTGCGGTTTTGGGATACCTGAAACCCAACGACAGAGGACTAGTTTTCGGGTTTGTGCGTAGCAGGGATTTCCTTTTAAAAGTAACGTTTATATCGACCCACGCCTACTGAAAACTGAATTTCGGGATAATCTATTAGAGACCGCGTCACGAGGGGTATGATGGATGTCAAAGAGATATTTTCTGGTATTGTAGCGGAAAAATTCATGAGTCATTTTAATATATTTGAATATTATTCGACAATTTTGAATATTTGATGTATTCGTATAGATCAATTATTTCATTTTAATAGAAAATATGTGAAACTTGACAGGGATAGAAACATCTATTTTATGAAGGAGAAAATAATTTTAAATATTGAAATCTTTAAGTGTTTTTCTTTTAGAAATTTATGGGAAATTGCGCAAGGCCCAGTTGCATCAGAAACGTTAAACTCAGGCTTAGGCTAAGCTTCAGTTCAAGTCGACAGTTCTAATGTCACTTTGAGCTCAAGTTCAGAGTTGAATTAGTTCAACGTATTTGGTGCAACTGGCATTAAATGTTTGTATTATTTATTGCTATTCCCCATATTTGCTTCCATTTCTAAATTCAGCAGTCACTTATTTACAAATTTGTTGCTATTATATTTCAACAATTGTCTCTGTTCTTTGGAGAATAAATCATCAGCAATGTTTGACTTGAAATGCACTTCGTTTATTGATCGTATAGTTTTTGGAGGTCATCCAACGTGTTTGTATTCCTCATAACACACTATTAATAGCCACAAATAATTTACATTTTTCCTCTATAGTCTCACTAATGAAAATATGAGGGTGCAGTATTTGTCATTTATTTTGTGTTTTCGCACACATTTTTAAACTGTCCTCAAATTAAAGGTAATTTTTGAGTATTTTTACACTTAACATGTATTTAATTTTTTCTAGAGAAGCAATCTGTCTATAAATATAAGATAATTTGTCATCGCGAGGGAAGGTACCCCACGCTTATTTTCAACTAGCTCAGGTTGGTTGAGGTTATATGAAATGAGCAACTAACTTTTGAAACACAAATGCAGTCTTAAATGAATTAACTAACACAAAAAAAAAATTAAAACAACAAAAGGAGAAAGAAAAGACACAGTGCACGAAGGTAGATGGCAGACTTAGTCGGGCGTCGGTGTCGCAGTGTCGAATCTCCGTATAATCTGTCTATAATAGAATTCGAAGTATTGACCTTAAATCCAACCGACCATTTCTTTGTTTACTAGTAACTTGCCAAAATCGATTTTTTAACTCTTAAAATTTTAAAATCTTCATCAATTATTAGTAAGATTAAAATTCACGTTTCCTAATTATTCTTACTAATAATTACACAGGCCAACAAAAAATTTGTGATTTGGATTTGTTCATTTTTTTGATATTTTGGTGGCTAATCTAATAAAGAACCAACATTTTTCTTGTTTCCATCACGAGCAATTTTTTAATAAATTGACTAGGTGTCATATTTATGTTTTTTTTTTTATATTTGCGAATACAAATCAAATGACATTCTAAAAATTGCTACGCCACTGAGATTAAATTGTGTACAAATCAATAGAATAGTATAGGGGAATTCCCGAAAGTAAGGGTAATTGCTGGAAGTCCCTAATTTGCAAATACAATGATCATAGTTGGAAAATTTGTTGGGACTTCTACTAGGACAGTCAGGGTATACAAAGTACCCATGTTTTTTGTTTGAGTGGGATAGTCGTAGACATCAACATTGGAAGAAAAAGACTAGATAAGAAAAATGTTCTGCACGAAAGTCTTGTTGATCCACAAAAAATCTTGTTAACTCCACTGCACATTAAACTAAGATTAATGAAACAACACGTTAAAGCTTTAAATAAAGATGGAGACTGTTTCAAATACCTTTGTAGGAAAATGTCCGCGATGTCAGATGCAAAATAAAAGGAAGGAATTTTTGTCGGTCCTCAAATAAGGAGATTAACGAAAGATCAAGAATTTGTTAATACCATGATCGAAACTGAGAAAGATGCATAGATTTGTTATTGAAGGTTTTTTGGGAAACAACAAGGATCCTAACTATAAGAAATTATGAAAACATGCTACAGAAATTTATGGAATTGAGCATATAAGTTCACTTTTTACACTCGCATCCTCGAAAATCTTAGTGATGTGAGTGATGAGCAAGGTGAGAGGGTCCACTAAGACATGAAAGAAATAGAACGCACGTATCAAGGTCAGTGGAATGTTTCAATGTTGGCTGATTACTGCTGGTCAATAAAAAGGTGTCCCTTTTTTTCCGGCGCTGGAATGTAGAAGAAAATCCACTAAACGAAGTTTTTCATCCAAGAGGGAAAGATCTTCTGGAAAGAACAGAAATTAAAGATTGTTTAAGACTTTTTTCAATTTAGTTTACTATTTGTAATTTGTTTTTGTCTCTGTATCAATAAATGTAGAGTTTATTTTAACCACATTTTTTATTAATTTATTTTCAACATTGATAAAAAAACCTTACGCGATAGGGCAAAATAACACTCGAATTTGAATTCATCAGATCAATATTATACAAAATCAGATGTCAGATCGAAATCAACTTTTAAATAGCCAAAATTTGTTGATCTGTGTTATTGATGAAAATTAAAATATTTTAACAATTAACATTAAAAAAATTTATGTTGGGGTTACTGGTAAACAAAGAAATGGTAGCTATTATTTAAGGCCAAAACTTCTAATTCTTCCGTAGACAGATTGTATGGAAAATTGATAATTAATTTCCACCATCAAAAATGTTCATTGTTGAAGCCAACGATCCCGAAGAGCTGCTAGCCGAAAAACACGATTTTTACGATCATATGTGCTTTTTTCTAACTATCTTGGCCAAAATAGAATAATTCTAGCGAAACTGCGTTGTACAAAACTTCCACCATTACGAATGGATAATTCTATTTTTTGTAGACCGATTATTGTATTTCGTTAAAAGTCACGCATTGAGGGAAAATGTGCGCATCTTTAAATAAGTGACCTTTGTTTACAATCGACTAAGACTAATTAAGCTTAAAAAATTGGTTTAAAGTGCCGAATAAATAAATAATGTCAAAATAAAAAACCAGAGAATTTTTGCTCCATTGTCTATAGTAACTTGATTTATTGGTCTAATCTTGTTTAAATTTTTATCGTTACTTAGCACGGATAAAAGACATATTTCCTGAAAACTTAATCAAAAGTCACCCACGTTTACTGGGTGTTCATTTACTTACGGCGCACAGTAGATCAGAATCCCGAAAAGCTGGACAAAGGTAAAAAAAATTCTATCTGTGGATTTTGACGTTATAATTTCGATAGATTAGTATTACCTCTATCAAATTCTATATGCAGTTACCGTTTATATCTGTTACCTAAGCGTAGTGCAAATTTCAAAAGTAGCTCTGGAGCGGTGCACATTTGACGAGCACAATTGCGAGATTTTTACGATTTTTGTATTTATGGATTGATAGGCATGTAGTTAACGGAATTTAGATCTGTGAAATAGATTCATCACCTTAAAGTAATTATTGGCTGCGCAATAAAAATTGCGCAGTCAATAATTCTAAATCTTTGCCAATTAAAATATGCATAAAAAATAATAAAAAATATTATTTTATACAAGGAAAACATTTGTTCTGCCATGTTCTGTCGAAAGCTTAATGCCATCTTTTTTGTAATGCTATTGTGAAAATAAATAGCAAAAAACTAGTTGCATTAGGTGCCATTTCGTTTGCAATGCAGCTTTTTATTTATTAAGGGTCCTATCTGGTTATTTGCTTAAATAAATAGGCATTTATTGTCAATTAATTGTAGAAAAAATAAACAGCAGCGAATCTTAGATCTTTCTTTATCACATTTATTGTCGTTTGGAGAGTAATTACAAAAAATTCTTTTCGGAAAACATTGCCACCTGGCGGAAGTCCTACAGATCGCTAGAATTGTCAGAAACAATTCAGCATACACATTTTTTGTTAGGAATGAGTGTGATTTTAAAATAGACTAAATGAAATTAACTCCAGTAAAAATTAACAAAATGGCGGATCCTAATTAAAAAAAAATGTCAATTTTAACTAAACATTTCTGCTGGTCTACTCTATCATATGGACGAAGCATTTGTAAACACGAAAAGCAAATGTTCGAATGTAATTCGGTAAAAATTATTTTAGTTGTTACTTCCGTCAGATCAAAGAAAAAACCCGTATTTTCAGGTAAACAGCGTCCACAATATTGACTGATTAAAATACATGTTTCAAAACATTTTAATCAGAAGAGCACGAAACATTCGAAGTCAGAAATTCCAAAAACTTTAATTGAAATTTAACACAACAAACACGAGCACGGCCGCGGACCGTTTTCAAAATAATTTGAATTTCTCTTCATTCTATTAACACAATAATCTATACATACAGGGTGAAGTAAATAAAAATGAAATAAAATAAACAATTTTAGGTGACCTACCGAATTTAAAACAATTTATTTAAAAATTATTACAATAATATTGTTATAACAAATGTTATGAATATTTATGCCATATAATCAGATATTATATAAATAAGGGATGGCCATGGTAAACAAAATCACTGTATAATAGGTTCAGCTTGGTGACATTAAATCTCAGTTTCGAATTTTCATTTTATCTTCATTATAGTATTTTAATCAAACATGCAGTTTAGCCACCCTTTATCAAAATAATTTTGATGTTTTTCGAATATTTTGTTGTCGATGTATACCTCTTGTATTGATGTTTGTGATATTGTCTTCTTAAGGTTCATACTAATACCATACCTTAGACTAACATCCTAAACATTCCTGGACTACTCTTTGTAGATCGTTTAAACTTTCAGGTTTAAGCGATTGATGCGTGAATGTAAGCCGAATAATTGTAACACTAAAAATTGTTGACTAAAAAATGTTTAAAATTTGAACATCTGATTCTGAATTAGCACGCTCAAAAAACAAGGGTGTACTGTTTTTTATGGAAAATGGAACATAATTAATTTTTGTCCGGTATATATGGTCCGCCATTTTGTTTTCTGATATTTCAAAATCAGCTTTTGAATCAGCATGCTCAAAAACCCCGATATTTGCATTTTCAGACAAATCGCCTTAGGTCTTTATATTATGGCCATTATGGCAACTGCGAGTGCAAAAAAATGACAACACGAAAATCTATACTTCAAGTTAAGGTAATTTGTTAATAATTACCAAGAAGTTACTTTAATAGTTAAATATTTGAATAATTAAACTATTTACATTTTTAAATTGTTTTACTATTTTCTAATATTAATATTAAATACCTTTAAATTAGTTAAACATATGAATAAGTGAGCGGTTTAATGTGTATATTAGTTGTATTATATTTGAATATTTTTATATTGCTAGCCTTAACTTATAAAGTTGATAGAAATCAAATACATTTTACACAAATGGAGAATTTTTACTTAATTTTTATAACTGAGGTTTATATTTTGTAACTTGATAATTTCAACTTGTCATTCTTTAGCTGTAAACTGAAAGTTTAAGTTTTAAAATTCTCTATTGGTTGCCATTTGTAATTCTAATAATTAGTAATTTAAGACAGATTTATAAATATTTGATACATAAGTACTTGTTATTATTTTGGTAATCGTTACAATTTTTACATATTTCTCCAAATCTGTTGAAACTTTCTGCAAATTTCGAGATTATTTAGGCCGGTTTATTTAGGATATCATTGCCAGCGAGTTTATTCACATCCTCCCCTTTCCCTTCTGGAAAATCCATCAATCATTTTGTCTCTGGCCGGCACAACAATTTTCACTATGCAAAAGAGTGGTAGGGTGAAGGGGAAAGGGATAACAGGGGGGTAATTAATATTTATGAGGCAACAATGACACCTGAATATTGATTATATAATATTCATCAAATACTAACGATATACTGGGAATTTTTTGGTTAAGCATACATATCCTGATGTATAAGCTGGAAATGTTCAAATATTCCTTGGTTTTATAATCGCGCTTAATTTGAAGCTTGTGGTCATTTTCCACTCCTTGATTAAGCATGAAGTAAAATTTTGAGTTTAGAAAAGCCTAAAAATTTGGTTTGGTCGCGTAGCGAAGCGAAGCAACCAAACCAAATTTTCAGGCCTTTCTTAGCTCAAAATTTTACTTCATGCGCCAGGCGTATACAACACTGATTTAACTTGAAGTTCAAAATATACTGCTTCAGCATACTGTTTTAGCAGTATATTTTGAATTTTACAATATTTCAGTGTTTTATACGCATGGCGTATGAAGTAAAATTTCGAGTTTAGAAAAGCCTGAAAATTTGGTTTGGTCGCTTCGCTTCGCTACGCGACCAAACCAAATTTTTAGGCTTTTCTAAACTCGAAATTTTACTTCATGCTTAATCTGGGAGTGGAAACACTCGTTAAAAGTTTCAAACTAAACACTTTTCAAAACCAAAAGTAGCCTGAAAATATACAGAGGATACATCGTCATATGTGTACACTTTAAAGAAACATTTCCTGTATTCTCAATAACTGCAAATAACATTTAAAAGATACACTATTACATACTATTAGATATATTTAGTAGAGCCTTCAAGTTATATACTAATGCCTACTAAGATTACTTGCCTTGTTTATCCTTTAGAATTATTATATTCGGTAGAAAATTTATGTAGCCACCTACAAGTTTTTTTTTACTCCTATGGTATTATGTCATTATTGGTATTTTATAATATTATCAATTAAAATTTGTTGCAATTGTTGGTAATATAGTTATGTTATTTTATTTAAGAACGTTGAAAATCTTTAAATCATATTCAGACAAATATCGTTTAGCAATAAACATTACAATATAGTAAGAATCCTCATTGACTTTAAAATATTTGTATTTATTCGCTTCAATTTTGTTTTGTGATTTAAATTTAAAATGCAATCATTCTAAAAATAAATCAAATATTAAATTAGCTTTAAACCTTGAACTAAATCTTTCTGTATATCAGCATTTCTCCACGCACCCGAACTTATTTATTACTTTAAGACAATGCAGCATTTTTTATTTCTTTTATACAAAAAATCATGATCGACTAATGCGTTTCTCGCATTGACTGGATGATGATTTTTCTTTATTTTTTCTTTATTTGTATTATTATTTTAATTCAATTTCGTCAAAAATAATATTTGCACATCACCCCTCCTACTGACCCATTACAAAGTTTGAAAATAATGTAATTTTTAAATATAAAAATATAATACTGTAAATATTCAACAATACAGCGAAACCCTCCAAATTTCGTCGTTTTCAATTTCAAGATTTCAGATAATGGTATTTTTAAATAAAAAATTATAATACTGTAAATATTTATGCATTTATTTAAATTCGGGAAAATACATTTCAAGTTAATTTAATTCCCATCAATCACCCACTTTGTCCCCCCTGCCCCTCTTTCTCTCCACTCTAATGACAAATTGATTTTCCACAATATCAATTTTTTTTCTGCTTGGGCAAAGTAAATGGAGTTAAAGCCGAAATTTGCGTTCTAATTGAAAAACTCGGGGCGTAATTATGGCCGGCTAAAGATTAAATTATGCGAGACAAAAGTTAAATTGAGTAAATCCCAAACGTTTCGTGAAAGCAATGAATTGAAATAATTTTTTATTTATTTGGTGTTTGTGTGTATTTGTTCGTATTTGCCATAAAAGCGATTTTCTAATTACGTAATTAGGTTTATAATTACGTTTTATACATTTTTAAATAAAAAATAACCTTTCAATTGGATGGAAATATCAGCATTTATTGAATTTTTATAAAAGCGGTCAATTTAAAGTTTCTAACGAGTGTTTCTACTCCTTGAATAGGCAAGTAAACTTTCGAGTTTTGAAATCCATGAAAAGCAGTATATTTTGTACTTTAATTTAAATCAGTGTTTTATGGATGAAGCGCATGAACTAAATTTTCAGGCTTTTTTAAACTCGAAATTTTGCTTCATGCTTAATCAAGGAGTAGAAACACTCGTTAACACTGTAACACTGTAACTGTAGGTATTCTGGGTGTTCTATAAAAAAACGCTCTACGCAGTAACTGTTATACAATGACCAATTTTATTGACTTAAAAACCGAAGTCAATGGCTGTTTAAATAAGTAATGACATGTATATTGATTTTTTTCAATAATAACTTCATTGCCAAATAATAGCCAACTTAATATTTTTAAATGGCTGCCTATATTTTTTTAATTTTACTACATTACACATAATTTTTCTAAATCTAATAACGCCTAATTTTATGTTTCTTGTTCAATATTTTTGCCAGAAAATAATTTAAATATATTATCCATTAAAAATTTTCTTTTTCAAAAATTATAATTACTGTGCCTTGTAAAAAGAGTGTAAAATGTCATTTATTATGAGGTTGATTCAAACATGAACAATAAGGACCCAAAAAATATGTACCTACTTTACAACTTAATGTAGAATAGAATAAATAAGTAGTGCTAGTATTAATTTAACCTATTAAGCGCCATTGATGCAATACCGCAACATTATTATATTATTTTTTAATGACTAACTAAATAAGTTAATTTGATATATTGTATTATTTCACCTAATTTGAAAATGGGAGAAGAAAAATGTTTGTTATTTAAATATTTTGATTATTACTCACTTTTAAAGTGTATTTCAAACTTCACAATACTTTAGTGTTTAATATGGGTGGCACATGAAGTGAAATTTCGAGTTTAAAAAAGCCTTAAAATTTGCTTGATTGCATAGCGCTAAGCGACCAAACCAAATTTTCAGGCTTTTTTTAACTCGAAATTTTACTTCATACTTAATCAAAGTGTGAAAACACTCGTTCGAACTTTGAATTGAACTTTTTTATAAAATCGACGAATGACTGAAAATATATTGTTGCATTTAAAACAATAACAAACTATGAATGTATAATAAATTAGTTAATGAAACACGGGGATTAAATATATACCAAAAAACAATTTAAACAGTATTAAAATGACAATTTTTTTTCAAGGCGTAGTGTGCGTTATTGCCAAACACCATGTGAATAAGATTTATTATATCTTTTTTCTGGCATATTAATTGAATTAAAATCAACGTATCGGGTATAATTGGATTCAGAAAAACAATGTGTAGTATAAAAAAATGAGAAAAGTATATGCATCCATTTAAAAATCTAAAGTTGACTACTCATGGCAAATGAAGTTAATTTAGAAAAAATATATAATTGTTCCCAATTTATAGTATTAAAACAGCCCCTGATTTTGTTTTTCAGTTCATTCAAATCGGTCAATAACTAACAGAGTTATGGCGTTGGGCATTTCTTATCGAACACCCAGTATTTATAATTAATAGAAAAATCGCCGTATTAAACAAATAGACATTATTTTACCTTAACAATGGACATGGAACTAATTCTAATAGAGTATATAGAAAGGATGAAAGAAAATGTAAACATTGAATTGAATTAGGTAGTTTTGTTGGACATCTTAAAAACTGTTTATGAAGCCCAGAATGTATTTTCACTTATAACTATTTATTTTTTTATTCATCCGACGGAGTCTATTTAAAAAGTATATAATATAGTATAACTTAAAATTACACATTAAAGCATAATTAAAACAATAAATATATATATTTTTTTCGCGAAAACAATACTTTCCCGGTGTTTTACATATGAAGGAAAGTAACAACAATTCAGCGCACAATATGATCACTGACACTAAGCGATACTCCCTCATGTAACAAAAAAACAACAATTAAACATTCCGACACGTGCATGTTTACAGTTTAAAATAAATAGTAACTAAAAACATGTTACAAAGGTAAAAACAAGACACAATATTTTCAAACTCTTAGAGCACTTTTCAAGACAGCAACATATAATTTAATGTATTCTACATATAAATAAACTAATAAGTTTGATTTGAATGAAAATCACATTTTATTATAATAAATAGTCTTTATTGTAAATTCTGTCAAAACTTATGTTGAGTAAATATTACTGATAATCTGTCTATAAATAAACTATATTTTTATTTAAATTCAAGTACATTTTTATTAAATTCGTATTTTTGTTTAATTCTTTATTTTTTTTAAAGGTTTAAGTAATCACTGTTTTTAATTAATAATTAAATAAATGGTGAATGCGCTGGGTACACTAAATATTTTGCATTTTATTTATAACACACTATAATTCGAAGTAACAAATGAAAATACTTTTATTTTAAATTAGTATAAATATAAGTAGGTATATTTCGAATTAAAAACTAGTTTGAATTCGAAAAAATAGCTTACGCTTTTAATGTGGAAAACTTTAAATATAAAATAAAACATCACTAATTGTTGTCGGTTTGTGTGAATATTGTCGTAACTGCTTACAAGAATACGTATATTTATTTATGTATTTATAAAGAATAACATTAATGGAGTCTGATTCATAATAGATATAAAACACTTTGACATCTATCCAAGCAAAAAAACAAAAAATGGTACGTGAATAATGGTTCTATTTTTACATTAGTATTTTAAAGCATTTTATCTTATTTTTCTTTTTAATGAGTTGATATTCATATTTAAAGACGTATTTTTACGAATATGGATAAACTTATTTGTTTCGCTACCAGTTTTGTATTCGATAGGTGTATCCATGATATCATGTGGTCTAAAAATATTGTGTTGATCTAACCATACTATATTTTATTTTACAACATTTCTATATTACATTTTTCATTTTCTAATTTTTTGAGCTTGAAGTTTTTTGTTCCAATTAGTCAGAAACAAATATTTTGTTTAATTATTTCTATAAAATATTGAATACTGTGTTATTTAAAAACAACATTAATGTTGTGTGTATTTACACTTGGTATTGTTTTAAGGATTGATGTGAAACAATGACAAGTGCTTTAATTAATAGTTTATAATTTAAAACGTTTCACCGCGGGTTAAGTTTATTAAAGATACTGTATTTGCGTTACAAAGAAGAAGAATTTTCTTCATAATAACAAAAACCAAGAAAATTCTTTACCATAATATTTCTTCTAAAATTTGTAAAAATCTCATATTGAAATAATCTTTTATGATACGTTTAAAAACCAGACATTGATTAAATATCTTTGTTGTTAGAACGATTTTTAGCAAATTTGATCATCTGTGCATCTTTTATTCTTGAATCAATTTCTCATCTGGCACTTGGTGAAACATATAACAATATGTGAAGTTATTAAAATTAAAAACACTCGGAATTATTTCATAATTTAACCATAATTTTGTGAAGCAATACCAAGTGTTTTAATTTAAATAACTTAAGATAATTTTCACATCTGTTCTAACTTTTTAAATAAAGTATTACAAGATGTCTTGTCACAATTGTTTGTCGAATTAATTAATTAATTTGTCGAATGGTGAAACATATTTAATTAATTAAAACACTAGATTTCTTTTATTGATTTATTTTTGTTTACCTTAGGTCATTATCAAGATATTCTAATCCCTCTCGGATATTTAAGTCGCATCCCTTATTACCTAAATACATCATAATGTTTAAATTACTATTATTGAAAGAATCATTATTTTATATACAATGTTGTAAAAGTCCAGTGGAAAATGTATTATTTAATATTGCTTTTTTATGTTTACTTAATCTAATGTTAAATGTGCTTCTAGTTTGTCCTTTATATAAACCATCACATTTCCCGCACTTGATTTCGTATATACCGCTTTTTTCAAATTGGTCTATTTCGGATTTATTATGCACTAAAAGTTTGTGTAGATTAATTCGTCATAATAAAATTAAACTCTCAAACATGCTTTTATATTTGCTGATAGACTGTTAACAAATTCCAGTTTACACCACTTAGTCTTTTCTATTATGTTTTGTGCATAAAAGTATTTTTCAAATTGTTTTAATTTTTATTTTTAACAAACTTGTCTATTAGTTAAAGACTGTAACCATTATTAGTTGCGATCATTTTTAATTTTCTAAAATAGTCTTTGAAATTATTTTGATTAAGAGTCATTTGTATAAGTCTATGGATAAAGGCGTGAAAAGTGTTGTATTTAATTTTTTGATGCGTGTTAGATGAATTAGATATTATTGTATCGGTAAAGCTATTTTTTTCTAAAAATTTTAAAATCTAATTTATTGTCAGTTCTAGTTATCGCTAAGTCGAGGAAAACTATTGTTAGCCTCCATTTCTGAAGTAAACTGAATATTGGTGTTAATGGAGTTGAGAAAATGTGTAAAAAGTTCAAGTTGACGCGTTGTTCCCTGCCAAATACAAAAAATATTATCGACGTATCTAACCCAATAAAATATTTTAGATGTTATACTTTGATTTAATAAATATTGTTTAAATTTAGCCATAAATATTTCAGTTCAAAGTAGCGATAATGGAGAGCCTATTGGCAAACAGTCTATTTGATGGTATATTTTATTATTAAATTCTAAATAATTTTGGTCTGTACAAAGGTTGGCTAATATTTGCATTTCTGTTTTATCTGAATCAGGGTGATTAATGGTATTGATTAAATCATCTAAAATAACTTTTAGTTGTTTTGTTGGACGTACAGTCGAAACTAGTTAGAGTAAACATAAAAATAAATCAGTGAAATAAAGCAAGTGTCACTATTCTTACAACTGCTGAGACATTTTTTTTATCAACAATATTATATTTATATGTTAGTTATTTATATTATTAAACCAAGTAGGTGTAGTAACTATGTTGAGATAATGGTTTTTATATAATGATATTGTCAGATATCTGATTAAACGATATTTATTCTATTCTATTTTTATAGATAATTATAAGATTTGTATTTTATACTCAGTTTTGTTTATACATTTTTAAAACAACTGTATACTTATATTCTATTGTGGAGGCTTCTACTTTGCTATACATGTTAATATAACAATAATAGCACTGTTGACGTTGTTTGTTAAAAACTATTTATTATTACATGACTGCAGTTTTGGCAAATTAAGCTTGCCATTATCAAATATAAAGTGATAATAGCAAGCTTTGCCAAAACTGCAATCGCGTAAAAATAATTAGTGTTATACAAACATTGCATTTTGGAGGCGTCAACTTTGTTATACATGTTAATTTCACAATAAAACACGTTTTACTTTGTTTGTAAAACACTTTTTATTGTATGTGATCACTTCATATTTGATAATGACAAGCTAAATTTGTCGAAACTGTAGTCACATTCAATAACAAGTGTTATGCAAACAAAGTAAAATGTGTTTGATTGTGAAAGTTAAACGTGCTTTTATTGTTAAATTGTAATTTTAAGTATATGATCTAGTCTTGTCCATACCTCAAGATTTCTTATTACCTGAAATACACAATTTCTTTCTTTTCGAAAATTACATGTTATCTAAACATTTATTTATTTATTCTTTATCCTATAAATCATTAATTAAAACACTTGGTAAATTTAATTAATTGTTCATAGGTCAAAATGTTTCACCACACGATATATGAGAAATTAGTTGAAGATTGTCTTTAATTAGTATATTATTCCAATTTTACCAAGAAAACCAATAACACGAGGCGTGATCAAAAAGTAAGGTTACAACTCTGCAATGAAACGTGTACAGTTGCGAGAGAAAAAAACTAGTACAGCAAAATATTTGGCCATGTGAACTGGACTTACTTTGATTTTTCAAATTGTCAATCAAATTGATAAATCTGCGGAAATGTCAAACGAAATTTAATTAACGTCGAGATGCCTCAACTGACTGAAACGCAAAAAGCGATAATAACGACCCGTTTAGCAACGGTATTAGAATAAGAGACATTGCTAATGAAGTGCATGTCAACAAAAGCACCGTCTTGTTGGCTAAGATAAAATATGTTGTTAACCTGTAATTGTTTTACAAGAAAAAAATACTAAATTGAAGTGGCTAAAGCTCCCTGCTGTACTATTTTTTTTCTTTCGCAACTGTACATTCTGTAACCTCACTTTTTGATCAACCCTCGTAATGCAATATCATAGTTGTTAATAACAATATTGTATCCTGTATTATTATTATAACTTCTTTTATCTACTATAATGTATTAAAGAAGATTTCGACTGATTTATACCTATTGATATTAGTATTCATAGAGTGATTTATTTACACTAATATCATTCGTAATGATTTGTCTATTTATGAATATAATAGTTTTTGAAGTTATGGTTCTCTTTAATCGACATTTCTTAACTACATACTTACTACTTAACTGTATACTATACACATTTAAGAATATTTAATATGTTTGACCATTTCTCCATTCCAGTGCCAAACTGGAAAAGAAAAGAAAGAGAAGAAGTAACGTGATGCCAAAAAAGAAAACAGGTACTTATTATGGTCTTAAATTGTTGATGTTTCTAATAAAAAAAAACAGCCCGAAATCTTCAACTTAAGACTTTTATGTTGTGTGAATTATTTAAGTTTGAATTTCGTTGATTCTTCTCTATTTCTTTTAAAAAATTGTATTACTCGAATTTATTTGCTAACAAATTGTTCTTTCTTCTTCTTTTATGTAGGTATAGTAATTTTATTGTGTTTTATTATATTGTACTTAAATAAGTTAATTGTGTCTAATTTTATCCATAATTTTAAATTAAGATGATTTAAAACTTATAAAGAAGATTCAAAATCCAACGTACAGAGCGAATAATTACCATTAACACAATTTTTATAAATTCCCATTTTACGTACAGGTAATTTTTCCTTTGGGTATATATATATATATATAACTGGTTGGAGGTTTTTGGGCTGCTTTCTCGCGTTAATTGATTTATTTGCGCTCTACGTTTCGGCAGCATCACTTCTGCCATCCTCAGGAGCTTTTTTATATACTGAGTGATAGATGTCACGTTCACTGTCAGTACATTTGTTTTGTAAACTAGGGACTTGTAGTCTAGATCTGCTGCGTGTTATTGGTCCACTCGATGTAGAAGGTGACATCTATCACTCAGTATATAAAAAAGCTCCTGAGGATGGCAGAAGTGATGCTGCCGAAACGTAGAGCGCAAATAAATCAATTAACGCGAGAAAGCAGCCCAAAAACCTCCAGCCAGTTATATTTTGCTCGCGAAAACCTAAAAATAAATATATATATATAAATATATATATATATAAATATATATATATATATATATATATATATATATATATATATCCCAATATATACGCTGTATTTGTATTTGTATAAGTATTTTTGAAAATTGTTTAATGTAAAGCCTATAACGAGTGTTTCGACTCTCAGATTAAGCATGAAGTAAAATTTCAGGCTTTTCTAAGCTCGAAATTTTACTTCGTGCGTCACGCGTATAAAACACTGAACTATTGTAAAGTTTAAAAGGTTCTTCTAATCAGTATGATAAAGCAGTATATTTTAAACTTTAGAATAGTTCAGTGTTTTATAAGTGTAAAAACACAGAATTATTCTTTAAAATATACTTCTAAATCAGTATAATAAAGCAGTATATTTTAAACTTCAAAATAGTTCAGTGTTTTATACGCGTGGTGCATAAAGTAAAATTTCGAGTTTAGAAAAGCCCAAAAATTTGGTTTGGTCTTGGTTTCAGGCTTTTCTAAACTTGAAATGTTACTTCATGCTTAATCTGAAACCAAACTTTAAGGCTTCTCTAAACTCGAAATTTGACTTCATGCTCAACCTGGGAGTGGAAAACACTCGTTTAAAGATTCAAATTGTACTTTTTCAAAAACAACGAATGTATGAAAATGTACAGTCGATGCATTGGGATATGTATACCTACTTAAATGATAAGTTCCATGTTTGTACCTATGCATTTACTAAAGATGCAAAGTGTTTCATTATATTCCTAATGTAGAAATCAGACATTGCTAAAAGTAATGTTTATGAATATTCTAAATTAATCAAAAAATTGTCGTCTAAAAACTTATAAAATAAAAAAAGTATTTATTAATGTTTACACCTCAAAACTTGAATATTCTTAGAATACAATAACTAGTATTAATATATTAAACGTGTAGATCGTTTGGAAATATATTTTTTAAGCAGATCAGTTGGATGCATGTAATAAAATTATATAACTGAATTTCATATTCAATCCACATTTTCTAAAAAAATGCCAAAACTCAAAACAAAATTCATTATTCTTGCATTAACTTAATGATAATTATATGAGAAAACATCGTATAAACTGTAACCTAAATGCGTAACTAAATGCGTAAGCATTTTTTTCGAATTCAAGTTGGCTTTGAATTCGAAATATATATACTTATAGAACGATAATTATTTAAGTTAATGATAAATTAATAAATTTTGAATTAATTGGGTGAGTTACGTAAAGATCAAACTTTATTAATAAATAAAGCAATAATAACCTTTCTTCACACTTTTTATTTAAATTACCAAATGTACATTTAGGACACAAAGTGACCATTATCAATAGATTAAGTATTAATCCATTGATAATGGTCACTTAGTATCCGAAATGTACATTTAGTAATTCAAATAAAAGTGTGAAGAAAGGTTGTTAGTGCTATAGTTACCAATTAAAGTAATTTTGAATTTAACAGCCTTAATAAATCATATATTTTTTTATTGTTTGCTCGTGACAAAATTTGTTAGGGTGTTTAAATTATACTATTATTTATTATATATTATTTACTTTCCGCTACATAAAAGGGACGCGAAATGACGTATGCAAATAACGAGTTTGAAAAGGGCTAGAGCCCTAAAGACTTGCACTTTTGCGACATCAAAGGGGGCAGATGTTTGTGATAATATTCCGCTGCTTTGTAATTGCGTTTTAATTAACATCGTACATGACAATAATACAAAATGTTGAAAGAAGCGAAATATACAGATGAGTAAATAATTATTAAAGGAATAAAATTACGAAAAAATTAAACTTGAAACAGCATCTAGACATTTTCATAATTTCTTCCTTTGATTTAAGCAATCTATCAACTCATAACATGAAATAAAAAGAACATCTTAAAACAATTTATAACCTATATACTGAGTGCCTCAGACCACCCGTATCAGCCTTTTCTGAGAAATCGGCTAGTTCTAGAGAGTTGGGACAGCAACATTTATAATAAAAGCCGTATTAAAGAATCGAATGGTAATGTTTTTTCGAAAAAAGGTTGGCGTCCCTGAGAGTTTGCTTAAAAATGTCAATAACTCAAGATTATTTAACAGCACCATAGGTCAAAAGAGGTATCATTGAAAAGGTCTTAAAAAAATAAGCAACTTTTGTAAGAAACATAATGTTGTTACTGGCATTGATTTGGAGTAATATCTGATAAAAGTTATTTAATTTCAATGTTTTATGGCTTACTTATTTTAAAAGATTGAGTTTCAAATGTCAGTTAGACCTCTCGGATGCATTCTGAGCAAGGCCGCAGAGTCTCTAAAGAAATATTCGATTCCGACTGCTGCTTCGAATCATGTAAACATTTTAAAACTTTACTTAATAATGCAATTTTTTCAATGCAAATTAATGTTTAATGGTTACTATATCTGCATAATTGCAATCTTATTTTTTTTTGTATATTATATAAAATTAATTTAAAAAACTATTCGTAAAAATGCAAACAATTTCATAAATAATAAGACAACTTAAGACGATAAATATCCATTGAAACAACTACCTCCCGTGCAAATACACCTCCGGATATTGATATTGTATTTGCACGGGAAGTAGTTGTTTGAATGGATATTTATCGTCTTAAGTTGTCTTATTAATTAAGACACTGTTTGCAGTTTCACGAATAGTTTTTTCGTAATTTTATATATTATATTTAAAGTGTGCAAACTATAATATAATATTATAATATAATATAAGCGTATAATATAATATATGCGTAAGCTTATTTTCTTGAATTCAAATAGTTTTGAATTTGAATATATTTTTTTTGCTTATTGATTAATATACAAATACCTCTTGAATAATATCACTTTGACCTATCAGGGATGCCAACCATTTTGGGAAAAAACAATATTACCATTCGATTCATCAATATGGTTTTAGTAATAATATTTATATCCCAATTCTCTAAGAGTAGCCGTGTTCTCAAAAAATGCCTGATATGGGTGGTCTGGGACACCCTGTATATATAATATCAGGTTGTTATAAATAAATACGAAACATACATAAATCAGGTTTTGCTAAGAAGCAATCGACCGCTATCTGAACATATAAAATTCTGCATATTGTCTTCGTCTTAACTACGTCCTTATTTAGTAATAACATATTTTGAAAAAATAGGTATACTTTAAAAAAAGTACAAACTTCATTTTTGTCTAAATAAAGTGTTTTCTACTTGTGCCGTTATTTCATAAAAAAATACCAAACATTGCTAAGGTAGATAATCATGTCTTAAATTTTATTTTTTGCTGCAATATCTATAAAAAATACTGGAAAACTAAATCAGTTACATTGCAAAAGGTTCCTTTGCTAAAAACTGTGTTTTATTTCTAACTATTTCTATTTTTTTATAAATTCAAATTATTATTGAAATAATTTAAAAGTAGCACATTTTGTTTAAACTTTAATAAACGTTTTATTCGAGCAATAAAAATTTTAATATTTTAATTAAATTATACGTAATTTAATATTCAATTATAATAGTAATATAATTTATTTACAAACTGTCCGTTTTACATTTTACATTTTAATTGACAGAGAATAATAATACAAATAATTAAATTTAAGCACATTTCTTTAGGTCTCAAAATGGTTGAATAAAACTATATAATTATCAGAGCTGGGCAGGATTCGAATCATTCAGGATTCGAATCCTGGATTCGAATCCTTTTAGAGGATTCAAAAGAGGCATTCGAATACTTGAGTTCAACTGGATTCGTGATCCGGATTCGTTACGTATTTTTAAAAGGATTCGTATTCGAATCCAAATGTGGGTGATTCGAATCCCTATAAAAAGATTCGAATCCTTATAAAAGGATTCGAATACTTACAAAAGGATTTGAATCGTCAAAAATAATTCGAATTAATTGTGAGGATTAACATGAAACATGCCTTTTGTGTGTTTTTAAATTTCTCGTTAAATCAGTGTTTGATACGCGTGGCGCATGAAGAAAAATTTCGAGATTAGAAAAGAACAGAAAATTTGTCTCGGGTCGCTGCGCGACCCGAGACAAATTTTCACGGGGTTTTTCTAAACTCGAAATTTTACTTCATGTTTAGACTGGGAGTGGAAAACACTCGTTTAAAGCTTCGAATTGAGCTTAAAATATAATCTACTAGCAGAAACAACTAGCACTATTACCTAGCTCAGATGGTTGTAGCTTCAGATATCTTGTTACCAGCAGACGAGGCCTGTACTAGTACTATTAAGTACTGTTAGCCGAAAGAACCACTACTACAAACTGTAACGTTGATTTTTTTTCAGTTAAAAACGATTTGTCCACTATCAGAAAGAACTGCCGCTATTAGCAGATAGAGCTTCTAGTTCCGTAGACGGAGCCTGTACTACTACTAGTTGCAGAAAAACTAGTGGTAGGAGAATAAAAAACTACTATTAAGCTGAAAGAACAACCAAGGCCGCAGCCAGAAAAATAATTCAGGGGCTTAGGAAAAAATATTGTTTTTGCTCTTACAGTCCCGCTTTTACATACAAAAATTTATCATTTTGAAAATTTCAGGGGGGGTTTGAACCCCCATACCCCCCCCCCCCCCGGCTACGGTCTTAAGAACAACTGCTACTAGCTAAAAGAATTACTACAGCAGAAAGAACTACCGCTATTAACGGAGCTTCTAGTTCAGATGTCTTGCCATCAGCAGACGGAACCTGTAGTACAGGTTCCGTCCGTACTAGTAGTAGAAAGACCTACTCGTAGTAGAAGGAACGAAATAGTAGTTGTTCTTTCTAGGACGAACGCTAGTAGCACAAAGAAATTGTACCTCTAGCTGAAATAACTACTACTACTGATAGAAACATTTACGCTTTAGCAGAACACGCTATTTCTAGTAGCAGAAACAACTATCGCTATTGGCAGACAGGGCTTCTGATTCAGATGGTTCTAGCTTCAAATCTTGCCACCAGCAGATGGAGCCTGTACTACTACTAGTAGCAGAAAGATCTAGCAGTCGTTTTTTATAGCAAAAAAACACTATTTCTACTAGCAGAAAGAACTACTGCTATTAACAGAGCGTCTAGTTCAGATGGTTCTGGCTTATCGTGTCTTGCCACCAGCAGACGGAGCCTGTATTACAACTAGTTGCAGAAAGTCCTAGTAATAGTAGAAGGAACAAAATAGTAGTTGTTTCATCTACTACTAAAGGGACGATTGCTACTAGTAGAAAGAACTTGTACTACTAGCTGAAAGATGGATAGTTTACTTCTTTTAACATAAAACGCATTTTTACTAAAAGATTAAAAATACATGTTTTTTTCTTTGTCGCCGCATTGTTTAACAAACGTCAATTGTGTATAATATTAATTAACGAATGTTTTTTGAGAATGAATTGTTATCTTCATTATGGTTTATAATTATTCATATTTCTTCGGAGCAAACAGATACAGGGAGTTTTTCTTTCAAGTATACGTATTCCAAATTTAGCCTATTTTCTGTAAATCTTTAGATATTCCTTGTTTTCTTTTTAAGTTCAATTTGAAGCTTTAAATGAGTGTTTTCCACTCCCAGGCTAAGTATGAAGTAAAATTTCGAGTTTAGAAAAGCCCCGTGATAATTTGTCGAGGGTCGCGCAGCGACCCGAGACAAATTTTCGGGCTTTTCTAAACTCGAAATGTTACTTCATGCTCCACGCGTACAAAATACTGATTTAAAGTGAAGTTCAGAAACACACAAATACATCTTTAACAGGGTAACAGGGAATCGGATATTTTGTCTGTTATCAACGATGTTCAGTGTTAATAATAATTAATTAGGTTTTGAATATTTTTGTTAAAACAACTGGTAACTATATTTATATATTAATGGTTCCAAAAAAATTATAAAATCAAATTTATTCTTAAACGATTTGTATTCGTGATTCGAATAAACAGGATTCAAATCTTTGATTCGAATCATATTTATTTCTTACGAATCCTTTATTCGAGTATTCGTGATTCGAATCATATTAGGTGATTCGGATTCGTGATTCGAATCTTTTTTACGAGGATTCGTCCCAGCTCTGATAATTATACATTTTTTATTGCTTGACTTTATTTTAGAAATATATAACAAATATACTTATGTGGATATTGCCATGAAGAATTACGATTTTCTTTAATTCGATGTATTAAAATGTTTAAATAAAATAACAGAAAAACATTTCAACTAGTTTTTATGTAAATCTGTATTCAAATGGAAAATCTTGCGAAAAATAGCGATTCTTTCTGAACCTTGAATTTATTCTGACTTTGTATAGCATAAAATCAATTCTAGTTGATATTTCGCATCAAAATACGTGACCCGATATAAATGCATATTTACTTGATATTTGGAAACTAGTTTTATAAGATTTATGTGACATTTACAAACGTCCTTTCCCTTTTCGTCGAAATTTATGTATTAGGTAGTTTTATGAATTTAGTTTTCTGACAAGAAATCAATTTCATTTATAATAATAGAAATATTATTTTTTGTACTTTTAAAAATACCGTTATTAACAATATCGTACACTTCTTGAGGTTGTAATATTAAACAAAACCAGTTTACAAGTAATTTAAGATTAAATCACAATATCGATGTTTTAGGGGTAAAGTCATTAAAAACTTGAACACTTAGTAACCTTTAATAACTTAACTTTAACGAGGGTTTCCACTTCTTGATTAAGCATGAAGTAAATATTTCGAATTTAGAAAAGCCTGAAAATTCCGATTTAGGCGAGGAGCGAAGCGAAACGACCAAATCCAAATTTTCAGGCTTTTATGAACTTGAAATATTTACTTTATGCGCCTGGCGTACAAAACACTGATTTAAGATGAAGTTCAACAACATCTCAACATCATCTTTAATTAGAATAAAGTCTATTATTATACTTGTAAATAAAATACTTTTTACTTTCTTTAATCACTGTATTTTGCACCTAATTTGTGATTATACTTTCGACTATCTAGTAGTCATTATAAAACTAAAAAGTGTAAACTATAGTCACAAATTAAGTGCAAAATACAGTGGTTAAACAAATTCAAAAGTGTTTTATTTACAAGTGTATTTAAGATGTACCACAAAGTGAACGCCTACAACACAAAGCAGTCTATTATTATTATTATTAAAATTACTAGAATTAGAAACAATATTTGAAATTTGATCAGTATTAAAATTTAAAAAAAAATTATATTCTGTAATCAATTGGCTAATTTAAATTCACTTTATTGTATTTAAACTGTTGTTTTAAAACGTAAAATTAACCCATTGACTTACAATTTAAAATTACATTTAAGATACATACAGGAATTTTTGTTTTAAGTATACATTGTGAAAAGAAATTGCATCAAACGGTCGAATTAATTAAAATAAAAATTTGTAAAATTAATTAACATGAAATTTGTTTGATAATAAAGTATAATTTAAACTTTGCAATGTTTCAGTGTTTTGTACGCGTGGCTGATGAAGTAAAATTTCCAGGCTTTTCCAAACTCGAAATTTTACTTCATGCTTAGTCATGGCTTCTAACAAGAAGCTTCAAATTGTATTTTATTCCGAAATTTTGGTTCCTAAGCTTTACAAATTTGAAGCGATATTTGTAACGTCTGGAACACATCAAAATCGACTTGCACATTTTAACTCATTTGCTACGAGGAGCGTATCTATACGTTTTGTTTTTATATGCTCCATGTGCGAAGAGCGTATATTTTCGAAAGACTGTAAATCGTGGGTGGAGAGCGCACGAAGTTTGATACCTCTTCAGTGAGCAGTCTATACAGTGTATAATTAATAAAATCCATCGTTAACTTTTGTTTGTTTGTTTATTTCATTTGTTGAAATAAACAGGCAGATTGTAGCAATCAACACCAAGCTTTATAATATTCTTTATTTTTCATTTTTATTTAAAAATAGAGCCGCTACAGCTTCGGCCCTTTTTCGTGGGACACACGGTAAATGCTGGTATAAGCCTGTAGTACGAAATAAGTATTGGTACGCATTGTGTTTCAGACGGGCACGCATTTGAAATTCAAACTAAGTAGCGAACGGGTTAAAATACGTAACGTCTCTTATTTACAGTATTTTACTATTATAACTTAAAATATAATACACCTTATTACGTCAATACTAACTAAATTAAAATATATAACCTTACTTAAGGTTCCGCCGACAGTAGAAAAATAAATTATAACAAAAAAAACCCTCTATGTGTTTTTTAATAAAAACTCATTAACAGAATAATAAGGATTTCTTATAAGAAGTTCTTTGAGATGTGTCTTAAAGGTTGTTATGCTTTTTGTATGTTTCACCACTTTAGGTAATCTGTTAACATTTTTTGAAGATGAATAATACATAGACTTCTCGTACAGTTTTTATTTATTTAACGGAATAGATCATTTTTACAACAAATACAAATATAGGTATACTACTAAGTTTAAAATACAATAATAAAAAAACCCTTTGCAGCAAATACTAACAGCAAACAATAAAAATTAAAATTAAAAATAAAAATACCGCTATCAGTCGCCAACCCCGAGATGATAATAATGGCATGGGGTCATGCCTTTTACAAAACGGATGAATCTTGATGGCACACCACAGAACAGATCGCAGTTTAGGTGGTTCACTAGTGAGTTCGCCGTACGCATAAGGCGAGAGAGGGGGCTGTAAAACCCATAATTGATATAGTGGAAAGGTATGCGAAGAAGCGGAGGGTTACGGCTTCTGCGACCATCAGATTTAAATGCAAAATGTATTTAGAGGAGCAAATGGGACAAGAATCGATACTTCCATTAACAATAGTAACGACACATCTGCGAAATGACACCTGCAGCACAGATTACACTGGTCTGCAAAACAAATTTTTTTTTCGAGCCCTGACACCATTCCTGCTGATTCTTATGTAAAATGACCTCCTGAATCCGAATATGACCTCCGTTTTCCCTCATCACCCACCGTTTTCGGGGGAGGCCCCCCACCTATTTTTATCACTTTTCGATAATTTGGAGAGATGAAAAGGATTATTTTAGCCTTTACATTTCTTCTGAGGGGCTAGAGAGGTGAAAAGTTCCAAAACATGAACATTTTTAGCAAGGAGGTAGATTTGGGTGGGGGAATTGCCCCCTTAAATTGGAAAAAAATCATTAAAAATGATCAATTTTTTCCGTTTTTTTCGCAGTTTTTTCACTTATTTTCTACATATTCCAGCTTCCATTCCCCCTCATCCTCCTCCAAACACCCCCAAATAATAAAAATATATTGCAACAATATATAGCAACAATAATAAAAATATATAGCAACAATAATAAAAATATATAGCAACAGTTCGGAAGATTCACTGTACCACGCTGGCGCTCTCAATACTCCCCCCGTTTCCCCCATCCATTGGAGGGGTGAAAAGGATTATTTTAGCTGTAAAGAATAATAAATAAAAAGTTAAATAATAAATGTAAAATAATAAATGTAAAGAATAATAAATAACTAATATAAGTACCTTCATTTGGTGCTTGCTTTCCTTTTGTACCCTGAGGTAGAAGTTTCTCGTATCAAAAACCAGCAGTACTCTGCTAACATGCTCGCATTCCACTTCCCCTCATCCTCCCCCCCCCCCCATCTCCTCTCGAACTTAGAGATGCCTTGATGAAACCGTTCCCCGTGTTCATCCGAAACTGCTCCTAAATTTTCCTGGGCAAACCTGTGCGCGCGAGGTATTGAGAGCGCCAGCGTGGTACAGTGAATCCTCCGAACTGTTGCTATGTATTTTTATTATTGTTGCTATATATTTTTATTATTGTTGCTATATATTTTTATTGTTTGGGGGAGGAGGAGAGGGGATGGAAGCTGGAATATGTAGAAAATAAGTGAAAAAACTGCGAAAAAAACGGAAAAATCGATCATTTTTAAGGATTTTTTTACAATTTAAGGGGGCAAATCCCCCCCCCCAAATCTACCTCCTTGCTACAAATGTTCATGTTTTAGAACTTTTCATCTCTCTAGCCCCTCAGAAGAAACGTAAAGGCTAAAATAATCCTTCGCATCCCTCCAAATTATCGAAATGTGATAAAAATAGGTGGGGGGGGCCTCCCCCGAAAACGGTGGGTGATGGGGGAAAACGGGGGTCATATTCGGATTCAGGAGGTCATTTTACATAAGAATCAGCAGGAATGGTGTAAGGGCCGATTTTCATGCCGACCAGTGTTATTAATATTTGACAAAATATTTAAATTGTGATTAAAGTCTGTTTAAATCTTAAATATTTAATAAACTTATTTTGAACAGTCTCAATTTGCTTGCTAAATGTTTTTATAAGGTTACTATATACAAGATGCATATTCAAGATGGGAGTGAACATATGCGAAGTAAACAAGTTTTAAAGAAGAGGCCGGCAAATCGCTAGACTTCCGCTTGATATACCCAAGCGTTTTCGAGGCGCGGTTACATATAAACTTGATATGATATTTGAAGTTAAATTTATGACAGAACCAAACACCTAAGTCTAATTAACTCTGCTCTTGCTATAGTCTTCTCTTCAATCATATAATTGAAGTTGGACAGGGTTTGCGTACGAGAAAATGTATTGCATTTACATTTATTTAGATTGAAATTAAGACCATTGGAGTGACACCAGTCACCTACCAAACACAAATCACTTTGGAGTAGAGAGCAATCATCGATAGTGCGTATTTCTTTAAATATTTTGAGATCCTCTGCAAACAACAAACATCATAAGTGATGTGTTGATTGAGAAATGTCATTGATAAATAGCAGAAACAATAAGAGGCCGCAGTGGGATCCCTGTGCGGGACACCAGATAGGACCAAGAAAGCATTAGAGAAATAATTCCTTATTTTGACGAATTGACCACGATTAAATAGAAAACTTTGTAGCCAAGAATGGTTAAGACCCATAGATTTTAATTTAAATAATTGCATGGCAAACTTTATCAAATGCCTTTGACATATCTAAATAAATGGCATCAACTGCGAAGCTAATCTCAAACGATCTCACTATATAATCCTGGAACATCATTAAGTTAGTGGTGATAGATCGGTCACTACGAAAACCATGCTGCTCATTTATTTAACTATGTTTTGTTAACCATACCTATTTATTCGATATTAGCTTGTCTAGTGGTTTTGGAAACAGTTGAGTAACTCACATGTTTGACAACTCCTAGGCTTACATATCACCCCTGAAGACGGGCATCTAGCTGAATAATTACTGTACTGATAGAAAATGTATTTGTTTATAAACGAAATACTAGTGTAGCACTTTAAATCCTAATAAATTGCTGGACTGTCTTTGAACTATCATAGGATTTTGTCGTGATTTGACTATGATGAGATTTTGTCTGATTATGTCTCTCTATGGTCTGTATTTCAGTAAGTCACTTAAATCACTATATCAAATACAGCCAATATGGTGATTTAATGACTAAATACTAATAAGATAAAAGACAACTAACCAAGTGACTTACAGTCATAATACCAGAACAGTCGAAATACCGCCCATTAAGACATAATTAGACAAAATCTTATAATAGTCATAGGACAGTTAACTAAGTGACTTACAGTCATAATATTCAAAATGTGAATTTATGACTGTAAATCACTAGGTTGACTGACATGAGTCTATCGTTTTAGCTTGACATAAGTCGGCGCCAGCCGACATTTAGTCCATTGTGTCAATTTGACATGTCGACGTAAGCGAACATTTGGACTATAATAACAGTTTAAATAAGTCGACGGTAGCCAACATTTGAACTATAATAACAGTTGATAAAAGTCGGCGCTAGCCGACATTTAGGCGGTCGTGTCAACTTAACACAAATCGGCTTCAGCCGACATTTGGACTATAAAGACAGTTGACATAAGTCGGCGCTAGCCGATATTTGGACTAAAATAAAAGTTGACATAAGTAGGCGGTAGTCAACATTTGAACTATAATGACAGTTGACATAAGTCAGCGTAAGCCGACATTTAACCAAACGTGCCAACTTGACAGGAGTTTGAATTGAACTCTAATGAAATCGCCATGTTGTTGTTTTTCTTCGTGACAGTTATTATACATATTTTAACAGTTGTGATGTATTTTATACTAACGAGTGTCTTCCACTCACAGACTAAGCATGAAGTAAAATTTCGAGTTTAGAAAAGTCCCGGGTAGAAAATTTGTCGAGGGTCGCGCAGCGACCCGAGAAAAATTTTCACGGGCCGTTTCTAAACTCGAAATTTTACTTCATGCGCCTCGCGTATAAACCACTGGTTTACAGTAAAGTTAAAAATATATAAAGCTTAGATGTGATGGTGATTAATATTTATTGAAAAGTAGCGAAAAATGCAAAAATTACTTTTTTTGTGAATAGTTTTGGAATAATAATAATAAAAGTAGAATTAATTTAGTTTGTGCAACTTTTCCTGTTGATATTTAAGTCATTATATCTTTAACGGGGAAAGTGCTACGATGGACACACCATTTTTTACTTATTATTATTATTATTACAAAAGATTGACAGTTGATAATTAATTTTGACTGCTAACAATGATTGACTGCTCTTAAGATGTTATTGATTAACAGTTATGACGTCATTGTTTGCAAAAAATAAAATATAATTTTAAATATGTAATCTAAAATAACTTATAAGTGTGGTACATCACTGAGTTCAGAAAAAAAAAATCCAAACACGCTCTTAAGAAAAACAAAAGTTGGCTATGGTCCCCGGGTACATGTTATAGTTATCTTACAAGAAATATGCTACCAAATTCCTCATTAAAAAATGCCTGTATATTGTCAAAGTGCTAAATGTCCAGATGTAGTAGTTTTTCAATAAAAAAATAAAACGAGTTTTCAAAAATAAATTTTTGTTGATATCTTGAAAACAAAGAAAAGATATTTTAAAATTGTTTTTAGATTATTGTTAGGCCCTAAATCACGCAACTTTATCCTAGTTTAACTGACTCTCTATTTTTTAAAATAACTGAGATTACCATACATTTTGTCAAAATACGGACATCCTGTATAGTACTCCCTTTTGATTAATGAATTGATACTTAATACAATATGAGAAAAATATAATTATTATTTAGGAGTACATTTCTTATTCGGTTTCTAGAAAACAACATTTGATGCTTTGGACTAACTTTCTTCAATTTATTAACAGCCAATATTTTTCTAACCATATTTATTATAATTCTTATTAACTGCCATATCAATAAAAGACAGCAACTTTTCCAGAAACTTTGTGGAATGAATTGAAGCAATGATGCAGATTTCCTTTCGTACATATTGATTCCATACAAGATTTATTACACCAAATGATGTAACACTTTCCCTTTTTGCTTATCTATCCTTCTCTCTTCCTGTCAAAATGCATATACCCGACCATTTCTTTCGCTCCTCTTTTTCTTCTTAAAGTCGTACGTTACCAGTTTTATTAGAGCACTCGTAAAGTTGAGTGTTTCTGAAGCAGATAGCGATTTTATTTAAATCGATATTACTTTAACACCCGACGACGATGACTCTAACCTTTTCTCCTCCTTCCCCATTGACGGGAGGCTCTGATAATAAAATTACTGAGAAATCACGATTTCGTCCTCGATACGATTCGGAAGGTATTATTAAAAGATAAAGAGATATTTTTTATAATAATGACGCCATAACGTTGGGATTTATTGGACGTTCTTGGTGATTTAATATTATCTTTCTTTGTTGAGACCATCATGCGAAGTCAATTTGCAGTTGGATCATTTCTTAAAATCGTTCGTAGATTGGTAAGTACGATTTTTCTGGTCAATTTCCTATTATCTGTCTATGTTCGAGCAGTCTGCAAACCACTATAAAATGTTTATTTATTTTATTTATTTATTTATTTATTTACGGAATCTCCTTTTACACAAATCTACAAAGATTAGTTACATATATAGATGTAGTAAAAATTACAATAAATTATATAGAAATACAACAATAACAAAAAGTACCAATAACCTAACAGATAATAATACAAATACACTAACGTAAATGAATAATCAAGAGATCATACAAAACGGCGCATCAAAGCGTGAAAGTTAATTAATGCCTCAAATTCAAAACTATTTGAATTCAAGAAAACAATCTTACGCTTCATATAGTTTCCAGAATTTAAACATAATCTATAATACACAGTATACGTACAGAAATATCGTTAAAAATGTACATGTATTTAGGTTAAGCATTGATGTAGCTGCCGCTTAAATAGACTGTACGGTACACCAACAAAATCGACAGTAGAGCATATATTATTGCACTGATTGGAGATACGCGACAAGGGACTATGTTGTCCATAAGTAGTTCTATGATATACGTTATGCATTAGTTGCATGTTTCTTACAGTCCTTGCGGGAACATAGATATTAAGTAAACCAACCAGACTGTTTGACAAAATACAGCCATTTAAGATCTTATATAGCAAACACATGTGCATCCGCCTGCTACGTATCTCCAATGGCAATAGCCCCAAATATGTTTCAATGCTATCGCTTGGTATTAGTAACCCACTGCAATGCAACTTAAATGATGCATACTTAATGAATTTTCTCTGTACCGATTCTAATCTGTTTATATGAACCGCATAAGATGGAGACCAAATTACCCGACAGTACTCCAGCTGTGATCTAACGAGTGAATTGTAGAGAATAGTGATGGACCGTGTATTAGTTAGATCAGCCGAAAATTGTTTCACAAAATAGAGAGTTTTATTTGCCTTATTAATAACACTATCGATGTGTGGGTTAAATGACAACTTTGAATCAAATAAAACTCCAAGATCGCGGATCAAATTGACTTTAGTTAATGATTTCTCGTTGAGACAATATTGAAATTCAATTGGTTTTCTGCACCTACTAAAACATATATATTGACATTTCTTCACATTCAGTGCCATGTCGTTTAATTCACACCATTTGGTTATGCTAGTTAGATCATCCTGAATGAGCAAGCAATCATGAATCGTCCGTACTTTAAAATAAATCTTCACATCATCAGCGAACAGCAAATGTGGACACTTACGTGAATTACTAAGATCGTTAATAAATAATGAGAACAGGAGCGGCCCCAGATGAGACCCCTGAGGGACACCGGAAGTTATCTTGATGCGACTAGATAAATTGGATTTAATAGAAACTCTTTGCGATCTGCATGCGAGATATGATTTAATCCACGTTAACAGCGGATCTTGTATACCATATGATTGAAGTTTTTGCATAAGAATTTAATGATTGACGCAGTCGAAAGCTTTGCTGAAATCTAAATAAACTGCATAAACTTCACTGCCCTCTTCTAGGGCGTTGGTAATGTATTGTGAATATATGAACAAGTTAGTTAACGTGGATCGTGTTGAATAAAATCCGTGATGGTGTTCGCTGATGATTGTGGAGAAGTTATTAAAAAGCTAAGAATGCACTAAGAATGGATATCGGACGATATTTCTCTACATTCGATTTAGAACCGGCCTTATGTATGGAAACGACATATGATTCTTTCCAAATATTAGGAAAGGTTCCAGTTTCAAGGGATAAATTAAATATACATTGAAGTGGATCAACTAAGTAAGCGGCACAATTACGTAAAAATAAATTTGGGACATTGTCGGGACCAAAATATTATGGTCTTCAATGCATATAATGTTGATATGTGAAAAATGATCTGGCGAAAATAGTATATTTTTTATTATGATTTGATTTGTATAACGATGCAAAATAGCCGGCGAATAAATTGCTTACATCTGAGGCTGTCGATGCATTATGAGCACCGTAATGCATAGACACCGGGATCCCATGGGATTTGTTTTTGCTGTGTATAAAAGACCAAAACGATTTGACATTATGAGGTATGGATTCTTCAACATTGAAAACATATCTTTTATAAGATTCCAAAATTTCTCTCTTACACCTCGATCTTAAATCTGAAAATACATGATAATCGTGCATATTGCCTGATCTTTTCCATTTGTTATGAGCATTTTTTTTAATTTTCACTAGATGTAATGCATGCTTTGAAAACCATAGTGGAAATGTACTGTGATGAGTACGTTTTTTAAGTACGTATAAGTCTATGAGGAAGTACATAACATCATAAAAAATATCTAGAACTTCGTTGACATTATGCCAATTTTGTAAAACTGTCCAGTCGACACCATTCAGAAATTGATTAATTTTGTTGAAGTCGGCTTTCTTATAATTATACTGAAAATTATTACCGCCTGTTATAGTTTTATAACTGCATGATTTTATATTGACTGAAAACGTTGGATGATATATATCGCATGAAATGATCGGTTAAATTAAACAATACAATACAACAACTGTCGCTATTTTCTTATTTATACGGAGCTAGACACACTCGCCACACTCTCAATGTATTTTTAGGGGTATGTTGATAACTTTCCATTAAGTAAACACTTTGCTTGGTAAATTATTTCACATCGAACTAATAAGCCTCTTCAGAAACGAATAAATCTAACGACTTGGTAGTTAAAATAAATATTTAAACTTGAATTTCCAAACAAATAACGGTAGAAGATTTAAAGACATATCAGGAGACTGGTTGTATAATAGTACTACTAGTACTAGAAAAACTAATCAAAATATTCATACATCTATGCATGAGCTGTACCTTTTCCGATAATCGGTTGTTTTTTAAAATAGTTTAATTTTAAGTCTTAAATGAGAGTTTTCCACTCCCAGATTAAGCATATAGTAAAATTTCGAGTTTAGAAAAGCCTGAAAATTGGTTTGGTCGAGTAGCGCGTAGCGTAAAAAACACTGATTTTAGGCGAAGTTCAAAATATTCTACTAAGGCAGTATGATAAAAACGTGTATTCTGAACATTACATCACATCAGTGTTTAGTACGCGTGGCGCATGAAGTAAAATTTCAAGTTTAGAAAAACCTGAAAATTTGGTTTGGTAACTCTAAATTTTACTTCATGCTTAATCTGGAAGTGGAAAATACTCGTTTTAAAGTTTAATTTGAAATATTTGTAATAACAAGGAATATCTGAAGATTTACAGCGTATACAGTACATTGAGATATGCATACTTAAAAGAAAAACTCTCTGTATATTGTGCAACGTGTGTGGATTTAATGCTTATATCTCACGGCGGTAAGCTTGGGGTACGACGCCGTAGGCGACTGCCCAAAATGCTGATTGAGATATAAGCCACATCCACTCGAATTTTACAGTCGACTTTTTCTACGACTAGTGGAAAAAAATTGAATTAATAGTTAAAAATTATTACAGAAACTTTTTTATGCACATACAAATGTAATTATAGAAAGTACAGTGAATGTATTTTAATAATAATAATAATAATAATAATAATTTTATTTCCCAACAGAAATTAACATCCATTTACATGGAAAATATATAAGACTACTTAGACTAAGTGTAAATTTAAACAAACAAAGAAAAAACAATGCTTACATACATACACAAACATACATAAAATAAGGAGACGTATTATAATATATTTTTGATACATTTTATAAATTCTTTTGGACTAAGCATAAATATATCTGCATATTGTTGAACATCAAGATGTAACAGTTTCATGTTAGTGCTTAAATACGATAGTGTGTGTGTGTGTGTGTGTGTGTGTGTTGTTCAAAATTAATTTCATAACTATTAATTTTATTTAACATTGCATAACATTCTTAGTAATTTGGTTTAAGGTCTTGGTTGTGCATTTATTTATATTTTTTATATAAAGGCCCTGCATAAAACTTGAGTTTTAAGAAAATGTATTTAAAAATTGATAAAAGATAAGATTTGCATTTAATATTTTATATTAAACTAGTATTACGTATCTTTAGCAGAATGTCTCAACTCCAGAGCTGGGATGAATCCTCAAAAACAGGATTCGAATCACGAATCCGAATCACCTTATATGATTCGAATCACGAATACTCGAATACTGGATTCGTAAGTGAAAAATATGATTCGAATCAAAGATTCGAATCCTCATTTTTGAATCACGGATACAAATACTTTAAAAATAAATTTGAATCTATTATTTGCAACCAGTAATATTTTATTCCATCAGTTTCTATTACCAAACATGTTCATTTACCGACTAAATATCTGATTATATAATGATTTTATTGAATGATAATATATGTGTTATTGAACTTCATTTTGAATCTGTGTTTTATACGCCTGGCGCATGAAGTAAAATTTCGAGTTTAGAAAAGCCCCGTGAAAATTTGTCTCGGGTCGCAGCAGCTTTTCTAAACTCGAAATTTTACTTTATGCGCCACGCGTATAAAACACTGATTTAAAGTGAAGTTAAAAACGCACTGAAAACCAACCCAACTTCGATATTTTTTCAAAATTGGATGTTTTCTTTCCTATCCATACTGTAAACCTTCAGATATTTGTTGTTTTCTTGTAAAGAAACTTCGATTCCCTGTAGTCCTTCGGTCTCCGAAGACCATGATTGGTCCTTTAGCCTTTGTAAAATGGTAATAAACTTAGTAATCTAGAGTGATCCTTTAATTTGAAACTTCTAAGAATGAGTGTTGTCCACTCCCAGACTAAGCATGAAGTAAAATTTCGAGTTTAGAAAAGCCCCGCGTAGAAAATTTGTCGAGGGTCGCGCAGCGACCCGAGACAAATTTTCACGGGGCTTTTCTAAACTCGAAATTTTACTTCATGCGCCACGCGTATAATACACTGATTTCAAGTGAAGTTTAAAATATACTATTAAGGCTGGAAATGTTTAATGGTTAAGTAACAAATATTTGAATTATTCAAACATTTAAATATTTATAGTCAAATATTAATAATTTAGTGATTTAAATATTCATATTAGAATATTTAACTATTTGAATTAATCGAATTCGAATCCCAGCCTTAATAGCGATGATTCAAATTATTTAGGAGGATTTGAATCCGTGTATGAGGATTCGAATCCTTTTATAAGGATTCGAATCCGTTTATAAGGATTCGGATCCGTTTATAAGGATTCGAATCCTTTTGTAAGAATTCGAATCCTTTTATAAGGATTCGAATCATATACGTCTGGATTCGAATACGAATCCTTTTAAAGAAATGTAACGAATCCGGATCACGAATCCGTTTTCAATAAAGTATTCGAATACCTCTTTTGAATCCTCTAAAAGGATTCGAATCCGGGAATCGAATCCTGAATGATTCGAATCCTGCCCAGCTCTGCTCCAAAGAAGCACACGCATGACTATCAAACTCACTGTCCATATTTTTTAAATAAATAGTTGTGCAATGCCCTAACATTATTTTACTCAAACATTTTAGTCTCAACTTTTCAAAATTGTCAATTAGTTACAGTTGGATGTTAGAAGAGTTAGGTTAGATTAGTTTATGTTTTAATTACATTGGTTAAGTTATATATACAACTAAAACAGGTATTGTTGTATATTTTGAACTTCTTTTCAAATTAATGTTTTATATGCCTGGCACATAAAGTAAAATTTCGAGTTTATAAAAGCTTCAAATTGTACGCTTTTCAAAAACGAGTGCTTAAAAAACTTACATATTGTGCATCAAGATATGTATACTTAATAGGAACATTTCCTGTATGTTTTGAAGGCTTACAAGATATGCAATCTACTGAAGTCATAGCTAACTATGATTTGTATTTAAAATAATACACCTTAATGCCATATTTTATAAAGGTATAACTTTAAACAAAATCTGATTTAGTCAGAGTATTCTACTCGTACTTAAAAGGAGCCATGGACATTATTTATCGCATGTCAATATCTTTTTAACTAAAGAAGATTCGTGAATTCAAGTTTTAGCGTATAACTCGAAAACAATTGAAGGCAGACAAGTGTTAATTATGCACATGAAAAAAGAGCGCATGATGTATGTATTAGTTTTTGCCTCTCATTTATATAAATAGTACTTTACTTAAAGAATCCATTGAAAATACTGCACCCTGTTTATTACATTAATGCCCGGTTTCACAAACGTTAGTTTAATCGAGCAATAGTTATTATACATTATTGCAAAACATGTCAGTATAGCAGAGCTGGGACGAATCCTCCTTAAAAGGATTCGAATCACGAATCCGAATCACCTAATATGATTCGAATCAGGAATACTCGAATAAAGGATTCGTAAGAGATAAATATGAGTCGAATCAAAGATTCGAATCCTGTTTTTTCGAATCACGAATACAAATCGCTTAAGAATAAATTTGATTTTATTATTTTTTTACAACCATTAAGATATAAATATCGTTATCAGTTGTTTTAACAAAAATATTCACAACCTAATTATTTATTATTAACACTGAACATCGTTGATAACAAACTAAATTTCTGTGTTACTCTGTTTAAAGATGTATTTGTGTGTTTTTGAACTACACTTCCAATCAATGGTTTATACGCGTGGCGCATGAAGTAAAATTTCGAGTTTAGAAAAGCCCCGTGAAAATTTGTCTCGGGTCGCTGCGCGACCCTCGACAAATTTTCTACGCGGGGCTTTTCTAAACTCGAAATGTTACTTCATGCTTAGTCTGGGAGTGGAAGACACTCGTTAGTTTAAAATACATCACAATTGGTAAAATATATATCCTTGGATACCCGTCTTCAGGGGTGATATGTAAGCAAAGTATGGGTCCTAGGAGTTGCCCAATAAGTGAGTTACTCAACTGTTTCCAAGGCACTCTTTGAAAAACCAAAAGATTAAAATTTTACATATAAAATGTACAATTAACTATAAATGTGATACGTCATTAAATTCAGTAAAAAATATTCTTCCAACAAATATCAAATTCCAAAATGGCGCCCATGAGAAAAAGCAAAAGTTAGCTATGATCCCTAGGTAAATGTTATAGATATCTTAAAATAAAATATGTTACTAGATTGATCGTTAAAAAGTGCCTATAATGTCAAAGTTGTAAATGTCTGGATTCAATAGTTTTTGCATAAAAAAATAAAAGCGAATTTTCAAAAAATACGTTTTTTGACAATATCTCATTAAGGAAATAATATATTTCAAACTTGTTTTTGGGTTATTATTGGGCCCTAAATTATGCAACTTTGCCTCAATTTAACCGACTCTATCTCTTTAAATAACCGAGATCCCCATACATTCTTTTGAAATACGGACACCCAGTATAATAATAATAATAATATAAAATTTATTATTGATAATTAAATAACATGTTTCATCAAGTGATTAATGAGAACCAAATTGAAGATATAAAATTTATTGTATTGTTATTTTTTAAATATTTTAACTAAATAAATATTTTACATTGTTTACCGTATATTTACGAATACATTAAAAATAAATACTTATATTAGTATAATATTTAAGGATAAATTAAAAACACTTGGTTTGTTTCACTATTTGTTTCTATTTACTCGACTAGTTTCGCTTTTTATTTCAGTAATTCAATATTAATTATATTATCAAATGTCTAAAAGTCTTGTGTTAAAAATCACCAGAAATCATTAGATGTTTTTTAATTAAACGAATTTCACTATGGCTTTCGACGTCTAAGTCAAAAAATGTTTGAAACATAAGTTGTAGATAAGGAAAAATATAACTCTTTTACCTAAACACTTTTCACCTCAGCTCTTTTGTTTTTGAATTAGAAACTAAAAAATCTAGTGAAGATCAACAACTCACCGATTATGGCTTTCGACGTCTAAATCAAAAAATGTTTCAAACAAAAGTTGTAGCCAACGAAAAAATAAACCACTTTTACCTAAATACTTTTCACCTCAGCTCTTTTGTTTTTGTTCAATAAACCGAGAAAGATTTCTTTGAAAATAAATACACAACTTTATGACAATATATGATTATTCGAAAATTTACGAACGCGTGTCTCCACTCCCAGACTAAGCATGAAGTAAAATTTCGAGTTTAGAAAAGCCCCGCGTAGAAAATTTGTCGAGGGTCGCGCAGCGACCCGAGACAAATTTTCACGGGGCTTTTCTAAACTTGAAATTTTACTTCATGCGACACGCGTATAAAACAGTGATTTATCGAGAAATTTAAAAACACACAAAATATATTTTTGGTGTTAATCCTTACGATTAATTCGAATTATTTTTGACGATTCGAATCCTTTTGAGACTATTCGAATCCTTTTATAAATATTCGAATCCATTTAGGAGGATTAGAATCCTTTTATGAGGATTCGAATACTTTTACGAGGATTCGAATCCTTTTATAAGGATTCGAATCCTTTTATGAGGATTCGAATCACCAGCATTTGGATTCGAATACGAATCCTTTTAAAAAAGTGTAACGAATCCGGATCACGAATCCAGTTTACCTAAAGTATTCGAATACCTCTTTTGAATCCTCTAAAAAGATTCGAATCCAGGATTCCAATCATGAATGATTCGAACCCTGCCCAGCTCTGAAGTATAGCTACATACATGACAATAAATCAATTAATTTAAATTGTTTAAAGTTGATGATAGGAAAAATGTCTAACTTTAGTATTTATCGCCGAATTTCCAAAGGTTCAGGCTTATCTGAACTCGAAATTATACTTCCTGTTTAATCAAGTAAATAGAACGCTTTTAGAAAAAAAAAAAAAAATAAAGTCATGAAAATCCCTGTATGTTAAATTCAAGCGAACCTCCGTGGATTTGGTTGTGTTAAAAATGTTTGCAACTTTATCAAAAACTTTTCGTTTTTTTTTTAAGAACAAAATTCAAAATAATTGTCACCACCGACATAAGATTAACACAAGAATATAAAGTTATAAGATTAAACGACAAATAATCGACAAATATATCTAATCTATAATAAAATTCAACTGACATTGGTAAAACTGGACAAAAAATTATATAATTATTTATTATTTTCTTGTATCTACCCGAAGTCTTTCCACCATGCTAAGTATTATTTTCATGTAACATCAATTTGCCTGTCATATACAACACTAAAAATATTCTTCTTTTAGTAACGTGAAGTTGTTTCAAGTATACAGGATTTGTTGTATGTGTATGATGTAAATTTCTAGATATTCGTTGTTTTTTAAAAGAGTTCAAATTTAGGGCTATAAACTAGTGTTTTCCACTTCTAAATTAAGCATAAAGTAACATTTCGAGTTTAGAAAAGTCTGAAAATTTGGTTTGGTCGCGTAGCGAAGCAGAGCGATCAAACCAAATTTTTAGGCTCTTCTAAACTCAAAATTTTACTTTATGCGCCAGACGTATAAAGCACTGATATATTGTTAAGTTCAATATATTGAAAGTGTGGAGATCATGGTTATTTAAAAAAATTGAGAATCGCTTAAATTGGAGCAAAATTGCATACTTCAGTGCCACATAATAATCTGAAAACAAATTTCATGTATCTTCTTTTGTTTTCAAGACATTCCCAAAAAATGTTTTTATGAATTTTCGTTTATATTTTTTGACTCGAAAACTATTAGATCAAGACACTTACAACTTTGATATTGTAATAAGAAAAAGCCAAGAACCAGCGCCAACTTGTGTTATTTATATTGGGGTTATTTTGGAATTCCATATTCTTTGAAACTATTTTTTTTTTCTGAATTTACTGGTGTACTACACTCATAATTTAAGTTACATTTGATAGGAAATATTAATTTTATATATTTTGTGTAAAGAGTGCCTCGGAAATACCTGAATAACTCACTCAATTGACAACAGCAGGCTCGAAAAGTAGTGACAAAAATTCTGACCTTAATTGACGAGGAACGTAAAGGCAAGAATTAAATAGGTTATTTTTGGAGGCATACTGCACTGTTGTTTAACATATTTATGAACTAAATTGGCCTGATTTGGTTTAGTTATTTTATACCCACGTGTGTATTGTAGAGTCTACGCAACCCAAATGTGAATTCTCTTTGGTTGTCATGGTATTTGTTACTGTAATTCATTCCTGTAATTTTGGCTTTGGCCAGTGGCATTACATAGAGAGGGGAGATTATACATATTTGACAAGAATTTTTCAGAGCTGTCAAATTTATTTACGACGAACGACTATGATGCAAAGTGTGAATTACACCATTAAATTTTGTCGTTCAGATTTGGGTTGCGCCGACTGTACATATTGAGAAACTCATATGGCGCTATTCTATTGTTCTATACCCATGTGTGAATCGTACATGTTGAGAAATTGGGAGTGCGCCATCTGCTGCTAAAATCTTGTGTTGTTTTATACCCATGTGCATACCATATATACTGCCTTTCAAAAAAATCAGAACACCAAGTATTTATTGCACGATTTTAATAAAATTTACACAATTTGATCATGTAAACGAACTGTATCGATGATCAAAAAATCAACTTGAAAAACACAAAAACAAATGAATAATAATTAATAATGTGTTGGGACTCCACGATTTCCCAAACACTCATTAACACGTCGAGGCATGCTAGAAATCAGGCTGTCAATATCGACTTGGGGTATTTCATTCCAAACTTCGATAATTTGACCTCTAAGTTCCATTACAGTGTTAGCGGGGCGCTGTAAGTTACTTATTCTAACACCTATCATATCCCAAACATGTTCTATTGGCGATAGATCTGGAGAACGAGATGGCCAAGGTAACAAATTGATTTCGGCACTATCAAAAAACTGTCTTGTAATGGCCGCTGTGTGAGGTCGAGCATTATCTTGCTGAAAAATGGGGTTCTGCAAGCCATTTACATAGGGCACTAACACTGGCCGTAAAATGTTGTCAATATACCGAATCGCGCTAAGACTTGCTTCTAAAAAAACTAGAGGAGACCGACTACCATATGCTATCGCCCCCCAAACCATAACTCCCTGTGTAAGAGCCGTATGTCTTTCAACAGCAAATTGTAAAATTCTGCGTTCACCGCGTCGACGTCTCACTCTTCTGCGACCATCATGAGCCCATAAACAGAACCGAGACTCATCGCTGAACATAATGTTATTCCATTCATGGGTCCAATGTTGTCTTTCCCTGCACCAATCAAGTCTTGCTCTGCTATGCTGCGGAGTAAGAGGTAGACACAATTGTGGACGGTAGGATCTTATACCAAAACTGCGGATTCTTCTGTAAACAGTAGCCATGGATACTCTTTGGCCATTTAGAGCCAACCAGTCATTTCCCAATGCCCGCGACGTTGTAAATCTGTCCCTTAAAGTTGTAAGACGAAGAGCTCGATCTTCACGCTCAGTGGTGCTTCTTGGACGTCCTGATCCAAGTCTACGTCGATTCTCCCCAGCTTCGGACCATCTAGACCAGCAGCGTACGATCACCGATACACTACGGCCTACCCTTTCAGCAATAGCACGAACCGAAAAACCCGCTTCTCGCATTCCAATAATGCGACCCCTTTCAAATTCACTTAGATGATGATATTGTGCACGCCGACGAACACGGGGCATCTTTTTATGTTTTACAAACTGAAACGTCAAACTACTCAGAGGCTACTTGGATATTAGAAGCAATTACATTAAAAAATCAGCAGCTCTTCATAATGGTGAAATCAAGGAAAAATACCATTAAATAGTAACCAAAACAATTGATTTTGATTTTGATCATCGATGCAGTTCATTTACATGATCAAATTCTGTCAATTTTATTAAAATCGTCCAATAAATACTTTGTGTTCTGATTTTTTTGAAAGGCAGTATATGTTGATAAAATACCATGGCATCATCTGTTATTAAGAGAACTCAACATTTGATATTTTATACCCATGTCTGTATCATGCATGTCGAGATAATGCCATGGCGTCATCTGTTTAAACTGAACTTTTTGTTGTTTTATACCCATTAACAATCGTACATGTTGCACACATGGATCACCCCTATCTGTTATTAGAATACTCAGTTATCTGTTATATTATACTGGTGTGTGTGTTTTCTATTGCTTGAAAATTAGTTGTATTATTAATATAGGTCTGACGTGCAAGTAAATCATAGGCCCTAGGAATTGTCAAATGAGTAACTAAAATTTTTCAAGGCACTCTTTACAAAAAAACAAAGAAAATTGTGTTTTTGTATCAAATGTACATTACCTAATTCATAAAAAAATACTTTTTTAACAAATATAAAAATCTAAAATGGCACCCATAAGAAAAACAAAAGTTAGTTATGGTTCCAGGGAAAATTTTAAGAGTTATCTTAAAATCAAGTATGTTACTAGATTGCACATTAAAAAATGTCTAGATGTAATAGTTATCGAGTAAAAAAATAAAGCACATGTTCAAGAAATTAGTTATTTGACAATATTTTAAAAACAAACGAAGATATTTTAAACATATTAAAGAGTAAGAGTGATCTCCGTTATTCTATAAATTATTGTTATTGACCTCTTGGACATAAAACAAAAAAGCCTAATGGCCTTCTAGATTTTTAAAATACCAACGCCATAACTCGCCGTTTAAGTACTAAAAAATGACATCAATATTGATTTTTTTCAATAATAACTTTATTGCCAAATTATAGCCAACTTAGGATTTTTAAATGGCTGCCTATAATTTTTAAAATATTATTACATTAGAAATAATTTTTCTGAATCCAGTAATGCCAATTTTTTTGTTTTTGTTTAAAATTTTTGTCAATTTTTGTCAATCATCTATTTAAAATTATATTTTTAAAAAATTATAATTAGCCTTGTAAAAATGAGTGACACATGTCATATATTGTGAAGTTATATCAAACATGAATAATAATGATCCAATAAATAAGTGTCTATGTTACAACTTAATATAGAATAGAGCTAGTATTAATTTAACTCATTAATCGCCATTGATTGAATAACGCAACATTATTATATTATTTTTTAATTACCAACTAGATAAGTTAACATTTGATACATTCTATTATTTGACTTGACTTGAGAATGTGGGAGGAAAAAATGTAAATATTTTGTTATTTCAATATTTCGATTATTAATAATTTTTATAGTGTATTTCTAACTTCACAATAGTTCAGTCTTTAACACGCGTGGCGCATGAAGTAAAATTTCGAGTTTAGAAAAGCCTGAAAATTTGGTTTGGTCGCGTAGCGTTACGCGACCAAACCAAATTTTCAGGCTTTTCTAATTTTAAAATTTTACTTCATGCTAAATCTAGGAGTGGAAATACTCTTTAAATTGAACTCTTTTATAAAATCGACGTATGTAATATTATAATCATTCATTGAAATCATAAAAAGAAGTCCAGAATTTTACCTACAATCAACTTTTAGAATTAACTCTATAATTTGCTCAGCTGTTAATGGGTTAATATTCTATTCCTGAGAAAAAAGTAATTATCAAATATTTATGTTGCATTTAAAATAATAACAAACTGTGAATGTATAATAAATTAATATTAAAACAGTATTAAAAGATAAATTGTTTTGTTACTCTAATTTTTTTCTGGCATAAATATTAAATTAAAATCAACAGACATTGTTACTGAATCTAAATATGCCAGAATTGGATTCAGAAAAACAATATCGTTTCTTATCGAACACCCGGTATATTTTTTTATGCTGCACGGTTAAGAATGGGCAAATCTACTTACACTTTTTACTATATCTTTGGTTAGGATAAAGATAACAGAATGTGGTTTTCACCACTTTTCTCCTGTAATAAACTAGCGTAGGAGTACTATAGCTTATAATTTCAATTTTTTTAAAAAATCTACAAAATAGTGAGGTTGTTCAAAAACGCCCTCTGGCACTTTCTATAACAACTAAATTAACAAGAGTAAACAGTGATTTAAGGTGCTTTCAAATACCTATCAAATGAGACTAACTTGATAAATATTGATGAAGAATTAAATTAAATGACACTTGGTTTGTTTCAAATTTTTCTTATATTTACTCGACTAGTTTTGCTTTTTACGGCATTATCAAGAGTGACTCTTGATAATGCCGTAAAAAGCGAAACTAGTTGAGTAAATATAGAAAAAATTGTGAAACCAACTAAGTGTAATTTAATTGAAACCTTCATCAATAATAGTTTATAATGTTTCACCAAGTGATAAGTGAGAAAGTCATTTAAGAAATATAACTTGATTAGTTTCGGTCAATCCTAACAAAAGTTACACGCAGTTTAATAATCACACTTTCCCGCTCTTTCCTGTTTTATATGTGCGAGATAAAAAAACAAGCGTGTAGTTAAAATTGACTTGAATTTAGCGTAGATTACGATTTGTATATTTTTAACCTAGCTCAATTTAGCAGTTGTTGGATAAAAATCTGTTTTTGTATTTGGCGATAGATGTTATGCCCTCTAGCGGCGGAGGTAGTGACTTTAAACTAATTTACAGTGATTTCTTTTGGCCACTTTCACTCTGCATTTTTTTACCCCAATTTGCTACGGTACATACTTTCTAAGATACAGCCGGTAGCTTAATCAAACACCCGGTATATTGTGGGATGTAAGTACTTAAATGGAAATATTTAATTGTTTCTTTTTTTGAATAGAGAATAAAGAAATATTTTTAATTATAAAAACTAATCATGTTTAGATTATATGATGATATTTACGTTCGGATGATGTTGAATGTATCATTATCATCATTCATGAATTTGAATTTCCACCTGTATCTAAGCCTGTAATGAAAAGATCTGTTTGCGGGGCGGCCTTACAAGGTCGGTCGGATGGGGGGTGAATTATCCCCCTCGGTATTTATTAGTTCCAGGGCAGCAGCAGCTAATTAGGAGTCAGATTTGAGCCAGTGTATCATTACCTCTATATTCTACACCGACGGGGTTTTATGTTTGAAGGAAGCTTGAGGAGAAACATTAACTTCCAATATTGTTCCGTTAATCACGAAACTCTACTCTACATACACACATACACACTCTACTTCGTATGTTTCGGTGTATTATTACATAAATGTATAGTTGCGTAATTATTTCACCGTATCTTTGATGTATATACGTATATATACTATATATACGTTTTATGATGTTGGAGAGAAAGAGGAGAGTTGTGTAGGCAGGTACGTAAGGTGGTGTAATAATAAGGGGGGTGGGGGGTTTGGTTCGGCTGAGGTGGGGGGCGGTGATATTTCCTGGCAACGGCGTGTGTTAACCCGGCATCGACCCTGTGTGCTGCAAGGCTGACGGTGCAGGGGCGGAGGGAGGGGGGGTAGTGAAGGACGTTCAGGGTGGCGTCGGTGGTGGGGAGAGGGTAGTGAAAGTGCTCCCGACGCCGCCGCCGCCGCTGCCGCTGCAGAGAGAGTGCAAGGTGTCTGCGCGACGACTCGCCGCCGCCCTGCGTCTTTCCCCGCCGCCTCCTCGCCTGCACGGGGCCAAGGACTAACCGCCCGCCCCCGGCCCCCCTTTATCCCACCCGACTCCGACTCGGCCCCGACGCTCAGCCGCCACCGTTTGCTTGCTCATCTCGCCAGGCGCGCGTCCTTGTGTCCTTGCAGCGCTCACCATCACCAAGGATTCGTCCCGACGGCGGCGCCAACCTTAACTCAATATATCGCTTCGCCCACGCATCATTTCGATTACTTCAAAATATCTTTTCTTATATAATTTTGTCATCGAAAGAAATTACTCTTTTCTACAATAAAGTTGGTGATCATAGACCAATTTTACCTTTTGTATATTATATTCAATCATCACATTTTAATTCAGTTATTCTTGGTATTTACGATTAGTTCTTTCATGAATCTTCATTAAAAACAAAAATAACGGAACTAATATGTTTTTTATTGAAGTTCTTACTATCATCCCTAGTAGCACACATATAGGGTGTAATTGGGCCCAAGTCCCCGCCCCCTAGCTCCGTAAAGCAGAGTAACATAATACAACTATTATTTTTACATATTACAAATAAGATATAATTGACCCCTTAATAATAATAGTAAATATACAATAAAAATAACTTTAATAACTTTTGCTTAGTATAATAGTTAAGCCACACATCCTAAGCAATATATTTTATATTTTGTATTGAATCCGTGTTTTACACGTGTGTCACATGAAGTATAATTTCGAGTTTAGAAAATCCTGAAAACCAAATCAATTTTTTTAGGCTTTTCTAAACTCGAAATTGTACCTTATCTTTAATCAAGTTAGAAGTTTTATTCACAAAATAAAATAATATTGGCTCAAAGCGGGTTCCTTGGGTAATCTCAGAAGTTATGGAAACTGGAAGGTAATACTAACAATCAACAAATCTATCCTATTAAGTTTTTAAAAATAACAGATGCAAAGACTTAGATGTTAGTATGTATTAGATTCCGTGTAAAAAAAACGCAATTTCTGAATTTTTTTTTTCGACTCGCACGTTTTAGCCCCGTCGTATACGGAGCGGGTTGCCGGCGGGGCGGATCGGGATAGGAAAGTTTCAACACATACAATTAAGCGAACGCTTACAGACGATGCAGAAAAATCGCAGGTGCAAGCGCTCGGACCGCCGGACCCTGTACATGCAGTACAGGGTCCGGCGGCGTTACTTGATGGTTTTTAAAATAGCACGACTCCATCAATTTTCAAGATATTTTATTAAAAAATAATGTTTGTAAACAGGAAGATTGGAAGTTTATAACGTAAAACAGCAAAAAAACTCAAGTAGCGAAAATAACATCAGGTAAATGACGACCTCCGTTTTCGATGCACAGCTGAAGTCGGGTGGTAAAGTTAGTCATCACTCCTTGCAAAGTTGCTTGAGGAACCGCACGAATTTTTTGCTGAATATTATCACGCAGTTGAGCCAAATTTCGAGGCTTGTCAAGGTACACTATTCCCTGTAGGTAACCCTACAAATAAAAATCACATGGTGACAGATCCAGAGAACGTGTCGGCCATGGGATGTCACCTCGGTGTAAGATTAACCTACCGGGAAACGATATTCTCAGCAGCTCTATAGATACACATGCCGTGTGTGCAGTTTCCCCATCCTGTTGGAAACAAACCCTCCTGATAGGACTTCGACGCAGACGCAATTCAGGGAGGAGGTATTCCCGGATCATGGTTACATAACGTTCGGCATTTACTGTTACAGTGCGACCGTTTTCCTCGAAGAAAAAAGGTCCGATCACTCCTGATTTACACACAGCAGCTCATACGGTTACGTTTTCACTATGAATCTCTTGAGAATTATTTGGTGCCTAGTAACGGAAGTTCTGCTTATTTACACACCCATTTAACCCATTAGTGCATGAGGTTTACCTTAAACATTTTTTAAATCAAAATCCCACAGAATTAAGGTTTAAAATAAAAGTATAAAACTAAAATTACATTTGAATAACATTTATTTTTCAAAATATGACGTGATCGTTTAAACCCTGGGTCTCCAAACTATCTTCTTCGCGGGCCACAAATACAATTCTACATAATAAAGTCGGCCAAGATCCGATTAATTTTATAAAATTATGAAAAATTTAAGGAACAATTGTTACAATATTTCAAAATATGACATTTACAAAAAAAATTACAAACAACCGCGGGCCGGATTCATGCAAGTCGCGGGCCGTATTTGGCCCGCGGGCCGTAGTTTGGAGACCACTGGTGTAAACGATCACTATGAGCACAATATTCATTGCTAAAAATAAATGTTTCAACTAAATATTTAATTTGTGTGCAGAGCTGGGACGAATCCTCGTAAAAAAAAATTCGAATGACGAATCCGAATCACCTAATATGATTCGAATCACGAATACTCGAATAAAGGATTCGTAAGAGACACAAATGATTCAAATCAGAGATTCGAATCCTGTTTTTTCGAATCACGAATACAAATCATTTAAGAATAAATTTTATTTTATTATTTTGTTGCAACCATTAATATATAAATATCGTTACCAGTTATTTTACCAAAAATATTCAAAACCTAATTATTTCTTATTAACACTGAACATCGTTGATAACAGACTAAATATCTGATTCCCTGTTACTCTGATTAAAGATGTATTTGTGTGTTTTTGAACTTCACTTCAAATCAGTGTTTTGTACGCGTGGCGCATGAAGTAAAATTTCGAGTTTAGAAAAGCCCGAAAATTTGTCTCGGGTCGCTACGCGACCCTCGACAAATTTTCACGGGGCTTTTCTAAACTCGAAATTTTACTTCATGCTTAGCCTGGGAGTGGAAACACCCGTTCAAAACTTCAAATTGAACTTTATTATAAAACCGACGAATACCTGAAAATTACGTAAATAAAAAATTCACTGAATATCATTAATGTCATTAAAAGTCGTTGAATTATATTCAAATTGACCAAACCACTAACAAAAAGCGATATAATATTATTAAATTTGTCAAAATCAGCAGGCAAAGTACAAAACACGTATAAATTTAGAAAATTAACTTATATATTGACAAAAACAATGAAAGCAATTTAACAAAATGGGTGTTTCCCACAGAATAAAGTTATATTAAAAGGCCAGGGAAAAAAGAACTTGAATCAATGAAATGTCGGAATAATTTAACATTTCAGATTGTAACTACCATACAGTTTTACTTCAAATAATATTAAACAAAATTTTGAAAACTAGATTATTATCTTTAAAAACATTTTCAGTCATTTAATGTTCTTATCAAAGCATTCAGTTTGAAGTTTCGAACGAATGTTTTCCACTCCCAGACTAAGCATGAAGTAAAATTTCGAGTTTAGAAAAGCCCCGTGAAAATTTGTCGAGTGTCGCGCAGCGACCCGAGACAAATTTTCTGGGCTTTTCTAAACTCGAAATTTTACTTCATGCGCCACGCGTATAAAACAGTGATTTAACGAGAAATTTAAAAACACAAAAAAGACATTTTTCATGTTAATCCTCACAATTAATTCAAATTATTTTTGACTATTCAAATCCTTCTGTAAGTATTCGAATCCTTTTATAAATATTCGAATCCTTTTATAAATATTCCAATCCTTTTATAAGGATTCGAATCACCCGCATTTGGATTCGAATACGAATCCTCTTAAAGAAATGTTACGAATCCGAATCACGAATCCAGTTGAACTAAAGTATTCGAATGCCTCTTTTGAATCTTCTAAAAGGATTCGAATTCAGGATTCGAATCTTGATTGATTCGAATCCTGTCCAGCTCTGTTTGTGTGGTACTTCTCAAAACAATTCTTTGGATGAAGCGATAAATTACATTGTTTGCATATAAAATGCGCATTCTTTCCACATAATTTATATATATGCAGAGAATGAGAGGCGGTGTCTCATTCTCTGCATATATAATTATGTGATTTCCTCCGTTGTATCTAATGTTGTTACTTGGTGGCTGAAGTATTTTTCCTCGTAAAGACGAGCTTCCGTAGTGGTCAACAAGTCGACTGCAATTGACCTCCGAAATTTCAACAAACTTCCTGCGTTTTTATCAGTTGGCCGAAATTGTCTCATGAGTAGCCAGGAATTGACAATTGACACGTCAATGAGGTACAAGAAAATTGGCCACCACCATTTTTTTGTCCCATTTTGGTACGGTAAACTGCTACCAACTGGTCCATTTTGTCAACGCCACCCATTCCTTGATTATAATTTGAAAAAGGTTTGGGTTGCTTGACTGATATTTTACTCCTACTTTTACGTGAATATCTGGTACATGTTCCTTCTTCAATATTATCATAATTTGTGATACACGTTACTGTCTTGTTGTCTTTCCATCTGATAAGTGAAATCCTGTTGCTATTGTCAGTGCGATATTCATAATATCCTCTAGGTTTTTTGTCCATTATTTTTTTCTCAGGCAGTGTACATTTTCCAGTTCTTCCATCCTGAATTGTGCTGGTTGCACAATATCCTAAATCTGCTAGATGAATCAGCATTGAACTGGATGAAAAACAGTTATCAAAATAGAATTTGTATCCTTTACGCGGTGGAATACTAGCTTCATTTATAAGTGACAAGACCATGTCGCCACCAACTCGAGATAAATTCGTCTTTTGTGAAGATTTTCCAGTGTAAATTTCGAATGACACTATGTAGCCATTACTCGAACAAAGAACCCAATTCTTAAAACCAAACCTTATAGGTTTCCCCTTCATAAATTGTTTGGCGTAGTGTTTACCATAATAAGGTATCATACTCTCACCTATAGACATTTTTTCTTGTAAGCCCCTTTGCAATTTGAAACTTTTATTGAGATGATTTATCAGAGGCCTTAACTTATATAAACGGTCGTCTTTGTCAATATTTGCGTTGTCATTGAGATGAAAGTCTCTTAAAATTTGCTCAAACCTATTGAGCCTTATGCTGTTTTGAAGTATAGGAGGAATGTCAGGTAAAGTCGACCAAAACATTCTCTTGTTAGGATATTTCGCGTATCCGGAAAGCAAAAAGCCGCCAATAAAAACAAACATTTCATCAATGTTCATATTTAGATAATTATTTTTTTGACCTGAATAAAGGTTCGTTTGATCCAGCATATATAACAACCAACATATTTTGGGCTTATACATTTCCTTGCTTCTTCTGAAGGTGATACTTCAGTGCAATCCGTATGAATATCGAAAGTTGGTTTAGATTCAATCCATTTGAATTTAGTATTTTTTTCAAATGTCTTATTGCGTTCAGTGCCCACGCAAGCATATTTAGAAAGTGGTTCATCATCACTATCCAATTCAAGTGATGGCGACCTATTTTTACGTGTCCGCATTTCACAAGTAGTTTTTAACATTTAGGGCCCCAAGCAATTCAAATCAGCAGTGTGTTCGTCATCACTAAAATCTTCGTCAATATCGGTGACATTCCCGTCAACTGGTGGTTCGGCATAAATTTCAATTTCCTCATCACTGTCGTTCTTTTCGAGCTCTTGCAATAGTTCTTCAAGCGATAACCTAGACAAAAATATTGTTACGTTATGAATACTGCGTAGTGATCGTTATAACGATCACAGAATCGAGGACCAAAAAATAATAACCATTATGAACTTTTCCGAAATTTTATTGCTTAATATTTATTGCTTTAACATTTGTGCATACAAATTAATTGATACTGATTGAAAATAATTATCTGTAAAACAATAAAAAAAAAACTTACCCGTCGCCTCTCTTCTCGTACATGGCGGGGTCCATTATAAACAATTGCACACCTTGTTATTAAAATATTCACCGCAGTAGGCTCAAACTCTTAAATTAATTTTCAATACTAATCTGTAAGTAGGCCTACATGCATTGCAAATTGTAGGTTATGTTATAACACGTATTTTTCGTGAAAATAACGGTGATCGTTAATTAATCTGTAAGTAGGCCTACATGCATTGCAAATTGTAGGTTATGTTATAACACGTATTTTTCGTGAAAATAACGGTGATCGTTTTAACAGCCACTATGCACTAATGGATTCAATGAAAACACTTCTGTCAGATATTCGATGAGCTTGAGCGTGACGAATAGCGGACCGCCGCGCCGGGGCATCTGTTCAAACGCAGCTCGTACAGCCTCGATGTTTAGGGGCCCCTAACTTCTTCTTGTGGTTCCGAAGGCTGTGTTCCGAAAATTCCGAATCCACAATAGAATGGTGTTCCTTGATAGGCGCGCCCGCGAGAAGCAACATTAAAAGGAAAACGAAAATTCCGCTGTGTTAGGACCACTGAATCGTTATTACGAAAAAAACGCTAAGCTTCCACATCAGGACAATGTGCTCACGCCAACTCCCACCTCGTCTGACCACCCTTATCCCCCCACGTTCTTTCAAAAACCGTCAGGTAACGGTGCCGGACCCTGTATAAAAACTTCCCGCCCCTCATGTACAAAGAGGCTTAAATAAATACATTTCGATAGGTAATATATCAACCTTTTCAAAAATCCTAACAACGAGGCTTGTTAGGTTTTTTGAAAAGGTTGATATATTACCTATCGAAATGTATTTATTTATAGCCATTTAAAAAAATTGAGATATTTTCAAAAACAGATCAACTTATAATTTAACGGCGTGTTGAGTAAATTTAAAAACAAAAGTTTTATTTTGTTTGTCTTCTATACATCTAAGATACGAAACAAAACATGTTAGGGCGGTCACAACCACCTTGATCTAAAATTATTTTAAAATAAACAAAATATGAAACATATATTTTTTTCTAGAAAAACAATTGATTAGTACGTTAAATTTTATCCTGTATCCGAAAACAAAATAGGGTGCTCCATTTAAAATGTCAAAATTGATGTCACTTCCAGTGAAACCGGATATGTTAATAAAGTTTCCGAATCACTAATGCACTCCAAATTGTGTTTAGTATAAACCTGCAAAACTTCAAATTGATATCTCAAATAATTAAACAAGTTGGTGATTCTGTTTTGTGATATAATGAAAATTTCAAAACTTTAAAGAAAACTACGGACATTGTGTATATTGAGGAAAATCATAATGATTAAAAATGATTTACAATATGAACAGACCTTAATTTTATCTATCGACAGTAGCTTTTGTCGAATGGATAATTATTAGTTATTATTAAATACATTATTTTGGAAAAAATCCCAGAGTTAGTGTTGTAATTTTTAATTATCAATCATATTTCAACGAATGGAGCATTGAAAGATGTCTGATGTAATGTTTTCAATAACTTTCGAATGTTTTATGATTTTGATTATTTTTCATATATTTTATTCGCAAACAGGCATTGCAGAAGAAATATCGGAAATCCGTACTTAGAAATTACTTTTTGTAGGTCTTTCCAATGTATTATTTTCTGATATATGTATACGCTATATTTATTCAGGCATTCGTTGTTTTTGAGAATCGTTAAATTTAATGTTTTCAAAGAGTTTCCTCTCCTTGGTTTAGCATGAAGTAAAATATCATGTTTAGAAAAGTCTGAAATTTCACGAAGCAACCAAACGAAATTCTTAGGCATATTAAATTCGAAGTTTTACTGCATACGTCACGCATATAAAACACTGATTTCGCTTGAAACTTAAAATATACTTCAATAGCACTATGGCAAAGCAGTATAATATGGAATTTACTTTAAATCAGTATTAATACGCGGGGCGCGAAATTTTACTTCATGTAAAATTTCGAGTTTAGAAAAGCCAAAAAATTTAATTTGATCGCTTCGCTACGCGACCAATCCAAATTTTTAGGCTTATCTAAACTCGGAATTTTACTTCATGCTTAATCAATGCAAGAAAATGTACAGCTCATTCATCGCGATGTGTATACTTAAAAGTAAATGAAATTCTCTGTGCTATAGAACTTAAAAATTCGCAATTTTCGTAAAAGTGTATTCTATCAAGATTTTTTTTCCTTGGGCTGTTAATTTAATTATGCCAGAGAGTGGTTTTGTGGGCGCTCGTGTGAATTATTTTCATTGTAGCCAGAAAAGGGCAGAGCAGATGAAGTAAAGGGCAATTATCGAAATTACAATTCTCTCCCCCTTTCCAAATGCGGTAGTCTTAAAAAATTAAAATCACGTTAAATATTTCAAATATTTTTAAAGGTCAATCACAACCAGAAAATTCGTGATATTTCAATTAAATATATTAAACTATTTTATAAAAATGTTACAATAAATTAAAAATTGGAATATTATACAATCAATACCCGTGAATGATTGTAAATACTGTTGTTTTGATTTGGTGTAATAAATAGTACTGACCTAACGTTTTTGTTCGTTTTATATTTATAATTTTACGACATTTCTGACTTTTTACTAAAAATGGTATATACTTTATCTGGTGCCGGGAGTAAAAAAAAATTGTGGCTTCCTCCATACCCTATCAAGTATTCATTCAGAGTGATTCAAAATGCTTATGACGCAATAAGAAATAATATAGAGTTTTCTAATAAGAGGTCCTATTTTAATTATTTAAAAACAATATCTGTTTATGAAATACTGCCAACATAATAATTTCAAAACAAGGTACAAACTCCACGATTAATTGTGGAAAATGATATCTGGTAAATGGCCACCTCGGCTTCTTCTACAAATGGCTATTCTTTTGAAAATGTTTTGCATCACAGTTTAGCATTTTAATTTTGGATCATATTCGACCAATAACCGCTCGATTATTTTCTTTGAGCGCTTGAAGCGGACCTGGCGATACGAGTACGAGCTGGCAATTTTCATTAGTAATTTGTCAATTTTGCTCAAATTTAGTAATAAGTTTTACAATGGCACGGCGAGAAGGTGATTCATACGAACGCTGCAATCTATGTAGGCGAAATTTTTACCATATTGATAATGACTTTTTACTATTTCTATACGTTGTTGGAGCGTACATCATTCCATTTTCTCAAATCGTACACTTTTTACTTGAAAAGTGTGAAACAATCAAGGCCCTTTATTTAACAGTTTAAAAATGCCAGAGAATTTAAAATGGGACCTCTTAATGGAAAACCCTTTACATAGAGCTCAGCAAGAATTCCAAAACTTTAGATTGCTAAAATTATAGAGCAAGGTTTGCAGTAAATATTAATATTTCATTCAGCATTTAATATATTCTTGGGCAATTAATGTAACCCACAATGTCGAATTGTAACCTCTGTTTGTTGGAAGTTTGGTGGATGATGTGCATCGCTGAGCGTAAAACTTTAGAACTTGATTTTTGTTTCGTGCATTTTATTGTTATTCAAGTAAATATGAAAAACATAAACATTTTCAAATACGTAAGCACTTATCAAAGCGTATGTCAATGTCTCAATAATATTAAAAATAACACACTATTTAATTACTTAATCAATTTATCATGCGTAGATAGTAACAGAAAAGTATGACTGATTTTAATGTGAAGGTTCTCTTTTTATACTTGCAATATTTTTTTTAAATAAATCAGATCAGTTTTTAATAATAACTCGATTTAAAAAGTTGTGAATTTCAATTCCAAATTAATAATAGGTTCTTCACGTATTGAGTTACTAACACTTAAAGAAGTTCTTCTTTAAACTGACAATATAGAGAGAATTTAATTAAGTATACATACTCGTATATGAAGATGTATACTAAAGAGAAGCATTCCCTGTATATAGTCAGTTTGAAATAAAACTTCATACATGGACTTTTTCTTTTAAGTACACATATCCCGATATCTACGCTATATGTATTTGTTCAGACATTCGTTGTTTTTGAAAATCGTTCAATTTGAAGTTTCTAACGAGAGTTTCTCTTTCTCAGTTAAACATGCAGTAAAATTTCGAGTTTAGAAAAGCCGGAAAATTTGGTTTGGTCGCGTATTTATGAATATAATAATAACAAGAAAAGAAAAAAATTGTTTGAGACACTTTTTCAAATTATTGATATTTCTAAAATAAAATTTTGACATTTGTATATATTTATATATATAAACAACTTCTTTAAACAGGGTGTCCAAAAAGGGTGTGTGCGGTTTTAAAATAAACTAAATAAAAGATAAAAAATTATTTAAAAAATGATTTATTGAGTTTTGTTTGCAGATAATTGGTAAATTATTTACTATAAATAATATTATCTAAATGTCTGCTGTTTCGCTCCTGACACTCCTCTAATCTTGAGCGTAGATTTTCTAATACGCGATGACACATTTTTTGAGGTATCGATGCTATTTCTGCTGCGATATTACCCTTTAACTAGGTCAATATCCATGGTTTATCGATGTACACTTTTTCTTTTAAAGGATTCACTTCTGGATTGCGTGGTGGTTAGTTAACACCATCTCTTCGCGAAATGAGTTTATTGGGGAATAGCTTGTTTAGTGCTACAATTGAAGGGTTTGATGCGTGACTCGTGGCTCTATCTTATAAAAACAAAGTTTCTGCATTAAAGCCACCAAACTGTCGCAAAGATAGAGCTAGAAAATTCCTAACCATCTCGCAGTATCGCTCTGAACCCACCCTTTTTGGACACCTTATACAAAAACTCTAAAAAACCACGTACATGACAAATCAACACCTACATTTTTTTAATACAAGCAAGTTATTTTCTAATTAAAAAACACAATACAACATTTGAAAAGTCACATTTGCCAAAAAGCATTCAAAGTCTTAATATTAAAGAATTCTGAAATGCCATCTAATCATTTATCGATTAAAAAAGTGTATCATAGTACCACTGAATATTTAAACTAAAAAATTGTGTAACAGTGTGATTGCTATTATTTTTATTCTGCTTCTATGACCGTTATATTTTAAATTATTTTTGACTTGTATATCCATTTGTAATAGCTTTAGCACCAAATAAACGTATTTTATTATATTCTATTTAAATCATCATATCATTAACGTGGAAAATTCTATAATGGATACACCACATTTTTAATACTGATTTAGCAGCATATTTTTAATTTCTAAATATTTCAGTATTTTATACGCGTAGCGCATGAAGTAAAATTTCGAGTTTAGAAAAGCCTGAAAATTTGGTTTGGTCGCAAAGCGTTACACGACCAAACCAAATTTTCAGGCCTTTCTAAACTCGAAATTTTAATTCATGCCTAATTAAGGACTGGAAACACTTGTTCGGAACTTGTAATAATTATTAATTTAACAATTGCTGGTCAAATGTTAATAATAAGAAAAAGTTATAAACCGCTATTAATTTAGATCTTCAGATGTAGTAAGAACTCGTTTTGGTCATAATACTAAACTAGACAAACAAAACCCAGATTATTATATTTTTCCCATCTCCTTTGAACTGCATTTATCCTTTATTCAAGCACGAGGCCAAGGACTAATCCCCGCCCCTAAACCTCATTCCATCCCTTACCCCCTTATCCCGAAAACGGCGTCCTTTCCCTCTTAACGTCCTTGCAGTATCAAGGGAATATCCCGACGGCGAGTTAATACGCACTCATACACACAAGGTTCTGCTTGCTCGATATTTCGCGTCTCCCACGCGTCAACCCCTTTTATTTCCACCCCTCCTGGAACATCATCCCCCGTTCTCCGGGGATAATTTATATTAATTTCGCGTCGTGTATCTCGTGTCAACTATTTAATTAATATCGCAGTTTTTAATATCTCTCCAAGGTGTGGATTTTTAATGAGGCGGCGTTTCGGGATTGACTGAAAATAAGTCATTAATCTTGCATATTTCGCGTGATTTCAGGCATACTCTGTTGATTAATTAATTAATTATCACTCGTATTTGTTTGCGATAATTTTGGATCGTGTTTGTTTTAAAGATGTTTACAGATACATATTATTTTGTAAGAAAACTCTCAAATCAACACAATAATGTTTTTAAAGTAATACCCCCATAAAATTCAACATTTAGTGTTATTTTGTGGAGATTATACAGGAAAATTTTCTTAAAATATACATAAATATACATTTTTCGGCGCATACGCTGTAAATTTTCAGGCATTCGTTGTTTTTTGAAAAGCGTTTATTTTAAAACTTTGATCAAGTGTTTCTCCCTCTTCTATTTTCTTTTGTTTGAATCTATTAATAAGTACATATAAAAAGATTGTTATTCCTTACTTCACATTTTATTTGTAAAGTTAGGTGTACATTTTGAGACACAAGGTGCTCATTATCACTAACAAACCAGTTTATTATTAATAATAAGCATCTTTAGTCTCAAAATGTACATCTAACTATACAAATAAAAAGTGAAGTAAGGGATAACAAGCAGTATTTTTACGTGTAATAATCACTTCACGTAAACTCAAAACAAACAGCTATGACTAAGTGTAATTTTTAAAAATTAGTAGATTATTAAGGATAGATTTTTCGTGTTTGTTTTCTTGTATTTTGAATATGTAAAGTTATAATTTTACTGAAATGTAAAAACTAATTTAATTAATCTCTAACAATTACTTTGAAGTTGAATTAGTGTTGATTAGATCTTTTAAAACATAGATCCTTGAACGTTTTTGATTTCATTAATCAAACTTTCTACTTTAAATCTTTTATTAAATTAAAAAGTAACTCTTGAAATTCTACGGAGAATGAAATTCTATAAACAAATCGCTGCTGAGTACAGAATTCAAGGTTACAAAATATATTTAATAAATAATAGGTTTCCTTAAACTATATTCCATGATTTTTTCTTTTAAGTATAATTATCCCGATGCATAAGCTGTACATTTTTAAGCATTCGTCGTTTTTGATTGAGCATTTAAATTAAACTTTTTCACAAAGAACGAATTCCCACTAAATCTGTTCGTTACATGAACTCGACGCCTGCAATTATAAATCTGAAGTTACACTAACTTAAACCGTGACGTCAAAAACTTGAACTGAGTTCAACTTAGTGCAGTACAAACCAAGATGTTCTTCATGAAACTGGGTATCACTAAACTTTGTAAGAACAAATCAATTTTTGACCAGCTTTTGATTTGACAACCACTGAAAGAAACCCTATTTCTTAATCCATAATAAACAATTTCTTAGACAAACACATCATAGTAAAAGTCGACAATAATGTGTGAATATACACATCCTCCCCTACTCATACATAACTCAAACATTTTTCAAGTTATAAAATTTTTAGAAAGCACACTTTCACAATTGCTCGTGTGTACGTGCGTATATGTATGCACAAACGCTCGTGTGTGTTGGTGGCGTGCGTCGTTCTCCCTTTACATTTGTACACGAGTCTGGTGGTAATCCCATGTTGGGAAAGAGTATTACGTCCGAGAGATGATGGCTATAGAAATTGTGTATGAAAGGGGAGAAAAAGGAGAGATGAATAGCCCGAACTCGGGGAAAAGAAAATGTGGAAAAGGAAAGAATGAGCGTGCCGACCGCACGGAGGGCGGATATCAAGGAGGAGGAGGGGGTGGGAGAGGGAGAAGGGATAAGGGATTCCCTTCAGAAACAAAGTGATACAATGGAAAGTCGTCTAAAATAAATTAGAGAGTGTCCCAGGTTAAGGTCGAAAGAGAAATGTTTGGGGGAGGACTATGATAATTCCTTGTCTACTTTTTTCAAATTTAATCTAATGAACAGATTGTTACTCTAACTCCTACTAAATAGTATACAAATTGTTTATTTATTTTTATTGAAGCCATTTCTTGATTAGTTTTTAACGGAGAAAACTATCAGTTGTTCAAGTCCTGGGTCTCCAAACTATCTTCTTCGCGGGCCACAAATACAATTCTACATAATAAAGTCGGCCAAATCCGATTAATTTTATAAAATTATGAAAAATTTAAAGAACAATTGTTACAACATTTCAAAATATGACATTTACAAAAAAAATTACAAACAATCGCGGGCCGGATTCATGCAAGTCGCGGGCCGGATTTGGCACGCGGGCCGTAGTTTGGAGGCCACTGGTTTAAGTAATGAAGTAATGTTTTATTACTCTCGAAAACCAGGAAAGTCGGGGGATTTTATTGATAGGGAAAAGTTGGAAAATTAAATATACTTAGCGAAAAATTAGGGAATTATTAAATAATTGACAGTTATAAATATGCGAATAATAAAATTAAAGTGTTGACAAATTGTTAGGTATGTTCGCCTCCAATTCCCGTTACATATTACGAGGCCTCAATACGGCCAAAGGGATACCGAGAAAATTCCCGGTAGGTCGTAAATGTTTTGAAAAAATGTTTAAGCTGAGAAGATGTTGGATTTTTTTTAAAACAAACTGCGGGTTATTAGTAAGTTATGATTTTTCAAAATAAAGAATAATGAGGGTTCCAACAACACCGAGTTTACTAGAATGGTGATTTCAATTACAGGATAGTTTTGGAGTTAACGTTTTTAAGTTGAACAAAATCAAAACAATCCTATCCTAATACAGGGAGCTTTTCTTTAAAGTATACGTATTCCAAATTCCTGTTTGCCTGTTTGTTGTAAATCTTTAGATATTCTTTGGTTTTTTAAAAGAGTTTAATTTGAAGCTTTAAACAAGTGTTTTCCACTCCCAGACTAAGCATGAAGTAAAATTTCGAGTTTAGAAAAGCCCCGTGAAAATTTGTCGAGGGTCGCGCAGTGACCCGAGACAAATTTTCTGGGCTTTCTAAACTCGAAATTTTACTTTATGCGCCACTCGTATAAAACACTAAAATATTGTGAAATATACGTATATTTGAACTTCACTTAAAATCAGTATTATACGCGAGGCGCATGAACAAAAATATCGAGTTCTAAGCTCGAAATTTTACTTCATGCTTAGTTTGGGAGTGAAAATCACTCGTTTAAAGCTTCAAATTGAACTCTTTTATAAAAACAACAAATATCTAAAGATTTAAAACAAATAGGCGTCGAGCACTGGTCAACGTCTGGTCAATAATCCCTAAATGTATTGTGAAGATTATTCAAACCACTTTAATGATTTTTTAAATAAATCCTTAAAAATAACATTAACAGTAATCATAAAAAAAATCGAAATCGTTGACGATTAACCAAAATCATGAAAATATAAGAAAATGTATCAATATTGTGAATGGATATTAAAATTATTAAATAAATAAAAACAAATTCTGTCAACAGTTATCAAAGTCTAGTAGAAAATCAATAAAAATCGAGAATATTTATCGATATCGTTGAAAATGCCAAAGATGTTAAATTCCGTAAATATTATCTAAACCTGCTTTTAAATATTCATATTATGAATTATACCATAATAAGAATGTTGCAAAAAATTACAAATAAAATGAAATTTGGTAAAACTCTAGAATATAATAGGAAATACCATGTTTTCTCAATTTTTCTCAACTTATACACGTAAAATATACTACAAATGACAGATATTTCTTAAAAACAAATCAACAAATTCGAGAGTTAATAAATTCAATTAAATTGACAAGATGTTAACATTCAAAAAAACATTAACAAAAAAATTATAATTTGTTTGTATATAATTTATAATAATTGTAGAATGCTCTATGAGACGAAAATGAACCAATTCCAATGGTTGCTTATTTTTAAAAGAACTTATCGATTTGTTCTTTTAAAAATAAGCAACCAATGGAATTGGTTCATTTTCGTCTCATAGAGCATTCTACAAAAACTTAGAACGTCAATTTCCCGAGGGAAATGATCACTACTGATAATCCCCCTGTTTAAAATTGGCTCCAAGTGAAAAAACCTCTGCTTCCAATTGGCTCAAACTGAAAAGACTACTGGGTTTTAATGCTTTCAGTTGGCTCACATGATTTTACAATTTCTGCCAACTAAACAAACATCAAAAATGTCATCCCGTTTCGAAACAAAAATTTTATAGAAAGAGATAAGTGAATTGAAGAAACAACACTCACATACACAACAGCAGGTATTCCAAACATTTTTGAGGATATTTGCGGGGTAAGAAACTATGAGTTAATTGTACATTCAATAAATAATTTGTGTTGTAAGTTATAATAATAAATTACCAAATTGTACTTCAATGTAATAAATTACATTTGTTTGGTTACAATATTTTTGTTGAAACATTTTATGCATACAGGGTGCCCGTTTTTCGAGCGGCACTATGGGGATCTCACTTATTTGAAAAGATAGAGATCAGTTATATGTGGGCAAAGTTGCGTATTATACAGTGCTTACTAATAAACTGATTTCACATTTCAAATATCTTTAATTGTTTCGATGTAATTTTAAAAAAACTCAAATGCCCGATGTTTAAAAATTCTCTATATGTCTGTTATTTTTGATTCTATTCCAAATTGGTGAAAACATTCTTGAAGCAACTGTTTACGACATGCCTTATGAAGTAGTAGTAAAACTGCAAAGTACAACTTTTGTTTTTTTCTTATGGGTGCATATGAAGATATGTATATCATTGAACAGCATCTTTTACCCTGATTTTAATGACACAACAATAGATTTTTTAAAAGCCAACATGTTTTACACATGTTGGCTTTTAAAAAATCTATTGTTTTTATGATATGTTGCTATAAAAACAATCATGTCAAGCCCACAAAAAGAATTTATTTGCGTAAAACAATATATCCCATCATTAATAGTCTTCCTGTTAAATAACATTTCAACTGTTGTATAGCAACTTGGCTTTGTTTGGTTGCCATAGCAACTTGAACAACAACAATAATTAAACAAAAGCCTACATGTGGAATATCGTTGAAATCAGAATTAAAAATGTATTTTAATGATGTGCAAAAAATTGTATGTTTGGATAAGAAAAAGTTGAGTCTATTAAACAAAAACGAATCAACCTGAATATTATAATCGTTTTCCATTCGATCAGTCATAAAATGTTGACTCTAGAAAGTTAATACAAAATTTGCAAAAAATAAAAAATAACAGAGATTTGGACGATTTTTATAAATCCTAAATTTCAGCTTTTTTTTTACAGTGTGGCCCAAATTGAATAGACACGTATAGTCTTAGATATACTTAGATATACAGAGTGCTCGTTTTCGAGCGTCACTATGGGGATCTTGCTTATTCGAAGAGATAGAGAATCGGTTAATAGGAGCAAAATTGCGTATTTTAGTGCTTATCAATAATCTAGAAATATCTTCAATTGTTTTGATGTACAGGGTGGCCTAAATTGGATGTTACTATAGGGAATCTCAGTTATTAGAAGAGATACAAAAAAATCGATGGCCCACCCTCGTGCCCTTTTTTCGAGACAAACTTAATGCCAAAAACAGAAATTAGCTATCGTTTTTTGTTTTCAAGTTATAGCCAAAAATTCAATATTTTCCATTTTCGATTTGTATTAATATCTCAGTCATTTATTATTTTATCAAGATAAGAATTGTATGTTCTAAGGTACTTTTTCTATCTTCTATCTTCATTAATAAAAGAGATACAGCCCAAAGTTATATTTTTTAAATAGAAGTCATAGTTGGCTGTGCTATTAAAAAAATGGTTATTTTTTTCCCTTTTCATTGGTATATAACATGTTGATGTTTTATTTGAAATTTATTGAAATACATTATATTTTATTAAATTTTAAATGTTCTTATTAATCGCAGTAGGCATGTTTAATATTAAATTATTAATTGCTGGAATTTGAGTAGGCTTATATTAGGATGTGATATTAATAACAATTATTTCGAAAAAATTAAATGAAAATAAATGGATAATATACCTAGGTTTTGTATATTGACACACCAGATTTCAGATTCATTTTTCTTAGGTTCTTTGATTATTTGTCATAAAATGACATTGATATATGAATACCATGTTGCCATTTATTAATTAGTTGACAAACAGTGGGATTAATAAATGAAACCTGTTCCGCCGCGAAATTAATCTTTACGACAGGGTAATTAAGCACATGGCAACCATCTGTAAACATAACCTCAAATTTATTTTGAAGACAAAAGTGACAATTACAACCAGAGTATCCAACCAATTATCCAACTTTATTAAAAAAAAACCACCAAATCTGATTGGTCAATACAAAAAAACGATTATACTAGAGATTGGCAGAAAAATTACAATAAATGCTCAAATTGATTGCCATTGTTCAAAATGCATGAGTTATACCTATTTATGACGCTTCTACATGCATTATGCATATGAATATGAGATATAGAATTTACAATATTTATGAAATTTTGTCGTAAAATATAGATATTATTATTTAATTTATATAAACTGTCCTTTATATAGCCCCAAAAAAAGAAGTCCAGCGGTGTTAGGTCCGAAGATCGCGGAGGCCATTTTACCGGTCCATTTGTACCCAACCATTTTGCTCCAAAATTAACATTTAATAAATTTGTCACTTCTCTGCAATTATTAAATGTTCCCCTTGAACTAATGGCAAATTGTCCAAATAGTTCTCAATAATATTTTGTTGTAAAATGGCTGTAAATTTTCGTCCATTCAAGTTTCCCTCGTGAATTTTGTAACACAAGATTCGGTTTCCCAGTAGAACACACCAAACACTAAAACCAAATCTACCTTGTGCCTTAACATCAACAGTCTGATGTGGGTTAGAATCGGCCCAATAATTGGCATTGTGCCTATTGAATATTCCCGCGGAGCTTATGTATGCCTCGTCGGTCCAAATAATGTCGTTGTAAAAGTTCGGATTTGTTAATCATTTAGCTTTGTACCAGTTACAAAATTCTAATTTTCGTTCAAAATCCTCAGGGTTCAAATGGTGTCTTTTTCGAATCGTGTAAGGACGGATTTTTTTTTCAGAATCCTTAATGCTAGATTTCTTCAAATTCTTTGTTTGTCTTCTATTTACCTACTTGATATTTCTGGATTTTCAATTACAGCCCTAACAACACTGAATCCAAGTCTAATATATTATATTCTCTGGATCTCGGGATAGTAAAGGAACCGTGGTTGATGAGATTCGTCATCAACCGCTGGAATATGGATTTGTCGGACTGTCTTCTTTCCGGATATCGAGTATAATATGTTTCCAATGTAATATTAGAATTACTTTTGCTTTGAATAAAATATAACATCAACATATTATATATCAATAAAAAGAGAAAAAAATAACATTTTTATTAATAGCACAGCCAACTATGACATATCTAAAAAATAAAACATTGGGCTGTATCTCTTTTATTAATGAAGATATAAATAATCTGTAAATTGCTTTCAATTCTTATCTTGATAAAATAATAAATGATTAAGATATTAATAAAAATCGAATATATAAAATATTGATTTTATGCTATACCTTGAAAACAAAAGACGATAGCTAATATCTGTTTTCGACATTGAGTTTTTCTCCAAAAAAACAGCTCGAGGATACGCCATCGATTTTTTTCTATCTCTTCTAATAACCGAGATTCCCTATAAAAGCAGATTATTGATAAGCACTAAAATACGCAACTTTGCCCCTATTAAACGATTCTCTATCTCTTCAAATAAGCAAGATCCCCATAGTGACGCTCGAAAACAGGCACCCTGTATATCTAAGTATATCTAAGATTATACGTGTCTATTCAAGAACTTATCTGACAGAATGTACCTCAGGCAATGATAATTACGTAATTTTGTTGATCTCTCGAGTCTCTTGCTTCAGGTAAGCGATGTAAATGACGAGAAGCACACCAATTTAAAACGAACAATAATAAAACAGTTGTAAATTACGCCGATGACACAAATATTCTCGTCTAGGGACTGGAATTGAACACATTGATAAACAATACAAACTTACTCTTAATTCAAGTAAAAGAATGTTGTTTTATTCTTCATTCATTCTTGCGTATGGACCCGCTAACAAAAACCATGATAGAGATACCATGAATTTAGACGATCAAGAATTTATTATATCAGAGTCGGTGAAGTTTTTAGGTGTTTATATTGATAATAAAATAAACTGAAAAAGTCATACACATAAAACGGAGAATAAGCTAAATTTAGTATTGTACACTCTCAGAGAGCTGTCAAAATACTTAAATAAATCGGTGGTAAAAACAGCCTACAGCGCTAACTTTGATAGTATTATGCGACATGGCATAATATTTTGGAAGAACAAGTCAAGTGGAAAACAAATCTTTGTACTTCAAAAAAAAGCACTTCGCATAATATATGGTTTAAAATATAGAGAAACATGCCGTGGTTTATTTCGGACCTACAAACTAGTATATTTTGAACTTCGCGCTAAATGAGTGTGTTACACGCCTGGCGCATGAAGTAAAATTTTAGTTTAAGCTTAATCAAGGAGTAGAAACACATGTTAGAAGTTTCAAATTAAACACTTCTATAAAAACTAAGAATGCGTGAACATTTACAGAGTATGATCGACATATATATACTTGAAGGAAAAATTCCCCGAATATACACTCAATGACATTAGAAGCGTAACACCCAGAAGGAGTTATTATTTTAACTTAATTTTTTGCCAGTGTAGTAGTCTTACATCAAGAATAAAATGATTACATTTTTAAGAAATTTTATTAAAAAACAATCTAAAAAAAATTAATAATGTGTTTGGCGACCCCTTTGCTGTATACACTCCTGTAGACGTCTGGGCATCGACAATATGAGATGGTCGATGTCTTCTTGAGGCATCTCGTTCCAAGAAACTTGAATTTCATCGCTCAACTGTGCTAGAGTCTATGGAGAATGGTGCAAAGAGAATATTCTTCTTCCCATGATATCCCACACATGTTCAATGGGATTTAAATGCGGCGAACGGGGCGACCACGCCAAAACATTAACACCAGCTTCATTAAGAAAGTTCATAGTTCGAAGAGCAATATGGGTACGTGCGTTATCTTGTTGAAAACGTACGTCTGGGCGGCCATCTAAATAAGGCAACAAAGTCGGTCGTATGACGTCTTCAACATAACGCGCAGCTGTCATACTGCCTCGAATGAATACAAGAGGTGATCGACTACCATAAGCAATAGCCCCCCAAACCATTACTCCAGCAGTCCTGTGTACATGCCTCTTAATAGCAAACCTAAGATCAGGTCGTTCTCCACGGTAGCGCCGTACCCTTCTACGGCCATCATGCGTGCAAAATCGTGATTCATCGCTGAATACATCGTGCCATTCTGCCTCCCAATGCTGCCGTTCTCTGCACCAGTCCAACCTTTGACGACAGTGTCTCGCTGTTAAAGGAAGCACTAATCTTGGACGGTACGAAAGAAGCCCAAAGGATTGAATGCGGCGATATAAGGTTCGCATACTAACGGGTCTACCTTCTTCTCCAATCCATTGATCACCGATTTGACGCGTAGTAGCGAAACGGTCTCGCAGGGCTATTTGTCTTAAGCGCCGATCTTGACGTTCTGTGGTACGCCTTGGTTGACCAATTGGTCTTCTTCTTGCTCCTCTACCTTCTTCTGTCCATACCTGATACACACGTATTACAGTTGCTGCAGTGGAATCAATACGGCGGGCAATTTCGCGATAGGACATACCGACATCTCGATAAGCAACAACTCGACCCCGGTCAAAATCGCTCAAATGGTAATATTGTGGACGTCTTCGGACTCGAGGCATTTAATTTAAGCTGTTTCTATGATTTCAATGGATGATTTATTATACTACATACTACGATTTTATAAAAGAGTTAAATTTAAGTGATTCCACTCCCAAGTTAAGCATGAAGTAAAATTTAGAGTTTAGAAAAGCCCCGCGTAGAAAATTTATCAAACGCGACCCTTGATAAATTTTCTACGCGGGGCGACCCGAGACAAATTTTTACATTTTTCCTTTACTTTTATCCTACATTAAGTTGTAACGTAGGTTCTTATTTGTTGTTTCATTATTATTGTAATGTACATCATACAGGTGTTTGTATGATGCGTCTGCGCACACGTCTTAACAACTGCGTATGCGCCAGTATGTATCCGGAGCGAAACGACGGAACGTGTCTTGTTAATTGTAAAATGGTTAATAGTGTTTTTGGGGAAATAAATTGTGTTATTGTGTAGTAGTGTAATTATCTATGAACCCTACTCCATACACCACCCGCATAAACATTACAGTGGCGACGAGGATTATTTTAAAGGACAAACACGTGCTACTATCGGTGAAGAATTTCAAGAAAAATGGCGGATTCAAAATTCGCACTTGGAATGCAGATCGAGTTCGATCCAAAGAATATAGACTGGGATGTGTACCGTGGCAGAATGGAACACTTCTTTGACGCCAACGGGATCGTGGACGTTCAGAAGAAGAAGTCAATTATTTTAAACAACTTGTCCCAGGAAGCGTATAAATTATTGGCCGATCTGCTATTGCCAACAAAAACCGCAGATGCTACATATGATAACATAATCGAAACTCTAAATGACTTTTATGTAGAAGAGACGGCAGTTTTTGCCGAGCGTTATCTTTTTTATGCCTCACGCAAGACACCTGAGGAGTCAATGCAAGAATGGGCTGCAAGAATAAAAAACCTAGCAACAAATTGCGAGTTCGGGGTGCATCTGGAAACTGCTCTTCGAGATAAATTCATAACAGGTCTCGAATCAGGAAAAGTTCGTGATAAGTTATTTTCTCAAGGAAAAGAAATAACATTTAAAGAATCACTAGCAATGGCTAAAAATACAGAAATTGCCATGACCGGATATGGAATCCATGATGGAAAGGGAGCCGGGAATATAAAGCAGGAGGAAATCCATAAAATGAATCAGCGACAAACCCATTCAAACCGTGCGAAAAAGGCAAATTCGACAGAAGATGGACGCAGGGGTGCTCAGTCAGGAAGTGCGCGCGCCGATGGTGATAGGCGAAGACATCCGAATCAACGAGGACCAGCACTGCACGGCGCATGTACGAGATGCGGCCGTGTCAATCATTCATCGCAGGATTGCCGTTTTAAGAACTACACCTGTGATAACTGCGGTATTAAAGGTCATCAGAGAAATGTATGTAGAAAGAATAACAATGCAAATTTAAAACAGTTAAATTCTAACACCAACGAAGCCTCTCTATTTCAATTAAAATCATACTACGGTAAACCAATATTTGTAAATGTTAATATAATAAACGTTCCGCTTCGTATGGAATTAGATTCAGGGGCTGCTGTTTCCGTTATTTCTAAAAAAATATATGACTTAAAATTTCGCAAAATACCACTAGAGAATAGTAGTTTAGAGTTAATTACGTATACGGGAGATACAATATATCCAGTGGGTTGTATTTCAGTAGATATGAAGTACAATAATGTAGTGCGCCCGATTAAAATGTATGTAGTAAACAAAGGAGGCCCCCCATTATTAGGACGCGATTTTTTATCAACTTTTAATTTAGGATTTCGAGAATTAAAATTTATAAATACACATGCTTCTCATGAATCAAACAAAATTGTTGATAAATTTCCGAAATTATTTTCTAATATAGTGGGAACTTTTAATAAATTTAAATTAAGCCTGAATATTGACAAAGAGGCAATGCCAAAATTTTGTAAACCCAGAAGTCTGCCGTTTGCTATGAAAGCAAAAGTGGATGCGGAAATAGACCGGTTAATTAGTGCAGGGGTTTTAGCACCCATTATAAATAGTTCATGGGGCACACCAATTGTCCCGATTTTAAAACAGGATAATACAGTACGAATCTGTGGAGACTACAAAATTACGTTAAATCCACATTTGAGTGGGGATAAATATCCGCTTCCGCGTATAGAAGACTTATTTTATAAGTTACAAGGGGGTGAATTATTTTCTAAAATAGACTTAACGCATGCTTATCAGCAAGTGTTGCTGGATGAAAAATCCAGAAAACTAACAGCTATATCAACTCATAGAGGCACCTTTATGTATAATCGCTTACCTTTCGGTATAAATTCCGCGCCCTCGCAATTTCAAAGATTAATGGAAGAATTGCTAGGACGTTTGGAAGGCGTATGTGTTTTCTTAGACGATATTTTAGTAACGGGGTCTAATTTTTCACAGCATTTAAAACGTTTGAAAAATGTGTTAAGAATTTTAGAAAGTTCAGGGTTCACTATCAGAAAAGAAAAATGTGTATTTTTTCAAAATAAAATATCATATTTAGGACACGTAATAGATAAAATGGGTTTACATAAATCGCCGTCAATGATTAAATCGATACAGGATATGCCGAAACCGCAAGATCCCACACAAGTTCGGTCATTTTTAGGAATGGTAAATTATTACCACAAGTTTATTCCAAACTTACCGAATATTGTGCACCCATTATATCAATTGATTAAAAAGAATAATCAATTTAAATGGACAGAGGAATGTCAAGTTGCTTTTGAAAAGATTAAGAATATTTTAATTTCTGACAATTTTCTCGCCCATTACGACCCAAAACGTGAATTAAATTTAACTGTTGATGCTTCAAATCATGGAATAGGTGCAGTGTTATCACAAGTTTATGAATCGGGAATTGAGCGTCCGATTGCGTACGCTTCGCGTACTTTAACATCTGCCGAGCTAAGTTACTCACAAATAGACAAAGAAGCATTAGCGATAGTATTTGGAGTAAAAAAATTTTACCAATTTGTATACGGTCGAAAATTTAATTTAATAACAGACCACAAAGCACTTGTTTCAATATTTGGCACGAAACAAGGAGTTCCAGTTATGGCAGCAAACCGATTACAGCGTTACGCTTTATTTTTAACTGGATTTGATTTTGACATTAAATACGTGAAATCAAATGAAAATAGCGCAGATTTTTTGTCACGAATGCCGATTAAAGACTTAAAAAATAACGATTGCGAAAACGACAAAATTAATTTGTTTAATTATATTGCAGAGGGTAATTTCATTGTAGATGTCACAAAAATTAAAGAAGAATACGAAAAAGACAACTTATTAGCAAGGGTTCGCGATTTTGTTATAAATGGATGGCCAAACGAAACAGATATGGATTTAAAACCATTTTTAAAGCGTAAAAATGAAATAAATATTCAAGATGGAATTTTAGTTTGGGGATACAGGGTGATTATACCGGAAACGTTACAACAGAACATTTTAAACGAACTGCACAGCACTCATATGGGCATAGTAAAAACTAAATCGCTGGCACGCTCATATGTGTGGTGGCCCGCACTAAATACCGATATAGAAAAACTTGTTAGTTCATGCGATGCATGTCAAACTTTTAGGTCAAACCCAGCGAAGTCAAAGTTACAAAATTGGCCTGTGCCTAATAGGGTGTGGGAGCGATTACACCTAGATTTTTTAGGACCGTATAGGGGACTGTATTTTTTGGTTATCACTGATTCGTTGTCAAAATGGCTCGAAGTATTTTCTATGAAAAAAATTACTGCTTTTGAAACAATCGTGAAACTAAGGGAGTTATTTGCTAGGTTTGGTGTACCTGAAACAATTGTCACAGATAACGGACCACAATTAACTTCGTTCGAATTTAAAAACTTTTTAGAGCAGAATAGTATTAAGCTTATTTTTACTCCCCCGTACCACCCACCGTCAAACGGGGCGGCGGAAAAATGCGTCGGTACCGTAAAATTATTTTTAAAAAAAGAAACATTAAATAAATTCAAAATAAATGATATTGATGTTTCAATACAAAGATTCCTAATTAATTACAGGAATACGGAACATTGTACAACCGGTGAATCTCCTGCACGGATATTTTTAGGAAGACCGTTGCGTACTAGACTAGATGCAATAAAGCCAAGCCAAACTTACAGAAAAACTAAGGATATAGAAATTATTCATAAAAACATTGCAAAAAGTCAAGAGCGTAATTGTCGTAATTTTAAGTCAAATAGAATTGTAAAATTTAAGGTAGGTGACGAGGTACTAACTAGAGATTATCGTGTTAATAAACCAGTGTGGAAACCCGCGGAAATTACCAAAGTGTGCGGAGAAAATACGTATCAAGTAAAAATAGGTGATACGCTATGGACAAGACATACGGATCAATTATTAGCTTGTCACTCGAGTGAAAGTGCGCAAATAAAACAAAATAGTGACGTAACAGTGAACAATAGTGATAATACGGAAAATGCGGATACTGATTGTGCAGATGAAAACTCATTAGACAATAATGAAGTCGAAATTCAGGAAGATAATTTGATAGAATCAGGTCAATCAACTAATCAGCAGTTGTCTAAGGATTGTTCATCTGAAGAGGTTCTGATAAGACCTCAACGTTTTAGAAAACCACCAAATCGGTTGAAATATTAATTTGTATGACATAAGGGGAGAAATGTAATGTACATCATACAGGTGTTTGTATGATGCGTCTGCGCACACGTCTTAACAACTGCGTATGCGCCAGTATGTATCCGGAGCGAAACGACGGAACGTGTCTTGTTAATTGTAAAATGGTTAATAGTGTTTTTGGGGAAATAAATTGTGTTATTGTGTAGTAGTGTAATTATCTATGAACCCTACTCCATACACCACCCGCATAAACATTACAATTATTATTGGCATAACCTCATAATAAATGACATTTGTCACGTTTTTCACAAGGCACGCTAATTATAATTTTAAAAAAATATAATTTTAAACAAAAAATTTAAAAAAAAAATGACTAAAACATTGAACAAAAACAAGAAATTAAGCTTTATTGGATTTAGAAAAATAATGTCTAATGTAATAAAATTAAAAAATTATAGGCAGCTATTTAAAAATCGTAAGTTGGCTATTATTTGGGAATGAAGTTATTAATGAAAAAAAATATATATTCATGTCATTTTTCAGTATCTAAACAGCCATTGACTTAGAATTTTAGTTCAATAAAATCGGTCAATAAATACAAGCGTTTTATATCGAACACCCGGTAGATTTCAATGATCTGCGCCAATCACGAATTAATAATTCATAAATTAAAACGCCACGGAATTAGAGAGCCAGCCTTACAACGGTTCAATTCCTACCTGCAAAACAGATCGCAAAGCGTAATCATCAACAAATATGGAAAACTAGTCACACGGCTCCTACACTTTGCATTATCTTTGTAAAAGACTTCATTTCAGTATTAGCAAATTCTTCCCAGAAAATAATCAGCTATGCCGACGACACATATTTTTTTATCTCAGGCAAAAGTGTTGAAAATGTAATGTCGCAGCCAGCTTCTCTCTTTTCTAAAGTTAAAGATTGGTTTATCAAAAATAAATTGACAGTTAACAACGAAAAACCAAACGATATAATGTTTAAAAGTCGATCTTTCAAACATGTAAATGACACGGATTTATTGATGGAATTAGTTAACTCTACGAAATTTCTAGGAGTCGAAATAAACAACTAATTAACTGGATGAACACATATTAGTTATTTAAAAGCGAAATTTACCACTATAATATACACCATCCGTAACCTTCGTTAAACTTCGTAAGTGTGGCGCGAAAAAATATTCGCTTAATGTTTAACTTAAATCAATTACACTCTAGTAAAATGGTGTTAATAGAACAAAAGATCTACTTTTATAAGACATTGTAAAGTTCATAGCTAACAAACTAAAAATAAAGAGGAATTAGTGTTATACCACAGACACATTAATTCTTTGATAAAGCTCCTCAGCAAGCCGGAATTAATCTCTACAATAAACTTCCAGAGTCGTTGACATGACTAAAATGTAGTAAATTTAAGGTTAACTTACAAGCTTTTTTCAAATTAATGCATTCTACAGTATAGAAGATTTCTAGAGTTCTGAAATAACTTAAAGTCACCTAATTGAATAACTTTGACTAAGTTTTAAGTATTATTTAATACATATACCGCTTATATCGTACATTTAAATGTGTCAATAAATGTCGTTATATTCTATTAGTAGTCTATATTGTAATATTTTATTTTGAACCATTTATAGTATACCTATATATATATATATATATATATATATATATATATATATATATATATATATATATATATATATATATATATATATATATATATATATATATATATATATATATATATATATATATATATATATATATATATATATATATATATATATATATATATATATATATATATATATATATATATCTATGACGTGTATAATATTTTAAAGGTCAACAATGAAGGACCAATAAACAATTTGATTTGATTGTATACGGATTGTTATTTTGAAGGAATAGCTTTAGAGCAACTGAAATCTTCGTATTTCAAAAATTTGCCATTCGGATTATTCTTAAATTGCAGTTCAGGGAGTTATGCCTAGGAAAATTTAAAGACAATGGACTACACACACTATTTGAATTTTACATATTTGATTGTGTCATGTTCTTTTTAAACCACATTAAAGGAAGTGACAAAAAAATCGATTACAAAAGTGGAACACACGACTTCATTTATCCAAAACATAAATTAAAAATCAAATCATTACATGGGCATTAAATTTTGAACGCACTTCCTAACAACATAAACATAACACAAAACAATTCAAGACCCAGCTAGATGATCACACCATAAACATCGAACCAATTTAATAAAAGAATTTCTGGAACATAGAATGTTGAAATAATATCAAAAACGCATATGAAGATAAAATGCTAAGAGGTACTCTAGATTTTATTTAATTTCAATTTTTAATGTATTTAGCACTATTACAAACAATTCAGCATTATAATGTTTTTTTATTTCAAAATGTTTACAAACTTTAGAATAATAATTGCCAATTATTATTGTAACAATGTGAACATTTTAAAATGTGTGCGTGTTTTTGAAAAGCATTAAATGTGAAGCTTCTAACTAGTGTTTTCACTCATTTATGAAGCATGAAGTAAAGTTTCGAGTTTAGAAATACCTGAAAATTTGGTTTGGTAGCGTAGCGAAGCGAAGCAGTCAAAGCAAATTTTCAGGCATTTATCAATTCAAAATTTTACTTCATGCGCCAGGCATATAAAACATTGAAATATTGTAAAGTTCAAAATATATTACTTAATTGACAATATTTTAGTGTTTTATACGCGTGGCACATAACATAGAATTTCGAGCTTACAAAAGCCTAACAATTTGGTTTGGTCGCTCCACTTCGCTACGCGACCAAACCATTTTTTTTCGAAATTTTACTTCATGCTTAATCAAGGAGTGGAAATAATCATTGGAAACTTCAACTTGGATGTCTTTGAAGAACAACGAATGCCTACAATTTGATACCGTATTTATATGCATACTTAAAACTATAATTCACTGTATGGTGCATAATTATACAAAAAAAAGTTTTACTCTCCTTCCCTTTATTTAAAAATTCAAGTAAATATATGTATACACTCGCAATTTATTTTATAAAACACTTTTGTTTTTTTTTATCACTTTCTCTTTTTAAAATATGCCGGGTAATAATAAAGTGGTCGGAGGTTGTTATTTCTGCACGCGAAGGGGGTGCGATTATTAGATCACCGACATACGTTGCACGTGAGAGGGAGGTGGTGGAGGGGGGCAGGGTTGGTTACCACTTTATGACGCGCTGATTAGACCTACTTATTGATCGGGGGTGCCAGAAATTCAACGGAGAATTTCCAGCCCCAGGAACGCACGCAGAATGTGCTCTTTGTTTCATCCATCCCCCATCAGGTGCATTACGCTCGGGCACTCTATTAGAGAGAACTTTAATTCATTGTTTGGAAAATAACTTGAATTTCTAGAATAGTGTTGTTATGCTGTATTTCGTTGAATATTTATTAATTTTAGGATTTGTTTAAATTATTATTTAATTATTTAAAATCACAATTATACAAATTTTTCTAAAATATTGCTGTTATTCTTGTTTGCTTAATGCCCTTAATTATATAGATTTGTTGACTAACTACATTAATCTGAAATTTAGTTAATTTTATGTTTTGGATAATTTAAATAATATACAGATTTAATATTCTTCTTTTTGTTACGTCAAGTGTTTTCTATTAATTATTGTAGTACTTTCTTTCTTCACTGATTACTTTTATTATACTAAATGTACATTTCGAACACTATGTGTTAATTTTCAATAGTAATACCATTTTATTTGTCAATTGTACTACTATTGAAAAAGAAAGCATAGTGTTTGAAATGTATATATAGTATAATAAAAGTAATCAGTTAAGAAATAAATTACTACAATAATTAATATACAGATTTTAAATATATTAGTGAATTTTAAATAATTATAATAAGATGATTACAATAATTATGTAAATATATAATAGCACATGACAATGTTTCCCTCCCTCGGCCTTATCCAACATTTTTAAGCCAGGATACACTCACTAATGTTTTCTTGTCTTGACAAGAACTGATAAAACTTCAGTTTCTCCTAACTCTAGAAGATAAACTTGAAGAATTGGTCTGCTAGGAACGAAACTAATATATTTTAATTTTAAAATAAATAAATTATGTAAATTTCATATTACTTATATTAACAAAAATAATAAGTTTATTCGACAAATAATGAATACACTCTAAATTAAAAACTTTGGGAAAACCATTCTCCAAACGAATCAAAAATACATAATAGTAATTAATGCAAAAATATATTTAAAGCAATATAAACAACAGGAGACATATTTTAATAAATACATTTCACGTGTAAGAACGATATATTATTTTTTTCAAACATGACTTCCGTGGTTTTTGTCCGGCGCATGCACCATTTAAGTGACACAAATATACCTTATTTATCTGGGCTAAACAAAAATCAATTGCGTTACGCATGAAACCCAAAACAGCAGCACAATTGAATAATGAAAACTAGAGGGATGCGGATTAATGGGATTTCAATTTTTTGTCGGTGTTGTTTCGGCGGTGTTCTTTTAAAAGGGTTGACAGTTACATTGTGTTCGTGAATGTACATTAAAATTTAACGACACTTTTTTTCAACTAGAGCGTTTTTTAGAAATAAAATCAATGAAAATGTATAATAAATTGATTGTTCAATTGAACACATTTATAAAAACAACGAATTCATGAATAATTACTGTAATTACTGTAATTATCAAACTAACAAAAAATTCCCTGTATATTAACACTTTCAAGCTATACAAAGAAAAACTGTGTATCAAAGTTATTCTTCGGATAACTTAAAAATGTTTATTAATAACTAAGAAGAAACGTGTAAGATAATTTATTATCTTAGGTTTCTATGCTTTTTGCGGGCTATGTTTTTCATTTTTATTGCGAGACATTACCCTTACTTTTTTGAAAATACAGTAATGTCGCCTGAAATGCGTCACATTTTTATTAATATACGTACGTATAGGAGCAGAAGAGGGCGAACTTTATAAAAATGAAACAAATTGTTATGTATAAAAAATACGTCGTCGGAGGAAAGGAATTGCGCTCGACAATTTTTTAAGGGTGCTTTATTTTAATATTTCATAAGGAAATATTAATGATAGGTTAAGTTTTTGGATATGTATTATAAGAGAAAATAATAAATCAAGAGATATTAAACTTTAATATATATATACAAATTTGAAGAAGTTTATTTAGTGTTAACAATAAATTAAACATTGTTCACTGAAATATTCATTGTTAGAAGGACATAAACATGTTCGATGTGTTTATTTTAGTTTTCAAAGTAAAAGTTTGTTAATTTGATTTTTGAAGACAATGTCTGTTTATAATATTGAAGATCGAATAGAAATTGTAACCGCATATATGCATTATGACATTTTATCCAAGATGATTTTTTGGGTTAATTGTTTGTAATAATTTAAAATTCTAAAAACAAAGAGTTCCAACATGTTTGTGTCCTAAAAATTAACATTTCGTAGAAAAATGTTTGATTTACTGATAATAACAAAAAAATGTTTCAAACTTGTACGACAATAACAGTTAAGATGAGGTACAATTTTTTCCATGTAAATCCCTATGGCCATACTTAAATTAAACGCACGGTATACTGCAATTAGTAGGTCATTAATAAGTCTAATAGATAATAAAGTTATTTGTTAATATAAAACTCTTTAACAATTTTGCAAAAGGTGATATTTTTAGGTTGGGGAGATGACCTCTTTGTTAAAATGACCGATTCAATTAGTGATGGGCACAATCGATTATTATAATTAATTATATTTGTTGAAAGCATAATATAATTAATTTAAACTACATTTTATGTAGACAAAAATGAATAAATCGAATGTTACTTTATTTTACTTAGATTAAAAGGAAATACGTTTCCATTGCATAATGATTTTAACTATTATAATCGGTTACAATAATTGATTATAATGCCCATCTTTAGTTCTAATACTAAACATTTGATTAGAAATATTTTAAACTACCGTTCTATATCAATGAATATTTATAACTTTAAGAATTCAATAATATATTCTTATTATTACTATCACTCGTTTTGCTTTTGAATAATATTTAATAAATAATTAATGCATTATTACATTTCTAAAATAATCGATGCATTTATAAAATTATATAAATATAAAAAATCCACACCCATTAAGCAGTTTTGACCTTGATTAATAATTACTAAACCATGGTCAATGTATTTCCAGTAATTTATGAATGAGAACGAAACCTGAAAGCATTAATAATTTATTAAGAATAAACAGCAGGTGCAGGTATGTCTATTTTTTCCTGTTGTCATATTTAACTAATATTGATATCATCCTTAAATACTATTCAGAACCACATGAACTATACAATAATATGGTATACTGTGTTATTACGGGTGTTAGTGCTGTTATCGAACTGGAACTTTAAAAAGCCGTTCTGCATAAATTATTTACTAAAAAGTTTTTATTATAGACTGGAATTATCTGTATATTATTTAAACAGCTTTACAAAATGTTGATTCTATATGTTCCGTAATTTATATTAAAAAATAATGTTCTTGTCTGGAGATTTAATAAATTTAGAAGGATTGCTATTTTCTCATAAAATTTGTAATTATTTATATATTCATTAACGAGAACTCTCGCTTGTTTGTTTTACAATAATTGTATTAAATAATGCTAAAGTGTTCATTTCAACAATGCAGATACATCGGACACAAATCAAGAAATTTTAGCACCTTCTACATCGAGTGGACCAATAACACGCAGCAGATCTAGACTACAAGTCCTTAGTTTACAAATCAAATGTACTGACAGTGAACGTGACATCTATCACTCAGTATACAAAAAAGCTCCTGAGAATGGCAGAAGTGATGCTGCCGAAACGTAGAGCGCAAATAAATCAACCAACGCGAGAAAGCAGCCCAAAAAACTCAAGCCAGTTATATTTTGCTCGCGAAAACCTAAAAATAAATATTACAAACCTTCATGGGGAAGAAGTTCTACACCAACTAAAAAGATACGAAAAATTAAGGACAAGACGTGGACGACTACTGTGTGATCTAACATAAAATATCAACATTTATAGCAAAACAATGGCAACCTTTTTCGGAACAAATGCACTCATTTGTAAAAAACTCTTCTCATCTCCTGGAAATTATTCACGATATTAAATTGGACAGTGACGACCTCCTTATCAGTTTCGATGTTAAATCCCTATTCACAAAAGTACCCATAAAAGAAGCTCTAAAAATAATAGAAGAGAAACACAGTCCTCCGAAGGATATTATGGAATTGGCAAACCTCTACATACTTTAGCTATAACAACCAAAAGTACAAACAAATAGAAGGTGGTCCGATGGGTTCACCACTATCACCAATTGTAGCTAATCTTTACATGGAGTTTTTTAAGAGAAAGCTTTGAGCAGTTATATTTTAAAACCAAAACTATGGCTAAGATAGGTTGATGACACATTAGTGATTTGGCCTCATAGTAGAAACAATGCAGACACGTTTTTGGACCATTTGAATAGTATTCACCCTAACATTCAATTTACTATGGAAATAGAACAAATTGACAAACTTCCGTTTTTAGATATTTTACTTTACAAAACATCAAATGGCAACCTGGGACATTCTGTTTATAGGAAAAAACTCACACAAATCGATACCTAAACGCCGACTCACATCATCATCCTGCTCAAATTAGTTCAGTAGCCAAAACATTAATTACACGTTCTTTCAAACTCACAGATCAAAACAACATACTTTCGGAAATAAATACACTCAAATTCATTTTATAATCAAACAAATTCCAAGAAAACACAATAAACAAACTAATTGAGAGGGCCAATACACCAAAACCTATAAACATTATAAATACAGATTATACGATCACAATAACTCTTCCTTATATAAAAGGAGTTACAGACAAAATTTCGAATATTTTTAGAAAATTGTACATCCACACATCGTTCAAACCATATCTTACGATAAAACAACTTTTACGTAGCCCTAAAGACAAAATTTTCCTTGAAAAATAAGGAATATACAAAATTCCCTGTGAAGACTGCCATAAATCATATATCAGCCAAACCAACAGAAGAATTAGCGTCAGACGAGAAGAACATAAATTAGCCATAAAAAATCACGACCAAAATTCCTCATTATTCCAACATACATTTGATACAGACTATAACATAGATTTTGAAAATACTTCGGTAATTAGTTCTATCCCAAAATTTGAAGAAAGAATCGTACGGGAAGCCATAGAAATAGAAAAGCATCCTCTGTGCCTGAATAACCGAGATGATGGCACAAGATTACAAACCACATGGAAACCTTTGATGAATATAATAAAACAACAAAAAAATGACTTGCCTCCAATATTTAACAGTTTTCGGAATATTCAGACAAATTCAAGTAATTTCAACAATGCAGATACATCGGACACAAATCAAGAAATTTTAGCACCTTCTACATCGAGTGGATCAATAACACGCAGCAGATCTAGACTACAAGTTTACAAAACAAATGTACTGACAGTGAACGTGACATCTATCACTCAGTATACAAAAAAGCTCCTGAGAATGGCAGAAGTGATGCTGCCGAAACGTAGAGCGCAAATAAATCAACCAACGCGAGAAAGCAGCTCAAAAAACTCAAGCCAGTTATATACATATATATATATATATATATATATATCTTTATTGACAGATATCAACAGTAAATACAACAAACAAACAGTAAGTATGTACAAATAACTATAACATTAAATAAAAAATCCATCTGTCAATTGGCTATCGACCAATGGTCTTTCCGCCTGAATTTATTCTTGTGTGTCATATTTGGTGTAAAAAAGGGTCATGATTGTTAATGTCGTCAGTAGTGTCAAGGTGGAACTGTTCTTTAATCGTCATGATCGCCAATGTTATGAAATGTTGAAATGAAATCGAGTATGGTAGAGGAGGGATGTTTGCGTTTTAAGATTATATTTTTATTTTGGGGGATCAGAGTGGTCTAGGAAATTATGGTAAAAAGGATTTGAGGCAAATTTTTCTGCAAGTTGGGAGAGGCGAATTTGGATGGGAACAACATTGGTTAATTCATAGAGTAGTATGTTCGAGGGATTGTAGAGTGAGTTTTTGGAGTGATGGATTTTAGTTAGCACTTTAAAGGCCGATCGTTCCGCTATTTGCAAATTTTTAATGGTGACTGAGTGGGGGTTATGGGAAAGGATGGCAGCATAATCAAGTAGGGGGCGGCATATCATTTTGTATATATGTACAGCTGTTTTGGTACTTATATCTTGCTGTTTGAAGGTCAGACTTCTGAAATGTGGTGCCCGATTCTTGACTTTTGCTTTTAGGATTATGGAGTGGTTCTTGAATGTGAATTTTGGATCAAAATGGATACCTAGGTATTTACACGAGGCTGAGGGATGTATTATGTGATTATTTATGAAAATTGTAAAAGGGGAGTTGTTTGATCGGTGAAAAGGAATCAAGAACTGGGATTTGTTGGGATTTATTGATATTCGCCATTTCGCGAACCACGTTTGTATCGAATGATTGTATTATTTTACTAATAAGTTAAAATAAAGCCTTAATATTTTCCGTTAATCGAAATGCACAAATATATCACTCTTCTGACTGTTTCAACCAATAAATGCATTCTCCTATTTATGTTTTTCGAAGGCGCAAAAAAGGTGCCGAATGGGAATACTGATAACATTTATATAATATAAAAACGAATTAAAATTAATATCGACTTTCTGCAAAATTAAGTCTCGCTGAGACTTATCCAAATATTGATTGAAATAACTACTTCTCGAGCTAATACCCCGATAGATATTGAATTATACAATGAGTATTTGAGATACACGACAGATTGTGCAGTAAACCGATATTAATTTTAATTCGTTTTATATTTTTTAAATATTCTGCAAACTATTGGCAAATTCAATTTGTCTTTATGATAACATATATATTGCGTTATTAGGGTGATTTTGTGTGTACGCGATCAGTTGAGATCGAGTTGTTCGCAAGTGCATTTCGTGTCGGCGATTATTAAAAAACAGTTGATGTTTGATGTTCAAGCAGTGTAATAGACAGTGGAAATGATTTCAGAATATGGGATTTAAAGGATCATCTGTAATTTATAAATAGGATAGTGATGGTATAAATGCAGTTTTATATTAAAACAATTTTGTGCGTCCCTTGTTTATCAGAAAAAGATTTTCAATATTTTTTTAAACATTTAGTGATGTAGACCATTTGATCAGGGTAAAAATCGATTAAAAAACTGTTGTTTTAACTATAACTTTGTCAAGAGATTAACGCATACGTTATTAATTTCTTGTGTAATCTAAGTATACATATCAAGTACTAAACGCGCTTAGATTGTAATGTTAAGAATAATATGTACGTTAAATTTAAATTTAAATAGCCTTGATTGATTTGAGATATTGTACATAACCTAAACAAATCCTTAGAAATACAATGATTGGCTGATCATATACAGAATGTATATTTTTTTTAGATATGAATGTTCTCAGATTTCCACATATGCCTCATGATTTTCATCACAGGTTTCCTGCTCTTTTTAATCGTATACAAATCTAAATTTAACTTTGATATCGTATCTTGAAAATGCGACACCCTGTGTACAATTTTTTAATTTTTTGGGTCTCTCTGATGTTATTTCGGATACATTTCAAATGATAGCTTTATATCTGGCTAATAAGGTACGATTCACGAGAGGTGTCCCATGGTTTCGTTGATTTGTAGTGCATTCTGCACCAATACATGTAATACGAAAATAGTTTGATGTTATCAAATTACGTGTGTGAAAAGAGACAGAGAACTTCATATTATGTCTCCTATGGCTTTTAGATGAAACATACGAAAACGTATGTTCCGTTATGCAGGTTTAAAATTTTAACGTTAAACGTCACATTTTGACAATGTCTTCGTAAAACTAAATCCGCAAAAACTAAGCCACAAATCATTTTAACTAATGTGCATAATCGTTTTAAATGTGAGTTTAAGTGGTATAATTCCAGTTTACACATCTACTAAATAATGTTGGTAATTATATAAATAAATAATGCATTTATGTTGATTTTGTGTAAGCTCAAACGAAAATGTTAGTTTGATCGAATACGCATTTAGTAGATTTGGCAAATAGTCATCGGATTAATCTGTTGATACAGGGAATTTTTCTTTTAAGTATACATACAGTGAATTTTCTATTATGTATACATATGCATACGCTTTTTTTTTTAGAGTTCAATTTGGAACTTAAAACGAGTGTTTTCTACTCCCAGACTAAGCATAAAGTAAAATTTTGAGTTTAGAAGAGCCTGAAAACTTGGTTGGGTCGCGTATCGCGAAGCGCTACGTGGCTAAACCAAATTTTTAGGCTTCTCTAAGCTCGAAACTTTACTTCATGCGCCACGCTTATTAAACACTGAAAGTACTGAAATATTGTGAACTAGTAAACGTCGCTTAAAATAAGTGGCTTGTACGCGTGGCGCATGAAGTAAAATTTCGAGTTTATAAAAGCCTGAAAATTTGGTTTGGTTGCGTAGCGCGAAGCGCGGAGCGACCAAACCAAATTTTCAGGCTTTTATAAACTCGAAATTTTACTTCATGCATAACCTGGAAATGGAAGACACTCGTTTAAACTTCAAATTTACTTCTTTCAAGGAAACAACGAATATTTAAAAATCTACAACACGTATTTGGGATATGTATACTTAAAAGAAAATATTCACTAGAAATTATGATTTAAAGCTTTTCTAAAAGAAAGAACACTAATATATTCGCTACCTAAACAGTATGACATTGTCATGTAATGTCAAAATTTGACACAAGGAAACATCGTTGCAGATACAACTGTTGACATACTCTCTAAAAAAATGAACCATACATTCCACATCAATGAGTCATAGGACATCTCTCCCGAATTCCACTATATTAAAGTTTAAGCAAAAATAAAATGGTATTGATTTTGACTATTTTCCCAATACTTTGAAAACAAATGACTCGTTAATATTTGTAAACGTTGTTTTATTTTGTAATAAAAATGGACTTTGTCTAATTTAACCGTCTTTGTATCTCGATTAGTTTTTGAGATCAAAACTATAAGCAATACTAACTAACTAACTAACATGAAAATCATTTACACCACGATTTTGTAGCTGTTTAATTAGTACGCCTAATATGTGTCATCATACACCGGGTGTTATATAGAAAAAAACGCCCAATACCATAACTTGTATTATTTATTGAGCGATTTTATTGAACTAAACACAAAGCCAATGGCCGTTTAAATACTAGAAATTACTTCAATATTATTTTTTTGAATAGTAACCTTATCGCCAAATAATAGACAAAATTTCATATTTTAAATTGCTGCCTAATTATTTTTTATTTTATTACAATAGACATTATTTTTCTAAATTTAATAAGAAGTAATTTTTTGTTTTTTGGTAATGTTTAAGTCGAAAAAAAATTAAAATTAATCTTCTACTTACAAATGTAAATATTTTGTTATCTAAATATTTTGATTATTACTTATTTTAAAAATGTATTCCTATATGCATTTATAATTTCACAATATTTAGTGTTTTATACGCGTTATGCATAAAGTAAAATTTCTAGTTTAGAAAAGCCTGAAAATTTGGTTTAGTTGCGTAGCGCTACGCGCTTCGCAAACAAAACAAAATGTTAAGGCTTTTCGAAACTAAAAATTTTACATCATACTTAATCTGGGAGTGGAAACACTCGTTCGAAACCTAAATTGAACTCTCATTATAAATATTTAAATGAAAAAATGCCAGCATCTAATATTATAAGACATTAATTGGAATCATAAAAAGAAGTGCAGAATTTTACCTAAAATCAACTTTTAGGAACACACGGATTAAATATAAACCAATAAAAAATTTAAGCAGTATTAAAACGCCAAGTTTTTTTAAGGCACACTAATTCTATTGGCAAAAATTATGTGAACAAAATTTATTATAACTTTTTTGCATTTTGGCATACGTTTTGGCATACATTTTGGCATAAATTTTAAATTAAAATTAACATAGCGGGCATCCGGAAAAACAATATCTAATATAGTAAGATAAGATAAGCAGTATATGCATAAGTTGACTATAATTTGGAAATGAAATTAATTTTGAAAAAAATATATAATTACTATCAATTTGTAGTACTAAGACAGCTATTGACTTTGTTTTTTAGTTTATTCGAATCGGTCAATTAATAACAGAGTTAAGACGTTGTGTGTTTTTTTAAATCGAACACCCGGTATAATCTTCATCAGATAAGGTAATAAGCTGTAGCAATTAAGCTTTACATTTGATGAAAGATTAATTATCTTTTCAATCTTCAAATTAAAATCTAATGCGTTTTTGAAATCATGAGCTAAATGTAGATTATCGTAGTTCTAAAATATTTAAAAACGAATTAAAATTAATATCGACTTTCTGCAAAAATCGTAGTTCTATTTACAGTGCTTGTTCTTCATAATTTTAGAACAAAGTTAGCTCATTTCGGAAATAATTGGTGTGCATTTTATCAAGCTTTGCTAGGCATTTGACAACATTTGTTGTTTTAGTCATAATGCTGTCATATTGCTATTTCGAGTATTAGAATAATTCATGTATAACAAAACAATAAGTGATGTTTTTAAGAAAACGACAAGTTCGAGTATTAGAATAATTCATTTCTAACAATAACAATAAGTGATTTTTTATAAGAAAACGACAAGTTTTGTTTTGTAGAACTTATCATTTTTGAAAAAAAATGTTTGTTATTGTTATAAATGAATTATTCTAATACTCGAAATAACAATATGACAGCATTATGACTAAAACAACAAAAGCTTAAATTTAAAGTACGGTTTCTAAAGACTTTGGTGTTTTCTTATCAAAATTCAACCGGGAGTTAAACAAAAAAATAAAAACCTAACTGTTTAATAATGAATTATGTTTATGTTTTTCAATTTAACAAGATGAAAATCAAAACAGAATTAAATTAAAGAAGTTGTATCATGAAACAAATTCCAAAAAGATCATTTAATAAAAGTTGGAAGAAAAAATATCGAAGCACTGTGTACGAAATTTCAGATGCTCAAATTTTCTAGACAAAGCTTCGAAGTATTTTGTTCAATTTTAAAATAAAGATTATTAGTGTCTAAATAATCTCTCTTATTGTTATAAAATTCTCACGATTTTCAATTTTTGTCATATAGGATGGCAGATGGTTATATGTAAGCAAAACTACTCCAACTCAAGAGAGATTATCGCTTCTGTCTTTCACACTTCAAGAGTGACCATTATATAATAAAATGGAGCAAATAAAATCTTTATATGAATTTGTATTTCCATATAAATAACAAATTACCTTATTTCAAAATAGGCCTCTAAACAAGAAAATATTTCTGTGTTAAATAAAAACCGTAGTCCCAACATACAAATTTTACATGGCCATGAGGGGGGCCATGGCTTAAACAAATATTGATAATATTAATTTTCATTCATTTTGGTATTAAAAATAAGTAAATAGTGTTAAACATAATTTAATTCCTATTTTCTTACATTTATTGCACTATTCTTCTAAAAATTTAAAATGAACACATTTAGGTAATGCTTGATTAACATTACAACAACGCTGCATAGCTAACTACCTATTGTTATCATAATGATAAAAAAACGTTAAAACACGATTTGAATATATTATGGAAAACCCGACAGTGGATGTTTTCATGTTAAAATATTCAACGATCGAAAAGGAAGGGAAGAAAATCTTGTGAGAGGCCGAAAGTCGGATTCCCGTCACATTAATAATTTAAAAATATCTTATATACTTATATACCATACATATACAAAAGCGTGTATATACTCCGGGAAAATGCTGAGAGAGTTCCGTTTTCGTCTCGTGTGCGCCAAGTAAAAAAGCGGAAATTGAATGAACCAGGAGCAAATTGAATCCCGCGCAAGTAATATTTAAAATTTCCACCGCGACATCAAACAATATTTTTTTAAATCAAGTTAATTAAAAACATCCGTCTGGAACGAAGAATATATACAGAGAGTTTTATGTAACACCGAACATTTTCATAACGAGAATTTTTTTTAAGTATCCATATGCATACGTTGCACATTTTTTAATGATCGGTTTATTTAAAGAATTTAATTTGAAACTTTAAGCGAGTGTTTTCCACTCCCAGGCTAAGCATGAAGTAAAATTTCGAGTTTAGAAAAGCCTGAAAATTCGGTTTGGTCGCGTAGCGCGAAGCGCGGAGCGGCCAAACCGAATTTTCAGGCTTTTCTAAACTCGAAATTTTACTTCATGCGCCACCGGTAGAAAACACTGACATATTACGAAATTTAAAACACACCGCTAAACTTTACATTGAATCAGTGTTTTGTACCGGTGGCGCATGAAGTAAAATTTCGAGTTTAGAAAAGCCTGAAAATTTGGTTTGGCCGCTCCGCGCTTCGCGCTACGCGACCAAACCAAATTTTCAGGCTTTTCTAAACTCGAAATTTTACTTCATGCTTGGCCTGGGAGTGGAAAACACTCGCTTAAAGCTTTAAATTGAATTCTTTTAATAAGTCGAGCATCAGAAAATGTGCAACGTGTGCATATGGATACTTCAAAGAAAAATTCTCGTTATGAAAATGTTCGGTGTTACATAAAACTCTCTGTATGTATGCATACAGGATAATTATTTTAAAGTCTGTAGTATATGAAAGTATAAAGTATCAACATAAAGTATTAATAAAAATTCCCAATACTTGGTTGTAGAATATGCAAGGAATTTTTCTCTTAGGTATACAGAGTATCCCGTTAATGTGGGGAAGTGGTTTAACCATAGATTCCTGGGATAAAAATATGATGATTTAAAACAACTTATCTATATCCAAAACTTTACGGTTAAGCCGGAATTAGTCTTTCAAGTTAAAAAAAATATTATTAATTTTATTTGTAACGATTGAGCGCGACATTGGATTTGATTGAAATTCATTAGGGTTGATTATCATAATATACCACATCATTTAAGTTATTATGGTCATCATTGATTGACAAGAAGTTTGAAAAACAGTAGTACCACAACATAAAAACTAAAATATGTTTTTACTGGCGCACCTTATAAAAGTTAAAAAAATATTACTTCAAAGATTGGTTCATTTTAAAGCTTTTTTGTCTCTTAATAAATCAAACATTATTATACGGCTTTGCCACAAAAATTTAAAATATAAATATGGTGTCCTCAATTTTCTTGGCAAAATCCTAATACAAGCAACGTACAAATTCGCTGTGTGTTGCTTGTATTAGAATTTTGCAAACAAAATTAAGAACACCATACTCATATTTTATATTTTTGTGGCATACCGTACAAGATATCAAAAATTATTAAGAGACAAAAAATCTTCGTTTAGGTAAAATGCATAAACTGTAAATTTTCCGACATTCGTTGTTTTTTAAAAGAGTTCAATTTGAAGCTTTAAACGATTTTTTTTTCACTCCCAGACTAAGCATGAAGTAAAATTTCAAGTTTAGAAAAGCCCTGTGAAAAAGGGCTTTTCTAAACTCGAAATTTTACTTCATGCGCCACGTGTATAAAACACAGATTTCAAGTAAACTTGGAATATACATAAATTTCACAATATTTTAGTGTTTTATACGCGTGGCGCATGAAGTAAAATTTCGAGTTTAGAAAAGCCCAGAAAATTTGTCTCGGGTCGCTGCGCGACCCTCGACAAATTTTCACAGGGCTTTTGCATCTCCGATTTTTTTCATATTTTATTATGTTATAGTACCAAATGAGAGAGGCTTCCGTGATTTTTTTAAATTTTATTTGTGCAGCTGCTTTCGAGATATCGATTTTTGAGGAAAAAAAAACGTCCCCTTTTTTTAAATGCTAATAAGTTTGCGAAAAATGAACCGATTTTAACCTTTTTTTTTAGTTTTTTATTTTTTAATATACTTTTTGAATATAAAATCCAAAAAATTTTAAAACCCATATTTCTACAAAATTTTCAAATTTTTAATATAAAATGTTGATTTCCAAAATACAAGTACTGATCGATTTTCTTGATTTTTTTTTTCTAAAAGACTAATTTCGCAATTTTTAAGCCTAGTCCGATAATGGAATAACAATAAGATATATTTTTTTCGAATTTTTAAAATTACATGTTTCAGCTATCAGTACTAAAAGTTAATAATAACCTTTCTCTCAGGTTCACCAGCAATAGTTTTTGCCATTTATGAAATGTAATAGATATGTCTTAATAATTTAATGGATTATAACCAAGGTCACTTATACAAAAATATTCGGAATATATTTCTATAAAATGTTCGAATTTTTAATTGATTTCCAATAAACATGTACTGATCGATTTTCTTGATTTGTTTTAAGTGTATATATACACTTAAAAGAAAATTTTTCTGTATATAGAAGTGTGATTATTTTAATAGTTTTGATATATGAAAGTATTCCACATATTCATGTAACTAATTTATCAATTATTGAAAATAAGTATAAATTATAAATATAGAATAGAATCGATTGAATTGCGAGTTTTCTAAAACGTAATAATTTTCATAAGTATATTTCGAATTTAAAGCTATCTTGAATTACTTACGCTTCTAGTTTGCAGAACGTTGAATATGAAATATAAAATTATGAGAAAATTCGTATAAACCGCAAACAGTAGGTCTCAATAGCGTCGGAAAGTGATGACGTCAAAAATTATTAGAACATTCAAACGTGAGTCATACTTCGAAAACACTGTAAAAATATTAGCTGTATTGACAACGTACATAAGAGCGAGAATAAAATAGGTTATGTTAGGAAGCTTACTGTACCTAAGTTTCACATGTTTAAGAATTAAATTGCCCTGATTTGTAAAATATAATGCATTATCACATTTGCTGTAAATCATGGATAAATTGAAAATGAAAAATATACGCTACTTCGACAGACCCTATTTATTAATGAGATACTAAGCCGATCAATGGATATTTATTCTCGTAGTAATCTTATTAATTGAGACCTACTGTTCGCGGTTTATGCGAATTATCTCCTAATTTTATATTACATAAGTAATAACTTTCTAAAGATTTATAAAAATAATCTTGTTAAGATTAAGTAAGCACAACTTTACATTAACAAATATTCTGTATACATACATATGTACAAATAAGGCATGAGTTTAGTGTTTATCCTAAATTTATCCACGCCATCGTTAAAGAGAAAATTAGCAACAATTTCCCTTTTCTCGGAGAATGGGCGAGAAATGAGGCACAAACCCGTTTTTACTCTTAAGCCCTTAAGTAACCAGGGGCCAAAAACGTGAGGCCTCTCGTCGTGTACACTGCATTTAGTTACAACAACTTTTATCCTTTTTGCCTACACATAAACTGGATACACAGAAACTTTCCTGCTAACTACTTTGTCGCATTATGTCATGAATTAGGTGCATGGAAAAACTAAAACAAGAATAATGTAAAGTCAAATATAATAATAGTGTCTTAACATAGAAACTAAATAAGGGAAATGTTGGATTGCAATAAGGCTGTAAATTTCACAAGTCTGCGATCAAAAGAACCAGTTATTTTAATGTCTTTTCAATATCATAAAAAGTGATAAACAATTCCTTCTATGAAAAATTATACACTTTTATCAAATAAATCACTTAGATACAAAGGGGTGCAAGTCACTAAAGAAAAAAATAAGAAATCTGATTTTAAAGTTCAAGTTATATTTAAACCAACAACCGACCCACTGAGCAAAAAACAAACAAATAACGTTGTATATATATTGTAGCAACATTAAACGTTGTTATAATGTTGATGAAACATTACTTAAGTGGATTTGCTTAGTGGGAAATAGCAGAGTGGATTAAACGTTGTTATAATGTTGATGAAACATTACTTAAATGGATTTGCTTAGTGGGAAATAGCAGAGTGGATATGCGGATTTACAGAAAATTTGTATATTGGTACATATTAATAAAAGCTCGATATCTCTTTCCTAATTAACATAAAAACTCTTCCCCTCTATCTACTTCATTTTTTTCAAACTGGCACCCCTATGCTAGTCTGAGTTTATCACATACTATTTTCCAAAACTTTCTTGACCTCCTTACTTATTTTCTCGTAGTTTCACTTTTTTCTGTGTACACTTTAATTAATGTAACTTTGATTTTAAAATATGTAATTTCGTGAATACTGTTGTAATTCTTTGTATTTTTTCTTTCCAGGTACATATTTACCCAGGGGTATGATTTCTTATACAACTAAGCTTGCTTGAGGAACATTTTCGTAACTGTTTTACATAAATTTATAAGAATAATGAACTGCAAGTGATTTTCTGGAAAACTAGACCTGCTAGAGTAATCTTTTTAGGTTAGTCTGGCCTAAGTACACAGGACATTTTTCTTTTATGTATACTTCCGATGTCTGCACTGTAAATTTTCAGGCATTCATTGATAATATGAATGCGTTAAGTTTAAAGTTTTAACGAGTGTTTCCATTCCTTGATTAAGCATAGGGTAAAATTTCTAATTTAGAAAAGCCTGAACATTTCGTTTGGTCACGTAGCAAATCAAAGCGACCAAACCAAATTTGTTGGCCTTTCTAAACTCGAAATTTTACTTTATGTGCCACGCGGGGCTTTGCTACGGAACCCAACCACGTTTTCAGGTTTTTCTAAACTCGAAAAATTAGTTCATGCTTAACCAAGGAGTTGACTACTCGTTAGAACCGTAAATTTACCGCTTTTATAAAAACTATAAATTTCTGCAAATTTAACTAAAGTTGTAATTATTGGGATGTGCGCACTTCTTATATATATATATATATATATATATATATATATATATATATATATATATATATATATATTAAGTGCTACGGGCCCTGTAGGCCCTGGGATTTCTTCGCCACTTCTCTCCATGCTTGTCTATCCTGTGCTAGTTCTAACCAATTTGAGATGTTGAGCCTTCTTAAATCTTCCTCAACCATTTCTTTCCATCCTCTTCTTGGCCTGCCTCTTCTTCTACTTCCTATTGGTTCCTACCTCAGGACCTTCTTTCTTGTTCGGTTAGATTAGAGTCTCTGCACGTGGCCGAACCATCTTATCATCTGAATTCTGATGATTCCTCCTATTTCGGCCTCTCCATACATATTCCTCAATTCTTCGTTTGATCTCCTTGTCCATTCTTAGCCTACTTTTCTTCCCCCATATATTTTTTAGCATTCCTACTATTCTGTTAGCTTTTGTTATTCTGTATTCTATTTCACTATTTTCATTGTCATCTTCTGTTATATGAAATGTTCTACCTTTTCAAAGTTGTATTCTATGTTTGTCCAAGCTTGATTGTCAATTTTGCATTAATTCGGTCGTTTACTTCCTTTGCCATCATGACCATATACTTTGTTTTCTTTTCATTCACAGTTAGCCCCATTATTTCTCCTGCCTCTATTAATTTTTTTACTGTTCGTTTCAGTTATTTCTCTGTCCTTGCCATAATTATTATATCGTCAGCGTAAGCTAAACATCTATCGTTTTTCGCGTATATGATGCCTTGTCGATTTATTCTACTTTCCCTTATTACTTTCTCTAGTGCAATGTTGAAAATAATTGGTGATAGCGGATCTCCTTGTCTCAGACCATTCGTTTCCTGGAACGTTTCGGATGATGCTCCATGGATGGTGATTGCGTTTTCCGTTCTTTTTAGTGTCATCTTTGTTAATTTGATTAGTTTTTCCGGTATTCCTAATGTACGCATAGCTATGAACAATTCTTCTCTAATGATACGATCGTATGCTAGTTTATAATCGATAAACAGAGTATGTAGTGTCATTTTATATTTATAGCACTTCCTTTGGATTTGTTTTATTGTGAAAATCTGGTCCATAACTGATCTATTGCGTCTAAAACCTGCTTGATATTCCCCTAATATGTTTTTTGTGTAGCAATTCAGTTTTTCACGTAGGAGTATAGATAGGATTTTGTAGGTACTGTTCAATAATGCAATTCATTTGTAATTATTGCACACTAATCGATCTTTTTTTGTGGATTGAGCAAATTATGGCTTTGGTCCAGTCGTTTGGCATCTGTTCTTCTTCCCATATTTGTATGATTATGTGCGCTATTTTTTCGTGTAGTTTTCGTCCTCCCAGTTTTATCATTTCTGGTATCACTCCATTTTCCCCTGGGCACTTATTGTTTTTTAGTTTTTGGATTATGCTGATTACTTCCTCTACTTCTGAGGGGTCAATTTCTGTCGATTGCTCTTCCGTTGCGGCATCATCTTTACGTTTCTCTGATTGAGTACCATTTAACAGCTCATCAAAATGTTCTTTCCACCTTTCGATTACTTGCTTGCAGTATATGTTCGTGCTTTGAGACCCACATCTCGTATTTTTTTTCCTGATAAAAATTCCGCTATTACTTTGATTTGAATTGTTCTTCTATTGCACCAATCTTGTTTTCATCATTTGCTCGTTTTTTCCTTCTACATGATTGTTTAGCTTCTTTTCATGCTGCGTTATATTGCTGTCTATTTTCAGCTGTAATATAACAAGTGGTATGATTATCATCGATAATATTCATGAGTGAAACCGAGCTGCAGATTCAACGAGCCCAAAGAGCGAATTGAATGTGGTGCTCCGGTTTCATGAATGAATATTATCGATTATTAATCATACCACGAGTTATATTCGATGAGACAATATAACGAATTTCCCTATAATTCTTGGAAACTTCACCCCACCGCCCGATTGACATTTTTAATTATCGACCGTCAAATTTGACAAATAATTTTCGTAGCAACGACCAAAACGAGGTAATAGGATTCTATTACCGCTGTGATAACATGTATCTATGGAAATAAGCGATTCTGCTTGGAGGGGATGTAGTCATGTGACGCTTGAGTTATATTCTCAGAGTTATTTACTTGTAACATTTTCTCCCTGCTATCTTTTCCTCTTTTGGCCGCGTTCACACACTCCTCATCGAACCAAACTTTTGTTTTATGTTTTGTTACTTCGGGTATAGACATTTCTGCTGCCTGCTGCACTGCCCTCTCTATTGGTCTTCACTGTGTTTCTGTATTATTCTCTTCCTTGACATCTTTTCAATTTTCTTCTATTAATCTTATGTAATTTTCGCTGATATTGTTTACCTGCAAAAGCCTGGCCTCATATCTATTCCTTCATGCCTTCCTACATAACTCCTGTTCCTTCAATTTTGCCCTTAGGTCTACTCTTACTAAAAAATATTCGGAGTCGGCATCTGCTCCTCTGCAGGCTCTTATATTTGTGATCCTCTTGGCATGACGTTGTTCTATTAATACATGGTCTATTTGATTTGTGTAACTACCTCCTAGTGAAATCCATGTGCCTTTATATATTTCTTTTTGTTGGAATTGAGTGCTTCTTATAACCATGTTCCTTTTTACAGCGAAAGTAATCAACTTTGTTCCATTGTCGTTGATTTGGTTTTGCTTACTAAATCTCCCTATTGTTGGCATGTACATTTGTTCCTTGTCTATTTTTGCATTGCTATTTTTATGTCATGTCGTGGTATACTGTTGAACATCCTGTCAATCTTTTCATAAAATGCATCATTTTCTTCCTCATCCTTGTCCTCTGATGGCCCATGAATATTTACTAAGCTAATTTTTATATCCCCTCCTCTTAGACGCAAATAACACATTCTATCCGAAATCGGTTCAAAGTTAAATATCATATGGGTTCTTCTATTATTTTCTGTTACTGTTCCTGCTCCCAATCTTCTGAATTCTCCTCCACTTTTAAAAAAACTAAATCCCTTTATGTCTGTAATTCCACTTCCGCTTTGTTTAGTTTTTTGAAGGGCCAATATATCTATTTTATATTTTTTTGTTTCGGTTATAAGGTTATTTATTGCCCCCTCTTCATAGGTACTACTCACATTCTATGTATTTGTTAATTTGTTATTTTTTGCCCCCTCTTCATAGGTACTACTCACATTCCATGCATTTGTTAATTTGGTATTTTCCTTTATATTATTGTGTCCTTTTTCGTCACGCAGTTCGTCACTGTATATCTTATTTTTATAGTTTGGGCATTTATGTGTTTTTTGGTGTTGTGATTATCTCTGCCCCGCCACTGTTCTCGGCTCCCACATCTATTGCTTCCACTGCATTTTCTTCTTTATTCCATCTAAGTTTTCTTTCATTATTTTTCCATTCTCTTGCATCTCACCTTCACCCTATTTCCCTTTTCCCTTTCTTCTCTAGCGATACTTTTCAGCTCCCTTTGTAGAAACCTTTCTTCCACTGATAAATCATCGTCGATATAAATTTCTCTATTTTCCAATTTATTTTTGGCCATCATTATTAGTTGTTTTTGATCCCATGATCCCATTTCTACTTTTATTATTGGAGCATTATCCATCTTTTTATTACATATGCGCTGTCTTTCTTTTTGTAACTATTGCTCATTGACCGCTAACCCCTTAATTACGATATTGTTCTTTCTTTTTTGTCTTTCTATTTTCTCTTCTAGAGCATAGATTGTATTTATTATATCTTCTCGTTCCTTTTATCATGTTTCTTCTTATACTTATGTGTTATTCAATATATTATGTGTTATTCAAATTTAACTAAATTCCTATCTCTAGTAATGTATAAGACCCAAATGATGAGCCTAGCAAACTCACAATGTATATAAACAACCATAACCATATCGAAGTTACTACAATATTAATATTTATAAATATTAATATCTATTTTAAAGCTTCATTTAAATGAAGGGATTTAATCTGTAACTTTTTTGTCCCTTGACATTTTCTCCTAAAAATGTTAGTTTGATCACAAAAATATAAAATTATACACAGGCTTATTTAAGAGAGATTCGGAGATTGGTTTTTATTTGTTAAGAAAAATTAAGTAAACTGTTGTCAAATGAAGTCATACTATTTTCTCAATTTTCTAGAGAGTTTTATACGTATGGACTGAAAACATGTTGCACAACTAAATTGGATTTTATTGAAAGAATCCTATTTTCTATAACAAAAAAATGATATGAAAATGATTTTTGCTGAAAAATCACTCATTAAAATTTTTCGCGTCAATCTAGAAACACCCTGTATACATGTGTATTAAAAGTATGTTCGTGAATCAAATTATATAAAGTTAATTTGCTTAGATATTTATAAAATATAACTAATTAACGAATAGACATTAGTTCAAATATTAATGATCGGTAATAGCCTTCTCTGGTAATTTTATTGAAACAAGTTTCGGATCATTTTTTTCCCACAGCGTACAAGTTTTGACCCAGGGGAATCTGCTTTTTGGAAAGTAAGAGAGAACTCTGTGATGCTGGCCAGGACCTTTAGGGTAACATGCGAACACCAGAGACTCGTTGGCTTTTCCGAAACTAACTTACCCTTTCAACCGAAACAACTTAATCATATAATTATTACACACAGACAATCAAATTCATTGCAGAAATATATATTAAAAAATATATATACTGGGTACTATTTGGCAATGAAGTTTATTTTGAAAAAATATATACAAAAAACATATAAATACTTTGTTTTTTCGTTCATTAAAATCGCTTAATAACTAACAGAGTTATGGCGTTGGGCATTTTTTTATCGAACACCCAGTATTTCTGTAAAGATTAAAAGTGCAAGCTGAAAATTGATTGGATTAATTATCACGCTGACGCTGAAATTTGGATTTGACGGCAGGCGGTTTCTAACGTTTTCGAATATTTCAGCGTAATAATTCAGACGGGATGGAGTGACGGTGATGACGACGACAGGAATATCGCTGTCAAAGGGGTGGGTGGCACATGACGTCTATATTAAGGGCGAAAACGTCGGGAGAAACATCGCGTAAGAGTGAAGCGTACGAGAAATATGGAAATTTTATTTCCTCGCACACACTATACGTACTATCTACTATATGAAATGATTGATACATTTTAATTAGTGAATAGATATACAGGGAGTTTTTCTTTGAAGTATACGTATTCCAAATTAAGCCCATTTTCTGTAAATTTTCGGACATTCGTTTTTTTTTAATAGAGTTCAATTTGAAGCTTTAAACGAGTGTTTCCACTCCCAGACTAAGCATGAAGTAAAATTTCGAGTTTAGAAAAGCCCCTTGAAAATTTATCAAGGGTCGCGCAGCGACCCGAGGCAAATTTTCTGGGCTTTTCTAAACTCGAAATTTTACTTCATGCGCGACGCGTATAAAACACAATAATATATTGTGACATTTATTTATATTCGAACTTTACTTGAAATCTGTGTTTTATACGCGTGGCGCATGAAGTAAAATTTCGAGTTTAGAAAAGCCCCGTGAAAATTTGTCTCGGGTCGCTGTGCATCAAGTAAATATTCATTCACTCTGTATATAATGTAAAATAAAAATATACTTTACCTACGCCCTATCAAGTAAGAGCATCATACCACACTGTCGTCTTGAAGCGTATGATTGACATTACCTACACATGCACGTAATAGCTTTGACAAGTATATTACATGCTGACAGCTGAACAGCTGATTTATTACCGCACAACTAAATGGCATTTCTTTGATGTATATTGATCAAGTAGTAATTTAGTTTTCATCAATGTCATGTTACTATAAAAAATGATTGAATAAATAAGTTGTTCTTTCATGTTTATTATTTATTTTGTTAGGGCGTAGGTGAAGTATCGTACGTTTCTCGAGTGGTATGGCAATTACATACTCGCGCGCAACATATCCGCTCATATATAATATGCTGCATACCACTCTCGTGACGTAATATATTATTACCTTTTATATAAATAATATCACTAGTTTGAAAATAAATACATTAAAGTGCTAGTGACCCTATGTACTAAATGACTGTTACCTACTACATAAAATATTTTTTGTTTGCTTCTCATAAAAAAACACCCATTTATCCCCTTTTCAACAACCCTACATTTTTTTTTCAAAAACATGTAACAACTTCTGCTTAAATTTTAAGTACATCCAGAGAGAGTATGCGAATAAAAAAACTCCTATAATATTTTAAAGCTTACGAGGGAAAATGTTATTTTTGTATTCTATAATATTGTAGCTTACAATAAGAGCTTTTCGTATTTTTCCTTGTACGTCATTTGCCAGACTCTCGTTAAATAAATAAAGCTGTATCTGGCCGTGATTTTATTATACAATAGGTATATGTATTTTCGAAAATACGGAAAGGGAATTTTGTTAAACAATCAATATTTAAAGTGAGGTGTATATACTATATATGTTGATGGAATTGTAACCGGCCTAACAAAATATTTATCGAAGATTTGCATTTTACACACAAAGAGGAGAGTGTTGATAATTAATTGTTGTAATAGCGTACCTAATTTATTTCGAATATATTGTATGCTTTTGGTGGATTATTATTGTTGCTTTTTACTATACATATATTTACATTTTCAAAGATAAATAATTTTAAAAAAATACCTCGGTTTGCACGAAAGTAATGTAACCAAGGGTTTAATATTTATCTAATAGGTGTTTGCCCTTCTCTTGAAAACTTGAAGTAAATGACTAGAATTGAGAGAAGCCTGAAATTTTGGATTACAAGAAAAAAACAATAAGCACCACATACTTCGTATCAACAGTACATTTTCTAAAAATTTCAATTTTAATTTTAAAATTTACAACATTACAAACGTTGCTCGCTTGATGATTAATGAAATAATAGTTATCAATCAAATAATATTAACTAATAATAAAATATATCGAGTGTTATTGAATCATAATGCAAATATTTTAATGTTTGTGAGTATTTTTGTTTCGATCAATTGAAAAAATATTTGTGCGCGGACGTACGAATAAATTTTAATTAATATGGAAACGAGTGTGAGAGGGTTCGAATTTTCCCAATAATTTTTTCTCCCTAACGGATGCCCGGATCCGGACGCGCACCCCTAAGGCGTGTGTGTACAACGAAAATTCATTGTAGCATGCGAAATTTCGTGAAACTCCATATTTTATCCATGAGAGATTTTATTCACATATCAACACGACTACCATACATACATATATGCGCGTATGTATGCATGCATGGATGAGGGCGTGTAAAATCGTTGAAAAACACGAAATTTAGGAAATTTTAAACGCACATTTAGGCTAACTGATAAAATTCAAAATGCTAGAGGCATGTCAGCTTCGTTTTTTTCCTACTTATGATATATTGGAGACTATTTAGAAAAAAAGAATTTCCGTTAAATTAAAATTTCGATACATTGCACAGTCCGTGTGGCCAAATGATGATATTTTGGACAAAAGTCTATACTCGAGTCAAAAATTAAAATTATTTTCATTTTCAAGTAATTTATGTTTAAAATGACAAAAACTGAATATATTAAGCATATTTCAACTATTATTCCCGAATTGAACAACAATTATATTAAATATTAAAAAAATGGAGATGTGTCTATCATAGCACTTTCCCCGTTAAAGATATGATGATTTAAATATCAACAATTTGGAAAAGTTACTCAAACTACATTTATTCTACATTTATTATTATTATTCCAAAACTATTCACAAAAAAGTCATTCTTGAATTTATTCGGAACATCTCAATAAATATTGATCACCATCACATCTAAGCGTTACATGTTTTTAAATTTACTGTAAATTAATGGTTAATAAGCGTGGCGCATAAAGTAAAATTTTGAGTCTAGAAAAGCCCCGTGAAAATTATCTACGGGGAGCTTTTCTAAACTCGAAATTTTACTTCATGCTTAGTCTAGGAGTGGAAGACACTCACTACTTTAAAATACATCACAGCTGTTAAAATGTATATCGTAACTGTCACAAAGAAAACCAAAAACATGGTGATCTAATTATAGTTCAATTCAAACTCGTGGCACGATTGGTTAAATGTCGGCTCGCGCCGACTTATGCCAACTGTTATTATAGTTCAAATGTTGTTATAGTCCAAATGTCGGCTGGCGCCGACTTGTGGTTCACCTGTCATTATAGTCCAAATGACTTATGTCAAGTTGACAAATGGACTAAATGTCAGCTAGCGCCGACTTATTTCAAGCTGAAATGATACACTTATGTCAGTCAACCTAGTGATTTACAGTCACAAATTCATATTTTGACTATTGTGACATTATGACTGTAAGTCACTTAGTTGACTGTATTTTGACAATAGTAAGATTTTGTCTGATTATGTCCCTATGAACTGTATTTCGACGATTCTGGTATTATAACTGTAAGTCACTTGGTTGACTGTCTTTTAATTCCATTTAATTTATTAACGGAAATCCTTTTACATCAAACTTTAACTATAACAAATTGTGTAGAAATACATTAAGGTACTTAATGTAAATAACAAACACTAACAAGAATTAGGTAAAATCAACTTTTATAGCAATTCCAAAGAACCTTGATTAGACTGCCTTACCCCAAATTTCCAGATTCAATTGTATGAATTATAATACACTTGAAGGTACAGCAATAATTTATAAGTATATTGCTTATTATTCCGAGTGTCTGGGATAAGGGGCGAACATAGGAATTTAACATGTAAAATTAAATATGTGTAATTATTAGCTCCCCTATTCATTTCAGAGAAAAATCGCAAAGAAATATTTTGTAGAGTATTAAAAACTGTATTAAATGTATCAATTTAATTTACGTTTGTACCAGGATCCATATTATCGAAATGCTACCAAAGAAATTTAAATGATGAAAAATAATTAATGCATGCTTGTCGTTTGGGATAAATCATAATAATAACACGTAATTAATGGAAGAAAGATTATTAATTTATTATCAAGATAATTAATAGTGGTGTCAGATTACAAACAGTTCGTGAATTATTTTTGTTTAATTTTTTATTTTACTGTATCTACGCCCAATGGGAAATGTTAGAGCAAGTACTTAAAAAGTTCTCCATTCTGGTGTACACAATAACCCAATCTTGTTATAAAATGCCTGCCTTACATTAGCCAACTGCCTATCGCTAATTAATCTGCAATTCACAAAAATTGCTTCCCGCAAAGATTCAATATTTGGATGGCGTTTTTTATAAATTTTGTTTTTCAGGTGACCCCATAAGAAGAAATCGCGTGGTGTTAAATCAGGAGATTTTGGTGGCCAGTTGATAGTGCCACCGCGACCAATCCAACAATTAGGAAAATTAGCATTTAAATATTCAATTGATGAGGCGGATACATGATGAAACTCCATAATACTATTTGAAATAAAACAACACAGTTGGGAGGGTTTCACTTTTATTGTTGAACACTGCAACATGTTTCACCACACAGTGGCTTCATCAGGCAGATGAAATAATAATGATGATATTATTAATTAATATTATTTCATCTGCCTGATGAAGCCACTGTGTGGTGAAACATGTTGCAGTGTTCAACAATAAAAGTGAAACCCTCCCAACTGTGTTGTTTTATTTCAAATAAATTTTTATTTCAAAAAATATAATTTAAATATTCCCTCACATTTAAACCATAATGGGCCGGACATCCGTCATGCTGATACCATATCTCCTGATTTTCACGTGCAACTTCTTTTAACGCAGGGCCAACCTGATCGATTTAAAGGTCTAAATAAGAATTCGAATTTAAATTTCCATAAATTTCAAATGGCCCAATAATATTATTGTTAAAAATACCAGCCCAAATATTTATTTTTTGCTGGAACTGGGTTCTAGTTTGCAAGCGTATCCGTGGATTTTCCTGGGTCCAGTATCGCGTGTTCTGTGTGTTGGGCTCGTTATTAAGAGTGAAGGTGCATTCATCAGTAAATCAGATAGACTGCAAAAAGTTTCGGTCTGTGTTTGATCGATCCTGCATTATTACACAGAATACACGCCTGCTTTCTTCATCCACTAGTAGTATCTCCTGATGACATTGATGTTTGTTGGGATGGTATCCAGAATCTTATGTACAGAGAATTTAGACACGTTACACTCACGAGCAATACATCGTATGCTAGTTGTTGGTTCAGCATTTATCAAACCCAAAACTCTTTCTTCCAATTCATTGTTGCATCTTCTGTTCCGTTTTCCTGTACGGTTAATGTTTTTGAATTAATATTTGTTGAAATTGAACTATTAAAATACCTTTTGAATCATCTGCCGCTACACTTGCTGTATTTTCAAACTTTTTTACAAACTTGGTAATTGTAGATACAGACGGAATTGGCCGATTGTTAAATTTAACCAAAAATAAGTCACGAACTCTGCGTAAACTGACGCCACTGTAAAATGTTTTTATAATGAATACCCTCTCTTCATTGGAATAACTCAGATTATTATTCATAACAATTATAATACGTGAATTGATATCTAACTAACAAAATTATTTTCACTATAACATGACATTTGTGAAACTCATGGCAAGGGTTTTTATTAAATGGTACATTGTTCAACTTATTTTTATTATTTTTAAGATGGATTCTGGTACAAACCTAAATTAAATGGATACATTTAATACAGTTTTTAATTCTCTAAAAAAATATTCCTCTACGATTTTTCTCTAAAATTAATAGGGGGGCTAATAATTACACATATTTAATTTTACATGGTAAATTCCTATGTTCGCCCCTTATCCCAGACACTCGGTATAACAAATTGTGTAGAAATACATAAAGGTACTTAATGTTAATAACAAACACTAACAAGAATTAGGTAAAATCAACTTTTATACCAATTCCAAAGAACCTCCCAGAAAATGCAGCGATTATCGCTTAATCAGCCTTAAGAGTTACATGTTGAAGACCTTTCTTCGAGTAATTTATGCTCGGATAAGACAAATGTATAATATAGATCTCGACGACACATAATTCGACTTCAGGACGGCCATCGGAACACGAGAGGTTCTTTTTGGCCTTAACGTCCTGCTGCAAAAGTGCCGTGACCAAACGAAAGACTATTTACATGCTTTGTTGAGTACCATCTACTACATCTCGTACTAAAAGGGAAAATCGAAGGCTGAAAAGGAATCGGCGGAAAGGAAATGTCTTGGCTACAAAACATTCGAGAATGGACAAGGATCCGGAGCGCGGAACAACTTTTTAGACTAGCAGAAGACTGGCACGAATTCGCCAAAGTGGTTGCCAACGTTAGAAAGATCGGACACGGCACATGAAAGAAGAAGAGAACAAGAATTCACCTAACAATAACTCAATACTGAAAACTGAATTAATTTTATACTGGATTTATACAATACTGTATCTATAATTAATATTATAATATAATATTATGTTGTTAAAGGGTTTTACGGGAGCGATGACAGTCCTTTAATCTAATCTAATCTAAACAGTACCTTTTATTCAATGAGTCAAACTTTTCACTTATTAAAGCACAACACTCAGCCATGTTTACAATAGTTTTAATTTTTGCACGAACTTTCTGTCAACTGTTCACCATTTTTGCTCAAAATCTATGTGTCGAGTAAATCTGATGTTATGATATTATGACGTTGACCTAAATAAAATATCATATCAAAGAATATTGCAGTTTCCCGCAATATGTTATTTTAGAGTTTTAATCTAATGTGGTGTGAATAATCGTATAAAATTGAAAACACAGGATATATTGAGTCAAACTTTCTAAAAGCTTAATCAAAGTTATGGAACATCATTGACATCATTGACATTTTATTAATTTCCCTGTGCATTATATTATAAATCATGACTTAATATCTGTCTGGCAATGGGGTTCTTGCACGAATTTTAAAACCGAATAATATTATTATTTCATAATATTTTAAGTTCTAAAAACATTGTCTACAATATGTTATTTTAGAGTTTTAATCTAATGTGGTGTGAATAATCGTATAAAACTGAAAACACAGGATATATTGAGTCAATCTTTCTAAAAGCTTAATCAAAGTTAGGGAACATCATTGACATCATTGACATTTTATTAATTTCCCTGTGCATTATATTATAAATCATGACTTAATATCTGTCTGACAATGGGGTTCTTGCACGAATTTTAAAGCCGAATAATATTATTATTAAATAAAAATTATTTTAGGTATAATTTAAAATTGAAAATTGCTAATTTTAAACAAATTTCGGCTTTTCCGAAAACGCATTCTTAGTGGAAGTACATAAAAAGTCATGCGCATTGCTATATAACCACGATATTAGCCTGATATACTCCCTTTCAATTTCCACTGATATAAGTAAAGATCAAAAATGGATGCATCCAAATTCTTTAACTATGTGAACTAAAGTGAATATTTAAATTTCCTGTTGTAATATTAGGAGGAATGCATAATTTGTGGTTAACTTTCTTCTGCGTGAGACAAGTACACTGTTCTCCGTTTATTAATTAGTGTAATTTCCCTCTGAATATTTTAGAAGACAGCTTTCCGATGATTAGACTGCCTTACCCCAAATTTCCAGATTCAATTGTATGAATTATAATACACTTGAAGGTACAGCAATAATTGATAAGTATATTGCTTATTATAGGTCCAAGGACAATTCCAGGATAAGGAAAAGATCAATTTCCGTTAAAGCTGGGAGTTATAATTTTGTCATCTGTTCAATTCACATAGAATTGTATTAATACAATGGATATTGGACTATATATTAAAAATGGAGTTGTTCTCCACATTTACACATTTCGATGTGTGCTCTGTAAATGTTAAAACATTCGCTGTTTTTGAAAAGCAATAAGTTTTAAACTTCTACCGAGTGTTTCTACTCCTTGATTAAGCAGTAAGTAAAATTTCGAGTTTAGAAAAGCCTGAAAATTTGGTTTGGTCGCGTAGCGAAGCGACCAAACCAAATGTTGAGGCTTTTCTAAACTTGAAACAGAGTTAAGCAGGATTCGAATCATTCAGGATTCGATTCCCGGATTCGAATCCTTTTAGAGGATTCAAAAAAGGTATTCGAATACTTCAGTGAAACCGGATTTGTGATCCGGATTTGTTACATTTTTTAAAAGGATTGGTATTCGAATCCAGACGTAGATGATTCGAATCCTTATAAAAGGATTCGAATTCTTATAAAAGGATTTGAATCCTTATAAAAGGATTTGAATCCTTATAAAAAGATTCGAATCCTCATACACAGATTCCAATCCTCCCAAATAATTCGAATCATCGCTATTAAGGCTGGGATTCGAATTCGATTAATTCAAATAGTTAAATATTCTAATATGAATATTTAAATTACTAAATTTTTCCTATTTGAATATAAATATTTAAATTTTCGAATAATTCAAATATTTGTGCATGCATATTTGGTTACTTAACCATAAAAAATGTCCAACCTTAATAGTAAATTTTTAACTTCACTTGAAATCAGTGTTTTATACGCGTGGCGCATGAAGTAAAATTTCGAGTTTAGAAAAGCCCCGTGAAAATTTGTCGAGGGTCGCTGCGCGACTCTCGACAAATTTTCTACGCGAGGCTTTTCTAAACTCGAAATTTTACTTCATGCTTAGTCTGGGAGTGGACAACATTCGTTTTTAAAAGTTTTAAATTGAAGGATCACCCTAGATTACTAAGTTTATTACCATTTTACAAAGGCTACAGCTCGAAGGACCAATCATGATCTTCGGAGACTACAGGGAATCGAAGTTTTTTACAAGAAAACAAGGAATATCTGAAAGTTTACTGCATGGATAGGAAAGAAAACATCCAATTTTGTAAAAATATCGAAGTTGGGTTTGTTTTCAGTGCATTTTTAACTTCACTTTAAATCAGTGTTTTATACGCGTGGCGCATGAAGTAAAATTTCGAGTTTAGAAAAGCCCCGCGTAGAAAATTTGTCTCGGGTCGCGCAGCGACCCGAGACAAATTTTCTACGCGGGGCTTTTCTAAACTCGTAATTTTACTCCATGCTTAGTCTGGGACTGGACAACACTCGTTTGAAGTTTAAATTTAACTCTTTTATAAAACCGACGTATGTAATAAATTGAATCATTCATTGAAATCATAGAAAAAGATGCAAAATTTTACCTAAAATTAACTATTAGAGTTAACTTTATAATTTAATGGGTGAATATTCTATTCCTAAGAAAAACCGTATTTATTTAATATTAAAGTTGCATTTAATACAATAACAAATAGCCAACAGATCCTGTAAAGTAAAAATCCGCCAAACTGTATCTTGCTCATTTCCCCTCCTGCAAGGTATTCCGCAAGGCTCTCCGCTATCCCCACTTCTTTACAATATCATTTGCTATGACATATTCAATCCCAACCCTTCCTGCTTTAACCCAACAAGATACGCCCTCCTCTTTGCTGATGATATGGCCCTTATCTCCCACGCTTCAACGCTTCAACAATCCCAAAACCTCCTTCAAAATTCTCTTAATTCCATACAATAAATGGCGAATACAATTAAATCCTTCCAAAACCTAATTATTCATTCCTTTCCATAAAATCACTCCACAATCTTCTACAATAGTAATAAATAACACCACAATTCTTCCATCCTACTCCTGCAAATACCTAGGCATAGAATTTGATTCAAAACTTTCCATCCTCCCACATACCAAATCCATTAAAACCAAAATGAAGACAAGGGCTAGGCATTTCAGATCTTTAACTTATAAACAACAAGGAATTTCCACAAATACAGCAGTTAGGATTTACGAATTGATATGCCGGCCCTTGTTAGACTATGGTGCAATTTTATTCTTTCATATCCTCACCAAACTCAGGCACCCAATAAATCCTCTTCATAATCCCTTAAACATCATCCTCTACGAAACTACCCAAGTAACACCAATTTCCCAACGCATATTAACCCTCAGCGAAAAATTCGCTGTAAACACCTATAACCTAGAACTCCTAAACAAATTCTGTATTCCTAGAAACCTAAATATCCATCCCAAATATAAACATGCTCCTCTCACAATACATCAATTCATTTAGACCGTTCATCAAGTCAGTTCACAAGTCTAGCATACGATAAAATTTTTCAAATAAAATAAATTCAAGACAGGGCAGAAAGACCTCTGGTCGATAGCCCAGACAGACTAACCCCATAGTGTAATAATATATACATGTATTATACTATACTACTGTAATTGTCTGAATAAAGATGTACTACTACTACTATAATAACAAACTGTTAATAAATCGACAAAAATCTAGAAATATCGAAAATCTCGACATGTAGAAAATCTTGACGGTCCACTTCCAGACTAAGCATGAAGTAAAATTTCGAGTTTAGAAAAGCCCCGCGTAGAAAATGTTCACGGGCGCTTTCTAAAGTCGAAATTTTACTTCATGCGCCACGCGTATAAAACACTGATTTAAAGTGAAGTTAAAAACGCACTGAAAACCAACCCAACTTCAATATTTTTCAAAATTGGATGTTTTCTTTCCTATCTATGCTGTAAACCTCCAGATATTCCTTGTTTTCTTGTAAAAAAACTTCGATTCCTTGTAGTCCTTCGGTTTCCAAAGACCATTTATGGTCCTTCGAGCTGTAGCCTTTGTAAAATGGTAATAAACTTAGTAATCTAGAGTGATCCTTTAATTTAAAACTTCTAAGAACGAGTGTTGTCCACTCCCAGACTAAGCATGAAGTAAAATTTCGAGTTTAGAAAAGCCCCGCGTAGAAAATTTGTCGAGGGTCGCGCAGCGACCCGAGACAAATTTTCACGGGGCTTTTCTAAACTCGAAATTTTACTTCATGCGCCACGCGTATACAACACTGATTTAAAATAAAGTTCAATCACACATATATCTTCATTATTTAAAATCATTATTTAATCAGATATTTAGTCGGTAAATGAACATTTTTGTTAATAGAAACTGATGGAATAAAATGTTACTGGTTGCAAATAATAGATTTAAATTTATTTTTAAAGGATTTGTATCCGTGATTCAAAAATGAGGATTCGAATCTTTGATTCGAATCATATTTTTTACTTGCGAATCCTTTATTCGAGTATTCGTGATTCGAATCATATTAGGTGATTCGGATTCGTGATTCGAATCCTGTTTTTGAGGATTCATCCCAGCTCTGACTTGAAATTTTACTTCATGCGCCATGCGTATAAAACACTGAAATATTGTGAATTTTGAAACATAACGCTGAAGCAGTATCCCAAAGCAGTATATTTCGAACTTTACGTTAAATTTCGTGTTTCGAAAATGAGAAAATTTGGTTTGGTGATTAAACCAGATTTGTATGCGTTTCTATACTGATAAATTTAGTTCTGAATATATTATTAAAACACTTGGTTTGTTTCACTGATTTATAATCTCTCCGACTAGTATACTTTATGCTTACAAGAAGTGTAAACAATCGTTAGATGCTAAATTGATATGTATACTTTAACCCATTCATTAACGCAATAACGTAACATTATTCATTTTTTGTTCATTAAATTACTAAATAAGTTAATTTCGTACATTTTATCATTTGACCTGACTTTAGAATGTGTAAAGAAAAATGTAAATATCTTGTTATTTAAATATTTTTACTATTACACATTTTAAAAAAGTAAAATAGACGAATGCCTGAAAAGTTACTACGTTTAAAAAAAACATGCCCAGAATGTAATACAATACATTACTCAAAGAAATCATAAAAAGAAGTGCAGAATTTTTCATAAAATAAAAATATTGAGTTAACTCAATAATGCTCGGCCGTTATGGGTTAAACAAAAACTTCCTGTGTTTGGTATTACACTTTAAAAAAACTTTAAATCCTTTTTAAAACATTTTCTTATTTCTTGGTAGAAATATTTTTATCTACCTAATTAAAACCTCATATAATTCTAACATGAGAATAATACGTAATTACGATATTAATAACATTGTTATTATAGCTTGAAATAATCCACTTTTAACCTTTCTTCACAAATGTAATCTTTACCAGATGAACATTTCGGACACAAAGTGCCCATTATCAATGCTTTGATACTTCAAAATTATATATATTGTTATTGTATATTTGTGGTGTCAATATTTGTGTCTCAGTGACAGCAATAACGCAATATTTCAATATATCAGCGATCAAATAAAGCAGAGGACGGAGGAAATAATTGGTTTAGGATATAGAGCACATACCTGCTGCTGTTCAAAGTTGCTCGTCACGATGACTTTCTTTATGCCGGCAATAAAATCAATATCAGAAATGTAATATGACAAATATATTATATTACAGAAAAAATTAGATTGGTTCTTATTTGTACATAAAATATCCCAATTTTATTTTTGATTAACGATATCTCCTCCTAAGATTCAAAAAACTGGAGATCAAAATTAAATGTTTTGATTTTTACTTGAAACAATGAAATATATTTGAATGTGGTAATATGGTGGTGTAGTATAGATAAATTATTAGAAAACATAGTGATTCTTTTAGGTTAATACTTAATTTTGTTTTTAATTAGCAAAACTATTTACTAATGACTACGATTTATACCACAGGTCATTCTTTTTTGCGGCCCACATATACAATTCTAAAAAATCTAGTGGGCCAAGTTCCAAATAATTGTGTAAGCATTTTCAAAAACTTTAACAGAAAATTGCAAAATTCAACTGTTGAACGCGAGTCAGATTCATGGACGTTGCGGGTCGTAGATTGGAGACCCCTGGTCTAGATCATTTCAAAACCTTTGAAAGTAGTCCTATTCTTGAATAATGTTAAGTTTTTTTAAGTACTAATAGTCAGTATCTACACAATTAACAAATCTATAGTATTTTAGACCAAACAATTTAAAAGCTTCAGAATTTTAGATACAGTCTATAAATGAGACCGTTCCAATATGTATCTATTGAAACGGTCTCATATAATCTAAATCTATGAAGATTATATACTAGTTTAGACCATTTTCCAGCCTGGAATATCAGTATTCTATATACAGGGTGATTCTTAACATGTAAGCATAATTGTGAGTAATTACAGTTCGTGATGTGTAGTGATGGAATATTTAAGAAAAAATTGTCAAAGTTTTGTATTAACAGAGATAATGAATAAACTATGTAACTTAAACTGAAGTATCACAATAATAATAATAATAATATTAATTACCCAACAGGACATCCCAATTTCAGAGTAATATTACAAAAGTAAATATTCCTAAAATAATATTTATAAACAGAGCAAAATTACAAAAATAAAGGTCATGTTCTATTTAAAGAAAATAAATTAAATATTTAGAAATTATAATAATAAAGTATTGACGAAATAACAAAAAAATAAGAATAGTTAGTCTATGCAGCTATTTGTTATTATTAATATCATGTACCAGAAATGATGTTCCTAAATTTACGTAAGTCCAAGTGAAAAATATTACAATGAGTGGCAAATGTGTTGTGGTACACACAAATGCGACGATTCGGGGACAGTTCCAAAATATTAGTTTGAGCATTTGGAACATAAAAGCTGGTACAATGAGGTGTCGAGAGTCTAGGTACATAAAAATGTATGTTTTGCAATGTAGTAAGAAGAAGATTTGACCGTGAATATTTGTACGTTCGACCAAACCCTTCTAAAAGTAACTCATAACTAATACCTTGAGGTATTACAAGTATTTATAAAATTTCCGCTAAACCTTCTCGGCCGATTGAATAGACGAAATAAAAAGTGGATTGCAAACAATTGTGCTATATTAAAGAATCGACCTCACATATGAGTTATACAACGTTGTTAAACAATTAATATTATTGAATGATCTAGTATTACGTATGATAAATCTAAGAGCTTTTTTTCTGTTAGCTATCGAGATAATAGCGCTGTAATTATGTTTAAAAGTAAAAAGCGAATCATAGGTTATCCCAACGTCTTTAAATACAGAGAGCTTTTCAATTGTCTGATTATCAACGGTACATGTATATATGATCGGATTTCTTTTACGCGAAGTGACAACTTTGCATTTGGCTACATTAAGATAGAGGTTATTAGTTTGGCACCATGTACAAAGTAAGTCAAGCATATTTTGTGATTGCAAACAAGATAAAGAGTTATCGATAGTTGCAAACATTTTAAGATCGTCGGCAAATAATAAATGTTTACAATCTATAATGAAGCTCAAATCATTTATAAAAAAAAGAAAGAGTAGCGGGCAAAGGTTTGAGCCTTGGGGTACACCAGAACAAACCAGCAATATCTTCGATTTAAAACCATTAAACTGTTAACGGTGGAGGCTTCTACTTCGTTATGCATCATAACTCCCAAATAAAACACGATTTTAACTTTGTTTGTATAACTGAGAATTTATTAAGTGACTATAGTTTCGACAACTTTACCTTTTTTTAAACTCTAAGTGATTTAAACTAACAATTGAACAGGTATATATACTTAAAATTAAGATCTTCTACAAATAGAAAGACTGTTATTCCTTACTTCACTTTTTATTAGATCTTCTAATTGCGTTCAAATGAGGGTATATATTAGGTCAAGCTGGTCGTTGATAACGGGGATTTCTGGATTAGCGGGGGCTTTGTGATTTTCCAAAGACTCCATTTTATGGCCCTTCTCGGCGAAATGTATAATTGACAGTACATCCTCACTAAAAGTATGATTGTTATTAATTATTTTTTTGGCAAACGAAGACTTACCAATCAAATTAAGCCGAAATGAACGAAGATATTCCTTGAGTCTTACATTAAAATTACGAACAGATTGTCCTATACAGGGTGTCAATTTGAAATCAAGCCAGTCACAATATCTTTGGAACCGTAACAGTTAGAGAAAATTTTCCAAAACTGTTCCTAGGAACCATTTTGATCCACATAACAATCTTCTGCAACCAGCCATCCTTGCCCATTATTTTTAAATGGCATGACCCCACTTGTAATACATCATTACAAAGGTCTTTTAAAATGCTAATCAGTGGTACTAACTAAATTTTATATTGTTACATAAAAAATGTAAATAAAAATTAAATAATTAAATTATAGTATGCTCAAAATGTTTCTTTTTATATTGCGGACAGGTGCAGTTTATTCAGTTAATAAATGTATTCCATTGAACCAAGTTTTGTTATTATTTTAATATTTCTTTTAGAGTTGTCCATATTTTAATAAAACAATAGATATCTCTGATAAATATTTGGTATTATTGTGTTTATCCGTGCTTTTTCATTTGTAATTTGTAAAAATAAACTGTTATAATATCTAATTTGACAACAATTTTAAAATCAAATAAATTGATTTAATTTCTTTTGCATTTTTTATGTAACAATAAACATTTTAGTTGGTAGCACTGATTAGCATTTTGAAAGACCTTTCTAATGATATATCACAAGTAGGGTCGTGCCATTTAAAAAAAAAATGGGCAAGGGTGGGCTGCAGCCATCCTTGCCCATTTTTTGGGCAGGGTTTTTTGGCTGTCTGTGAGTATTTTCTATTGCTGTTTTTGAATTAAAAATATCATTCCTTATTTCGTAAAATAGTTTCAAAGGTATTGTTATATTATGTTTTGATAAAATGTTTTTAATATACTCAGCATAACTTAATTAAACACTTAGTTACATTAAAAGTGCGATTCTTTTCGCAATCTACAACAAGTTAGTCTTACAAAGACTATATCAAACACTCATTGAAACAACTACTTCCCGGGCTAATACCCCGACGGACATTGAATTATACAACAAGTGTTTGCTGTTACATACAATAACCTACTGCAAATGTAACAATTTGGGTCAAATTATTCAGGCCATCTATAGACGCGTTTCGAGATTTATCTCTCCTCAGTATAGCTTTGCCATTCCCTCTAAACAATTTGACACCTTAGACTGGCGGTCACGTTACTGTTCAAACATTAGTATAAATGAAATTGCCAATTCTTGGTTGCAGAATACTTCAAACATTAAAAGTGCGATTCTTTTCGCAATCTACAACAAGTTAGTCTTACAAAGACTATATCAAACACTCATTGAAACAACTACTTCCCGAGTGTTTGATATAGTCTTTGTAAGACTAACTTGTTGTAGATTGCGAAAAGAATCGCACTTTTAATGTTTGAAGTATTCTGCAACCAAGAATTGGCAATTTCATTTATACAAACACTTAGTTGTTTAATACAGATTTATTTAACAATACAGTTTAACACTTCAACATTGTAACATGCTTCGAACCTTTTCATAACTTTAAAAACGTAAGACTGGTGGTGAAACTACAATACGGGTATTTTAGGCCCATGCTGTATCTAAACATTTTACTTAAATGTTTATTAAATTGTACTTACTCAATCCCATTCTTCTTGTAAATGCCATTTGATTTTTCTAGAGTATATTTATAATATTTTAAAAATGTCCTTTTAATTTTCATCAAATTACATTGAATCCATCTCATTCTTCTTGTAGAATTAATTTTATCATTTTCGATTATCACTTCTAGTTTTCATCAGAAAAGTCTTGTGATTTATGAGGAAATCCAATTGAATTTTTTCCTGGTGCGATTCCTCCCGCCCCGTCCAATTTCTGTAAATTACAATGTAAACTTCTCATTCGCACGAATTCTCATCCCTGCAATTTCGCCGAAAATGGCGTTAAATTAAGGCGCGTTATCCTTCTCAGGGAACCAGAAAGGACGAACATTTTCGCGAGAATTGCGCCTGCAGTTTATTGCATAAAATTACAATAATTTACACAGAAACTCAAAATGAAAGAAAATGAAATAGACAAGATATTCAACAAAGTAATAATAATAATAATGATCATGTATTTGCCTAGCAAATTAAATACTAAATATGTTTTACAATATCTTAAATTTTATTCTCATTACTCACTTGATGAAATATGTTTACAATATTATAAACTGAATACTCCTTGAGAATGACGATAAGTCGAAACTAGTCAGATAGCATAAAAATAGTAGTGAAACAAACCAAATGACTTTATTCAATTATTTATATGTTTTACAACGATTAACAAATTGCAAAATAAAACTATTAGCCTTTCAATAGTTCATAAAAATGAAAATATAAGTATACAAATAAATCTTTGATTTTTTACAAATGCGACAACATCTTGACTAACATCTTAAAATAAAATGAGAAAATAATATTGTTAAAGTTAATTAATCAAGATAATTTATTAAAATAGTCAAAGTCTAGTTTTTAGTATCATTTAAATTTAGTAATTGTTTGACATAAATATACTTCATTTTAGATAATTCAAAGCACACTGCATTCTCTATGCACAGTCGACACAACCCAAATGTGAAAGCTTTTAGTTGTCATGGTATTTATTACTGAAATTCATCCCTGTAATTCTGGCTTTAGCCAGTGGTATTACAAAAAGAGGCGTCATCGGAAATTTTTGACAATAATTTTTGAGAGCTGTCAAATTTATTGCGATGAACGACTATGACGCAAAATGTAAATTACACCATTGAATTTTACCGTTCAGGTTTGGGTTGCGCCGACTGTACCTACTTGTTTCTATTACTTTATTTAATTTGGTGAAATTACTTACAAGAGGAAATGGTTTGATTAAATTTTGCAGCAATAGTGTTGCAAAAAGAGTGTGCTAACTGTATTTGTATGTGTGTTTCTATTTTGAACAAAACACACCCTCTCTTTGGTTGTGTGTATAAAGGCTTTTGTTGACGCCTTAACAATAAGAAAGCCAATACATTAAACCCTAATAAAAGCCCTAGCACCGACACATGTGTATGTGTCTGTGCATCCTTATTCTCGGGATTCATTTAATCAATCACTGAATTCATTAGATTGAAGGGGACGTCACAATATTATCAAACATGACAATTTTAAGAAGTTTTCTGTTTGAAAAACATGAAGAAATATTCCGTTTGAGTTTAAATACATGTAGTAAATGCAGTACTTGAAAAATACTGAATAATGTTCCTGTAGTCTGTTTAAAAACTAGAAGGAGTAAGTGCCAAAGCCCAATTAATACTATAAAAAGTTACCAGAAATATCACTAGATAAATTTAGCGGCATTTTATATAATTTCATAATTACTCTTTAAATAAAATTAAATATCCATTTTGTACTTCTTAATTGTGGTTAAGTATTTTCTTTTCCATCGTACGATATCGTCAGTTCAATTAAAATGCTTATACGACATCTCGCCATATATCTGTGAAATAAAACATATTTACATTATGTTCATAATATAATATGGAGTTTATATAATAATGTGTCTCTATCAGAGCTGGGACGAATCCTCGTCACAAGGATTCGAATCACAAATCCGAATCACCTAATCTGATTCAATTCACGAATACTCAAATAAAGGATTCGTAAGAGATAAATATGATTCGAATCGAAGATTCGAATCCTGTTTTTTCGAATCACTAATACAAATCCTTTAAGAATAAATTTGATTTTATTATTTTTTTGCAACCATTAATATATAAATATCGTTACGAGTTGTTTTAACAAAAATATTCAAAACCTAAGTATCTATTATTACCACTGAACATCGTTGATAGTAGACTAAATACCTGACTCCCTATTACTCTGGTTAAAGATATATTTGTGTGTTTCTGAACTCCACTTCAAATCAGTGTTTTGTACGCGTGGCGCATGAAGTAAAATTTCGAGTTTAGAAAAGCCCAAAAATTTGTCTCGGGTCGCTGCGCGACCCTCGACAAATTTTCACGGCGCTTTTCTAAACTCGAAATTTTACTTCATGCTTAGCCTGGGAGTGGAAACATTCGTTCAAAACTTCAAATTGAACTCTATTATAAAATCGACTAATGCCTGAAATTTACGTAAATAAAAATTCACTGAATATCTTTAAAACCGGGAAAGTCATGGAACTATATTCAAATTGACCAAAACACTAACAAAAATATTAGTAAATTTCTCAAAATCAGCAGGCGAATTACAAAGCACGTAAAAATTTATAACATTAACTTGAATATTGGCAAAAACAATGAAAACAATTAACCAGAATAGGGGTTTCCTACAGAAGAAATTTATATTAAAAGGCCAGGGAAAAAATCTTTAGTCAGGGAAATATCAGAAAAACTTAACATTTCAGATTGTGGCTACCATGTCAGTTTTACTTTAAAAAATATTAAACAAAATTTGGAAAACTAGATTATTATCTTTAAAAACATTTTCGATCATTTAATGTTCTTATCAAAGCATTCATCTTGAAGTTTCGAACGAGCGTTTCCACTCTCAGACAAGCATGAAGTAAAATTTCGAGTTTAGAAAAGCCCCGTGAAAATTTGCCGAAGGTTGCGCAGCGACCCGAGACAAATTTTCTGGGCTTTTCTAAACTCGAAATTTTACGTCATGCGCCACGCGCATAAAACAGTATTTAACGAGAAATTAAAAAAACACACAAAAAAACATTTTTCATGTTATTCCTCACAATTAATTCGAATTATTTTTAACGATTCAAATCCTTTTGTAAGTATTCGAATCCTTTTATAAGGATTCGAATTCTTTTATAATCGTTTACTTTTTTTAAAACTTTATTCAAAGTTGGCAGTTCATTTTTATAGAAGAAACTATGCACGGATCTTTTCACTAAGTCATCAAAACTTGTAATTATGTCCTCCAAGCTGTTTAGGGCTACTAATCTCTCCGGATTTCTTATATTCGCTAATGGCACGATAGACAGTAGAATTTACAACTCCTAAAAATTAAACATTTTATTATTTAATGCATATTCTTATGTTATTTGATATCTCACCTATTGCACTAACAATGTCTGATACAACAGCAGTTATTTTCATATGTGGATCATCTGTTATCATCTGCGTATACATATTTAAAATGCACTGTTTTGCAGACAGATATAAATGACCTAAATCCAACTTCTTACGCTTTTTGGAGGTCAAGGTGATATTATCACCGAGCTTGTACTGGGTCCATAATCCATCACAACAATATATACAAAACTAACTTTGAACTATGCTAAAGAAACACCGCACAAAAGGTTATTACGAAACAGACAAAGTTGCAATTCGGTAACGCTTAGAATTAAGGTTATGTCAGCTGTTGCGTCTAATAATGACGTATAATTAGCATAGTGTAAAATAAGCACGCTCTCGACCGATCAGAGTTGTAGGTTTTGGCGCGTGAAATTTAAAACTCTCCTCCTAGTTTTTAAACAGATTATAGATGAAAACAAACAAGGGTTGGAGCCAAAAGCGATTAATGTCGAAAAAATCGCCTATGTGATTTTGAATTAGTGAAAACTGTATAAATGCAAGAAACAAGTATTTTAAAATTAAAAATGTACATTCTACTTTCAACAGAAACAGATCGTATATTTAGTCTGTAAGTCCTTAAATTCCTTTTGCAAAATACATATGCAATTATTTACACTGACAATTGGAAATTATTGCTTTCAAATGCATTGTTTGTTGCGGGATATTCTGACTAGCGGTATTTGTATTCGATTTGGCGAATATTCGCTTACTCTTCTATATTCGCCAAATTTACTGCGAATACCCAAATATTACTGTTATTGTTAACTTTATTAAATTTAACCATAAGAAGTGAGAATAGAAATCTTCGATGGAAAATATTAATTACTTAATACTTTTCTTTCTGTTGGCGTTGTGTTATTGTTAAAATCTTTATAGTATTTTTACAACTTTACAATAAATCAGTGTTGATTCAGATTTGCTTATGAAGTAAACATTTCGAGTTTAGAAAAGCCTGAAAATTTGGATTAGTCACTCCGCTTTGCGGAGTCACCAATCCAATTTTCAGGCTTTTCTAAACTCGAAATATTTACTTCATACTTAATCAAGGAGTTGAAAACGCTCGTAAAAATATTGTTTACCTTTTAAATTAATAAATACGAAGATCTACAAGAAGAAAATTAAACTGGATAGGTAGTTGATTTTATTTTCATAAATATTTAACCGCTACAGAGAAAATTAACCTATTTTTTTTTTAAATTATTACCTCTACTGCACGATTTTTCTAATATAATCAAAACAAATATTTTTTATGTTGAAACTATCAGTGATTACAGAAAAATTTATGTCAAATATCTATATTAATGCTATTATTTATTATTAATAAAAATCTGCATATATGCTACATATATTTTAAACGTTTTCTGATTTAATTAATGAGATAATTATAACAATGCAGATGGATGAAGTCAACGTACATACCTTTTTTAACAGTGAAGTATAAAAACATGTAATTTATATGGAATATTAATACTTTTTTTTAAGCAATATATCGTAGAACGCAACCCAATCTAAACGTTAGACTCGAATCTGCTTGAATAAACGGCCGTAACAGGCATGGAAAACAATTTTGTACGTTTAAGATACGTGCATATGTCTCTGATACTTGCGTAGTTAATATGCAACACATCGGAAATATAAAATTGTATTTACTATGACGTTTTTTTATGAAGTGTATCATATCTGTTACTCCGTGCATTAAAAGGTTAAGTTTCGTTGCATTTTATTTGGAATGAACATTGAATTCTTCTTTTGAAGAATGTTAAAATTTATTATTATGTGTGCTTTGCTTTTATTTTACACATTTAGTTATGTATTATTAAACTCTGGTAAATTTATGATAAAATAATATTTTTGAACATTCTTTCGTATTTCTTTCAAATTTAAGAGTTGTTATTTTTATTTAATAAAAAACGTGTCTTGTATTTAATGTATTTACCAACAGCTATAGATAATTTAAAAAAAAATCACAAAATATGATTAAGATATTGACCAAATTTGCTGAATTTTATAACTAAATAAACTGATAATTTAATTATCATATTATTCAGTTATAAAATTCACAGAAATCAATTAATGTTAACATTGTTCAAAAGAAGTAGTTTTTGTTATACCTATTTACTGTGAACCAAATTCGAAGAAATTGTAAGTCTTTGCGTTTTTATTTTTTTAAAGAAAATTCAAAACAAATAGTTGAAAGAGAAATCAAACAGTAAAATGTTTATGCATTTTATTGGAAATTATGTTTGTGCTAAATGAATGAATAGAAGTCTATGTATTTATTTATTTATAAATAGAATGATACATTCTTAGGTGAGTCCAGTTTAGTCAAAATAGTTATACTAAAGTTAAACAGACAAATAGTAAATTGACACAAACGTTTTCATTTATATCTTAAAAAATCTATTCATGAAAAATGCAACTATAATTTCATTTTAGTATGTATGTTAGACAAAATGCAAACTCTAATTAGATACTAGATGTTCAGTGGACATCCTATAATCAACATTCGTTTAAGGATATTAGTGGACATTCAACGTATATTACCAAACAACTTCACAAGCGTTTTATTCGCCTAGCGCGCGAAGTAAAATTTCTAGTTTAGAAAAGCCTGAAAATTTGGTTTGGTCGCTCCACTTCGCTACGCGACTAAGCCAAATTTTCAGGCTTTTCTAAACTTTAAATTTTACTTCATGCTTAATCAAGGAGTGGAAACACCATTTTGAAACTTTAAATCGAACTCTTTAATAAAAACGAGTTAAACGTAAAAAATCCTGTATTACATAGTTCTCTTTAAAAGAAGAGGTTTGCATTTTCATACGATAAAAAAATATTATTAATGACTATAATAAAATAACATAATAAACATAATTGAAAACGATATTACGGATCTCTAACATCGAAACAGAAATGATACCTCGGACAAAATATACTGTGATTGTGTTGAACAAATTCCTAAATTCATATCCCGAAAAAAAAAAACGATTATAAATGTGTATCGGAGCATTTTTGATGATATTTTCAAGTGAAGTACCATTTTTATGAATGAGATAACTTCTTTATTTAAAAAGATATTGACATGCCGTAAAAACTTCGTAATGCACTTTTTTAAGTAGAATACGCTAATTATATTTTTGGAAAGCTAACAAAAAATGCAATCGACTAAAGTCAAGGCAAACTTTGAATTGTATTTTAAATAACAAAACTTTATGTCATATCTCATAAAGATTAATCTTAGGACGAAATCTAATTTAATCAGCATATTCTACTATAAAATTATCGTAAGAACGTTTTTACCACATGCTGGAAATTTGTCTCTTAAATATACGCTGTAAATGTTTAGGCATTCGTTGATTTAATATAAAAACCTGCAATATGAAGTTTCGAACGAGTGTTTTCACTTCTAGATTAAGCATTAAATAAAATTTCGAGTTTGGAAAAGCCTTAAAATTTGGTTTTCCAGGCTTTTCTAAACTCGAAATTTTACTTTATGCGCCACGCGTATAAAACATTGAAATAATTTGAAGTAAGAAATACACCGTAAACATAATTTTTTAAATCAGTTATAATCGAAATATTTAAATAATAAAATATTTAGAATTATCTTCATACATACAGAGAGTTTTATGTAACACCGAACATTTTCATAACGAGAATTTTTCTTTAAGATATCCATATGCATACGTTGCATATTTTCTGATGCTCGGTTTATTAAAAGAATTCAATTTGAAGCTTTAAGCGAGTGTTTTCCACTCCCAGGCTAAGCATGAAGTAAAATTTCGATTTTAGAAAAGCCTGAAAATTTGGTTTGGTCGCGTAGCACGCAGCGCGGAGCGGCAATCCAAATTTTCAGGCTTTTCTAAACTCGAAATTTTACTTCATGCGCCACTGGTACAAAACACTGATTCAATGTAAAGTTTAGCGGTGTGCTTTAAACTTCGTAATATGTCAGTGTTTTGTAGCGGTGGCGCAAAAAGTAAAATTTCGAGTTTAGAAAAGCCTGAAAATTTGGTTTGGCCGCTCCGCGCTGCGCCCTACGCGACCAAACCAAATTTTTAGGCTTTTCTAAACTCGAAATTTTACTTCATGCTTAGCCTGGGAGTGGAAAACCCTCGCTTAAAGCTTCAAATTGAATTCTTTTAATAAACCGAAAAATGTGCAACGTATGCACATGGATACTTAAAAGAAAAATTCTCGTTATGAAAATGTTCGGGGTTACATAAAACTCTCTGTATACATTTTCAAGTCAGATTAAATAATATAATTGATATTTTTCACTAATTAACTTATTTAGTAATTTAATTAACAAAAAATTGTTGCGTTTATACATCAATGGTGCTTAATGGGTTAATCGTTGTTCTTTACTCTCGCTAATTTAACATTTTCTAAAATACAGTCAACTGATATTGCATCTGGTCAAAGTTTCCATTGGGTCCGTTTATCAGAGACAACAGTTGGGAGTTTATTGCCAACTGTTGGGGAATTCTCTAATGACTGTTAATTGTTAATCGTGATCGTATTTGGGATTTTTTCAATCGTACAAAATAGACCGACCGGAGTACTGTTTATTAGATACCAACATACATCACAAACAAATCCAAACATGTTGAATATTCAACCATTATTTTTGTATAAATTCAGCGAGTTTTATGTTGGTTGAATAAACCAATGATTTTTTTAAATTATTATAAATGGATCGTTAATGTTTACAAAATATCTTTAGTATTTAATTCAATATTTGTGGGAACGATGTCGAAATATTTTAGGTTTTCTTTAAAGAAGGTTAAACTAATATATTTAAAGTTTCAGTATTTTATGTGCATTACTTTTTTTTAATTTAATATTTTTTGAAACGAAGTCAAAATATTTCAGTTTTTTTAAGAAGGTTTATCTTAAATATTTAATTTGCAGAATTTTATGTTCATTAAATTATTTTTTATACATTTTTAAACTAAACACTCTAAGAAACCAATAGGTGATTTTGAGAAATTAACATCTTTCTTAAAATCACATATTGATTGACTAAAATATTTTGAATTTTGTCCTGCTAAATTGGTTAGAATTGGAAGCGAGATTATAAACGTTAAAAATTGACTAAAATATATATAATGCAGAATACCAAATACATGTATTCTGCATTATATATATTTTTCCAATACTAAACACTAAGAGTAGGTACATTTTTATAAAGCTAAATTGGTTAAAATTGGAAGCGAGATTATAGACGTTAAAAATTGAGTAAAATATATATAATGCAGAATACATTACATGTATTTGTTCCAATACTAAACACTAAGAGTAGGTACATTTTTATAAAGAAAATCATCTCTATTTTAACTCATAAATTGTGTAAATAAGGAAAACATCAATATAAATGTTTGCAACTTTGTCTAGCGAGAGTTTGCAATCCTTGATTAAGCAAGAAGTAAATATTTCGAGTTTAGAAAAGCATATAAATTTGCGACCAATCCAAATTTTCAGGCTTTCCAAAACTCGAAATATTTATTTTATGCGCCAGGCGTATAAAACACAGTTAGCGTGAAGTTCAAAAATACATCGTCTAGGAATAGGAATAACATGAAATCGGACGTTATTCAGTCATCAAACATTTGTAGTGGTATCAATAAAAATTAAGGTTTGAAAAAAGTAACTGCCGATAAATGTCAGTTTATCAGTAACCAGATGAAATCGGCCGATTAAAAATTATAGTTTAATCGAAACTTCAATTATTGATTAACTGGCGAAGCAATACAATTCTCTAAAAATCAATGACTGAATATTAAATCGAACGGGGGACATTAATGTGTTAAACTTTGATTATTCGATTTTCTAAATGGTCATATTTTCTATTTTAAAAAAATCAAGCTATTTCACTTTTTTGTTATAAATAGTACCAATAATTATTTTATTACAAAACTAATACGAACTATAAAATATATCGTATTATTATACGATATATTTCAGGTAAATTTTACATTTCCTAATCATTATTTCAAATTTCACAAAAAAGTGCAATATTATAATTCGAAAGCATCTTGAGCAAAATTAGCAAATTGTGTAAGATTTCACATTTTGGCAACACGAAGGCCGAGTTTGTCCGGTTTCTGGTTTCGCAATCGGGTATAATGCACATGTGCATACGTGTTCGCGAAAAAGCGCATTCGTTTCGCGGATCCGTTCACCGGCGACCTTACTCAGTTGCATCGAGTCGTTCGGTCTAACTGCACTCCAAAAGTGCAACGCGGCGAAAGCGACAAAGTGCATCATGTTGCGATATATCGTCAATCATTGTCACTGTGATAATAGTGATGTGTGGATATATCTGCATGGATGGATTACAGTGAAAGTGTGAAGAAGAAAAAATGTAAGTGAAAGTATGTATTTTGGAGAAGTCTTGATCCGTCGCAACGCGGTGAAGGCTAAAAAGTGCATCATATTTCCTCGATAAATTTTAGTGTTTATCATTATAATGATATCCCACAATAGTTGAGGATAAATCCATAGAAAGGATACAGTGATAGTGTTAAAGAATAAAGTGAAAACCTAAATCATATTTTATATTGATATCATTATGAAAGTTGTGAAATAAATAAGGTGATTTTATATGAATTCATTTTTGTTTTAAATATTTATTCATGATTCACCAAGTGATCAATAAGAAACACGTTAAAGATATAAAGTAGTGATCAACTATAAATAATACAGTAAAAGTATTAATAATCAAAAGAAATAATCTCCTGTTCCTCAAAAAATGTACATACTGCAAACAATAAGGAATATGCAAAATCGTGCTCGCAAAAATCAAATGTTTTGGAAAACAGTAAAAACAGAGGTATACAAGCGTATTTTTCTTACAAAAAGTCTATTTCAGCTGTTCCGAAATTTTGTGGAAGCCTACTTTCTTTTTAGCAACTACAATCCTTTTCAAAAAGGGAGTCATGTCACTTTAAAGTTAAATATTTTAAATTAGGTGAAGCCGAGTTTTTCAAATGTAAATCACATAAAAAATTTAAAAAAATTATGAACGGGCCCATTATTTTTGTGTAAATTCAGCGAGTTTTATGCTGGTTGAATAAACCAATGATTTTTTATATTATTTTAAATGGATCGTTAATGTTTACAAAATATCTTTAGGATTTAATTTAATATTTGTGGGAACGATGTCGAAATATTTTAGGTTTTCTTTAAAGAAGGTTAAACTTATATATTTAAAGTTTCAGTATTTTATGTGCATTACTTTTTTTATTTAATATTTTTAGGAACTAAGTCAAAATATTTCAGTTTTTTCAAGGTTTATCTTAAATATTTAATTTTCAGAATTTTATGTTCATTAAATTATTTTTTATACATTTTCAAACTAAATATTCTAAGAAACCAATCACATAAAAATACATCATTTCTACATATGTTATTTTTAATAATTTGATTTGCAAAATTAGTAATACATATACGACGTTTGTTTACAAGAAATGTTAGTGATTTATCATGCATTTTTCAAAACAGTCCAGTTTACATGTGTGTATCTTCGTTATTAAATATTATAAAAAAATAAAATATACTGTAAACTGGTTACCAAAACATAATTCAAGTGTTTCGCATTAAACAAAAAATTGCTATTCTTTCTGTTATAACAGGGCCGGCCAGGGGTCTTGAAGCGCGTCTGTGCGGCCCGCGGCCTCACGCCATTCTATGTTTATTAATGTATTTTTGTTTTAAATATTCAAGTAATTGTAAGTTTCACATAAAAAAAAATATTTTTAGTCTCATTGAGAGAAGTCTCCAAATATTCATTGAAACAACAACTTCTCGAGCTAATACCCTCTTAATAAGACTAAAATTTGTTTTCAGAAGGTCGATATTAATTTTAATTCGTTTTTGTATTTTGTAAATGTAAGTTTCCAAAATGTTTCAAATACTGGTATTTGTATTCAATTTCGTGAATATTTCTTTACTTTTCTTTATTCTTATTGGCCAAATTTATTGCGAAAATTATTTGTATTGCCAATTTAATTAAATTTACCCATGATAAGTTGAAACTGAAATAGCCGGTTTATCAAGTGGCAAAAAATCTGTGTGTTAATACTTTTTTGGTTAATATTGCATTTTTGTAAATATGTATTGTTTTTTTTTATTTTACCATTAAATTCGTGTTTTACGCGCCCGGTGCATAAAGTAAAACTTCGAGTTTGGAAAATTCTGAAAATTTGGTTTGGTCACGTAGCGAAACGGAGCTCTTCCAAACTCGAAATTTTACTTAATGCTCAACCCGAGAGTTAAAACACTTGATTTGAAATTATTAAACACTGTAATTAACCTTGAGATCTGAAAGAAAGAAATCAAACTAAATACTTGATTTTATTTTAAATGCACTTGATAAATTATTAAATGTTTACATGTTTTAAAGAAAATTAGCGTGTTTGACAAAGTTAAGTGATTATAGCAAATATTTGAAATATTCTCTGAAAATAAAAAGATAAAAATCAATCAGTTAACAAAAAGTAAATTTACCTTTACTTTAAACAGAATTCTTTTGATATTACATCAATTTCAAACATACGGTTTACAATAAAGAAAAAATACGTTAAATTTGGTAAGTATCGTTAAAAAATGGAAAAAATCAACAGTTAATTTCATTAACGTGAAAATCACTCAATATTTCAGTTTCAACTTATTTTAATTCTATAGGATAAGCCTATCTTTTAGTTTGCAAAACTTTAAATATAATACAGTGAATTTTTCTTTTAGGTAAGCATGTGCAGACGCTGTAAATTTTCGTTGTTTATAAAAAGAGTTTAATTTGAAGCATTAAACGGGTGTTTTCCACTCCCAGTATAGCATGAAGTAAAATTTCGAGTTTAGAAAAGCCCCGTGACAGCGCAGCGACCCGAGACAAATTTTCATGCGCCACGCGCATAAAACACTAAAATATTGTGAAATTTATGTATATTTGAACTTCACTTGAAATCTGTGTTTTATACGCGTGGCCCAGAAAATTTGTTTCGGGTCGCTGCGCGACCCAAAACGAATTTTCACGGGGCTTTTCTAAACACGAAATTTTACTTCATGCTTAGTCTGGGAGTGGAAAATACTCGTTAAAAGCTTTGAATTGAACTTAAAAAAAACAAGCATTATCTAAAAATTTATAGAAAATAGGCTGAATTTGGAAAACGTATACTTAAAAGAAAAACTCCCTGTATACAAAATTAAATCAAACGAACATCGTAATTTTTTATGTTATTAGAATCCCTGAATTTACGTAGAAATAATGGACCTAGTACTTTTATATAGAGAACTAATGAACAATTGATTCAACATTAAACAACATATAATTCACTAAATTTACACAGAATTTATTGAATTTTAATATTCTTCAAAGCAAAGGTAATTATCTCAATTATCTAAACTAGTTTTTTATAAATTTTGAATCAAACTCGAAGAAATTGTATATTATTTTTATTGAAAATATAATTTTGAAAAGGTTTCATTTTTAATTACGATTAAAATAAAAAATTCAACTTGCTTCAACAAGTAACTCGTTGAAGAGTAAGAGATTTGTGCATTTACTAAATTATTTCTTAAGTGAAAAAGAAGATATTATGTTTATGCTAATTAAGAAAAATAAACCGCCTGCCCCCTCCATAAAAACAATCATTTTAATGTTAATCCTGCCGATGTTTTTTTTTTCTGGTTAATTATATCATGATAAAATGTAAATTCTTCTATCGACAAATATTTTTTTTAAACTTGTGCTGTGGATTTTTTATAAATTTTCTAAAGAGATATTAAATCGTTTTAAAAATGACCACCTGTTAAAATTATAATTACTTTTTTAATATTTTAAAAAATATAAGTCCTATTGATGGTGTTTTATTTTTACTAAATCATTTGTATTTGGTTTTGTAAAATAATAATATGAATTTGATTAAAATATACACAGGAAATAAAGTTTTGCATTTTGCATTCAAAATACTAAAATAATAACAAAAATACATATAATTCAGACTATTATCTGTAAAAAATCAAGTTTAAATACAATTTAAAACAAAATTATTTTATGACTTAATATATTTTTGTTTTCTAATTCCTAAAAAAAATAGATTTAAACAAAATCGATTTAAATATATTTTTCTGATAATAGATTAATGTGATAATCTATGATAATAAATTATGAATTTTGCTTAAAATTATTAATATTATGTTCGAATAGCATCAAATCAACGTTCTTGAAGGGAATTTTAAGTTAAGGCGATTCTTTTAACCTCAGTTATATTTAATCTAATTTAATAACATGCAAGTGGATGGAATTAAATTAAGTAAAATATTCAAAACAATGCAATGAAAATGCAATTCAAGTTAAAAAATAATTAATAGTTAAATTTAACGAAGATCTCTTCCAGTTATTGCTATTGTGGCTGCTATACTTGTTAATTAAAATGGAAAAGCTAGAAGTGAAGTGAATGCAAGAGTTTTAAAGTAAAGTGAAAATATGCAATAAAAATGCAATGCCAGTTTAATTAATTAAGTTTTCCAGCAAATGCTAATAATTCTATTGTGAAGTGCCAACGTAATATTTTTGTGTCATAATGGAGTAACCAGAAGTGAGGTGGATAGATTTGTAGTGGTATGCAAGTGGCTTAAAATAAAGTGAACATGTGCCACATTTTATTGGATTACCTTTTTATCGTATCAGATGATTTGTCTCTTCACACAATAAGGTAATTTTTACAGTTATAAATATTTAGAATACAATGTTTACTTTCTAATTTCCATAAAAAAGGAACTTGATGACATTTAAGTTTAAACATAACTTAAATGTCATCAAGTAAAAAGACATCGTATAATGTTTACCTAAGATTTTATATTTTAACTTATTTATTACTCTTAATTTATTGTTCGTATTAAGCATTATGCACTTTCAAATGGAATTTCTGTAAATAAACATTAAACATATTAAACATTGGAAGATCGTGCATGCTAAAAATCAATAAAATATAAAACAATCTACAACATTTTTTCACAGTACAGTTAACATCCCCATTATCCATATCTGAAAAATATAGAGCTTTACAAAATTAGACAATTTTTACAGCTATAAATATTTAGAATACAATTCTTACTTTCTGTTTTGCAAAAAATAAGAAAAACGTATGTTTAAATTTAAATGTCGAGTACAAAGAAATTGAATAACATATACGTATGAATTCACAAAATTGTACTTTTAAAGCTATAATAATTGGAAGATCACGGATGCTAAATAAAATTAAAATCTAAGACGTGCTTGAATGTTTTATCACAGTTCTGTTAACATCCCTAGTACCCATTTCTAAAAACGTAGCTAAACTCAACATTGACAATAACTTTTACTTTCAGAAAGTAAAGATTCTGGAATACTGGTTTGAGTGATGATAATTATAAAAATAATACATCTATATTGTCCAACAGTATATCCTAATAACAAAACAATATAGTTCAAAATATAGTAAATTATTTCTAAAATATATAATAATTATACATAAATAATACAATGTAAAGAATATGAGAATCTATAGTATATTTTGCTAATATCTTATAAAAATAATTACTTACATTTTATTAAATACAACTCATCCTAATGAAATTTTATACTAATGGTATTTAGGCTGTCGTAGAGTTTTCAGTTTGTCGTGAAATACAGATGTTTCCGTTTGAAAAAGGTGCATTTTTAATATTTACTTTAACACACTCGATATACTCAGTTTAATCCTCATTTTTATTTTCTTTTTAATGTTTTTAAATTCTTTCGAATATATTGGCATCTCTTGCTCGCGCTCGCGGAATTTTGCGTTCAAGAGATTATTTTTAGGAGCGAATTGTGCCAATTTTCGTGCAGTGCAGTGAAAGTGCTGAACTAGGTCGTTGCCATTTATAATTATAGAATATGTTCAATAAGAAAAAAACCTCTAGAGTGCTATGATTTTATCTTTTTTAAAATTTATATGGGCAACACGCTTTAGAAATTGTCATATAAAACGTCAGACATAATAATTCTAATGTATAATTTCCGAGTTGTCAACCTACAATATATTCCATGGCACTCTAGAGGTTTAATTTTATTGAACATACGATACAATTATTTAAGGGTCGTTTTTTAACAAGTTTACAATAAATAAACTTGGTACAGCATCTAATATGGAATTATAAATAATTATAATTGTTTTTTTTTTTTTTCTTGGCCTGGAATACTAGTCCATATGGTTAGCTAAACATTGTAAACTAATAATAATTAATATAGAAAATGATAATTAAAAAGTTGTATAAAAATAAAATACTTCTAATTAAGTCAGCTCAATATTGTTAACCAATAGGAGTGATATTTAAGAAAAAAATAATGATCAAAACGGATTATAAAAATAAAATACTGTTAATAAAGTCATCTCAACATTACAAACTAATAATATTCAAGACAGAACATAATGATCAAAAAGAATTATGGAAATAAAATAATCCAAATAAATACAACGTGAAATTGGACCATTATCTTATCTAATTAAATAGACACGATTTGAACTGCAAATTAATGATAACTTGGCATTTCACGAAAATTGTGAAAGTATTGAATTATAGTTGAGAGATAAACTATTATTTATTATTGAACTACATTTCTGAATTAACCCATATCTACTAAAATAAGTTCATTATTTAAAATATTTATTACCGTTTATTTAGTTTTAAAATTCTATATTTTATATTAGAAGAATGTTTTTTTGCATTAAAATATCTGTATGTATCACATACAGATATACATACTGTGAGAGGTAAACTGCATATACTAAGTCAATATTTTTCAAAATACGTTTTTTTTTATATTGTTGGATTCAAGATTTGTTACTCTATCGAAAGGTAAATAGCACTGTGAAATTTCAAAAACGTGACTAGGTGTAATTTACCTCCCCCGTACAGATATACACATTTATTTTTAATATGCTTATAAAATAAATATATTTCCGATCGAGTTTGTTATCGCATATTTTCTTTTTTCTTTTAAAAGCCTGAAAATTTGGTTTGGCCGCTCCGTTTTGCTACGCGCGCAAACCAAATTTTCAGGCTTTCCTAAACTCGAAATTTTACTTCATGCTTAACCTAGGAGTGGAAACACTCGTTAGAAACTTAAAATTAAACACTATCAGAAATACAAAAGTGCCTGAATATTTACAGAATTCCAAGACTGCATTTCTAGAAGTGTTGATTTTGTTAATATTTGTATAGAAGTTTCCATGAGTTTTATAATATATTTATAATATTTAATGACTTTTGCCTTCATGATGATATAATTTAAAGGCTAAAATCATGAAATAATATTAATCTTGCATTTTCTATTAATTCTTCTATTGACTTATATTCATAAACACAGGAAAGTATTCTTTAAAGTATACAAAATGACAATTTTTCACTGTAAATTTACAGACATTCGTTGTTTTTATAAAATCTTTCTATGTAATGTTTCTAACGAGTGTTTCCAATCCCAGATTAAGCATGAAGTAAAATTTCGAGTTTAGAAAAGCCTTAAAATTTGGTTTGGTCGCTGCGCGAAGCGGAGCGACCAAACCAACTTTTCAAGCCACTCTAAACTCGAAATTTTACTTCATGCGCCATGCTTATAAAACACTGATTTAAAGTGAAGTTCAAAATATACTGCTAAGGTTTGATGTCATGTTGATAAATTTATAAATGTTTATAAGGAATATGTAAAAGTATACTTAAAAGAAAAAATCCCAGTATATTCAATCAATATGATGTAATCTTTAGTGAATGTCATTTTCTTGTTGCTAAATTTATTTTTATTTGCTTGTAATTTTGGGGCGCAGCTGCAACAGACACACTTTCTAATAGCAGTTGCAATAGCCTTCGGCTAACCAAAAAAGTCGACCTTCTATTGTTGCTCATTATTTGCTTTATGGTGTCTTGAGAATTGCAAGGTTTCGCCGACAATTTATGAGTGAGGATAATTAGCAACACTAGCTGGTTTCATCTGCAATTATTTATAATCCTATCCGCTATTTCCGGGTGGGTAAAATGATCATAAAAACGTACGATTAATGCACAATAATACAGGGGTTTTCGTTAAATTTTCACAATGTATCAAATAACATTCCCTTTTTATCAAATAAAAATCCTACTTGCCATTTTTGTATCAACATATTTCACTATTCGTCAATTTAGGTTCCTTTTTTATCAAATGACAGTCCCATTCTATTAAAAATAATAAAACAATTGAGTCGCCTAGATGCAAAACCAGCCTTATACTTTTTTTGATTTCAAGGTTATATTATCCTTATATTCTAATCGTCTTAGGCAACAATTTTAAAACAAATTTACCTTCAAAACCTATTCTAAACCTATTAAAATTAAATTTGAAAAATCCTGTCAAATGCAAAATCTGTTACATTTCTCGTTTGAAAAACCTGACATATTTTTTCAGTTGCAAAACCAACGTTTGACTTAGTTTTGCACAACTTTTCTTGTCCCCATTCGATACATTTTAACTTAACTTAATAAAAACGCTGAAAAAATAGTTTCGTAATTTTGCTACAAGATTTTTTGCACCAGCGGGACTCAATTTATTAGAACGTCAAATAAAACTCTATATTACTAAAAATGTGAGAATACAACAGCAACAAATATTACTTCTACTCATGGGCGGACTGGCTCTCTAAAAGTTACCGGGGAATAGAAGAACCGGCCCCACAAGCTTGTGGCTCCCAGATTTCCAATATTTCCACCTAGTGGGCCTCAAATTTCGAGGCTCGAAGACATTTTTAAATTTAGGATTTTACACACTTTATTGTCGAATTTAAGTAGACTTTTTCTTTAGGAATTTTTCAAAAAACCTAGTAATTGCTCAATCAATATTACCTTTTTAGAACTATTTTAAATTTGAATTATTTAATACATTACTATATCAACGTGTTCCTAAATTATCTAGCTAAAGTTGAAATGGTATAAACTGGATTTTCAAAAATATGAAATCAAAGTTGCAAAGAGGATTTGCCTTGTTAGGGCCCAAAATGTTCAATTATATTCCAACTGGTATCATAAAAGTAAAAAAAAATTATAGAAGCAAAAAGAATTTATAAAAATATATGCTACATTAAGACAGACAACAAATCTATAAGTGCATCGATAAAAAGAATTATATTATACAACGAGCATATAATGTTAGCTAATAATCACGAGAACGAGGTTTGCAAGATGAATAGCCATTATATGCGAGTTATACATTATACTTTGTTCACGAAAATAATATGTAATTCAACATTTATTATACAGGGCTATTCGAACAGAAGGAACAGAATTCAAACATTTATTTCTTCCAAACTACAAAAGGTAGAACTATAATTCCAACGTTCATGGACAGACAAAAGTTTAAAATTTAAACAGTCCAGGCAGAAGCTCCAACCACCGCCGCATTGGCATTTTTGCTTGTCATTTTGATTGTCTGTAGTAAAATGGCGATACAACAAAAAAACAAAAAAAACGTCTGCAAATGTATACTATAACGATACAATCTATAGTTAGATTTATTACGCCAAAAGTGCAGTAAATCTTAAATATTTTGCCATTGTTATAAAATTTAATACTTTATCCTATTTTTACGATTATTAAAGTTATAATCTTAATGTCAACAATCTAGCGTATTGATGAAACTTATCGCTTAATCAAATGCTTAATAAATAATGTATTCTATCTAGCCTTATAGCGGAAAATGAAGCTGATTCTCTTGTTGATATTTAGATATTCTGATTTTCAACGAAAATAACACATTTACAGTATCTTTTGATGAGCATTTAGTAAAATTGGCGTGGGCTGGATGAAATCCGTGCTTTTGTTTGGAGAATGTGCTCGTAATGAGCTACAGTTTCACAATAAGGGCCAATTTGTTGTTATTTTCAACATAATATTAAATTACTTACATAAACTCGAAAGTGTACTTTATTATTCATAATTAATATATGTGCAATAATATAGAATCCGAAAGGTACTTATAATTTATTAGGTACACCTAATAATTAATAATTTATATAAATATTAACGAAGCAAACATTTACTCTCTGTTATATTATGCAAGAAATTAATAAAATAATATATTAACCTCTGTTTATGCCGCTTATTAATACATTTTAGTTTTATAACGTAAAACACAGCAATTGTCTGTAATGTAAAGTATGTTTCACTTTACTATTATTGATTTATTCCAACTTTACTATTTGAGAAAAATTCTAGTTTAAAGCTAATCTATCAAACTAAATTTAATACATTCTACTTAAGCAGTATATTTTAAATTCTGCTTTAACAGTTAATTTTGAATACTGATTTTGCAGTATATTTTTAATTACACAATACGTCAGTAATTTATACGCGTGGCGCATGAAGTAAAATTTCGAGTTTAGACAAGCCTGAAAATTTGGTTTGGACAAATTTTCAGGGTTTTCTAAACTCGAAATTTTACTTTATGCTTAACCTAGGAGTGGAAACACTCGTTCGAAACTTCAAATTTAATACTTTTGAAAAAATAAATAAATGCCTGAAAATTTACAGCGCATGCATATGGAAATAATTTAAATGGGTACCCAAATTATAAAGTTCTTTTAAATGTTTAGCAGATTACTTCTGTTTTTAATGTTTTAAATTATCTGCAAAGTTTTAATGGTAAGTTTTTCATGTAGTCAAGCTAAAAAAATCTATACTTTGTAGATATTTTGCGGAATATTTCTCTTGGCCCATTTTTACAAAATATACCAAAATCAGTGAAACAAACCAAGTGTTTTAATCAAAGTTCTACTATCAAATGGAAATAAATTACTAAATGGAAATAAACTAGTATGTCAAAAATATTTATCTTCTCATGTATTCTGGAGGATGGAGGATGGATTATTTCTAATTACTCAAATGATATCAAAGATATCAGGTGTTCATATCAACAGTCGAAACAAAATTCCACGTGATTTTGAACAATTGGCAAGATATGTCAATATCATTTATATCCATTAGAAATTTCGTTTTCATTAAAATCATTAATTATTATTCACATCCTATGTACTTAATAATTTCTATCTTTGTATTGATGCTTTTTCTATTTTTTTAGTAGGTTGAATAATTAGAATAGTCATAAATTGAATATAATACAATGAATAATTCTCCTTTTGAGAAGGGTTGAAAATATTTCTTGATTTAATTAAGCGGACTGAATAATGCTTGCCTGTGCGTGTTATTAATATAATTTTGATTGCCCTGAATAATTTCAAACAATTCTGCAGAAATATATTAAATGTTCGTGTTCTCTAATTAAATGCCAGGATAATCGTAATCTCGTTCTGTTCAAAACAACAAGATTTCATTTTTAGCCAAAACAAAATAATAATGAACATTCATACTTTCATGAACCAAATATAGGTTGCATTGATAGATAATATAATTAATAATTAAAAATAAAAACTATCCACAGCATTGAATTTTATTTAAATAATATGACTGACGGTGCAAATATTGTAAGTGATAAAATTTAATGATGTGGTTAATTTTAAATTGTGTTGATGAAAAATTAAATCTTGTTGTCATTAGAGATTCTTTAAAATTCCACGTTTGCGCGACATTTCTTAGAATTTTTAAGGCGTCGATTGTTAGAAAAATAATACTGATTATATGTAGTAATAACAATATTAACTCTTTTACAGCAATGTCATATTTAATGGATGCTAAAATTGATAAAAACTTAAGGCTATTTTACATTCACATAATACGTTACTGTGTTTGTTTTAGAATAATAAATACTCGCGTGAGAAATGAAGACGGTAACTTTTATAGGTAAGAATAAACATGAGTCCATATAAGGTGTTTAGTTTCTAGACTACAAATATATTGCCCTTTAATTTTAAAATACCTATGGTGGATGAGCCGGGAGATTTCAAGATTATTTAGATCAGCGTTTCTCGAACTGTGGGTCGTTAGTCAACTTTTTAACTTTTAAATCAATTTATTGTTTTGTACGCCTGGCGCATGAAGTATATTTCAAGTTTAGAAAAGCCTTAATCAAATTGAACGCTTTTTAAACCAAGCCTGACAAATGGAGACAACCTAACGGAATAACAGTTATACATGTATATGACACAACCTAATTTCACAATCTACCTAGTGTATGACAGACTAACCTAACTATATTAGGATCAGGCAGACTACCAGTTACCGAAGTCAAATTAGTTGATGATTAATAAACTCCTTGACTACCGATTTAAAATGACATCTAAGATAAATGAAAGGATTTGTTATTTTAAGTATAATAATTGTACAAATGTTTATTTTGACTAATTCGAGCGTCTAAAGAAAATTTAGTTGTTTGGGAATATATCAATACAAATTTTTCAAGAATCGCTCGAATTAACCAAAATAAACATTTGTACATTAAAAGTGTGATTCTTTTCGCAATCTACAACAAGTTAGTCTTACAAAGACTATATCAAACACTCATTGAAACAACTACTTCCCGGGCTAATACCCCGACGGACATTGAAGTATTCTGCAACCAAGAATTGGCAATTTCATTTATACTTATGTTTGAACGGTAACGGGACCGCCAGTCTAAGGTGTCAAATTATTTAGAGGGAATGGCAAAGCTATACTGATGAGAGATAAATCTTGAAACGCGTCTATAGATGGCCTGAATAATTTGACCCAAATTGTTACATTTGCAGTAGGTTACTGTATGTAACAGAAAACACTTGTTGTATAATTCAATGTCCGTCGGGGTATTAGCCCGGGAAGTAGTTGTTTCAATGAGTGTTTGATATAGTCTTTGTAAGACTAACTTGTTGTAGATTGCGAAAAGAATCGCACTTTTAATGTTTGAAGTATTCTGCAACCAAGAATTGGCAATTTCATTTATACTTATAAACATTTGTATTATGTAAACGATATCAAACATACAGCATATTTTGAACTTGATATAATTTCAGTGTTTACACGCATGGCGCATTAAATAATTATTTTTTTAGAAAAGCCTAAAAATTTTCAGCATTTGCTAAACTCGAAATTTTACTTAATGCTAAATAAAGGATTGGCAATAGTTACTAGAGGCTTTAAATTGAAAGCTTTTATAAAACCAACGAATATCTAATCATTTTCAGCAAAAATCGAGATATGTATACCTAAAAGGAAAATTCGAATCGATTTTTACATATTAAAATAATTAAAGTTTCTTTTACTTTAACTTAAGAAATTGGAAATCTAATGACACGACCTGTCGTCTAACCTAACTCAAAAAAAAAAAAAAACATATAAATAATTAATTAAATATTTAATGATAGTTCTTAAAAAAATAAAATAAGATATTCTAAAGTAATTCATATTTTCTTAAAACTATAGTAAAACATTTGACAAACTGATATTTTAAAAATAATCGAGATTTTAACTCTACAAAAAAATTACAGATACTCAAAGTTAACAATAATTTATGAAAACAGTGGACATTCTGTATAATTTAGTTAAATTCATAATAAATCAATCAAATTGCCATAAATCGTACAGTAATTATTAATAAATAATGGATTATTATTTATTGAATGATAATTAAAAAAAAAATATTTTGAAGTAATTCTTATTTTCTTAAAACTCTTGTAAAACATTTGATAAACATTGATTATTTAGAATAATCGAGATTTTTTTTCCTCTAATTTTCAAAAATAAAATAAGATATTCTAAAGTAATTTATGTTTTTCTAATAATATTGTAAAAAACATCGATCGTTATGGCATTCATTATATTGAAATGATTGAGATTTATTTACAATGAACAAAAAATCAATAAGAAGACTTCAAAATTGAGAATTTTCCAAGAAAAATATAATATAATCAGATAAAATGTACAATAAATATTTATAAATAATTGAGCTTCATTTATAATGAATATAAAAGTTAAAATCGAAAAACATACACAATATTACAGTTGCAAAATTAGTTGCATAAAACTACAGCATTTTGTAGGACGAAAAGTGATGGTCATAATTAAATAATCATAGAAAAATTTGTTTTTTTGCAAAAAAATACAGAAATTTTATTGATTTAGTTAATAATGATAAATTCTTGTTTTTAATATAGTATGAGCAAAATCGGCGCTTTAATAACAAAATTACAGAAGCTTTGTTTGTCTGACTTTTTTGAGTCAAAATCTGATATTCTAAATAAATTAATAAACTTTGTTCTAAAGTTGGGACGAAATCTAAGATCTGAAATCGAAATAACAGTAACTTTATTTAAAATTCATAAAGTTTGCAGTCTAAAATTTGTCAAAAATCACAGAATTGAATATTGCAGCTCAAATTTGTAATATTAACATGAAATTTATAAATACTTCGCTATAAATTGGGTTTAGCTTCACTACGCGACCAAACTAAATGTTTAGGATTTTCTAAACTCAAAATTTTACTTTATTTTTAATCAAGGAGAAAACACTCGTTCGCAGCAAATTTTCCTGTTTTAAAAAACAATGGATGCCTCCAAATTAACAGCGTATGCAACAGGATATGTATACTCGAAATTACATTTCTCTGTATGTATTTTTTTAAATAATTTGCGTAAAAGCATTGCTATTAACAATCACATTATAACATTACAAGTATTTATGTAATTTTTATTCGATTGCTTTTAGGAATAATTTTACACGAAATTTAACTAAATCTAGTAAGATACAGTCGCAAGCTAGACACCGCAACAGTCGGACGTGCAATAGAGCAAACGAATTTAACAACCAACTAAGTGCTATATTTTATCACAAACTGGATGTTAAGAACCATGGAATCAGATGATGATTCCACCGAGATGACCGTGGATGAGTTCCAGGAGGCTAGTACCAGAAAACGTGGCCGCCCCCCTAAATTTACCGCTGGGAGAGGAGGAAAAAAAAAGCCACAGGTAACCTAAACACACCCAAAACTACAAATAAAACACTACAATCAATCCTGAAACACATACAACAACAAAATACTCAACAACAACCAAGTACTCAACAACACCAAAACAGTCAACAACACCAAAATACTCCACAATGCCAAAACACTCAACAACAAACACACACAGAAATCCCACAAACTCTTTCTCAACCGGTAGCGGGAACATCACAACCTCAGTCTACCATCCAACAACAAAGACCGTCCACACATACAAAAACGCTACCACATTTAAACAAAAACACAACTTATTCTAACCACAAATGCATATTCAACATAACCACTACTAATGAATACACACGTCTACAATTCGTGCAAATATGGTTTGCTAATAATAACGACCAAGATGTCATTATCATCAAAACAAAAAATGGCTTTATTCTAAAATCGAACTCGGATAAAAACATATGCATCAACAACCTCCGTGCACTCCAAAATAAATCATTCGTACGCGAATTTACTGAGTCGACACCACTCGCTACGCACAGTCGCAATACCACCGCATCCCCCTCTTACTGCTGCGTGATTCGCGGAGTAGAGTTGGAAATCGAGGACGCCGCTATCAGCACTCAACTCAACCAACTAGGCATTCAACACCGTTTTTGTCGTCGAATCATTTCCAAAGCAAACGACCAAAAAACTCGACTAATTCGAATTATTACCGCCTCACATGAGAGTTACACAAAATTATTAAAAGAAAACTTTAAGTATATGTGCAAAGTATACACTGTAGAGGAGAGTCTACCGCCGCAGCCGCTTCCCGCCCCTTGCAGTAAATGCGGGAAATTTAACCACATCACTGCCGACTGCAGAGAAAAAACGATATGTTCAAAATGTACAGGAGATCACCACACTAACGCATGCACCACGAACAACCCCATAAAATGTAATTCCTGCGGGGGTGAAGACCATGGAGCTTGGTCAATGAAATGTCCAAACCGTCCTAAACAGCCGATAGAAGGAATTCCAAATATGAAGATCCACCTCACTAACAAGAAATCTTCCGATATAGACGATACCATCAAACAGAACTCACGCATTCATCAACCTATCACTCTTCATGATCACATCCTAGACACATTTATCACTGAAATTAACGAACCCAATAACACAGACAGACAAGCTCTTATAAAAAAAACTCCGCGAACGCTTCATCTATTCTTTTAAAATCGACACTCATCTCTCATTTTCGGGGAACAGAATGTTTGTGGTTATGTTTGACCTTGATGATCCCGACAGTATCCCGCCCACAGTTCCTATCCAAGGAGTAAAAACAGCTCACGCAGTAATTAATAATGGCTAATATTGGTTTCCTTTACACAAACATAAACTCCATCTCCAATAAATCCCATGCACTATATAATTTCCTATCAAATAACCCTATTCACGTGAACCTTCTTGTCGAATCCAAAACAATCACACCATTTTCCTTTAATAATTGGCAGTCTCTACAAATCCCCTCCACCATGCAGAATCGTAAATACCGGGGTGGGTCTATAGTTGCTGTACACCCTTCCTTAAAACTCGGAAAAGCCAACCCACCCAAAATTAACAACCCTCTTAATGAATGTATCCACGCCACCTTAAACTTACCCTCATTCCTAATCCATATCTTCCTAGTCTATATACACCCTTTCTCCTCAATTGATGATACCATTTTTACGAAATCTTCATTATACGATAACGTCATAATTATTGGAGATATGAACATAAACAAAGCAAAATCTCGACATCTTACCAATTTTCTCTCCAATTCTAACTTCGTCCTCATACATACCCCGCCTACCTTCATTATGAATGATACCCAATCCACCACACCCGATGTCCTACTTTGCACCCAAAACCTAAAACATTTAATTCACTCTGTTACACTAATCCCTGACCTATGCTCCGACCACCTATCCATCCAATTTCAACTAAATGTCACACAAACTATCCCCCCACCTCCTCCTGACTATATACTGGATCATAAACACTGCAACACCACCCAAGTTACAAAAGATATCTCACACTTTATATCCACTCATCCCACTATTGATCAAAATGTAATATCCCAATTTAATAACGCCATTTCTCACTCCATCAACAAAAATACACCTAAAATTAAGAAACAATCCTATAAATATCCCCTTCCAAATTATATCCTAAAATTAATAAAGCATAAAAGACAAATCTACAGAGACATCAGACAGACAGACACGACAGAACTTCGAACAGTATTTAATAAATTAAGTAAAGACATCAAACAGTTAATTAAGCAGTACAAAACGGAAACCTGGCTAACTGCTTGCCAAAAAATCAACGACAGTAAGGGCAAGACATATTGGACAGAAATTAAAAAACTTAGCAAATATAAAAACTATTCCAGCATAACACAAATTCTTGACCCATCGACTAACGAAATGACAAATGACAAACAAATAATAGCGGACACATTTGCCCAATATTTCGAAGACACATACCGACACACAGAAGACGTTTCATTTGACCATGACTTTTTTAATCAAGTTAATGACTGGTATAGTGACTTTTTCAATACAAATTACATACCCAACGTTACTGACGAACTGACAGAAGAACAGTACTTCAACACACTTAACACCGGCAAAAATACCGCTCCAGGACACGACAACATACGACGACATATTTTGAAATCCTTACCCCTTGATTCCCATCTATACATCCTCAAAATCCTAAACTTTTGCTACCAATCCTGCTACTTTCCACCGGAATGGAAAACTGGTATCATCACTTGCATACCCAAACGAGACCAAGACCGCTCCCTTGTATCCAGCTACCGACCAATCACCCTCCTTCCTGTCGTTGGTAAATTGTACGAATCCCTAATCAAACAAAAAATTATGTCCCATATATCCCATTTAATTCCCAGCTACCAATTCGGATTCCTTCCCAACAGATCAACCTCTCTCCCGCTCACCATCCTTACCTCCAATATGCAAACAACACACCTCGAAGGCGGGTCATCTGCCGCATTGTTTTTAGATATACAGAAAGCCTTCGACTCCGTATGGCACCGAGGTGTGCTGTATAAATGCCACTCCCTGAATATACCCAACCACCTAATTATTATCCTTAACAACTTCCTAGTAAACAGATCCCTTATCGTAAAAATCCACAGCACGACATCCCAAACATTTAGTCCCGAACAAGGTGTTCCGCAAGGGTCACCTCTTTCCCCTCTACTGTATAACCTCTATTGTATTGACCTATACAACCATAACCCTGCTCACTTCAATCCAGCCTCCTATGTTCTGCAATTTGCCGACGACACAGCCCTAATTACCCACGAACCTACCCTCTCAAAAGCACTACAAACCCTACAGCAACTTATAGACTCACTCGAACTGTGGTTTGCCAAATGGAGAATAAAAATTAACCCTAATAAATCCCAACTCCTTATTCCCTACCACCGTAAGAACAGTCCTACCAACATATCTATTTGCCAAAATCCGATTTCCCCAGCACCCTATATTAAGTACCTTGGTATTACATTAGACGGCAAACTTAATTTTAAAAAGCACACGTCCATTTTAAAAAGTAAAATTACTGCTCGAGCTAGACACTTCCGTAGTCTAACATACCGAAATCTTGGCATTTCAACAGAGAATGCCACCAAAATCTACAAGATGATATGCAGACCCTTGTTAGACTACGGCTCCATCCTATACACAACTTCCCCCAATCCCACCCTCCATAACATTCAAGTTAGCGAACGCTCATCCCTTAGATCTCTTACCAAAATTCGACACCCAAGTAATCCACTTCACAACCCATCAAACGCCCTTCTCTATAACAAAACTAAAGTCATTCCTATCGCCGAACGAATCCCTCACCTATCTAAAAAATTCTCACAAAATCAATTTAACTTCGAAATCCTCTCACAACTCTGTATTCCCAGAAATAACTCCATCGACCCCAAATTCTTAAATCACTCAAACACTCTGTTCCAGCTCATCTCTCATTATAATCAGAATTAACAAGTTATTTTTTTTTTTTTGTATGTATATATAGTCACCGCGATCACTTCACCAAACATGTAAACTTTTCTTTATAAACATCTACACTGGCAGAAAGGCCACTGGCCGATAGCCATTTACCAGAACTAAATATTTACTTTATTTTTAAAAATGTTATGTATTACACCTTGTAATTAGTATGGTAATAAAGATTTTCACTACTACTACTACTCTAGTAAGATATTAAAAATATTAATTTTATCTACTCAAAATTAATTAAGGAATCGCGCTATTTCTGACCACCCTATATTTTATGATCGCTAATGTCATAATATGATGAGATGAAATCATAGATGGTGGAGGAGGGATTGCGTTTGGGAATTATATTTTTATTTCGGTGGATAGTAGATTATAGTGAGTAGGATTTAAGGCAAATTTTTCTGCAAGATGGGAGAGGCGAGTTTGTATGGGAACGACTTCGGTTAATTCATACAGTAGTGTATTTGAGGGATTGTGGAGTGGATTTTGGGAGTGTCGGATTTTAGTAAGCACTCTCAGGGCTGATCATTTTTAAGAGTGACTGGGGGGGGGGGGGGGTTATGGGAAAGGATGGCAGCATAATCAAGTAAGGGGCGGCAAATCATTTTATATATGTGTACAGCTGTTTTTATACCTATACCTTGGTGTTTGTAGGTGAGACTTCTGAAGTGTGCCGCCCGATTCTTGACTTTTGCTTTTAGGAGTATGGAGTGGTTCTTGAATGTGAATTTTGGATCGAAATGGATACTTAGGTATTTACATGTGGCTGAGGGATATATGATGTGATTGTTTATGGAAATTGAAAAAGGGGAGTTGTTTGAACGGTGAAAAGGAATCAAGCTGGGATTTATTAGGGTTTATGCTAAGGGCTTTAGGGAGTGTAGAGGCATGTGTGATTAATGCAGTGTCATCGGCGTAGAGAAGAGGATAAGCAGACTTATTTATATAGTTGGGATTGGGATTATAGATGTCGTGAACAAATAATAATAATAATAATAATAGTACATTTATTCCATAAATCAGCAAAGAAAAACATGTGAACATTAGTCTAATGAACAATTTAAAAATTTGTCTATAGAATAGAATGCGTGTTTTATGAGCAATTCTTTGACTTTTTTATTAAAATGGTATCTAGGCTCACAGACTTTTAAAGAAGTTGGCAGGTGATTGTATAATATGCAACCATCATATGCTAATGATTGTTCATAGATAGCTTTAAGATGGGCAGGCATGACGATATCATTTCTATGTCTAGTGTAATAATTGTGCAAATCCGAATTTAACTTACAAGATAATTTGCCAGAATATGCAAATTTTATTATTTCATAGATGTACATACACGGAACAGTCAAAATATTATATTCTCTGAAACTACTTTTGCAAGACTCGTTGTATTTTAATTTATCAATGATCCGTAGCGCCTTTTTTTGTAAAATAAAATCTCTCAAGATGTTACTTTTATTTGAGTTTCCCCAGAACATAATTGCATAATTTATAAGAGAGTAGATTTTCCCAAAGTAAAATGTTTTTAATAAGATTATATAGGAGTGGTGATAAGGGAGAACCTTGAGGCAAGTCTTGTTCGGGTGTAAAGGAGCTGGAAATAGAGTGACGGATATTTACTTGGAGTGATCTACTGTTAAGGAAACTATCTAGGAGGTTAATTAGATGTGGGGGTAAGTTAAGGGAGTTGCACTTGTACAGCAGGCCTCGATACCAGACAGAGTCAAAGGCTTTGTTTATGTCTAAAAATAATATTGCGGATCTTCGGCCTTCGAGGGCTGCTGTTTGGCAATTTGATGTAAAGATAGATAGAGGTATAGTTGTGGAACGGTGTTCAAGGAATCCAAATTGGTAGGGTGGGATAATATCGGATATACAGGCCATAAGTTTATTTTTGACTATTGTTTCGAATAATTTTCCTAGGACAGGGAGAAGAGTGTTAGGACGGTAGCTACTGAGTTCTAACGAGTCATTTCCTGGTTTATGAATGCAGGTAATTATACCCCTCTTCCACTCCATCGGGATGATTTGGGTGGAGTATATGTGGTTAAACATTTTGACTATGTATTGCTTTAATATTATTATAGATTTTTTAAACAGAATCACATTTAAATTCTGTGTGCAATGACAAACCAATTTAAATTCATAGATGATGTATGAATACGCACTAAAATCATAAAACAATATTGCCGGGTAACTCCAACGCCAGCTAAGTTTTATTTTATTTATTTATCAAAAAATAGATACTTTTATTTGTATAAACGTGAAATAATTATTACTGTATGATTTTGCATTTCAAAAAATAATAGTAACAAGTTTAATTCGAGGAATACTTCTTGTTCGATCTAACTGAAGTAAAACACTGCATTAATGAATGTAAGTAATTATATAAATAGAATTGATTGATTTTTTTATTTTTACAAAGTAAATATGGATTTTTGACATCTTAACGCTTTAAAAATGGTTTTTTTCCGTAAATAAATAAATAATGTCAAAATTCCATATTTACTTTGTAAAAATAAAATTAATAACACTATTCTATGAAATGTTCATTGTTTGAAGGACAGAAACATGTTAGAATTCTTTATTTTAGCTTTCAAGTTTAGCAAAACAAATACTTACATGACATTTTCGCCAAGTTGATTTTCTGAGGTAATTATTTGTATTATTTATTCCAACTTTGAAAGCGAAAATAAAGATATCTAACATGCTTATGTCCTTCTAGCATTATACATTTTGTAGAAATATATTTATTTATCAATAAAACCAAAAACTTGTTTTAAATTTGTACCACAACAAAAGTTATCATGGGGTACATTTTTTACAATGTAAATCCCTCTAGTTATACTTAAATAAAACGCAGTGTATACATTAAAACTATAAACACTATGATGGGATGGATATTTTTAGTAGTGAGAAGTTTAAGGGTTCTCTTTGTCCGTTAAATGGGATGGCGATTTTTTTTTAATCAGTTAATTTTCAGGTTTTCCAGTAGGTTTCATTTCCTTCCGTTTTTGTCTATATAGAGGATCTGGAATTCATAGTTATATAAATATTATAAATAATGCTTATGTAAACATTATGTCGCGCTCACACACATCTATACACATGATTGGAATGCATCGTGGTTTAATCTATGAGGAAATATTTGAACAGTATTATCCCAATCAAAATTCAATTAAATTTAAACCATCATCACATATTGTTTTCTGTACGTGTTTCCAATAAATTTCCAACCCCTAATCCCTTCAATTATGAAATTATTAAACAGATCTAGACGAATAGTATACAGAAACTTTAAAATTATAAGAATTAATCCCTTCACCCTTTTAGCCCTGGAATTTGTCTGATGCCTAAAAACATTTTTTATACACTGCATATTATTTATTACTATCTCAGATATGCAAACAGTTGTTTTTAAAGTATACATATCTCAATATACATATACGTTGTAAATCTTCAGATATTCTTTGTTTTAACAAATATTTCAAATTGAAATTTCAAATAAGTGTTTTTCACTCCCAGATTAAGCATGAAGTAAAATTTCGAGTTTAGAAAAGCCTGAAATTTTGGTAGCGCTACGCGTCCAAACCAAATTTTCAGGATTTTCTAAACTCCAAATTTTACTTCATGCGCCACACGTACTAAACACTGATATGATGAGATATTCAAAATACACGTTTTTAGCATACTGCTTTAGTGGAATATTATGAACTTCACCTAAAATCAGTATTTTATACGTGTGGCGCATGAAGTAAAATTTCGAGTTTAGAAAAACCTGAAAATTTGGTTTGGTCGCGTAGCTTAAACAAGGTGTGGAAACACTTGTTCAAACTCCAAATTGAACGATTTAAAAAAAAACATTGAAGGCCTAAAATTTTACAGCAAGTGCATCAGAATATATACACTTTCCCTGCGCATAGCCAGCTCTGTTTATTGATAACATTTATATAAACCAAATTCCGTCATTTTTCTTTTGAAATTTCTAGGTCTAGGAAATTTATATTATTGAGGAAGAGCAGACTCGTCGTTAATAATTGATGTGTTGTAGGGTTGGGAATAGTTTGTCATAAAGTTTTTAACGTGACGGAAATTTCATCCCCTGTTCTAGGAGTAAGTTACGTGATAGCTCACACAGTCTGCTTTAAACCCTGACGTATTCTAACTTCGTCCAATAAATCACATTAGGATTATTTTACCTAGAACTGAATTATCAAAACTGAACTAAATTACTTAACTGACATAGCATCAGTATCGTATGTTCAATAAAAAAAAATGGCTTGAGTGCCATGATTTCATATATTTTTTTTTTAAATTTAAGGTGTCTGCACGATTGAGGAATTGACATATAAAACGTCAACCAATAATTTTAATATACCGGGTAAGCATTTTCAATCCAGAACATAATATAATTAAATAATTTAATAATTTTCAATCTGGGACATGTAATAAAATGAATTATATAAATGACTTAAAATTTGTCTATTGTTATAAGTTGACAAACTTAATTTGCTTAATGAATATCAATTATACTATTGAAGAAACAATTTTCCTAGGTAAAACGTTTTACACTGGAGGCCGCATTAGGAATGTGCGTCATTTGTTTAGTTTTTGCACAAGGACGCAGTACCCTCAAAAACCCAATATTTGAAAGAGAATTTTGAATAATACAATTATTAGACCGTTAGAAATTATCGAAAATTTAAATTCGAGACCATTTTTAGAACTTGTTATCAACAAAGGTGCCCTTGTAGCAGAACTCCCAATACGTGACAACACGGAGGTTTGGTTATAACAAGATGGCTGCTCAGCGCATTTTGGAGTAGATGTTCAGGAATATTTAGAAAAAAACCTTTCCAAATCGCCGGATTATTGGTCGTGGAGGAATAATTAACTGGAACGACAGATCTCTTGATTTGCGCTCTGTGATTATTTTCTGTGGGACCATATGAAAAGCAAAATTTTCAAAATACAAAAAGTTGATTCTTAAAGAACGAATGTGGTTAATGGATTTTATAATAGGCTACGCGCTACGCGACCAAACCAAATTTTAAGCCTTTTCTAAACTTGACATTTTACTTCATGCTTAGTCTGGGAGTGGAAAAAACTCTTATATATAATTTTGATAACTTTGATAAACACTCGCCTTCTTGATTTAGAAAAGAAAAACAATTGGCATTTTCTTTTAGATACTTTATGGATCACCCTGTATAAAAACAACTACGCCTATCTTGTAGAACTCGTCGCAATAGTCAAAATGCATGTAATGCACGAATAGTTTTTGAGTTATAACGTTTTGTGTCAAAATTTTAAAATGTTGAAAATCTAGGCGAGTGAGCTCGCTTTTTTGCATTTCACAAAAGTTGCAAATAACTCAATAACTAATGGAAAACCAGAAAAATGGTTCAAACAACAGTTTTAGATAATAAAATTTTGGATAATTTTTGTATCCTCGAATTTTTTCATAACTATCTTCTTTTTTAGAGAACAATGACTGTTTGTTGAAAGATTCTTAAAAACTAATAATTTTTAAAAATCATGGAATAACTTAGAATTATTTATTAGAATTTGTGTGTTTTATGTCTAACTTTGAATTACCAATTGTTACTATGTTTCCAGTAATATTACCGAGAATATTGCCCAATTTTAAATGACCGCTAATTTTATATTTTATATAATATAATACACCGAAAGGTAAAAGGTAACTGATAATATATATATATATATATATATATATATATATATATATAATATAAAATGCAATTAAATTGAATAATTTCCCCTTTTTTGTGAATTGTTACGTTTTGGATTGAAAATGCTCACCTTTAATTATATTATACGTTCCGGATTGAAAATGCTCCCCCGGTATAATTTCAGAGTTGCCAACCTACAATATTTCATAGCACCTACAGGTTTTTTTTTTATTGAACAGACGTTACGATTACCTCCAAATAGCTAATAATTATTCAATAAAATACAACAATAAAAAGAAACACAGTACACACCCCTAACTTAAACACGTTTTATATTTCAATTATTTATAGCAGAAGTTCTTTACCGGTGATCCGCGTACCATAGGTTTGGGAAACTATTGGAAACACCTATTCATTTGAATAAGGAAAAACCACTTATCATAACTAAATAACACACGCTTTGTTTTTTAATTATCTCTAACAGTAGTTCTTAACCAGTAATTCGCGGACCATAGGTTTGGGAAACATTTTAAGAACAACATTTGAATATATTAAAGAGTTTTGATTAAAATTAGTGATGGAAATAATCGGGATATTTGAATAACCGATTATTTTCCACCGACATACTTTAATAATCGATTTCAATTAAAGTAGTATCGGTTATTATATCGGAATAAAATTCTGTTGTTTCATCGAAACAATTTTTGTTATTTATTTCTACATCTTCCATCCTTACTAGTGATAATATAATTCGATTGTTGCCATTCTAATTTAATCGGATATCTCGAGATCATTTGAATGATTTGATTATTCGCTCTATAATTCAAAATTATAGCTTACATAAATCAAATTAAATGTTTATGTTAAAGACACACACACATATATATATATATATATATATATATAGTAGGTATATACAGGGACTTTTTCTTTTAAGTATACATATATCAATTGTATGCTGTAATTTTTCAGATATTCCTTGTTATTTTTTTCTTAAATTCAATTTGAAACTTCTGAGAACGAGTGTCGTCCACTCCCAGGCTAAGCATGAAGTAAAATTTCGAGTTTAGAAAAGCCTGAAAATTTGGTTTAGTCGCGTAGAGCGGTGCTACCAAACCAAATTTTTAGGTTTTTCTAAACTCTAAATTTTACTTCATGCGCCACGCGTAAAAAGCACTGATTTAAAGTGAAGTTCACTTAATTATATTATTTTAGTGTTTTCAGTGTTTAATACGCGTGGCGCATAAAGTAAGTTTTGGAGCATAGAAAAGCCTGAACATTTGGTTACATGCATCAGTATACAGAGAGTTTTATGTAACACCGAACATTTTCAAAACGAGAATATTTTTTTTTTAAGTATACATATGCATACGTTGTACATTTTCCGACGCTCGGTTTATCAAGAGAACTCAATTTGGAGCTTTAAACAAGTGTTTTCCACTCCCAGGCTAAGCATAAAGTAAAATTTCAAGTTTAGAAAAGCCTGAAAATTTGGTTTTGTCGCGTAGTGCGAAGCAGCCAAAACAAATTTTCAGGCTTGTCTAAACTCGAAATTTTACTTCATGCGCCAACGGTCCAAAACACTGATTCATATAAAGTTTAGCGGTGTGTTTTAAGCTTCGTAATATGTCAGTGTTTTGTACCGGTGGCGCATGAAGTAAAATTTTGAGTTTAGAAAAGCCTGAAAATTTGGTTTGGCCGCTCCGCGCTTCGCGCTACGCAACCAAACCAAATTTTCAGGCTTTTCTAAACTCAAAATTTTACTTCATGCTTAGCCTGGGAGTGGAAAACTCTCGTTTAAAGTTTTAATTAAATTCTCTTAATAAACCGAGCGTCGGAAAATGTACAACGAAATGCATATGTATACTTAAAAGAAATATTCTCGTTATGAAATTGGTCGGTGTTACATAAAACTCTCTGTATGTGTACTTGAAAGAACAAGTCTTGAAATTCTTAAAAACACTTGTTACATTTTTTAACAACGATTCACATCGGGATATGCATATTTAGAAAAACATTTCTCATATAATATCGAGAATCTGTTTAGAATACAATATCGGTTTTGGCATAATTAATAGGATTTAATGAATGAAAGATTACTAGATTACTTGAATAATTAGTAATTGTCTATGTTAGAAACACATTAAGAATGTATATTATTTAGTATGGGTAGACAACATTATATCGTAATATTTCTTGTGTATTTTTATAATAATATATCACTGTACATAATTTAAGAACAATAATTAATCTGCCTGATGTCAACCAACAAAGAGTGAAATCTTATTTGAGTGTGTTACTTACTAAAGTGTTTAAAATTAAAAAAATTGTGAAATATTGCAGATATCCATAATTCAATTGAAATGATTTCTAATAATAAAATTTACAATTACTAATCAATTAATTTTCACATAGTTATAATCCACTCATACTTACACCAAACTATCCTTTATAGCAAAGTAACGAGCACCCATTGAAATCATGTCCGAATAGGGCACGTCAGGCGAGTTTAATTACAATTTGGACATATTTGAAGGACAAGCCCCGGCCAGAAGCACGTTTTTCTTTGGATTCCCTTTCCTGTTCGGCTCGCCCTATCGAGTTTCGTTTTGTGCGCCCCGCAATATCTAGCATGCAGCTACGGAATAGATGTGTATTGAATTCCCTTTTCGCCCCCCGCTAGCAAAAAGATCCAGCCATTCAGGCCCTCCAAAAGACCGACACACTAGTTACCACACATTGTGGTCAAATCAATAGACACGACGAAATTCTAAACCCTTCTCATGTACATTATTAATTAATCTGCTCTTGGTGTATATTTACTACAACGGCTTAATATTTTTTGTGACGTCACTTGTATACTATCTATTCTACTCCATAGTGATGCTTTAAAGCAGTGGTCTCCAAACTATCCGGCCCGCGATTGTTTGTAATTTTTTTTGTAAATGTCATATTTTGAAATATTGTAACAATTGTTCCTTAAATTTTTCATAATTTTATAAAATTAATCGGATCTTGGCCGACTTTATTATGTAGAATTGTATTTGTGGCCCGCGAAGAAGATAGTATGGAGACCCAGGCTTTAAAGGATAATCTTGTTTCAATTATATAGTACTAAATCAACAAATTCGAACATTCGGGATTTTTCTTTAGAAATGTTAAGCACTCATATTTAAAATATTTCATTGATTCCTAAAATAAATAAGGAGAAGAAACATTAAACGTTAACAAATCTTGTGTTTTCTATATTTAACAGACTTTAAATACAAATTTAAAAAGAAACTGTCACTTACTAGCAAATACGATTTTTTTCGTTAACAACAACTCAGAAATATTAATGCATAGTCACAATTTATTATTTAAAATTGTTTATGCACATTATCAAAATATAAATTAGTTAAGATCCAATTAAGGTGCATGAGTTTAGTTTAGTTGCAATGCTGTGGATAAACATTCGTCCTTGTTGAATATTTAGTGCTCGTAGTGTTGATCAATAAACAAGAAGCGAACACACGTAAGGCCTCACATCCCTGCATAGACACATGTATAATAGAAAACGTAATTATTAACCTGGTCTTACCTGTGTACAAAGTCTACTAAGCCAGAACATGAAAGGGATGGTTTTGGTTCGGAGGCAGAATTAGTATGACATCAAACAATTCTCTTGATATTAAGTCAACTAATATGTATATATAGAGGATGAAAATACACAGAATTTACTTGTATTTGACTTTGTGTGATTATAGTACCTAATGATTATGATTTATTTGAATTATTGTTAAAATGTACAAACTAATTAAAACACTCATAAATAAAACAATGTTAACATTGTTTAACCAATAAATAAATAAGTTATATGCAGTAAGCAAGTTTAACGTAAATTATATACAAGGGGATTCAACTTTTTTTTTCTTGTGCAATCAGACATGATGAATGTACCACAAAGTTAACGCCTTTATTACAAAACCATTACAAAACAGAAACGAATGAAAGTAACAAACTAAAAAATTTAAACTAATACAATTATTGAATGTTTAAAAAGTCTCTTAATAAAGTTAATTCAGTATCTGGTGCTTAACATAATCTATGTAATTGACATTAACTTTACTAGTAATTATTAGGTATTTACGAGTATGTAGTACGAATCTAAGAAATGCTAATGATTTAAGTATGTGACATCTAACTATCTCTATTTTTTCAACTTTAAACTGGGACTAATCAATATCAAATTGAGGGTAAACAATTTCAAATTGAGACTTAAAACATAACTGTCAGTTTAAATACAATTACATTGGGATTAACCAACATCAAATTGAGAATAAGTATCTTTAAATTGAGATCAAACAAATGTTAGCTGTCAATTTAAACACAATCAAATTGGAAAAAAACATCAAATTTAGAATAGGTATTTTCAAATTGGCATCAAACAAGTTTTAAAAAAAGTATATCTTCTAAATTTAGAGCATTTTTCCTTTAAGTATACCTACATATTCCGATGTATACTTTTTAAATTTTTAAATAAACGTTGTTTTTGAAAAGCGTTCAATTTGAAGCTTCTAACGAGTGTTTCCACTCCCGGAGTAAGCATGAAGTAAAATTTCGAGTTTAGAAAAGCCTAAAAATTTGGTTTGGTCGCTTCGCTACGCGAGAAAACCAAATTTGCAGGCTTTTCTAAACTCGAAATTTTACTTCAAACTTGACCTGGGATTGGAAACACTCCTTTGAAATTTCAAATTGAACTATCAAAAACAAATGCTTTAACATATTTACATGCATGGTTATAATAATAGTGTGAATTATTATGATTTTTGAAAAGTAACAGTAGGACAAATTTCAGTAATATATTATTGACATTTACAGAAGTGTTTGCTTTGTAAAATCATAGGTAAATATGTTTTACCACATAAAAGATGAGATGCTTATTTATAAATAGATTATGATTATTTTTGACAAAAAAATTTGCCATTTGCCAAACAGCAACTGTTTACAATTAAATAACGTACATTATTGATTTTTATATGAATTTATATGCACAAATGTTTTTCCGCAGAAAAATATGCCTTTCTCTCTTCCTTTTCTCTTTGTGATGAATTGTAAAAATGATATGGCGTCTTATGGTATAATTCCCGATGTTTGAAAACTAAAAATAAATGCGACTGACTTTGATGGATAACTCTCGAGAAATGGATTGCACTGTATTTCAAAAGTGACAAAGCCATAATGGTATTACTAATACAATGTATTTAGGACTAGCTGCATAAAATATTTTAACTCAGCTGAACATTATACAGGGTATCCGTATTTCATGAAAAGGAATGAGGATCTTAGTTATTTGAACGCATAGGAAGTCATTTATACTGTGACAAAGTTGCATATTTTAGGGCTCTCTAATAATCTGTAATTAAATTTAAAATATCTTCTTTTGATTTCAAAATATTTAAACCAAATACGGACGCAATATATAAAAGTAATACAATATATTAGTTTAAAGTGTAAATCGGAAACGAACTTAATTCAAATTATACAACACTTCAATTTTTTAATGATATTACATTAATTGCAGCACTAGAATTGATAAACGTTATATTAGTTCTTATAAGCCTTAATTAATTAAATAATTTTCGCATTTTATTCCAAACTAATTTATTGGATTAATAGAAGTTTCTTGTAAGTTTATACAGGGTATCCCAACCAAAAGTTATACCTCCTAAAATCTCCGAATCGGTCCAAGTTTAAAAAAAGGCTAAGACGGTCAAGTTTTACTTAAAGAAGGACCAACTTTTATTTTAGTTTCAAAATTATGTGTGCATCCCTGTAGCGCGTGTGTGAAAAGAGACAGAAAACTTCATAATATGTCTGCTATGGTTTTTAGATGGAACATGCAGCTCAAAAATGTTAAGGTTGTACGTCACATTGTGACAATGTCTTCGTAAAATTAAATCTGCAAAAACCCAGCCACAAATTATTTTAATTAATGTGTACAATCGTTTAAATGTAAGTTTAAGTGGTATAATTCTAATTTCCACATCTACTAAATAGTTCAGGTATTTACAGAAATTAATAATGCATTTATGTTGATTTCGTGTTACCTCAAACGGATATGTTTGTTGAATCGAATGAGAATTCAGTAGATTTGGTAAATAGTCATCGGATTAATCTGTTAATGCCGGGAATTATTCTTTTACGCTTTTTTTTAAATAGTTCAGTTTGAAGCCTAAAACGAGTGTTTTCCAATCCCAGACTAAGCATAAAGTAAAATTTCGAGTTTAGAAAAGCCTACGCGACCAAACCAAATGTTTAGGCTTTTCTAAACTCGAAATTTTACTTCATGCGCCACGCGTATTAAACACTTAAAGCACTGACATATTGTGAATGAGTAAACTTTGCTTAAAATCAGTGTCTTATACGCGGAGCGCATGAAGTAAAATTTCGAGTTTAGAAAAGCCTGAACATTTTCTGGCTTTTCTAAACTCGAAATTTTACTTCATGCTAAACCTGGGAATGGAAAACACTCGTTTAAACTTCAAATTGACCTATTTTAAGAAAACAACGAATATTTTAAAATCTACAACACGTAATTGGGATATGTATACTCAAAAAAAAAAATTACAAGAAATTAGGATTTAAAGCTTTTCTAAAAGAAAGAATACTAATATACTCGCGACCTAAACAGTATGACATTGTCATGTAAAATTTGACACAGCTAGGAAAAATCGTTGCAGATACAACTATCAACACACTCTCTAAAAAAATTGAACCACACATTCCACCTCAATGAGTCATAAGACATCTCTTCCGAATTCCACTATATACTTAAAAATAAACATCCGTGCATAACAAAATCATAACTATTATAATTTATATATTTGGTGGGGGGTTTTTGCGATAATTACCCTTATTTGGTTTTTGTTAAAACATGACCCAAATGAACATATGTTTTTATTAAACTTTATTAATATAGATAAAAATATTCCGATACTAAAAACAAATTATTTTAATCCCCTTCATTTAGGGTTAAAACTCAGGTGCATAAATTTGCATCCACATTATTACCACATTAAAATTCACCCGCAATTTAATTCTCTTCGCAAACCCATCGAACCATTAAAACAGAAAAATAAAATGTCTGCATACTTGAAGGTAAATACATACTAAATTAATTAAAATTCTACATACTCGTAAATATGTACCTTCATATATGAGTTTTAAGACAATAAATTTAAAGAAACCATGCATGCACTCTTAATAAATAAATTCAGTGTAAAAAACACATGACGAGTAGACAGCAAGTTACTAAATTATTATTTTTATGAGTTAAAATTACTTAATCACATGTAAAAAATATATTTCACTCATGAGAATAATGTACATTTTCATGAGTTAACTTAGATAATTTTTGTTTTTCTACTCGTTAATCAACGTACTTAGTCACAAATAGAAAGACTGTTATTCCTTACTTCACTTTTTATTTTTATGTTAGATGTACATTTCGAGACACAAAAAGTGAAGTAAGGAACAACAGTCTTTCTATTTGTGATTAATGACTTCACGTAAACTCGAAACAATACAGTTATAACGTACTTAGTATTATTAAAAAGTTTTAGTTAACCGATAAGCATATTCTTAGAAATTACAACAAAGGTAATACTTTTAAAAAATTTAATTTACAGGGAATTTTTCTTTAAAGTATATTTTTCATTTGTCGTATATTTAATGAGTTTAATTTAAAGTTCCAAACGAGTGTGTCTATTCCTTGATTAAGCATGAAGTAAAATTTAGAGTATAGAAAAACCTGAAAATTTGCTTTGGCGCTTCGCGACCTGATGATTAAGTAACTGGAGACAGGGAATTTTTATTTTAAATATACGCCGTTAATTTTCCGACATTCATGGTTTTTTAAAATTTTAATTTGAGACTTTCAACGAGCGTTCTCTACTCCCAGATTAAGCGTGAAGTTAAATTTTGATTTTAGAAAAGCGTATCGAAGCGAAGCGACCAAACTAAATTTTCAGGCTCGAAATTTTACTTCATGTGCCAAGCGTATAAAACACTCATTTCAAGTGAAGTTAAAAATATACATCTTTAGTAGCATTTTATAAACTTTACAATATACGCTCCCCTGTGAGACAAATTAGAGACATTTTGTTTTAGAGACTTATCGTTTTATACTGTTTTGTTTATTTTACTTGTATATTTGTTTGTGATTTTATATTTCACTTTTGTATTGTTAGTATTAAGCATTTTGTACTTTTAAATAGAATTACCGTAAATAAACATTACACAATATTTCAATGTTTAATAGGCGTGGCGCATGAAGTAACATTTCGAGTTTAAAAAAGCCTGAAAATTTCGTTTAGTCGCTCCGCTTCGCTACGTGACTGAACCAAATTTTCAGACTTTTCTAAACTCGAAATTTTCCTTAATGCCTAATCTGGGAGTGGAAAACACTCGTTTAAAGCTTTGTATTAAACTCTTTAAAAAAGAACAACAAATATCTGAATATTTGCTTCATATGTAATTTAATTTGGATATGTATACTTGAAAGAAAAACTCCCTGTATGTTGCAACGTTTAGTTGAAAAACAACAAAATGAAATATTTAGATGAATTTATGAAAAACAGCTTAAATTCTAATTGTAATTGATTATTTATTTTTAAAAATACTAAAATACAGTTTTAATAAGGTGTAATAGTGAAAAATATTGAATACAAAATGCGTGATGATCTGAAAAATGCACACAATAGGTTCTATTACAAAAATTTATTACGTTCTCAATCAATAACTTTTACATAGTTACTGCATGCACGCTGTGTTTTCGAACAAATTCAGCAGTTTTGTCCGACAAGAGGAAAAAAAACATGGATCCTAGGGGGTGTCTTTGGGGCCTCCTTTTCTTTGTGGGATTGATTAATCGCAGCACTGACAAATAGCACACGCACAATTCTGCCATTTCACGATTCAGTCCTCAATTCCGCAATTAATCAACGTCCGTCCATCGAACGCTTCTTAGGGATGAAAACGTGGATCTTTTCGCTGCTGACAGGAATTTTTCAAACATAAAATTTTTGCAAAAAAAAAAACAGAATATTTTCAACGAGAATGTTTTGTTTTATAAATGTGTTGAGTCACTAATTATTAAGAAAATTACAGTATAATGTCGCAAAACATTTAAAAAATATTCTTGGATATTAATTAAAAGAGTATTATTAAAAAAATATATTTCAATTTCCTGTTTGTTCATTTAGTTTGGTAGGAGAGAAATTTGACCTGATGTTACATTTTGCATATGCATAGAACAGTAAATCAGTAAATCAAAAACAGGTTTTAGTTCCATTTCTGTTTTGAAATTAAATCTGCAGCAGTTTATAAATAAACGTTAATATGTCCCAAATAATAAATTATTAAACATTAAATTATATCGGATTAATTTATAAATGATAAAATATAAAAACAAATTAACATTAGTATCGACTTTTTGCAAAAAATGATTCTTGTTGAGACTTTTACAAATATTTATTTGGAAAAGTCTCAACAAAAATCAATTTTTGCAGCAAATATTCAATTGAAAAAGTCTCAGCAAGAATCAATTTTTGCAGAAAGTCGATATTAATTTTAATTCGGTTTTGTATTTTATCATTTATAAATTAATGGAATATAATGTAATGTTAAATAATACATTATTAAGGACATTTTACTGGTTATCTATAAAATGTTGTTGCTGATTTAATTTCAAAATGGAAATGAAAGTAAAACCTGTTTTTAATTCAAATACAAGGTAATAATTATTTGTTGTTTAGGAAATAATAAAAATTGTCAATCTCTGAAACATCATAGTCAGACAACGATTTGTAACCATTAATTAATACCATTAGCTTTATCGGCGAAGCGAGTGTCTGTACTACCCTTATTTCACGTCACATTATACGGCTTCCACCCTTTAAAATAAATTTTCCACAAGTAAGCAATTAAGTTCCCAAAAATAAGGGCCCCGCTTGCGCGATCGGACCAAAAGGGCGAACTTGACGAACATTAGCAGAGACACCATAAAGCCCATAATTAGGGCAATATAAGGCTTAATTGGCGATACTTAATCATTATAAAACTGTACTTTTAATGTTTGGGTCTGCTGGAATGCAGAAATGAAAACTAATTAAATAATTATTTACTGGGAGGTTTCGTTCAAAAAATGGTGAATGCGCCGGGCACATGCCTTTTGCACACATTTATAACGAATTGTTTATTGAGTAGCGATTATATATCTACACAAAACCATATTATTTAAGTGGATAAATAATTATATTAAAATATTTCAGAATTCGCCAATAAAATAAATCAATTACACAATCATTAAAGATTACTATAGGCAACATTATTTGCTTAAGAATATGAAACATTATGCACAAATATATTTACTTTATAAACTGTTTAATTAATCATTATAATTCGTTAAAGTAATCACGTTCATAGGAATTGAACTTTACTTAAGGAGTTTTACTTCTTAATCGACGATATACACTATTCATAAACTCTTGAACAAGTTTTTCACTCTTAGTAGAAAATATTTAAATAATTAGGCAAAGAAATTTAAATTCTTTGAAAATGATTTTAAAATCAAAAGTAATCAGAATAAATGTTTTTTTAAACATACCACGTTTTTACCACATTAGCAATTGTTTCTTCAAGTAAAGTACTGTAAATATGAATGATAGACAAAAACTAATCTATACTTCCAGAGCTCTTTTGTTTGGCCATTTTTAAATTTCGAAATAACTTCTTTATTTAAAAAGATATTGACACTATATGACACTTTTTTACTAGAATACGCTGATCATGTCAGATTTTGTCTTAAGTTTAACCTTTATGAGATATGACATAAAGTTGTATTATTTTAAATACAAATCATAGTTTGTCTTGACTTCAGTTGATTGCATAATTTTGTAAGCTTTTCAAAAATATCATCAGCGTATTCTACATAAAAAAGTACATAAGAAAGTTTTTACAGCATGTCAATATCTTTTCAAATAAAGATGTTAATAAAACTCGTTTTAATATTACTTAAATTTTATAAATTACAACAAGTTTTTTACACCTAAATAAAAAAACCTTACTTTCATTATAATATCTGTAAACAAAGCGTCTGGTGTTTAATTTGTTAATTATTTTACAGCCTGCAAGAGAGAAAAAATTAATTAAACGTTCCGGAACGGGGTCGTTCACCCCTAAAAAAGAATTTAATAATATATTTAGTTGAAAGACGCGCAATTTGTTGTTAAATGTTAATTACGCGTTGGCGTCGGCAAAGCGATTTTGTGTACAAATATATACATTTCTTGGATGATCGTTGCTTACATTCATCGTCTGCAAGATTTTGCTCTCAGCGTAATATGAATATTCAATTAATTCAAGTTTTTGTCAACGTTTGAAAAAGGTAAAGAGCAATGACTTGAGCTATTCTGTTTATAAAATCTTGATAGTATAGATAAAATATAACATTTTAAAATATTTAAAAAACTAATAAATCAGTTATTATTACATAAGTTAAATTATTATCAATAATACAAATCCTATAGTGTACGCTTAACAAATTGCTAAATGAAAACATAAATGTTCGAGCTTCGCTTGCTCGCCGGCAAATCCAAATTTTTTTGGGCTTTTCTAAACTCGAAATTTTACTTTATGCTCAATCAAGGAGTGGAAAACACTTTATGATAATTTTAACTGCTGCTACAAAAAATACAAAAAGCAAAAATATTATCTCCTCAATTTTGCGATTTATTGAAAATTTGATTTGATTGATTCGTTTCTATACTCTGAATTTTAATTTCATTATATTTCTAACCTCGCATTTAGGTTATGTACACAATTTTAAATCCATATTAAAAATAAAATCGAATTGATAAAAAAACTATAATTCCACTGTACGTTTTCATAAATTAGGCAAATAAAATTAAAAATTAAATAGTTTTAGTTCAATAATTGAAAAAAAAATATATTATTTTTTTCATTTATAAAAAAAATACCGAAGATATGAATAAATTCTCATTTTTTTATAATTCAATTTAAAGGATAACATACAACTCAAAATTAACTATAGAATAAGAAAAAATTATATAGTTGCTAAACCAATATTTTTTTTAAAACGTATCATTATTCTGAAACTCAATGAAAACAAAAGCGTAAGGCTTTATGAGTAACGTAAACATTGTTTTTTAAAGTTAAAACACTAGTAGGAATATTTATGGACTTTTACTAAGTTTGAAAACAATAAAATGGGCTTAAAGTTTTAGTCTATTAATATTCCTACTAGTGTTTTAACTTCAATAAAAAAATAAAAAAAGTTTTTTTTTTCAAATTTAACAGAGCTTAAAGATTCATTCAAAGTCTATTAATATTCCTACTAGTGTTTCAACTTCAATCAAATTTGTTCAACAAAGAAAAAAAGTTAAGAATTTTCTTTCTTTGGTGAACAAATTTTATTGAAGTTAAAACACTAGTAGGAATATTAATAGACTTTTTCTTATAAAACAAAACAACAGTTGAAGGATGCGGATTTCAAACAATCATCTCATAATTGTTTCCAAAATTTTAAGTCAAAAACAAACACAAAAGTTGTCGAAATATTTTCTGGTTAAAAAAGTTTTCGGTAGATTGTGAGAACTTGATTTAACAAGAAAAAAATTGTTTGTATATTTAGAATTATTGTTGAGTTATTAACATCTACATCAAATAAATAAAGTTGGAGGAAAAATATCTGAGTCTAAATTTATAAAATTGAGATTTTATGTTGGAGAGAAATTTTAGCTTATAATTATTTATTTTTTAAATATGTCAGAAATCGATCAACTAAAAGTTGTTTAGAAGATGTTTAATATTAGTTACAAAAACGAATCAATCAATGAACTCAAATTTAATTAATTGCAAAATGATGTAGACATTTTTTTGGTTTTTGTATTTTTTATAAAAGCATGTAAAATTATTCTAAAGAGTGTTTTCTACTCCTTGGTTAAGCATAAGTAAAATTTCCTTGAAAATTTAGATTTTGCGCGTAAAGAAGCGGAGCGACTATTGAAAATTAAACTTTACCAAACTCGAAATTTTACTTCATGCACCACGCGTACAAATCTCTGATTTATTCTAAATTTTGAATGATACACAGATACATCAATAAAGCGCATATAACTTGAATGAGTTGTTAGAAATACGAAGAAATTATAAAATGTTTTACAGAATGTTCCATTTTATGAGATATGAAATATAATATGGCATGCTTTTGAACTCAAAACTAAAATTCAACGGTGCAAAAATAAGATATGGTTGCCATAAGAAAAATCTAACTTTGATGTCGTATCTTAAAATGGGACACAATGTACAAAATCTGTCAATTTTGTTATGTTTCTTGGATTTTATTTGGAGTACATTTTAGATTTCAGCTCATTATTGGTCTAATTAACAAAGTTATAGCAATAATATATTTTTGTCAATTTTTTTTAGTTCGCCTTATCTTGAAAACAAATGACGCTAGAAGAAATTTGCTAACGCAGTTTTATTTTGTACTAAAAAAGAAAATTTATCTCTTATTAAACCCTCTTTGTATTTATAATTATTTACGAAATCCCAATGGTGAGCACGATAAAACAAACGAACGTGATATATTCGTAACATACTAGCTAGTATTTGAAAATTTCCTATTTTTGATTTCATTAGAAATGACGTGATATCTAAACTTAAAAATGCAGACATATGATATTTTAAACCACGAATTTGCACTCTATTTCCTTATTTAATTTATCACTGTATATCTGGTTATAAAATGTAGTAATTTAAACATTTATGAGTAATGATAATGTGCTAATTGAATATTTTTGTGCAAGGAATTAATTGCGATCATTAAAATTCTTTGTAATGGTACAGGTATTTCAGTTGACGTCATTTATATTGCATCACTCTACACGTACAAGAAACTTTGAACATTTTTTTTGTTGGTTCATTCACATTTGCACTTCTGGGAAACTAATTCATTATACAAAAAACGCCACAACATCTGACTGTATTTAGTATTCACTTGCGAATTATGTACGCTAAAACATACAAAAACCATGATTTGGTATATTTTAGAAGTTTATTTGGATACTTTTAGACTTAATTATTTTATTTTTTATATTATTGGACACCAAACAAAGTTATTCCTTAAATAAGTTACCTAGAAAACCAATAAAAACTAAATTTTGATTTAGATGTATCTAAGACAGTAGATTAAAATAAACAACCCCTGTGAAGTTGGCCCCCCAACTTTAAAATTTCTTAAAAATTATTAGAGTTCTGATTGCCCCCCACATACTTCTAGAGTTCCCTGTACATATAAAAAATAGTTCTGCCCTTATAACCTCGCAAAAATCAAATTAAATTAGAGGGGGGCCAACTTCACGCTCATGTTATTTTAGAACGTTATAACTACTTTATTATTGATTGCACAGCAAAAATGCATCTGAATAATTGATAGAACTCTTTGGGGGGCAACTAGAACTCTAATCAAATTTGAAAACAAAAAAAACACACCCCTCTCTGAGTTGTAAAAATTAAATATTATAAAAGTTTAAACAATCAGAACTTTCTGTTATTAATAATAAATAATTATTTCATCAAAATAATCTGCAGAACTCGTTGGGGGGCAACCAGAACTCCAGCCAACTTTACAAAAACTTGAAACAAAATCATCCTCTTAGGACTTAGTAATTTTAATATTAAAAAAGTTTAAGTAGCCAGAACTTTTTTTATTAATGATAATAGAGAATTAATTTATAAGAATAATTTACAGAACTCGGCAAGTAGAACTCTGGTCAGATTTACAAAAATAAAAAAAACATCCCCTTAGGACTTTATACTTTTAATATTACAAAAGTTTAAGTAACCAGAACTTTTTTATTAATGATAATAGAGAATTTTTTTATAGAAATAATCTGCAGAACTCGTTGGGGGGGCAACTAGAACTCTAGTCAGATTTACAAACATTTACTCTTGCTGAAAAAGATTTGGATAATTTTATATTAGAAATTTAAGCGGACATGACTTGGATAAATTAAATATTACAAAAGTTTAAACGGTTTCTAATTGAGCATTTTTTTATTACAATAATTTGCAGAACTTTTTCGGGGGCAACCAAAAAAGTTCTAACTTGAATATTACAAGAGTTTCAGCGCGGCCTCTTTGGAAGATAACCAGAACTCATATTTAGAAAAACTGTGAAAAAACAACAGTTATCAACATTCTGTTCTAAAAACTCTTATAGACCAGAACTTTTCTATTAATAATAACACAGAATTACGAGTACCATTAAAACCTACATTCTTGAGGAATAATGAATGCTATTAGTGAATGAAATATATTCTTACATTTTGGGCAGCATATTTTAATATTATTAACGAGGAATCAATAATACAATAATATATGCAGGTATATTAAAGAATTTGCGAAAATAGTTGTAGTTATCATTGCTGTTAATTGTTTTTTATAATAAATGTTTAATATAATATATGACATGTGGATAAATCTCTTGCTAAGACAATGCTATTGATCGTTTAGAAATTAAATCATCAAATTTGTACTAAGTGTCGCCAGCATTTGTATATGTTCTACTTGCCCCACAACGAGTTCTTCAAATTATTCTTATAAATTAATTCTCTATTATCATTATTAAAGAAGTTCTAGTTACTTAAACTTTTGTATTATTAAAATTATGAAGTCCGAAGGGGATGATTTTTTTTTAATTTTTGTAAATCTGGCCAGAGTTCTACTTGCCCCCCAATGAGTTCTGCAGATTATTCTTGTAAATTAATTCTCTATTATCATTAATAAAAAAGATCAGGTTACTTAAACTTTTGTAATATTAAAATTATAAAGTCCTAAGGGGATGTTTTTTTTTATTTTTTGTAAATCTGGCCAGAGTTTTACTTGCCCACCAACGAGTTCTGCAAATTATTCTTATAAATTAATTCTCTATTATCATTGATAAAAAAGTTCTGGTTACTTAAACTTTTGCAATATTAAAATTATAAAGTTCTAAGGGGATAATTTTTTTTAATTTTTGTAAATCTGGCCAGAGTTCTACTTGCCCCCTAACGAGCTCTGCAAATTATTCTTGTAAATTAGTTCTCTATTATCATTAATAAAAAAGTTCTGGTTACTTAAACTTTTGTAATATTAAAATTATAAAGTCCTAAGGGGACGTTTTTTTTAAATTTTTATAAATCTGGCCAGAGTTCTACTTGCCCACCAACGAGTTCTGTAAATTATTCTTATAAATTAATTCTCTATTATCATTAATAAAAAAGTTCTGGCTACTTAAACTTTTGTAATATTAAAATTACTAAGTCCTAAGAGGATGATTTTTTTAAAGTTTTTGTAAAGTTGACTGTGTTATTATTAATAGGAAAGTTCTGGTCTATAAGAGTTTTTAAAACAGAATGTTGAACTGTTGTTTTTTCACAGTTTTTCTAAATATGAGTTCTGGTTGTCTTCCAAAGAGGCCGCGCTGAAACTCTTGTAATATTCAAGTTAGAACTTTTTTGGTTGCCCCCAAAAAAGTTCTGCAAATTATTGTAATAAATAAATTCTCAATTAGAACCCGTTTAAACTTTTGTAATATTGAATTTATCCAAGTCCAGCCCGCTTAAATTTCTAATATAAAATTACCCAAATCTTTTTCAGCAAGAGTAAATGTTTGTAAATCTGACTAGAGTTCTAGTTGCCCCCCAATGAGTTCTGCAGATTATTTTTATAAATTAATTCTCTATTATCATTAATAAAAAAGTTCTGGTTACTTAAACTTTTGTAATATGAAAATTATTAAGTCCTTAGGGGATGATTTTTATTTTATTTTTGTAAATCTGACCAGAGTTCTACTTGCCGAGTTCTGTAAATTATTCTTATAAATTAATTCTCTATTATCATTAATAAAAAAAGTTCTGGCTACTTAAACTTTTGTAATATTAAAATTACTAAGTCCTAGGAGGATGATTTTTTTAAGTTTTTGTAAAGTTGACTGGAGTTCTGGTTGCCCCCCCAACGAGTTTTGTAGATTAGTTTGATGAAATAATTATTTATTATTAATAACAGAAACGTTCTGATTGCTTAAACTTTTATAATATTTAATTGTTACAAGTCCGAGAGAGGTGTTTTTTTTGTTATTTTTTTTCAAATTTGATTAGAGTTCTAGTTGCCCCCAAAGAGTTCTATCAATTATTTAGTTGCATTTTTGCTGTAAAATCAATAATAAAGTAGTTATAATGTTCTAAAATAACATGAGCGTGAAGTTGGCCCCCCTCTAATTTAATTTGATTTTTGCGGGGTTAAAAGGGCAGAACTATTTTTTATATGTATAGGGAACTTTAGAGCTATGTGAGGGTCAATCAGAACTCTAATAATTTTTAAGAAATTTGAAAGTTGGGGGCCAACTTCACAGGGGTAAATAAACATACTTCTCTAGAGCATGTGCATTTTTCGAATAATAATAATACAAAAAATGTTGTGCAACATAACATGAGAAATAGCCTTAATCAGTGATTAGTACTTTTTAAAAACACAACAATTGTATTTACAAATTGTTTACACAATTGCTTATTGATGAAAGAGACATGTTTAGGATATCTTAAAAAATTATAACATTTTTATGTTCTAGAAATTTGACTTAATCAGAGGTTTAATCAATAATTAATGGATGATTAAAGCTAATTTGTCGGGGTGCAAATGGATCAAATAGTTATATGCTTTAATTTAAACATAAATTCTGAATTATTTTAGCTATAAAGTTTAAACAACGTATTGATCTTTGCTAGAATATTGAATTTACTATTTGAATAAAAAAAAAGTTATGTTACAGACAAAACATAAAATCGGGTAAAACGCGTTTTGTCTGGACAAAACGCTAAATGTCTAGTGCTCATAAACATAGTCCGAATTAAAACATGATTTTGAGTTTTATCCAAACAAATCACGTTTTGTCCGCATGAGTTTAGACAAATCCTAACATGATAAGTGTCATAAAAATGTCAAATTGATTAAGTTGTAATACCAGAAGCTCATCCTTATTTGGAATTTTTTAAAATATAAAAACATTGTGCTTTATTTTGACACTCGCAAAAAAAAATAAAGAAATAAAATCAAACAAAACAAAAGGATCGTCTACCCGATTCTTGCAAATGTTCGAGTAGCTCGAGTAGTGACAAGTCAGTTACTTAACCCAAGGTTAAGTTTATGGCTAGTTACTAAGGTAAGATATCGATCCTATCTTTGATTAGTTACTAGATATTAAACTAATGCTAAATTAAAATCAGGTTAGTTGAGCAGGTGATCTTTGATAGATTGATCTTGCACGAATCTTTTAAACTTCACATTCAATCAATGTCTTATACGCGTAGAGCATTAAGTAAAATTTCGAGTTTAGAAAAACCTGAAACTAAATTTTAAGGCTTTTCTAAACTCGAAATGTTGGTTCATGCTTAACCTAGAAGTGGAAACACTCGTTAGAAACTTCAAATTGAGCTCATTCAAAAAACAACGAATGCCTTTAAATACATAAGCTATAGCGGGATATGTAGTTACACTTGAAAGACAAATTGCTTGTATATTTATGTCTGCATCCAGACCAATAAAAATTCTGACAAACGAATATCTTCAGTGATCTTAGGATCTCTACTTCGCCCTACTTGATCGTATTTGAATGCTTGTTACATGTTCATAAAAACGTTGATCATTGTAAGAAAATTGAACAAGTACAGAAATACGGCCTCTTTTACAAAAATCTAGTCAGCAATGGCAAAAGTGACACGTCAAACGTCAAAAGTGGCACGTAAACTGTCAAAAATTACGTCAAAAATGCGGAAACTATGTTAAAATGTTAGTAGTGACAAGTTGTGTTAAAAAGATGATAGCATTTTATGCAAAAAAGATTTCAGATATGTCAAAATTCTTCAAAATGGAAAGAAATATCACTCTCGATTATTCTCACTAATTTTAAATTTTATTAATTTAAAAAAACTAAAATTGTCATAAAATTACAATTTTGCGTGAATTCTTTGTAAAATTCTGTGAGGATATTAGGAAAATATTGCCCTTTAAGGATATGTGAAAATTGAAAAATACCCCTTTTATAGTTTTCGAGTTATTTTGATCCAAATGTCAGGAAGTGAGATTATAAATAAAATTTTATATATTATAAAAATTTAAAAAAACATAACTCAAATGTTTGACAAGATATTTTTTATGAGTTTTTGTGAGTATGTTAAACATTGCTCTTATAGTACACAGGGTGTTTCACCTAAAACTCTCCAGACTAATTTACAAGAAACGCATATAAAACACTGATTATTTGTGAAGTTCAAAATATTCATGCAAAATCTACCAAAAAAGATCAATTGTTGTAGATAATCAAACTGCTCTATACTTCAACTGCCCGATCGTGGCTTGCTCGATACTTAAGATACTTGATTTTGCCCATTACTAGTAATTTGTATATTTATGAGTAATATATGTAAATTAATTTGTAAAAATCAATAGAAAGGAAAATCACTTGGTTTGTTTTACTAATTTTATTTATTTATTCCCACTAGTTGCGACTAACAGTCATTTTTAAGGAATGCACAGATTTTACAAATTACAAAGTTTATATACAATATTTTTGTGTCAGGTAAGAATCGCTAATACCTGACACACAAAAATATTGTATATAAAAGCTTTGTAATTTGTAAAATCTAAACATTCCTTGAAAATTACTGTTAGTTGAAACTTGTCGGAATAAATAAATAAAATTAGTGAAACAAAACAAGTGGTTTTCCTTTCTATTAATTTTTACAAATTAATTTACATATATTTTAATCATGTTCATCAAGTGATCAATGAAAACCAAACTAAAGATATTTTATGAGTCAGTATTCCTTTACTACATATTTTTTTAAATAATAATATAGAGAATGAAAGTTATGAATGCTGCAAATCTCGAAATGAATGAAGAAAGAAAAACATACTCGAGCACACAGCTCTTCTAACGTAGCCATAGAGACAGTAAAAATAATTAGGACCTTTGTGCCTCACATGTCGTCCTTTACAGTTTGTTTTGTTTCCTTTGTGTGCAGGTATTTATTTTTCTGGAGTTTTTCTTATTTTTCCCTTCAATTATTTTACCAGTTACTTTATTTCATGTTACGTTCATTATTTGCAATTTGAATAATAATTTGACATAAAATATTAAGAAACTACAAAAAATGAGGAAAGTTTAGTAGTTAAAATTATTTAAAATTTGGATTTGCTAGGGCGCGACTCGCTTTGCTTTTTTTTCATTTTTTCAGGCATTTCTAAACTCGAAATTTTACTTCAAGCTTAATCTGGGAGTGAAAACACTCGTTAGAAGTTCAAAAATGAACGCTTTTATAATAAACCTTGTATGAATAAATTATTTTTAATAATTGGAAGTGATTAATTATATATCCGTACTCCAGAGCAAAAGGGTATCAAGTCAAAAATTTAAATTTAGTTAATAAATGACTAAATTGTTTAGTCTTTTAAAATGTTGATAGTTGCGAACACTAACTATAATCATTATTCATATAATTAAGTATTATCTTAATCAATTTTAAATTATTAATTTGCACGGGCTACAAAACAAGTAGAAATTATTGTATTTTACATTTACATACTTGTGTTTGAACGGTAACATGACCGCCAGTCTAAGGTGTCAAATTGTTTAGAGGGAATGGCAAAGCTATACTGATGAGAGATAAATCTCGAATCGCGTCTATAGATGGCCTGAATAATTTGACCTAAATTGTTACATTTGCAGTAGGTTACTGTATGTAACAGCAAACTCTGGTATAATTTAATCTTCGTCGGGGCATTAGCTCAGGTAGTAGTTGTTTCAATGAGTGTTTGATGTAGTCTTTGTAAGACTAACTTGTAGATTGCGAAAAGAATCGCACTTTTAATGTTTTGTTTGTTACTCTTTCACTAACATTTTTATGACACTTATTATGTTTATTTTGAGTTCGTATCTTAATTATTATATTTGTTTTACGTTAATCCACAAAGATAGTTGGCGTAAGTCGATATCTGAACTATAGGTGCAGTTGATGTAAGTCGGCATAAGCCGACGTTTATTTGACAGAATGACATTATACGTAACCTAACTTCTTAGAGTGACACTTAACCTCACAAACCTTGACAATGTGACAAACAACTAAACTTGACACGGTGACTACGTCGAATGTGTAAAAAGTTCGCTTAGGTTAGTTGTTACATCGTCTAAATTTGACGTTTTATACCACTTTTTATACTACTTTCAACACTTAATGTTATGTTACGTTATGACATATGATAATAAGTAATTTATTTTCCAGAAATTGTAAATGAATATATAAATTAATGAAAAGCTATGTCATGGCATAAGTAATAGAATTACAAACAAAATATGTTTGAAAAATAACAATTTTCAAATATTAAAAAATTATAACTATCAATATAAAAATAATAAATTAAAATTAAACGACTTCATTTATAAATCATTTTGATTTTGTTAAAAAAATGTTGTACAAATGAAGTCGTTTTATTTGAATTTAATATTAAAAAAAATTATAATCATGTTTTACCAAGTGATCACTGATAAACAATACATTCATTGATAGTTATAATTTTTCAAACTTTTCTAATTTTATATTAAAATAAAACTACTTGATTTATAAAACTTAATAAGTATAGGCATAAGTTTTACATCAAATAATATCAAACCAAACTGAATTATTTGAAAATTATTCTCCAATTATAAAAAGTATATTTTTTTATTATAAAAGCGTTCAATTTGAAACTTCCAACGAGTGTTTCTACTCCCAGGTTAAACATGAAGTAAAATTTCAAGTTTAGAAGTGCCTGAAAATTTTGATTTGCCAGGGCAGGCGAGCGACTAAAATATTCGTGCAAGATCAATCAATCAAAAATCACCTTCTCAAGCAACCTGATTTTAACTTAGCATTAGTTAAATAACTAGTAACTAATGAAAGATATGATCAAAATCTTACCTTAGTAACTAGCCATGAACCTTAGTAACCCTGGGTTAGACCAGTTACCATAAATAGCCAGCAACTCATAAGTAACTGACCGAGCTACTAGAAAAGATCGAGCTGCTCGAACATTTGCAAGAATCGAGTAGACGATCCTTTTTGATCGATCTTGCCCATCACTACAAACTCCTTTATCTAAATTTAACTTAAAATTCTTATATGTTCCTATAAAATATTTAATTCAAACCGATATTTTGAAATATTTTACCCAAAACTGTATTAAGTATAACTTTTTTACTTTTATATTTATTAATCGATATAACTAGCAAATAATTCCTATTTAACACAAAACAATAAATAAAAAACGAATACACCAATTGACTTTGCCAAAGTATAAACTTTTATAAACTAGTCAATTTAAAGCTTCTAACGAGTTTTTTCGCTCCTTGGTTAAGCATGAAGTAAAATTTCGAGTTTAGAAAAGCCTGAAAATTTGGATTTGCCGGGGCGCCCGAGCGAAGCGAGTCGCGCACCGGCAAATCCAAATTTTCAGGCTTTTCTAAACTCGAAATTTTAATTAATGCGCCATGCGTGTAAAACACTAATTTAAAGTAATGTTCAAAATATACTACTCAAGTTTGATCTCACGTTAATACATATTACAAATGTTTATTTCGTGTAACTAAATCTTCAAAAATTCAAACGCTTGGAGTAATTTGCTTTCGGCTTTGTTAATTTAATTATTCATAGATGTCTTTAGCAGTATAATTTAAACTTCATTTAAATCAGTATTTTATACGCCTGAATAATTGCCTGACAGCCTGAAACTTGAAAATGTGGATTCCTCGCTCCGCTTCGCTACGCGACCAATCCAAATTTTCAAGCTTTTCTAAACTTAAAATTTTACTTTATGCTTAATCAATGAGTGTAAACACTAATTAGAGTCTTCAAATTGAACGCTTTTATAAAATAAATTAATGTCTGAACATTTACAGCTTATACATCGATATGTGTATTCTTAAAAGAAAATATCCCTGTATGTATGTCTGTAATATGTTATTTACAGAGTGTTTTATTTTATCGAAGCCTTTTCCAAATAAGCTAAAATAAATTCTACAGAGTGTAATATTATTCGATACTTCTGATTTTTGAAATTTCTGGAATTTTTAAATTGGGTAAAGTAAAACACTTGTCTCGTTCCACATTTTTATGTTCTGTTGCCTGTTTCAATCCGTTACGATCATTTTAAAAGTTATAGTTTTACATGTTTTTCTGTTCAATTAAAATACTTTATCAAAATAGCAACTAATAATTGACAAGACAAAAAGCATTAGTTGTAATCAATACACTATTTGTATATTTTGCGACTGTTAAAAATAATTAGATGTGAATAATTTGCCCAACTGCGCGTCTTTCTCGAAAATCAAAGGAAGTGATTATTAATAAATCGCAGACATTTGGTCTACCTACAATAAGAGCTTCAGACATAACAAATAAAAAACCGACATTGGCACGACTTTTTTTGCTATGGTCTATTTCTGTTGGGAATTATGGTTAGTTTTGCATGTATTTTATCATCATGCAAAAAAAATGTCGTTTTTACAACTATCAGTTACTTACATAATCGATACATTTTTTTTAATGATAAAAAATACATTTAAAACTGATATTAATTCCCAACAAGAATAGATAACATATTACAATTACATGTAAAGGGTTTTCCATTAAGAGGTCCCATTTTAAATTCCCCAGCATTTTTAAACTGTTAGAGGGCCTTGATTGCTTTACACTTTTCAAGTAAAAAGTGTACGATTTGAGAAAAGGGAATAATATACACTCCAACAACGTATAAAAATAGTGAAAATGCATTATCAATATGGTGAAAATTTCGCCTAGACAGATCGCAGCGTTCCTATGAATCACCTTCTCGCCGCGCTATTGTGAAACTTATCACTAAATTTGAGCAAAATTGACAAATTACGGATGTAAATTTGCCAGTTCATACTAGTATCGCCAGGTCAGCTAAGAACATTACCACAATTTAAGCGCTAAACGAAAATATTTGAGCGGTTATTGGCAAATAAGAGTTAAAGTTAAAATGCTAAAATGTGATGCAGAACTTTTTTAAAACAATAGCTATTTGCAGAAGAAGCCGAGGTGGCTATTTACCAGATATTATTTTCTACAACTAATCGTAGAGTTTGTACTTTGTTTTGAAATAAATATGTTGGCACTATTTCATAAAAAAAATATTGTTTTTAAATAATTAAAATAGCACCTCTTAATGGAAAACCGTATAGAAGTATTTGTTTTTGTACTTAACGAATCTGTACCATTCGCTTTTGTTTTGTAAGATAATAAAGTATTTTGAACTTGAATTTGATAAAATGTAGTACTTACCGAAATTTATTCAGAACTACAAATTTCTGTGACACTTTGTATCAACAACTCATAATTTACAGGTAGTTTCAGAAAGTGTCTCTTTAAAAAATGTAATTTTGAATGAATGCTCTCAATGCGAGGAAGTATGTTTTTGGATTTATTAGTATTAGAATATAATTTTATCGAATGATTAGGGCAACAAATAAAGGGCAACAAATAAACATACTTGGTATCCTAAGTTGAGTAACCCTTATTATTTTTAAAATATTTCACCAAATGAGTGAGGAATATATTCAAGAAATACCTATAGAATGATATTGGAAATAAATAAAAAGGATTAATCAAAACTTCTAGGAATCTTTTCAAAGTTATAAATCTGTTTCTTTTTTTTACATTTGTACTTATTACTTCTATGATGCACTTACTTTTTGTAAAGCTAGCTAGAGTATTTCACAAAAATATATTTAATGGAAAACATTCATTTCTGGATCTTGAATAGTGGACTAATATGTACTTAAAGGATTCTTTGTTTGATCGTCTCTTTGAAATAATTTAAAATTTGTAAATTAAAAGATAATCAAATTGCGTAATAATTGCACTTGTAATGATAATTTATACTAAACTATCTTAACTTGGGGATTCATATTATTATAGTTCTCTTAATTTGAACTTAAATGTCACAGGACACCTCTCGTGAACTGGACTATAGCCATTATGTCTGAAAACGAGCGAAGATGTCTTACTCGCAGGAAATGAATTAAATGTGGTGTATATTGCATAACTTGTTTGTAAAATATTTAGCAGGATTTGCAGGGAGTGAGTGTATGTGGCAGCGGCAGCAAGCAGTAAATATCGCATTGCGTGACCTTGATGGCTATCACGCGTGCAGCAGCAGTGTGCGTCCTTAGACCCGGCTAATGCCCCCGAATCGCGAACGAACGAACGGCAGGCCCCCCACATATTTTTGGCAGTCACGGACATTTGCAAACCTGCAGCGCAGCGGCAACAGCAGCACCGCTTTTTAGCCACTGCCCCGATTACATCACCGCAAATAACGCTGTCCTATTCACACCTTAATCCACTCGCTTGAACTTACTTGTTTCTCGAATAAATCTATCTTTTTCTTACATTTTCAATCATTATGTATGTTTTTTTTCAATGTTTAATTCTTTTCCAATACTGAGTCCAAGGCCGTAGCTAGGGGAAGATATGGAGGTTCAAACCCCCGCCGAAATTTTAAAAATCTATGTATGTAAAAGCAGCCCTGTAACAGCAAAAACAATATTTTCACCCCCCCCCCCCCAAATAAATTTCTTTAACTTAGAATTCCAGGAAACTTTGCCAAAATATATAAAGCAAAAATTACTGACGAAATAAAACAAAATTACATTGAATAAAGAGTTTTTAATTAAAATTGTAAAATTAAAAAAAAAAACGTAATTCTAGTTCTAATAAAATAGTACATATTAGTGACATTTGGAATATACAAAATTGAGTGTTCGCAAATACCAAAGCGAATATTTTTCCTCAACATTTGCAAATACCATCTCGAATTCGCCTAATTTTCAAGTGAATCATTTAAAATAATAATAAGTTTATTCATTTTCAATGAACAGACATTAAATAAAAAATGGTACGGTGTATATGAATATATAGCAGGGCCGGCCTGAAGTTACCCGACGACCCCAGACAAAACAAAATCAAGCGCCCCATTTTTTTTTAAGGCGGGGGCAGTTATCTTTTATGTATTATGTAGTTTCTTACTAAATGCATCATGATGCACTCAAGAGTTACAAAATTTAAAAATTTCTACTAAATTTACCATAAACGAGACTATTTCTTCAATTGCAGTAAATTGTTTTAATATTGAAGATGTTTAGCGTTAATTGTTATACTTATCATATTTGACGATTTTTTAAAATGTTGTTTATGTAAATTAAATTTGATTAATAATTTTGATGATTTGTGTACGGGTAGCCAGACTTTGACATTTACTAAAATTTATGTTTCAGTAAATTTTGAGGATTTTTGTTTAAAAGTAAAGTAATATATTTAGCTATAATATTACAAGTGGTATGATTATTATCAATAATATCCATAAGTAAAACCGAACTGCAGATTTAACGAGGCCGAAGGGCGAATTGAATGTAGGCTTGTTATGTTTACAACACTTTGTTTTAAAACAGTGTTTTAAACATGTTTAAAAATAAGCGTCGTGTATTAAACGGTTTTGTTTTAGACGTTAAATTTATTTAAAACATGCTTAAAATGTTTTTTTATAATCTTAAATTATCTAAACTTTATTTTATACTACTTTATTTTGATTTTTTTGTTTAGGTTTTTAAATTTTAGCTAAATTGCTAATTATTTTAAATTACATTATTTAACATACAATTTTATTAGAACTGTGTTCAATTATACAGGGTGATTCAGAACAAGTGTAAAAAATGCATATCTTGTTTTTAACGTAGGATCCGATATTCATTATTTAAAAAAACTACTGCTATTTATGTGTGTGACATAAAGAATCATGTTTACATACAACTGAAACAAAACCCTAAATAAAAATTTGTAATACTTATTAACGTGAGATTAAACTTAGGAAGTATCTTTTGAACTTTACTTTAGTATAATGTTTTATACCGGTGGCGCATGAAGTAAAATTTCGAGTTTAGAAAAGCCTGAAAATTTGGCTGTGGACGCTACGCTTCGCTCTGTGTCCAAATCCAAATTTTCAGGCTTTTCTAAACTCGAAATTTTACTTCATGCTTAATCAAGGAGTGTAAAAACTTGTTAGAAGTTTCAAATTATTTAAGAAAAACAACAAATGAGTGCAAATTTATTTAAATTAATAATCTACTTTTAATAATTGAAAGTGATTCATTACCGAATAATCATGTTTTGTTTGATATTATTTAAAATAAATGTGATAGATTTATTGTTTTTATTATGTATTAAACAACCCTTGTTTACCCAGTCCTTTTTTAAGCATGAAGTAAAATATATAAAATAAGCATGAAGTAAAATATCGAGTTAATAAATACGACCACACCACGGCTGATTGCAAAGAATCCATAACGTGCGCTAAATGTGGAGGAACTCATCCATCAAGTATCTGCAACACCACTCTCCCACCAAAATGCAAGGCTTGTGGAAGCACAGAACACGGGGCATGGTCAATGAAATGCCCTAATAGGCCACGACAGCCCATCGAGGGAATTCCAAACGTAAAAATCATAAATCACAATAAAAAATCATCAGAAATAGACAAGGAATTGACAGTAGATTCACGAATTCATGCACCCATTACAATTCACGACTTTATAATTGACGTATACACGACGAAAATGAACGAACCGACAACTACTGACAGAGACGCACTCATTAAAAAACTTCGGGAACGATTCATTGATTCATTCTGTGTAGACACCCATGTAAACTTTTCCGGCAATAAAATGTTCATTGTAATGTTCGACCTAAAGTCCCCTAACGTCATTCCCCCTGTATTCCCAGTTTCCGGTGTAAACGTAGGGTTCGCACAAGTAACCAGAAATGGCTAGTATAATGTGTATGTATACCAACATTAATTCCCTAACCAGAAAATCCCACCTAATATCTAATTTCCTACGTAATAACCTCATCCACGTTAATATGTTTGTAGAAACTAAATCCAACAACCCATTTCCTCTTAAAAATTATCCCTTCATACAAATCCCCTCATCAGCCCCTCTCCAAAACCAGAGAGGAGGTTCCATGGTCGCAGTGAGACCAGAGATTAAATTAGGAAAAGCCAATCCTCCGCGAATAAACCACCTAATGAATGAATGTCTCCATTGCACCATTGAACTTTCCTCTTTTGTCCTTCATATCTTCCTCGTGTATATACATCACTCCTCAGCTATCGAAGACACCATCCTCACTAAAGCCTCCTTATATGACCATGCAATCATAATCGGTGATTTTAATATGAATACGGCTAAACATAAGCAACTCTCTTCTTTTATATCAAACTCCAATTTTGTCCGTATCCGCACAGATCCCACGTTTATCATGTCACACAACCAATCCTCCACCCCTGATATATTCCTAGCTACCAGTAATATTAGACATATCATACATAATATTGAGTTAATACCTGATCTGGGATCAGATCATTTGTCGATCAAATTCTCCCTCTCCTCAACCCCGCCTATCCCTACCCCAAATAAAATTACTTACAGATACAATGACTGCAACATAAATAAAGTGACAGAAGACATAACAAGACACATTACACAATACCCAGACATATCCTCTAACTCTATATCCTCATTTTTCGAAACTCTATCGGACTCAATTAAAAACAATACACCCACCTACTCCAAAAAACCGTACAAGTATCCCCTTCCTAAATTTATCCTCAGACTGATGAAATATAAACGACAATTGTACAGAGACATTCGACTGACAGACGAAACTCATTTAAAAACAAAATTCAATAAACTCAATAAAGACATTCACAGTATGATAAACGAATATAAAAAGGACTTATGGGTTAAGTCCTGCAAAGACCTTAACGACCTACACGGAAAAAAATTTTGGGATGAAGTCAAAAAATTGAGTAAGTACAGGAAGACAGATTATTTACAAAAAATTCAAGACCCATCGACACAGCAGATAACGACAGATGACCAGTTAATAGCTGACATATTCGCCAATTATTTTAGACAAACATATACGATGACTGACAACGGTTCATTTGACAATAATTTTTTCGACACAGTTAATTCTTGGTATGACTCCTTTAAACTCAACTCCCACTCCCAAAATGCTCCTGATGATATAAAAGAAGAAGAGTACTACGAATTGCTGCATAAAGGCAAAAATACATCACCCGGTTATGATGGCATTCCCAGATCTATCCTAAAATCCCTTCCACAAAATATCCATGAACACATCCTTCGCATATTTAACCATATCTATCAATCCCAAACTTTACCGAGAGAGTGGAAGAAAGGCATTATAACATGTATACATAAGGCAGGGAATGAGTCAACACATGTCTCGAGCTACCGACCTATAACATTGCTTCCAGTCCTCGGTAAATTATTTGAATCCATTATCCAGAAAAAACTCACTATCCTCATCCAAAACCGCATCCCTTCCTATCAGTTTGGTTTCATTGAACACCGGTCAACGTCCCTTCCTCTAACAATAATTACGTCCAACTGTCAGACAGCACGCCTCGAAGGTAAAAAAACAGCAGTTTTGTTCTTAGACATACAAAAAGCGTACGACTCGGTTTGGCATCGAGGTGTGCTGTTCAAATGCAACTCCTTAGGCATTCCTTCCCACCTTATCACCATCCTAGATAGCTTTTTTTCTAACCGATCGATAAGTGTCAGAATTCGAAACTCCTATTCCCAATCCTTCACTCCTAAACAAGGTTTACCTCAAGGATCCCCACTCTCACCCATGTTATATAACTTGTTTGTCCATGATTTATACAATCCAGATCCCACTTTTGTAAACCCATCAGCATATCCTTTACTCTACGCCGATGATACCGCTTTAATAACCCATGCTCCTACTATTCCTAAAGCTCTAAGCACTCTCCAAGGTCTAATTGATGATGCCCAGACATGGTTCGCGAAGTGGCGCATTACTATAAATCCTCACAAAACCCAACTCCTTATCCCTTTCCATCGCACTCAAAACTCCCCATTTAACATAACTATTAATAACCACACCATTTCACCCGCTCCCAATTGTAAATACCTAGGTGTTACAATTGACCCCAAGTTTACCTTTCTTACACACTCCCAAATCCTAAAAGCAAACGTTACGAGCAGAGCTCGATATTTCAGAGGGCTAACCTACAAAAATGAGGGAATCTCCACCAACACAGCTGTATTCATTTACAAAATGATATGTCGACCTCTGCTCGAATATGCTGCTATCCTTTTCCATAATCCTCGTCCCAATGTATTGAAAAACTTTGAAGTCGCCGAGCGTTCAGCCTTGAGAGTGCTTACAAAAATTCGCCATCCCAACAATCCCCTACATAATCCCTCCAACACACTCCTCTATGAACGTTGCAACATCCCAACTATTACCCAACGGCTCCAGACTCTCTCCTTAAAATTTGCTTCCAATCCTTACAACACTGAAATCCTGAATCTCCTTTGTATTGCTCGCAATCCTAACATTCACCCAAAATTCAAATTCCCTATCACGACTATTCATCAATTCATCACATCTCATCATCTGAACACGGACAGTGACGTTAGCGATCATGACATGTAAATTTCTAGACATAGACTAGACAAGAACAGGCGGAAAGACCTTTGGTCGATAGCCAATTCCAGAGCAATGTATATGTTTTTTGTATATGTAAATGTATTGTATATATTAGATCATTGTACGAGTATGTTCTGGAATAAAGATTTATATATATATATATCGAGTTTAAAAAAGCCTGAAACCAAATTTTGATATTTGATGATGATATTTTTCTGTTTGTTATGTTTTGTTAATAATGCTTAAATTGTTAAATTGTGTCAATAATAATTAATTTACCTGTAATTTTATAATTAATGTTTTGCAAAATAAGTGTTAGCTAAATTGTTAACAATATTTCAAATGACATTATTAAACATAGAATTTTATAACTGACTTCAGACGTGTTTTAAACATGTTTTAAATATATTTTAAACGCGTTTTAAACATGTTTTAAACACGTTTTAGACATGTTTGTAATCGTTAATGTTTTAAACAACGTTTCAATAAAAAAATCACGTCTAGTAAAAAAAAACTGTTTGTTTTAATTGAAATAAAAAAAAAACTTTGTAACAACCCTGGTTGAATATAGTGCTCCGGTTTCATGAAAGAATATCAAGGCCGTAGCCAGGGGGGTGGGATGATATGGGAGTTCAAACCCTACCCGAAATTTTCAAAATGTTAAATTTTTGTATGTAAATGCGGCACTGTAAGAGCAGAAATAATATTTTACTAATACTTTATTATTAACTCAATTTTATTTTCACCCACAACTGTTTGTTGTCAAATATATTGCGTTATATCTGCCAAACACAAACGTCTATTGATAAATTAATTACAGATTCAGATTCCTCATACTTCATTTCATAAAATTCACTAATAGAAAAAAAAAATTCATTTCAAGATGATAGAAACAAATTATTTCTACCCTCGAAACGCCTTCATGGAGAGAATTATCGTACAAATTGCAGTATTGCTGCCAAACGTTAATTCCCATAAAAAAGTTAATTGCATATTCGGATTCGTCATTTTGAAATAAATTAAATTCATTAATATATACAGAATATTCACTTTAAAATAACAGAAAAAAATCATTTCTACCCTTGAAACGCTTTAATGCGGAAATTATCTTACAAATATCATTATTTCTGCCAAACGCTAATTCCCATGAAAAAAGTGAATTGCAGATTCGGATTTCTTATACTTAAATCTATTAAATTCGCTTATAACAAAATATTCACTTTAAGATAATAGAAAAAATAATTTCTACCCTTGAAACGCCTTAATGTGGGAATTATCGTAAGAATTGCATTATTTCTGCCAAATGCTGATTCCTATGAAAAAGTTAATTGCAGATTCGGATTCCTCATACTTAAATCTAATGAATTCACTAATAAAAAAAAGAATATTCACTTCAAGACAGAGCAGGGATGAATCCTCAAAAACAGGATTCGAATCACGAATCCGAATCACCTAATATGATTCGAATCACGAATACTCGAATAAAGGATTCGTAAGTGAAAAATATGATTCGAATCAAAGATTCGAATCCTCATTTTTGAATCACGGATACGAATCCTTTAAAAATAAATTTGAATCTATTATTTGCAACCAGTAACATTTTATTCCATCAGTTTCTATTAACAAAAATGTTCATTTACCGACTGAATATCTAATTAAATAATGATTTTAATTAATGATGATGTATGTGTTATTGAACTTTATTTTTAATTAGTGTTTTATACGCGTGGCGCATGAAGTAAAATTTCGAGTTTAGAAAAGCCCCGCGAAAATTTGTCTCGGGTCGCTGCGCGACCCTCGACAAATTTTCTACGCGGGGCTTTTCTAAACTCGAAATTTTACTTCATGCTTAATCTGGGAGTGGACAACACTCGTTCTTAGATATTTCAAATTAAAGGATCACTTTAGATTACTACGTTTATTACTGTTTTACAAAGGCTTCAGCTCGAAGGACCAATCATGGTCTTCGGAAATCGAAGGACTACAGGGAATCGAAGTTTCTTTACAAGAAAACTACGAATATCTGAAGGTTTACAGCATGGATAGGAAAGAAAACATCCAATTATGAAAAAATATCGAAGTTGAGTTGGTTTTCAGTGCGTTTCTAACTTCACTTTAAATCAGTGTTTTATACGCGTGGCGCATGAAGTAAAATTTCGAGTTTAGAAAAGCCCCGCGAAAATTTGTCTCGGGTCGCTGCGCGACCCCCGACAAATTTTCTACGCGGAGCTTTTCTAAACTCGAAATTTTACTTCATGCTTAGTCTGGGAGTGGACCATCAAGATTTTCTACATGTCGTGATTTTCGATATTTCTAGATTTTTGTCGATTTATTCACAGTTTGTTATTATATTAAATGCAACCTTAATATTAAATAAATACGGTTTTTCTTAGGAATAGAATATTCACCCATTTAATGCCAAGCAAATTATAAAGTTAACTCAAAAAGTTAATTTTAGGTAAAATTTTGCATCGTTTTCTATGATTTCAATGAATGATTTATTATATTAAATACGTCGATTTTATAACAGTGTTAATTTTAAAGTTCAAACGAGTGTTGTCCACTCCCAGACTAAGCATACAGTAAAATTTCGAGTTCAGAAAAGCCCCGCGTAGAAAATTATCGCAGGGCATTTCTAAACTCAAAATTTTACTTCATGCGCCACGCGTATAAAACACTGATTTAAAGTGAAGTTAAAAATGCACTGAAAACCAACCCAACTTCGATATTTTCTAAAAATTGGATGTTTTCTTTCCTATTCATGCTGTAAACCTTCAGATATTCGTTGTTTTCTTGTAAAAAAGCATCGATTCCCTGTAGTCCTTCGGTCTCCGAAGACCATGATGGGTCCTTGGAGCTGTAGCCTTTATAAAATGGTAATAAACTTAGTAATCTAGAGTGATTCTTCAATTTGAAACCTCTAAGAAGGAGTGTTGTCCACTCCCAGACTAAGCATGAAGTAAAATTTCGAGTTTAGAAAAGCCCCGCGTAGAAAATTTGTCGAGGGTCGCGCAGCGACCCGAGACAAATTTTCACGGGGCTTTTCTAAACTCGAAATTTTACTTCATGCGCCACGCGTATAAAACACTGATTTCAAGTGAAGTTAAAAATATACTATTAACGTTGGAAATTTTTCATTATTAAGTAACCAAATATGCATTCACAATTATTTGAATTATTCTAAAATTTAAATATTTAAATTCAAATATGAATAATTTAGGGATTTATATATTCATATTAGAATATTTAACTATTTGAATTAATCGAATTCGAATTCCAGCGTTAATAGCGATGATTCGAATTATTTGGGAGGATTTGAATCGGTGTATGAGGATTCGAATCCCTTTATAAGGATTCGAATCCTTTTATAAGGATTCGAATCCTTTTATAAGAATTAGAATCCTTTTATAAGGATTCGAATCATCTACGTCTGGATTCGAATACGAATCCTTTTAAAAAAATGTAACGAATCCGGATCACATATCCGGTTTTACTCAAGTATTCGAATACCTCTTTTGAATCCTCTAAAAGGATTCGAATCCAGGAATCGAATCCTGAATGATTCGAATCCTGCCCAGCTCTGCTTCAAGATAATAGAAATAAATTATTTCTACCTTTCGCTTAATGTGGAAATTATCTTACAAATTACATTATTTCTGCTAGATGCTAATTCCCATTAAGAAGTTACTGGCAGATTCAGATTCCTTTTACTTAAATGTATTAAATTTACTACTACTTACTTTTTCCTTTGATTTTATTTTATTAAGAAATAAATGATGACATTTTCAATGCACTTTCACTTCAGTAGATTGCGTAAACATAAAATATATGCAGGGAATTTTTGTGTTAACTCTACCTATCCATTTTTTAAGGGTTTAATTTGAATCTTTTACTGAGTGTTTCCACTCTTTGTTTAAGCACGAAGTAAAATTTCGAGTTTTGAAAAGTCTGAAAATTTGGATTTACCGGCGCCCGAGTGAGGGGAGACGCGCTGACAAATCCAAATGTTCAGGTTTTTCTAAACTCGAAATTTTATTTCATGCGCTACGCCTATAAAACTGAAATCCAAATGTTCAGGCTTTTCTAAACTCGAAATTTTACTTTATGCGCCACGCGTATAAAACTGAAATAATGTGAAGTTCATATAGATATACTATTTATTACGTGTGTGAATAATGCCTAAACATTTTCCAGAATATACATAGATATATCCATACTGAAACGAAAAATTCTCTGTACAAAAAAACAATTTGAACGGAATTTTAGATTCCTGAACTTTAAAAAATATCAAAAATGGCAAAAGGACGTATAAACTTATAAATAAATATATCAACAAGTGTTAATTTTGGCCCTCGAAGTAATTTTAGTTGGCCAGCTCTGATCTAAGTGAAAAATAGTAGTGTTTTAAATATGAAATTCTATGTTTCCCTTGTGCAATATAATATGTACATGCTCTTAAAACTCTAATATTTGATAGATAATATGATATTTCAAACCAAAAAACGATCCTTTTCTTATTTCCAGTTATCGCCCCATAACACTCCTCCCAGTATTAGGTAAACAATTTGAATCCCTTATTAAACAAAAACTCCTACAGCTAACCATAAAATTCATCCCCCAATACCAATTCGGATTCTTCCCAAAAAAATCAACTACACTACCTCTTTCCATTTTAACCTCCAATATACAAACCATGCATCTAGAAGGTCAAAAAACAAGTATCGCCTTTCTTGATATAACTAAAGCTTTTGACACGGTTTGCATTATTAGCCTCCTATATAAATGCTACATCCTTAAGATCCCAAAGCATCTAATAATCCTTATTTATAATTTCCTAACCAACAGATCCTGTAAAGTAAAAATCCGCCACACTGTATCTCGCTCATTCTCCCTCCTGCCAGGTGTTCCGCAAGGCTCTCCGCTCTTCTTTACAATATCTTTTTCTACGACATATTCAATCCCAACCCTTCCCACTTTAACCCAACAAGATACGCCCTCCTCTTTGCTGATGATACGGCCCTTATCTCCCACGCTTCAACGCTTCAACAATCCCAAAACCTCCTTCAAAATTCTCTTAATTCCATACAAAAATGGTGCAATAAATGGCGAATACAATTAAATCCTTCCAAAACCAAATTATTCATTCCTTTCCATAAAATCACTCCAAGATCTCCTACTATAGTAATAAATAACACCACAATTTCCATCCTACTCCTGCAAATACCTAGGCATAGAATTTGATTCAAAACTTTCCTTCCTCCCACATACCAAATCCATTAAAACCAAAATGAAAACAAGGGCTAGGCATTTCAGATCTTTAACTTATAAACAACAAGGAATTCTCACAACAGTTAGGGTTTACGAATCGATATGCCGGTCCTTGTTAGACTATGGTGCAATTTTATTCCTTCATATCCGTCCTTCAATATCACACCATATCCAAGTCGCCGAAAGATCAGCCCTACGAATCCTCACCAAACTCAGGCATCCAATAAATCTTTGTTTGGATTGATTGAGTTACTTGAAGATAATTATACTTTGATTAAAAAACTCTTAGAACCTTTCTTCAATACTTTATTTTGTAACCAAATGTACATTTCGGACACGAAGTGTCCATTATCAATGGTTTGATACTAATACGAAAAATATACATTTTACACTGATATATATACACTAAAAAATGAGGGAATTAGAGGGTGTCGGTAGGGGGTGTGGTTATGGTGGTAATAAACTAAATATCCATCCCAAATATAAACATCCTCCTCTCACAATACATCAATTCATTTGTACCGTTCATCAAGACAGTTCACAAGCCTAGCATACGATAAAATTTTTCAAATAAAATAAATTCAAGACAGGGCAGAAAGACCTCTGGTCGATAGCCCAGACAGACTAACCCCATAGTGTAATAATATATATATATATATATATATATATATATATATATTCATATATATATATATATATATATATATATATATATATATATATATATATATATTATACTATACTACTGTAATTGTCTGAATAAAGATGTACTACTACTACTACTACTACTATATTTCATATTCAGTAAGCATCAGGTAAAAAATGTATCAAATTTTGCTCATCAAAGTGGAAATATAATATTTTGATTAATTAATAGTAATCAGTCTTGATAATGGCATTAAGCCAAAACTAGTAGAAAATAGAATACATATAAGTGAAACCAGTTGCGTGGCCAGGAAGAGGTTACGGGGGGTTAGACCCCCTCCCCCCCTTAGTCCCTGCTATCAATTTTATTTTGCCTTTTTAAAATCGCCGCGTGTCAAAATCATTGAAAAATTGTGCGGTATTAAGCATCTGCACATTCTCTGATTTAACGCGAAATTATAATATAAATAGTTTTTTTATGTAGTTTCTATAGAAATATTTTATGTTTATGCAAATTATATTATTCTGTCAAACCTGTTTTTTCTTTCAGCACTTCAGTTAGAAACCTCCCCCATGTAAAAATTTTGGCTACGCCACTGAGTGAAATAAAACCAAGTGAATTTAATTAGAAACCAATGCAATTGTTATGTTGGATTTTGTATCTTATAGTGTATAAAAATTATAAACTAATGTTGAAGAATATTGCAACACAGCAGAATTCTTAGCCTATGAAAAACAGCTGTTGAGAAAACAAATAATTATCCATCAAAATTACGATGACCCTGTAGATAGAATTGAAATTTACAATCTAATGGCGCGCTTTAATCAAATTGCTCGGATAGACTATAAATATAATTAGAAACTCAATGCTAATTAATTAATTTTGAAAACCACAGCGCTTATTGATAAGACTAGTATTTGTTACGCTTTTGTGGTTTGTGCACTGATTAAAATTTGATAATGGGAACTAATAATGTGTCATTTATTTTTTGCATAGAAACACATACAGGATGTTGAGTGATTATGCAATTTCGAGCTTGTTTATTTAAATGAAATTGAAAACGTTCAATGAAGAGTTATAAATTAAGAATTAAAAATAAATTGCAAACTATTGGTGGTTTTATTTACTATCAATTTGATTTTATTTTTATAATTCGGCAATTGAAATGAAAATTAAACATGTAAGGTACGATTCACGAAAGGTGCCCCATGGTTTCCTCGATTTGTAGTGCTTTCTGCACCAATACATGCAATACGAAAATAGTTTGATGTCATCAGATTGCGTGTGTGAAAAGAGACGAAAACTTCATAATATGTTTGCTATGGTTTTTAGATGGAACATTGAAAAACGTATGTTCCGGTATGCTGCTTTAAAATATTAAGGTTAAACGTCACATTTTGACAATGTCTTCGTAAAAATAAATCTGCAAACACCCAGCTACGAATCATTTCAATTAATGTGCACAATCATTTTAAATGTGGGTTTAAGTGGTATAATTTCAATCTCCACATCTACTAAATAGCTCAGGTATTTACAGAAATAAATAATGCATTTATACTAAAAAAGACTGTTATTCCTTACTTCACTAAAAAGTGAAGTAAGGAATAACAGTCTTTTTTTAGTGTAATAATCACGTCACGTAAACTCAAAAACATACAGTTAATGCATTTATGTTAATTTTGTGAAAGCTCAAACGAAAATTTTAGTTTAATCGAATGCGAATGAAGTATACATATACATACGCTTTTTATTAAGAGTTCAATTTAAAGCTTAAAACGAGTGTTTTCCAATCCCAGACTAAGCATGAAGTAAAATTTCGAGTTTAGAAAAGCCTGAAAATTTGGTTTGTTTGCGTAGCGCGAAGCGCGGAGCGACCAAACCAAATTTTCAGGCTTTTCTAAACTCGAAATTTTACTTCATGCGCCACGCGTATTGAACACTGAAAGCAAAAAATTAAATTTTACAATACACCTTTTTTAAATGTTCAGCTGATTTGTCCTGTTTTTCTTTTTTTTAAAGTTATAAATGTAGGACGCTCTAAAGTTTTTTTATGCACTGTAAACCTAGAAAATTATATACCATGTAAATATTTACCAAGTTCCATTTTTACAAAAGTATATTATTAAAAAAATACTAGAATAACTCTAAAATATTTATCTTTTAATATATACCGGGTAGGCTGCAGTATAGCACGAGTCGGCACTGCCTAGATGTATAATAATTAGAGCTAAATATTTGTAAATACGTAATGTAAAACTTTATTCCAAAACAAAATTAGAAAGAAAGTTTGATAAGTTAAAGTTATTCGTGCCCTACATAGTCCCTAAATTTCAACCTAGTAGGGGTCGCTCGCGCGCTTAATCCGACATTGATAACGAAGCAGTTGACACCTCCACCATACATAAATGCACGCATATTTACAGATCATCAAATGATTAACATTTTATTTGTACAAACCCTTTTATTTTTCTTTCTATTAAAAAAAACACCCTGTTTTCGCAGCAGCATATATGGGTTTATGAAAATATGAGTTGCGTGGGTCAAGAAACCTGAAAGGAATTGTAATCTGTGCTATATATATTTTTTTCCGGCGAGGGGGATGAATTTATGTAACTTTCCCCGACTCTCTTTCCCTTTTTTCTTTTCCGTCCTCGGTTTGGGATCGATTAATAACCCTTCGCGTGGATATATGGGATAAAGGGGGATGGAAGATTCGTCCTTGCAATTTTTCGCGTTTCACAATGAATAAGGACGTTGACCCGCTCGGTCATATCGCCCACTTATCTCATCTCCCTAGTTTGTTCGCCGAGGAACACACGCAGATAAGAGATAACAAGTTTTCAAGTGTGCATGAGAAATTGAATAAAAATATGTATCTACAGGGTGATTCAAATAAAAATATTATTTAACAGGACAAAGATGTTAATTGTTCAGAGTGGTCAACCTACTATTTCTTTATTTAATCTTATTAGTCAATTACTGGAAATAATAATGACGTATTAAATTCTGGACATATATTAAAATATCATTACAATCTTGATTTTTCATATTATTTTCGTAATAAAATATTTACAATATTTACACCAATATATAGGGTGTCCCATTGGTGGTAACCTTTAAACGTGCTATCACGTCGACCTACGTGTCGACTTTAATAGTCGTCGTGACAGCACGTCAACAACGCCAACAAAGTTGACAATATCAAGAGTACTATTTATAGGTTAGGATATTTTAATGTATATGTTGCGGTTATGGTTATTTTTGTAAGTTTTGGGTACCTTAACTGTCAAGCTCTCTGAAAAAACCGCATCACATTAGGTTCAATAGTTCAAATGCTGTGTTGCATTTCGGAGGTGCCATATATGGAAAACTTTTTTATTTAAAGGAATATTGAAAAACCGTTTTTGCAAACCACTTTTTCGTGTTTAACAATGGTGAAGAGAAAATATATCTATCTGTAACCGCTTTAGTCAAAAGGTGTCAATATTTCGAGGACAAAATAGGACATTTAAACTCTATACTCTACCATTCTATACTCTACAGCAGGGTTTCTCAACCGGGAGGCACGCCCCCTTAGGGGGCGCAGCAAGATATCAGGGGGCCACGACAGATTTCCTAAAGAGTAGGTGAAGTCAAATAGGGCTATAATAGTGTTTCAATCTAACTAAAAAGCTCAAATAAAATCAGGGAGGGGGGCGTGGAGTTATGAGAGGGGGACACGACCTGAAATATTTTGAGAACCCCTGCTCTACAGCATGCATGACTCGCTTCGCTCGCGCGCCGACAAATCCAAATATTTAGGCTTTTCTAAACTCGACATTTTATTTTATGCCTAACCAAGGAGTGGAAACATTCGCGAGAAGCTTCAAATTAAACACTTTTCTTAAATACAACGAACGCCTGAAAATCTATAGCATATACATCGGGGTATGTAATCTAAGTACAATTCCCTGTATACTGTTGTTATTGAAATTAATACAAAAAATATAATTCTAAATTTTAGCGGAATTCTTGAAGAATTTGGTTTGTTCTTTTATTCAAATTAATTAACAAGTAATAAAAATTAATTCAGATTTTTTATTGTGAATTTTGAATTAATTGGATAACTTTCATTTTTGGATTAACTGGAGGAATGAAATTTAATAATTAAAGAGAACATATATTTCTTTATTTTTTGACAAGCCAATATTTTGATAGATTTAGATTTATGTCCAAAATACGGAACAACAAAACATTTAAGAAATAATACTTTGGCTTATTTTAGAATTCATAAAAATGACACTTTTTTAAAATAAACAGATATGTTATGATTTAGACATTTTTTTTAAATTTTATAAAAATGTAACAAAATTAACTCATTTGCAATAACTTCATAAACGTTAATAGTTGATCAAAAAATATTTTAATTAATTTTATAACAATTAAAGAATTTACACGAAAATAATGCTTAATCTTTATTTTTCGCAATTTGCTTACATTATTTTAGAATCCATTGAACATGACAAATTTATAAAATAAGCCCTTTATGATCGAGAATTGAACGTATATTTTATTTATTTTAGAAAAAACAAAATGAACTAATTTGTAACAGTAATTATTTTCTGTTTCTCTAAATTTGACAAAATTATTAATTTAAAGTAATTTTTACAGATTTGGCAACATTAATTCACTGTTTTTCTGTTGTTTTATTTATAATTTTAGCCAATGTTGAGCTTTTCTAATTTATTTTTTAGTAGACAAATGTTGTAAATGTTAACAAAAATTAATCTGTTTTTATGTAACATTAATTATTGAAATGTTCGTTAAGGGGAATATAACAGTGGTCTGAAATTTAATGTCAGGTTTATTTAAAAACTAAAGATCCTAGAAAGTTGAAATTTTGACAGCGTATATTAAGCTCAATTATCTAGTAAAATATCGAAGTACTTTTTTTTTAACAATTTGCTTTCAGAGGTATGAAAAAAATGATGTTATATTTTTCAAAATTAAAAAAAATATTCCCATATCTTGCTACTTTATACTATAAGGAATATAATTTGAACATTTCATAAGGATGCGATAGCTCATGCCCGAGTCAGGTTAAAATAAAAATCTTAAAAAATAAGACCGTAAAATACCGCCGCCTTGCGGATTTTCTCTTAGTTAAACGCGTTGTACACTCATCTGCACAATTATTGGAGGGGCGAGCAGCATGCGGCCAACGTTTATCCCTGGGCCGGTGAACGCTGCGCGGCTTCGCGTTTGTTTTTATTTTCTTTTCTCAATCATAGTTAACAAAAACGGCTCGCGTCGTTAGCATTTATTCTCGTAAAATTAATATTTCGCAATTATAATCGATATTTTATTGTACTAGTGTTTTATTTTTTTGCTTTCTGACTACTAATGGAATAAGTATTTTTTTATACTGCATGTTCACTAATATAGAAAATACGAAATGTTTCACTAATTTAAATAAAGATGTGTAATATACCTTTAATATTGGCTTTCCTAATTATTTGACAGTGTCGGTATTATTAAATTATTTTTAAAGTTTTTTAAGCTGATTAATAAGCAGAAGCAATCGAATAACAATCAGTCTTGTTCAAATCATTATTTCGTCTTAAATCTTTCGTTGTTAAAGCAGTTGTTAAATGCCATTAAACTTCTCGAAATAAAACTATTAAAGTAAATTGTAAAGTTTCTAGCAATCGGACCTATTTGAACCAACTGCGACTTCATCAACGAATCAATGATATCAAAACTATAAGAATAGTGAGAATAACGTCACCAATATGACGTTGTCGTAGATTAATGTTACAAATCAACTATTTTTTACTGAGCACAGGTAATATATGTTTGACGAATGTTTAAAAAAATGTAGGGTTTAACTGCGTGCATATTCATTGTTAATTATTTTAGAAAAAATAGAACTATAATAATAATACGGTAGTTATTATAATGCATTTCAAATAACAAGCATCTTGCTCAACATTACACCGAACCCAATATATTTTATTTCAAATTTGGCTGATTTATGATGATTTTGTAAACCCTGTACTAATTATAAAAAAAAAACAGGGCAGCTCTCCGTTTAATTTTTTTCAATCTATTATTTATTTGTTGCATTCATAAAAACTAGAATATTGGATAAAATAAAAATTAAAATTCTCCCCAAAGTCTGGGGTATTTACCCAATTTGGCAGAGGCCAAATTAATACACATTATTTTCATGGCAATAGCAGTTATCAAAGATAATATTCCTATATAAAAAATATCATTGAAAATCCTATGTTCCGTTTTTTTCATATACAGAGAGTTTTATATAACACCGAACATGTTCATATAATACAATTTTGACACCTTTATTTTTTAAGTTATGTGTAAATTGGGTTGCCTCTATGACCATTAAAAACTGTAGCCAATCAATCGCAATTAATGCCTCAACTTGTACACACAGGGAGTTTTTCTTTCAAGTATACATGTGAGAATTACACAGTATATGTCGTAAATCTTTAGATACTCGTTGTTAAAAGAAATAATTTGAAACTTGAAATGAGTGTGTTCCACTCCCAGACTAAGCATGAAGTAAAATTTCGAGTTGAGAAAAGCCTGAAAATTTGGTTTGGTCGCGTAGCGCGAAGCGCGGAGCGGCCAAACTAAATGTTCCGGCTTTTCTAAACTCGAAATTTTACTTCATGCGCCACCGGTACAAAACACTGACAAATTACGAAGTTTAAAACACACCGATAAACTTTCTATTGCATCAGTGTTTAGTACCGGTGGCGCATGAAGTAAAATTTCGAGTTTAGAAAAGCCTGAAAATTTGGTTTGGCCGCTCCGCGCTTCGCGCTACGCGACCAAACCAAATTTTCAGGCTTTTCTAAACTCGAAATTTTACTTCATGCTTAGCCTGGGAGTGGAAAACACTCGTTTAAAGCTTCAAATTAAATTCTTTTAATAAACCTAGCATCGGCAAATGTTCAACGTATGCTTCTGTATACTTAAAAGACAAATTCTCGTTATGAAAATGTTCGGTGTTACATAAAACTCTCTGTATATCCGCCATATAAATATTCACAAGGAGCTTATGAACATGAATTATTTTATTATTATATTTTTAGGAAATAATCTCTAATTTACTAAAATAAAACACATAGTTTGTTCAGCTGTCGAAACTGGAGTCTTAAAAGTAAAAATAATTAGTTATAATGACAAGAATAGGAATCATCGGTTTTGTAAATACCAAAAAATAACACAGGATCGCTTTCTAACGAATTGAAAACAATACATAGCTTGTATATATTATCAGCGTGTTTAAATAATACGAATCGACACTTTCCTTCGATCCGTCTTTTTTATACGCTTTTTTTTCCTCTATTCCACCCGACGCGAGACCCTATCCGTTCATGCCAAGGAGCAATGCACAAATGCACAGTGAACTGCCGCTTTTCTCTCTGACTGTATTCGCCCCACTTGTCCTGTAAATGTGGCATCGGATGAGCTACTCTAAACTATGTGGGTCTTTCCAACACGTTCGGCGTGTTACACTGCGATAATCCCCTTAAGCTCACATAAAACTAAAGTTTGTTATTTATTTTCAAAATTATTAACAAGATGATAATAAACTCATTTTTAATAATGTTCTAGGATTGTTTTGAATACAATGTGAATTATTTGTTTTCGTTTGTTTAATTTAAAATTGTAGAATGTTTCCAATCCTTGATTAAGCATAAAGTAAAATTTCGAGTTTAGAACAGCCTGATAATTGTATTTGAGAGGATGCCACTAAAATTTTATTGCTTAAAATTGCTCTTCAACCCTTTCTTAATACAGGGCAAAGCAGCTACCACCCCCAAAGGTAGGCCTATTACGTTCATTTTTCACTTTGAAAATAATGTATTCGGTATCTTTTCCCTATTTCATAAAATAAGCCTAAATTTTCAGTCTTAGGATGCCACTAAAATTTTATTGCTTAGAATTGCTCTTCAACCCTTCCTAAATACAGGGCAAATCAGAAACCACCCTCAAAGGTAGGCCTATTACATTCATTTTTCACTTTGAAAATAATGTAATCGGTTTCGTTTCACTATTTCATAAAATAAGCGTAAATTTTCAGTCTTAGGATGCCACTAAAATTTTATTGCTTAAAATTGCTCTTCAACCCTTTCTTAATACAGGGCAAAGCAGCTACCACCCCCAAAGGTAGGCCTATTACGTTCATTTTTCACTTTGAAAATAATGTATTCGGTTTCTTTTCCCTATTTCATAAAATAAGCCTAAATTTTCAGTCTTAGGATGCCACTAAAATTTTATTGCTTAGAATTGCTCTTCAACCCTTCCTAAATACAGGGCAAATCAGCTACCACCCCCAAAGGTAGGCCTATTACATTCATTTTTCTCTTTGAAAATAATGTAATCGGTTTCGTTTCACTATTTCATAAAATAAGCGTAATTTTTCAGTCTTAGGATGCCACTAAAATTTTATTGCTTAAAATTGCTCTTTAACCCTTCCTAAATACAGGGCGAATCAGCTACCACCCCCAAAGGTAGGCCTATTACATTCATTTTTCACTTTGAAAATAATGAAATCGGCATCGTTTCACTATTTCATAAAATAAACGTAATTTTTCAGTCTTAGGATGCCACTAAAATTTTATTGCGTAAAATTGCTCTTCAACCCTTCTCAAATAAAGGGCAAATCAGCCACCACCCCCAAAGGTAGGCCTAATACATTTATTTTTCACTTTGAAAATAATGTAATCGGCATCGCTCAACTATGTTATAATATAATCATATTTTTTCAGTATTAAGCCACTAAAATGTTATTGCTTAAAATTGCTTTTCAACTCTTCCTAAGTATAGGACAATTCAGTAACAACCCCCAAAGGTAGGCCTAAGACAGAGATTTTTCGTTTTATAATAGCCTGAGATCGCTTGATCAAATATCAATACAAGTTTCACTTTTTACATCAAAAGTGCTAATGAAATGTCTTAAATAGTTAATATGTACTCCTATTACACAATGCAATTCAATGGTTAGCGCTATGTATGAGTAAAATATCGGTTTTTGCAATTTATAAATTTAATAGGGTTACCACCATTTATGGCTGAAAAATTTATGGCTAACTTCTCATCGGTTGCCTTGGTTACGATATATCATAACACACTCATATTTTCTTCGGGGATTATGAAACTTTTTGACAATCCCTATTTTTCTAGAAAATTTGTTGAGAAGATGATGATGAAAATATTGTTTTCATCGTAACTAAGAACACATTTTTGGAAAAATGATTTAGGAATAAATCAATAAATCAACCTCGTGAAAGATTTAAAGAAAACTCGCAACAATTATTGCGAAATGAGTAAAATTTGTAGTAAACTTGGAACGAACCAATGCACTGTAAGTAGAATTACAGTAAATTAAATGTAACTTAAGTTGTTGGAAACCAATGAAATCTTGTTTTGAAAATTATAGCAAACATTAACTACCCATCAAATTTTCATAGACGGTTTTAAGAAATAACCCAAATTTGTTTTAATGCTGGAAATAAAAATATTAAAAAATATTTTATCTGGATCCATGGCGTATAAGTTAGTACAATAAACGTACAATGTTTGTAGATTGGTAAAAACCCAATGTATTCTCTGAATATATTTACAAATAAGTTTAAAAAATCATACAACTTTTTTATTAAGATATTTTAGACCTAAGGTTATATTTAAAAGATCACTGAAGAAGCTTTTACAGCACTTTTTTATAGAAAACTCGTTAGTCATTAACAATTCAAATGCTTATTCATTTAGTACTTATTATTCTGTAACTCATTCAATTATTGTGAACTTATTATAAATACTGTTTATTATTACAAATAGTACTTACATTATACTCGTAAATACATGTAATTGACTTAAAAATCCTACAATTGAAAACTTTTTTGTTTCAGGTATGTTTCTATGTTCCATAGTTCCAATCGATGTAAACTCTTCAGGATATGTTTTAAGGTAAACAAATACACTAGATTATTTGTTCATTATTTTCATTAATGGGATTAAAAATGCCAAGATCCGCGTAAGTCAAATGTGGAAACATTGAAATTTAAATAATAAATGTACTTTAATTGTACACAAAAACTTAGATTTAAAATAGAAATACTGTTAAACCTATAGACAAAAATTAATTACCTTTCGTAACTTTATACAGGGAATTTTTCTTTTAAGTACACATATTCCAGATAATTACAGCTTCTGATAAATTATCAGCAATAATTCCTTAATTAAGCATGAAGTAACATTTCATGCTTTTTTAATCTCGAAATTTTACTTAATGCGCCACGCGTATAACACACTGATTTAAGTTTGATCTCACGTTTATAAATATTACAAATCTTTATTTAATGTAATCAAAGCTTCTAAAGCTCAAGCGAATGGGGCGATTTGCTTTCTGGTTTTGTTCTTTTCATTATTCTTATATATTTCAATGAAAATTGCTCGGGTTTTTAAAGCGCAAGATTTAGTTAGACGAAATAAATATTTGTAAGATTTACTAACGTCAAATCAAACTATAGCCGTTTGTTTTGAACTTCACTTTAAATCAGTGTTTAATACCCGTAGCACATGAAGTGCAATTTCAAGTTTCGAAAAGCCTGTAAATTTGGATTGGTCGCTTCGCTTCGCTTCGCTACGACCAATCCAAATTTTATAAACTCGAAATGTTACTTCATGCTTAATAAAGGAGTGGAAACGCTCATTGAAAGCTTTAAATGGAACATTCAAATCAATGAATTCCTGAAAATGTACAGGGTATATGTCGGGATATGTACACTTAAAAGAAAAATTCCCTATATTTAATTACTAATTATATTACTTAATTTTAGTTTTGAAATTAAGTAATGTAGCGCGATCAATTAGAAACTGCTATATTTTAAAGTATTTACGTATAATTTATAAAAAGTTATTCATGACTTGATAAAAGTAAATCTATATTATTTTTATTTTAATATTTTTTAAATATTTGTTTAGTGATCATCCAAATCATTGAAATTGATATAAATTCGAAATTATAAACAATTTAATACACACGTGTTTGTAAATTTAAAGCCACTTTAGTTGCAGTAAAAAAATATGCTAAAACTTATTTTGTTCACTCAAGGCAAACGTTTATCTCTGCGATAACAAAATTCGACAATTTGCGTAAACAGTATGAAAATGCGTGCATTACTAAAATAAATTATATTTAGTTGTAAAAATGCTTACGGATTTTTTTTTTAGTAAACATCATTTTAAATTATCTCTGCGATAAGAGTAGCAAATTTACAAGGGGAGATGTAACAAAACCTACAAGGGGAAGGGAAGGGGGGAAGTGCATCATCATGGTCGCCTGTGTGACCAACTTTTAAATGCCAAATATTTGTTGAAACATTACATTGCAAAACTAACATATTTTCTAATTTTTTATCACAGACAATTATACAGACATACAGTCTAATGTAATTATTTAGACGCCAAAAAAATGGAATCAAGAATTAGATTGCGACTCTTTTTAGAATCAAGGAGGTTTTTTCGTTTAAATAAAATAATAACATCTATCAATTGATAGTGTACTTCAAATTTATAATTATTATATGATTAATAATGAAATTGCGAATAGGGATGCTATCTGTAATATTTTGTTTTAATCATAATTTGGTTTCCTGGATTTCCTATCCCATGGACATATAGACAGTCCTAGGAAACAAAATTATGATAAAAACAAAATATTACAGTCGTGTGTACTTTTTGTGAAAAATAACATTTGTTTCTACAGCATTACAATGTTAAAAATGCATTCATTTCAGCCAACCTAAATCAGCCACTGCACGATATCAAATTTGGGAATTTGCGGAACTAATATATTATTGGGTTATAAAATGCTTGCATACACAAAATAAATTATAGTAGAATTCACAAGAGATAAATGATTGCAGATTTGAAATCTATGGTATAACTTTTCTTTGGGGTATATTCATATTAACATTTGTTTTTCTACGATTGTGTGCTCAATTGTAACTTATGCTAAACTAAGCTGTCTTAACTGAAGGAACTATACTATTATAGTCATTTGAATTTAAACTTAAATGTCACAAGACACCTCTCGTGAACTGGAAATGTTTAAGTGAAATTAGAATTGAACTAACTATTATTTTTATGTATCTCTGGGCTAAGTTCAATTGGGTGCTTGTATATTTTTTTGTATCTGTTAATCGAGTTCGAAAATTATGTTTTCTATTGTTTTAATGTTATGTTAGACTTAACTAACTATGTTGTCCATTTTTAGATTGAGATCAATATAAAGTTTTCTTGTACTCTTATCCCATGTTTAGCCCAGTTCAGAGGTTAAATCAATTTAATTTTATATCCTTAAGGGTTGGATATAAAATTAAATTGATTTAACCTCTGAATCAAAATTCTACTTTATTTTGATACAGTGTCGTTTTGAACTAAGTTTAGAGATCATTTAGTGAATAAATAAATTGTTTAATCTGTCTTTAAACTTGACGATTTCTATTGTCTAACGCTACTCAGAAAAAGGTTCAAATTGTTGCTTTTAATAATGTTGTTTATTCTAATTGGTTAACTTTATAATTATTTTCCTAATTGATTTAGTTTTATGCTGGTCGAAATTGGCAATTAATTCGCTGATTGATGCACATAGATTGTATTATTTATGCGTTTGGCATTAGAACGTGAGTCGTTTTCCTTTTCGGTCTTGTAAAGATGTCGGCCTTGAACCCAAAATCCAACGCAACGAAAAATAAAACGGTCTTACCTTTTGCAGAGTGGAATGCTTTGTACGTTAAATCACAAAGACCAATCCTACTCAATTACTTCAAACATTTTTGCTTGCATTTAAATAATGAATAAAAATATTTAGTATACAGTGCTTCACGATGAAAGGAACAAATTCCTTTAAAATTCAGGTGATTTATTTCTGGATAAGCGCTCGGACACATCGATTAGTATTTTTAACTGCGCATTTTTTGCAATAAAACTTGTATATACAGGGTGTCCCATAAACAAATGCTGAAACAAGGTGACCTTTTTTAAATAGAACACTCCATGTATTATCGCATATTTGGATTCGTCAGAAAATGCTAGATATTGAAAAATTTAAAAATATTTTTATGGGGTCATTTGAAATCAAAAGTTTATCTTAATAGACCAAATAATGTTGATTTGAAACAGAGAATGCGGCGGGAAGTAGGACTTGTTTCATCAGAGATCATTTAAAACGGTCAACGGGAAACAATTCTTCGAATGGAAAAATGCATTAAGGTAGACGGACAACACTTTGAACATTTATTATAAAGCAATTATTGTTATGCAATTGTGAATATTTAACGGGCAAAGTAGTGCAGTTTTACGAGCTGAATGAAAAGACATTTGAAAAAGTCGGAAAATGTTCAATATCTAGATCTAGTTAGCATGACTTTGCGCTTTGAGATTCGCAACATAACTCATATTTTCAACACAAACAAAATATTTTGAACGCACACCTGCGGCGAAGTCGATACGCCACTGCATTTAAAGCTTCTCATAAAAGTAACCTGAAAACTTTCCTCCCATCATCATTTTATTGCATCTCTTTTTAAATAGTTTATTTCCCAGCATAGGGAATTTAATTGCAAACTTTTCCTTACCGATAGAAAAAAAGGCGCCCGCATGTAACGCCCCAAAATGTATATTGATGACTCGCACTAAATTTCGTAGTTTCAACTTTTATTTTATCGACGCTGCATTTTCGCAAGGAATTTTATAACCTCGTAAAGCTCGTAACCTGTTATATATTTTTTAACGATACAGGAAACGACTCACGAACACACTCATGCACACATTCATACAACATTCTTATGGACCCAGTGTTGCCAATATAAAGAGAAAAGAAGTACGCACATACAATACTTACAAGGGTGAACAATGAATGAACCTACTGTATAGAGGTTCTTTAAATATATTCAAAATGGCCATTGTTTGATCAACTGATCAATAAGGGTTTTTTTTTTAATTTACGCTGGAAAATAAAGGACAATGGTGTAGTACAGCGCTTCCCAAACTATTTTATATGGCAGGCCTTTATTTTTGATCCTAGAAACTGACGAAAGTCATCAATATTTACTGAATTTATAAAAATATTAAAACTCTAAAAATTATGACAGTCTCAGGCCATTAAATTGGACGAAAATCAAGATAAAAGATGTGTTTTATAAATGTTGATTGTCATTTTCAATCAAAATATGTCTTAAATAGCGTTTTGTTTATATTAATTTAATAATGTATTGATAACATACAGGGTATTTGTCTTTTAAGTATACATATGCATACGCTGTAAATCTTTAGATATTCGTTGTTATTTTAAGGAGCTTTAAGCGAGTGTTTCCACTCCTAAATTAAGCGTGAAGTAACATTTCAAGCTTTTCTGAAGTCAGGATTTTACTTCATGCGTCAGGCGTATAAATCACTGACATATTGTAAAGTTCAAAATAAATATCTTTAGCATACTGCTCTAGTGGTATATTTTGAACTTCACTTGAAATCAGTATTTTATACGCGTGGCGTATAAAGTAAAATTTCGAGTTTAGAAAAGCCTGAAAATTTGGTTTGGTCGCTTCGCTTCGCTACGCGACCAAACCAAATTTTCAGGCTTTTCTAAACTCGAAATTTTACTTTATGCTTAATCTGGGAGTGGAAAACACTCGTTTAAAACTTCAATTTGAAACTTTTTTCAAATACGACCAATATTTAAAATTCACAGCATATACATTATATTGGGGTATCTATACTTTAAAAAAATACTCCCTGTATACAAAACATTTCCATTTTAATTTATGCATTCTATAGAAAACCGAAATATTTGGTGTATAATTATTTGAATTTTAGAGCAAACGTGAATTTAATAAATCACATATTGGCAAAATTAGTTTAAATCACTAGAATTTATTAATATTAAACTATTTTTTTCTGTACACAAGAGTAAAATATCTCACCTAAAGATTATGAGTATGAAATTAAAGAATTAAAATATCATTGGATTTTGGGGTGGAGTAATGTCTCAAAAATTATAAAGGAAATCATACGGTACCAAATTTAGTTCAAATTTAATGCTTTAAAATACAAAGCACATTTCAATTTTTAGGACTTGATCGTTTGATACATTTCTTTCATGGGCTCAACAAGTTTTCTCATAAGCCCAATGAATTGAAAAGTAGAAATTAATTTGACAAATACTTAAATACGTTGATATAAATTAAACTGACCTGAGATATTTTCATTTGATATAATGGGAATTTTATTTTATACTTCGTCAAAAACAAACGAAAAACCCTGCAACAAAGAAGATTTCAGAAAAGTAATACATTTATAAAAAATGTAGACCGGATGTTCTGGTAATTGAGAACAAGTTTGGACGAAACACATTAAGACTTTCGTGCATTGGTTTAATTTTAATGATAATTTTCATTCTATTAATTTAAACTCTCCAAATTCTCTTCATTTCAAATTATTAAATAATTAAAGAGCAAAATCGACTTATTTTTCTTGATGCCTTAACCCAGTGGTCTCTAAAGTAGGGAGAGCGCTCCCTTATATTTTTTGGATTGCGTCAGAAAATTAATAAAAAAATGAACAAAGTATTTTTTATTGGGCAGAAAGACATTTGGTCGATAGCCCGGACAGACTAACACTAACATGTATGATAGGTATATACATTTTTGTACCGTATATTGTATTGTCTGAATAAAGATGTTTGTATATCAATTTTTTATTCACAAAGTTATGAAATCACCTATCTCCCAAGTTTTGCATGATTATACTTTAATAAATTCAAGAAGAATTATAATTTAGAAACCTGATTTTAAGAAAAGGAAAAATACTTATATCTTTAAAATAATACTGAATTTTCATAAGTTTCTCTATCGAAATGTTAATTATTCAAAATTTGTCCTTTGCAATATTGTCACAATATTTAAATGTTTTGTACACTTCTGTGCAATAAAATTAAGCACAAGTCTTATCACTATTTTTTACAATATTCTAGTTGTATAATTCGGGTCTGTTTTAATTGCCTTGCAGCAGTTTCAATAAATAATAAAACACCATAACATTTCTTTACTGCTCCCAACGTTTCTTAACTCTGAAAACAGTGTCTTGACTGATTTTCACCAATCAAATAATTCGTCTAATAAAATAAGCCATCTCCTATTTCAGTTAGAATTCGAAGTTTTGAATTGTTGTCTAAATGACGCAGCATTTTAATATTAAGGAATTGACATATTTACGTAACTAGGAAACTCATCATGTCCACTTTAAACTATAACATATTTTGTGTACTGAATTTTATTGCACAGAAGTGTACGCTTGGCGCATAAAGTAAAACTTCGCGATTAGAAAAACCTAAAAATTTGGTTTTGCCGGCGCGCTACGTATCGCTTCACGCAGACAAATCCAAAATTTCAGGCTTTTCTAAGCGCGAAATTTGACTTTATGCTTAACTATAGAGTAACAACACTTTTCAGAAGTTTGTATATTTTAAAGAGGATATATTTATTTAACATCCACACCAAAGTTTCTAAAGTTATCTCGAGATATAAACTTTAATTACATTTCTATGAAGTATGTATAAGTAATTAAAAATGTCTCAAAAACCATTAATATTCTATTTTTTATATATTTTTAAAGAGCAGTGTTACCTCATATTCCTCACAAAATTTCATGATATTCCCAGAAATTATCAAGAATTGAATTTAAATAAAAATATCTTATATAATTAATCTATTTTTACGCCTTATTAAAAATGACTTAAAAACTATTGTATGGTATTTATAAATTTTATATACAGAGAGTTTTATGTAACACCGAACATTTTCATAACGAGAATTTTTCTTTGAGGTATCCATATGCATACGTTGCATATTCTCCGATGCTCGGTTTATTAATTCAATTTGAGGCTCTAAGCGAGTGTTATCCACTCCTAGGCTGGTACAAAACACTGATTCAATGTAAAGTTTAGCGGTGTATTTTATACTTTGTAATAGGTCAGTGTTTTATACCGGTGACGCATGAAGTAAAATTTCGAGTTTAGAAAAGCCTGAAAATTTGGTTTGGCCGCTCCGCGCTTCGCGCTACGCGACCAAACCAAATTTTCAGGCTTTTCTAAACTCGAAATTTTACTTCATGCTTAGCATGGGAGTGGAAAACACTCGCTTAAAGCTTCAAATTAAATTCTTTTAGTAAACCGAGCATCTAAAAATGTGCAACGTATGCATATAGATACTTAAAAGAAAAATTCTTGTTATGAAAATGTTCGGTGTTACATTAATCTCTCTGTATATTTTGAAAGAGTAACATTTGTTTTTTTATCCACACAAAATTTTATGCAAATAACTGAAAACCTGATTGTTTCTCATTTTAATCAGAAAAGTAGACTCTTTTTATGCATCACAAATGTGGAATCATAATAAAATATTAATAAAAATAAAAATATTATTCAACAAATTACGTAAAATCAATAATATTCCATAAATGACTTCCAATGTCATAATCAATAAAATATCGTAAATACTATAACACATTATGACGTAACAATAAATGTTACATGTGACGATTAGGTCAAAAAATGTATTTAAAAAATATCACAAATAATGTCCTTATCAACAAAATTTGTCACGTTTTACGTCGTATATTCGTCAAAATAATCAAACGATGTCAAAATATATGATCAAAACTAATGATGGGAATAATCAATATACGATAATCGAATATTTTAGGTATTGATTAGGGGTAGATGATTTATGTTTTGAAAGTCTAAGTGAGCATTTTTTGCCCTTCACCTGTGATGGTGAAATATTTGAGGTTTGGAACTTTTTTTGCTCATGAATAAAATTACGAATATTTAAAAAAATGTCACAGTAACAGCCTTTTTAAAATGTTATGAAATGATTCCCATAATATTTTAAGTTAGTATTTGATATTTGCATGAAAATTTGCTGTTTCATACTTTCACGTGGTAAAGTACTCAATTGAGTTGTTGAATTCAGAGATGAAATGCATCTGTTTTTTGTTGAAAAAAGACGCGACTTATTCATTTTGTCCATATCTGCATTAAGAACTTGGTCTCAGCTCAAGAATCGTGTCCATACTGTTTGATATTTATAGAAATTCAATTTTAAGAAGTGACTTATTTCCTAATTAATAAACGATAGCAGCAATGAAATCACTTTATTTGTTTCGCATATTTTTTAAACTCTACTAAAAATATTTCTCAGTATTTGCAATTATCTTAACAACTCAGCTTACGTCTATTGATAAAACAATTTAAAATAATTTAACTATACATGTTCCCAACGCAAATGGGAAAGAATATCTTTATCAAAATACAAGGAGTGTTTTCTTTTAAGTATACATACCTCAATTTACTGTTTACGCTGTAAATCTTCAGATTCGTTGTCTTTACAAAGTGTTCAAACTGAAGCTTTAAACCCTGGGTCTCCAAACTATCTTCTTCGCGGGCCACAAATACAATTCTGCATAATAAAGTCGGCCAAGATCCGATTAATTTTATAAAATTATGAAAAATTAAAGGAACAATTGTTACAATATTTCAAAATATGACATTTACAAAAAAAATTACAAACAATCGCGGGCCGGATTCATGCAAGTCGCGGGCCGGATTTGGCCCGCGGGCCGTAGTTTGGAGACCACTGCTTTAAACGAATGTTTCCCACTCCTAGGTTAAGCATGAAGTAAAATTTCGAGTTTAGAAAAGCCTGAAAATTTGGTTTGGTCGCTTAGCGCGTAGCGCTACGCGACAAAACCAAATTTTCAGGCTTTTCTAAACTCGAAATTTTACTTCATGCGCCACGCGTATACAACGCTGATTTCAAGTGAATTTCAAAATAAACTACTGATGAGAAAATATGTGAGAAACAAGTTTTCGAAAAGCCCTAAAATCTTTCACTTTGGAAAGGACAATTTTGTAATGGAAAAACGGAAGTGTTTTCATTGTTAGACATTTTTTCTGCTGAATTATACTTGAGCATTTTGAAAATTTGTAATGAGAATATTCGAGGTTTTTTGGAAATGGAAATGTATCCAATAAAAATGTTCGATGGACTTTGACACCATTTGTTAAATATGTGAAGAGACCACTGCCTTAACCCATTAACAGCCCAGCAGCTATAGATTTAACTGTAAACATTAATTTTAGGTAAAATTCTGCCCTTCTTTTTGTGATTTGTAATGACTTATTATGGGAATAATTCAAATTCAAAACTATTGGAATTCGAGAAAATAAGCTTACGCTTCTTATAGTTTACACACTTGAAGAGAATTTGACCTAAATGTTACATATACTTTAATAGAGCGTTGTAACAAATCAAATCAAATAAGATTTTAAATATTTCATTGTATAATTCAATATCCGGAGGTGTATTTGCACAGGAAGTAGTTTTTTCAATGGATATTTATTGTCTTAAGTTGTCTTATTAATTAAGACATTGCATTTTCACGAATAACCTTTTAGTAATTTTATATATTATGACTTATTATATTACATACTGGGATTTTTTGTATTAAAGTTGAGATTTAGTAAAAACATCGTTAGATTTTGAGGTAATCTTGTTTAAAAAATTGTAAAGCAATCTGGAATTATTGAATCAACTTTTCTGGCACTAATTTGCCTTTAACACAAACAAGTTTAAAGAACCTGAATATCTTAACTGGTTTTCCTAAAAAATCCTGTCAAAGTTAAGATTTTAGTAAAAAAAATCATCAGATTACCTCAAAATCTGATTATAAAATATAGACAATAATTATTTCCTTTAAAATAAACATGTTTTCAAATGCTGGAGTCGGATTTAAAATATCTCAACTGTTTTTTTTTCTGAAACATTGTGTTAAAGTTAAGATTTAGTAAAAACATCGAATATATTTTAAGGTAATCTTGTTTGAAAAATTATAAATAAATCATGAATTATTGAATCAACTTCAAAAGCACTAATCTTGGCCAGATATAAACACAATTTAAGATCCTGAAGTTTTAATCAAAATATCTAAACTGGTTTTTCTAAAAAAATATGTCAAATTTGAGACCTAATGAAAAAAACTCGTAAGATTTTAAGGTAGTTTCGTTTGGAAAATTATTTAAAAAATCATGAGTATTAAGTCAACTTCAAAAGCACTGATGAAAAGAAGGAAATATCTTTTAATAAAATTTGAAACAAAAAAAACATGTTGATAGATAGAGCAATATCTCATTCATAAAATTCAAAAATTATTTTTTTACAATTTTTATGAATGATATATTTCATTCATAAAATTTGAAAAAAAGAAATTTTGGCAACTTATGGGTGTATGAAAAAAACTGTTTCTAAAAAAGTAGCATTGGAAAATCCTGATATACAGAGAGTTTTATATAACACCGAACATTTTCATCCAATACAATTTGACAACTTTAATTTTTAAGATATGTCTAAATTGGGAAGCCTATATGACCATTAAAAATTGTAGCCAATCAATCGCAATTAATGCCTTAACTTGTACATACAGGGAGTTTTTTTTCAAGTATGTCCCAATTACAGCGTATATGCCGTAAATCTTTAGATACTCATTGTTTTTTTTTTTAAGAGTGCAATTTGAAACTTGAAATGAGTGTGTTCCACTGCTAGACTAAGCATCAAGTAAAATTTTGAGTTTAGAAATGCCTGGAAATTTGGTTTGGTTGCGTAGCGCGAAGCGCGGAGCGGCCAAACCAAATTTTCAGGCTTTTCTAAACTCAAAATTTTACTTCATGCGCCACCGGTACAAAACACTGACATATTACGAAGATTATAACACACCGCTAAACTTTACATTCCATCAGTGTTTTGTACCGGTGGCGCATGAAGTAAAATTTTGAGTTTAGAAAAGCCTGAAAATTTGGTTTGGCCGCTCCGCGCTTCGCGCTACGCTACCAAACCAAATTTTCAGGCTTTTCTAAACTCGAAATTTTACTTCATGCTTAGCCTGGGAGTGGAAAACACTCATTTAAAGCTTCAAATTATTATTTTTTTTAATAAACCGAGGGTCGGCAAATGTACAACGTATGCTTATGTATACTTAAAAGAAAAATTCTCTTTATGAAAATGTTCGGTGTTACTTAAAACTCTCTGTATATTTTTTACACAAAAGCAACCCAACATACAGAAACATAATTTGGTTATCTATTTCACTAGTTTAAACAATTGTATCAGTCGCTGTGATTCATCCTTTATTCACGCATACGTAGATATATAGGTATACAGAAAAACAAGTTCCCCATGTACCGATCAAATAGCTTTATTTAACTTACAGAAATACTGGTAAAAAAAGGGGTCGGTATTACAATTCCTAGGTAAGACATGTACGAAATTTGCAAAAAACAAGCACGAAATTTATAGAAATTAATAAGTTCAATCATTGGTGCTTACGTTAACCTTATAAAAAATTGAATTATAGTTAGTATAATTTATACTTAGCATAAACTATGTTTAAGCCACTATTGAACAACTAACCCTAAATTCACATCTTTCTATAATTTTATAAAAATTTTGTGTGCAATTAATAAAACCATCAAACATTCATTCATAACGTTATTTCCGACCATTGCCAAAATGTGTAATGAAAATGTCAGAGGGCCGGGAAAAAATAGAGTGGACACGGACATTGATTCAGGTGGAATGACATAAATTATAAGACCGTGTAGTTATGGATTCGGGCGCCATGCAAATTTTATATAGAAAAAAAAACAGTGGGGGAGAGAGCTCGGTTCGATATTCTGTAGCTAAATAAGGACTAAAGGACGAAAAGCGTTCACCCGGTTTGCATAATTAGAAAGGAATATTTAAATGCAGTCGGTTTGGAATATCAAGCAACATTGATTTGGAATGATTCGACAGAAAATTTTGTACTTGAACAACTTGCAATACTGTCTATTGTTAAGAAATAATGAGTGTGTAGATATATTTATTATCCATTAAATTTAAACGTACCTGTTCTAGATAAGTGTTTCTCAGTATTTTTAATCTCGTAGGTCATTTTACAATGAATACAATTTTCGTGGCTCACCTAAATAGTGATAGAAGAAGAAATTTAATGGTATTGTACGCTGGATTTTTTAGATTGGTGGAGTGTACAAGAGGAGCAGGGCAGATAGAACCCGATCAAAGCATCCACAAAGTTTTTTGCCACCTTGAGAACAGGACGTGTACCTACATCAAAACAAACACTTCACATATAATTCAAATATATTTATGGGTTTCCTGAATGATAGAAAAATGTCTATATTTCTAACAAACAATTTAGAGTTAATAATATCTTTATTTTTGACACTCGCTTAATTAGGTCTCTTTTTTAATAACTTATTAGATTTTTAAGTTAGGTTAGATTACGATATGTTAACAACAACCTAACCTATAAATCTAATAAGGTGTATCAGAATCTATTTGAAAACAGTACACAAACCTTTGTTAAGGTTTTAATTGATTGTGATTTTGTATATTTCTAATAAACAATTTAAAGTTTTTTTTCACACTCGTATAATCAGTTCTCTTTTTTCAATAACTAATTAGATTGGTAGGTTTACGCCTACTTTTGCAGCTAAGATGTGTGGCAATTGTTAATTTATCGCCAGAATTTTTACCTTCACGCAACTTCGTGCAAGGTCTGTCTGTGTCTGCAAGTCTTGGCCCAACATCCAAAAAGCCGGCACTCATTAACATAAATTTCGATTGCAAGGTGACCCACTACACACACACACACACACATATACAATAAAAAAAAACTTGATGCTTTTTTATGATAAGTTGTAAATTTAATTAATGAAATATGAGCGTTTCAAAGTATAAAATTGTAGGTACACTTCTGTGCAATAAAATTAAGCACACAAAATATGTTATAGTTTAAAACGGACATGATGTTTCCTAGTTACGAAAATATGTAAATATGCCAAATTCCTTAATGTCAAAATGCCGCGTCATTCAGACAACAATTTAAAAATTCGAATTTTAACTAAAATAAAAGATGGCTTTTCTATGTACATAACATACAAAATCATAGATCAAAAAATGTATACTAATTTAATCGCGAGTTGTCTGACCTTTTAAAAATTAAAAATAAAATGTATATTTACATTCCTAGCGATTTAAATGCATTTATACAGGGTGTCCTATCAAGTTTCTAAAAATAGAAAACAAGTTTCTCCACCAAAGTTGCTTGGTTTTATGATCTGCATAACCCAAAAATTGTTATTTTAAATGGATCGCCCTAAATATTATTTCGTTTTTGAATCCTTTATAAAAATTGCATATCATGTTACAAACATTTAGTCAATTTATACCGTTTCGTAGTTATAAAATATCTCTGAATCAAAATAAGATGAACTCCAATTTTCACTATTTTTGAAAAAATATAGTGATACACTAAATAGTTGTTGGGCTTAAGTTAATTAGATACGATATAAAAATTGTTCAAATTATACTTTTTCAATCATGGAGAACTTGATTTTCTTAAATAGAACCATATAATTTTTTGCGCCGATCGACTCAAATTAAAATTCTCCTTCGACTTTGTTAACAGTTTATTATCTGTTGATGTAATATAATTATCTTAAAAACTCTAACGTTACGGATAAAAATGATAAACCTGATCGAAAGAGAATTGAATTTTGAGTCAATTAGTGTTAAAAAAATTATGAATAAATATTTTATACCTAAATTTTTTAAAACGTAATTTGCCTCTTGTATTATAATTTTTGATGTAAATTGACATATTTCTCACGATTTGTCGAAAACGACAATTTGACAAATTAAAACAAAAAACTAAACGTGTGTCGTCCACTTCCAGACTAAGCATAAAGTAAAATTTCGAGCTTAGAAAAGCCCTAGCGTATAAAATTTGTCGAGCCAAGAGCACAATTTATAAAAGGAAAAAATGCTAGTCGTGCCAGTTTAAAGCTTATTAGCCGTATTAGCTTAGCCGGAGTGGGTTACATTTTGAGTGATTGAAATCAATTTAGGTAAGAGAACAGCGAAATCACATTTTGTATAACTTATGGTAAAAAGAAATGTTTTCTTCTTACATTCATAAATGGTTTAGACTTTTTTTCAAAATTTTCTAATATTTTGAGAAGTGGCTGGTAGGAGTAAATTTGTTCGGTGTAATTAGATTTTATAAGCAATTTTTATAACAATATTGGTCGGAAAAATCGGAATAATGATAAATACGTACCTAATAGTTTATGTTTTTTTTGACAGTTCATTTTAGTTAATTTTACGATTTTAAGCCATTAACGGTCGAGTAATTGTTGAGCTAACTTTTAAAGTTGATTTTAGGTAAAATTCTGCACTTCTTTTTATGATTTTTATAAATGACTTATTATATTACAAACTGGGAATTTTTGTTTTTAATATACTTATATTTTATACGCTGTAAATTTTCAGGCATTAGTCGATTTTATGAAAGCGTTCAATTTGAAGTTTCCAATGAGGGTTCTCCACTCCCAGATTAAGCATGAAGTAAAATTTCCAGTTTAGAAAAGCCTGAAAATTTGGTTTCTGCTGAATTATACGTAAGCAATAATTGATCAAACCAAATTTTCAGGCTATTCTAAACTCGAAATTTTACTTCATGCGACACGCGTATAAAACACTGAATGACGTTGGAAATATATTGCTTATGCTTTTATATAAAACACTTTTTACTTTGTCTAACCATTGTATTTTGCACTTAATTTGTGACTATAGTTTTGACTATCTAGAGGTAATTATCAAACTAAAAATTAAGTGCAAAATAAAACACAAAACAGTCAATACTACTTAAAAAAGTTATGAATAAATATTTTATACCAACATTTTTTAAAACGTAATTTGCCTCTTGTAATATAGTTTTTGATGTAAATTAACATATTTCTCATGATTTGTCAAAAACGACAATTTGCCAAATTAAAATAAAAAAACTTAACGTGCTTCGTCTACTCCCAGACTAAGTATGAAGTAAAATTTTGAGTTTAGAAAAGCCCCAGCGTAGAAAATTTTCACGGGGGCTTTTCTAAACTCAAAATTTTACTTCATGCGCCACTGAATTATTCTAAAGTTCAAAATATTTTTCTCTTTTCATAAAAAAAGTAATGTAATATGCGCATGATTTGTCGAATTTAAATTGAAATTAAAATTATTAAACATGTTTTTTAACAATTGTCGCATTTTTTAGGTATTGTTAAATTAATATTTGGTAAATCAATATTTGAAACATATATTTAATAAGTAAAGTTGCATCAAAATGTTCATAGAATTTCAGTAAATCTCACCGATTTCATTGTTTCTTTGTAGTTACTAAACATACAAAGAAAGTATACTTTTCCGCGTATTTTTTCACAAATAAATATTGTTTTTTTAGAGGTATAGAACTTCAATCATGGATTTATCATTATCATGCCAAAGCTCACAGTCGAGCAGTTGACGCTCTGTGCGTCAAACTTATAGAGCACTTCACCCATTTACAGATTTTTATCGCCCAATAATTTTTAGTGATTAGGCTTATTTTTGGGTGAATGAACTCGCGAATAAGCAAAATTGTGTTACTGTTTAGTGCGGATTGCATGGTGGAGGCATCATAGCCTCATCTATTTTAAAAATGAAGACAGACCCAATGTTACTGTCAATGGTTCGACATTTTTTGATCCACAACGTCAATGCAAATCTGTTGAGAACTAAATGGTTTCAACAAGACGGCGCAACTTGGCACTCCGAGCGTGAAGCCTTTACATTATTGGGAGAGAAGTTTCGTGATTATTTCGAGACATGGGCCCATTAGTTGACCTACTAGACCATGTGATTTGATCACATGGACTACTTTTTGTAGGGATCCATCAAATCATTAGACTATGCTGATAAACCAGCAACGATTGAAGACTTAGAAGTCAATTTTTGGCGGGTAATTGGAGAGATTAGCCCGGCCACATCGGAAAAAGTTATGAAAAATTGAACCAATGGTTCATCTAAGACGCAGTCGCGGTGATCACATGCCCAAAATTATTTTTAAACATGAATAACATTGGTTACTTGTTAAAGCCAAAACATCGGTCGTGTATTGATTTTTATGTGTTTTATTAGAAAAAGAAGTTCTATACCTCTAAAAAAAAAAAACACCCTTTATATTTGTGGTGTTGTTTTAAAACTGTTAGTAGTTTCTAAGAATTCATAGATCACAATCTTTGAAAAATAAGAATAGTTGAATAGAAACATAAATGAATAACTACGTGTATATTTATCTTGTCCATACTAAACCAGCAAATTGAAATAAACAGGAAGGTGTGAACACATATAACACATACATATGTACATACATACACACATATAACACATATAACTACACAAACCTGTAAAAGTATCATGAATCATTCTGTTACTTAAATTAACTCGGTTTCAGTTTAAATTGAAAATGGTTCAAGTTTACGCGAGCGCGTTTTTTTTGTAATAACGTGATTTTGGCACAGTTTTACAATAAACACGTAAGAAGTCATTATTGCTAAAATCAAGAATGTAAGCGTGTAATTTTTTTTGTTGCCGAAAATTCGCTCAAGTCTAGGTTTTTCGATTAACCTGAAGTGAATGTTTTGATTATAGTGTGCTATTATTAAATGGCCAGCGCGCTGTGGAGTATTTTTGGCAATATTCAAAACTTTCAATTTCCACGGTAAAAAATAACAACGTTGATGGAGCAAAATATATTGTAATAAGCAATAGATCTCGCTTCCCTCTATTAAATTGTAAGAATTTTTCTTTAAACACGTTAGTCTTACAAAGACTATATCAAACACTCATTGAAACAACTACTTCCCGGGCTAATACCCCGACGGACATTGAATCATACAACAAGTGTTTGCTGTTACATACAGTAACCTACTGCAAATGTAACAATTTGGCTCAAATTATTCAGGCCATCTATAGTGTGTGTGCGATGAGAGATAAATCTCCAAACGCGTCTATAGATGGCCTGAATAATTTGAATAAAACACTGATTTCATATGAAGTTCAAAATATACTGTTAGGTTTATACATTTATAATTTACTGCAGTATTAAATAAGTTCTAAATAACCCTATTTTGTTATGACAATTGAGGTTATGTATAAGACTTAACTAGGGCTATTAAATTATTAGTTGTAAACTAACGATAGTAATTTACTAATACGTTTTATTTATCCGAAAATAGCAATATCATCCTTAAAACTGTGTTAAAGCTGTATGCTAACATCTATTAATAAGGCTGATTATGTTTTAAACACGGTTTAAACATGTTTTAAACATGTATTTAATTGTTATTGTTTTAAACACTGTTTCAGTAAAAATAAACCGATTTGTAAAAAAAACTGTTTGTTTTAGTTAAAATGAAAAAAAAAACATTTTTCTAACAACCCTGGTACTAGGTTAAAATGCGATCGTTTAAGGAATATATACATAAGTTTTAAGAGTTAGGCATGCAAACTATTTATTATTACAAAACACGAGAATTTAAGGAGACACTTAATTTATTTCAATTCGTTTATTTTATTCGTATGCGTTTTAAAATGTTTATAACGTTACGAGTTTGTACAGTTAGTTTCGCTATAAAATCGCCACAATTTCGTACTTGTAATTTGAATTCATTGAAAATGCAACGGGTTTTAATGGGACGTTTCGTACCGGCGTTGACTACTGATGGTTTAAATTAAACTCGGGCTGTAAAAGTGCAACTTTATAGCCAATCGTGTTTTATTAACCTCGCCAATGTACGTTCGGCGTATGCTCAATGCTTTTTTTAGTTTGCATAATAAAATATTTTATAATGAGATGTATAAATCAAAATCCGCAAAAACCATGGGTGGGTTTAAAAATATCCACGTAGAGAAATTATAAGTAGATTTTATTTTGAAGTGAAAATATTTCTTTGAAATGAGGTAAGTCTCAGCTTTAATAAACTTGGAATAAAGTACTAACGGTTGTCACACATTTAACATTTGTGTAAACCAGGTTTTCGTAAGCTGGTATTATATTTCAATACAAGTTTAACCAAAGATGTTTTCTTTTTAATATACATATAAATATAGCGATGTATATGCAGTAAGTATTTGGGGGGCATTCGTTGTTTTTGAAAATAGTTCAATTTGAAGCTGCTCCGAGTATATCGACTCCCAGATTAAGCAAGAAGTAACATTTTCAGACTTTTCTAAACTCGAAATTTTACTTCATGCTCCGAACGTATGAAACACTGATTTTAAGTGAAATTTAAAATATACCGCTAAAGACTTATGCTAAAGTAGTATATTTCAAACTTTACAACAATTCAAAGTCTTATAAGCGTGGCGCATGAAGTAAAATTTCGAGTTTAGAAACGGCTGTAAATTTGATTTGATTGTAAATTTGATTACTCGAAATTTTACTTCATGCTTAATCAAGGAGTAGAAACGCTCGTTAGAAACTTCAAATTAAACTCTTTTAAAAAGCAATCATGAATGACATTTTACAGAGCATAAATCGGGAGTTTTTGGAATTTTAACATAACGTCAGCTGATCTCGTTTTGTGCAATTCGAAACAAATAGTAGGTAGATTTATTTCTTGAATAACTTTCTCATTTATCACTTGGTGAAACATTTTGAAATAATATTGAATGATAAATTAAAAACACTTGGTGTGTTTCACTATTTGTTTCTATTTACTCGACTAGTTTCGCTTTTTGCGGCATTAGCAAGAGTGGATTACAGAGGAAACCGACCGGCTTATATATAATCAGGTAATAAGGGATTTTGCAATTGGGGAATTCCAAATCTTCTCGTTGTCGTTGACAAGGTGTTTTCCGCATTTTATGGCTTTATTAATTTCTAAGCCCTCTCTGAGATTTAAAATCTGTCCCTTATTACCTGAACATAAAATCTTAAAATTATTGGTATCTATAAAATGATTATTATTAATACAGTGTTTGGAAATTCCTGTATTATGTTTATTATTTAAAATTAATTTCTTATGTTCTTCTAATCGTGTATGAAACATAGCTGGGCAGGATTCGAATCATTCAGGATTCGATTCCCGGATTTGAATCCTTTTAGAGGAATACTTTAGTGAAAACGGATTCGTGATCCAGATTCGTTACATTTTTTTAAAAGGATTCGTATTCGAATCCAGATGTAGATGATTCGAATCCATATAAAAGGATTCGAATTCTTATAAAAGGATTCGAATTCTTATAAAAGGAATCGAATCCTTATAAAAGGATTCGAATCCTCATACACGGATTCAAATCCTCCTAAATAATTCGAATCATCGCTATTAAGGCTGGGATTCGAATTCGATTAATTCAAATAGTTAAATATTCTAATATGAATATTTAAATCACTAAATTATTAATATTTGAATTTTTAAATTTTCCAATAATTCAAATATTTGTGAATGCATATTTGGTTACTTAACCATGAAAAATATCCAACGTTAACTTCACTTGAAATCAGTGTTTTATACGCGTGGCGCATGAAGTAAAATTTCGAGTTTAGAAAAGCCCCGTGAAAATTTGTCTCGGGTCGCTGCGCGACCCTCGACAAATTTTCTACGCGGGGCTTTTCTAAACTCGAAATTTTACTTCATGCTTAGTCTGGGAGTGAACAACACTCGTTCTTAGAAGTTTCAAATTAAAGGATTACTCTAGATTACTAAGTGTATTACCATTTTACAAAGGCTACAGCTCGAAGGACCAACCATGGTCTTCGGAGACCGAAGAACTACAGGGAATCGAAGTTTTTTTTACAAGATAACAACGAATATCTGAAGGTTTACAGCATGGATAGGAAAGAAAACATCTAATTTTGAAAAAATATCGAAGTTGGGTTGGTTTTCAGTGCATTTTTAACTTCACTTTAAATCAGTGTTTTATACGCGTGGCACATGAAGTAAAATTTCGAGTTTAGAAAAGCCCCGCGAAAATTTGTCTCGGGTCGCTGCGCGACCCTCGACAAATTTTCTACGCGGGGCTTTTCTAAACTCGAAATTTTACTTTATGCTTAGTCTGGGAGTGGACAACACTCGTTTGAATTTTAACTTTAACTCTTTTAAAAAATCGACGTACATAATATAATAAATCATTCATTGAAATCATAGAAAAAGATGCAACATTTTACCTAAAATTAACTTTTTGAGGTAACTTTATAATTTGCTCGGCTCTTAAAGGGTGAATATTCTATTACTGAAAAGAAACCGTTTTTATTCAATATTAAAGTTGCATTTAATACAATAACAAACTGTGAATAAATCGACATAAATCTAGAAATATCGAAAATCTCGACATTTAGAAAATCTTGACGGTCCACTCCCAGACTAAGCATGAAGTAAAATTTCGAGCTTAGAAAAGCCCCGCGTAGAAAATTTTTCGAGGGTCGCGCAGCGACCCGAGAAAAATTTTCACGGGGCTTTTCTAAACTCGAAATTTTACTTCATGCGCCACGCGTTTAAACACTGATTTAAAGTGAAGTTAAAAACGCACTGAAAACCAGCCCAACTTTGATATTTTTTCAAAATTGGATGTTTTCTTTCCTATCCATGCTGTTAACCTTCAGATATTCGTTGTTTTCTTGTAAATAAACTTCGATTCCCTGTAGTCCTTCGGTCTCCGAAGACCATGATTGGTCCTTCGAGCTGTAGCCTTTGTAAAATGGTAATAAACTTAGTAATCTAGAGTGATCCTTTAATTTGAAACTTCTAAGAACAAGTGTTGTCCACTCCCAGACTAAGCATGAAGTAAAATTTCGAGTTTAGAAAAGCCCCGCGTAGAAAATTTTCACGGGGCTTTTCTAAACTCGAAATTTTACTTCATGCGCCACGCGTATAAAACACAGATTTAAAATGAAGTTCAATAACACATGTATCATCATTAATTAAAATCATTATATAATCAGATATTTAGTAGGTAAATGAACATTTTGGTTAATAGAAACTGATGGAATAAAATATTACTGGTTACAAATAATAGATTCAAATTTATTTTTAAAGGATTTGTATCCGTGATTAAAAAATGAGGATTCGAATCTTTGATTCGAATCATATTTTTCACTTACGAATCCTTTATTCGAGTATTCGTGATTCGAATCATATTAGGTGATTCGGATTCGTGATTCGAATCCTGTTTTTGAGGATTCATCCCAGCTCTGGTATGAAATGATCGTCCCGTCTGTCCTATATATATTGCGTCACATTCACTACACTAAATTTCGTACACTCCGCACTTTGTTGTTTGGTCCACGGGGGATTTTTTGTTTATTAGATGTTTCCCTAAATTAGTTTGGTTTGTACATATGATATTAAACTTCTTACCCTTCACAGTATTAATTATTTTATTTGACAAATCTTTCACGTAATTTAATTTGATCCATTTTGTTTTTACAATATCTTGAATGTAGAAATATTTCATTAGTGGTTTTTTCTTTTTATTTTTCAAAATTGCATCGATTATTTCTGATTTGTAACCATTATTTCGGGCGATTGTTTTAATTATATTTAATTCATTATTATATGCCTGGCTATTTAAAGGGCTATTTAGTAAGCGGTTAATATAAGAGTTAAATATGCTAAATTTAATTTGATTTGGATGGTTTGATGTATTTAGGATTATCGTGTCTGTAAACGTTTCTTTTCTATAAATTTTGAAATTTAAATGATTGAATTTTGAAAAATAAAAAGAAACAACAACTAATGAAATATTTCTACATTCAAGATATTGTAAAAACAAAATGGATCAAATTAAATTGCGTGAAAGATTTGTCAAATAACATAATTAATAGTGTACAGTGTAAGGAGTTTAATACCATATGTACAAACCAAACTAATTTAGGGAAACTTCTAATAAACAATAATTCCCCCGTGGACAAAACAACAAAGTGCGGAGTGTACGAAATTAAGTGTAGTGAATGTGACGCAATATATATATATATATATATATATATATATATATATTGGTCCCGTCTGTCCTATATATATATATATATATATATATATATATATATATATATATATATATATATATATATATAGGACAGACGGGACCAACATTTCATACACGATTAGAAGAACATAAGAAATCAATTTTAAATAATAAACACAATACAGGAATTTCTAAACACTGTATTAACAATAATCATTTTATAGATACCAATAATTTTAAGATTTTATGTTCAGGTAATAAGGGATAAATTTTAAATCTCAGAGAGGGCTTTGAAATTAATAAAGCATAAAATGCGGAAAACACCTCGTCAACGACAACGAGGAGATTTGGAATTCCCCAATTGCAAAATCCCTTATTACCTGATTATATATAATCCGGTCGGTTTCCTCTGTAATCCACTCTTGATAATGCCGTAAAAAGCGAAACTAGTCGAGTAAATAGAAACAAATTGTGAAAGAAACCAAGTGTTTTTAATTTATCCCTTAATATTAGGTAGATTTATATCACTTTAATTCCTAGTATATATCCACCCCACTTCTCCCATCGAAGATTCCATATTTACCAAGGCATCCTTATTCGATATTGTCATCATAATCGGGGATTTTAACATTAACAAAGCAAAATCTAAACATCTCTCCTCCTTTATTTCAAACTCAAATTTTGTACGTATTAAAACCCCTCCTACATTCCTAATGCCAAATAATCCCGACACAACTCCTGATATCCTGCTATGTACAAGTAATATACAACACATAATTCATAATGTAGCACTAAATCCTGATCTAGGTTCCGACCACCTCTCAATTCAATTCTCTCTTAGCAAAGTTCCCCCGCTTCCACTCCCCCCACATTTATTTATAGACATAAAGACTGTGACATTGACAAAGTGACAAGAGAAATTACAAACTTTATACAATCCCATCAACAAATAAACCAAACATCCATTTCCCTATTTCTAGAAAAACTATCAAATAGTATACACAAACATACATCAATTTATTCTAAAAAACCCTACAAATATCCCCTCCCAAAATTCATTTTACGACTAATCAAGTACAAAAGACAGATTTACAGGGACATCCGACTGACAGACGACTTTAATCTGAAACAAACATTTAACAAATTAAATAGAGACATACAGAGACTAATCAAAGAATACAAGACTGACATGTGGATAAATACGTGCAAGGATATTAACGAAAAACAGGGTAAAGAATACTGAAATGCGTTTAAGAAATTAACCAAGTACCGAAAGACTGATTTCCTCCAGAAAATAAAACATCCCATAACACATGACATCATCACTGACCAACAACAAATTGCTGATACTTTTGCGGACTTCTTTGAAAAATCTTACAAAATGACTAATGACGACTCATATGACAACGACTTTCTAAATGACGTAAACGACTGGTATGTGTCCCTGAAACAAGCTCCCGAACCCCGCACCCACAACGACGAAATAAAGGAGGAGCAATATTACGCATCACTCCACAAAGGTAAAAATACAGCACCAGGTTATGACAATAGCTCCCGTATAGTCCTAAAATCCCTCCCACAAAATATACACTCTTACATCTTAAAAATCTTTAATTATGTATTTCAGACACAAGAATTGCCACGGGAGTGGAAGCAGGGTACTATTATCTGTATCCCTAAACCCGAAAATGACCCTCTTTCACCTTCTAGTTATCGTCCAATTACACTGCTTCCGGTCATTGGCAAGATGTTTGAGGACATAATTAAAGATAAAATCCTGGACCATGTTTCAAACCTTATTCCCCCATACCAATTTGGGTTTATCAAACACCGATCCACCTCGCTTCCCCTGTCCATCCTAACTTCAAACTGCCAGACAGCACACCTCGAAGGAAAAAAAACCGCCGTTCTTTTTTAGATATTAAAAAGGCTTTCGACTCGGTATGGCATCGAGGTGTGCTGTTTAAATGTCACTCACTAAATTTGCCTCACCACCTTCTGTATTTAATTGACAGCTTCCTTTCGCACAGATCCATAAACATCAAAATCCGCAACACCCTCTCAAGATCCTTTACCCCCGAACAAGGGGTTCCCCAAGGCTCACCTCTTTCACCTCTTCTTTACAACCTATTTGTCCTAGATATGTATAATCCAGACCCAAAATTCCTTAACCCTACCGCGTACCCTCTGCTATTCGCAGACGACATAGCCCTTATCACACACGCGCCCACGTTTGAAAAAGCATTAACCACCCTTCAAGACCTTATCGACACTATTCAAACGTGGTTCGCAAAATGGAGAATTTCTATTAATCCTAACAAATCCAAACTCCTTATCCCTTTCCACCGCCCTAACAATTCGCCATTTTCAATTTCTCTATTTAATAACCTAATTTAGCTTCCTCTACCTGCAAATACCTAGGCGTGATTTTCGACCCCAAATTTACTTTTAAAACCCATGCCCTAACCCTTAAAGACAAAGTCAAGAAGAGATCGCGTCACTTCAGATCTCTTACATATAAAAACCAAGGAATCTCGACCAACACCGCGGTCCATAGTTATAAAATGACTTGTCGCCCTCTTCTTGACTATGCAGCCATCCTTTTCCTCAATCCACGTCCATCTGTGCTAAAACACATTCAGGTTGGTGAACGTTCAGCCCTACGTTCATTGACTAAGATGAGACACCCCAACAATCGCTTACACAACCCTTCGAATACTCTCCTCTACGAAAAAACAAAAATAATTCCCATTGAACAACGCCTAATTTACCTTGCCGAAAAATTCGCAACCAACCCTTACTCCATATGTGCCTGCCACGTAATCCTGACATCCTTCCTAAATTCAAAAACCCAGCCACCACCATATTTCAATTCATCTCATCATTTCATCAGGACACTAACTGACGTACCTACTGACAATTTCATGACAATTGACAATTTTGGCGGAAAGACCACGGGTCGATAGCCGATTGGCAACAGGATCAGCACTCATACAAAATAAAATAAAATAATTAATTATACATGTTATGTAATACCTACTGTTGTCAATAAAGATTGTTTGTTGTATCACTTTAATCTAAGTACATATTTATTACCACGTTCGTGGAATTCACCGTAACACTTTCTTCTTAATATTTATTTCACTACATCTGGCGAAATTAATATTTTTGTGTGAAAAAAGTGTTACTGTTTTATTTTAAGTTTATTAGTTTAAATCTTCACGTAAATCAAAAACACATTTGTCTTATCTTTAAATTTAATTTAATGTTGAGTGAATGCTCATGTGACAATCATCCAGAATTAACGTAATCTGTGTCATTTTTTTAAGTTTCTTTTATTATTATTACTATTTTTTGTAATCTGATAATTTGTACTTACATATTTGTATGAAAATGTTTAATCTTTCCCTGTATTTGGTTTATCCGTTGGGAAATAAAGTATTATTATTAAAATTTTCTGTCTTTTAAGACAATATAGAATTATGTATACAGGATGTTTATTATGTATGGAACCTGCTTAATATCTCCAAAACTACTTGTCGGATCAAGATAAAATTTGGAATGTAAATTTAATTAGGTAAAATCTTGTTTTCAAATATTTATCTGTCAAACTTTTTAATATACAGCCCCAACTTAATGTTTTAAAATAGCACTTAAAATCAGCGTTGTCATCATTCGATAGCTTATTTTTTTCTGAATATAATTACTTGCATCAGAATATTGTCAATAGTAATATAATAAAAATGATCGAAAATTTTGCACGAAAAGCCGTTGCCTAGAAACTGCATGAGTCCATTTTGATTGTGATTTTTTCAGTCAAATCACAATCAAAATGAACGAATGTAGTTTCTTAAAGACAACGAGCTTTGAGTACTAAATTTTCAGAGCATTTTTAATGCACGAAATGTATTTAATAGATTATTTCCTGAAAAATACGATTTTTAATCAAGTTGACGTATTATTTAAAATATTAATTATCAATCAGTGTCACTTAATGTGTCAACATGAATCGCTTCGGAAGTTTTTCTTCGAAAGATATATCGAAAAATATCGAGAAAAATTCATCCGAAAATACAAGAAAGAGTAAAGAGTTCGTTTGGAGACAATTTATGACATTCTGTGATGAAAGAAAATACGAGTAATTAATTTTGAAAGATTGAGAGAAGTTGATTGATACCTGACATGTGACGTCACAACAGTGCAATTTTCGCTGTAATTTTTCGTAGAATTTTCACCTACTCAGAAAATTGCATTCGCTGAAATTTAATTGTGATTGGGCAATGAAAATGAATTCTCGTAATATGATTAGTAGACATTTTTTGAAGGAAATAGTCTAATAAACGTCAAAAATTGTCATAAATATAAACAGGGTGGTGTCAAAAATGGTGAAATTAATCGAAAAAGAAATAATAGAGTTTATTATGATGATCTACGGCGATAAAAGACGAAATCATGCAGATGTATTTGTTCTGTTAACGTCCAATCAGTAAATCTGTAGTTACAAAAACTTTGAAGCGATTTAGTGAGACCTAACATGTTAAGGATTCTCCAAAAATAGGACGTTCTAAGACTGTAACTAATGATGAACAAGCTTTAAATATCATGTTAGATGTTGTTGAAAATAAAAATAAAAACATCGATGCGCCAATCCAAAAACATCTTGATTACTTTTTTAAGCAGTAACCTGTATTATATGATACATTTTTGGAAACCTAATTTTATTTTCTGTACAACAATGTTACTAATAACACAAGTAATACTAAAAACAACCGAGAAAATGTAGCTTATTGTTTAAAGCCTAATAATAACAATAATTATGGAAAAATGTGGAATAAATTTACTTGGCTCATAGATGTTTTTTTAAATTTTCAACCACATCTAACGAGAGTTCTATTATTTTTCGTTAATTTCACCATTTTTGACCCTACCCTGTTAACATTTATGAAAACTTTTGACGTTTATTAGTCAATTTTTGATACAATTAATTATACTCTAGAATTTAGAGAGAGGAAATAAAAAAATTATCGAATGATGACAATTTTGATAAGTACTGCTATTTAAAATAATCAAGTTGGCGCTGTATCTTGAAAAGTGTAAAAGATAAATATTTGAAAAAAATTATCATCAGAAGATTTTACTTATTTAAACTTACACTTCACATTTCATGTTGATCTGACAACATTGGAGATATTAAGCCGGTTCCATACCTATTAACCACTCTGTATAAAAATATATTTTAAATTAGTCTCTAAGGGCACTAATTTAAATTATAATTTTGTGTTCATAAATTGAATTAGCACAAAATAGTGACTAATAACTAATGGTCCTTTTAATATTTTTCAAGGTGATTTGAGTAAATTTTACTGATTTCAGTGTTGTTTGTTGCTACAAACGAAGCATATAACGTTATACTTTAATAATTGATGGTCCTAATTTAGTATTTTAAAGATGATTGATAGAAGTGATTGCTTCTATTAATATTAATATTAATTAATTCATTATTTCATGAATATTTTCATTAAAAGCAATGATGTTATTGCATTATTTTGTTTGTTAAATCTGAAATACAAGAAGAATATTTAAATATTATTTTTCTTTCGCAGACAGAAAAACTAGTAATTTGAGTATACTATCTAGATAATGGTCAAAGCACTCAGAGCCTAATTTGAATGGCTGCTTCTCCGATTCTGATGTAGTCGATTTTATTTTCAGGAACCTTAATCATTTTATCAATTTTATAATATACAATAATGCTGAATAGTTAAATATTTTCCAAAATATAAAAATATAGGCTACTTCTCCGATTTCAATGTAGTCGATTTTTCGGTCAGGAACATTCATTATTTTATCAATTTGATAATAGGCAAAAATGCTGAATAGGTAAATATTTTCCAAACTATAAAAATATTAAATGATTAGGAGGACTTTCAACATAACCTTTTTCTAATTTTATGCGTTATGTATATTTTTTCAGTTTCGTAAAGTTCAAGGTGTTTGTTTATGAGTGCAAGACGTGGGTTCAGTGGCTGTTGACTCAATATTATTAACAATTTTTTGACTCATGCTTCTTTTGCAGTGGCGTCGCTGATACAACATTTTTAAAAGGCTCTGCTTAAAGTCAGTTTTTTAGTCTAAATTATTTCCTTCAAGATTTGATTAGTTATTTTTGTTTTGTTAAAGAAAGTATCAGAGTTAACATGTTTTTATTACCAACTGCTAGATAACGTGGACATATTATTAAATTAATAGAATAATGTTTATCTTTAGTAATTAATCATTTTCTGCATAAGAAAATCAAATCACATAGAAAAATGCAACGCAGTTTTCTATGTAGCATTATTTTAAATGTGGAAACTGCGTCACTGCTCAATTTGCGGCTTCGTATTTAAGTAAATGCGTTTTAGAAAACAGTATAAACGAGGGCTAACATTTTTTACAGTTTTTGGTAATGAGAAAGTGTTTTTACAGTTTAAAAATTTAGTTTAATCGCTCCTCTTCACAACGCGACCAAACTTTACTTCATGCTTATCAAGAAGTGGAAACACCCCTTTGTAGCTTCAAATTGAACTCAATTAAAAGCAACGAATGCCTCAAAATGCATACGCATCGGTATACAGGGTGTTGATTCGATGAGGTATGCATGAAGATTTAACATGTAAAACAACATTTATGCATTTTCCTGCTTCCTGGGTCACTTTAGAGGAAAAGTACAAGAGCAAATTAAAATTAAGAAAAAAACCATACGCATTAGGTTAAAATCCGGCTCCGTTTACTGTTTCTATCAATTTTTAAATAATAGGAATTTTTTTAAAAGTTAGCCTTAAGCCGGGTAGCAGAACATGTGCGTTTTCAGTACGTAATTACGGCCATTCAGAGGTCTAATACATGACTTTTATGCCTAAAATCACCAACGCCGCACCCCTAGCTCTTATTTAAGGCCCTTCGGCGATTATAGCGCATTCGTATCAAACATGATGAATGAACACGGGTGTTCCTGAGGCTAATTATTTGCAATTTTCATAATTTTCAAAACGCGATAAAAAATAGTAATTAATGTCCAATTTGAACTAAATAGCGACCTAAATTGGTAGAAACTTTATCTTAATTTGTGTATATTTCGTACTTTTCCTCTAAAATGACCCTGGAAGCAGGAAAATGGATTTACATGTTAAATCCCTATGTATACCTCATCGAATTAACAATCATCAATCGTTGTTTTTTTAATGAGTTCATTTTGAAGCTATGTTTACTTGGAAGAAAAATTCTTATATGTTTAAGTCTACTGAACCACCAATAAAAATTCTCACGAGCCGCCACTGATTTAAAGATTTATGTTCCATTACCATACGCTTTAATCACTTCATTGTTTCCAACCTGTAGAAGCCTTGGCGTGTAAAACATTTCATAAGTCAAGAAATACTTCTATCTGCAATCTAAACATAATTTTTAATAAATTGATTGCTAAAAACAAATGCATCTCCATCTTTTATTTTCAGGGTTGTTAAAAAAAAACGTTTTTTTTTTTCATTTTAATTAAATCAAACAGTTTTTTTAACAAAACGTGTTTAAAACATGGTTAAAACACGTTTAAAATGTGTTTAAAACAGAAAATACGTATACTTTTGAGTACACATATCCCGATAATTACAGCGTTTTTTTTTAATTTGCGGGAATTCGTTGTTTCAAAGCGATTAATTTGAGGCTTTTAACGAGTGTTTTCCACTCCCAGACTAAGCATGAAGTAAAATTTTGAGTTTATAAAAGCCTAAGAATTTGGATTGGCCGCGTAGCAAAGCGGAACAACGAATGTCGTAAAATTTACATTATATACATATGTATATCTGAAAGAATAATTGCCCGTATTTAAAAATCACACTCATACATACACAGTTGTGATATTTTATTGTAATAAAATGTTATATTTAATATTGTAATTTGAAATATCTTCAACACTTTAGCAAATATTTAAAAAACGTTTTAAACAAATTAAAAATTGAAAACATGTTTTAAACAAATTCAAGATTTAAAACATGTTTAAAACAAAACCGTTTAAAACACAACGGCTGTTTTTAAACATGTTTAAAACACTGTATTAAAACAAAGTGTTTTACATAACAACCCTGGTTATTTTAAGTACATCTTCTCTTGCAGCTGTAGTAATATTTACTTCAGTTGGTAACCGATTGGATTTCCTGAATTTGCAATTCCTAGCGAAATGACCTGTTTTCTTACACTTGAAACATTACTTTAAAACAGAAAGCATTCTTCTTTTGACGCATAACCAACGCAGCTGCATTTTCTTCCTTTGGTGGCAATCGCATCGTAATCAATGTTAATCTTTTAATTAGCATATTTATTTCACTATCTTTAATGGGCAATAACTCTCATATACACATATACATCGAAATATTCATTGGCATAATTTTTCACACTAACAACAATCTTTGGCAATTTCGTATTCACTAAGCATTTCGTCCATTTCATCATTCAATTCTAAAAATATTTTCGGTAATATGCTTACTTGTGTTAGCACACTTTTAGAAGAATCTTCCTGGTAGTTGAAAATAACTGCTCTTTTAAATGACCTGGGTGCTGTCTCGAACATTGTTTATATATTGACATCAACTTAATCCAAACAGCTCTTGAAGAAACACATGTCATAGTTAATTCAACATTTTCATCATTCTATTCATCAAAATTAACTTGTACCTAAAAATCGAGTAAATTTTGTGTAGAATACTTGTACCATGTATTCAAGTACATTTTACTTGTACTACAAACAGCTCTTGTGTAAGTAAAGATTGTTAAACAAAATTGGTCGCTACTGAGATTAAAAAGACCATTGAGAAGTTCATTTAGGATTCGAATCATTGTAGAGCATTTAAAAAATGTATTAGAATATTTTAGTTAAATAAGATTTGTGATTCGGATTTGTTGTATTTTTTTAAGAGGATTCGTATTCAAACCCTAATGCATGAATGTTTACACAAGGTTTCGAATCCTCTAAAGGGATTCGAATCGTTAAAAATAATTCGAATTCATTGTGGCGATTCATATAATATTTTTTTGTTTTTTGAACTTCACGTTAAGTCAGTATTTTATACTCCTAGCCCATGAAGTAAAAACATGTCCACTCTTCGATTCTTCGCCCGGCGCTCACATCCAAATTTTAAGGGTTTTCTAAACTCGAAATATTACTTTATGCTTAATAAAAGAATGGAAGCACTCGTTAGAAGCTTCAAATTAGGGGGCGGATGAGCTACGCGGGAAATGAGGAAATTTCCCGATGAGCCGATGGCTCGCTCACCTTATGGGCCGGGAGAAATATATCCTAATATGTCGATTAAATGATTTTTTTATTGCTCTACTTTTTATTACAAAAGAACTAATCCAGTTTCTTCAATTTCAAGTACAATAATTAACATAAGTGCCTTTAAGAGAAAATATAAGACCCGGGGTAAGTTATATTTTCGAGGTCCTTCAAAATTTAATTCAAGAACAGATATTTTTCCAAAAATAATTAGGTATTCTTCCTCTTCTATTTTATTTCAATGTAACACCTGTAACTCCACTTTTGGCAATTTCAGGTAATAAAAGATAAATTAGCTGTTTTTGAACTTCACGTTTAACATTTTGTAAACATTTTACAAACTAATTATTTCGTGTTTTTACGCATTAAATTTGATCTTCTGTTAGTTCTGTTTACAACTGCTTTTATTCGCTGCCAATTTGCGAGTGGTGATTGGGTAATCGCAAAAAAACAGTTGAAATTGCGCATACGAATTGAAGTGTGCGTATGCGAATCTTTTCAAATAAACCTATTATTGAAAAATCATTCGCAATTGCATAATTGCGTGCACGAATAATTTCAAATAACCCCCACCCCCTCCCCCGGTGTTCAAATATCATTTATTTATTTATTTGTAATACAACTACAGAAATTGTAAAAACTAAAAAAATATCTAAGACTGTTCAAAAGGGCACAGTGGCCAAGGCTATTAAACGAGAAGAACTCGAAAAATGTGACAAGAAATATAGAAAGTGATATAAAGTCAAAAGTGTCGAGCATATCTAAGGTGAAAGAATATTAAAAGTGATATCTCACTCACCAAAAACCAAACAAATAACGTTTAATCAATATTATAATGTTGATCAATCAATACTTCAATGTGTTTGCTCACTGGCAAAAAATGTCGTACATATCAAGTGTTGATTCGTCTAGAATTTTGAACAAGAGTTATATTCGATGACTCTTACTTAGGTTATATGACAGTTGCATTGGTTAGACCAGTGATTCTCAATCAGTTCTTATAAGTTCACTATTACACGTTTGTATAAAGTATAAATATTTTATCAAATTAATAGCAGGGTGCCTTTAAATTACATATATAATGCTAACAATGTTGAGAACCACTGGGTTAGACGCAATCAGGCTTAACCTAACGTAACAACATTTAAATAGTGTTCAACTTTGTTAAGTGTCAAAAGGGTTAGATATATTTCTCTTTCTCTATTCCCTTTATTCGAGTATTCGTAATTCGAATTATATTACGCGATTCAGATTCGTGATCCAAATCCTTTTTTTAGGATTCGTCTTAGCTCTACTAATAATAATTTGCTTTCTGAAAAAATGTGGGCCTGCATCTCAAAATTCGAAAATGCACAAGATAGACAAAAATACAAAATTGAATGAAAGTGCATTTTGGATTAAATTGTGGTCACTTAACTGCATTTATGCAATATTTTGAAGAACAAGGGTTGCAAATTCAAAAAATAATTGTCGTAATGCAATAAATTAAGCAGAAAGCCGTAATCATTTGTACAAACGACGAACATCACACGAGCATATGCAAAAATACCAACGATAAACAACAAAATTACCACATGCGATTATTCAATTTCGGCAACGAACGTCCAAACATAAGGAGTTAAGGCCAGTGGCGCGTCGAATTTTTATAGCAAATCCGCAGTGCGCACTAGTGTACGTTTGCATAGGAAACACACAATCACATACATACACAAACAATATTCGCAATATGCTAGCATGTATACTGCGAATATTTGCAGTACGAAACATAGGAGAGAGAGAGAGAGAGAGGAGCAGGATATCAGGATAGCAAAAGCAAAGCAATATTTCAGCCAGAGTGTGATGTCCTTGCTAGGCCATGCACCGCGTTCGGGGCTTACGTAATGGGGCCACAACACATGCACGCCCCCCCTTGCTTCTCCTCTAAACACCGAAACCCCACCATAGCGAACAGCAAATTTGGCAAGTCGCGAATTCGCCGGCGAATTTTTCCTGGTTCATCCGAAATAGCGCCCGCCGAAAATTGCAGTTGAACGTTTGATATTGCGTTAGACGGACGAGCATTAAAACTATTTTGCTTATTTGTATTTGTTTTTATTGTTATTATTATTGTGCGTTCATTGATTTTTTCCGTTCGCCTTGTGGCATGTATTGAAAAATACATCAGCATCGATTTTTCTCTCCCCCTAAATTATGGAAATGAGAGGTATGTTCCCAACAATTTATTATTTTTCCATATATATATATTTCATCCCACTTCCATTCAGTAATCCTTGCTAAGGGATGGGACTACATTTTTAGGCTTAAGCTTAAACGAAACGAGATTTTGATTTTATACATTCAAAAAAGGTAGTAGCTTCATCTGCGTGCAGGAGAAATTATTTTAATTTTAAAACTTTTTGTCTATATACAAAGGAAATTGCAAAACGTTATCTTTTATAATCCTTTGTTTTTCACTAGCAAATTGTTAGTTTTAATTATTTTACTGCCACTTATACTTAAGATACTAGTTTCACTGACATTTTGACAATTAATGCTGTTTGCATAAGAAATTCATATAATTTAAAAATTAAATTAAATTAAATTAAATAAATATCATTAATTACTCATTTAAACAGTTTCGAATAATGTATACAGGGATTTTTTCTTTTAGGTATACACACGATTTTTCGCAAAACTTGCAGACATCCGTTGTTTTTACAAGAGCTTTTTAAAGCTTCTAACGAGTGTTTCCAATCCTTGGTTAAGCATGAAGTAAAATTTTCAGGCTTTCCTAAACTCTAAATTTTACTTCATGGTCACGCTTATAAAACACTGATTTGATGTGCAATTCAGAATATACTTCTTTAGCATACTGCTTTAGTACAATACTTTGAACTTCACTTAAAATTAGTTTCATACGCGTGGCGCATGAAGTAAAATTTCGAGTTTAGAAAAGCCTGAAAATTTAGTTTGGTCGCGTAGCGCCACGCGCTAAGCGACCAAACCAAATTTTCAGATTTTTCTAAACTCGAAATTTTACTTCATGCTTAATCTAGGAGTGGAAAACACTTGATTAAAGTTTCAAATTAAACTCTTTTAAAAACTAATGAATATCTAAAGATTTGCTGATGTTGACTTACAGGGAATTTTTCTTTTGAGTATAAATATACCAAATACAGCGTATACCCTATACGCTGTAATTGGTATATGTATACTTAAAAGAAAAACTCCCTGTAAGTCAACATCAGCAAATTTATTAAAAATCGTTAAATTTAGTAAATACAATTACAAACATTAATAGTAGCATATTACTATATTTTCTCAATATACCGCGAATTTTTCATATATAAGTATACATATGCCGATGTATACGCTGACAATTTTCAGGAATTCGTTGTTTTTGAAAAGCGTTCAAGTTGAAACTTCTAACGAGTGTTTCCAATCCCAGACTAAGCATGAAGTAAAATTTCGAGTTTAGAAAAGCCTACAAATTTGGTTTGGTCGCGTAGCGCTACGCGACTAAACCAAATTTTTAGGCTTTTCTAAACTCGAAATTTTACTACATGCGCCACGCGTATAAAACACTAATTTCAAGTGAAGTTCAATGTATTGTACTAAAGCAGTAATGTTCAATACCTTAAAAATGCGATTTGTCTTACAAAGACTAAACCAAAACTGTTTTAATAAGTTTTTAATTTAGTCTGTTGTAAATTGTGAAAAGAATCGCATTTTTAATGTTTTCAAATTCAGTGATGAATTACAGTTCAAATACTCCACTAAAGTGGTAAATTGTCATTGTCTAGACGATAGGTTCTCAACCTTATTTTGCCAACCGTCCACTTTGAGAACATTGTTTTTTTCTAGATCCCCTTATTTTTTTTTTTACTTACCGTATGTCGCGAATCTGAAACAGCTATTGCGACGATTATATTTAAACGTGTAATATTATATGCCCCATAATTTTCTCTGGGTCTTCTACTGCCCCCCTGAAAGTCCCAAACGCCCACAGGGGGGCGTTATCGCCCACGTTGAGAACCTATGTCTTAGAGATAAACCATGAGTTGTCAATGTCAATGTCAAAATAGAAACCTCAGTGTAATTAAGTAAGGATCAATTGAAATTGCCAATAGTTGGTTGTAGAATACTTCAAAACATTAAAAGTACGATTCTTCTTGCAATCTCTCGCAATCTTCTTACAAAGACTAAATCAAAGTTGTTTCAATGAGTGTTTGATTTAGTCTTTGTAAGACTAATGTGTTGTAGATTTTGAATAGAATCGCACTTTTAATGTGAAATTCAGTGATCAATTGCAGTTCAAATCCTCCACTAAATTATCTAGATTCAAATTTTATGGCTCTTAACTTGAACTATGAAGTATCAAAATACAAAACTACAAGTGTGATTCAGTGAGCACCAAAAGCATAATAACTTGAACTGTAAACTAACTAGATTGTATGGCTCTAGACTTGAGACAAAATACAAAACTCAGTGTTTTTCAATAAGGACAAATAGTATAAAAACTTGGACTGCAGTTTATCTCTGATTTAGAGATCTAACAACATACAATAATACAAACATTTTGAGCTGTACGGTGTATTGTTCAGAGCATTAATGAAACGATTAAAGCTAATTGATCCATCTTTATCAAACCACGTCTAATTGTTTTTGTCTACACGGCAGGGAATTTATTGTAATAAAGTTTATCATATAAGTTAATATATAAAATTTTTATTAAGTGTGTACAATTATAATTAAAAATATTGTAAAAAGGTTTATTCCGTAAATAAAATATTATTATTATAATAATAAGTAAACAATATATTACGAAAAGAATCGCAATTTTCGTACTTACAATGTTTTAAAGTTCAAGGATGAATTACAGTTCAAATACTTCACTCAATTTTCTCGATGCAAATTTTATGGCTCTATTAAACTATGAAGTGGCAATATCAATATACAAAGCTCAGTTTTATTCAATGAGCACTAAAAACATAATAACTTGAACTGTAAACTAACTACATTTTTAGATGTTAGTTTTATGGTTTTAGACTTGAGATAAAATACAAAACTTAGTGTTATTCAGTGAGGATCAAAAGCATTAGCACAACTTGAACTGTACGAGTAGTTCATCTCTGAATTGGAGATCAGACAACATACGATATATATGAGAAAACAAAATAACTGTGGTCAATAGGACCTAGTTGTCAAGGCCATTAAGCTAGAAGACGGTTTCAAGATCAATGTCAAATAATTACCTGCAGTTCAGAAAGTTGTCAAGCCATTAAGCTAAAGGAAGAAATCAAGATCAATGTCAAATAATGACCTGCTGCTCAGTTTTATTCAGTAATAGCATTAAAACTTAAGTTGTAGTTCATTTCTGATTTGCAGATCTAACAACATACGAATATTATGAGTAAACAATATAACTGTGGTCAAAATGGGTCTAGTTGTTAAGGCCATTAAGCTAGAAGACGATTTCAATATCAATGTCAAATAATGACCTGCAGTTTAGAGTTGAATACAGTGTTCATACTACTTTGTGGAAGTATTACGACGAATTCGAAGTGTCAACATCAAAATGGGAAACTTATGGTACTAATTTATTATATAAAACATAATGTATTTGGGTACTTGATAAGCTAGTTTAAAATAATGTAATTCTTTCCAAATACAAATTTTATTTAAGTCAGTCACAATTATCATATTAAACATTATTTTTTAATATAGAATGAATGAATGCTGCATATTGAAAATTCTTCTAACTTTGGGCTTTTATTCTATAAAACTGTTGTCAAGGCCATTAAGCTAGAAGAACAATTCAAGATCAATGTTAAATAATGGCCTGTAGTTCAGAGATGAATACAGTGTTCATACTACTTTGTGGAAGTGGTACGAGGAATTCTAATTGTCAATATCAAAATAGAAAACTAATTGTAGCAATTTATTTTATAAAATATAATTTAATTGGCTACTTGATAAGCTAGTTTCAAATAATGCAATTTTTGATATACACACATTCAATTTATTCTCTCATTTTTCAGTTTTATTTGTTAGTTGGTTTAAAGAGAATTTGTTCTAAATACTACATAGCTTTGATAGAGCGTTGTAACAAATCAAATAAGATAGAAAACTAATTGTAGCAATTTATTTTTTAAAATATAATTTATTTGGGTACTTGATAAGCTAGTTTAAAATAATGCAATTTTTGATATACACACATTTAATTTATTCTCTCATTTTTCATTTTTATTTGTTAGTTGGTTTAAAGAGAATTTGAACTAAATACTTCATAGCTTTGATAGAGCGTAGCAACAAATCAAATAAGATTTTAAATATATCATTTTATATTCAATATCCGGAGGTGAATTTGCACGGGAAGTAGTTGTTTCAATGGATATTTATTGTCTTAGATTGTCTTATTTATAAAAACGTATTGTTTGCATTTTCACGAATTTTCGTAATTTTATATATTATACACACATTTTATTTAAGTCAGTGACAATTATCATAATAAATAATATATGCTGCACATTGAAAATTCTTTTAACTTTAGACTTTCACACTACAAAACTGCATTATCGCACTTTAGGCTCAAAAAGATCTTTGTTTAAGTTTAATATATTCTAGATTATTAGATTAATGTAGGTTTGATTAGGTCTTATTTTAAACTAACCTAATTGTTAGGTTATATTAACCTAATAATTAGGTAAATACAGGTTAGGTTAGGCTAGGTCCTATCCTAACCTAACCGAACCTATAATTAACTAATAAACTAGGATTTAGGAAACTTAACCAAACATTGTTTTAGACCTAAATGCAATTTTGTAGTTTTATAGTGTGAAAGTCTAAAGTTTAAAGAATGTAAAATGTGCAGCATAAATGCATTTGGATTTTTTTTATAGATTTGATTATGATAAAACCTATTAAAAATATCTTAGTCTTACTTTAACTGATCTTTACATAATTTGTTATAATAATTTGTTATAACAAATTGTCTTAAGATCAGTTAAAGTAGGACTAAGATATTTTTAATAGGTTTGGTGGGTTAATATCAGTTAAAGTAGGATAGGTTACGTAAGTTGTAATATTTTACTGTGAAATATTCATTTCACAGTCTAAAAACGTTACTTGCTATAAGTTTATAATATTTTTTTCACACAGAGAATTTTTCTTGTAGGTATACATACCACGATTTTTCCATGTACATTTTCAAACATTCATTGTATTTATAAAAGCTTTCAATTTGGAATTTTGAGCGAGTGCTTCCAATCCTAGATTGAGCATAAAGTAAAAGCGTAAACATTTGGTTTGGTCGCAACCAAACCAAATTTTCAGGATTTTCTAAACTCAAAATTTTACTTCATGCGCCACGCGTATAAAACACTGATTTATATTGAAGTTCAACATATATTAACCTCAGATTAATTAATTTTACAAATGTGTGTATGGAATATTGCCGTTCCAGAGCAATAACGAAGTAACTGCAATATAAATGTTAACTAATTTTCAGTGTAAATAGTTATAATTTTAAGAATACAGATATAATTCTGAAAAACAGCAACACATTACAAACATTATTGTTTGTAATGGTAATGTACAGTGGTTTTCTAATAATTATTTCTGTATTTTTTAACCTATAAATAGATTTACATTGCAAATTGGTTGAAATTATTTTTGCAGTTACGTCGTTATTGCACCGGAACGGCGATATGTTAAAGTATACTTAAAAAAATATCGTGTTTACCATCAATACAACAATTTTAAAACTTGTACTAAATACCAACTATTAATTTACATCAAAATTATATTTCGTGGAAGTCTGATAGATTTTAAAATTCTTGTATTTTTTCTTTTATTACATTTACAATAATTTTTAACAAATTTTATGAGTACTGTTCTTTATTACTAATAAAAATAGCTCTAAAACTGTTCATCTATTTCAATATTATATTATATTTACAATTAGTTTTAACCTATTTTTTGATAAGTCATATGTAAGGCTCGGATTATATGCAAAATGCATATTTGTTATTAAGCGGTACATTAAAAAAAATTGTAGGTTTTCTATGCGTATCTAATGTGTTTTGATTAAAATAAGCCAAACATTAGATATTCATAGAAAACTTACACTTTTGTTGATATACCTCTTAATAACAAATATGAATTTTGCATATAATTAGAGCCTTAGTAATATGTATACAAATATTATCGTAGTTTTACATTTTATACAATTTTTTATTTTAATTATACTATTTTTTTAAGGTTATCACCTTTTACATAAATTAACAAAATAATATTACTCATTATTTTACTCATGAAAGGTACCTGTAAAACTTTTCGTCTATTTCAAAGTTCAAAAAATATAATTTTTCAGTGCAATTACACTGTTGCAACTGCACTTTTTTGCATAAATGCATTTCTGCAATTGCACTTTTTTCATTTCTGCAACTGCATTTCTGCAATGAATGCAACTGCACTTTTTGCATGAATGAATGCAACTGCATTTCTGCAATGAATGCAACTGCATTTCTGTAATGAATGCAACTGCACATTTTGCACATATGCAATTGCACTTTTTGCATAAATGCAATTAAATGCAATTAAATGCAATTAAATGCAAACTGCATTACTATTGCATTTTTTGCAATTATGCAGTGATTCGATTTATTGTATTTGTTGTAATCATTCAGGAAATGAACATAAATATAACAGCTGTTGATTCGTCCAAAAATTTTGAACTATAAAATCTTTAGAACGCTTTAGAGCAAGGGTCTCCAAACATTTTTCTTTGCGGGCTATATATACAATTCTACACAATCAAGTGGGCCAAGATCCAACTAATTGCATGATCATTTTCAAAAACTTTAACAAATTTTAAAATATGGCATTTGCGCACAATTTAAGTGCTAATTGTGGGCCAGAGTAATTGAAGTCGCTGGCCATAGTTTGAAGACCCCTGCTTTAGATTATTAATGGAAGGAAATATATAGTTAAACAAGAATAGCCTAGCCATTTTCTTAAATAAGAAACAGAAATATGAATTTTATTCCAGACTTTATACACACCCTATAGATTCAATCTGGTAGTTAAGAATAGCTTCAACGCTACGCTTAACTATCAAGTTGAATCTACAGGGTATGTATAAAGTCTGGACTGAAATTCATATTTCTGTTATCTTGGGTTTGGTGGAAAAACCTCGAAACAGGTCGATTTTTGTTCTTTAATGCGCCGTCTTTACGCGCATTACAGAAATATGCATTTTATTCCAGACTTTATACACACCCTGTATATTAATAATGTATATGTCAAACTTATTTAAAAATTACTAACCACCTGTTGCTTAATATTTAATATAGATTTATTTTAAAATAAGTTACGATAAATATATATTTTGATTTTAATCACATGTTGGCACTGTTCAGTGGTTTCTTTTAAAGTTTAAATTCAGATTCATTAATAAACGGCAAAAAATATTTTACAACAGAATAACATAAATATTACAAATAACAAATAATATTGCTTTTAAAGCAATATAAAACAAAAAATAAACTTGCTTATAACTACAACAGAAATAACCTATTGTTGGTGCAAGGTAAAATACAACTAAATTAACTAAAAGTTATAAAATTAGAAATGTATATGCTTTAATTTTTATTTTTTTTTTTACTATAAATTGCGAATTAAATTATCTTTTGCAGTTTGGTTAACCAATATATCACATACCGAGATGTTTTCTCTTAAGTATACATATGCATAAGTTGTACATATTTCGACACTCGGTTTATTAAAAGAACTCAATTTTAAACCAGTGTTTTCCACTCTCAGGTTAAGCATGAAGTAAAATTTCGAGTTTAGAAAAGCCCCGCGTAGAAAATTTCTAAACTCGAAATTTTGCTTCATGTGCCACCGGTAGAAAACACTGATTCAATGTGAAGTTTAGCGGTGTATTTTAAGCTTCGTAATATGTTAGTGTTTTGTACCGGTGGCGCATGAAGTAAAATTTCGAGTTTAGAAATGCCTGAAAAAAAACCAAACCAAATTTTCAGGCTTTTCTAAACTCGAAATTTTACTTCATGCTTAGTCTAGCAGAGAAAAATGCTCGTTTTAAGTTTCAAATTGAACTTTTAAAAAAAAAACAAGGATTATCTAAATATTAACGGCACATACGCTGCAATTAGGATATGTATACTTGAAAGAAAAACTTCCTGTATTTACAATTCGCCTTAGTAAAATTACCTTATATAATTTCAATATTATTCGTATAGAAAGCGATTTGGGACCCTCGTGGGTCAGTGAGTAGAGCTCCTGCTCTTGGGTTAGAGAGTCGTGGGTTCGAATCCCACCGGGGGGTGTCACTTTCTTATGGGGAGATTGACACCCTCTGGAGCTATGGATGTTGTATGAATGCGTTGTGACGTCCATATGAATTATATAACGTGGTAATGTAGATAAGTTAATTTCAAAATTAAAAATAATTAAAATACAAATAGCAGCCAAGAGCCGAGGTCAAATAAAAGGATTTTTTATTTTAAGTATACATTGGTTTTATAAGATCGTTCTATTTAAATATTCGAACGAGTGTTTCCACTCCCTGATTAAGCATGAAGTAAAATTCCGAGTTTAGAAAAGCCTGAAAATTTGGATTGGTTGCGTAGCGAAGCAAAGCGAAGCGACCAATCAAATTTTTTTTCTTTTGTAAACTAGAAATTTAACTTCATGTTTAATCAAGCAGTGGAAACCCTCGTTAGAAACTTCAAATTGAATGCTTTTACGAAATCAAGGATTATTTTATTAATATAATCACTAATCAATCACAAAAAGTAAGTTTCTCTATAAATATTCATAAATATTCGTCACATTTTTTACACAAATAGGGTAACAACCCTCCTAATAAAAAAGTTGTTTAATCTATTTAGAATTTTATATTTTTATCACTATGTTTTTTCCTTAACCTTCCAATAAAAAAGTTGTTAGAACTAATCTATCCAGAATTTTATATTCTTAGCACCATGTTTTTTCTTGTTAAAAAAACTACACCCCTTGCATACTTTTATTACTCATTCGGTACGAAAAAATTCGCGTAAACTCGTATTTAGTTTGCGTGTATACACACCTCAATAAAACCGCCCTTAGAGCGCCCGTGCATGCAATTTCGCTGTTTATCATCCAAACACTTTAATGAGTGATTTAAAATACCCGCGCGTGCAACATGGGATACTTAAGTATATTAATTCTGCATTAATCATTCCTTACCGAAAGTTTTTTTCCCAGTTTTATTCCTATTAACAAAGTTGTAGGGCTTTTATCGAGTCGGCTGTTATAACAGATATTTATCATTTAGTTCAGTGACACGTATAAATAATCTGGTTGGTTTTGTAAGTGAGAACATAATTGTATAGTTTCTTGTAACTAACACTCGTTACTAAGTCATTTTTTGGAAGAATGTACAAGATATGCGACTATAATAGCAAACATTTAAAAGCTGAGGCTGTTACTTGGTGAAATTCCATATCAACACTTTCAGTAAATAATACACTTGGTTAAGATTTTACTGTTTATTAGTTGATACTGCAATAATTGTTACGCCACACAGTGGCTTCATCATTCATCTGCCTGATGAAGCCACTGTGTGACGAAACAATTGTTGCAATCCACTATGGAGCATTAGATGACGTTAGCTATCGAATCCATTAATAGTTTTCACATATTGGCTTAATATAGTCAGAAATGTTCAGTATTCCTCAGCACTGGGTTGGGACCACACTGACGAGGACCTTGAAGTTCGAAACGCGTCTGTGGGTATCTGATGCCGGAATACTGAACAAAAATTCTATTTTGACTTGTTGCAGTGTCAACTAATAAACAATGAAATATTAACCAAGTGTGTTATTTACTAAAAGTGATAATAGCAAAACATTAATATGCGATTTAATGTTTTGCTAATATTGTGGCATTTCTTGTATATTCTTACAAGACTGTTAATTACAAGAAATATGCAGTAGTTTTACTATACCGCTTACCAAATTCTAATTATGATTTATTTATTGATAAATTAAAAGACTTACGTAATTATTAATAATAATAAATAAATAATTATTACATAAGTCTTTTAATTTATCAATAAATCATAATTAGAATTTGGTGAGCGATATAGTGAAACTACTGCATATTTCTCATTGCTCTTAGTAATCGATACGACACTGTACTCAAAAACCTTTTCAATTAATGGTACATCAGAAATAACATATTCAACTTTTATATTAGTATCTAGTTTGGTTTTTGAAATATAAATATGTATTTGAATTTAAATCGATGTTATTAATAACAATTAAAATGTTCGTTTACAAAATTACTTAAATCCTTTACACAAATACGACACTTAAACTTTGTTTGTATAACTGAGGTTTTTATTGTGATTATAGTTTCGACGACTTTAACTTGTCATTATCAAACTAGAAGACGAAACTATAGTTACAATAAAAACCTCAGTTATACAAAGTTTAATTGTCTTATTTGTGTAAATAATAATGTATAACGAAGTAGAAGCCTCCACAGTTAATAGTTCAAATCCTTTAATTAATGTGCAATTCTGAGTTCATGTGTATACTTAGGTAGGTATACAGTACTTTTTTCGTAAAGGTATATAACAAAAATAAATGATTATTCATCATCATAATGCATATTTTCTTATTAGTCTTTAAATTTATAAGTAACGATTAAATCCACTTAAGCTCCGAATCAAATTAAAATTTATTTTATACTTCACGAGGGGTAATGTTTCCTTTATTAAATTTCATGGAAATGCTTATGGCCTTGTGTATTTTATAAAGTTGCTATAAAAGCAGGATTTAATTGCAATTTAGTATTATTATTAGTTCTGAACTAAACAATAAATTTAAAATAGTCTTTGCATAACTAATTAAAGTGAACACTTATACAGAGTTGTTTCTAGTAAGTATACATATTCCGATAATTACAGTTTTTGTTAAATTTGCAGGAGTTCGCTGTTTTTATAAAAGTGTTCAATTTGAAGCTTCTAACGAATGTGTTCACTCCTTGATTAAGCATGAAGTCAAATTTTTGAGTTTAGAAAAGCCAGAAAATGTTTTAAGCTTTTCTAAGCTCAAAATTTTACTTAATGTGCCATGCGTATAAAACACTGAAATATAGTGAAATACAAAATATTTTTGTTGAGCAGTATATTTTAAATCCTGCTTTCACAGTATAATTTTTAAACTGATCTAGAGGTAAATCTTTAATTTCATAATATTTCAGTGTTTAGAAAAGTTTAGAAAAGCCAACAAAAATTGGTTTGGTGGCTGACAATCAAGTTTGTTAATTGTCAAGTAGATAATTTCCTTAGTTAAGATCATTTTATTTTCAAATCGTTAGCTAATTAATTATTTATTTTAATTTTGGTGAAAACTTGCCTGCAACAATTTTAAATGTATGATTTTTTGGTATCTAGAAGGGGGCCCGGGAACCCCCTTTTAAAGTAACGAGTGTTTTCCACTCCCAGACTAAGCATGAAGTAAAATTTCGAGTTTAGAAAAGCCTCGCGTAGAAAATTTGTCGATGGTCACGCAGCGACCCGAGACAAATTTTCGCGGGGCTTTTTTCTAAACTCGAAATTTTAGTTCATGCGCGACGCGAATAGAACACTGATTTACAGTAAAGTTAAAAATATATATCGCTCAGATGTGATAATGATCAATATTTGCCTAGATGTAGCAAAAAAATGCAAGAATTACTTTTTTTGTGAACAGTTTTGGAATAATAATAAAAATAAAATAAATTTAGTTTGAGCAAGTTTTCCATATTGTTGATATTTAAACTTTAGTTAGTGCTATGATGGATACATCACCATTTTTAAAATTGATGTCATTGCCCGTGAAACTGGAAGTGCAAATAAGATTCATGGAAGATCTATAAACTCGAATGTGTGTTTAGTATAAGCATACTGAATTTCAAATTGATATCTCACAAAATAAAAAAAAACTGTGGGGTTGTTTCGCATTTTGGTCGGTTTCAGATCACTGTGGCCCGTACACATTATTTAATTATTTTTATTAATTAATTAGTTTTATATAATGTGAAAGTCATTTGACAAATAGTAAAAGATGTTGATACATAACGGATATGTGGGATTTTCAATTGATAAAATGGGAATTTCATTTGTTACATGGTACAAATCGAACGAAAATTTCTGTAATATATCAAATATAAAAGGATGTATTTAGTAAATTAAATACACCACTGAAAAATGATCACTGATGTTTCAGTATGTCTTTCTCAAATAATTATAAGTCGTAAAGCGTCATGAATACTAACATTACACTCACTGTCTTTGTCTAATAAAAAAAACACGTATTATTTGTGGATTTTTATTTTATAAATAGAATTTCAGAACGTGTATATTATTGTTATTTTTATCTTGAAGGAAGGAAAGTAGATTGTCACTTATAGCGATCAATAGCTAAACTGTCACGCTTGCGAATTATTTTAGAGTAATCCATCAATTAGATAGAGTCTCTTACTGGGAATCAATATCAATATTGAAAGTTTGAATGCGGTTTAAGGAGAGATAAGAGAACATTGTTTACAAAGCAATGCATTCTTTAAAAAAAAAACAATGTTCATAAACAATGTTGTTCATAGAGAGTTTTAGGCGATTCAAATGAATACATTAAACATAAATAAGACACTTAAACTTTGTTTGTATAACTGAGGTTTTTATTATGATTATAGTTTATAAAAAATTTTGGCTATAAATTAAATAACACTAAACGTATACTATATTTGTTTTTAGTTAGATCTAATTTGAAATATGCGTCGAATATTTGGTCGCCTCATTATAGTAATTCTGTGAATTGCATTGGACGTATACAAAACAAATGTTTGTTAAATATCTCATTCGATCTGATTATACTCCGAATTAATTACAGTAGATCACAAATGTTATTGTTTTTAAACTTGAAATCACTCCAAGGAAGAAGAATTTTTTTGGATTTATGTTTTTTGTACAAAATAGTTAATGGTTTATGTGATTGTGTTAAGCTTCTTAACATGATTTTAATTTTAATATTCCTAATAATACTAGATCCAAACTAACGTTACGGATATAAACGTTTAAATCAAATTATAGAAAAAAATTAACCACTTTCTAGAATGTGTTGATATTGGAACAATATATGTAATACTAGTCGTATTTTTGGCAATCAATTTAAAATATCGTTATTATATACTGATGTATCTATCTGTATACAATACTGTATTATTCGTATTATTATTTGATAATTATAAGATACCTTTAATCCTAACGAATTATTTTCTTTCGTGTTATTTTATTATTTCTTTTTAAACATTGCTTACATTTGTATGTATTTTGTGTTTTTTTACCATCTAAGTATTATAAATTATTTTTATAGTGTATTATTTTTTTTTATTTTACGTTATTGACGGCTTATCACCATTTAACAGTAAATGGTGATAAGCCGTCAATAAGGTAAAATAAAAAAAATAAAGTTTCGACAACTTAAACGTGTATTATCAAACTACTCCTAGTTGTGTCTTGTTTGTGTAAATGATTATGTATAATGAAGTAGATGCCTCCACAGTTAACAATGTACACTAAACATAACTTTATTTTTCACAAATTAAAACTATAATTTCGACACCTTTAACTTGTCAATATCAAACTACTACTAGTTGTGTCTTATTTATGTAAATAATGATGTATAATGAAGTAGAAGCCTCCACCGTTAACAATATACACTAAAATAACTTTATTTTGCACAAATTTACATAAACTACGCACAACTACAAGTTTTTAGACTGCAGTACAGTCTTGCAAATTCACGATAAAATAATCTTCAGTTCAAACCAGCTAATCTTAACGTTCGCTCCCTCATAATAAGTCTCTTGAGTATTTAGTACTAAAAACGACTTGTTACTTCTTTAAAAAGGTACTTAATTTTATGGGAGCAACTGCCATCTAATATTTTATTCTTGTTTAATCAACGAGGTAATTCATGATGACAATAATTAGCGATGGCGGTTAAGATGCAATTTGCATGACAAACCCAGAAAATACGTTTCTCCTTAAACTAGTCAAAATAGGGTGGTTGAATTATTTCGCCCCGGAGAAACATAAATGGCGGAACTTAGGCCATTCGCGAAACCAACAGCACTCACCATAACTTAAGTGTCCACTAAACAAACAACAAAGCTACAAATTTACCGTATTATTTATATGAACCATGGCGTAATATTGTTGTAAGAATATTAACCCTTTCGGATCTGCCACCACTAACATTTCTTGAACATATATCTGAGATAGTAAAAAATAATATGCAGAGTACAAAAAAAAATTTGAACACCAGAAAAATTCCAGGACTGAAATGTTTAAGCAATTCTTTGAAATATCAACATTGTTGGAGATCTGGAGATGTGGATGATATACATTTTATTTTAAATGAGAACTTTCAAAATTAGTGAAAAAAATTTGTTTGTAGAACTGAGGTTTTTAGTTTTCGACAACTTTAACTTGTCATTATCAAACTAGAATTAAACTTCTAGTCTGATAAAGACAAGTTAAAGTTGTCGAAACACAAAAACCTCAGTTATACAAACAAGGTTTAAGTTTCTGATTTGTATTATCATTATTGTCAGTTTCATAGATTGGCAATTGAACCAGTCGTTCCATTTCTAATGGTAGTTGTACATTGTATTTGATAGTTTTATAATTTAATAATACAGTGTATGACGATTTTAAAAGAAACACTTGGTTATATTTTACTAATATTTTGTTTTTTTATTCTCAAAGCCAAAACTAGTTAGAATAAAAAACACAAAATTTTTGTGAAATTAAACCAAGTGTTTTCTCTTGAACAAGTTTCTCATCTTTCACCTGGTGAAACATATTTAACTATGATTTAAAAAAGAAAACACTTGGTTAAATTTCATTAATATTATATATTAGTGAAATTTAACCAAGTGTTTTCTTTTAAAAACATAGTTGAAAATGTTTTACCACATGAAAGATGAGAAACTTATTCAAGATATACAAAGTGTATTATTATTGTACGTAATAAATGCATGTTCATGTTCAACTACCATGAAGAGCATCAGCTTTTCGTTTTACAACAAAAAAAAACATAAAGAAGATTCGTTGCCACTGTCATGGGTAGTGCATTCGGTCAAGGACAATTTTATATGAAAACAAACCGAAGCCAAAAGTTTATATTGACCCATCATGCAGATTATCTGCGAGCCGAGCTGCATTTTATGTCAAGGTTGGCAATTTTGCAGTTCACTTATGCGCATATCGTAATCTCTTCCGAGAATGAAATTTATCTGAATGAATTTGCAACGTAACACTTAGGACGTGTATTCCAAAATTGCATTCTGTAAATAAACATGTTGGACGTAATCAACACAATACTTATATAGGGAATGTTTATTTTATTTTTAGTATACGTGTGCTGACACATGTAAATGTTGAAGCGTTTATTTATTATGATTAAATTTAAAACATCTAACGGGTGTTTCCACTCCCAGATTAAGCATGAAGTAAAATTTCGAGTTTAGAAAAGCCTAAAAATTTGGTATGGTCGCGTAGCGAAACAAAGCGACCAAACCAAATTTTTAGGCTTTTCTAAACTCGAAATTTTACTTCAAGCGAAGTTTAAAATATACTATTAAGGCTGAAAATAGATATTTCAAAATCCAATTATTTATTCAAAAATATACATGTTTTTGAAATTGTTCAAATATTTGAAATGATTGAATATTTAAATATTCGTTTAAAATCATTTAGTTAAATATTCAAATAATCAAATAGTTGGATATTCGAATAGTTTGTTATATTCATATTTGAATATCCGAATATTTGACTGTTTAAATTATTAGAATATTGGACTATTTAAATTATTCGTATTCGAATCTCAGCCTTAAATTGAACTATTACTATGTTTTTTAATGCGGTTTATTAAAAGAATTTTTTTGGATCTGATGTTTATTTAATGCTTCTAATAATGGAAAATGACAGAAGCAAAATATATCTACTCGAATTAACAAACAATCTCCGGAAAGGTGTAATTTTATCATTAAAACAATTTAAATATCAATCTAAAACACTCTCAATGATTAATTCATCAGCGTACACACAAAATGCATTAACTGCGCATTTCGCAGAATGCACATGCCAAGGTTGCAAAAATTCGCCAAAACAACCGACGTTTTATGTAATAATGTTATTTATGTGCATACGACTGTACTTTTTTCGCCACACTTTTTTTCTTATCAACGCGTTATCAGTTTGTGTATATAAATAAACTTTGTATTTCGTACGGGTTCGATATTTTTTTTTTACACGCACGATAATATTAATAACAATTCCTCTCCCCGTTTTATTTTTCAGCTTTATCATCTGAGTTGAATGACAAATTTTAACGGATGTGAGTTTTGACACGTTTGATAAGAGAGTTGTATTAATTGTCTTTGAATTACATTTTCACAATAACTGCTTTTTAAGGTAAATTACAAGTTTTACAGGATGCCAATTGTATTATATTCCAATTATATTTTCATAAATAAAACCACTAGAGGTTTATTTTTTCAGGAAAAAATTAAAATGACACGATAACTTTGTTGTTTATTAATTTAACGAGACCAAAGTCATGTCTTAGATCGCGAGACCTTAGGTCAAGCGATTTGGTGACTGCTCGAATATATATATATATATATATATATATATATATATATATATATATATATTTATTTTTAGGTTTTCGCGAGCAAAATATAACTTGCTTGAGTTTTTTGGGCTGCTTTCTCGCGTTGATTGGTTTATTTGCGCTCTACGTTTCGGCAGCATCACTTCTGCCATCCTCAGGAGCTTTTTTGTATACTGAGTGATGGATGTCACGTTCACTGTCAGTACATTTGTTTTGTAAACTAGGGACTTGTAGTCTAGATCTGCTGATTTAAATTTCTTGATTTGTGTCCGATGTATCTGCATTATTGAAATTACTTGAATTTGTCTGAATATTCCGAAAATTGTTGGATATTGGAGGCAAGTCATTTTTTTGTTGTTTTATAATATTCATCACACAAGATTACAAACCACATGGAAACCTTTGATGAATATTATAAAACAACAAAAAAATGACTTGCCTCCAATATCCAACAATTTTCGGAATATTCAGACAAATTCAAGTAATTTCAATAATGCAGATACATCGGACACAAATCAAGAAATTTTAGCACCTTCTACATCGAGTGGACCAATAACACGCAGCAGATCTAGACTACAAGTCCCTAGTTTACAAAACAAATGTACTGACAGTGAACGTGACATCCATCACTCAGTATACAAAAAAGCTCCTGAGGATGGCAGAAGTGATGCTGCCGAAACGTAGAGCGCAAATAAACCAACCAACGCGAGAAAGCAGCCCAAAAAACTCAAGCAAGTTATATTTTGCTCGCGAAAACCTAAAAATAAATATATATATATATATATATATATTTATATATATATATATATATATATATATATATATATATATATATATATATAGGGTGAGTTTTTTTCGATGTTCTCTATGGGGATCTCGGAAACTATAAGAGATAGAAAAACGGTTAAATGGGGAAAGAAGTGTAGTTTTATAGGACAAATAAAATGACACTTTCAAAGTATTTGAAAAAGTCAAGGGTAACTAGATATTTTGAATAAAGTAAAATGTCAATTTTTTGAAATTAATATATCTCTATTATTATCATAGATAGAAAAAAAACCGCAAAGGACAAAGTTGTAGAAAATTTTACACAGACTAATAACAAAAAATCAAAAAAAAATCGCCCATATTTTGGGAGATATGACACAAACTTATCTTTTTTTAAATGGAAACAATAGTTGGCTATGGCCTCATTGGAAAGGTTATTTTTTTCCCTTTAATCCGATATAACATATGCCATAGTTATTTTTAAAATAAAATAAGTTATAGTCGTTTTAATTTTTCCATACACCAAAAAATAGTTAGCCATGAAAAAGACAAAAGTAAAACAATTGCGGTTGTTTATAGCAACGAAATCAATATTTAATTTATTATCTTTCTTTAGATTTGTCAATAGCAACATAAAGTAAAATAATTCCAAAATTATCAAAATAATAATAGAAGAAAATTTTATATATTACATAAGATGCTCAAAAAGTCCACCATTATTATTATGGCATAAAGTACATCTTTTTAAAATCGAATTTGTGGCTTTTTTGACTTTTCTTCTGTCAATAGAATTAAATGTTTCAAGTACAGCTAGTCTAAGATCCTCCACGGATTGATATGATTGTTGATAGACTTTGTTCTTCACATAACCCCACAGAAAAATGTCTAAAACGGATAGGTCGGGTGATCTAGGTGGCCATAGGATTGGTCCATTTCTTCCCACCCATGAATTAGGAAAAGCATCATTTAAATAGTTTCGCACAGCCAACTTGCTATGAGGGGGAGCTCCGTCGTGTTGAAACCACTTCAATCTTGCCCGTACTGATAAATTTAAATCATCGAGCATATCTTCAAATGTTTCTTGAAGAAAACGAAGGTAATCATTTCCATTCAATGTGTTATCAAAAATATATGGGCCGAGAATTCTCGATCCGAACACACCGCACCATACATTAAATCCAAATTTAATTTGTGGCCTACGTTGTGCAACTTCTCGTGGATTCTCCTGACTCCAAACATGTTCATTGTGCCGGTTAAAAATCCCACAATTAGTAAATCGCGTTTCATCTGTCCAAATTATTTTTGTAGGGAACGTATTATCCTCTTGGCACATGTTTTTGTACCACATACAGAAGACCATTCTCTTATTGGTATCACCGTCATGTAAATTTTGTGAAATTGATACCTTATATGGGTGATATTTGTGTTTTTTCAAAACTCGTACTACAGTCCGTTGAGATATGCTTGCTTCTGTTGCAATTTGTCTGGTCGATGTGGATGGATCTATCATCGCCAATGCTAATACGTTTATTTCCGAAACTTCATTAATTTCGTTTTTTTCAAGTTTCGGCTTTGTAAAGGATCCGTACTCACCCAAATTGTAGTAAATTCTTCTGAATGTTGGTAAAGATGGCTGCCGACGATCGATATGTTGATTATAATATTGTTCTGCAGCATCCGCAGCGTTTTTATTACACTGAATGTAACAAACAAGCATATCACGCTTTTCTTCGTTGGAAAAATTCATTATCACTTTAAAAAACTTTCAACGCCAAATAAATACAAAATAAACTTATCGAAACAAACCAAATATGGAAATGAATTAATATGTGTTTAGAATAAACAACTGGTTGTTTTACTTTTGTCTTTTTCATGGCTAACTATTTTTTGGTGTATGGTAAAATTAAAAACGACTGTAACTTACTTTATTTTAAAAATAACTATGGCATATGTTATATCGAATTGAAGGGAAAATAATAGCCCTTTTAATAAAGTCATAGCCAACTATTGTTTCCATTTAGAAAAAGGTAAGTTTGTGTCATATCTCCCAAAATATGGGCGAAATTTTTTTTTTTTATTTTTGTTATTAATCTGTGTAAAATTTTCTACAACTTTGTCCCTTACAGTTTTTTTCTATCTATGATAATAATAGAGATATATTGATTTCAAAAATTGACACATTTTACTTTATTCAAAATATCTAGTTACCCTTGACTTTTTCAAATATTTTGAAAGTGTCATTTTATTCGTCCTATAAAACTACACTTCTTTCCCCATTTAACCGTTTTTCTATCTCTTATAGTTTCCGAGATCCCCATAGAGAACATCGAAAAAAACTCACACTGTATATGTATATATATATATATTTATGTATTCATACATATATTTGATAAAAACAACAAAGTATAAGTCAAATATTCAAACTTTGCCTGTATTAAAAATAAAACTCGAGTAGTTGTTTTCGTCATGATTATTTTACGAAAATGCATTTCTGGAAGTTAATAGTTTATCCCATTATGTGCCATTCATGCATACACTCAACATTATTAATTTTTTGGTAATTAAATTACTAAAGAAGTTAATTTGATATATTTTATTATTTGACCTGACTTGAAAATGTGTAACACTCGAATTTGTAACACTCATTTGTAACACTCTTTTGCTTCGATGTTGGGTTTGTTCGTGGAATTTGTAGAAATAGAAAATATTGAACTTATTAAACTTTTAACACTTTTTATTTGACTCAGTGATAATTTACAGTTATAGAAAATTAATCTATCTAATTCCGAGTCTAGGAAGGTTCTGTCTTTTGAAATACATTCAAACGCTTGCAAAGACCTTCCCCACCCTAATTACAATTGTAGAGGTCAATGTGCAAGAAGGGCCCACGTGACCTAACACGCATAAGATCGGAAAACAGCGTAATGAGATGACAACAATATTAGGTTTAGAATTTCAATAATATTTGCTTTTAGAATTATTGGTTTTGAATGATTAGAACTAGCGTTCGCCGTCTCCGATTTTATCTGTGCTTTACAAAGTAAACGTAGTGCAATAGAAATTATAATTAAAATAAACGTACGTTACAAATATATGAAGAACAATGAAAATATTTTGTTATTTAAATATTTCGATTATTACTTATTTTTAAAAAAAATAATGTCAGTGTATTTCTAATTTCACAATATTTCAGAGTTTTATACGCGTGGCGCATGAAGTAAAATTTCGAGTTTAGAAAAGCCCTAAAATTTGGTTTGGCCGCTCCGCTTCGCGGAGCGACCAAACCAAATTTTAAGGCTTTTCTAAACTCGAAATTTTACTTCATGCTTAGTCTGGGACGACGAATGCCTGAAAATGTACAGCGTATACATTATGTATATTTAAAAGAAAAATTCACAGTATGTAACACAATAAGTTATTCATAGAAATCATAAAAATATGTGCAAAATTTTACCTAAAATCAACTTTTTTATAATTGCTCGACCGTTAGTGGGTTATGTTGCCATAAGCTCGTAATCGAAAGTTCCAAAGCTTGAGTGTTTTGTGGGATAGAACATCAACATTTTCGTTAATTTCTTCTTAATTCCTTCATTCTTGTTATCAAAGCGAAAGATCCTAATTAATTTTATTCGTTAAACAAACGCTGTCAGATTTTGACGTTTTAATTTGATGTTTGTGTAAGTTAAGTTACTATGATCTATTGTGAAAGACGGAGAGAGTTTTTCCATATTTTAAAACTTTCATGGTCGTCCCGTCTGAACCATGTAGTTTTAATAAATGGAAAAACTCCCGAGACGCCACGCGAATGAACCAATTTTATTGGTTCTCAGTACTGTCAGTGAAATAATCAGAATAAATGTTTTTTTTATAAATGTAAGTTATAAGTTTTACTGAATACCTTTTAAATGCATTTCATTTCTTCATTCTTGTTATCAAAGCGAAACATCTTAATTAATTGTATTCGTAAAACGACCGCTGTCAGATTTTGAAATTTTAATTTGATGTTTGTGTAAGTTAAGTTACTATGATCCATTGTAAAAGGAGGAGAGAGTTTGTCCATTTTTTAAAACTTTCATGGTTGCCACGTGGGAACCATGTAGTTTTAATAAATGGAAAAAGCCTCGAGACGCCAATCAACCAATTTTATGGTCTCAATACTTTCAGTGAAATAATCAGAACAAATGTTTTTTTTAAATGTAAATTGTAAGTTTTACTGAATGCCTTTTAAACGCATTAATTTCTTCATTCTTGTTTTCAACGCGAAACATCTTAATTAATTTTATTCGTAAAACGAACGCTGTCAGATTTTGACGTTTTAATTTAATGTTTGTGTAAGTTAAATTACTATAATCCATTATAAAAAGAGAAGATAGTTTTTCAATTTTTAATACTTTCATCGTCGCCACGTGGGAACCATGTAGTTTTAATAAATTGAAAAACCCTCGAGACGCCACGCGAAATAACCGATTTTATTGGTTCTCAATACTTTCAGTGAAATAATATTTTTATTATTTCACTGAAAGTATTGAGAACCAATAAATGCATTATTTTTAAAGTAAACTCTAAGTTTAACTGAATGCGTTTTAAATGCTTCAATATTCTACTACATTTCAAATTGAACATTTTTTACAATATATTTTTTTTATACTCTTAGTACTTTCTTTCTTCTGGAAAAAATTTTGAGTTGAACCTACAAGTCTTCAATTTAAGCTAGTGTTTGGGTCAACTATAAAAATATAAATTATTTAAAAAACAGTTAAATATTTTGTTAAAGCCTAATTACAGTTTTTTTCTATTAGTTTTCTCTTTTGTCAATTGTATTTACTATTTCTTAAAACTATTTCCTATCTCTAAAAAACAGAGTGCTCTGTTTGTCAAGCAATACTTTTGAGAAATAGTGAACTACAATTGACAAAAAAGGGAATCCAAAAAAGAAATAAGTGTAGTTATTATCAAAACTGAAAATCAATGATAATAGACAGTTAAATTCTAAATAAATATGTATGTGTTTTGATCTTCAGTTTTTAAGTTAAGAAATGCCTGAAAATTTGCATTTGCCGGCGGCGAGCGAAAATCTATTTTATACTTAATTAAGGGGTGGAAACTAAGGCTGGGATTCGAATATAAATAATTCAAATGGTCGAATATTCGAATTTCAGTCACTGAGTTATTCACATGTTTGAATATTCGAATATCCATATATGTATTTTATTATTCGAATATCCAAATATTTGAATATTCCTATATTTAAATGTTCAAATAATTCGATTATTCAGGTATTTGAATATATTTTTGAACAACGCAAAACTATTTTCAATCGACGTCAAAAGCTTATTTACATCAGTTTCGATAAATGACCTATAAAAAAGACCTTTATTGGCATATCTCCACATCATTACATTACATTACATTGATTACACATTTATATTTGATTACCTCACTACATTCCCGTATCCCTCTTACCCTCCCTTCTCTTTTCCCTCTCCCTCCCCAGCTTTTCCAACGTCCTTACCCCGCTCCCATCCTCCCTCATCCACTCCACTACCCTTCTATTCCCTTTCGCTCCCAGCCACTCCTCTTTCACCCCCTCACATTCCTCCGCCAAGTGTCCCCACGTATCCTTCCCCTGTCCACACAACACACACCTTCCATATTCTTCCCCCATCCATACTTTCCTTCCTCTCTCCTCCGATCCAAACACACACACACACAATCAGACGGCTTACCTATGGGATCACCTTTGTACCCTTAATTATCTGATATATATGTATGGATCACTTTAAGTATAATGTATTAACAAAAACAGAAAGCAAACGCATTTGAAAATAATTTATTAACAAAAACAGAAAGCAATCACATTTATTTCTGGGCAAGATATGTTGACGATGTGTTTTGTATATGGACAGGTGCAAACAGACAACTGGAAACATTTACGAATTTCATTACTAAAATTATCAAAAGCATCCAGTTTATAGTTGAAAGAGAAATAAATAAGAGCCTCAATTTTCGTGACATTCCAATCACGAAAACAGTAAACAATAAACTGGCATACATACCATATAGGAAAGAAACTTGCACAGATGTCATCATTCCAAAATGTTCAAATACCCATAGACAAATTAAATATAGTACATTCCACGCGCTTTCACATAACTTATCAATATCCCTTTAAATAAAATATACTTTGAAAATGAATTAGACACAATAAAAACAATTGCAGTTAACAATGGCTACACTGAGGATTCAATTATTAGATGTTAAAATACAAACAGCACAAACAATTACGAAAATACTTTTGTAGTGTGACAAATTCAGACACAATTACATGGAAATGATTGGAATACCTTAAGCCACTGTCTTTCCAAATCAAAAATATTTTAAAAGGAAAGAATTATAACACAATGTTGAATAACACAAATAATTTAGTAAAATTAATAATTAACAATAAAATTAAAACTGAAAATTGTAAATTGAAGAAAAATGGTATTTATGAAATAAAGTGTGATGATTGTGACAAACCGTCAGGTATTTTGATATCAGGTTAAAAGAGCACAAAAACGATAATTTCTTTTGAAAATGGTCTAACAAAGCGAAACTAGTCGAAATAAAGTTTTAATTTGTAAAACAATACCAAGTGTTTTTAATTTAAATCACTTTACATACAAAAAAGACATAGATAATAAATAACAAACCCCTGGTTTTTCTAAATACTGTCTAACATTTAATCAACACTTTTCTTCAAACGATTTAAAAATTCTACACACAGGTAATAAGGGATTAACGCTTAATTTTAGGGAGGGTTTAGTAATTTCAAAAACCTTAAGGGGGAGTAAAAATGTGGTCAACGACAACGAAGAATTCTCCGATATTAAATGCCCTTTTTACCCAATAAAACTCAAAACTGTATATATTCCTAAACAAATCCATTTGTATATCATTCTTGAAAATGGCATTAAACCGAAATTAATAGAAAATATGTAATGAAATAAAACCAAGTGAATTTAATTAACAAACCAATATAGAATATTTAAGTATTCTAATAATTACAATATTCAAATATTTAAACATGTTTTTAGGCGAATATTAAAATATTTAAATAATTTAAATAAATGAATATTGGAATAATTAATCAAATTTTCAGGCTTTTCTAAACCTCAAATTTTACTTCATGCTTAATTTGGGAGTGAAAACACTCGTTAAAAGTAAATTTCGATTGAATAATTCAGCGGCAAAAAATCATCGTCACAAACATAAACAAAATAGCGTGTACATTTTGTTCTATTTATACGATATGTTAGGATCGTGTTTGCGCGGGTCTAGTAGAAATTAATTAGTATTAAACTATAACGATATTTACGGCAATACTATTAAGTAAACAGTACAATTTCAACAATAAATTCTATTAGGGTTGACGTGAATAGAGAATTAAAAGTAAATCAAATGAAACTTTTCGATGTAACTTCAATTAATACAAATGAAAAAGGGAGTTACAGAAGGCTGTAAATGTAAAAGCATTCAAAACCTATCTTTCAGTACTTCTTGAAAAGTACATAAAAAGTCCATCAATTATAAACAGTTTGTATTACCAATACTTTTTATGGAGCTTTAATGCTTACTGAAAGATATAAATCGTAGAAAATTCACATCTAATGAATTTTGCTTGTTTTTCTCTTTTTATCAGTAAGTATATTATTTTGCAGACCGACATGGAATGCATTTTTTTATTATATCTAATGGATACACATCTGAACATTGACAATACAGAGCTTCGTCAACTTGGCCCCCCACTTTCGATTTTTTGGAAAAAATCGTTGGCAGAAGAGCCCTTAGCTAGCGCAAGCAAGCATAGCAAAAATTAAAGCAAGCACACAAAAGGTAAACAAGTTATTAGGGTTTCAAATATAGGAGGGCTAGGTTGACGTTTGCCCCCCAACTTTTGATTTTTCAACTTTATTTATATGATTTGGATTCCTCAGAGGTAGCACAAGCAAGCACAACCAATTTTAAAGACAGCACAACCCCAACAACCCCTTAAAATACAAAATTAGTTTAAATGAATCCAAATCATATAAAAAAAGTTAAAAAATCAAAAGTAAGGGGCAAACGTCAACTTAGCCCCCCCCCCCATATTCAATCCCCCATGCTTGCTTGCGCTAGCTATAGGCTTTTCTACGCAACAATTTTTTTCTAAAAAATCGAAAGTGGCGGGCCAAGTTGACGTAGCCCTGTATTGTCAATGTTCAGATGTGTTTCGATTAGTCATAATAAAAAAACTATGCATTCCATGTCGCACTGCAAAATATTATACTTACTAATAAAAAAAAATAACAAGCTAAATACATTAAATATGAATTTTCTACGATTTATATCTTATGTAAGCATTAAGTTGACGGAGCCACAATACAGTTATAAAATACAAGTATTTATATGCGAATAATGTAAATTTAATCTGTAATCTGTAAAGAAAAACAGCTTAAATAAAATACAGGGAATTTTTCTTTAAAGTACTCCTATCCCAATGTGTTGGTACTTTGTACATTTTTAGATGAAATTTCGAGTTTAGAAAAGCCTAAAAAAAATTGGTTTGTGGAGATACCAAAACTGAATTTTCAGGCTTTTTCAAACTTTAAATTGTACTTCATGTCCGTATAAAACACTGATTTAACGTGAAGTTAAAGTGATACTGCTTTAGCGGCATATTGTGAACATCATTTGAAATTGGTGTTAAATACGCATGGCGCATGACGTAAAATTTCGAGTTTAGAAAAGCCTGAAAATTTGGTTTGGTCGATTCGCTTCGCTACGCGACCAAACTAAATTTTCTGGCTTTTCTAAACTCGAAATTTTACTTTATGCTTGATCTGGGATTGGAAACACTCGTTAGAAGTTTCAAATTGCACACTTTTATAAAATGTTGTTTATGTTGCTTTCAATATTTTTTCTAGTAATTTATATACTTATTATATTTCTGTGATTTACGTGTATAAACCTTGGTACTAGCACAAATAAAGAGAAAAAAAACGGGGAATGCCTGAACATTTACAGAGTATGCATCTGGATTTGTTGTATGCTTAAAAGAGAAATATAGATTTCTAATAATAAAATGATAAAAAAATTATAAAATGCAGGTTAACGAACACTTGAAAATATTTCATAACGTTCATATATTAATTTTTAAGAAAACTATTGATTGAGGAAATGTATAGTCAAATATTGAAATTAAATCAAAATATTTTAAAAGATGCGTAGTATTAAATGTTCATTTCTTTCTTTCAAAACAAGTTATTTTTTTTGTGTAACACCTATTATACCGTGTGTCTCGTTTCAAAACGCATCATAGGAAATTCCCATGTAAACATTTCAATTACGGTTTGTATCTCTATTACTTAACCAAAATGATCAGAATAAAATTAGAATCATTCCATCATCTACTAGCATTGTTTTCTAAATTTTATTTATGTTTTCTCTTTAGTTTTCTTTGAAATATAGCTTAAAAATAGTGAAGACATATTCGAAAAAGAAATTCTTAAAATAGTAGTTGCTATGAAAAGTCAGTGTTTGTTATCTAAATTAGCCCATTAACGGCCGAGCAATTATAGAGCTAACTCTACAAGTTGATTTTAGGTAAAATTCTGTACTTCTTTTTATGATTTCAACGAATGACTTATTGTATTATATACTGCCAATTTTTATTTTTAATATACACAGTCGATTTTATATGAATACGTACAATATAAAGTTTCGAACGAGTGTTTCCACTCCCAGACTAAGCATGAAGTAAAATTTCGAGTTTAGAAAAGCCTTAAAATTTGGTTTGGTCGCTCCGCGAAGCGGAGCGGCCAAACCTAATTTTAAGGCTTTTCTAAACTCGAAATTTTACTTCATGCGCCACACGTATAAAACTCTGAAATATTGTGAAGTTAGAAATAGACTGACTGACATTTTTTTTTAACTAAGTAATAAGCGATATATTTAAATAACAAAATATTTACATATTTCTTGATACATTTTCAAGTCAAGTCAAATAACATAATATAACATAGGCCTATATTCCGTTTACGTTTTCATTCGACCAGATACGGGATGTCTAATCCCATCGATCGTATGATGAGGTATGCCAATGGTATTAGCAATAATCCCAATTTTGTTTTATTTACATCATCAATTCATCAGTTTAAGGTCCAGTTACGTCATATTAGGCTATCCAATGTCATTGACTGTTAGTTCTTTAGTTCAGTAATAATTTAGGTGGCTGTAATCAATGTAACTCTTTATATGGTTTTTGTTATTTTTGTTCAGTAATAATTTAGTCGGTTGTAATCAATGTAATTCTCTATATGATTTTTATGTTTTTTGTTATTTTTGTCATATATTACAATATGTATATGTACACTTACAATGGAGATTCCGTTAATAAATAAATATCAAATAACTTCAGTAATTTAGTTAATAACAAATTAATAATGTTGCGTGTATGCATCAATGGCGCTTAATTGGTTAATATACCCCAAAAGAAAAAAATCTGATCATAAAATGGACTTCTAATGGACATTCTTCTCGTGCTAGGTATTTCCGACTTATTTAGTATTAATTAACAATTATTAAAATCGTTCAGAAATTTGAGGAGAATAATTGTGTAAACGATCAACATATCGTTAAGAATTAAAAGAATAAATCTAAACAAATTATAAAAAATGTAATAATAGTAAATCTAATAGTAAAGGTAAGAAAGAAGAAGTCTTCAAATAATCTTTTATATTTATTGTTTACATGCGCATCCTTTCCAAATTTTGAATGGTGTAATAATTGTAGATTAACTGGACACAATTTTAAAAGTTTGTGCAAAATAAATAAGAAATAGTAAGGTGAATCTTATTCTGTTAAGGTTAAGTGTACCTTTTAGGTTAGTTTGTTTCAATATAAATAATGAAATCGTGCCTGAACTAACGTCTGTGATTTTAGATGTCATGTATTGACTTTTCAAAGCAACTACTATTTTGATGGTTTTGTAAGTTCATTTCTCTTCATCATTATTAAGCAATAATTAGATTCAAACGGAATAAAATACGAAAAAACTGCTTCTAAAATATTGTTATTAAATAAGAGCTCATTTTAATTCCATAATGGAGACCATTTAAATCCAATAATGGAGATAGAAATACAAATTAAAAAATTAACATGGAAATTCCCTATGATCCGTCTTGACACACGCTATATGCAAATACATGCTCATTTAATTGTTGACAAAATGCATTAAATGGACATAAAATTAAAGAATTGTCATTTCTACAGTTCAAAGAACACTCGAGCATATTTTCGAGCACCATTATTTCATTATGTATTAATTTAGGTAAATAGTGCTATCAAATCAAATCAGCGCGATTACGTTTGTTTAAAGCAGTACCACTAGGCGAAATAATAATTTTATTAAATAATAACGCGATTAAATTGAAATACAAACGATCTGTAAAAGATGCGTGTAGTAAAGTTATAGTACGAACAATAGGGACATAATACCTTTATTTATTTTATTTGGGCGCGCTTTATAAAGGTTATGTTTTGTGTACCTTATTGACCATAACGCTAGTACCAAATGGGTTAATGAATTTTAAAACAATTTTGCCCGTTTGCACCCAAGTTGATTATTTAAATCAGTGATTAGTACTTTTTAAAAACACAACGATTGTATCGTATGTTCAATTAAAAAAAATCTTTAGAGTGCCATGGAAAATATTCTAGGTTGGCAACTCTGAAAATATACATTATAATTATTATGTCTAACGTTTTATATGACAATTATTGGAGTGTGTAGCCAATACAAATTTAAAAAAATTAAATAAATCATGATATTTACAAATTGTTTACACAATTGCAGATTGATGAAAGAGGCATGTTTAGGATATCTTACAAATTGATTATATTCTAATGTTATAGAAATTTGACTTAATCAGAGGTTTAATCAATGATTAGCGGGTGGTTAAAGTTAATCGGTCGGGGTGCAAATGGACCTTTATCTACTTAAAATCACACATATATTGCAATAACAATACATTGATATTGAAAGTATTAAGTTTACCTGATATAATGGTAAATTAAATATCAATACATTGTTAGCGAAATACATGTGCGATTTTAAGTGAGCTTGGAAATGGAAATCCTTGAAGTAACCGCAATACAAATTGAATATTGCTGTTTTAACAATGGCGAAATTGGAATTTCAACATCAAGAAATTTTTGCACAGTCTGCGAATTTTACATTGAATTTATTAATTCGTCATAGGAAAGAAACCGGCGAGCGAATTATATTTACTTTCCCCTCTTTTGTGTCTGGATCGGAGAACCTTGCTGGCAAAATTCTCGAAGGCCAGACAATTTCAAATTCGTTAATTGCATTCGGAAAATAACAGGAATTGTATTTTCTGTAAAGACAGATATAATATAAAATCTTTTTAAGATGTGATTTAAATCAAAAAGAAAGGACTGTTTATTTCTTTAGTATTATTATTTTAAAATTGATTCATCATTTCAATTTTACTTCATGCGCCTGGAGTATATAACACTGATTCAACGTGAAGTTTAAAACATACTGCTTTAGCAGCGTAATTTAAACTTCACAATATTTTAGTGTTTTATCCACGGTGCCCATGAAGTAAAATTTCGAGTCTAGAAAAGCCTTAAATTTTACTTCATGCTTAATCAAGGATTGGAAGCACTCGTTAGAAGTTTCAAATTGAAAGGTTGTATGAAAACAACGGAATCTAAAAATTTAAATCAAAAAATCGTAATACGACTAAATATCCTTAAAATAAAAATTCGCTTTACCTGTATAAATATTGTTATATTATTAATATTATTCATATCATTATTAATATTATTACTATCATTTATTTTCCCAATAGATACCAGAACTGGGCAGGATTCGAATCATTCAGGATTCGAATCCTGAATACGAGTTCTTTTAGAGAAATCAAAAGAAACATTCGAATACTTTAGTTCAACTGGATTCGTGATCCGGATTCGTTACATTTTTCTAAGAGGATTCATATTCGAATCCAAATGCGGGTGATTCGAATCCTTATAAAAGGATTCGAATATTTATAAAAAGATTAGAATATTTATAAAAAGATTCGAATATTTATAAAAGGATTCGAATACTTACAAAAGGATTTGAATCGTCAAAAATAATTCGAAATAATTGTGAGGATTAACATAACAAATTTCGTTTGTTGTTAAATTTCTCGTTAAATTACTGTTTTATACGCGTGGCGCATGAACTAATATTTCGAGTTTAGAAAAGCCTAAAAATTTGCTTTAGTCGCGTAGCGCTACGCGACCAATCTAAATTTTAGGCTTTTCTAAACTCGAAATTTTACTTCATGCTTAGTCTGGGAGTGGAAACGCTCGTTTATAGCTTTAAACTGAATGCTTTTTAAAGATAATAATCTAGTTTACAAAATTTTGTTTAATACTATTTGAAATAAAACTGACATGGTAGTCACAAGCTAAAATGTTAAATTTTTCCGACCTTTTACTGATTAGAGATTTTTTTCCTTGACCTTTTAATATAACTTTCTTCTGTGAGAAACCCCCAATTTATTAAATTGTTTTTATTGTTCTTGTAAATATTTTAGTTGGTTTTATAAATGTTTACGTGTTTTGTAATTTTTATTATGCCTGCTGATTTTGAAAAATTTAATAATATCATATTACTTCTCTCTTAGTGTCTTCTTCAATTTGAATATAATTCCATGACTTTTCTCAACTCTTCCGGTTTTAATGATATTCATTCAGTGATTTTTTTTATTTACGCAATTTTCAGGCATTCGTTGACTTTATAATAGAGTTTAATTTGAAATTTTGAACGAGTGATAATATTCGATACTCGCTAAGCCTGGGAGTGGAACCTCCCAGGCTAAGCATGAAGTAGAATTTCGAGTTTAAATAAGTCTGCAAATATGGTTTAGCCGCGTAGCGCTTAGCGCTACGCGATAAAACCAAATTTTCAGGCTTTTCTAAACTCGAAATTTTACTTCATGCGCTACGCGTATAAAACACTGATTTGAAGTGAAATCAAAAACACACAAATACATCTTTAATCAGAATAACACGGAATCAGATATTTAGTCTGTTATCAACTATGTCAGTGTTAATAATAAATAATTTGGTTTCGAATATTTTTGTTAAAACAACTGGTAACAGTATTTATAAATTATTGGTTGCAAAAAAATAACAAAATCAAATTTATTCTTAAAGGATTTGTATTCGTTATTCGAACAAAAAACAGAATTCAAATCTTTGATTCGAATCATATTTATCTCTTACGAATCCTTTATTTAAGTATTCGTGATTCGAATCATATTATAGTCTGTTTAAAAACTAGAAGGAGTAAGTGCCAAAGCCCAATTTACACTATAAAAAGTTACCAGATATATCACTAGATAAATTTGGCGGCAATTTTAAATAAATTTATAATTACTCTTTAAATAAAATCAAATATCCATTTTGTACTTCTTAATTGTGGTTAAGTATTTTCTTTTTCATCGTACGATACCGTCAGTTCAATTAAAATGCTTATACGGCATCTCGCCATATATTTGTGAAATTAAACATATTTACATTATGTTCATAATATAATATGGAATTTATATAATAATGTGTCTCTACCAGAACTGGGACGAATCCTCGTAAAAAGGATTCGAATTACGAATCCGAATCACCTAATATGATTCGAATCACGAATACTCGAATAAAGGATTCGTAAGAGACAAATATGATTCGAATCGAAGATTCGAATCATGTTTTTTCGAATTACGAATACAAATCCTTTAAGAATAAATTAGATTTTATTATTTTTTTGCAACCATTAACATATAAATATCGTTACCAGTGGTTTTAACAAAAATATTTAAAACCTAATTATTTATTATTACCACTGAACATCGTTGATAAGAGACTAAATATCAGACTCCTTGTTACTCTGGTTAAAGATGTATTTGTGTGTTTCTGAACTCCACTTTAATTCAGTGTTTAGTACGCGTGGCGCATGAAGTAAAATTTCGAGTTTAGAAAAGCCCGAAAATTTGTCTCGGGTCGCTGCGCGACCCTCGACAAATTTTCACGGGGCTTTTCTAAACTCGAAATTTTAATTCATGCTTAGCCTGGGAGTGGAAACACTCGTTCAAAACTTCAAATTGAACTCTATTATAAACTCGACTAATGCCTGAAATGTACGTAAATAAAAAAATTTACTGAATATCATTAAAACCGGAAAAGTCAGAGAAAAGTCATGGAATTATATTCAAATTGACCAAAACACTAACAAAAAAGCCATACGATATTATTAAATTTGTCAAAATCAGCAGGAAAATTACAAAACACGTAAAATTTATAAAATTAACTTAAATATTGGCAAAAACAATGAAAACTATTAAACAGAATGGGGGTTTCCTACAGAAGAAAGTTATATTAAAAGGCCAAGGAAAAACTCTTTAGTCAGGGAAATGTCGGAAAAATTTAACATTTCAGATTGTAGCTACCATGTCAGTTTTACTTCAAACAATATTGAACAAAATTTTGAAAACTAGATTATTATATTTAAAAACATTTTTGATCATTTAATGTTCTTATCAAAGCATTCACTTTGAAGTTTCGAACAAGCGTTTCCACTCCCAGACTAAGCATGAAGTAAAATTTCGAGTTTAGAAAAGCCCCGTGAAAATTTGTCGAGGGTCTGGGCTTTTCTAAACTCGAAATTTTACTTCATGCGCCACGCGTATAAAACAGTGATTTAACGAGAAATTTAAAAACACACAATAAATATTTTTCATGTTATTCCTCACAATTAATTCGAATTATTTTTGACGATTCAAATCCATTTGCGAGTATTCGAATCCTTTTATAAATATTCGAACCCTTTTATAAATATTCGAATCCTTTTATAAATATTCGTATCCTTTTATAAATATTCGAATCACCCACATTTAGACTCGAATACGAATCCTTTTAAAAAAATGTAAAAATCCGGATCACGAATCCAGTTGAACTAAAGTATTCGAATGCCTCTTTTGAATCCTCTAAAAGGCTTCGAATCCTGAATGATTCGAATCCTGCCTAGCCCTGGTCTCTATCTTACTTAAAATTGATTTGTTTCATAAAACTATACAAGGTAGAACGACTCAACTTCGGCATGCCTGCATGATCGTTTACTACTTTTAATACTTTATTCAAAGTTGGCAGTTCATTTTTATAGAAGAAACTATGCACGGATCTTTTCACTACGTCATCAAAACTTGTAATTATGTCCCCAAGATGTTTAGGGCTACAAATCTCTCCGAATTTCTTATATTTGCTAATGGTACGATAGACAGTGGATTTTACAACTCCTAAAAATTAAACATTTTATTATTCGATGCATATTCTTATGCTATTTGATATCTCACCTACTGCACCAACAATGCTTGATACAACAGCAGTAATTTTCATATGTGGATCATCTGTTATCATCTGCGTATACATATTTATTATGCACTGTTTTTCAGGCAGATATAAATGACCCAAATCCAACTTCTTATGCTTTTTTGGAGGTGAAGGTGATATTATCACCGAGCTTGTACTGGGTCCATAATCCATCACAACAATATAAACAAATCTAACTTTTAACTATGCTAAAGAAACACCACACAAAAGTTTATTACGAAACAGACAAAGTTGCAACTCGGTAACGCTTCGAATTAAGGTTATGTCAGCTGTTGCGTCTAATAATGACGTGATTAGCATATTGTAAAATGGGCGCGCTCTCGGCCAATCAGAGTTGTAGGTTTTGGCGCGTAAAATTTAAAACGCTCCTCCTAGTTATTAAACAGATTATAGGTGATTCGGATTCGTTATTCGAATCGTCCTAGCTTTGACAGATACGTACAAATATTCAATTACAGGGAACTTAATATTATATAATGCTATCCTACCTAATTTTATATATTTTATATAATAATTCGTATAATGTGTAACTATGTTATATAAAATAAAAATAGAAAAGAATAGAAAAAAACTCAAAGGCAAAAGCATTATAACAATGTCAATGGTACTGATAAGTCTGACATTATTTCGATGAGGGATTTTCTGGTATCTGCGAAAATATGTACTCTATTATTTAAACCATTAAACGTTTTAATCATTTTTATAATGGGTGAATTAAAATGGCCTAGCGTATTAGCATATGATTGAAAAATAGTTTATTACTGCGAGATGTTAGTCTAGGAACCTGAAACTTCCTATTGAAATGTTGATGCTACAAAATATTTGTTCATGATCGTTGAACTGAGAAAATGGTAATTCTTTGAAGGTATGTACATTCAACGCATTTTTAGCATTGTATTATAATCACAACATGTCTTGAATACTATAATAATTATTAGAAATGTATGTTTGTAATAATATTAAATTTAAAACAAATTTATATTTTGAATTTAAAGCTAATTTAAATTCGAACAACTAAGAAATTGAATTTAATTAAAAATTTAAATGATTAAGGTTCAAAATATCTTCAAGTTTAATCAATACAATTTTTAGCTTGAAAATAATGAGTGTCAATAAACTGTCGACATCCCAGTGGGTTCTGACTTCAAAAACATACGTCGTAATTAGACATATAATTAAATTTATAGGACGTTTCCGCGGTTCACCGAATCGTATGACTTAATCTGAGATATGTAATTGGTTTTTCAAAGCAACCGAGATGCCGACAGTTTATAGACACTCGTTATATTCATTTAGTTAATAATTATATTAATAATATTTATTGCCCAACAGAAAGCAAATACCCAATTAAAAGAGAATTTAGTAAAAAGATTTAGTAATAGCTTTAAAACTGTAAACTAAAAATAATAACATTACATTTCATAATTAACTAAATTAATATATATTTAAATAAAGATTAAACAAACGCTCTAACATATTTTGTACAATTATTATTTTTATTTTCAAATTATTGAAATTACATTTGTTTATTATTAGGTAATAAAAAAGCAATTGTTTGTTAATTATTTCAAGTAAACACAAAATAAAATTCGATGTTTGTAAAATAAAAATATCTACAAAATAAATAAAAGCAAGTAATAGCAACAATTTAAATTGGGCTTAGTACAAAAACTTTAGTCAATCATTAGATCGAGAAATAAGCATTTTAACATTTGTTTGTTGATTATATAAAGTATACATAAAATTCGATGTGTGTAAAATGAAAATGTCTAAAAATAAACAATTAAAGTAATAAAATGTTTCAAATAAAGCCTAATTAAGAAAGTATAGTTTTTTTGTACTGCTTTGGCCTCGGCTTTCCCCATACAGCCATCTGCTATTGTATTGTTTCATTTATTTAATTTAACTAATTCGCACACACTTATTTTAATTCATTTGGACGCCACATTACATTCACACTACATCCATAAACCCGGAAGGAAACATTTATTATTCATAAAATATTCCACCTTACTGGATTCGAACCCGCAACTTCTTTGGTCTGTGGGCAGGGTCTCTACCCACTCGGCCACCGAGGCCCCAAAAGAGTTTAGTTAATTATAAAATTAAAATTGCAAACCAAGAAAGTTTTTTCTAAGCAATAATTTCTCTTTTTAAACAAATAAAGTCTCACGTATTCTCTTGCTGAATCCTAAGGAAAAGGATACAGTGTATCTTTTTCTGTCTCTGTCTTCTCTCATTCTCTATCTCATTCTTTCTCTCTGGTGTACTAAACCCCATAAAAAAACATTTGATATTTTACGTAGGTTAGGCCAGAGTAGGGCAGCATTCTAGTACTTTTGTATTTTGAGTAGAATGTACACTAGTACTTTTGTATTTTGAATAATAGGTACACTAGTACTTTTGTATTTTGAGTAGAAAGTACAAAAGTGTTTACTTTTATATAAATAAAACAATTTAAACACTTTCAAATATATATTGTAATAACGCTACAATTGTTTCGCCACACTGTGGCTTCTTCATGCGAAGAAATGATAAATACAATTTGTCGGGTCGGGTATATATATACAATGTTTATGGGGGGGTGGGTTTTAAAAAAAAAATGTAAATTTAAGAGGGGCGAATTAGTTAAATCTGTTTGATCGTTGAGAAGATGTCCTGAAAATTTTCTTTTATTGATTTCTAAACACTCCATGATGTTGAGTTTCCGACCTTTCCTTTCTAGATGTAGGACTTGGAAATTTTCATCGAAGTGGTGGTTTTCTTCGATGAGGTGGTTGGAGTATGTGGAGTTTGTTTTCTTTTGTTTGAAGCTAGTTAAATGTTCTTTTATCCTCTCTTGAAACGATCTTCCGGTTTGTCCTACATATTTCTTGGGGCAGTCTTTGCAAGTTAGTAAATAGACGCCACTTTGTTGAGTTTTATTATTTTTGTCTTTATTGTTTTTAATTATTTTTCCTAAGGTGTTATTTGTCCTGTATGCTATATTAATATTAATTTTTCCTAACATTTTCCCGATTTTAATACTATTGTTTCCTGTGAATGTTAATGAAGAGTCGTTTTTTATTGATTTGTTTTTGATAATTGGGTAAATGGAATGTATTAATTTATTTCTTTGTTTTTTCTCTACTCATTTTTCTATTATTGATTTTTTAAATCCGTTTTTGTAAGCAATTTGAAATATTATTTTTAATTCCCTATCATAATTACTTTGTGTCATGGGGACTGCTAATAACCTATGTATCATACTATGATAAGCTGCTAACTTTTGAGACATTGGGTGATTCGATTTATAATTAATCGTCGTGTCTGTGTGTGTCGGTTTGTGAAAAATCGAAAACTCGTGTTTTTTATTAGTTCTCTTTATCTTTAGGTCTAAAAAATTAATGGAATGATCTACTTCTATTTCTTATGTAAATTGAATTTTTTATGTTGTAAGTTTATTAAATGTAAAAACGAATCTAATTGTCTGTCGGTGCCATTGAACGCTAAAAGTACATCATCAACGTACCTATACCAATAAACACATTTCTTAAAGGCCGGCAATTGAGATAATCCCTCTTCTAAGTTATTCATAAATATCTCCGCCATCAGGGGGCTCAGTGGGTTTCCCATGGCTAAGCCTTGCTTCTGGCAAAAACATTTATTACCAAATTGTAAATAATTCTGTGACAAGCATATTTCTAGGAGGTTTAGAATTTCCGATTTTATTATGGGGTTTGTGTTGTTTTTTATTAGCATATCTTTAATTATTGTGAAAATTTCGGTCGGTGGCACGTTCGTGAATAAATTCTTAACATCAAATGAAACTAGTTTTGTTGTATTAGGTAAATCTATATCTTTGATGTTATTAATTAATTCTAGGCTGTTTTTAATTGAATATTTTGGTTTGAATTTAGTATATTCAATAATAATATTGTTTAACTTTTTAGCTAGTTCGGTACATGGGGCATTAACATATGACACAACTGGTCTGATTGGGTTGTTCTCTTTATAGAGTTTGATTAATCCATATAATTTGGGGTATTGCGGGTTCATGTTTGTCAAAAAATATTTTTCTTTTTCGGAAAACAGCGCGCTAGAGTTATTTAATGCAGTTTTTATGTTTTTTTGAAATTGTATTGTCGGATCTTTACTAATTATTTTGATGTTATTATCTGAGAAAAAGGTTTCTATTAAGTATTTGATTACAAATGTACTTGATTAAAATTTACTCAAAATTTTGAGTAAATTTGTAATCAAGTAGAAATGTACTCAAAATAAATGAATACAAATGTACTTGAGTATTAATGTAATTTGAGTACAAATTATGAATACAGATTTTGAGTACGGAATATGTATAATACCTGTAACATCTGTTTAGATAGGATTACATTTATTAAATTAATATATTCTTTTACATTAGTAGAAGCGGGGTGGGTTAGTTTACAATCCCTATATAATTTACCAACTTTTTCAATTACCGATAATTTTATATCTTTCGTTCAAGTTAGATGAGATTCATCTAACCTAACCTAACATTAGTGACTGTACTTAGCCCTAAGCATAAGGTATTTAACCTATTTGACACACACGGTCAAATTTGTGATGACGACAATCTGTCAAAGGCAATTTCCATCAATGCAGTTTAAATAATTATTGTCGTTTTACGTCAAAAATTGCAATGCATGTTTATTACAAATTAACACAAAGAAGAAAATGAATCAAGTCAATATTGACACCTTATGTCAAATAAACGAAAAGAAGAAGCAATTCAAGTTTAATAAAACGAAAAAGATTAAATAAGTCAATGTTTTCACTTTGTGTCAATTCACATGATTTATATTTTTCTTTTCGTTAATTTGTAATAAACTTGAGTTGCAATTTTTGACGTCAAATGTCAATGTTTTGATATAAGGAGTCAATATTAGCTTCATTCATATTTTTGGTTTTCATTAATCTTGATTTACAATTTTTGACGTAAAATGTTACTTTTAAAATAAAATTTCAATATTAATTTAAAATGTCCTTTAAAAAGTTTTCTGTTTCTCAATTTCGATCCCATAAATGAATATATTTATTTCATCTATCCAACGAATTGAATTGAATGTAAACAAGTTTTCCCTGTATAATACATATTCCGTACTCAAAATATGTATTCATAATATGTACTCAAAATACATTAATACACAAGTTCGTTTGTACTTATTTATTTTGAGTAAATTTGTATTCGATTACAAATTTACATAAAATTTTGAGAAAATTTGTAATCAAGTATTTTACTCAAAATACAAAAGTACTCAAATACTGCCCCACTCTGGTTCAGATGCTAGGGGTATTTTTAAAAATTTTCTGTTACACCTCATTTAGTTTCAGGGGAAGTCGAGTTTAATTTGCATTTGCGGTTTGAAATATATTTAGACTTTGAAACAAAGGTATAATAAGGAGTTACAAGAGATGTTTAAACATACCCCATGTTGAGAATGAATCTGTGGACACCCTGTATATCTTACTTTTTCTGTGTTCTTAGAAAAAGAAAAGATAATTTTATTTTGTAAAGTTCGAAATGTAAATATACATATTTTAGTCTTCTAAATTACCTAAAACATCCTCTCTCTCTGTCCTTTTCTTTTTAACTCTCTATCTATCTGTATTCTCTTGTTCATTCCCTTCTTGAAATTTCAGAAAAGATTAATTTTATGAGATATTTTTGGTTTAAATCTCTCTCTTAAGTTAAGTTTAAATGATATTTAAGTTTATTAAAAAACTGAAACCACTAATAGTAAACCACTAACGCCCGGTATTATCAACATATTTTAAAGGACAGTTAAGCTTAAATGCTATTTAAGTGTGAATATACAGTATTACCAACCAGTAAATGTCGTTTAGCGAATAAATACCCGTTAGCGTTAAATGTCGAAATTTCTCCAAATTCAGCTTATTTTCTTTAAATCTTTAGATATTCGTTGTTTTCTTTTTAGAAGAGTTCAATTTGATGCTATAAACGAGTGTTTTCTATTCCCAAACTAAGCATGAAGTAAAATTTCGAGTTTAGAAAAGCCCCGTGACAATTGGGCGAAGGTCGCGCAGCGACTCGTGACAAATTTTCTGGGCTTTTCTAAACTCGAAATCTTACTTCATGCGCCACGCGTACAAAACAAAAATATTGTGAATTTATGTATATTTGAACCTCATTTCAGTGTTTTATACGCTTGGTGCATGAAGTAAAATTTCGAGTTTAGAAAAGCCCAGAAAATTTGTCGAGGGTCGCTGCGCGACACTTGACAAATGTTCACGGGGCTTTCCTAAACTCGAAATTTTACTGCATGCTTAGTCTGGGAGTTGAAAACACTCGTTTAAAGTTTCAAATTAAGCACTTTTAAAAAACAACGAATGTCTGAAAATTAACAGCTTATGCATATGTTTACCTAAAAGAAAAATTCCCTGTATAACCAAACAAGTGTTTTATAAAACGACACACGAACAAACTGAATGCAAAAATTAGAGGTTATAATTCAGTGTTACTTACCTGTAAACATGAAATTTACCAAAAGGCCGTATACAATTTATTGCCAACTGATCTTAAAATGACATTTACTTAAAAATCCTTGACAAAGATTCATAATACATATAACAATTTTAAATGTATGTACCTTTAACCTAACATCATTTAACTAAATGCCTGTTTAAAAAAAGTTGAAAATACCGGGCGTAATAATAATTTAAAAAAGTAAAATTGAAACATGTTTTCACTTTGTTTTAAATTAAAACAACCTGTCTCTATTTGTATCTATGTCTCTATCGCTGTATTTCCCTTCCTTTCTGTACTGTCTTCTGTTCCAATTTCTCTCTTGTTTTTTTTTTAATAAAGAGAGCTTTTCTTTCAAGTATACAAACGTTAATATATTGTATACGCTGTAAATCATTAAATATTCGTCATTTTTTAAAATAGTTCAAATTGAATCTTAAAACGAGTGTTTTCCACTCCCAGACTAAGCATAAAGTAAAATTTCGAGTTTAGAAAAGCCTGTAAATTTGGTTTGGTTGCTCCATATCTTTACCAAACCAAATTTACAGGCTTTTCTAAACTCGAAATTTTACTTCATGCGCCACGCGTATAAAACACTGATTTCAGGTAGAGTTCAAAATATACTACTAAAAATGTATATTTTGAACTTTACAATATTTCAGTGTTTTATACGTTTTTTTTTTTTTATTCTCTCTCTCAATTTCTATTCTCTACTATCTCCTTATCTGTTCTCTCTCTCTCTCTCTCTCTCTCTCTCTCTCTCTCTCTCTCTCTCTCAATTTCTATTCTCTATCTCCCTCTCTGTTCTTTCTCCCTCTCTCTAGCTGTGTCTCTTATTTTTTCTCTTTATATCTGTTAATTAATTGAGACTATATTTTTTTTATTTCGATATAAAGAAAAAAAGAGAGAAGTTCCGCATTACTAGATTAAACAATCCGGGGTTAATTGATTGAGGTTAACGAGTCAAAATTTGCGTATGTGTGTGATTTAATAACGCACACATTCACAGATAGGAAACACTCGTGAATAATACAATTGCGAATTGTTTGTGCAACATTATCGCACGCTGGCGATAAAAAGTGAGCTATCGCGGAAAATTTGCACGTATCAGAAGTCAAGTGCTTTGTATAAATAACGACCCGCATAATTACTTAACGCAAAAGTGCACTGAACTCTCACAACAAACAATTTTTTTTCGCAAAGACTAATTTGTGTAATTAAGCTGTAATCATTGTAATTTTTGCGTGGAATATTTATTTATAGTCGTTGTTAAATATACAAAATGGAAATGTTGCATGTGTTATATTTATAGTGTTTTCTGTAACCAATCACTGAATTTAGTTAATCAGCAATAAGTGCAGCCTGATCATAAGTTATTTAAACTCAAGTTATAGCATATACGCATATTCTGGTATGTTAATTATATTCAGCTGACATGTGTTAAACCTATTTATTAATAACTAAGGCTCGGATTATATGCAAAATGAATATTTGTTATTAAGAGGTATATTAAGAAAATTGTAAGTTTTCTGTGCAAATTTAATGTTTTTTTTTTTTAAATAAGCCAAATATTAGATATGCATAGAAAACTTACAGTTTTGTTAATATACCTCTTAATAACAAATATTAATTTTGCATATAATCCGAGCCTTATTAATAACAATGGTAGGCTCGTCAAATAATCAACTATTCCTCTGCAGATTGTTATTTTTGCATGCATTGTTTATTTAGTTTATTTATATTTTTTTTCCGATTGTTCAAATTGCATGGCCTTTTATATAACGCAAAAATTTGGCCTTGGAGGACTTCCTGTTGAACAGCGAACAAAACAACTTTTTTCTAATAGGTTTCATTGCACTCTTGCGCTCTGATCAAAAGAGCGAGGATCCTTCACCGGGTCAAAAACTCGTTTGGCCACATTTCAGATTCAGCGCATAGAAAAATAATCGCCTCCTTTTCTAACGTAACAACAAGAAGGAAGAATCGTAGCCAGTGCCATAGTTTTCTAAGAATTCTATCTAATGCTCGAAGAGGATTCGATCTAAACATCCAGAGTCCCTCTGAAGAATTCACAATAATGAAATTTTAAAGAGCGGAGATTTCTTGTACAATTTTTTTTTTTCTTTTAGCCAAGTGGGCTTTCAAAACCAAACCAATGCGATTGGTTTTAAAGAAAATATTTACAAATCGCGTAACATTAAGCACACTATTTTTATTGTAAATTGCGCATTTTAATGGAGAAACAGAAAAATATTATAGGTATTTACATTCCTAAAAGTTAGTACATTGAGTTTTTCATTTAAAATAAATTATCAAAATGATGTCAAGAAAGTAGATAGAAGACCAGCATTACGAGTGGCAAAAATAATCTGGATGTTTTGATAGAGTCCTCGGAGAACAAAAATAGTACTACATAAATTAAAATTGAATTTGAAAATTCAGGGTTGTAGACTAGATAACATTGAAAAACGATGTATAAATAAAACATAATATAGACGGGGGTACATATTAAAATATTTTTATATGTAGAAAAACTCATTCGTTTTTTAAAATACTTTCTTATTTAACAACAAAGCACACATTTAAAACTGTTTGTGTAACACCTTTTAATTCTACTCGACTGCAATTATTTATTATAATAAATAAGGAAGTGTTTTAAAAACACGAATGAGTTTTTCTATTTTTTTCGTGAAAAGCGACCTTAATAACTGAAAGCTATTGAACGGCTTTCAATATTTACTTTGGATTTATTAAAAATCATCTAACGTAGATTTCCATAATTTCTGCAGGATTTAGTATTGAAATCAAATTTCTTTATTTTGTTAAACCTCTTGAACCTAGAATTTATTATACTGTGTGTATCAGCCAAATGGAATAAATTCGATTAAAAATAAATGGGGGCGTGTTCGATAAAACGCTCGGACATGTCGATTAGTATTTTTAGTTGCGCATGTTTTTCAACAAAAACTCTTTTTACAAGGTGTGTCATGTAACATTTGCCAATACCAACGTTCTTATTTTAAACGCACCACCCTGTATATTAATCAATTATTGGATTCTTCAGAAATTTCTAGACATATTTTATGTACAATGTCCTATACCTATCTTCAACTGTTTCGGAAATATTAAGTATTTTTAGATTTATTGCAAAGAAAATTATTTGACTACAAAAATTCGCTATAACACACTCAAAATCTAATAAGTTCTGGTTCAAAGGGGAGTGTGCAGTTCTGCACTGCACTTAGGCCTCATTAGGCCCATTGTGCCAAATCTAATAAGTAATACTGTTTATTTCTTGATAATGTAAAAAAATTAAAAAAAAAACATTAATGTCAATGTAGATGATCAAACTGCTCGCCGCGAACGTCTTGGCAACATCCTAATCTTAAATACAAATGTCTTCTAAAGTTACTCAACATCTCAGGCGTGGCCAATTTATTCGCAAGCGTTATTTGTCTTCTTAAGTCAACTAAGTCGAGAGGTTTAGTTTTGTATAGAATACTTTTGACATATCCTCATAAGAAAAGTCTAATGACGTCAGACCAGGGGACCGTGTTGGCTATTCCATCGATCCTGGGGCGGTGCTCCATCTTGCTGAAACCATATCATATTGGCTGGAACTTGTGGATCAGGATATAAGTTTGTCAAAGATGGCACGACATTATTTTGGAGTAGTGCTGAATAATTATTGCCATTCAACTTGCCATCAATAAAAAAGGGACCTATTATGTGTTCTCTAACAATTCCTGCCCAAACATTAACCTTTATTGCGTATGTTCTTCTCTCATACAGTGAGACCGTGAAGTGTAAAGGTGCACTCATCAGAAAAGAAAACATGTTCTAATTGGATCACATTGTTATCTATCAACACCATCATTTGTTCACAAAAGTACGTTCTCCTATCAAAATCATGTTCCATGAGTCCCTGAGTTGGGATCATTTTCTAGGGATGGATTTTATTTTCTTTTAATGTTAAAAAAATCGATGAATGGCTAACATCGAACACTGGATGGACCATTTTTCTGATATGCAGTTAACGAAGTTCAAACGACTATAATACTGACAACTGAACTGTCATGCAAGCCGACAACAATTTACTAAGGTCAGGCGTTTTAACAAAAGTAAACAAAAGTATTTATAGCATATGTTTATTTCATATCGGTAAAAAGGAACGCTGAAATGGTTTTTGCTTACATTCCCATTATCAAGACCTAAATGGGAAATAATTATTGAGTGTGTTTCTTATTATTTCTGTAATCAAATAATTTACTTTTTTTAATGTTAATTTTTGCAATTAATCTGATAACACTTAATGTTTCCGAAACAGTTGAAGATAGGTGTAGGACATTGTACATGAAATATGTCTAGAATTTTCTAACAAATGTGAATAATATACAGGGTGTTGCACTTAAAATAAGAAAATTGGTATTGGCCACTGTTACACGACACACCCTGTATAAAAAGTTTTCGTTCAAAAAATGCGCAATTAAAAATGCCAATCGATGTGTCTGAGCGTCTTTTCGAAACCGCTCCCCATTTATTTAATATCGAATTTATTCCATTTGGCTGATACACACTGTAAAAATTACAAAACAGCTAGAAAGTAGCAAAAGTTGACAACATCTTATTGTAGAATTTTAGTAACACAATTGAAAATGGAATTCCCAATTCCAACGAATAATAATTACAGAGACGGATGGACCATACAGGAAAATTGAACTTTTTATCTTATAGGCCGGTAGAATTATATGTAAAACTGTTGTAAATAATTAAATAATTTATGATCACAAAAGAAGTCGTGAATTTTAAGTATTATGCTTCAAATCAATGCTAGTCGTGAAAAAATGTGAGGCAATTAATATTTTCGAGGCCCTTCAAAATGTTATTCAAAAACAGATATTTTTAAAAACCTAGTTAGGTATTCCTCTTCTCATTAAAATCTTCTGCTTTTATTTTACATCTGTAACACCACTTTTAGAAAATTCACATCAATCAATAATTTACACTCCTGGCGCATGAAGTAAAATTTCGAGTTTAGAAAAAGCAAATATTTTTTAAGACGCTACGCTTTGCCCCGCGCCCAAATCCAAATTTGTAGGCTTTTCTAAACTCGAAATTTTACTTCATGCTTAAACAAGGATTAAAAAACAATTGTTAGAATGATATTGAGGACTTAATTGATTACTGATTATTTCTATTTTAGTGAATTTACTTTAGTTGACCAACTTTTTCAGCCTTAAATAATTATAACAATCAACAGCATGTGAGATTAAAATAAAAGGGGCATCAAAAAATTTGCCAACAAAAAAACAATTGTCAAAAAGCGAATGTAAATAAAATCTTTCCTAGACAAATTGTACTTCACAAAGACGTACGTAATGGGTTGGCCCCATTTTTGAACACTGCTTTATACCATAATTGATATCATCTCCTATAATTGACATAAAAGGTTAATTCTCTTCAGAATTCTGTACGAATGTTGGCTCTTTTAAAAAAAAAAAACTATATCTAGGCAGGTTTTTAACATACATACATATGTATTTTTTTTCGAGCTCGACAAGTCAAAATTGACAGAAACAATTGTATTGTAGATAAACAAAAATTGACGTGAATAAAAATTAAATTTCGTCACGAATTTACGATAAAGCTGATATTTTGCTTGGAGATTGACATTTTTACGAAAAGAATGTAAACATAATTGACAGGTTCTATCTTATAGGCCGGTGTAAGTTATTTCCCGGGCCGCTAGTATGACACCCATCCATCCATGAATAATTATAATAAATCATGCAGTTTTAATCAAATCTATAAAATAGGATCCACATGTTTTAGTTGTAGTCCTCAGTATTGTTGCAACGAGTGTTTTTTTATTCCTTGATTAAACATGAAGTCAATATTTCGAGTCCAGAAAAGCCTGAGTATTTGGTTTGGTTGCGAAGCGAAGCGTAGCGACCATACTAAATTTTCAGGCTTTTCTAAACTTGAAATTATACTTCATGCACCAGGTGCGTAGAATGCCGATTTATTCTAAAGTTAAAGAACAGTTATTTTAACTTTAATTACCTGAATTTACAAGTAGTTAAAAATAATGACGAGTGTCTACAAACTGTCGGCATCCCAGTAGTTCTGACTTCAGTAACATGCGTCGTAGTTAAATTCAGATTAAAAAAGAACCAAATGTCAAGACTGTCAAAAGGTAACTTTATTTTTCAAACAATGTGCTCCTTTAAACAGAGCAAGAAATTACACAAAAGGTGTTGAATATTGTGCCCATACTGCCGAAGGCACAGCGCTATTGTTTTTCTTCATGCTCTCGAAAGTATTTACCAGCATTTTAGGAGGTGCAAGCCGATATCTTTTTTAAAACATTATGTACAGTTGAGCGTCGTGAGTTAAGTTCTTCTAAAGTCTTCTAATTGAAGGTGTAGGTCGCGCTTCGATCGCATTTCTAACCGTATTTATAACATTTTTTGTACGAACTCTTGGCCATCCACCTGCTCGCATATAATCAGCAGAACTAGTTTATCAAAAATTTTGTTATCACAACGTTTTGAATCCGCTATATGAATACATTTTTACACGCTTCCGTCGAATATTGCCATTGCTCGAGAGTTATTTCAGAAATTGGACACTAGAATTTCTGAAATAACTCTCGAGCATAAATGCTTTTTGTTCCACCGTAAACATGATTTTACACTTAAACTAATATTGCAAGCGATTGTTTTTTTTATTTCTTTTTGTATAATTTCATTCTTTGTACTTGTCCTCTTTATCGTTTTTTTAAGTTTACAAATTTTTAGTTTAAATTTTTAGTTTAAGTTAATATTAAGTTTCTCTGTAAATGGATTTATCTGTTGAGAAATAAATTATTATTATTATTATTATTATTATTGTGCTGTGACAATGTGCAATGACATATAATTACATTTAGCTGATGTTTCCAAGATTTTTTTCGTGTTACATAATCTAAGATATGTAATTTGTTTTTCAAAGTAACCGAGATGCCGACAGTTTATAGACACTCGTTAGTATTGCAAACGTTTGGGATAATTAATAATATTTATGATATTAGGTCAATTTTTAGGAATTTGGTTTCTTTTATTGTTTTTTTTTTAATTTGCAAAGTTATTTTATTTTATAAAAGATATAACTCTATTTTCATTTTCATAGAATGTTTTTATTAAAAGAATACTCTTCTTCCTTTATTTTACTTAAGTTGTTTATGCAATTTTTTTTTAAATAAATAAAAGCTTGTGATTGTCTAGGATAGTAGTTATAAGTTACTAGTAATTAATACATGTACTATTTTTGTCTTTTTTGAAACAAATTTAAGATTGTGATTTTCTAGAATATTATTATTCTTTCTATTATATTTATAATATTAAGTAATTTAACCTATTATGTGCCATTGATGCATATACGCACCATTATTAATTTTATGTTGATTAAATTACTAAATAACTCAATTTGATATATTATATTATTTAACTTGACTTGAAAATGTATGAAGAAAAACGTAAATATTTTGTTATTTAAATATCTTTATAATTACTCATTTAAATAAAATGTTTTTAGAGTATTTCTAATTTCACAATATTTCAGTGTTTTATACGCGTGGCGCATAAAGTAAAATTTCGAGTTTAGAAAAGCCCCGTGGAAATTTTCTACGCGGAGCTTTTCTAAACTCAAAATTTTACTTCATGCTTAGTCTGGGAGTGGAAATACAGGTTCTAAACTTTATATTGCACGCTTTTATACAAAATCGACGAATGCCTTACATATACAGCATATACATTATTTATATTTAAAAGAAAACTTCATAGAATGTAATACAATAAGTCATTCGTAGAAATCATATAAAGAAGTGTAGAATTTTACCTAAAATCCACTTTTAGAGTTAACTATAATTGCTCGGCCGTTAATGGGTTAATACATATACTATTTCTTTTTTTGTCAATTCTAAGAAATTCTATGCAAGTGCCGCACTCGTTTCGTTCTGTATTTCTGTCTTTTTCTGTTGTAGCAGGAAGTGTTTTGCGTGTGCAAATCGAATTACGTCACTGCATAATTAGCCGAAACTCGTTTCCAAAAAGTTCGCTGCACTCTCGCAAAAAGGATGTTTGCACTATGCGCGAATAAATGTGCGCTTTAGCCTTCAATTTCGCGAACGTTGCCTTTTCGCCCGTTGTTTGTGCAGTTTTTTCAACTTGTTTACTACTCACAAAGTTATAAAAAATAATTATAGTCGAAATATTGCACAATAAAATTAATAGGTTTTAAACTTATCTGTAATGTAACTAGAATATAAAATATAAAATGTAATATAAAGATATGATATACTATAATTTCCTTTTTGTTTCTTTTGAATACAATAAGCAGATTTATTTTGCTTGACGCAGTTTTTTGCACATTAAAATTAATATGTTTCAAACTTGGAATGTTATCTGTAATATAACTAGAATACCAAATATAGAACTTAATATGCAGATATGATAATTTCGTTTTTGTAACTTTTGAGTATTATAACCAGATGTATTTTGCTTGACAACTTCGCGAACAAGCCAAATATTCAGGCATTTTTATACACAAATTTTACTTCATGCTTATTCAAGGAGTGGAAACACTCGTTGGAAGCTTGAAATTGACCGCTTATATCAAAACAACGAATTCCTACAAATTTAGCAAACCCTGTAATTATCGGGATATGTATACTTAAAAGCAAAATTCCCTGTATACATTTTTGTTTGGTAAAATATACTTCAAGATTAGAAAGATATTTCTAGAATTTCACCAATCAATGACCTAACAGATGCAAGATAACCGTAAGTAATCCTATTCATTCATTTGACTTGTTGCCCGATAAAATGAAAATATTTTTATACAAATAAGATTGTATGTCGTTTTCGGTTTCGCGATTTTTATCGGTGATAAAATTGTTGTCTATTGCATTATCAGTCTGAGTGTGTAGTAGGTTTTTACGCTCAATACAAAAATTATGACATCCACTTCAGAAATGTAGTGATAAAAAAGTGAATGTACAAATAACAATATTCTAATTTAATTATTGAACGCATAAAAATGATAAGAGAACATATTATTATCGAAAATATAGATAATAGTTTGAAATTGATGCACTAATATTGATTAGATTTAATTAGTTGATAAAATCAACTTTATGTTTCACTGAAATAATTTGATTAGATGCAATTTAAGTATACATATTCCAATTACAGCGTATATGCTGTAAATCTTCAGATATTCGTTGCTTTTTTTTAAACAATTCAATTTGAAACTGCAAACAAGTGTTTTCCACTCACAGATTAAGCATGAAGTAAAATTTCGAGTTTATAAAACCCTGAAAACTTTATAGTAACTTTCTAAATTGAGTTCTAAATAACACTAGAATAATAGGTAGAATTCACGAGAGGTGCCCTATCATTACAGATTCGAAATAAATGTTTATGTTTTTTGTTATTTTTGTCATATATTACAATATGTATATGTACACTTATGTAATAAAATGGAGATTCCGTTAATAAATAAATAAATAAATAAATAAATGGTACAACTTATCTTTGGGGTACTTTTATATTTATATTATTTCTTCTACTTTTCTGCGCTTAATTGCAACTTACGCTGAACTCTTTTAACTAAGGGATTCATATTACTATAGTTATTTTATTTTACAAGTGACATGAGATTTATTTGTGTAAATTGATAATAAAATTAAACTTTTATAGAAAAATCTTTGGATGTCTAATCAATAACATTGTATACTAACGAGTGTCTATAAACAGTCGGCATCTCGCAGAGCTGGGACGAATCCTCGTTAAAAGGATTCGAATCACGAATCCGAATCACCTAATATGATTCGAATCACGAATACTCGAATAAAGGATTCGTAAGAGATAAATATGATTCGAATCAAAGATTCGAATCCTGTTTTTTCGAATCACGAATACAAATCCTTTAAGAATAAATTTGATTTTATTATTTTTTTACAACGATATTTATATGTTAATATAAATATCGTTGTCAGTTGTTTTATATATATATATATATATATATATATAAATATTCACAACCGAATTATTTATTATTAACACTGAACATCGTTGATAACAGACTAAATTTCTGTGTTACTCTGATTAAAGATGTATTTGTGTGTTTTTGAACTACACTTCAAATCAATGGTTTATACGCGTGGCGCATGAAGTAAAATTTCGAGTTTAGAAAAGCCCCGTGAAAATTTGTCTCGGGTCGCTGCGCGACCCTCGACAAATTTTCTACGCGGGGCTTTTCTAAACTCGAAATTTTACTTCATGCTTAGTCTGGCAGTGGAAGACACTCGTTACTTTAAAATATGTCACAACTGTTAAAGTATGTATCGTCGGATGCCCGTCTTCAGGGGTGATATGTAAGCAAATTATGGGTCCTAGGAGTTGCCAAATAGTGAGTTACTCAACTGTTTCCAAGGCACTTTTTGAAAAACCAAAAGATTAAAATTTTACATATAAAATGTACAATAAACTATAAGTGTGAGACATAATTGAATTCAGTAAAAAATATACTTCCAAAAAATATCAAAATCCAAAATGGCGCCTATAAGAAAAACAAAAGTTAGCTATGGTCCCTAGGTAAATGTTATAGTTATCTTAAAATAAAATATGTTACTAGATTGATCGTTAAAAATTGCCTATAATTTCAAAGTTGTAAATATCTGGATTCAATACTTTTTGAATAAAAAAATAAAAACGAATTTTCAAAAAATACGTTTTTTGACAATATCTCATTAAGGAAATAAAATATTTCAAACTTGTTTTTGGGTTATTATTGGGCCTTAAATTATGCAACTTTGCCCCAATTTAACCGACTCTCTATCTCTTTAAATAACGGAGATCCCCATACATTCTGTTGAAATACGGACACCCAGTATAATAATAATAATTATATAATTTATTTTCTAAATATTTTAATTAAATAAATACTTTCATTGTTTACCGTATATTTACGAATATATTAAAAATAGATACTTATTTCAGTAATTCAATATTAATTATACCATCAAATGTCTAAAAGTCTTGTGTTAAAAATCACCAGAAATCATTAGATTTTTTTTATTAAACGAATTTCACTATGGCTTTCGATGTCTAAGTCAAAAAATGTTTGAAACAAAAGTGTTAGCCAACAAAAAAATATACCTCTTTTACCTAAAGCTCTTTTGTTTTGAATTAGAAACTAAAAAATCTAGTGGAGATTTGTTGATCTCCACTAGATTTTTTAGTCACCGATTATGGCTTTCGACGTCGAAATCAAAAAATGTTTCAAACAAAAGTTGTAGCCAACAAAAAAATAAACCACTTTTACCTAAACACGTTTCACCTCAGCTCTTTTGTTTTTGTTCAAAAAACCGAGAAAGATTTATTTGAAAATAAATACACAACTTTATGATAATTCGAAAATTTACGAACGAGTGTCTCCACTTCCAGACTAAGCATGAAGTAAAATTTCGAGTTTAGAAAAGCCCCGCGTAGAAAATTTGTCGAGGGTCGCGCAGCGACCCGAGACAAATTTTCACGGGGCTTTTCTAAACTCGAAATTTTACTTCATGCGCCACGCGTATTAAACACTGATTTCAAGTAAAGTTAAAAATATAAAAACATATTAAAACTGTTTTCAGTTATCAAAATATGTCAAAATTATTTAAAATTACCAAAAACATCAAAATGACCAAAATGTCATCTCATAAATATAAAAAATATCAAACACGTCAAAAATTCGGCGTGTCGATAAAATCGATTTACGTCAAAATTATCATTTTATGTCAGTACGTGACAGTTTGACAAAAACGTACTTAAATTTCTGTTATAATCAGTAATAATATCAAAATAGTTATTCTAATAATATAAAAATAGTTATCTAATGTAAAACAAGTAAATATGTAATATCAAAAATATCAAATGTCAAAATTGTCGTCTAATGTCAAAAAAGTAAAAAAATATAAAATGTCAGAACTGCCATCTAATGTCAAATACGTCATTTAATGTCAACATCAGAAATAGTAAAAAATTTCATTGTTTGTCAAAAGTTACAATTAATGTGAAACATGTCATCTAATGTCAAAAAACGTAGTCTAATATCAAGAATATAATCTGTTGTCAAAAATGTCATCTCAAAAGGTAAAAAATATCAAAAATGTCATTCAATGTCAAAAATGATTAAATATGTCTTGTAGAAAAAAAATCTCCTATTTGTGTGTTCAAATAATGATTCAATCATTTTTGAAAATCGTTACAAATCTGAATAAAAATATTGAAAATCTTACATATAAACATTTTATATATTTGACGAGAAAATCTCGAAATATCGAAAATTTCATCAAAATTTTTTAAATCGATAAAAATGACAAAATATCAAAAATCAAGATATGTTGAAAATCTGATAAACATTTTCATAAATTATTTAAAAATCTCGAAATATTGAAATTTTCATTAACATTCGATAAATTAAGGAAAATTGAGGAAATATTGCAAAATCTGATAAAAATTTAATTAATCGACGAAAATCTCGAAATGATAATTTTATGAAAATATCGATTTGTTGAAAATCTTATTAAAATGTTATAAATCAACATGTTAAGTGTAAAAATTTAATTGGGAATGTCAATTTATATTCATCAAAATGTTATATTTGGCGAAATTACCGAAAAACAATTAAAAATCTGGCCAAAATCCTCAAAATTTATCAAAATATCAAATTTAATTTATTTTATCACTTACAAACGAGTGTCGTCCACTCCCAGACTAAGCATGAAGTATAATTTCGAGTTTAGAAAAGCCCCGCGTAGAAAATTTGTCGAGGGTCGCGCAGCGACCCGAGACAAATTTTCACGGGGCTTTTCTAAACTCGAAATTTTACTTCATGCGCCACGCGTATAAAACAGTGATTTAACGAGAAATTTGAAAACATACAAAACACATTTTTCATGTTAATCCTTACGATTAATTCGAATTATTTTTGACGATTCGAATCCTTTTGTAACTATTCGAATTCTTTTATAAATATTCGAATCCTTTTATGAGGATTCGAATCCTTTTATGAGGATTCGAATACTTTTACGAGGATTCGAATCCTTTTATGAGGATTGGAATCCTTTTATGAGGATTCGAATCCTTTTACGAGGATTCCAATCCTTTTATGAGGATTCGAATCCTTTTATGAGGATTCGAATCCTTTAATGAGGATTCGAATACTTTTACGAGGATTCGAATCGTTTTATGAGGATTCGAATCCTTTTATGAGGATTCGAATACTTTTATGAGGATTCGAATCACCACCATTTGGATTCGAATACGAATCCTTTTAGAAAAGTGTAACGAATCCGGATCACGAATCCAGTTTAACTAAAGTATTCGAATACCTCTTTTGAATCCTCTAAAAGGATTCGAATCCAGGAGTCGAATCCTGAATGATTTGGCTCCTGCCCAGCTCTGGCATCTCGGTTGCTTTGAAAAACAAATTACATATCTTAGATTAAGTCATACGATTCGGTGAATTTTGGTAGCTTCGAGTAAATTTGATTATATGTCATTGGGTAGTGTCACATCACGACGTATGTTTCTGAAGGCTGAAGCTACTTTGATGCCGAAAGTTTATAGACACTTGTTATATTGAGCGATACACATATTCAATTGGATTACTTTTTTCTATTACTAAATTTAATTCTCATTTATAGATATCTGTACTCATACCAAGTATTAAGAAAATTGCACTTATACTACTTTTCCACTGGGCCCCACAATTATCCATACACCTAATATAACCTAATAATATTTATTTATCTCAATAAGAAGTTAAACATATTTAAGTATAAATAACAATGTTTTGTATAAAATAAATATGATAAGTGTGCATAAAAATCGTATTTGTAATTGAATACGTAGGTTTATTCCTCTCGTGACAAATCGGGTTTTCCTCTTCTTACCTTTCCTTATTTATTTCACGCGATGCGATAAAAAATTTATGGCCAATAAAACAACAGTGAAAATATGTGATAAAACCATTTTTTCTTTTTCTTTATTTGAAACGCATCGCACAATGTGCGAATTATTATTATATTTTTATTTTCACTCACTGTTTGATTATTATTGTGAGGGGAAGAAAAGTAGACAATTGTTTCATCATCATAATTGTGAAAAATTAATAACAAGTAATTTGTTAAAAAATAAAATTGTAATATCAATTAACACTTATTATTTATGGTTACTTTTTCTCATGTAATTGGATTTTATATCTGTTGGGAAAATTAATAAATAAATTAGTCTGGTAAAAAACATTACCGATGAGAAGTTGGCCACGACTTTCCAGCCACGGATTTTGGCGCCTCCACCATCGCCCGATTTTCAATGACTAATAAATTATTATCAATTGGCTGAAACCACAACATATTTTTGGCACAATTGAATTCCTGAACAGCTAGGAAAAAAATACAAATAATCTATTTACAGTTTACGTTAAAATTTTCCGATAAAAAGAATTTTTCAGACGACATGTTTAAAAAAAATCATAACTTCTGTTTGGACAAGGAAACCCTGAAATTTCTCATCAAATATGAACTAAGCGCACTCTAATTAACTATATTAAGAAATTTATTTTTAGTGGCACTCAAAAATTACGACTTGGTATGACTTTGAAAGTGACATATATTCCCAGCCACGGATCGGACGAAATGTTTAAAAAAATCATAACTTCTGTTTGGACAAGGAAACCCTAAAATTACTCATTAAATATGAACTAAGCACACTCTAATTAGCAATATTAAGCAATTTATTTATAGTGGCACTCATAAATTACGACTTGGTATGACTTTAAATCTGGCATATATTCCCAGCCACGGGTCGAACGAAATGTTTAAAAAAATCATATCTTCTGTTTGCACAAGGAAACACTAAAATTTCTCATCAAATATAAACTAAGCACACTCTAATTAACAATTTTAAGCAATTTATTTTTAGTGGCACTCAAAAATTACGACTTGGTATGACTTTGAAAGTGACATATATTCCCAGCCACGGATCGGACGAAATGTTTAAAAAAATCATAACTTCTGTTTGGACAAGGAAACCCTAAAATTTCTCATCAAATATGAACTAAGCACACTCTAATTAACAATATCAAGCACTTTATTTATAGTGGCACTCATAAATTACGACTTGGTATGACTTTAAATCTGGCATATATTCCCAGCCACGGATCGAACGAAATATTTAAAAAAATCATAACTTCTGTTTGGACAAGGAAACCCTAAAATTTCTCATCAAATATAAACTAAGCACACTCCAATTAACAATTTTAAGCAATTTATTTTTAGTAGCACTCAAAAATTACGACTTGGTATGACTTTGAAAGTGACATATATTCCCAGCCACGGATCGGACGAAATGTTTAAAAAAATCATAACTTCTGTTTGGACAAGGAAACCCTAAAATTTCTCATCAAATATGAACTAAGCACACTCTAATTAACAATATCAAGCACTTTATTTATAGTGGCACTCATAAATTACGACTTGGTATGACTTTAAATCTGGCATATATTCCCAGCCACGGATCGAACGAAATATTTAAAAAAATCATAACTTCTGTTTGGACAAGGAAACCCTAAAATTTCTCATCAAATATAAACTAAGCACACTCCAATTAACAATTTTAAGCAATTTATTTTTAGTAGCACTCAAAAATTACGACTTGGTATGACTTTGAAAGTGACATATATTCCCAGCCACGGATCGGACGAAATGTTTAAAAAAATCATAACTTCTGTTTGAACAAGGAAACCCTAAAATTTCTCATCAAATATGAACTAAGCACACTCTAATTAACAATATTAAGCAATTTCTTTATAGTGGCACTCATAAATTACGACTAGGTATGACTTTAAATCTGACATATATTCCCAGCCACGGATCAGACGGAATGTTTAAAAAAATCATAACTTCTGTTTGGACAAGGAAACCCTAAAATTTCTCATCAAATATGAACTAAGCACACTCTAATTAACAATATTAAGCACTTTATTTATAGTGGCACTCATAAATTACGACTTGGTATGACTTTAAATCTGGCATATATTCCCAGCCACGGATCGAACGAAATATTTAAAAAAATCATAACTTCTGTTTTGACAAGGAAACCCTAAAATTTCTCATCAAATATAAACTAAGCACACTCTAATTAACAATTTTAAGCAATTTATTTTTAGTGGCACTCAAAAATTACGACTTGGTATGACTTTGAAAGTGACATATATTCCCAGCCACGGATCAGACGAAATGTTTAAAAGAATCATAACTTCTGTTTGGACAAGGAAACCCTAATATTTCTCATCAAATATGAACTAAGCACACTCTAATTAACAATATTAAGCAATTTCTTTATAGTGGCACTCATAAATTACGACTTGGTATGACTTTAAATCTGACATATATTCCCAGCCACGGGTCGGACGGAATGTTTAAAAAAATCATAACTTCTGTTTGGACAAGGAAACCCTAAAATTTCTCATCAAATATGAACTAGGCACACTCTAATTAACAATATTAAGCACTTTATTTATAGTGGCACTCATAAATTATGACTTGGTATGACTTTAAATCTGGCATATATTCCCAGCCACGGATCGAACGAAATATTTAAAAAAATCATAACTTCTGTTTGGACAAGGAAACCCTAAACTTTCTCATCAAATATAAACTAAGCACACTCTAATTAACAATTTTAAGCAATTTATTTTTAGTGGCACTCAAAAATTACGACTTGGTATGACTTTGAAAGTGACATATATTCCCAGCCACGGATCGGACGAAATGTTTAAAAAAATCATAACTTCTGGTGGACAAGGAAACCCTAAAATTTCTCATCAAATATGAACTAAGCACACTCTAATTAGCAATATTAAGCAATTTCTTTATAGTGGCACTCATAAATTACGACTTGGTATGACTTTAAATCTGACATATATTCCCAGCCAAGGATCGGACGGAATGATTAAAAAAATCATAACTTCTGTTTGGACAAGGAAATCCTAAAAATTCTCATCAAATATGAACTAAGTACACTCTAATTAACAATATTAGGCAATTGTAAAGTGACATATATTCCCAGCCACGGATCGGACGAAATGTTTAAAAAAAACACAACTAATGTTTGGACAAGGAAACCATAAAAATTCTTATCGGATGTGAACTAAGCACACTCCAGTTATCAATATTGAATAATTTGTTGGTGTGTATATTTTATTGTGTTTCGATCTTGTTAGATCTCTTCAGTGCGATAAATCCAATTAAAGGAAATCGCAGACACGCGCTTTTTAAAAATTATTATACTATTTACTTAGTAAAATAATTTCAAAAAAGCAGATTTAGGTTTTTTGAATAGATATACTGGGTATTTCATAATTTGGAGTGTCGCCTTGGGAATTTCGCTTATTATAAGAAATAGATTGCCAGTAAAGTGTTGCTGATTTTTTTGCTGATTACTATTCCGATAAAAGGTACGAGGTAACTCTTAGCTTTAATTATTCTAAGGAAAGTCAACTATTTGATGTATTTAATGCAACCACGAAAGTGAGAAAATATTTAATTGCAATCTAGAGACAAGAATGTGTTACTCTTCATCAAATTAAGAAGATAAATCTAATATAAACTAACCAACACTGCAAACTTCACAAAGGTAATTTGAATTTGTAATTTTTATAAATATACAAGAGTTGTGATAAAAATAGCCACAGTTTCGACACATGGTTTCGTTAGTATTGCCGCCACATTTTCTACAATTATTTTTGGTCATTGTTGACGAATTAATTATTACTGACTTTAAGTACTTTCGATAAATTTCAGGATTAAAATTGTGAGATATTGTAATATTGCGGATTATACATTCTGCATAATATATAATAAATATTCCGCAATTCCAACATCAGTTTGTGTTGGGTATGTGATTTTAGACAGAGGGATACGGTTAGAGACAATATTTTTAATCTTATGCCAGTACAAATTTCTATAATGACTTTTGGTTGAATTGGGATCAAAAAACTGAAGTCCTTCTGGATTTGTGTAAATCAACATCCAGTGATTATTTTCGAAAACCGGCATGATAAAATTAGTATTTCGTACTTGATTACTTTGCTTCAATATTGAGCTGGCTTCGTGTTCTAAAAAAACGTGTATGGATGGATTGTGTGACGAAAATATTTTTAATATATAATCTATTATAAAGTTGTCTAACCAGAAGAGATTAACTGCATCTGATGCCGAATATATGACACATTTCGCTTAATCATTGAGTATACTTTTTTTTTAGATAAATCAGAATCGTCATTGTATAGAAAAGTACTGGCCGTTTTAATTATTGGATTTGAAAATTTTATCGTCACTATAAAACGATCTGAAATTTTTCCCACGAAAAACTCGGCCAGATCATCAATTGTTTTGGCCATTATAAACAAATTTTAAAAAAATGCTTGTAAATGAACTTAATTCAAAATATATCTGATAAGGCAATCAATAATAAACTCATGCAATAAACAAAGAAAAATACTTAACTTAATAAGAGAATTCTTGTAGCAATATCTGGCACTAGATTAAAATCGATGTGATCAATCTAACGATTACAACAAGAATGAATTCGTTTTCATTAAATTACTCAAACTGGCTAACGTACACTTTGCCTCTTATAAATGAATAATGTTGTAATAAATGTGCATGCACATCAAAATCCGAAAAAAAATTGATAAATATCGCCTCATTAAGTGATCCAATTCAATTCTGTGTATTATTTTATCATTAATAATATCCTTTTCAAGTGGGCCTCTTGAATACCGTATTTTTTTCTATTTTCTGGTAACATTCCGAATACTTTTCCATTATATAATAAACCTCCAATTTTACACAAGAGTGTTTAGTAAAAAATAATATAAATAATATATAAATTCCTATAACTTAGAGTCTATCTACTCTTATCATTTTTCATTTTTTACACGAACTAATTTAAAGTCGGGATTATGGTGAGTTTTCACTATGGGAATCTCGGCTACTATAACAGCTATAGAAACTTGACTTATTTAAAAAACAAAATAATAGAAACGGTTAGCAAAGTAGTGCAGTTTAACGAGGAGAATAAAAATACTCTTGTAAAATGTTTCCTGTTCAAACAGAAGCTAAGATTTTTTTCTTTAATTTCATCCGATCTTTTAAAGTCATGCCAAGTCGTAATTTATGAGTGCCACTAACATTAAATTGCTTAAAATTGTTCATTAGAGTGTGCTTAGTTCATATTTGATGAGAAATTTTAGGGTTTCCTTGTCCAAACAGAAGTTATAATATTTTTAAACATTTCGTCCGATCCGTGGCTGAGAATATATGTCACTTTCAAAGTCATATCAAGTCGTAATTTTTGAGTGCCACTAAAAATAAATTGCTTAAAATTGTTAATTAGAGTGTGCTTAGTTTATATTTGATGAGAAATTTTAGGGTTTCCTTGTCCAAACAGAAGTTATGATTTTTTTAAATATTTCGTTCGATCCGTGGCTGGGAATATATGCCAGATTTAAAGTCATACCAAGTCGTAATTTATGAGTGCCACTATAAATAAAGTGCTTAATATTGTTAATTAGAGTGTGCTTAGTTCATATTTGATGAGAAATTTTAGGGTTTCCTTGTCCAAACAGAAGTTATGATTTTTTTAAACATTCCGTCCGATCCGTGGCTGGGAATATATGTCAGATTTAAAGTCATACCAAGTCGTAATTTATGAGTGCCACTATAAATAAATTGCTCAATATTGTTAATTAGAGTGTGCTTAGTTCATATTTGATGAGAAATTTTAGGGTTTTTTTGTCCAAACAGAAGTTATGATTTTTTTAAACATTTCGTCCGATCCGTGGCTGGGAATATATGTATGTCACTTTCAAAGTCATACCAAGTCGTAATTTTTGAGTGCCACTAAAAATAAATTGCTTAAAATTGTTAATTAGAGTGTGCCTAGTTTATATTTGATGAGAAATTTTAGGGTTTCCTTGTCCAAACAGAAGTTATGATTTTTTTAAATATTTCGTTCGATCCGTGGCTGGGAATATATGCCAGATTTAAAGTCATACCAAGTCGTAATTTATGAGTGCCACTATAAATAAAGTGCTTAATATTGTTAATTAGAGTGTGCTTAGTTCATATTTGATGAGAAATTTTAGGGTTTCCTTGTCCAAACAGAAGTTATGATTTTTTTAAACATTTCGTCCGATCCGTGGATGGGAATATATGTCACTTTCAAAGTCATACCAAGTCGTAATTTTTGAGTGCCACTAAAAATAAATTGCTTAAAATTGTTAATTAGAGTGTGCTTAGTTTATATTTGATGAGAAATTTCAGGGTTTCCTTGTCCAAACAGAAGTTATGATTTTTTTAAATATTTCGTTCGATCCGTGGCTGGGAATATATGCCAGATTTAAAGTCATACCAAGTCGTAATTTATGAGTGCCACTATAAATAAAGTGCTTAATATTGTTAATTAGAGAGTGCTTAGTTCATATTTGATGAGAAATTTTAGGGTTTCCTTGCCGAAACAGAAGTTATGATTTTTTTAAACATTCCGTCCGATCCGTGGCTGGGAATATATGTCAGATTTAAAGTCATACCAAGTCGTAATTTATGAGTGCCACTATAAAGAAATTGCTTAATATTGTTAATTAGAGTGTGCTTAGTTCATATTTTATGAGAAATTTTAGGGTTTCGTTGTACAAACAGAAGTTATGATTTATTAAACATTCCGTCCGATCCGTGGCTGGGAATATATGTCACTTTCAAAGCCATACCAAGTCGTAATTTTTGAGTGCCACTAAAAATAAATTGCTTAATATTGTTAATTAGAGTGTGCTTAGTTCATATTTGATGAGAAATTTCAGGGTTTCCTTGTCCAAACAGAAGTTATGATTTTTTTAAACATTTCGTCCGATCCGTGGCTGGGAATATATGTCACTTTCAAAGTCATACCAAGTCGTAATTTTTGAGTGCCACTAAAAATAAATTGCTTAAAATTGTTAATTAGAGTGTGCTTAGTTTATATTTGATGAGAAATTTTAGGGTTTCCTTGTCCAAACAGAAGTTATGATTTTTTTAAATATTTCGTTCGATCCGTGGCTGGGAATATATGCCAGATTTAAAGTCATACCAAGTCGTAATTTATGAGTGCCACTATAAATAAAGTGCTTAATATTGTTAATTAGAGAGTGCTTAGTTCATATTTGATGAGAAATTTTAGGGTTTCCTTGCCGAAACAGAAGTTATGATTTTTTTAAACATTCCGTCCGATCCGTGGCTGGGAATATATGTCAGATTTAAAGTCATACCAAGTCGTAATTTATGAGTGCCACTATAAAGAAATTGCTTAATATTGTTAATTAGAGTGTGCTTAGTTCATATTTTATGAGAAATTTTAGGGTTTCGTTGTACAAACAGAAGTTATGATTTATTAAACATTCCGTCCGATCCGTGGCTGGGAATATATGTCACTTTCAAAGCCATACCAAGTCGTAATTTTTGAGTGCCACTAAAAATAAATTGCTTAATATTGTTAATTAGAGTGTGCTTAGTTCATATTTGATGAGAAATTTCAGGGTTTCCTTGTCCAAACAGAAGTTATGATTTTTTTAAACATTTCGTCCGATCCGTGGCTGGGAATATATGTCACTTTCAAAGTCATACCAAGTCGTAATTTTTGAGTGCCACTAAAAATAAATTGCTTAAAATTGTTAATTAGAGTGTGCTTAGTTTATATTTGATGAGAAATTTTAGGGTTTCCTTGTCCAAACAGAAGTTATGATTTTTTTAAATATTTCGTTCGATCCGTGGCTGGGAATATATGCCAGATTTAAAGTCATACCAAGTCGTAATTTATGAGTGCCACTATAAATAAAGTGCTTACTATTGTTAATTAGTGTGTGCTTAGTTTATATTTGATGAGAAATTTTAGGGTTTCCTTGTCCAAACAGAAGTTATGATTTTTTTAAATATTTCGTTCGATCCGTGGCTGGGAATATATGCCAGATTTAAAGTCATACCATGTCGTAATTTATGAGTGCCACTATAAATAAAGTGCTTAATATTGTTAATTAGAGTGTGCTTAGTTCATATTTGATGAGAAATTTTAGGGTTTCCTTGTCCAAACAGAAGTTATGATTTTTTTAAACATTTCGTCCGATCCGTGGCTGGGAATATATGTCAGATTTAAAGTCATACCAAGTCGTAATTTATGAGTGCCACTATAAAGAAATTGCTTAATATTGTTAATTAGAGTGTGCTTAGTTCATATTTGATGAGAAATTTTAGGGTTTCCTTGTCCAAACAGAAGTTATGATTTTTTAAACATTTCGTCCGATCCGTGGCTGGGAATATATGTCACTTTCAAAGTCATACCAAGTCGTAATTTTTGAGTGCCACTAAAAATAAATTGCTAAAAATTGTTAATTAGAGTGTGCTTAGTTTATATTTGATGAGAAATTTTAGGGTTTCCTTGTCCAAACAGAAGTTATGATTTTTTAAAATATTTCGTTCGATCCGTGGCTGGGAATATATGCCAGATTTAAAGTCATACCAAGTCGTAATTTATGAGTGCCACTATAAATAAAGTGCTTAATATTGTTAATTAGAGTGTGCTTAGTTCATATTTGATGAGAAATTTTAGGGTTTCCTTGTCCAAACAGAAGTTATGATTTTTTTAAACATTTCGTCCGATCCGTTGCTGGGAATATATGTCACTTTCAAAGTCATACCAAGTCGTAATTTTTGAGTGCCACTAAAAATAAATTTCTTAATATAGTTAATTAGAGTGTGCTTAGTTCATATTTGATGAGAAATTTCAGGGTTTCCTTGTCCAAACAGAAGTTATGATTTTTTTTAAACATGTCGTCTGAAAAATTCATTTTATCGGAAAATTTTAACGTAAACTGTAAATAGATTATTTGTATTTTTTTCCTAGCTGTTCAGGAATTCAATTGTGCCAAAAATATGTTGTGGTTTCAGCAAATTGATAATAATTTATTATTCATTGAAAATCGGGCGATGGTGGAGGCGCAAAAATCCGTGGCTGGAAAGTCGTGGCCAACTTCTCATCGGTAAAAACATTTAGATCCATTTGCACCCCGACCGATTAGCTTTAATCACCCTCTAATCATTGATTAAACCTCTGATAAGTCAAATTTCTAGAACATAAGAATGTTATAAATTTGTAAGATATCCTAAACATGTCTATTCTAGCAATATGCAATTATGCAAACTATTTGTAAACACAATTGTTGTGTTTTTAAAAAGTATTAATCACTGATTAAATTAATCGACTTGGATGCAAACCGGCAATAATATGCTCACTTGCAGTCTGATTAATATTATGATTTTATTTATTTATTTATTTACGGAAAAATCCATTTTTGTAATAAAATTGCAAAAAATGATGTCCTGTTCATATAACTTAATTATCATTGGTCATAAACAAAATTATATAGACAAACAATTAAATATCTCTAAAGTTTTTTATAATTTTATTTAATTATTCTTTCAATTATCAAAAAGTCTACGCCAATGAATGGCAATAATAAGATGTATGTTTGACATTCAGCAACTACACACAAAGAGGTAAAGACAAAAACATAATTTATGTTAGGACACAATTGATGATTAATATTTTAATTGAATGCAATCAACAAACTGCACTTGAACAGCAAAGAATGTTAGTCTAGGCTCTTCTTGAATGCCTCGTGGTCTAAAATCCTCTTTGCTATTAAAAACAAATTATTAACTGTTTAAGTGTTGTAGGCGTTCACTTTGTGGTACATCTTAAATGCACTTGTAAATTAAACACATTTTACTTTGTTTAACCACTACATTTTTTACTTAATTTATAACTATAGTTTCGAATATCTAGTAGTTATTATCAAACTAAAAAGGTTTTAGTTTGATAATGACTACTAGATAGTCGAAACTATAGACACAAATTAAGTGCAAAATATAATGGTTAAACAAAGTGAAAAGTGTTTTATTCACACACAAATTATTAAATTATTTAAGTTTGACCATACTGTCACATTGCAAACAATTGCAAACAATTTAAATTTGAACCGAAAGCAGTGTAGGCAATTATCAAACAAAAATAGAAGTAGATTTACAGTGCGAAGAAAAAAAAGAAGAAGTCATCCTAGAAAATGCAATGAAAGCGGCGTGAGAGTGGTTAAAATAATTCTATCGAAAGATCCTTATACGACAACATCCAATTAAAAGTAAATTACAAGCTTAAGGATTATTTAATACGAGGGGTGATCAAAACGTAAGGTTACTAAGTATACAAGTTCCATTGTAGGCTTTGTAACCTCACTTTTTGATCACCTCTCGTATCTTAACAAAAACAATTAAGCGTATATTGAATGCACTGGATTTCTGTGCAAGGCATGAAGATATAAAACTTTACTTTCAAATTAAAACTCAGAGGCTCGTTTAGAATGGGCTCACTGTTATCTGCAGTGAACTTTAAATTATTCGGAAATCGAAATGTTTTACAGTTAAATTCAAGTTTAATGCGTTTGGATCTGATATTTTACATGCTCTGTTAATATAAGTTGACACCCTAGGTTTACATTACCCACAATAAAACATTGAGGTGTATCTGTCATGGTTTGGGGTTTCTTTCCCAGGCTTTCATGCACCCAGTCGAATTCAAAGCATTATTATGGATAGGTTTATGTGTCAGGATATATTGAAAGATGGGTATCCTTCCCTATGTGCAGGATAATATGCCACTATGGTAAGTTTATGTGCCAGGATATATTAAAAGACGGGTATTCTTCCCTATATGCAGGATAATATGCCACTACGATCTTTGTTGCAACATAACAACGTCTTCAAATTCACGTCCAAATTAGTGAAGCAGTTAAATCCTATTTTAAAATTAGTTCAAACTTTATTTAACACTTTCAACCCAAATTCGATCGAGTATTTGTGGTACCACATGAAAAGAAATCTTAGAGATCAATAAAAAAAACGAATAAAACGGATTAGAGTAAGAATGGAATAGTGTTGATAGTGCCCACATTAATAAACGTTTTCATTGAATGTCAAGAACATGCCAGGAAGAAATTAACAATACCTGATACCCTACTAAATGCTAAGCACATAATTGAGAAAAAATCATCTAATTTTTGACAATTATTGTTAAAATAAATATGTTTTTTAGTTATGTCTATGTATTTTTGTTTAAGTAATTTATACATTTTTAATAATAATAAACAAGTAAATCTAAATATTAAAACACTATGAACTCGTTTTCTTAACATTTTGCAACATAGTTTCATTCGAATGTTTATTTATATCAAGTGTAAATGCCCTTAAAATATATCGAAGAAAATATAATTGTCTATATACTTTTGCCCATTACTGTACGTTGAAATAAAGTCTAGACAAACACAATTAATAAAAAAAAAAAAGAAAACAATGTGGTTTAAAATAAAAGCCAAAGCTTTTTAAAATACTAAAATGTATTTAAATTATTATATTTTAAAATTATTACTTTTTTTCAAAAGATTTAAATGCATATACGAACATTGTTTAATAATATATGCGTTCCCTTCGTGTAATAATGTAAATATTTATTACCTCTTCATATAAATAAATTTACATTCGTATAATTCTGTAGCTTCGAGCTAAACAAGCCATTGTCGAAAATTCCGCATTTTGGAAAATCGCATGGAACTTTTGTTTTATTATTTTCATTCTAAATGACATAAGGTAGAAGTTGTATCTTTTTAATTTGGTTTATATATGTTTGCATAGAATCTAATTATGTATATCATGTTTTAAACAAAACTTTTACTTAAAAAAAGAATTACTTTGGCCTTTTTAGCTTCAAGCCACAGAGTTATAACAGAAAAGGGATGATAATAATATTCACTCACAATTAATAAGTGATTAATTGTTATTTAAACATTTAAACTATATATTCACAGTATGAAAATGGCTTGGCAATTTATAGAATATTTTAAACTCCGTAGGATAATTACTAATAGTATCTACATGGTATTTTTAAGGAAAACGTAAAATGCGTCTAATTTTCCCGGCGCATCCATCAAAATGATTGGAAATAATTTTATATTTTCTAACAAATATCTGCGAGTAAACACTAAAATTTATTATACATTTAATTAATTGAGGTTAATATTATTTATTAAGCGACTATATTGACAATCAACAAGAATATTGTAAAATACTTGTTAATTGATGAGGCACTTCAAAATTCATATTCACTTTATTTATTAAATTAAATAAAAATATATATTTTAAAAGTTTAGTGTATTTATTTGTAAGATTTGCCATGAAAATCGATTGCTTCAGTTAGTGAATAAACTGTGTATATTTATTTTAAATTAAAATAGGTTGGTATGTTTCTGATGAAGTAAAATTTCGTTTTTAAAGAAGCCTAAAAATTTGGATTTAACAGCGGATAATCCTAGTTTTGATGATATTCTAAACTCGAATATTTACTTTATGTTTGAATAAAGGAAAGGAAACACTCGTTACATTCTGCAAATTGAACGGTTTTATAAAGTTAACGAATACCTGAAAATTTACAGTGTATCTGTACCAGGTGGGCAAATAAGCGAGGTAAGCGGCTGTATCTCAGAAACTAACGATCGTAGAGAGTTACGGTAAAAAAATTTACGGGTAAAGTGGGCAAGGGAAAATGCTGGAAATTATTTTCAAGTTTCCAAGATGGCTGCCAGTGGGCGTTTCCACCATCTTGAATTACATAATGTTACGTTTCTCGCGATTTTCCCCAATAAATATAACAAAAAAGTATTTGCGTTTTAATGTTAACTTAAAGTGGAACAATTTTCGTAAAAACAATATTTCTCTATCTTTTGAAATAAAGTGGTGGAGGGTATTTGAATGTTGTTTTAAATAAATGCCTGTAACTTCGAAACGGCTTAATGGATTTGAATAAATTTGGTATCATTGAAACGAGCATTTCTTGGGCTTTTAGGTTTCTTGTAATTATGACAGTTGTGACCTACACGGCCGCCGATAGAGGGCGTTATTCGATATTATAACCAAAATATTGGATTTTCTCAAAAAATGTAAATGCGATAATATGATTTTTTTTAGACTAGAAAATAGACAAATGACCAACCAATAAGCCTGCGCAAACCGCATCTTAATATCTAATAATAATAACAATAATCTTAATAATAAAGATATTAATATGCGGTTTGCGCAGGCTTATTGGTTGGTCATTTGTCTATTTTCTAGTCTAAAAAAAGTCATATCTTTGCGTTTGAATTATTTGAGAAAATCCAATATTTTGGTTATAATATCGAATAACGCCCTCTATCGGCGGCCGTGTAGGTCACAACTGTCATGATTACGAGAAACCTAAAAGGCCAAGAAATGCTCTTTTCAATGATACCAAATTTATCCAAATCCATTAAGCCGTTTCAAAGTTACAGGCATTTATTTAAAACAACATTTGAATACCCCCCACCACTTTATTTCGAAAGATAGAGAAACATTGTTTTTACAAAAAATGTTCCACTTTAGGTTAGCATTAAAACGCAAATACTTTTCTGTTGCATTCATTGGGGAAAATCGCGAGAAACGTAACTGTATGTAATTCAAGATGGTGGAAACGCCCACTGGCAGCCATCTTGGAAACTTGAAAATAATTTCCAGCATTTTCCCTTGCCCACTTTACCTATACATTTTTTTCCCGTAACTCTCTACGATCATTAGTTTCTGAGATACAGCCGCTTACCTCGCTTAGTTGCCCATCCGGTACATATATACTTAGAAGAACAATTCTCTGTGTGTCTTATTCTAGGAGTTAACAAATGGATGTTTAAATAGCTGATTTTATTAATGTTGTTTCTCTAAAACAGTGGTAATTTCTAGTTCATTTTTTAAAGTTATATATCATCAATTATTTTTCTAACTAAATAATTATTTTCTCGAGTCGTTTCCTCTTACGTAATTATTTCTTGTATTACTTTAAAATGTTACATTAAATTAGCAATAGAAGCATAATGCACTCTTTTTAAACATGGTCTATTAGTGGACAGTTTTTGGTGGCGTATGTCTATTAATAATTCAGTTTTTATATTATTTTTAATTTTCCAAATTTGAAAATTTATTTTATAAAATATTTTCAATAGTTCACTTAATTTAATAATATTCATGGATAAAATGTCTTTTGATACATAAATTATAATAATAATAATATTTACTGCCCAACAAGATAACCCAATTACAAAGTAATATTACACAAAAATAAATTCCTAAAATAATACATATAAAATGAACAAAACTATGATTGTTTTAAGTAAAACTTAGAAAGTATATCTTGGATTTATGATTAAAATTCATTAAATACATAGTAAATCCAAAGAAAATACTGTAAAGGGTACCGCATTTTCAAGTAAAGTACCATTTTTATAAATGAAATATTTTTTTTATTTACATGGCTCTTTTTTAAATACAATATCCTGACGATATTTTTGAAAAGCTTATTAAAAATGCAATCGACTAAAGTCAAGATAAACAATGATTTGTATTTAAAATAACACAACTTTATCTAGTCCCACTGAGCAAACACACTGAAGTAATGTTTCATCAACATTAATACAACGTTTAATGTTGTTACAATGTTGATATAACGTTATTTATTTGTTTTTGCTCAGTAGGATATCTTATATTGGTTTAACTTAAGATAAAATCTGATATGATCAGCATATTCTACTCAAAAAGTATCATAAGAACGTTTGTACCATATGTCAATATCTTTTTAAATAAATAAGTTATTTCAACATTTCAAAATAGCCAAGTTTTGAGTTTTCACGTATAAGTCGAAAACAATTGAAGATAGACACATTTTGATTAGGCACGTGAAATATGCTCTAAAAAGAGCTCTAGAAGTATATATTAGTCTGTCATTCACGTGTATGGTACTTTATTTAAAGAAACTATTAAAAATGCTGCGCCCTCTACACAAATTTAACTTCTTATTATCAGAAAGTATATGTTGTTTTATTTTTGTTTTTAGCCCATTAAGCACCACTGGTGCAACAACGCAACATTTTTATATTATTTTTAAATTACTAACTAAATAATATAATTTGATACATTATATTATTTGACCTGACTTGAGAATGTGTGAAGAAAAACGTAAATATTTTGTTATTCAAATATTTCGATATTACTTATTTTTAAAGTGTAATTATAAATTTACAATATTTTAGTGTTTTATACGCGTGGCGCATGAAGTAAAATTTCGAGTTTAGAAAAGCCTGAAAATTAGGTTGGCTAAGGCTTTTCTAAACTCGAAATTTTACTTCATGCTTAATCTGGGAGTGGAAACACTAGTTCGAACTTTGAATTGAACTCTTTTTATAAAATCGACGGATGCCTGAAAATGTACAGCGTATGCATTATGTATATTTAATGTTCATTAAAATCATAAAAATAAGTGCAGAATTTTAACTAATAACACCTGGGTTAACTAATGACACCTTTATATAATAGATATATTTTCTTAATAAATCTTTACTGTGTTGAACAATTTGAAACTAGCAATTTATTAATGTCTTATTTTAATTTTCATCTCCTTAAAATTTATTGAATCACTCACAATTAGAAGAAAATAGTATTTATAGATTCCTAGAACATCAAAATGAACGTGGGAAATTTTATTCTAATTATTCAATTTTCCAAAAAATTCAACTAAATATTCGTGAGAAAATATTTTATTATTTTAAAAAGAATCAAAAATGTTTATAATCGATCACAATTTATTCATCTCACGAATAATTGTTTACAGATTAACTAAATTCAATTATCAGTGAGAAATAATTTAAAATTTTAATTTCACTCAGAAATTAATTCATAATACAGAAATTATTTTGTTATTTATAATTTTTTTTAAAATCTTAATTATAAGTTGTTAGCTGTAACATATTTACTTACTTTACTGAAATAAAATACTTTTAATCTTTCTTCACAACTGTATTCTTTACCAGATGCACATTTTGGACACAAAGTGACCAGAATCAATAGTTTGATACAGTATTAAACCATTGATAATTTTCACTGTGTCCGAAATGTACATCTGGTAAAGAATGCATTTGGAGAAGAAACTTTAAAACTGTTTCATTTTAAGTTATTATCATCTTTACGTAACTCACCCAAATTCATATTTATAAAATGTTTGATAATTTAATCATTTTATAAATATCTCACAACTCAGAAGGTATAATAAATATTTTTTTTTATAATTGCATTGTTTACCAGAAATGATTCAGCAACATCTAATAATGAACTTTTACTCGTTAGCCTTAGTGAGCGATTTCAATGCCAGCCAGGTTACGACATCTATGGTCTACACTGTGCACTAACCTTGTACAAACTACACAGTAATATTCATTCACACTTGAGATAATTCTGTAATTGAAGTTCAAGCAAATGTCCAGCAGTTATAAACACTGATTAAAATAATAACTAATCAAAATATTGAATTGTGTGCATTTCAAGGTAAATTGTATGTATGTTCCATTAACAAATGAAAAATACTTACCCCTGCATAATAAATGATTAATTATTTGATTACATAAATGTCATATTTTCAATAATTGGGAAAGAAATATTGTAATATGCTTCGGACAGGGATCAAACCTAGATTTAAAATCTATATAAAAACTGTACTGTTTTGTGCAATGTATGAAATCTGGTGTTGAATTTAAATTAAAGACACTTGGTTTGTTTCACTTATTTCTTATTAATTACATTATTCCTTGAAAATGTGTTTATTTTTTATTTATTTATTTCCCAACAGATATATTCAATTACAGGAAAACATTGTATTAATAAGTTAAAAAATGATTCAAATAAAATATAGCATGCAAGAAACAACAATTAAATCTAACATTAAATAGTGGCAGAATAAGAATATGGTACAACCAGATACAAAAAAAGGAATTAAACAAACTGTGAAATATTCCTTTGATAGGGTGGTACGAGAATCTATAAAAATATCAGCTAAGAAGTGGACATCATTGTAGATTCTGATCATTGAATTTAATGGTGAATTGAAATGGGAAACAGAATTGATCTTCGATATGTAAAATAATAAAAATGACAATAAGTCGAAAATAGTTGGAAAAATAGTCAATTCTAATTCAATATTAGTTAAAATGTTTAATCAAGTGATCAATGACAATCAAATTAATGTTATATGAAGTCTAGTTACATTATAATAAATCATAATTTTAAACGTACTTCTTATTTGAACATTTTAAATCATATCAATAAATGTGCCTAAAGTAATTGAACAATTAATCAATGAAAAATAATTTATTTTAAATGTAATACCTTTGATACCTTTGGCACCTAAAAGGTGCCGGCAAATGCAAATTTTAAGACTCTCAAATTTTACTTTATGTTTAATCTAGGAGTGAAATCACTAATCAAAAGTTTCAAATGGAACTCTTTCATAAAAATAACGAATGCCTTAACATTTACATATTATGCATCGGGATATGTTTACTTAAAAGAAAAATTCCCTTTATGTACGTGTACCATTCATAGCCAATTCAGTTTATATAATTGTTAATGGTCACGTTTATAAATTTTACAAATGGTTATTTTGTCTAAACAAAAACATATAGAATGATTAATTTATGTAGACCTAACTATTGCCGAAAATAATGAACTTCTTTAGCATAAATAGTATTCTATAGATTATTAATTATGTATTATACATTCAATTAATAATATTAAGGTTAAAACATAAATATATACTATCATCTAAATAAAATTAAATTTGAATATAAAAAACGTTTAATCAGATCCTAACACAAGATCTAAATTATATTGACCTTTCATTTAATTACATCTACATTCAGATTTGGGTTACTATAATAATCGATTTTCAATATCGATATTGTTGCCACACATTCGAACCATTTTTTTCCAAAGACACACCTGCGCATAAATAATTTTGAGACTCGTTTTACAACTCAATTCGATTCTGTTGGCGCATTCGAGCGTTTTCATGTTGTTTGAGTGGCCTACACTTAAACATGATAAATGTAAAGCTTGTTGCTACTATAAAGATTGTTGAATTCACGTGTGAACTTTATTTTATTTATTTCTTGGCTGAGGATTTTGTTGAAATGTTATCAATGTTTTCGGAAGAAATTAGACTGAATTAGGTGCAATAAACAAAACAGAAAGATTTAGTTTAATAATTTACTTACTATAGCTGAATTTATTTCGAAATAGGAACACATTTTATTTACCTGCAACGTAGTTTATTTAAATCTAAAATCATCATTTTGTAAATATATTTTCATTTAAACAAAGCTCATTCAATATTTGTAAATATACAGGGAATTTATCTTTTAAGTATACACTGTAAATGTTCTAGCATTCATTAGTTTTGTAAAAAAAAACAATTTTAAGACTCTGACGAGTGTGTCCATTCCTTTGTTGAGCATTTCGACTTTTTGAACAATAAAATTGACAGCATTAAGTTATACAGAGAGTTTTATGTAACACCGAACATTTTTTAATTATACATATGTATACGTCGTACATTTTCCGACGTTCGGTTTATTAAAAGAATTTAATTTGAAGCATTAAACGAGTGTTTTCCACTCCCAGGCTAAGCATGAAGTAAAATTTCGAGTTTAGAAAAGCCTGAAAATTTGGTTTGGTCGCGTAGCGCGAAGCGCGGAGCGGCCAAACCAAATTTTCAGGCTTTTCTAAACTCGAAATTTTACTTCATGCGCCACCGGTACACAACACTGATTCAATATAAAGTTTAGCGGTGTGTTTTAAACTTCGTAATATGTCAGTGTTTTGTACCGGTGGCGCATGAAGTAAAATTTCGTGTTTAGAAAAGCCTGAAAATTTGGTTTGGCCGCTTCGCGCTATGCGACCAACCCAATTTTCAGGCTTTTCTAAACTCGAAATTTTACTTCATGCTTAGCCTGGGAGTGGAAAACACTCGTTTAAAGCTTTAAACTAAATTCTTTTGACAAACCGAGCATCGGAAAATGTACGACGTATGCATATGTATACTTAAAAGAAAAATTCTCTTTATGAAAATGTTCGGTGTTACATAAAACTCTCTGTATATGTTATTAGTGTGCATTGATAATCTGATGATTTAAACGTAAAAATTATCACAAAACAATTGAAAAAATTACATGTTTGTCAAAAATATTTTTAACCTAATACCAAAATTTGTATAGGAATCTTTATGATAAGTAAAATATAAAATTTTGAACAAAGTCTGCATCTTTAGATGATTGCAATCAATTGATTTGTATTAATATATTTAACCTCCGTTAATAATATTAAATAAATGAATAATAAAACCTTTCAATTTTTGCTTTGAAATACTCGTGAAAGTGATACAAATTATACGAAATTTAATGTCATCAAATAATACTAAAATATTAATTTGATGATTTGAACGTAAAAATTATCATAAAAACAATTGCAAAAATTACGTTTGTCAAACATATGTTTAACATAATATCAACATTTGTTTAGGAATCTTTATAATAAATAAAATATAACCCTAAACAAAGTCTGCACTTTTAGGTGATTGCAATAAATTGATTTTTGTTAATATATTTAATCTCTGTTATTATTATTAAATTAATAAACAATAAAACCTTTCAATGTTTGTTTTAAAATACTCCTGAAAATGAGACAAATTATATCAAATTTAATGTCATCAAACAATACTAAAATATTTGTGAAAATGAGAAAAATTGTAGAAATTTTAAAGTCCGGTAAGAATCGTATAGAAAGAGTATTTTGCGCTTGCTCTGTAAGTATTTCTAAATATTTAATGCACAAATGTTCATTCGCATTTCACGAATGAATCTATTGATTGAGGGCTTAGGCAATTATTGGGCAATATACACACACTCTCTCCAATTCAAATAACTTTCTCTGTTGAATCTCTCGAGAGACTTTATGGCCTTTTTACTGCCTGTCTAATCCAGACTTCAGTCTTAATAAAAAAATCTTCTCCCGTTGTCCCATTCACGTTTTCTCGTTATTTTCAGGAATTAATGCAGTATTTTATAACAATGTCTATTGTTTTTAATCATATTCTGTTAAAAACACTTTCTAAATTTTTATAAGAATATGGCACATTTCCTGTGCTGCTAAATTTGTGCTGGATTTATTGATTACAGGAATTATTGCAAAACTTTATATTGTTATTTATTTTAAAAAATCAGATTTGTTGAGATCAAACGAATTAACCAAGGAATGTTATTTGTTTAATATTCAAATGTATATAGTATTTGATGCCCATTCAAAATCGGAATACAGATATTTATGATTTTAAAAAGAAAACACTTGATTAAATTTCACTAATATTTTGGTTTTTGATTTCGAGTAATTTAATCATTCTCCGTGAGAATGACTCAAAGTCGAAACTAGTTTGATTAAAAAACCAAAATATTAGTAAAATTTAACCAAGTGTTTTCTTTTTCAAATCATAATTAAATATGTTTCATCGCGTTAAAGATGAGAAACTTGTTTAAGACAGATAACATTTATTATTTTGAAAAATGTAACTCTTAGTGAAACATATTGTAAGTTTTTCCTCTATTGCTATAAATCATCAACAAAAACAGTATTTATAGTTTTTGAAGATGATAAATCACACAATTTAGTTTTGTAATAACTCTTATTATTATTACTATAACTAAATTTCATTTATAAATATGCAGAAATTATTATAATCAGAGAAAGATATGTGCATATTTGGAACTTCACTTAAAATCAGTGTTCTGTGCATCAAATTAATTAAATATAAGGTATGTGTTTTAAACCTTCACTTTAAATCAGTGATTTGTACTCCTAGCGCTTGAAGTAAAATTTCGAGTTTAGAGAAGCCTGAAAATTTGCTTCGGTCGCTTCGCTACGCGACCAATCCAAATTTTCTAAACTTGAAATTTAACTTCATGCTTAATCAGGGAGTAGAAACACTCGATAGAAACCTCAAATTTAACGCTTTTTAAAACACAGCAAATGCTTTAAAATTTACAATACATTGGGTTATGTATACTTAAATTAAACATTTCCTATATATACAAAGAGTTTTATGTAACACCGAACATTTTCATAACGAGAATATTTCTTTTAAGTATACATATGCATACATTGTACATTTTCCGACGCTCGGTTTATTAAGAGAATTCAATTTGAAGCTTTAAACAAGTGTTTTCCACTCCTAGGCTAAGCATGAAGTAAAATTTACTTCATGCGCCACCGGTACAAAACACTGATTCAATGTAAAGTTTAGAGGTGTGTTTTAAGCTTCTTAATATGTCAGTGTTTTGTACCGGTGGCGCATGAAGTAAAATTTCGAGTTTAGAAAAGCCTAAAAATTTGGTTTGGCCGCTCCGCGCTTCGCGCTACGCGACCAAACCAAATTTTCAGGCTTTTCTAAACTCGAAATTTTTTTTTCATGCTTAGCCTGGGAGTGGAAAACACTTGTTTAAAGTTCTAATTGAATTCTCTTAATAAACCGAGCGTCGGAAAATGTACAACGAAATGCATATGTATACTTAAAAGAAATATTCTCGTTATGAAAATGTTCGGTGTTGCATAAAACTCTCTGTATGTTTTAGTTCTGAAGTAGATTTTATAAGTATATTCAAATAGCTAAAAAAATTTCAAACATGGAACATGTACTTGTATTTAAAATGTTGAACATTAGATACAACTAGTGATTATAATAGGTCTAATAAAAAATAAATATTGTAAATACAGTAGAATTCGGGAAAGATGTCCTATGTCTCATGGATGTGGAATGTGTGGCTCAAATTTTTTAGAGACTATGTCGGCTACAACGATTTTTCCTAGTTATGTCAAATTTTGACGTTACATGATAATGTTATACTGTTTAGGTCGCGAGTATATTAGTGCTCTTTTTTTAGAAAAACTTTAAATCATAATTTCTTGTAAATTTTTTCTTTTGAGTATACATATCCCAATCACGTGTTGTAGATTTTTAAATACTCGTTATTTTCTTGAAAAACGTCAATTTGAAGTTTTAACAAGTGTTTTCCACTTCCCGGTTAAGCATGTAGTAAAATTTCGAGATTAGAAAAGCCTGAAAATTTGGTTTGGTCGCGTAGCGCGGAGCGACCAAACCAAATTTTCAGGCTTTTCTAAACTCGAAATTTTACTTCATGCGCCACGCGTACAAGACACTAATTTTAAGCGAAGTTTATTCGTTCGCAATATTTTAGTGCTTTCGGTGTTTAATACGCGTGGCGCATAAAGTAAAATTTCGAGTTTTGAAAAGACTGAAAATTTGGTTAGGCCGTGTAACGCTTCGCGCTACGCGACCAAACCAAATTTTCAGGCTTTTCTAAACTTGAAATTTTACTACATGCTTAGAGTGGGAGTGGAAAGCGTATACATATGTATACTTAATAGAAAATTCCCTGTATGCATACTTAAAAGAAAAAATCCCTGTATTAACAGATTAATTCGATGACTATTTGCCAAATCTACTGAATGCGCATTCGATTCAACTAACATTTTAGTTTGAGCTTCCACAAAATCAACATAATTTAATTCTGTAAATACTGAACTATTTAGTAGATGTGGAAATTGGAATTTTACCACTTAAACTGACATTTTAAACGATTGTGCACATTAATTAAAATGATTGGTGGCTGGGTTTTTGCAGATTTAGTTTTACGTAGACATTGTCAAAATGTGACTTTTAACCTTAAAATTTTAAAGCTGCATACCGGAACATACGTTTTCGCATGTTGCTTCTAAAAACCATAGCAGACATATTATGAAGTTTTCTGTCTTTTTTCACAAACGTAATCTGAAGACATCAAACTATTTTCGTATTACATGTATTGGTGCAGAAAGCACTAAAAATCAAGGAAACCATGGGACACCTCTCGTGAATAGTACCTTAAATGTAAATATTACTTGTGTAATCCATTTTATAAATTTGAATTTGAATTCGAATATTAGGAGGTTTAAGCTATGATTGAACAACTGGGCCTTAATTATTGTAACTTACTCTTTTATGATTTAGTGATCTCTACAAATGTAATTAAGTAACACTTTTTTAAATTGTTTCATTTATATAAAAGTGAAGCTGAACTTCAACAATGGCCAGCCTCATCGATCAAGTAATTACACTCGTTAGTAGAGTACATTATTTAACAGTAGATACAATATGTATACAGACACGCAATCGTTTGAAACGGCCAAAAACGAAAATAATTTCAAAGTATCAATCATTAGATAGCGAGGGAAAGATATTTCATAATTGATAAAACTGTAATAAAAGTGGTCAAACTTCAATAGTTTCCCTTTTCTTGGTTCAAGGTTTCATGAAACCGGGGTGAATGGTTTCTATTTAATTATTTAGCCAATAATTACTCTCAAACGCATACATTTTCCACGTCTACAATTAAAAACCGAAAATATATTGTATGGAAGACTTTCTTAGCTAGAAATAAAGACTGTAAATACTATACTCTTTAAAACACTAAAAGTGCAATTCTTTACGCAATCTACATACTTTTTACTTTTGAAGCTTGGGCATCTGCAATGAACCATTAATTGTTATCACATTTTATATTTTTAAATCCTAAAAGCTTTTGAGCTTTGACAAACTTTAATTTTTAAAGTAATTCAAGTCTTCACCTTCAAAAATGTGGTTTGCTAATTTTCTAAAGCTTTCGGGAATTAAAAATATAAAATTCCATGACAATTATACTTCTAAATTAAATTAGGAGTGATTAATGAAAGTTAAATAGCGTGCTATTTTCAATCATGTTTTAAGAAGTACGCAATATTTGAGTTCATGATTACTGTATTGAACTATGCTTGAGAGCTTTCGGGAATTAGAAACATAAAATACCATGACAATTATGCTTTTGAATTAAATTAGGAATGAATGATCAAAGATAATTATCGTTCGAGGAGAGGATAAAGGAACACAAAAAAGCTTACGTTAAACAAAAAAGAACATCAACGTTTGCCAACCACCTAATAGATGAAAACCACAACTTTAACCAGGATGTAAAAATCTTACAAACATCAAAAAAGGCAGAAAATTAAACCTACCAGAAAATTTGGAAATAATTAAACACCGAAATTCGGGATCTCTCCTCAACGAGCAATTAGAATTATCCACCTCCCCACTACTGAAAATGTTTCTCCCACCAAAGTAGTTTGTATATAGATAAATAGTCATGAGAAATCTGTACATTCTGTAACTCTCTTCACCTAAAGAAGCAATTTCCAATTTTTGAAGATCAACAAGTTTTTTCTTTTTAAAATAATTAAAGATAAATATCGTGTTATTTTCAATCATTTTTTGTGAAATACGCTCACAATATTTTTGTTCTTAACTAATAATAAAAATAATAATAACCATTTATTTCCGACAGACATGATGTCTTACAAAAAAAATATACAAACTTAAGTTAAATGTATATAGTATTCGTTTACATTTATTTCATCAACAATATTAAAGATATGCGCCTATATTAAAGAAAACGAGTGAGGGTAAAAACAATAAGAATAGGAATCAAAGAAAAAAATAATAACAATAATAAATAAATAAAAATAACAAAACTAAGAAATGAAATAATCATGATAAGATGAGCACTAGAAGGAAAAAAAAACCTTAAGCCATAGTAGAAAAATATTCTAGAGCATTACTTTTGAACACTTTAACTACTCTAATAAAGAGTGATTACGATTATTGCAATTGTCGCGAGTTCAAAGATCAACAAAACAAAAACGAAGAGTCATTTTAGAAAAAAAAGTTTATACATAAAAATGTAATATATCTAACATAACTTACTGGAAAATAATTAATGCTTTAATGTTCGTTAGCTAAATTTCCTTACTTAAGACTTTACTTGGCTCATATTTTTTTGCAATGAACTGCCAGAGATTAGTTTTGTGCAGCACACTATTTTTTTTTAATATTCTAAAGAAGTGGAACACTTACATTTTCTTCTAAATTAATTTTTGTATTTGCCCAATATTTTTCGATAGGACGTACCTTAGTTTGTTTTGACGTATGTTTCAGATGGGTTAATGATGAGTAGAGCTCGGATTTCTAAGCACAAAACAAATTGATAAAAGCGCTTCAAAAAGCACCAATTTTAGCAAAAATAAGCATTATTTTAAGCGAGGGGCATTATTTCATGCAAAAAAAACATTATTTTAGACAAAAAAGGATTATTTTAGGTAAATTTACATATAGAGAATTCACCGTTGCTAACTTTATTATTTTTGAGCTAAAAAGTCGATCAAATGAGCAAAGTAGAAGGAAATTTAATAAAAATCAATGATGTAATCAGAAAAACAATTTAACGTCGTATTGTGAAAATATTTGGAAAATATACATTTTTTTAAACGTAGCACCCTGTATATTTTATTACCGATCGATAAAGAAGATCATTCTTAACACCATTACGAATACATCATAAATAAGAAAGTTATTCACATATTACTGTTTATATATATATATATATATATATATATATATATATATATATATATATATATATATAAAATTAAGAAGCCGTAAAAATATTCAATATTGTGTAACAAAAATCGCTATAAATTTTACTGACAGATAAAATAAACATACTTTGTTTTGGTCATCTTTTAGAATCTTATTTTATTTTTGTTTCTAATACTGGATGATTTAAATTAAATTTAAATTAAAACACTTTATTTGTTTCACTTATTTATATTTTCTCCAAAGAGAAAAATTTAAATTTAATTTAAATCATCCAGTATTAGATTCAAAAATGGTTCACCACGGGTTAAGTGAGAAATTAATTAAAGATATTTTATTTTTGTTATTGAACAAAACCGAAATATGTAATATAACTTTTTTATTTAACATGTTTTTGTTATGTTGTATTGTAACTTTTTTGTTAAGAATAATCTTCTCTATCGATCGGTAGTAAAATGTACAGGGTGTTTCATATATACGATTTTTTTAAATTCTTTTCATTTAAATTTTATTAATAATCATTTAAGTGGTAAAATGTCCATTTCCGCGACTAAAAAATACTTAGTAAAATTGATAATACATTCCTCTTCATTTTAAAAGAATTTGTGTTTATTAAGTAATTTTTTGTATTTTAAATAACGCCCGTATAAAATTTATAAATTGTACTATCATAGTTACAAACTCCAAACGTTGATTTCCTACTAAATCAATTGAAATTAAGAATTGTAAAATGTATTTTAATTACTGAAATCAATTGATAAAGGCCGGCTAGTTGAAGGGATTATTTTAGAAGTGGGTTATTTAATCTGAAATTATTAAAACAAACTAACCATTATCAATTAAATATGTTAGAAGCAATTGAAATGCACAAAAATAGGAGTAACCTAAATTCCGATTTAAGTCCGTTAAATAACTCACTCTTAAAATTAATCCCTTAAACTAGCCGGCCTTTATCTGATTTCAAATCAATCGCACTTGTTTGCGCAAATAATTTTTATTTTAATGTTTATTTACTAATTGTCAAATACGTAAACCATTGAAAAGGGGCACATCGTTCCTGAAATGTACATTTAGAATTAAAATAAAACAGTGAAGATTTAGGAATTTAACTACTTACATATCTATAATATTTTCAATGTTAATAATAAATATTCAGTTCTTTAAGTTGGTTTAAAGATAATAATATTTTTAAATGGTTGTTTACAAAATAAATATCGTATTAAAATGAGACAATAGGACAACAAAATTTAGTGTCAAATGATTTAATTTTCCATAATTCGTACACGTGTTATTAATTTATGTTGATGCTTTTAATTTTCAGCATAAGCTGTTTGCTTAGAAATCCGAGCTCTAATAATGAGACAAAACTCTTCCTTATCCCTAGCAAAGTATACAAGATTTTATAGTACGCCTAATAGCACAAGTATGTTGTTCATTCTTTATTTTGGGCGGTTTTCTTGTTACACATTATTATGTATACCCATTTAATTTTTTTTTTCTTGTCACATCTCTAGAGGAAGTGCAAGAATTTCGTTTGTAATATTTCTTGAATAACTTTCTCATTTATCACTTGGCGAAACAGTTTGAAATAATATTAAAGGATAAATTAAAAACACTTGGTTTATTTCACAAATAGTAAAACAAATCAAGTGTTTATTTTATTTTATCCTTTAATATTATTCGTTTGTAAGCTTTACATTCGGCTTTTTCAATTGTTTTGTCAGGAATTCGTGTTGGTTTGTCATTTCATTGTTTCCTATTTATAGTTCCGGGTTCTTTTAAGTGTTTAAATAGATCTTTGCACAGTTCTTTGTAAAGTATGGCAACTTTTTGCAAAAGTCTAAGTTGAAATTGAAAGATTTTCAGTCCACTTGCGCCCATTTTTTTACGAACTGTATGTTCATGTGAAGGTACTCGTATTTTAATTTTCTACATCAATTGATCAACATTTGACAGTAGCATAAAAGCCTAGGTTTCTATACATTCAAATCTCTCACAATTTATTGGAAACTAGGCAATATTGTTTAGTTTATTCCAATACATGTAAGCTAAATCACTCTTTATTATGGTTTGTTCCTTAAAGTAAAAAATACTAAATCGATTTGATATAATACTAGCTCAATAGAACCTGTTCTACTGAAAAATTATCACATTTTTTTCAATATTATAAAAGATATCAATAACATATTTAATATCGTAGTTATTATCTATTTTTTAAAACGTCTGTAGTGCATAGATTTAATTACAACACTTTTTTTATTTTCAATATTATAAAAGATACCAACAACAAATTTAATATCATAGTTATTTCCTATTTTTTCAAAACGTCTGTAGTGCATACATTTAATAACAACATTTTTTGATTTTAATCTCCTTTTTCAGCTTCTAAATTATTTTGTAATGCAAATGAACTCTTCCTCTAATTGTGCTTTAAACGCACAAGTATGTATATACATAACTATTTAATACAGATTGTGCAACGTGAATCCTTAAGAGGGAACCCGATTTGCATAATTAGATAAAGAGTGTGTGCACATTAATTTAGACCCATTGTTTAGTTTTAATTAGTCTACAGTAGTTGTATTTTTTTTGGAAGAACGATTAAGATCTTGAAGGTGCATAGATTTTTTACCTTTTCGAGTTGGGTTTAGTTTCACTGTTGACACCTGGTTAAAAATGTAACACCATTGTTTATTCAAATTCACGTAATTAGAGTGTGTTTCTTATTTTTATCGTTGTGAATTTTAGCTACTTGAGATAAATTGTTTAATTAATTTAATTTACTAAAAATTACAACTGTCTAATTCTACAAACAAGTTTACTATGTTATATTCCAGAAGTCAATGTAATGAAATTGTAACGATGATTATATACAGGGCATTTTTGTTTTGCGTATACATAACCCGATAATTACAGCGTTTAATAAGTTTGTAAGAATTCGTTGATTTTATAAAAGCAGTCAATTTAAAGCTTCTTACAAGTGTTTCCATTCCTTGATTAAGCAAAGTTTTCAGGCTTTTCTAAACTTGAAATTTTACTTCATGCTTAATCTAGGAGTGAAAACACTCGTTTATAGCTTCAAAATGAATTCTTAATAAAAACATCAATATCTGGAGATTTACGCTATAATTGGAATATATATATATAAAACTCCCTGTATAAGCAGTTCCCTTTACTCTTTGGTAGTAACAAATTTATTATTATTTTCAAATAATGAAAAAAAAAATTAGAACAAATTTACTACTACCAAAGAGGAAAGCGACCTGCTTATACAGGGAGAGCAAATAGAAGTTACGATGAGAAAAATACTTCAAAAACATTAGTTTTGATGATTTAAAAAATAATTCACTTGGTTAAATTTCACTAATATTTTGGTTTTTTATTCCAACTAGTTTCGACTTTGAGTCATTCTCAAGAAATGGTTAAATTTCACTAATATTTTGGTTAAATTTCACTAATATTTTGGTTTTTTATTCCAACTATTTCGACTAAGTCGAAACTAGTTGGAATAAAAAAACCAAAATATTAGTGAAATTTAACTAAGTGTTTTCTTTTTTAAATCATAGTTAAATATGTTTCACCACGTGAAAGATGAGAAACTTGTTCAAGATATTAGTTTTGATTAATTTATCAACAAGAATTAACCTGTAGATACAGATTTCAGGACTAGTACTAAGAAGGCATTTATTTCAATATAATATTTGTATGTGAATTTTATTTTATACACTGTCAACTATTAAAAATGTAACACAAAATGCTAAAGACAAAACATAAAATCTGTAAAATAATTTTACAGTTTTTCCACTATAACTAAAATAATCAAAAACTACTCTGTATTTTTAAATCATTGGACATTATTTTTTTACTGGAATTATTTTTTATCAACAAAAATATTATGTGAATAATATTCCAACCATGTGATCAACTAATTTCTCACTTAACCCGTGGTGAAACATATTTAATTAATAGTAGAACTTTGATTAAAACACTTGGTTTGTTTCGATTATTTTAAAAATCAATAAAACAAACCAGGTGTTTTAATAAAAGTTCAACTATATTTCTACCAGCCTGAACAATTCCATATTTTATTTAACATTCTTGTCGAATTCAATATTTTCTTGTAATACATCTCAATTCTACATTTGCTGTGATTTATGTGATTCTGATTCATTCACCCCATGGTGGCTATTCGCGTGTGTTCGTGGCTTTTTGATGTCTGAGGAGAATTAATAGCCCCGGATTTTCAAATATCGAACGTCCTTGCAAATGTTTTGTTAGCAATCAATACTGAAACTTCACCATGATATAACAGCATTTCTATTGCATACAATTATTTAAAAAATAATACTAATGCAGAATCATCAATCTCTTAAGAATGTAAATGTTGGCTCAAAAAAAAAACGAATTTAAAATGTATGTTTGTGTAAACTATTTAAATGGCTTGGCCAATATTCCCAATACAGGAAAAATGTCATTTAAGTACATACAGAGAGTTTTATGTAACACCGAACATTTTCATCCAATACAATTAGACACCTTTAATTTTCAAGTTATATGTAAATTGGATTGCCTATATGACTATTACAAATTGTAGACAATCAATCGCAATTAATGCCTCAACTTGTACATACAGGGAGTTTTTCTTTCAAGTATACATGTCCCAATTACAGGGTATATGCCGTAAATCTTTAGATAACCGTTGTTTTTTTAAATAAGTTTAATTTTTTCCTTTAACTAAACATAAACATACGTTGTACATTTGCTGACGCTCGGTTTATTAAAAGAATTTAATTTGAAGCTTTAAAGAGTGTTTTCCACTCCCAGGCTAAGCGTGAAGTAAAAGTTCGAGTTTAGAAAAGCCTGAAAATTTGGTTTGGTCTCGTAGCGCGAAGCGCGGAGCGGCCAAACCAAATTTTCAGGCTTTTCTAAACTCGAAATTTTACTTCATGCGCCACCGGTACAAAACACTGACATATTACAAAGTTTAAAACACACCGCTAAGCTTAACATCTGTAAGTAGGTTAAGTTTTGTATATACATATTGTCTTTGTACGTTTGTCACCCTATGTTTGTCCTTTGTCATTTACATTTTGAAGCAATGAACTTAAATTATTTATTTACTTTCACACGTAATTATTATATTCTAATTTTCATATACAATTATGTATATGTTACTTATACCAAATTCTATTTTTATTATTTCTGTAAATCTGACGATGTAATTCCTATGTTAGTGATCAACAATAAATATATATATTATTATTGTAATATTTTTATTATAACAAACATAATAAAACAGGAACAGTTTCTTCAATAAATTTGATTAAATAAAATTAATAAATAAATATAAATTGTGTCGCATTATTATTAAAAAGAATAAGATTCATTTTTAACTTTACAATATTTTAGGATTATATACTCCTAAGCATAATTTCTAGTTTCGAAAAGATTTAAAGTTTAGATTTTTCCACGCGAGGTTTAATCAAAGAGTGAAAAACACTCGTGAGATTTTTTTTCTCGCTGTTAACACTGACTTTTGTTGATATTCAGGTTTGTAAGAGTGTCTAAATTATCTAAGATATTGTTTAACATAAAAATGTTAATATGAAAATTGGGATGTTCCTCAACAAAATCTACGATTTTATTAAATATTTGTATAAATGAAATAAGAATCGCACTTTTAAAGTTATATTATTCAATATTGAAAAAAAAGCACAGAAGTCCCATCGATATTATAAACATAATGGCTATTTATTTTCTCCAGAAAAACAATCTTAAGGTACCCAGCATGAATAAAAATTTCTTGAAAATAGTTATTTAGAACAAAAACTGAACCGTGACTGTTTATATTTGAGTTGCAAAACGGTTTTGAACTTTACATACTGTGCCTAAAACAATCGCTCAAAATTGATGCTGATAGGAATTATTACTTTTTTGATGTTTTTAAAATGATGAAACATAAGTATCTAAGGAGAAAACGAGTAGCTAACATTGTTTTTTAGTATAGATGAATTTTTTTTAAATTATATTTTTACTTAGATGAAAATCGATAAAAGTGCTAACTAGCAATACATTTTTCATCCTAAAAATATCGTTAAAAAAAACCAGAGCCAGTTGTGTTTCTTATGAATAAATGTCTATAACCTTTCACTTACTTTTTCAATCACCAGAAAACTAATAGAATTTATTTTTTTAAATGTTATACCAATGTTAAGCTTATTTAATTCTAAATTACATTTTGTGTTATAGAAATCTATCTGCGTTTTAATTACATAGAGCGAATAAATTACATAGAGTTCCAGTAATAAAAAATATTAGAAAACGTCTAGTAAATATAAATGTGCAATTTGAAGCTTTTAACGAGCGTTTTCACTCCTTGATTAAGCATGAAGCAAAATTTCGAGCTTAGAAAAGCCTGAACATTTGTATAAAACGTATGAAACACTAATTTAACGTGAAGTTCGAAAACTAAAATCAAACTTCAATTATTTCTGATTTCTTTAAGGTAAAGGAGAAATGCAAACGATATTAGTGTACATGAATATACATTTGCTTAATTTTAATTAATCCTTTCATTTACAAGGTCATCGAATATAAACTAAATTCTGACTTCAGTTTCTAAAAGTGCCCACCAAAACTACCAAAACCTTATTTGGGTTTGTTGCTTCATAATGGCAAAAAAATGTGAAAAAGCTGAAATTTTGGTATGAAATGTACTATTTGCTGGCGAAATTCCTTACAACAGCCAAAAGAACTATAAGGATCGATTGTAGGGTATTGCAATGTTCAGCAAAGTTACTCGCGTTGATGCAAACGTATTTTTTCGGGCTTTCTGCACTGAAAACACCCCGAAAGAGTGAACATGGTCTCGAGATGTTCAAAAAAGTTGTGTATTTTGGTGTGAAGAATATTTCGTCTCAAGATTCCATTGAGAAATTTCCAGTAATTTACGAGATATAGAAGGGCAAAACCAAAGCTCGACTTCATGATAGCAAAAAAAAAACGAACTTAACTATCAAAACCCAAACATGGTTTTTTGGAAACTAGTCCAGAAACTGAAGTCAGAATTGAGTTACATTTTATATGTTGCACTGTGTAATTATATGCGTGTTTAATTAACATAAAGAATTAATTGAATTGAACATCAAATATTCTTAAAAAAGGATATTTAGTATTTTTTTAAGGACTTCAAGCTTATAAAATAAATAAGAATTAATGACATTTATGTTTATAAACATTTCGACTACGGGACGCACATGTTTTTTAATGCGAAGAACGTGCGATCTTTCAATATAAAATGTTGATTTATCATTCGTATAAATGTGTGCTTAAAATTCAGTAAGCAAATATTATTTTATATTATGCTACCAAAATTCAGAATAATTTTTTGTGTGTATCGGTATTTATAGTGGACGCATGCGTGTGTAATAAATGGCGTCTGCGGCATTGAAATTATTGCAAGCATTATAATAAACCTAGAACGGCCCTGAAATGAACATTTTGGATGATTCTTCCCTTTCAACAGGAAACGCATATTTTATGCAGATTTTAAAAAATGTATTAAATTTCTAATTAAGAGTGAGTGATGATTATGTATGGTATAAAACTAACAAAAACGTGAGAACTCTTGATATAATTTTACTAAAATTAAGGTTTCAGTTTAAGTTTATACCATGCGATCATTTAAGTGATGATTTAGAATAGACGGCATTTTTTTGTGCGGTTGCCCAGAATGCTAATTGAATGAAGGGATAAATTTGAGGTTATGGTAAACTATGTGTTGAAAGTCGGTTGTGCCAATCCAATTTAAAATTCAAAGCCTACTCTAAATCATGATTTATATGATCGCTCTGTATTTTATTTCATCTAAACTATTCAGCATTTTTCTTGTGGAAAATTAATTGGATACTACTCTTTTTTTTCAATTAGATATTATTAAAATTTGGATTGGTCACTTCGCTTCGCTACGCGACCAATCCAAATATTCAGACTTTTCTTAACTCGAGATTTTTATTCATGCTTAATCTGGGATTTGAAACACTGGTTAGAAGATTTAAATTAAACGCTTTTATAAAATCAATAAATTCTTGAACATTTACAGCATTTGTTTGGGCTAGGTATATTCAAAAGAAAAATTCCTGTAAATTTTCTACTATTTATAATTTTTACACTTCGACTACTCTTAAAAATAATTTATACTTAATTTGTTTGTATTATTTATGACTTACAACCGTTTATTTATTCCATTCATTTGTTCATCTTTGTGATATTTTGCAGTAACATAACTCTATTAATATTGAAAACTCTAACAACCGAATAGTTGCAGAACCGTAACACGCTTTTAAAATTATAATCATCATTTTACAATTACTAACATTTTTGCCAATTTTTGTATGGATTCAAAATTACATAATTATACCGGGTGTTGATTTGGCGGACGCACCATAGGAAATCCCATGTAACTTTTGAAATGTTCAAATTTTGGCTTCCCTATTTATTTTAGAAACAAAATGTATTTATCTTTTTGTAGAGGGAAAAATTCTGAATTCATTCGTGTTAACGTTCATTACTTTACGTTTCTCTCTAAGTTAAAATAATTAAGAAAAAGTAATGTTATTTTATTAAAATAATGACATGCTATGGAATTGAAACAACAATTGCGGATGTCAAAATGGCAGAAGATATCGCAGTCACTTGATTAAAGTAAATGTTTTCGAAATGATTTACACTATACAAGAAAAAATCCTCCTAATAAAGTGGTATTATGCAGACCACGACAAAAAACATCACATTACTTTTTTTTAATTATTTTAGCTGTAAATTTTCTGACATTCGTTGGTTTTTAAGAGTTCAATTTGAAGCTTTAAACGAGGGTTTTCCACTCCCAGACTAAGTATGAAGTAAAATTTCGAGTTTAGAAAAGCCCCGTGAAAATTTGTCGAGGGTCGCGCAGCGACCCGAGACAAATTTTCTGGGCTTTTCTAAACTCGAAATTTTACTTCATGCGCCACCCGTATAAAACACAGATTTTACGTAAATTTCGAATATACATAAATTTGACAATATTATAGTGTTTTATACGCGTGGCGCATGAAGTAAAAGTTCGAGTTTAGAAAAGCCCAGAAAATTTGTCTCGGGTCGCTGCGCGACCCTCGACAAATTTTCACGGGGCTTTTCTAAACTCGAAATTTTACTTCATGCTTAGTGTGGGAGTAGAAAACACTTGTTTAAAACTTTTAATTGAACTTAAAAAAAACGAGGAATATCCTCAATTGTTGTATCAATTCCATGGTATGTCAGTATTTCTTTAAAATCGCATTACTTTTTCTCAATTATTTTAACTTAGAGAAACGTAAAGTGTTAAGTGTGAACATTTATAAATTTAGAATTTATCCCTCTACAAAAAAGTGAATTACATTTTGTCTCTAAAATAAATAGGGAAGCCAATATTTGAACACTTCAAAATTAACATGCGATTTCCTATGTTGCGTCCGCCAAGTCAACACCCGGTATAATTTTGTTGGTCATAAAATTTGAACTATTAAACATTTTTCTTATAAATAATATATAAAATACTAAGATATTATTTTCTTTGTTACAGGTAATAATCATGACATTCTTCAAAAGCTAAGAAATTCTTAATAAAGGAGGAAGTTTTGGTAAAGTATGACAACAAAAATGCATTAAAGATCCGATATTTTTTATATCCATTCATATTTGCAACTTTTTATAACTTTTTCCGTTTTTATTTATTTTACTGCGCAAATATATATTTGTTGTATTATCACTTTATGGATATAATATTTGTAGAAATGGACATTTTCTTCTATCAACTATTCTTTAATTTTATTGCGATTATCTCAATAATTATGTATAAATTTAATTTTATATTAATTAAGTAAAAACTTAAAAACTACCAATAGGAAAACATAATTAAGCTTAGAATAAAATTGTAGTTCTCGATGGTATTCTTCTTCTTCTTGATTAGTTTCGAATACTTATACAGCTATTAAGTTAAGTAAAATACTAAGTTTCTTTGGCAGTGGTTGTATAAAATAAAACTAAACAAGAATTTGAAGATTATTCTGTACTTAATTTTGAGTATTAAGTATTATTTATACTGATTTAGACATCTTTTAATAATATTAATTTGTATTATTTAAAAAACTCCCAATTTTCTGGGCTTTTCTAAACTCGGGCTTTTCTAAACTCGAAATTTTACTTCATGCGCCACGCGTATAAAACACTATAATATTGTCAAATTTATGTATATTCGAACTTCACTTAAAATCTGTGTTCTATACGCGTGGCGCATGAAGTAAAATTTCGAGTTTAGAAAAGCCCAGAAAATTTGTCTCGGGTCGCTGCGCGACTCTCGACAAATTTTCATGGGGCTTTTCTAAACTCGAAATTTTACTTCATGCTTAGTCTGGGAGTGGAAAACACTCGTTAAAAGCTTCAAATTGAACTCTTTTAAAAATCAACGAATGTCAGAAAATGTACAGCTAAAATAATTAAGATAAAGTAATGTGATTTTATAATTGATACAACAATTGCGGATGTCAAATTAGCGCAAGATATTGTTGTTACTTAATTAACGACAAAAAACATTACGCAAACATCGTGATAGCTGTGGTCTGCATAATTCCACTTTATTAGGACTATTTTTTCTTCTATAGTGTAAATTATTTCGAAAACATTTACTTTAATCAAGTGACTACTATATCTTTTGCCATTTTGACATCCACAATTGGTGTTTCAATTCCATGGCATGTCATTATTTTTATAAAATGGCATTACTTTTTCTTAATTATTTTAAACGTAAAGTGATAAACGTTAACACGAATGAATTCAGAATTTTTCCCTCTGAAAAAAGGTAAATATATTTTGTTTCTAAAATAAATAGGGGAGCCAAAATTTGAACATTTCAAAATTTACATGGGATTTCCTATGTTGCGTCCGCCAAGTAAACACCCGGTATACAAAACACAGCTACATATTTCAAAAATTAGCATTTTATTGCTAGTGGGCTATCGACCTAATGTCTTTGTGCACTTGTTTGTTTTTAATTATTTTATTCAATGGAATTTCGTGAGACAGTCAATATTTATCTTATTTTTCGTCCGTTAATATTGGGAAACGCTCTCAAAATAATTATATACAGGAAGACAAACGCAATATTAATTAAAATTGAGAGAGCATCCTTAGTTTCAATTCACATTTTCATTTCAATATCAAAACAAACATTTTATTATAGTCCCCAATAACAACGTTTATTAAATGCTTCATTTTAATTACAATTATTCGACGATCTCTGTGTTTTCAAATGTCAATGTGTTTCAAACGGATTGATCATCTTGCAGCATATTGTAAGTTGTAAAAAACGGAGATATTTTTCTAATTTTTATTTAAATATACAAATTTAGATAATAAAATAACGTTAGTAAAAAATAACAACGTTATTTATTTGTATTATATAATACAAATAAATAACGTTGTTATTTTTTACTAACTTTATTTTATTTTTCTAAAATTGTATTATATAATACAAATAAATAACGTTGTTATTTTTTGACTAACGGTATTTTATTATTTTTTTTCTAAATTCCGGTTAGTCGATTTTTCTATATTGTTTAAAAGACTGAAGAATTTCATTACACAGTCATTTTAGTTTTCAAAATGCCAATTTAAGAAATATTATTATTTAACCCTTTCGGCCCTGACGGTCACATTTGCCACTACTAAAATTTGGTAAACATAATGGGCATTTTTCTTTTAAATATACATCCATGTATGCATGAGCTGTAACTTTTCCGATAATCATTTGTTTTTTAAAATAGTTTAATTGGAAGTCTTAAATGAGTGTTTTTTACTCCCAGATTAAGCATGAAGTAAAATTTCGTGTTTAGAAAAGCCTGAAAATTTGGTTTGGTCGCGTAGATACGCGACCAAACCAAATTATCAGGCTTTTTTAAACTCGAAATTTTACTTCATGCTCAATCTGGGAGTGGAAAACACTCGTTTGAAAGTTCAATTTGAAATATTTGTAAAAACAACGAATATCTAAGGATTTACAGCCTATACAGTATATTGAGATATGTATACTGAAAAGAAAAACTTTGTGTATATCTGAGATAGTAATAAATAATATGCAGTGTACAAAACATTTTTTTGGCAGCAGAAAAGTTCGAAGGCTAAAAGGGTTATTGTAATATTCGTTTGAGTTTATTTGTGTTTAATATTTGCTAATTGTTTTAACAAACTTCTAAAATACAGTATGAAGTGTTGACACAGCATAAGTAAAGTTTAGTGTAATGTAGCGCTTATTGAGCTTAGTAAAATTTATAGTATTTTGTTTGTTTTATAGTTAGCGTTCAACAAAATGTGTTTATTGAAAATTACTACACAAGTCGATCATTTGAGAAATCCCATGAGCCTATATTTGTTTAAATTAATTAAAATGAACATTGACTTTCTGCAAAAATTTAGTCTCATTGAGACAAGTCTCCAAATATTCATTGAAACAACTACTTTTCGAGCTAATACCCCGACAGATATCTTTCGGGGTATTAGCTCGAGAAGTAGTTGTTTCAATGAATATTTGGAAACTTGTCTCAATGAGACTAAATTTTTGCAGAAAGTCGATATTCATTTTAATTCGTTTTTATATTTTGTATATATTCTGCAAACTATAGGCAAACTCAATGTTTCTTTATGTTTAAATTAAGTTTTCTAGTAATATAAAGTCACATTTCTGGGAATAATATTACTCATAACTTTAAAGAATCGAAGAACAGTTTACAAAGTCGTTAAAAACGTTCATTTTTTTTTGTTGAATTTCAAACAGTTTTTTTTACATTTTCCCAAGAGTTTAAGTTATATAACTAATGGGAATCCTTAATTAACTTTTTCGACAGTTATAAACGTAAAAATTTAAATTCTTCTCTGAGCTGCTTCACTTTGGCAGTAGACTTTATGTAGGGTTTTGTTTTTATTGGTGCTACTAACATACAATGTTTTACACATGTCAATATAAAATGGTCATACTTAGATAAAACAAAGTGACAATAAATTAAAGTAATATTAAACAAATTAAAGGAAGTGGTCTATAATTATGCTTAAAACTAATGTTTAAAGTAATTGTAAAAAATAAAGATAATTAATCATATTTTTATTAGCGATATATTCTATAAATGGTATCCGACAAATAAAGTGGAGAACTGAATATAGGACATTTTTGAGTTACTGGTGCCTATTTACACCTTATACTTAAAACAAATTTATCCCTCAACTGAGTTTTAAGTGCTATTGTAAAAATAAAAATAAATATTTTGAACTCCAATTTGAAAAAAAACTGGAACTTAGTTTTCGCATTGAGGTCACTATTTGTTTAATTAATTTTAAAGATTATAATGGACATTTATTTCTTGTTGAAACATCTAATGATTTTAAATTTAGTAGGGGTAATTGAAAGTGTGATAAGTGTGGACTATAAATAAAAGTTAATCATGGGCAAACAAATTATATAGTGTGCTAGACACGGCGTGAGGACGAGGGACACTGATCTGAACTAAAAATAAGTTGAGCTGTTTGCTTTTTTATTTTGAGTGCGTGCATTAAAATTTCGATATACGTATCTACAAAAATGTACCTACTACAAAATCAGCATAATTATATGATTTAATTTAGTTTTGATTAATTTAAAGAATTTTGTCGATTTATTCACAGTTTGTTATTATATTAAATGCAACTTTATTATTAAATAAACATAGTTTTTCTTAGGAATAGAATATTAACCCATTAAGAGCCGAGAAAATTATAAAGTTAACTCTAAAAGTTTATTTTAAGTAAAATTTTGCATCTTTTTCTATGATTTCAATGAATGATTTATTATATTGCATACGTCGATTTTATAATAGAGGTAAATTTAAAGTTCGAACGAGTGTTTCCACTCCCAGACTAAGCATAGAGTAAAATTTCGAGTTTAGAAAAGCCCCGTGTAGAAAATTTGTCTCGGGTCGCGCAGCGACCCGAGACAAATTTTCACGGGGCTTTTCTAAACTCGAAATTTTACTTCATGCGCCACGCGTATAAAACACTGAAATATTGTAAAGTTTAAAAAATACTAGCTATACTATACTATATTTTGCTATTTCAATATTTCGATTATGACTCATTTTTTAAGTGTATTTATAACTTCACAACATTTCAGTGTTTTATACGCGTGGCGCATGAAGTAAAATTTCGAGTTTAGAAAAGCCCCGTGAAACTTTGTCTCGGGTCGCTCCGCGACCCTCGACAAATTTTCTACACGGGGCTTTTCTAAACTCGAAATTTTACTCCATGCTTAGTCTGGGAGTGGAAACACTCGTTCGAACTTTAAATTTACCTCTATTATAAAATCGACGTATGCAATATAATAAATCATTCATTGAAATCATAGAAAAACCCTCGACAAATTTTCTATGCGGGGCTTTTCTAAACTCGAAATTTTACTTTATGCTTAGTCTGGGAGTGGACCGTCAAGATTTTCAACATGTCGAGATTTTCGATATTTCTAGATTTTTTTCGATTTATTCACAGTTAGTTATTATATTAAATGCAACTTGTAGGATTATTCGGACGGTTTGTTAAAATGTAGAGTAGATTTCAGCAACAAGTAGATATTTATTAACGGATAATATGTACAAACACAGAACTATTTTCACAACAGATTAACGTAAAACGTTCCACGATCGGCGCGTCCGGATGGCCAGGGTATAACGCAGGCTGTCTACACTGTAGCGGGGCTCGAGAAGGCTTGAGACTGCAGTCAGTACTCAAGAAGGTATTCTGCGACGTTTAGACTGTACTCAGTGCTAAAGGTTAGGCCAAGACTGTAATCAGTGCAAGACTGACGTTGGTAGGTCCGGTCCCTGGTTATAAAGGATGCTTGGGCCATAAACTTGAGCGGCCGGGCGAGGGCGCATCGTCAATCGGGTGGGGTGCTGCTTGGGTTAGTACCGTGCGGGCGAGTCTCTGTACGAGAGAGAAAGTATTCGAGAGCGTCTCTGCTGATGTCTCTGTCTACTCGACGTTACATTCTCCCCCTATGGTACAGCTGCGAAGAATGAGTGGCTGGATCATATCTGGCGTTTCTTTGGGCGTCCTCGTTTCCTCATGGGTCTGACTGGTTCAGGAAGTGATGAATCCAAGTTATCAGTCTGGTCTCGTTAATATGGCGTGAGGATGGAGGCGTGGAATATCCCTAATGATTGATCCGGCTGATTTGGTGCGGCTACCTCGAAGCTGGTTGGGCTGATGATGTTGATGACCACGTAGGGTCCATCTCTTCTTGGTGCAAGTATATGTAGTAGTAGTATGAGGTATACTGCTTCTGGGCATTACTTAATGCGTGCGTCGCTACCCAGACTAAGTCGTTAACCTGGTATGGTGGGCAGGGACGGCGGTGCTGATCAGCGTACTTCTTCCTTGTTTCGGCTGTCTCGATTAAGGTTTCCTTCACTTCTTCGAGTGTCTTCAGCAATTTCTACAGGTAAGGAGTCATCTCGACTACAAAATTCTCGTTCTCGACAACTTGTCGTAAGTCTCGATTGGTATTATCTGGTTTGCGTAGTTCTCGGCCAAAGGTTAAATAAGCCGGAGAATAACCGGTGCTAGATACTAAGGCGGTATTCATCGCAAATCGGATTGAGGGTAATTTCTCGGGCCAACTAGGATGATCGCGGCCTACCAGGATTCCTAGTTGCGTTTTGAGATCTCGATTCCTTCTCTCGACAGGGTTGGCTTCTGGGTGGTAAGCTGGAGTAAATTGATGCCGGATTCCGAAAACGAAGGTGACGTGTTGTAGTACAGCACCAACGAATTGCGGTCCATTGTCGCTCACGATCTTCTTCGGGAACCCATACCGAAGAAAGACTTCGTCGATGAGTTTTCTTGCGCAACATTCGGCTGTGGCTTTCTTGAGAGCGAAGAGCTCTATCCATTTAGATGTCAGGTGTTCAACAATCAGGATCGTCGTCTCCCCTTCTTAGGAAGTCGGCAGAGGTCCAAATAAGTCAAAGGCGATGGCTTCGAATCGCTGATTTGGAGGCGTTGTCTGTAATAATCCTGCTGGTTTGCTGTTGGAGGGTTTGTAACGTTGGCATGGGATACACTTCTCGATGTGTGCGACAACATCCTTCCTCATCCCCTGCCAATAATATCGACTCTTTATCTTGTGAAGAGTCCCCTCCACACCGTTGTAACCTGCTTCGGGTACGTCATGGAAGGTGTGTAATACTCGCGGAACTTCACTTTTGGGTATGACCTGCTGAGCTTCTTCAGATTCACCTTCAGGGTCGTATCGGTGGAGAACTCCTCTGAACATAACATATCCTTTGTTGCTCCAGTAGTGGGTGTTCTCATTTCCGTCTGGATCTTCCAGGCTCTGGATGATAGCTTGCAGATTCTCGTCTGTTTCTTGTGTCTTCCGTTCGATTCCTTCCTGAGGGGTGCTCATTTGAACGTCGACGTAAGAGATTGTCAGCTGGACCTCTTCTTCTCCAGGTCGGGATAATGCGTCAGCCATGTGATTAAATCTCCCAGGTATGTAGTCGATGGTGAGATTGTACGGCTGGAGTAGGAGTGCCCATCGTGCGAGGCGACCGGTTGGTGATTTCAGGCTCATAAGCCATTTGAGGGCTTGATGATCGGTGCTGACCGTGATTGGACATCCTTCGATATATCCTCTGAACTTTGTGATACCCCAAACAATGGCTAGGGCTTCACGTTCTGTAGTGGAATAATTTCTTTCGGACTTCGTCAGAAGTCAGCTAGCGTATTCGACAGGGTGTTCCTCCTCCTTCTCCCCCTGGACGAGAACGTCTCCTATAGCATATTCGCTAGCGTCAGTGCGTATTGTGAACGGACGTTTACTGTCGGCTGGCTGACGGACTGGTGCTTCGCAAAGGAGCTTCTTCAATCTGGCGAAGGCATTTTCTTCTTCTTCGGTTCCATTTCCATGTGGATTTTTTCTTCGTGAGATCGGTGAGGGGTCGCGCCACTGTTGCGAAGTTTGGCATGAATCGACGATACCAAGAGCATGCTTGAATGAATGAGAGAACCTCCTTCTTGTTCCGAGGGGGCTGTCTCTCTCGTAACGCTTGCGTCTTCGCCGGGTCGGTGCGGATTCCTTCTGGGGGTGATAAGATGTCCCAGGTAACGAACTTCTGTGCAGCAAAATTTCGTTTTTTCCTTGTTTATTTTCAGACGATAAACACGGAGTTTAGTCGTCACTCGACGGAGATCTTCTAGGTGTTGTTCAAATGTTGAAGACAACACAATAAGGTCGTCTAGGTAGACTAATAATTGAACGTCGGGCATTTCTCGAACGAAGCGGTCCATGAGTCGTTGGAATGTGGCTGGGGCATTTCGTAGTCCGAACGGCATTCGTTTGAAGGAAAATTATCCCATCGGTGTCACGAATCCGGTTTTCGGTTGATCATCTAGGGCGACGGGGATTTGCCAGTATCCACTTCTCAGATCGATGGTGGAAATCCATGACGGGATGGTGATCGCGTGGAGTAGGTCGTCAATTCGCGGCAACGGGTAGGCCTCGGCGATGGTAACGGCATTGAGTTTTCTGTAGTCAATGCAAAGACGAATACCTCCATCCTTTTTCGGTACCAGGACAACGGGTGCGGCCCAGGGTGAACTGGTTTCTTGAATGATATTGCTCTCCAACAATATCTCCTACGAGGCTCTGTTAGACGGTACGGTGGTGATGCAATCGGGCGGCTACTTCCTGTATTTATTGCGTGTTCTGCCATTGGGGTCGCTTCAGTTAGCGGACCGAACAGATCGTTGAATTCGGTTAGTAGTGCATGAATCTCGGGCTTCTGCGGGATGTCGATCTCTTTGGTCTCCTCATCAGAAGCGGCAAGTTGCACACTGTTGATATGACACTTGATCTTCGCTGGCGGGTATTCGAAAAGTTTTCTAGACTGCTGTCTGTAAATATCCATATCCCTGTTTACTGTATATTCAGCGAATAATTCGTCGATAAACTCAGGCGAATAGCTGGCTTCCATCGAGGATTCGAACGATTCGTGAAGTGGCGAAATCATCTGTGGCATCGGGGAAATTATCTTTGATACTCGGAAATATTCATCTTCTTCCTGTCTTGCGGTGATGAGGGATCTGCATTCTCTCACGTTGTTGACCGGAGGCGGGTAATCATATTGTTTTTTGGGGTCCTCGAGAAAATACCATGTACGTTGAGGAATATTCAATATGATTCTGGCATTTTCCATGAAACCCACGCCGAGAAGGGTGTTGTTATCCTTCTCTCCGGGAAGTACAAAAAATGTTGTTTCGATCTTTTTATATTGTACTTGTACGACTGTTGTGGTTTCCAATACTGGCTCGGTGCATGTTTTTCCATCTGCGAGTGTCACTTGCAAGTTTGCTTGTCGGAACTTGTGACCTGATTCCTTTAATCTGTGGTATAATGAAGTAGATGCGATGTTAGCTTCCGCGCCGGAGTCGAGACATGCCATTCCATTCATGTCGGCTATGCGTATGTTGAGCACGGGGCACTGTTTTTCCGTTATCTTCACTGACCGAAATGTAGCGGTGTTGTTTGCTGCTGGCAGAGGACTGCATGTCGTGCATTTACTTCGGACAACGCCAGGTTTTCCGCATCCGTAGCACAAACATTTTGGGGTGTTTTCTCCTGCTTGCTTATGCTCATTTGGTTGTTTTTCAGTTTTGGACGCTTTCTCGCGTTTTCGGCAATCATTGAAGGTGTGTCCGTAATTTCTGCAGAAGGAGCATTGGGCTTTCTAAAATTTGTTTCGAATACATTTCTCGTTTCTCGCTTCGTTAAGCGCGTTTTCTACTTCTCGCATCCCTCTGATTAGTTGCTTGAATTCGGTAATGCCATGTCGAGCTGGATCTCTTCCGGGAGTTTATGGTTACTGATCTCTGCCAATAACAGACGCTTATTTGCGATGAAAGTATCTGAGCTTTCGGGCTTTTCTTGTTCACTTGCGAACAATTCGCGAAAAATGATGTAATTCGCTGGATGCGGCGAAAAATGCTCTCTAAGGTTTGTTAGAGCGTCTTTCCATGTGATGATGTTACTCTTCACTCCGTCCCACCATATTGCGGCATCATTTTCTAGCAGTAGTGCGAGTCCTATTAATGCGTCTTCGTCTGAGATGTTCTCGATAGTTTTGTAAATCTCTATCGTGTTGATAAAGCTTTCGACCTTTGATTTTTATCGTTCGCCGTGGTATCTCGTTGTACAATTCGCGATGTTCCCGTTTTTCTGTATTCCTGTCTGAGCTTGTTGGATCAGCTGCTGGAACTGCTCTTGTGTCAGAACGATTTGTTGTGCCATTTTAGCTGTAATACTCCTCGTAATAATTCGGGCCGAACGTTGGGCTGCCACTCTTGTAGGATTATTCGGACGGTTTGTTAAAATGTAGAGTAGATTTCAGCAACAAGTAGATATTTATTAACGGATAATATGTACAAACACTTAGAACTATTTTCACAACAGATTAACGTAAAACGTTCCACGATCGGTGCGTCCGGATGGCCAGGGTATAACGCAGGCTGTCTACACTGTAGCGGGGCTTGAGAAGGCTTGAGACTGCAGTCAGTGCTCAAGAAGGTATTCTGCGACGTTTAGACTGTACTCAGTGCTAAAGGTTAGGCCAAGACTGTAATCAGTGCAAGACTGACGTTGGTAGGTCCGGTCCCTGGTTATAAAGGATGCTTGGGCCATAAACTTGAGCGGCCGGGCGAGGGCGCATCGTCAATCGGGTGGGGTGCTGCTTGGGTTAGTACCATGCCGGCGAGTCTTTATTATTTTTTAAATACAGATTTTCTTAGGAATAGAATTTTAACCCATTAAGAGCCGAGCAAATTATAAAGTTAACTCTAAAAGTTAATTTTGCATCTTTTTCTATGATTTCAATGAATGATTTATTATATTACATACGTCGATTTTATAAAAGATTTAAATTAATAGTTCAAACGAGTGTTTCCACTCCCAGACTAAGCATGAAGTAAAATTTCAAGTTTAGAAAAGCCCCGCGTAGAAAATTTGTCGAGGGTCGCGCAGCGACCCGAGACAAATTTTCACGGGGCTTTTCTAAACTCGAAATTTTACTTTATGCGCCACGCGTACAAAACACTGAAATGTTGTAAAGTTATAAATACACTTAGAAAAATGAGTCATAATCGAAATATTGAAACAACAAAATAAATGTTATTACATTATATTTTTCAATGTAAGCCTATGTTCACTTTCACGGGCTTTCACGGGGCTTTTCTAAACTCGAAATTTTACTTCATGCGCCACGCGTACAAAACACTGAAATGTTGTAAAGTTATAAATACACTTCAAAAAATGGGTCATAATCGAAATATTGAAACAACAAAATAAATGTTATAACATTATATTTTTCAATGTAGGCCTATGTTCACTTTTATTTTTCAGTGTTAAATGTACATTTTAGGGACTATGTACCTGCTCATAATTCAAATTGCGTAAAGTAAAACACTTGTTTTGTTCCATATTTTTATTTTCAATTGCCTGACACATGTCTCGATCCGTTGCCATCATTTTTAAAGTTAAAAAACACTATTAATAGTTAATAGACTTGATCAAAACATCCACACAGTCTCTTTGAAGAATGCCTATGAATGACATTTTAAAGAGCAAAGATTTCTTTTACAAAATTAATTCTTTTTTGAGCTAAGTGGAATTTTATACCAAAACCAACATTGGTTTTAAAGAAAATATTTACAATTCGCGAAACATTAAACACATTACTTTTAATGTAAATTGCATATTTTAATGGACAAACTGCAAAATATTACAGGTTTTTAATTTTTTATCTAAAGAGATTATCAAAATTATGCCAAACAAGTAGATACAGGAGCGTTAAGGCAGGCAAAAATAGTGTGGATGTTTTGATAGGGTCGCGTAAATAGTTACCTACTGATAATGAGTATATAATACCAGAGATGTACAAAAGATAAAAAAAACATTCAACTCTTAATTTAATAAAATACAAAGCAACTGAGATATTAATAAAATCGAAAATGGAAAATAATGAGCTTTAGCTATATCTCTAAAACAAAAAACCATAGCAGATTATTGCATTGCAAGTTGAATTTGTATTGAACAAAGAGATCGAGGATGCGCTATCCGTTTTGTTCTAACTTTTCTACTAACCGAGATTCCCTATAGTAAGACCCAAATGTTACATGCAGCATTTAAAAATGAAATTGACGAAAGGAATATAACTGTTTAATAAAGTGAATTAAATCTTCACGTACCTCAAATAACTACATTATAATATTAACTTGGAATGAAAACACTAACACTTTCTTCACAATATTTATTTTTTTTTATTTTTGCTAGATTTACATTTCGAGTACTATGTACCCTTTATCAATAGCTTCACGTAACTCAAAAAAACATATTTCCACATTATAATATTGATAAACTATTTTTTTTTTCCTGAAAAACAATTGCTATTTCTTTTCCGCATTAGAAACTTGTTTATTCATAAAGACATCTAATTTTATCGCTATTCGCTCAACACTGCAAAATTTACGAGAGGTCACATTTTAAAGCCCGCCTCATTCCCCTCAGTAAATATTTTCAAGTTACTACCCATCCATTACAGATTACATATTCATGATACTCGAGCTTATTGGTAAAAATACGAGCCCGTTAAATATCCACCCCCTAGGGCTCATCTTTCCTCTCGTACTTACATCCTCATTCAAGCTCGTTAACCTTCTAACATTGTTTTTTTTTTTTCTTGTCGTTTTGGCATTTTTAATTATTATTATTTACGATTTTAATTTTAACTTTTTAATAAGTAAACACTATTTGCATTAAATTTCAGGAAATCATTGAATTTCACGATTTTTTATTAAACTACAAAATTTACAGAAATCATTGAAAGTGTCAAAGTTGCTAAAAACAATGAAAATTATTTAAATTTTATAAATAAAGCTTACAAATATAAAGAGAATTTTAAAACTTTTATAACAAAATTAGTGAAAGTTCTAAAAAAATGAACATGAGTTAAATATTCAACTCAAAATGATAAAAATCGATTAAAACAAATTTAATTAAATTAAGCAAAGTTTTAAATGACACAAAAATTGATAAAAATCATGTTAATGTTCACTTTCTTCATCAAATAGCAACAAAGAAACGACTGAAATTACTAATTAGCATTCAAGATTGGAATCATCGTCAACATTTAAAGAGAAAGAAAATGTATGGAATTTTATAATTCGATATAACTCGAGAATTGATGAACAAATAGTGAAATTTAATAAAAATATTAAACAAAATCAATTTTTTTTGTTGTATTTGGCTTTTGCCTGGCCTTGGGGACTTGCCCATTAGCCAACATCATTTATTTATATATATTTTTGTATTAATTGTTTAACATTACAATTTGTAGTACGCTATTATTTCATACGGACAAACACTCACATTCATACCACACCCAGGGTCACGACGAGAAATTATTTTTAAATAAAGTCTCCCCTTGCACGGGAATCGAACCCGAGTTTGTGGCTGGCCGAGCGATACAGCCCGACGACGTTACCGCTCGGCCACCACCTGCCCTCAAAATCAATTAAAATACATTTTCTAAAAAAGCAACAAAGATACAAATTTGCCAATCAATAATATTCGTAAATATTGACAATTTTCTACAGACATAGACATTTTCGTACAATCCGATGCAAATAAATGTATTTATTTCTTTTTGAGATCCATGCACAATATAAATGCTTAGAATTAAAAAAATTACTGAAATTGATTGATAATTAGCAATCAATATTGAAAAAATCGTCAAAATTTAAAGAAAAAAACAATGTATGGATTTTTATAATTCGATAAAACTCGTAGAATTGATGAACAAATAGTGAAATTTAATAAAAATGGCATTCAAAATCAATTATATAACATTTTCTAAAAATGCAACACACAAAAATTTACCAATCAACAATATTCGTAAATATTGACAATTTTCAATGTCTGTAATTTTTCATAAAAATCGATATAATCAAATGTATTTATTTGTTTTTGAGATCCATTTACTATATGAATACTTAGAATTAAAAATAATACTTCTAATAAAAATAGTATAAAAATGTTCATATCAATAAAATGAAAAGATAACTATAGAGATTGTTTTAAATGTTCAGACATTCGTGGGTTTATTGAAAAGTTTTTATTTGAAGCCTCTAACGAGTGTGTCCAATCCCAGATTAAGCATGAACAAAATTAATTATCCAGAGCGAAGCGGAGCGACCAAACTAAACTTTCAGGCTTTTCTAAACTCGAAATTTTATTTCATGCGCCATGCGTATAAAACACTGATTTAAAGTGAAGTTTAAAATATTCTCCTAAGTTTTTTTTAATGTTTATATGGAATATGTTACTTCCACATCAGAGTTCGGAAATATCACGATATTTAAATAAACATCAAAATATCGGATATATGTCGATATTTATCTGATACATATCAACTTCTGGATAATTATTTTTGCTCATAAATATTGACATTTATATTACTTATTAGCTATACCTCCAACTAATATTGTTAGTGGTAATTTTATTTAAAATTTGTAAGAGCTAGATTTTGTTACAAGAAATCAAGATTTATAAAATTTATTAACATGAGAAGTATATTTCGAACTTTACTTTAAATCAGTGTTTTATACGCGTGGCGCATGAGGTAATTACGAGTTTAGAATAGCCTAATTTGGATTTGGGCGCTACGCTTCGCTCCGCGCCCAAATCCAAATTTGTAGGTTTTTCTAAACTCGAAGTTTAATTTCATGCTTAATCTAAGAGTGGAAACACTCTTTAAAAGCTTCAAACAGAACGTTTTTATTTAAAGAACAAATGCCAGAAAATATACTTAAAATAATAATTCCCTACGGGTGTGAAGTTACCAATAGATTCCGCCAATAGATCATAAAAAAATAAAAAAACAATATATTTGATATTTTTCTCCACAGGCCTACTCATTGTACTCCATTCTAGATGATAACATTGATAAACCCGGTTTACTACCCCTTTCTACCCCTATACCTCCCCTAATTCCGTTTGATTATCAATTTTCATTATGTGCTCCTCAAAATTTTCAAGTTATATTTATATACACATGTTCCTCATACTTCTATTAATCAATTAGAAAAGAAAAAATGTTCACACCGCACCCCCGTAACCCCCCAATAAATAAAAATGCATACTGGATTAATAACTATTTTTCGCCATTAAATTTTCCAAATATTAAAACTGTTTATGTACACACGTATTGCTTGCCTATGTTTCAACAAATATTAAATAAAAAACAAACTACCCCCACCCCCATATGATCTTTTTTTTTCGAAAAATTATTTATTTGCGGTAATTGCTCCTCTCACTATTGAAAATATTTACTTACAGGCGTTATCTTCATACTTCAATTGTTCATTTATGATAAAAATATTATTTACACCGTAGCTCCCCCACCCCTAAAATATGCGAATTTGAAAAATGACTGGATTTTTCATGACAAATAATTAGATTTCAGTAATTGCTCCTCCAAATTATAAAAATATTTTGACACAGGCGTGTTCAGCATACTTTCTTTATTCAGATTCTACAGTCAAATTATTCACACCGAACTTCCCCCGCCCCTAAATAATTGCGAATATACCACGTGATCATCTCTCGATGTTTATGATAAATAATTAGTTTTCAGTAATTGCTCCTCTGAGTTTTGCAAATATTTTTAAACAGGCGTGTTCGCCATACTTCATTTATTCAGATTTTACAATCAAATTTTTCACACCGAACTTCCCCCACCCCCAAATAATTGCGAATACAACACATGATATGTTTTCGATTATTTATGATAAATAATTAGTTTTCAGTAATTGCTCCTCCGAAATTTTAAAATATTTTTGCACAGGCGTGTTCCCCATACTTCATTTATTAAGATTCAACAATCAAATTTTTCACACCGAACTTCCCCCACCCCCAAATAATTGCGAATATAACACATGATATGTTTTCGATTATTTATGATAAATAATTAGTTTTCAGTAATTGCTCCTCCGAAATTTTAAAATATTTTTGCACAGGCGTGTTCCCCATACTTCATTTATTCAGATTCAACAATCAAATTTTTCACACCGAACTTCCCCCACCCCCAAATAATTGCGAATATAACACATGATATGTTTTCGATTATTTATGATAAATAATTAGTTTTGAGTAATTGCTCCTCCGAAATTTTAAAATATTTTTGCACAGGCGTGTTCCCCATACTTCATTTATTTAGATTCAACAATCAAATTTTTCACACCGAACTTCCCCCACCCCCAAATAATTGCGAATATAACACATGATATGTTTTCGATTATTTATGATAAATAATTAGTTTTCAGTAATTGCTCCTCCGAAATTTTAAAATATTTTTGCACAGGCGTGTTTCCCATACTTCATTTATTCAGATTCAACAATCAAATTTTTCACACCGAACTTCCCCCACCCCAAAATAATTGCGAATATAACACATGATATGTTTTCGATTATTTATGATAAATAATTAGTTTTGAGTAATTGCTCCTCCGAAATTTTAAAATATTTTTGCACAGGCGTGTTCCCCATACTTCATTTATTCAGATTCAACAATAAAATTTTTCACACCGAACTTCCCCCACCCCCAAATAATTGCGAATATAACACATGATATGTTTTCGATTATTTATGATAAATAATTAGTTTTCAGTAATTGCTCATCCGAAATTTTAAAATATTTTTGCACAGGCGTGTTCCCCATACTTCATTTATTTGGATTCAACAATCAAATTTTTCACACCGAACTTCCCCCACCCCCAAATAATTGCGAATATAACACATGATATGTTTTCGATTATTTATGATAAATAATTAGTTTTCAGTAATTGCTCCTCCGAAATTTTAAAATATTTTTGCACAGGCGTGTTTCCCATACTTCATTTATTCAGATTCAACAATCAAATTTTTCACACCGAACTTCCCCCACCCCCAAATAATTGCGAATATAACACATGATATGTTTTCGATTATTTATGATAAATAATTAGTTTTGAGTAATTGCTCCTCCGAAATTTTAAAATATTTTTGCACAGGCGTGTTCCTCATACTTCATTTATTCGGATTCAACAATCAAATTTTTCACACCGAACTTCCCCCACCCCCAAATAATTGCGAATATAACACATGATATGTTTTCGATTATTTATGATAAATAATTAGTTTTCAGTAATTGCTCCTCCGAAATTTTAAAATATTTTTGCACAGGCGTGTTCCCCATACTTCATTTATTCAGATTCAACAATCAAATTTTTCACACCGAACTTCCCCCACCCCCAAATAATTGCGAATATAACACATGATATGTTTTCGATTATTTATGATAAATAATTATTTTTCAGTAATTGCTCCTCCGAAATTTTAAAATATTTTTGCACAGGCGTGTTCCCCATACTTCATTTATTTAGATTCAACAATCAAATTTTTCACACCGAACTTCCCCCACCCCCAAATAATTGCGAATATAACACATGATATGTTTTCGATTATTTATGATAAATAATTAGTTTTCAGTAATTGCTCCTCCGAAATTTTAAAATATTTTTGCACAGGCGTGTTTCCCATACTTCATTTATTCAGATTCAACAATCAAATTTTTCACACCGAACTTCCCCCACCCCCAAATAATTGCGAATATAACACATGATATGTTTTCGATTATTTATGATAAATAATTAGTTTTGAGTAATTGCTCCTCCGAAATTTTAAAATATTTTTGCACAGGCGTGTTCCCCATACTTCATTTATTCAGATTCAACAATAAAATTTTTCACACCGAACTTCCCCCACCCCCAAATAATTGCGAATATAACACATGATATGTTTTCGATTATTTATGATAAATAATTAGTTTTGAGTAATTGCTCCTCCGAAATTTTAAAATATTTTTGCACAGGCGTGTTCCCCATACTTCATTTATTCAGATTCAACAATAAAATTTTTCACACCGAACTTCCCCCACCCCCAAATAATTGCGAATATAACACATGATATGTTTTCGATTATTTATGATAAATAATTAGTTTTGAGTAATTGCTCCTCCGAAATTTTAAAATATTTTTGCACAGGCGTGTTCCCCATACTTCATTTATTCAGATTCAACAATAAAATTTTTCACACCGAACTTCCCCCACCCCCAAATAATTGCGAATATAACACATGATATGTTTTCGATTATTTATGATAAATAATTAGTTTTCAGTAATTGCTCCTCCGAAATTTTAAAATATTTTTGCACAGGCGTGTTCCTCATACTTAATTTATTCAGATTCAACAATCAAATTTTTCACACCGAACTACCCCCACCCCCAAATAATTGCGAATATAACACATGATATGTTTTCGATTATTTATGATAAATAATTAGTTTTGAGTAATTGCTCCTCCGAAATTTTAAAATATTTTTGCACAGGCGTGTTCCCCATACTTCATTTATTCAGATTCAACAATAAAATTTTTCACACCGAACTTCCCCCACCCCCAAATAATTGCGAATATAACACATGATATGTTTTCGATTATTTATGATAAATAATTAGTTTTCAGTAATTGCTCCTCCGAAATTTTAAAATATTTTTGCACAGACGTGTTCCTCATACTTAATTTATTCAGATTCAACAATCAAATTTTTCACACCGAACTTCCCCTACCCCCAAATAATTGCGAATATAACACATGATATGTTTTCGATTATTTATGATAAATAATTAGTTTTGAGTAATTGCTCCTCTGAAATTTTAAAATATTTTTGCACAGGCGTGTTCCCCATACTTCATTTATTCAGATTCAACAATAACATTTTTCACACCGAACTTCCCCCACCCCCAAATAATTGCGAATATAACACATGATATGTTTTCGATTATTTATGATAAATAATTAGTTTTCAGTAATTGCTCCTCCGAAATTTTAAAATATTTTTGCACAGGCGTGTTCCTCATACTTAATTTATTCAGATTCAACAATCAAATTTTTCACACCGAACTTCCCCCACCCCCAAATAATTGCGAATATAACACATGATATGTTTTCGATTATTTATGATAAATAATTAGTTTTGAGTAATTGCTCCTCCGAAATTTTAAAATATTTTTGCACAGGCGTGTTCCTCATACTTAATTTATTCAGATTCAACAATCAAATTTTTCACACCGAACTTCCCCCACCCCCAAATAATTGCGAATATAACACATGATATGTTTTCGATTATTTATGATAAATAATTATTTTTCAGTAATTGCTCCTCCGAAATTTTAAAATATTTTTGCACAGGCGTGTTCCCCATACTTCATTTATTTAGATTCAACAATCAAATTTTTCACACCGAACTTCCCCCACCCCCAAATAATTGCGAATATAACACATGATATGTTTTCGATTATTTATGATAAATAATTAGTTTTCAGTAATTGCTCCTCCGAAATTTTAAAATATTTTTGCACAGGCGTGTTTCCCATACTTCATTTATTCAGATTCAACAATCAAATTTTTCACACCGAACTTCCCCCACCCCCAAATAATTGCGAATATAACACATGATATGTTTTCGATTATTTATGATAAATAATTAGTTTTGAGTTATTGCTCCTCCGAAATTTTAAAATATTTTTGCACAGGCGTGTTCCCCATACTTCATTTATTCAGATTCAACAATAAAATTTTTCACACCGAACTTCCCCCACCCCCAAATAATTGCGAATATAACACATGATATGTTTTCGATTTTTTATTATAAATAATTAGTTTTGAGTAATTGCTCCTCCGAAATTTTAAAATATTTTTGCACAGGCGTGTTCCCCATACTTCATTTATTCAGATTCAACAATAAAATTTTTCACACCGAACTTCCCCCACCCCCAAATAATTGCGAATATAACACATGATATGTTTTCGATTATTTATGATAAATAATTAGTTTTCAGTAATTGCTCCTCCGAAATTTTAAAATATTTTTGCACAGGCGTGTTCCTCATACTTAATTTATTCAGATTCAACAATCAAATTTTTCACACCGAACTTCCCCTACCCCCAAATAATTGCGAATATAACACATGATATGTTTTCGATTATTTATGATAAATAATTAGTTTTGAGTAATTGCTCCTCTGAAATTTTAAAATATTTTTGCACAGGCGTGTTCCCCATACTTCATTTATTCAGATTCAACAATAACATTTTTCACACCGAACTTCCCCCACCCCCAAATAATTGCGAATATAACACATGATATGTTTTCGATTATTTATGATAAATAATTAGTTTTCAGTAATTGCTCCTCCGAAATTTTAAAATATTTTTGCACAGGCGTGTTCCTCATACTTAATTTATTCAGATTCAACAATAAAATTTTTCACACCGAACTTCCCCCACCCCCAAATAATTGCGAATATAACACATGATATGTTTTCGATTATTTATGATAAATAATTAGTTTTGAGTAATTGCTCCTCCGAAATTTTAAAATATTTTTGCACAGGCGTGTTGCTCATACTTCATTTATTCAGATTCAACAATCAAATTTTTCACACCGAACTTCCCCCACCCCCAAATAATTGCGAATATAACACATGATATGTTTTCGATTATTTATGATAAATAATTAGTTTTGAGTAATTGCTCCTCCGAAATTTTAAAATATTTTTGCACAGGCGTGTTCCTCATACTTCATTTATTCAGATTCAACAATCAAATTTTTCACACCGAACTTCCCCTACCCCTATATATAAAAATCTATTGGTTTCGAATATTCAATAAACAAAGGACTTCATTGAGTTTGTTTTTTCAAGACCTCCTCTTTAGCGGCATACGGTCTATAAATGAATATATCTACGGTAGGCGTTTTTCATTTTTTTTTCATAATCGCAATTTAGGAAGTTTGGTGCGAACGGTGTTTAAAGAAGAACAACGTTATTTGTTTACACTATAAAGTTAATCATTTTGACTTGTTCCCATTTGCCCTGATGCCGTCCAATTGGTCCAATACACATCTAGTATTTAAAAATTATGAAAATTAATATCCAATTATTTATAATAACACTTTGCAATTAATACAGTTTTCATTTTATTTATTTTTTGATAATACATTTCATTTATGACTCATTTGTAAACCAAAAACGCTGACTCTATTTATGGGCTGTCTCACAAAAAACATAATAAATCAACTTCTTTGTCGTTAAAATACTGCAATATTTGAAATTGTCTGCCACATGATTTTTATATCCACAAATAAAAAAATGTGCTGAGAGGCCGTAAGTGTTAATACGTAGTAAAATTGATTATTGCTACCTTTAACAACAAGTGCTTTCGTTTTTGATTTTATAGGAACATTAAATTTACGAAAAATGTGTTGCTTAGAATTATCTCAAAACTGGACGACAATGTTAATATTTTTATTGTCGAGCGGTAAAGGGATTTTGCTTAAATGAATCACATTTTGAGTGCCTAAAATTTAAGCAAACTTAGATTTGTTGCTTAAAGGACTCTGGGTTGTATTCCGTATATATATATATATATATAAATATATATATATCTTTTTTTTCACTTTCTCTAAATTATCACAATTTAATTCGGCACTGTCCAGAAAAAACAAGAGCTATTAAATTTTTTACGTTTGTTGTAAAAAATAATCATTAAATATAAGAAACTCTGTTTAAAAATATTTTCAAAATATTAAGGAACAATTAAATAAAACTCATTATTAATCAAGAAAAATAATAATAATCCTATTCATTTATTTCTCAGCAGAATACATTCTATTTAATAAGTTGATCATTCGCAATTATTTAGAAGTAGGAAAACTTTAGTTAAAATATTGTGTTTATCAAAATTAACAAATCAAGTATAGGTAATACGCCTCTTATACTATCAACATTTGGACGAGCAATTACTAAAAACTAATTATTTATCATAAAAAATCGATAGATGATCATGTGTTATATTAACAATTATTTAGGGGTGATAGAAGCTCGGTGAAGTAAATTTGATTGTAAAATCTGAATAAATAAAATATGAGGAACACGCCTGTGCAAAAATATTTTCAAAATTCGGAGGAGCAATTACTCAAAAGTAATTATTTATCATAAAAATTCGAAAGATGATCATTTGTTATATTCGCAATTATTTATGAGTGGGAAAAGTTCGGTGTGAAAAATTTTATTGTTGAATCTGAATAAATGAAGTATGGGGAACACGCCTGTGCAAAAATATTTTAAAATTTCGGAGGAGCAATTACTCAAAACTAATTATTTATCATAAATAATCGAAAACATATCATGTGTTATATTCGCAATTATTTGGGGGTGGGGGAAGTTCGGTGTGAAAAATTTGATTGTTGAATCTGAATAAATGAAGTATGGGGAACACGCCTGTGCAAAAATATTTTAAAATTTCGGAGGAGCAATTACTGAAAACTAATTATTTATCATAAATAATCGAAAACATATCATGTGTTATATTCGCAATTATTTGGGGGAGGGGGAAGTTCGGTGTGAAAAATTTGATTGTTGAATCTGAATAAATGAAGTATGGGGAACACGCCTGTGCAAAAATATTTTAAAATTTCGGAGGAGCAATTACTCAAAACTAATTATTTATCATAAAATCGAAAACATATCATGTGTTATATTCGCAATTATTTGGGGGTGGGGGAAGTTCGGTGTGAAAAATTTTATTGTTGAATCTGAATAAATGAAGTATGGGGAACACGCCTGTGCAAAAATATTTTAAAATTTCGGAGGAGCAATTACTCAAAACTGATTATTTATCATAAAATCGAAAACATATCATGTGTTATATTCGCAATTATTTGGGGGTGGGGGAAGTTCGGTGTGAAAAATTTGATTGTTGAATCTGAATAAATGAAGTATGGGGAACACGCCTGTGCAAAAATATTTTAAAATTTCGGAGGAGCAATTACTGAAAACTAATTATTTATCATAAATAATCGAAAACATATCATATGTTATATTCGCAATTATTTGGGGGAGGGGGAAGTTCGGTGTGAAAAATTTGATTGTTGAATCTGAATAAATGAAGTATGGGGAACACGCCTGTGCAAAAATATTTTAAAATTTCGGAGGAGCAATTACTCAAAACTAATTATTTATCATAAATAATCGAAAACATATCATGTGTTATATTCGCAATTATTTAGGGGTGGGGGAAGTTCGGTGTGAAAAATTTGATTGTTGAATCTGAATAAATGAAGTATGGGGAACACGCCTGTGCAAAAATATTTTAAGATTTCGGAGGAGCAATTACTCAAAACTAATTATTTATCATAAAATCGAAAACATATCATGTGTTATATTCGCAATTATTTGGGGGTGGGGGAAGTTCGGTGTGAAAAATGTTATTGTTGAATCTGAATAAATGAAGTATGGGGAACACGCCTGTGCAAAAATATTTTAAAATTTCGGAGGAGCAATTACTCAAAACTAATTATTTATCATAAAATCGAAAACATATCATGTGTTATATTCGCAATTATTTGGGGGTGGGGGAAGTTCGGTGTGAAAAATTTGATTATTGAATCTGAATAAATGAAGTATGGGGAACACGCCTGTGCAAAAATATTTTAAAATTTCGGAGGAGCAATTACTGAAAACTAATTATTTATCATAAATAATCGAAAACATATCATGTGTTATATTCGCAATTATTTAGGGGAGGGGGAAGTTCGGTGTGAAAAATTTTATTGTTGAATCTGAATAAATGAAGTATGGGGAACACGCCTGTGCAAAAATATTTTAAAATTTCGGAGGAGCAATTACTCAAAACTGATTATTTATCATAAAATCGAAAACATATCATGTGTTATATTCGCAATTATTTGGGGGTGGGGGAAGTTCGGTGTGAAAAATTTGATTGTTGAATCTGAATAAATGAAGTATGGGGAACACGCCTGTGCAAAAATATTTTAAAATTTCGGAGGAGCAATTACTGAAAACTAATTATTTATCATAAATAATCGAAAACATATCATGTGTTATATTCGCAATTATTTGGGGGAGGGGGAAGTTCGGTGTGAAAAATTTGATTGTTGAATCTGAATAAATGAAGTATGGGGAACACGCCTGTGCAAAAATATTTTAAAATTTCGGAGGAGCAATTACTCAAAACTAATTATTTATCATAAATAATCGAAAACATATCATGTGTTATATTCGCAATTATTTAGGGGTGGGGGAAGTTCGGTGTGAAAAATTTGATTGTTGAATCTGAATAAATGAAGTATGGGGAACACGCCTGTGCAAAAATATTTTAAGATTTCGGAGGAGCAATTACTCAAAACTAATTATTTATCATAAAATCGAAAACATATCATGTGTTATATTCGCAATTATTTGGGGGTGGGGGAAGTTCGGTGTGAAAAATGTTATTGTTGAATCTGAATAAATGAAGTATGGGGAACACGCCTGTGCAAAAATATTTTAAAATTTCGGAGGAGCAATTACTCAAAACTAATTATTTATCATAAAATCGAAAACATATCATGTGTTATATTCGCAATTATTTGGGGGTGGGGGAAGTTCGGTGTGAAAAATTTGATTATTGAATCTGAATAAATGAAGTATGGGGAACACGCCTGTGCAAAAATATTTTAAAATTTCGGAGGAGCAATTACTGAAAACTAATTATTTATCATAAATAATCGAAAACATATCATGTGTTATATTCGCAATTATTTAGGGGAGGGGGAAGTTCGGTGTGAAAAATTTGATTGTTGAATCTGAATAAATGAAGTATGGGGAACACGCCTGTGCAAAAATATTTTAAAATTTCGGAGAAGCAATTACTCAAAACTAATTATTTATCGTAAATAATCGAAAACATATCATGTGTTATATTCGCAATTATTTGGGGGTGGGGGAAGTTCGGTGTGAAAAATTTGATTGTTGAATCTGAATAAATGAAGTATGGGGAACACGCCTGTGCAAAAATATTTTAAAATTTCGGAGGAGCAATTACTCAAAACTAATTATTTATCATAAATAATCGAAAACATATCATGTGTTATATTCGCAATTATTTGGGGGTGGGGGAAGTTCGGTGTGAAAAATTTTATTGTTGAATCTGAATAAATGAAGTATGGGGAACACGCCTGTGCAAAAATTTTGTAAAATTTCGGAGGAGCAATTACTCAAAACTAATTATTTATCATAAATAATCGAAAACATATCATGTGTTATATTCGCAATTATTTGGGGGTGGGGGAAGTTCGGTGTGAAAAATTTTATTGTTGAATCTGAATAAATGAAGTATGGGGAACACGCCTGTGCAAAAATATTTTAAAATTTCGGAGGAGCAATTACTCAAAACTAATTATTTATCATAAATAATCGAAAACATATCATGTGTTATATTCGCAATTATTTGGGGGTGGGGGAAGTTCGGTGTGAAAAATTTGATTGTTGAATCTGAATAAATGAAGTATGGGGAACACGCCTGTGCAAAAATATTTTAAAATTTCGGAGGAGCAATTACTAAAAACTAATTATTTATCATAAAAAATCGAAAACATATCATGTGTTATATTCGCAATTATTTGGGGGTGGGGGAAGGTCGGTGTTAAAAATTTGATTGTTGAATCTGAATAAATGAAGTATGGGGAACACGTCTGTGCAAAAATATTTTAAAATTTCGGAGGAGCAATTACTCAAAACTAATTATTTATCATAAAAAATCGAAAACATATCATGTGTTATATTCGCAATTATTTGGGGGTGGGGGAAGTTCGGTGTGAAAAATTTTATTGTTGAATCTGAATAAATGAAGTATGGGCAACACGCCTGTGCAAAAATATTTTTAAATTTCGGAGGAGCAATTACTAAAAACTAATTATTTATCATAAAAAATCTAAAACATATCATGTGTTATATTCGCAATTATTTAGGGGTGGGGGAAGTTCGGTGTGAAAAATTTGATTGTTGAATCTGAATAAATGAAGTATGGCGAACACGCCTGTTTAAAAATATTTGCAAAACTCAGAGGAGCAATTACTGAAAACTAATTATTTATCATAAACATCGAGAGATGATCACGTGTTATATTCGCAATTATTTAGGGGCGGGGGAAGTTCGGTGTGAATAATTTGACTGTAGAATCTGAATAAAGAAAGTATGCTGAACACGCCTGTGTAAAAATATTTTTATAATTTGGAGTAGCAATTACTGAAATCTAATTATTTGTCATGAAAAATCCAGTCATTTTTCAAATTCGCATATTTTAGGGGTGGGGGAGCTACGGTGTAAATAATATTTTTATCTTAAATGAACAATTGAAGTATGAAGATAACGCCTGTAAGTAAATATTTTTAATAGTGAGAGGAGCAATTACCGCAAATAAATAATTTTTCGAAAAAAAAAAAAAGATCATATGGGGGTGGGGGTAGTTTGTTTTTTATTTTATATTTGTTGAAACATAGGCAAGCAATACGTGTGTACATAAACAGTTTTAATATTTGGAAAATTTAATGGCGAAAAATAGTTATTAATCCAGTATGCATTTTTATTTTTTGGGGGGTTACGGGGGTGCGGTGTGAAAATGTTTTCTTTTCTAATTGATTAATAGAAGTATGGGGAACATGTGTATATAAAAATAACTTAAAAATTTTGAGGAGCACATAATGAAAATTGATAATCAAACGGAATTAGGGGAGGTATAGGGGTAGAAAGGGGTAGTAAACCGGGTTTATCAATGTTATCATCTAGAATGGAGTACAATGAGTAGGCCTGTGGAGAAAAATATCAAATATATTGTTTTTTTATTTTTTTATGATCTATTGGCGGAATCTATTGGTAACTTCACACCCGTTAATTCCCTGTATAACAATCTACGTTTTATAGTTGGAAGTGAAAGTGATTCATTATCAATCAAGTTTGGTGTTATATTATTTGAAGTACGAGTAAACATGTTATCTTTAATTATTATTTTGTTAATAAATAATAAATAAAAAAAAATTAAATGACAAAGATAACAGTCATGTAATTTATGTAAAAATATATTATTAATTAAGACGTATTGTTTGCAGTTTACACGAACATTATCGTAATTTTATGTTATATAAAAAATATATTTATTAATTACAAATTTTACTTTATGTAAAAAAGCACTAAAAAAGCACTATTTTTTTTGTTTTGGTGTTTCAGCCCTTTCTAACTTTTTTTATTTTGAGAGTAAAGCGGAATAAACCATATTTTTTTGTAAAAGTCAGGAAATTCTCTATTTAATAGTGTCGCCGAATTGACAATACGATGACAACTGTCAAGGTATCGATAGTCAACTTTCACTTTTCAAATGACACCATACCTATGTTTTGTTTTATCCTGATAGAGGGTACTTTCCTGCATCCGACTATCCATCACAACTATACGCTACATAACAAAAAAAATGAATAAAATAAGAAAATATCCGAATTGGTTTGTTTTATAAAAAATCATATGTGGCAACAAAAATTATAAAAAAATTAAACAAACTACTTCATTAAGTGTTTAATTCTTGAAGATGGGTCATTTAGGAAATTAGGGCATTCTTTTAAAAGAAAAAAAAACTTGAACCAAGTGTTTCTTGGTAGATGGTTCGGAAACCAAAATGAGATCAAGTGGCATGCAAGATTTCCAGATCTAACTCTCTTAGATTTTTTTCTTGACATTATTTAAAACAAGGGGTTTATAAGACACCATTAAATAATATTTAATATCTAAAAAACAGGATTTGTATTAAATGCCGTCGATTGAATTGAATGAATTGAATGCAAGCATATAGTTGTAATTTATATTCGGATGCAGGAAAGCGCCCTTTGTCCGAACTGAACAAAAAATAGGTATGGTGTCGTTTGAGAAACAAAAGTTGACTTTTGCTACCTTGACAGTTGTCATCGTATTGTCGATTCGGAGATGCCATTAATTAAAGAATGTTCTGTCATTTACAAATATACAATTTAATTTATCCACTGGAAAATCTCGACAAATATGCATCGTACAAAAAATATGTTTCGTACAAAAGTTTAATGGTTTCGAGGGGGCCATCCGATCTTGTGAAATTTTTGTCAGCCCCGCCCCCCAGGGTTCTACACCAAAAATGATAAAAGTTTTATTCGAGAAATTTCTTTGAATTCGTCATAGATGGTGATGTAGTCGCAAAAATTCCCGGTAAACCTAAAAAATCTGCTGTGGCCAAGACAGGTACCGACCGCAAATGAAAATAATATAGGACTATAAAAAACATTATTCTAATAACTTATTAAAGTTAGTTTGTACAATAAAATATCCGCTACTGGCAAAATGATTTTTTTAACTAAAAAAAAAATACTTCCTGTCGGCCTAAAAAAAATAGCATACACACATTAGAAAAAAATATGGAATTTTTTGGTAGCATTAAAAAAAATATTTTTTGTACCAAAAATCGAACTGTATACGCCGTTTCTGAAAAAACCTGATATTGATGATTCTACTGCCATCTGTCAGGTGTTATAAAACCTTAGAAGTAAACTTTATATACTTTATTCATACGAGGACTCACGGTCTCCGTAAAGGCCGTTTTTTTCAGGTATTTTCATCTTTGCGATTAAAGCGCCATCAATCAAGAATTTAAAAAAAATCATTAACAAAACCTACATAATTTTTGGTGTAGAATCCGAATCTAAAATAAAAAATAGGGGGTGAAGAAAATTTCACAGGATCGGATGGCCCCCTTGAAACCAATAAACTTTTGTTCGAAACATTTTTTTGTACGATGCAAATTTGTCATGATATTCTAGTGGATAAATTAAAATATGGTTTATTATACTTTACTATCAAAATAAAAAAGTTAAAAGGGGGTGAAACGTCAAACTGAATCACCCTGTATGCTACATTTTTACGTTAACATTTTTGGCACAGTTGCGATAGTTTATGATGTTTTCAGACAATTGACTTTTTTTATGTAGTTTTAATCATCATCAATCATTTAATTTGTTTAAAGAAAAGTTCACACCAAACAAATCAAGTAATGTTACTACAATTCAACATTTAAAAAAAGTTTAACCTAAATTGACGATGTGACATCTAATTTTGCCTAACATGACACAAGCTACATCTAACCTAACATAACTTGACGATATAAAATCTAACCTAACTCGACACAATGACATCTAACCTAACCTTACTTGACGGAAGTGGCATAACACGTGGGATGTGTTAAATACGTCAAAAAGTGGGATAAAAAGTCGAAAAGTTAGAAGTCGCATCCTAACTTTTCGACTTTTGATGTCCCTTTTTAACGAATTCAACACATTCAACGTTTTAGGCCACTTTCGAAAATGTATGTTATAGACCTAATCGAATCTAACCTAACTTGACACAATCTACATCTAACCTAACATAATTTGACGATATAACTTGACACAATCTACATCTAACCTAACATAATTTGACGAAATGACATCTAACCTAACTCGACATATTGCTATGTAACCTAACTTGACGATGTGACTTCTAACCTAACTTTTCGACTTCTCATCTCACTTTTTGACATATTTAACACATTCAACGTTTTATGCCTAATTCTGAAATAAATTGTCTGTTACATTGAGACATATTGTATTGTTTCATCGATTTATTATATTAATAACGGAATAATAGTCGTATTATTGATAATTTTAAACCCAGGATTAAGCTTTTCTAGGTTTTTGACTCACTTTTTGTCATTTTTTATATAACAACAAAGCCTGACTATTCATTGCCTTATAATTTGTTTATATATTTATATTTCTTGCGAGTGTCAAAATAATGAAAAATGTTATCACTTTGAGCTTCTGTATTATTACAACTTTGCCAATTTGTGTAAAACAAACCGACTTATTTGTTGTATTTATTACTTAATTAATTTGTGTGATTATATTTTAAATACTACTTCCATATCTTTTGAATTCTTGTTGCGAGCTTTAAGTTAGGAGCGTATCCAGAGAGCAATTATCTTTCAACGACAGTTTTAAAATTGAGGTTAAATTTCACAATAAATCAATTGCCGGTAACAATTTATTAGTGAAATTAAACCTACATTTTAAAACTGTCTTTAAAAGATAATTGCTCTCTGGATCCGCTCCTGACTTATAGCTTGCAACAAGAATTAGTTCAACCGATCGATTATTATCAGTTTTTAAAATTACCAGCAATTTTATTTCTGAAATAAATTAGCAGTTCATAAAATGAATAGCAAATAGGTATTATCGGAACAAATACATTTAAGAAATGAAAGTAAACCTATGTTTTATTTTTTCAAGAAGTGCAAGAGTGAATTAATTATAATTATCGCAGCAAATGCATTTACCTACTAAAGGAAAATAAATATGTGTTTTATTTTATTGAAAATATTTTAAATGTAATTGTAAAGAGTATTTATTTTGAAGAGAGATAGAGAGACAAGTTCTATCATTTCAGCTATATCGATCCGGCGCGTTTCGTAATTTTGGCTCGAACGGGGTGAATTATTAATTTACGCTGATAAATTTTCTATTGTGTGTAGTTAATACATATATAAGTTTCTGAGGGGAATAATCCTGCGGAAAGTTCTCGTCCGCCAGGAATGGATTTATAGGCGCTTGTCTATACTTTTCTCGGGAATTTGCGTGAAACGAAATTATAGTTTGTAGCTTTTAATCCCGGTGAATCTGAAAAGTTTCACCAACAACAACTTTGCTCGATGAGCAGAATTTCTAGTGTGTTCGATTTTGTTACAGGATTATGTTTACAAATTATTGAATATATCAAAGATTTAATCATAAAAATTAATACAGAATTTCGTTTTATCCTCAAATAAATTATTTCTGAATGTGGAAGATAAACTACACGAAGTCAAATTTTTGAAATTTTACAGTGCTATTTATCTCACCATAGGGTAAAAAATTCTGATTCCAATAGTATAAAAAACAGTATATTAAAAAAATTGCTTGGTGTAGTTTACTTCTAACATACACATATATTTTTGACTGTTTGGTGTTGTAGGCGTTCACTTTGTGGTACATCTTAAATACACTTGTAAATAAAACACTTTTTACTTTGTTTAACCACTGAATCTTACATTTAATTGTGTGACTAGTTTCGACTATCTAGTAGTCATTCTCAAACTAAAGTGACTTTAGTTTGAGAATGACTACTAGATAGTCGAAACTAGTCACACAATTAAATGTAAGATTCAGTGGTTAAACAAAGTAAAAAGTGTTTTATTTACAAACATATATTTTTAAATTTGAAACGTTAACGTTGGAAAATTTAGAGTTATGTTAATTCCGAACTAATTTCTATGAATAAATATTTTAGCAAAGACTTGGGTCTATATTTTTGTAAAAATTTGCGAAAATTCGTGCTAAAACATAAAATTTGTACATCATTCTTCAAAATAGCATCAAGCCGAAACTAGTCGAAAAATAAATGTATTAGTAAAACAAACCAAGTGAATTTAAATTAAAAACCTATATATATATAATCCCCAATAGATTTAACCCCCCTTTTAAGACCAACCAACTCGCAATTGAATAAGCTTCGAATTACTAACCACCCAATTAATTTTCATAATTTAATTATAACAGTGACCAATGCATAAAATAACAATAATCATCTATGAATTATATTAGTCGGTTATTACAAAACTGGACTCTTAAAGGTTACAACAAACATGTGTTAGTGTAGTGTGAGTGTGTGTGTCTGCATCCGTTTTTCGGTGTAATCGATTAATTAATAATCCTTGGTTAATTAACTAGTTGGCCTACATAAATGTTCATGTTCATGTTCACGTTGCGTTAATGGAGGCTCAAAACTGTGAAATTTCCGCCACTTGGATCCTCTGTTATCTTCTCTCTAACCCGGCGTGAATAATTTCAGAGTAAGGAATTATCAAGTGTGAGTTACACAGATTTATTATTATTTAGCACTATCTGCTAAACTAGTGTGTAAATTATTAAGATTAAGATAAATCCATTGCATTTTATATTGAATGACGTTTAGAAGTTATAAGTTAAACAAAATGTGCTCGAATTGCACTCGTTTAAATACCTAAAAAAAGTAATTGCTAATTGATTAAGGTCACTTGGTTTGGTTTTAACTAAAACAAACAGTTTTTTTTAACAAAACGTGTTTTTTTATTGAAACAACGTTTAAAACATTAACAATTAAAAACATGTTCAAAACGTGTTTAAAACATGTTTAAAACACGTTTAAAATGTGTTTAAAACATGTTTAAAACACGTTTAAAACGTATTTAAAACAGAACATACAGAGCATTTTTCGTTTAAGTAAACATATTCCGATAATTACAGCGTTTTTTTAAGGTGCGGTAATTCGTTTTTTAAAAGCGATTAATATGGGGCTTTTAATGAGTGTTTTCCACTCCCAGGTTAAGCATGAAGTAAAATTTCGAGTTTAGAAAAGCCTAAGAATTTGGATTGGCCGCGTAGCGAACCGAAGCGGCCAATCCAAATTAGGCTTTTCTAAACTCGAAATTTTATTTCATGCGCCACGCTTAAAAACACTGATTTACAGTGAAGTTTACAAAACACACACATATCACAACAATTATAGGCAACCTAAAATACGTTAGAGTTATTGGGTTGCCTATAATCACTGTTTTAAACAATTTGTTCGGCGCAGAATTTAACTCACGTTTTATTCACTTCTACATATTAGATTGCTAAAGCCGTATATTTTAAACTTTACGATATTTCAGTGTTTTATACGTGTGGCGCATGAAGTAAAATTTCGAGTTTAGAAAAGCCTAATTTGGATTGGCCGCTCCGCTTCGCTACGCGGCCAATCCAAATTTTCATGCTTTTCTAAACTCGAAATTTTACTTCATGCTTAGTCTGGGAGTGGAAAACCCTCGTTTAAAGATTCAAATTGAAATCTTTAAAAAAGCAACGAGTCTCGTAAAATTTACAGTGTATGCATACGTATACCTGAAAGAAAAATTCCCTGTATTTAAAAATGACATCTATGCACACACAGTTGTGATATTTTATTGTAAAAAAATGTTTAGTTTAATAATGTAATTTAATATATCGTAAACAATTTGATTAAAATGTAAAAATGTAAATAGAAAATCTTAATGAAGTAGTATAAAATATAATTTAGCAAAAACGTTTTAAACAAATTTTACGTTGAAAACATGTTTTAAACAAATTTAATACTTAAAACGCGTTTAAAACACGACGGCTGTTTTTAAACATGTTTAAAACACTGTTTTAAAACAAAGTGTTTTATACATAACAACCCTGATAACTACTGCTTTTATTTATTTATTTATTTATTCACGAGATACCTCTTTAACATTGAAATAATACAAAATAACAAAAGTTTAAGAGCCGCAGAATGACTACACACATACGTTATGATAACTACTTTGCTAATTCTAACATAATCTTAGAAAGTTTTATCCAGATTAATGACCACCAGTGTCCTTCGAAAACGTAAGAAATTGTTCGCAAATGGATCGAAATTCGGGGATGAGAGCAAGCAGTTGGCCGAATGTATTAATCTGGACAAAGGATTATTGCCACCGTACGCAGTTCTATGATTTTTTTTCCCTAAATAAAACTCTAGATTTCGTCAATGATTCTCCGCGCTTATGCTTATTGCTTCAAATAGTTTCGACTTATCGAAACTTATTCTCAAGGAGTGATATACAGGGATTTTTTTCTTTTAAGTATACATATGCTTACGCTTGTTTTAAACGAGGGCAGTATGAAGCTTTAAACGAGTGTTTTCCACTCCCAGATTGAGCATGAAGTAACATTTCGAGTTTAGAAAAGACTCCCTGACAAATCCAAATTTTCAGGCTTTTCTAAACTCGAAATTTTACTTCTTGCTTAATCTAGGAGTGAAAACCTACGTAAAAAATTAAATAAATCGGTGATAATTGACATTTATTAATATTTTATAAGGAAAAGTTACTCACACGAGCAAAATTACAAACGCGTAGCGAAGCTTACAAACCAATTCAAATGTTTGACTTTTCTAAACTTAAAATTTAACTTCATGCTTGATCAATGAGTGGAAATACTCGTTAGTATCTATAACAAAAAAAAAAACGAATTCATTCAAATTTACCAAACGCTGAAATTATCGGGCATTTATACCAATAACAATAATATTTAACTAATTAATTAAATTTAAATTATTTCACGTAAAATTAAATAAAAAAGTAATACACTGAAGGCTTTGTTTCACTGTTCTTATCAATAGCAATGTAAGAATGTGCGTTTTTTTAATACTCTTAAAATAAATAAATCCATATCTGGTGAACGTTTGAAGGTTGATTATTTAATATGTAACGCTCAAAAAGTATTCATTACCTTTCATTGTTTAATAAATTCAAAAATTTTAAATGTATGTTTTAACGCTTCTGAACACGTTCACTAGTTATAGATAAAAAATTATCAGTGCTTCTCCCGTTCATACGGATTGAGAAACACTTATTCAAGTAAGGATCCGACCTAGAAATTTGTAAATGTAATAAATAACACGTGTGATATATATTTAAAAATTAATATTCAACGCTCAAAAAATATTCATACATGATAGTATATTAAATAGAAACATATTTAACTTACTTTTTTTTTAAACAATTTCACGACTCAGATAAAAACATATATATACTTGCACTGATAAAGATACATAAACACTTATGCAAGTTTACCCTATAATCCAATTTATTTGGGCCATTATCAGAGTTGAATTTCATATTTCGTGTTGGTAATGACCTGGATTTTTTAAGTAGCGCTTATTATCTATGCTGTGTTGAATGGATGAACAGTTTATGAGGATTTAATGTGATTGTAGTAAATGCTAGATACTTATTAATAATTGATCATGCGTTGAATTTTAATTGAATCATCATTAGCATTAAAAATCCAAACAAGAAATTTGCAAAATAGTATATTGTGTAACAAGTGCGTGAAATTGAAGTTTATACATCAGTAATGTGTTTGCAACAAGAGCAGTGCACAGTGAGATGTTTCGTCTATTTTCTGGGTAAAAGTGGCAAAAATCAAAGTCCAAATTCGTAATGTTTAACGACTGAAAAAGTTACTGTAAACAATAGTGAGACACGGGGAAAAATGTAAGAAGATTTATTCCACGCATCTCTACACCCATAGACAAGGCCGTAGCCGAAATTTTCAATATGTTAAATATTTGAATGTAAAAGCGGAACTGTAAGAGCAGAAACAATATTTTTACCATTATATCCCCCGAAATTTTTATAACCCTCACCAATTTTTTTTCTCTCTAGGTACCATAGAGATTAATATGATTATATACACTCGACCGCAAAAAAAACGCGCCACTTGAAAATGCACGTTTTTCGTGAATATACAAACAGCCATAACTTCGGTCGATGTGGATGAAATTTGATGAATTTTTCAGTTTATGGAACGCCAAAGTTTTCTCTTTAAGGACACATAAGTGGATATAACGAAATTTAAGCATTTCTGCATTTAAAAGTCCTACCAACAAAAAAATGTTCAGAATGTTAAAAATGATAAAAGTTGAGAAGTTGTACTGTGCCCAAAAAAAAATCGTAGCTCTACTTAAAAAAAAAACGCAACAAAATTCTATCATTTTCCTTTGAAATAAGCGAAAAATCATGTCGATCCAATGATTTGGCTCGAAGTTATGGCAGTTTTTTTTTTAAAAGTGTATTTTGGGGCATAACTTTGGCGGACAGGCATAACTCTGCTCGCAAACCTGTGACATTATGCGATTTAAAAAGCTTGAAGTGCTTAAATGCAGAAGTGCTTAAATTTCGTTATATCCACTTATGTGTCCTTAAAGAGAAAACTTTAGCTTTTCAAAAACTCAAAAATTCATCAAATTTCATCCACAATAACCGAAGTTATGGCTGTTTGAATATTCACGAAAAAACTTGAATTTTCAAGTGGCGCGTTTTTTTGCGGTCGAGTGTATTATTCCACGCAAAGTATTTTTTCTCTCGCATTTTCTATTCGATAGTGTCTAAAAATGTACCTTGAAATCACGAGAGATTATTGTTTTTAAGATAACTATAACATTTACCCGGGGACCATAGCCAACTTTTGTTTTTCTTATGAGAGCCATTTTAAATTTTCATATTTTTTGAAAGAATATTTTTTTCTGAACTCACTGATAAACCACACTTATAATTTATTTTAGATTTGATATTTAAAATTATGATATTTTCTTTTTTGCAAAGAGTGCATTGGAAACAATGACGTCATATCCGTTAATCAATAAAATCTTGACAGCAGTCAATGATTGTTAGCACTTAAAATTCATTAATAACGGTCAATCTTTTGTAATAATAATATTAGGCATTGATTAGCACATAAAAGTTTCACAAACTAAATTTAATCTATTTTTATTATTATTATTCCAAAACAATTCACAAGAAAAGTTATTCTTCCATTTTTTCGCTACATCTCGGTAAATATTGATCACCATCACATCTAAGCGTTGTGTATTTTTAACTTGACTGTAAATCAGTGGATTATACGCGTGGCGCATGAAGTAAAATTTCGAGTTTAGAAAAGCCCCGTGAAAATTTGTCTCGGGTCGCTGCGCGACCCTCGACAAATTTTCTACGCGGGGCTTTTCTAAACTCGAAATTTTACTTCATGCTTAGTTTGGGAGTGGAAGACACTCGTTACTTTAAAATACATCACAATTGTTAAAACATGTATCGTCGGATGCCCGTCTTCAGGGGTGATATGTAAGCAAATTATGGGTCCTAGGTGTTGTCAAATATGTGAGTCAATCAACTGTTTCCAAGGCAATCTTTACAAAAAACAAAAGATTAAAATTTTACATACAAAATGTACAATAAACTATAAGTGTGATACATCATTGAATTCAGCAAAAAATATTCTTCCAAAAAACATGAAAATCCAAAATAGCACCCATAAGAAAAACAAAAGTTGGCTATGGTCTCTGGGTAAATGTTATAGTTATCTTAAAATAAAATACCAGATTTATCTTTCAAAAGTACCTGTATAATGTCAAAGTTGTAAATGTCTGGATTCAATGGTTTTTAAATTTATTTTTAGATTATTATTAGGCCCTAAATTACGCAACTTTGCCCCAATTTAACCGACTCTCTATCTCTTCAAATAACCGAGATCCCCATACATTCTGTTGAAATACGGACACCCTGTATAAGAGTTTTTGAGGTCGCTGATTTTTAATGACAATAAAAATTACATATACAAAATAGCGGATCCAATATAGCGCACAACAATATTATAAACTGCTTTTTGCATAAATATAAAACGTAAGCAGTGTCTATGGAGTTTTAGGTTTGCTGAATTCTAATTTAAAATCATAATTATGAAAATAAGAATAAATGTATATAGAAAGTATAAAGATGAAATTTAAAGTATATACCGTGCGATCGTTTAAATTATGATTTAGAGTAAGCGGCATTTTTTTTGTGCGTTTGCCTATAATCTGTTTAATAACTAGGAGGAGCGTTTTAAATTTCACGCGCCAAAACCTACAATTCTGATTGGCCGAGAGCGCGCCCATTTTACACTATGCTAATTACGTCATTATTAGACGCAACAGCTGACATAACCTTAATTCGAAGCGTTACCGAGTTGCAACTTTGTCTGTTTCGTAATAACCTTTTGTGCGGTGTTTCTTCAGCATAGTTAAAAGTTAGTTTTGTTTATATTGTTGTGATGGATTATGGACCCAGTATAAGCTCGGTGATAATATCACCTTCACCTCCAAAAAAGCGTAAGAAGTTGGATTTGGGCCATTTATATCTGTCTGACAAACAGTGCACAATAAATATGTATAAGCAGATGATAACAGATGATTCATATATGAAAATGGCTGCTGTTGTATCAGACATTGTTGGTGCAGTAGGTGAGATATCAAATAGCATAAGAATGTGCATCAAAAATAAAATGTTTAATTTTTAGGAGTTGTAAATTCCACTGTCTATCGTGCCATTAGCGAATATAATAAATCCGGAGAGATTTGTAGCCCTAAACAGCTTAGAGGACATAATTACAAGTTTTGATAACGTAGTGAAGAGATCCGTGCATAGTTTCTTCTATAAAAATGAACTGCCAACTTTGTATAAAGTTTTAAACGAAGTAAACGCGCATGCAGGCATGCCGAAGATGAGTCGTTCTACCTTGTATAGTTTTATGAAACAAATCAATTTTAAGTAAGATAGAGCCCAATGCTGGGCAGGACTCGAATCATTCAGAATTGGAATCCCGGATTCGAATCGTTTTAGAGGATTAAAAAAAGGCAATCGAATACTTTAGTTAAACTGGATTCGTGATCCGGATGTATGGAATCCGGATCACGAATCCAGTTTAACTAAAGTATTCGATTGCCTCTTTTGAATCCTCTAAAACGATTCGAATCCAGGATTCGTATTCGAGTCTAAATGTGGGTGATTTGAATCCTTATAAAAGGATTCGAAGCCTTGTAATAGGATTAGAATACTTTCAAAAGGATTTGAATCGTCCATAATAATTCGAATTAATTGTGAGGAATAACATGAAAAATGTTTTTTTGTGTTTTGAAATTTCATGTTAAATCACTGTTTTATGCGCGTGGCGCATGACGTAATATTTCGAGTTTAGAAAAGCCCAGAAAATTTGTCTCGGGTCGCTGCGCGACCCTCGACAAATTTTCACGGGGTTTTTCTAAACTCGAAATTTGACGTCATGCTTAGTCTGGGAGTAGAAACGCTCGTTCGAAACTTCAAAGTGAATGCTTTGATAAGAACCTTAAATGATTGAAAATGTTTTTAAAGATAATAATCCAGTTTCCAAAATTTTGTTTAATATTGTTTGAAGTAAAACTGACATGGTAGCAATCTGAAATGTTAAATTTTTCCGACATTTCCCTGACTAAAGATTTTTTCCCTGGCCTTTCAATATAACTTTCTTCTGTGGGAAACCCCCATTCTGTTTAATAATTTTCATTGTTTTTGCCAATATTTAAGTTAATTTTATAATTGTTTAGTGTTTTGTAATTGGCCTGCTTATTTTGACAAATTTAATAAAAGCATATGGCTTTTTTGTTAGTATTTTGGTCAATTTGAATATAATTCCATGACTTTTCTCTGACTTTCCCGGTTTTAATGATATTCAATGAATTTTTTATTTACGTAAATCGATTTTATAATAGAGTTTAAGTTTTGAACGAGTGTTTCCACTCCCAGGCTAAGCATGAAGTAAAATTTCGAGTTTAGAAAAGCCCCGTGAAAATTTGTCGAGGGTCGCGCAGCGACCCGAGACAAATTTTCTGGGCTTTTCTAAACTCGAAATTTTACTTCATGCGCCACGCGTACTAAACACTGATTTGAAGTGGAGTTCAGAAACACACAAATACATCTGTAACCAGAGTAACAGGGAGTCAGATATTTAGTCTGTTATCAACGATGTTCAGTGGTAATAATAAATAATTTGGTTTTGAATATTTTTGTTAAAACAACTGGTAACGATATTCATTCATGGTTGCAAAAAAATAATAAAATGAAATTTATTCTTAAAGGATTTATATTCGTGATTTGAAAAAACAAGATTCATATCCTATCATCATTTTTATCTCTTACGAATCCTTTATTCGAGTATTCGTGATTCGAATCATATTTGGTGAATCGGATTCGTGATTCGAATCACTTTTACGAGGATTCGTCCCAGCTCTGATAGACACACATTATTATATAAATTCCATATTATATTATGAAACTAATGTAAATATGTTTTATTTCACAGATATATGGCGAGATGCCGTATAAGCATTTTAATTGAACTGTGACGATATCGTACGATGGAAAAGAAAATACTTAACCACAATTAAGAAGTACAAAATGGATATTTGATTTTATTAAAAGAGTAATTATGAAATTATTTAAAATTGCCGCCAAATTTATCTAGTGATATTTCTGGTAGCTTTTTATAGTGTAAATTGGACTTTGGCACTTACTCCTTCTAGTTTTTAAACAGACTATAGAACGCTGGAATACATTTGAGGTTATGGTAAACTATGTGTTAACAGTCAGTAGTGCCAATCTAATTTAATATTTGAAACCTACTCTAAATCATGTTTTTAACGATTGCACGGTAGAAGAAATGCTATCGTGATATAGAAATGGATGGGAAAAATGATGAATAAGTTTTTGAGTCATTTTTAATTTCACGTTTGGATCGATTTTTATTTTATATTTTTGGGTGCTTATTGGATCTGCCATTTTTACTCATTTTTAATATCATATTCAAAATCAGCGACCTTGAAAACTCCTTAAAACACCGCCATGTTTGATTGTTATGCAAAGCAACCAATTTTTAATATTTTGTAACATAATTATAATTTCACATAAATATTAACTTGATTGATTTAATGCAGAATGTGCGAAAATATCAGAAGATTGAAGTATATTTTTGTTGGTATTGAAAATGCTCTCTTTGAATTAAAAGTAAATTGTGTTTATATTATCTGGTTCAATGTGGTGGTAACATCTTTATTGGAAAGTAATTAAAGCGCTGAGAAGTTCCTGAAGTTCTAATTAGGCTGGCCGTGTCGACACACGAGCTTTTAAACTAAATATTTATTGAGACGAGAAGCCTTAACTCAACAACTTTCACCCCCTGAATAAATTCACAAGATACAAAGCTAAGCATTTTTTTAAGAGATAGTTTTTCAAACGTGATATTTCAGTCATTCTCTAGTATTTAAGTGTTTTTTTTTTTTAAATAAATTAATATAATTGGACGCAATTCGTGTAATAAAAACAAAATAATTGCTAACTTTTGTAGGTCTAGTTATACAAGTTTATATTGCTTTAATATTTACGAGAGGTTATTTTTATTATTAAAATACATGGAGTTTTTCTTTCAAGTGTACATACTTCTAAACCCGATATAGTAATCGGGTTTTCGATAAAAAAAACGCCCAACGCCATTACTCTGTTATTTATTGATCGATTTTGATGCACTAAAAACCAAAGTCAATGGCCGTTTAAATACGAAGAAATGACATAAATAGTATTTTTTTCAATAATACTTAACTGTTAAATCATAGAATACTTGACTTTTTTAAACGGCTGCCTATATTTTTTTAATTTTATTACATTAGACATTATTTTTCTGAATACAATAATGCCCATATTCTTGTTTTCTGTTTAATATTTTTGTCGAAAAAAAAATTTAAAACAAATCTTCTATTTAAAATGATACTTTTTTTAAAAATTATAATTAGTGTGCCTTGTAAAAACAGTGTCAAATGTCATTTATTATCAAGTTATGTCAAACATGAATAATAACGACCCAACAAATAAGTACCTACGTTACAACTTTATGTAGAATCGAATAAATATGTAGTGCTAATATTAATTTAACCCATTAAGCGACATGATGCAATAACGCAACATTATTAAATTATTTTTTAATTATTACTTACTAAATAACTTAATTTGATACATTGTGTTATTTGACCTGATTCAAGAATGAGGGAAGAAAAATGTAAACATTTTGTTATTTAAATATTTCTGTTTTTACTCATTTTTAAAGTGTTTTTCTAACTTCAAAATATTTAAGTGTTTAATACGCGTGGCGCATGAAGTAAAATTTCGAGTTTAGAAACGCCTGAAAATTTGATTTGGTCGCGTAGCGCTACGCGACCAAACCAAATTTTCAGGCTTTTCTAATCTCGAAATTTTACTTCATGCTTAATCTGGGAGTGGAAACACTCGTTCGAACTTTATATTGAACTCTTATAATATCGAGGAATGCCTAAAAATGTACAGCGTACATATTATGTATATTTTAAACAAAAAATCTCAGTATATAAATCATACAATGAAATGCAGAATTTTACTTAAAATCAACGTTTAGACTCAACTTTATAATTTTGTCGGATGTTAATGTGTTAATATTTTATTTATAAGAAAAGAAGTATTCAATAAATATTAAATTTGCATTCAAAATAATAACAAACTGTAAATGTATAATAAATTAGTTAACGAAACACATGGATTTAATATAAACAAATATACAATATAAACAGTGTTAAAAGGCCATTTTTCTTTTTCAAGGCGCACTATATCGTGAAAAAATCATGTGAACAACGTTTATTAAATTTTTATTCTTAAATAAAAATGTAATTAAAATTAACATGTCGGAGATAATTGGATTCAGCAAAACAAAGTCTAATATAATAAAATAAGAAAGAATATGCAGCCAATCCAAATTTTCAGGCTTTTCTAAACTAGAAATGTTACTTCATGCTTCACCACGGGGTGGAAACACTCGGTAAAATGTTCAAATTTAACTTCTTTAAAAACAACGAATTCCTTAAAATTTACAGCGTATGCACCGGGATATGTATACCTAAAAGACAAACCCCCTGTATATTAACCTGAAAAAGCAATGAATGTCTAAATTTAAAGTATACGTAGTGCAATATGTCGTACTATTTATTATTTATTCCATAAATCGATTCTAATATTAACTTTCCCACCCTTAATTCATAGCAGGGTCAAAACCTTAACCGTAGTCTTGCATACTTTTCCCGACCATTAACTTTTCGGGCATTATCCCTTCAAGAAGTTTACCCAACGAGGAGTACACCTTCCGGGATAATTGAATGCATGGACAGATAACTCGCAAACCGGGACGACGGTTTCTCCAGACAGTTAGTCTGCAATTAAGGGACGAGAATATTCAATTTAAGGGCTACTTGAGTAAACGTTTATCTTAGGCACAAGGAAAAAGATAAAAGGACGAGAAGTTGCAATAGAAAAATTGAATCGATAAAACGGTTTTTTTAGATAAGTGTGGAACTTAAAATTAATAATATCAAAAAAAAGTTTGCTTGATTGGTTTGGTAATCGAATCAGTTGATAAAATATTTTTTCTTTGTAAAATAAATAGCACGCATTGTTTCTAATATTAGTAAGAGTGTCTGTAATTTTTTGTAGAATTATTTTTTTTAATTCACAAAATCTGTATTTTTTACGAAAAATACAAATTTCCGATGAAGATGTTTATTTATATTTACAAATCTGAAAAAAGTCATAGATATTCTCTTTGGTATAAGAAGTAGTTAAAAGTGATTGTTTTTTCAAGGAAAAAAGTATTTCACAAAATTTCAACATATTTTTTATAACTGAAAAATCTTAGCTTAATAAAATTACAACTTTTAGCATATACCACGAACACAATTTTTGAGATAGTGAAACGAAATTAGCATCAATTTAATGCTGGTTTAATTTTAAATACATTCCTAAAGAAAGTTTTTTTTTTTAATTTAGGTCGTCGTTAGTATTTTATTCAAAAAAGCAAATAAATCGATTTTTCCCTTTTTCTATTTAAAGCGTTCTATTTGAGAAAGTAAGTAGCTGATTTAATTTATTCAAAAAGCAGGTGATTTATAACTAAAAAAGCTTTAATTTGATGTATAAATATGTTTTCATACTAAAAAAATATTCGCCTGAAGAAGCCACAGTGTGGCGAAACAATTGTAGCACAATATATATTTGAAAGTGTTTAAATTGTTTTATTTATATAAAAGTGAAGATGAACTTTCAAAATTTAGCAGACTTATCAATCAATTATTTAAAAAAATATGCTTGGCACGATCGCTCAAATATATAGTTTAGTGGAACATTTGAACATTTTAACATTTTCAAAGTAGAATAATTTGACTAAAATATTTTTTTCTTGGTGAAATAAATACCACGCATTGTTTCTAATATTAGTAAGAGTGTCTGTAGTTTTTGTAGAATTATTTTTTTAATTCACAAAATCTGGATTTTTTTATTTGATGAAAATTATTATTTTTAAAAAACTGAAAAAAATACAGATATTCTCTTGAATGATGTTAAAAACAGTCTGAACTAATTTGTTTCTAATAAAAAAAATATTTTACTAAAAAAATCGACTATTAAAACCACTTGAATTGCGCTAAAAAAAATTAAATTCCCACTTTGAGCATCATAATTCGTATGATAGAAAAATATAGTAAACATCAATTCAAAGCCCATTTAATCCAGCATCGACTACTTTTTGAATTTTCTAAATTGATTAAGAGTTGAATTAATTACAGCAGTTTTAATGAATTTTAAATAAAATTCCAGCTTTCAGTATCGTAGAATAATGGCATCTGGAATTTTCACAGGAAATAGCCTACGATAATCAGAATTGTCAAGAATTTATTCCTGAAAAATCTAAATGCTTTTAAATTTCGGAAATGTTCAAATTACTACATGGTGAATCTATTTTTAAATTCACTTTAAATCAGTGTTTTGTACGCGTGGCGCATGAAGTAAAATTTCGAGTTTAGAAAAGCCTAAAAATTTCACTTCATGCTTAATCTGGGATTGGAAACACTCGTTAGTAGCTTCAAATTAAAAGATTTTATAAAAACAACGAATGTCTGAAAATTTACATTGAAAAATCGTGGTATGTATAACTAAAAGAAAAATTCTCAGTATTTCGAGTTTTGAAAAGCCTGTACATTTCTTATAATAATAATAATATAATAATACTTTATTTGTGCTAGTAACAGTTGTTTTACACAGGTCAAAAGATGGGGTATAATGTTTCAAGACATTCTAATAATAAAAACGGATACCAAAGTGATGCAACTTAGGAGACAGAACTATATTATGTTAATAAGATTAATAAAAATATTTAATAAAGACATAACGATAATAATAATATACTTATAAATAAAATGAGCTTAAAATCTAGATAAAATATTAAAAAAGGATAAAAATAATGCACATATGACTAAAAGCTAAGTCACAATAAAATAATAAATTATAATATAAAAGACAGTTATATTAGTAAAACTTAAACTTAGAACGTTCACGAACATGTTAAAAATGTATATTCATATTACAGAAATGTATCACAATATATTGTTATAAAAATTTAAATATTCTTCAAATGTATAAAATGCATGTTCAGTAAAAAATGATTTACACCAAGTTTTAAACCTATTAAAAGTAAGGTCAGAGCTGGGCAGGATTCGAATCATTCAGGATTCGAATCCTGGATTCGAATCTTTTTAGAGGATTCAAAAGCGGCATTCGAATACTTTAGTTCAACTGGATTCGTAATCCGGATTCGTTACATTTTTTTAAGAGGATTCGTATTCGAATCCAAATGTGGCCGATTCGAATCCATATAAAAGGATTCGAATCCTTATGAAAGGATTCGAATATTTATAAAAGGATTCGAATATTTATAAAAGGATTCGAATATTTATAAAAGGATTCGAATACTTACAAAAGGATTTAAATCCTCAAAAATAATTCGAATTAATTGTGAGGGTTAACATGAAAAATGTATTTTGTGTGTTTTTAAATTTCTCGTTAAATCACTGTTTTATACGCGTGGCACATGAAGTAAAATTTCGAGTTTAGAAAAGCCCAGAAAATTTGTCTCGGGTCGCTGCGCGACCCTCGACAAATTTTCACGGGGCTTTTCTAAACTCGAAATTTTACTTCATGCTTAGTCTGGAAGTGGAATACACTCGTTTAAATAAAGACAACCTTGTACAAGACTGTCTCAGTTTAAACCGAGTCGACCTTATACAGTAATGACTTTGATTTTGACGTCATGTGAGGATTTCCGCGCGTGATAAGGTCGGCTCGGTTTAAATCGGGACAACCTTGCACAGTAATGATTTTGGTTTTGACGTCACGTATGGATTTCCACGCGTGACGACATCAACCAAGGTGTGTAAGTAAGTTTGTCTTGATTTAAACCGAGCCGAGATTGTATTCTGTAATTACCTTGATTTTTGACGTCACGTGAGGACTTCCACGCGTGAGGTCAGCAATCAAGGTGTTAGGTTAATTACATTGACTTCTTATGTCACGCGAGGAATTTCATGTGTGACGTCAGAAAAACTCCCTGTATTGCTCGAGACATAGATATTTCTAATAAAATCAAAATGAATTTGCTATGAAATTCAAACATAATAAGTAAAAACCAGTATATTTTCAATTTCACAATATTTCAGTGTTTCATACGTTTCGCTACGCAACTAAACCAAATTTTCCGAATTTTCTAAACTCTATATTTTACTTCGTGCCTGAACATGGATAGTAAATCTATGTTAAAAACAAAAATTAACTTTTGTTAAGATTTAAACTTTTTGTCTCGTGTAATATAAGCCAAAAGTAGTGTCATGTTATGAATTGGCTACCATTTTATTAGAAATGAAAAAGATGGGCAATGTTTTGACTGAAAGTTAATTTAAAGGTGTAAAATTGGTAATATAAAGTTAAAAAAAAAATGATATCGGTCAAATGACCATCTCCTGAGTTGATGTTGGTTGTGCTCGTTTTACAGCATTTTGAATTAATGTTCGTAAAACATCTAGCCCCAAATTGGTGATTTCTTCTTCAATGTTGGCTTTCAAGACTTGCAAGGTTTGTGGTTTGTTGTGGTAAATGAGAAACTTCAAACTGAGTGCTTTGATAAGAACATTAAATGACTAAAAATGTTTTTAGAAATAATAATCTAGTTTTCAAAATTATGTTTAATATTTTTTGAAGTAAAACTGACATGGTAGCCACAATCTGAAATGGCACATCTCTTGTGGGAAACTTCCATTTTGTTAAATTATTTTCTGTGCTTTTGTCAATATTTAAGTTAATTTTATAAATTTTTACGTGTTTTGTAATTTGCCTGCTGATTTTGACAAATTTAATAATGTCATATGGCTTTTTTGTTAGTGTTTTGGTCAATTTGAATATAATTTCATGACTTTTCTCTGACTTTCCCGGTTTTAATAATATTCAGTGAACTTTTTTTATCTACGTAATTTTCAGGCATTCGTCGATTTTATAATAGAGTTCAATTTGAAGCTTTAAACGAGTGTTTTCCACTCGCAGACTAAGCATGAAGTAAAATTTCGAGTTTAGAAAAGCCCCGTGAAAATTTGTCGAGGGTCGCGCAGCGACCCGAGACAAATTTTCGGGCTTTTCTAAACTCGAAATTTTACTTCATGCGCCACGCGTACAAAACACTGATTTGAAATGAAGTTTAGAATCACACAAATACATCTTTAATCAGAGTAACAGGGAATCAGATGTTTAGTCTGTTATCAACGATGTTCAATGTTAATATTAAATAATTAGGTTTTAAATATTTCTGTTAAAATAACTGGTAACGATATTTATATATAAATGGTTGAAAAAAAAAAATAAAATCAAATTTATTGTTATAGGATTTGTATTCGTGATTCGAAAAAAACAGGATTCGAATCTTTGATTCGAATCATATTTATCTCTTACGAATCCTTTAATCGAGTATTCGTGATTCGAATCATATTAGGTGATTCGGATTCGTCATTCGAATCCTTTTTACGAGGATTCGTCCCAGCTCTGGGTCCTGTACATGTTTTAGTAAAACGTTAAAGAATTTTATGCAATAATATCTAGTGCCAGTTTTTGCCTTTGATAATCTGAATGGATTTAAGCGTACGTCGTTTTTTATTCGAGTATTATATGCATGGAATGAGTTATTACATGTAAACAAGGTTCTATTGTTTCTGATATAAAGAAGACACTCTATAATGTATATAGAAGGCTCAGTGAGTATTTTAAGTTGTTTAAAGGAGTTTCTACAATCCTCTCCAAATCCCACTGCGGAAATTACGCGCACTGCACGTCTCTGAATTTTGAAAACATCTTTCATTATAGCCGAGTGTCCCTATATGAGTATTCCGTACGTGACATGAGAATGAATAAAAGCAAAGTATGCACACTTTAACATATCATTGGTGACAGATCTGGTCAATTTTCTTAACAGATATACATTTCGACTTAGCCTGCTCTGCAATTCTGAACCGTGCTTTTCCCATGTTAATTGTGTATCAACATACATAGCCAAGAATTTACACGATGTGTTTGACACATGTTGGCTTCGTTTAAGTGAGAAGAATATCTCGATGGTTTTGTTATTATTTAGTTTAAGCTTATTACTAGCGTACCAACATTTCGCAAGTTCTAAATTAACTTGCAGTTGAACTGTTACTTGGGTAGTATTGCTTCTACATGATATTGTCGTATCGTCTGCGTATAGAATTGTATTAGTGATTCACTTGTTGAAAGCCAATGTTCACTTAGTGCTATCACTTTGATATCCTTACCAATAACATAAGCCTCCGGTTCTTCTAGTTTATTTATTAGACATTAAATGTTGATGTAGAACAGCATATTCTTTTTTGGAATTATTGCTTCGTCGCCTCGTTGTTTAACCGTGGCCAATTTTTAAATAAAAAAGGGCGAATTTCAATTCCCTCTGGCCACAATTCAGGATTTTCCATGGATTCCAGATGCTCGAATGGGATTGAAACTTTAAATGATTTACCCGTGTTAAATGTGCTTGAGTGTTAAATGCACTTGACTTATGCTGCCCATATAATTAAATAATTCACATATTATAAGATTGTCGTGAACAAAATTAATTTCAACATTTTAAATGTGAATTCTTTCACACCTATCCAAAAATACAAGATTTTTGTAAAATACATCTAAAGCCCGAAAGAGATAATGAAAGTGGATCCAATTAAAAAGGGAAGCAATAATTAGAATACGTGCGGAGTGTTCTTTGTCGGAGTTGCAACCAGAAAATACCTATGCCTCAAGAGCTGTATTCATTATCCTCGGCTCGAAGTAGAAACGATTTTCCCCGAGATTAAAGTGATTAGGCTCGAGTGCTTAACGGCGTTAATTAGCTCGAGCATTAATTAGCGTGAGGAGAACAGCATACAGGCAAAAATACATCAATTCGAAACAGTTTCGAGCTTTGATACAGCACAGATTGATTTACTCTGAGCATGATATACATTATTATTATTATCTTTGATATATGTAACGTTGAGAAATTCACACTAAGCATGATACCACTTTGGAGTATAAGCTTTGATTAAATTTGAATTTAATTAATTAAATATGTGATTAACGTAGTAAAGTTGTTTTTACATAGAAGCACTAACTAACAAGCTCGAACTGCAACCCAATATACATTTGTTTCACATAAAAAGACTGTTATTTCTTACTTCACTTTTTATTTGTATCAATAGATGTACATCGAGATACAAGGTGCTCATTATCAATAACAACAATAGAGTTTGTTATCGATAATAAGCACCTTGTGTCTCGAAATGTACATTTAACGCTACAAATAAAAAGTGAAGTAAGTCTTTTTATGTGTAATAATCACTTCACGTAAACCTAAAAACATACAGTTATACATTTGTTTGTTTAGCATTGTATATAAAAACGTGTTGGGTTGCCTTTTAACTTTATATAATTTAACTCTTTACCTAAAACACCTTGTAGATATTTATGTACAGTGAATTTTTCTTTTAGGTAAACATATGCATAAGTTGTAAATTTTCCGGCATTCGTTGTTTTTTAAAAGAATTCGATTTGAAGCTTTAAACGAGTGTTTTCCACTCCCAGACTAAGCATCTCAGAAAATTTGTCTCGTGCTTAGTCTGCTTAGTCTGCTCAGTCTGGGAGTGGAAAACACTTGTTTAAAGCTTCAAATTGAACTTAAAAAAAAAAACAAGGAATATCTAAAGATACAGAAAATAGACTGAATTTGGAATACGTATACTTAAAAGAAAAACTCCCTGCATATTTTATAACAGGATTACCTACTTAAAATCAAAATGGCGATAAACAAACTATGTCGTATGTTGTCAAAGTATCCATGCTTATTGATATGTAGCCAATTTTCTTGTATTATTGTAATTTTTTCGATGCCTTTTTGTCATAACGAGAAATGTGACATGTTAGAATGTTATTATCATGTTAAAAAAATGCATTAGCTAATTATTTGTTCATTTTATTTTTTGCGTTCTAATTCAAATCTTATACTTACTTTAATTAAGTAATTATTTTAAATACATTTACACTACATTTGAGTAAACTGTAAAAATGGTTTAAGTCACATTTTAAAATAATCATTTATTAAGCATTTTTGTTTGTGTTTTTTATCTCTTTCTATATATGTCAAACTATACATAATTACATATAGATTCAGCAAAAACTCTTCTACTAGCCAAGAAAACAAGGAGTTTCTAAATGCAACTACGAAATAATATACTTAAAATGCAACCCAATGTAAGTACTGGTAATCAGAGTATATGATTACCAGTACTCACATAAATGTGTATTGGATTGCGGATTACGTAACAATATGACTAATATAAAAGCCTGGATTGCAATGCTAAGGCAGTATATTTTTGAACTTTACAATATGTCAGTGTTTTATACGCGTGGCGCATGAAGTAAAATTTCGAGTTTAGAAAAGCCTGTCAACACTCGTTTCAAAGTAAACTCATTTCAAAAACAATTAATGCCTGAACATGTATAGAATACAAATCGGGATGTTTATATTGAAAGGAAAATTTCCCGGTATTTGTATTTTTCATTTCATTTTTTTATTGGATGACTGATTTTTAGTAATTACATTTTAATTTTTTTATTAGATAATTGATTTTTAGTATTTTTTGATACAATAGGAGTGAACTTGATGCAATAATATTTATAATGCCAGCAGCACAGCTGACTCGACTATTTTTACCAGAACTCATTTACACAAAGCCAGATCGTGTCGCATTTTGTATAATCAGATCACGGACATCAATTCACGACAAATAAATGTTGATGTGAATGTAATACCTATTAATAAAGAAATAACGTAATCGTTTGTTTTGTTTAAAACTTAATCAACGCGATTAGGATTGTGATCAACGTAACATTGTTAATCTATTGAATGGAGAACATTCAATAAAATGTATATACAAGATAAATTCAAATTCAAAACTATTTGAATTCGAGAAAATAAGCTTACGCTTCTTATAGTTTGCACACTTTAAACATAATATATAAAATTACGAAAAAAACTATTCGTGAAAATGCAAACAGTGTCTTAAATAATAAGACAATTTAAGACGATAAATATCCATTGAAACAACTACTTCTCGTGCAAATACACCTCCGGATATTGAAATATACAATGAAATATTTAAAATCTTATTTAATTTGATTTGTTACAACGCTCTATTAAAGTATATATAACGTTTAGGTCAAATTCTCTTCCAACTAACAATACAATTTAAAATGAAAGGAGAGAGCAACAAAATGTATATGTTCAAATGATATTTAATACAGAGCCTTAATAAATGCTAGAACGTTTTCAAATAGCGCGCCAAAACTTCGCAAGTTATATTTACTATTTGGGGGTGGCAGTAACCGGTAATTTCTCATTTCGTTTATGCCAATTTGTGTGTTTTGCGTTTACCTGATTTATCTTGTTTTAACCGTTATTAATAACTTGCGATGTTTTGGCGCGTTTGATCATCCATAAAGACTGTATAAAATAATCATTTTAAATATTAGAAACATTAAAATAACAGAAATTTAGCTACAGATACTTTTACAAACTTCAATAATAATGGATTTTCCATCAGTTCAGACCCAGAAACAAACGTATTCTTGAATTCAATTGAAATAGATACTCTGTGAAGCTATTTAAGAAAATGTTTAACGGAGGCAGATTTAAATTTTATATTGTAAATTAATGCTTGAGAGTATTTGATTCTGATATTACACTTCTTCGTCGCTACTTCAAAACAAAATTTTATGAATTATTATCATTTATCAAAATTTAACAAAATTTTATGAATCACATAATTTATCACCAATTTGGAAAATTGCTGAGTAAATAAGTACATAAGATAAGTAAATCTGGTGTGTAGCTTAAATATTCATTGTATAATTCAGTATCCGTCAGGGCATTAGCCCAGGAAGTAGTTGTTTTAATGAATTGGAAGAGTTTTAAATAGACTAAATGTTTGGGGATAGTCGACATTAATTTGTTTTTATATTTTTAAAAATATTATTATTCAATTATGATTATACAGTGTGTACCAGCCAAATGGAATAAATTTAATAATATTTAGGGGCGTGTTCGAAAAAACTGTCGGACGCGTCGATTGGTATTTTTAGTTGCGCATTTTTTTCAACAAAAACTTATCATACAGGGTGTGACATGTAACAGTGGTCAAGACCTACTTTTTTATTTTAAATGAAACATCCCATATATTATTCATATTTTGGATTCTGCAGAACATTCTAGACGTATTTTATGTACAATGTTCTATACTTATCTTCAACTGTTTCGGAAATATTAAGTATTTTCAGATTAATTGGAAAAATTAACATTAAAAAAAAGAAAATTATTTGATTACAGAAATTCTCTACAACACACTCAAAAACGAATAAGTAATACTGTTTATTTCTTGATAATATAAAAAACAATACAACCATTAATGTCAACGCAGAAGATGTTCAAAATGCTCTGAAAAAAAATCTGAAAACACTAATTATTTCCAAAACAGTTGAAGATAGGTATAAGACATTGTGCATGAAATATGTCTAGAATTTTCTGAAGAATCCAAATATTGAATAATATACAGGGTGTTGCATTTGAAATAAGAAAGTTGGTATTGGCCACTGTTACATGACACACTCTGTATAAAAAGTGTTTTTTGAAAAACATGCGCAAGTAAAAATACCAATTAACGTGTTCGAGCGTTTTTTCGAACACGCCCCCATTTATTTATTATCGAATTTATTCCATTTGGCTGATACACACTGTATAATTACCACACGTATAAATCATTCAATTACATATTCCATTGTTGATACAATTTTAATTATGCTTATAATTAACAGAGCTGGGCAGGATTCGAATCATTCAGGATTCGATTCCCGGATTCGAATCGTTTTAGAGGATTCAAAAGAGGTATTCGAATACTTTAGTGAAAACGGATTCGTGATCCAGATTCGTTACATTTTTTTAAAAGGATTCGTATTCGAATCCAGATGTAGATGATTCGAATCCATATAAAAGGATTCGAATTCTTATAAAAGGATTCGAATCCTTATAAAAGGAATCGAATCCTTATAAAAGGATTCGAATCCTCATACACGGATTCAAATCCTCCTAAATAATTTGAATCATCGCTATTAAGGCTGGGATTTGAATTCGATTAATTCAAATAGTTAAATATTCTAATATGAATATTTAAATCACTAAATTATTCATATTTGAATTTTTAAATTTTCGAATAATTCAAATATTTGTGAATGCATATTTGGTTACTTAACCATGAAAAATATCCAACGTTAATAGTATATTTTTAACTTCACTTGAAATCAGTGTTTTATACGCGTGGCGCATGAAGTAAAATTTCGAGTTTAGAAAAGCCCCGTGAAAATTTGTCTCGGGTCGCTGCGCGACCCTCGACAAATTTTCTACGCGGGGCTTTTCTAAACTCGAAATTTTACTTCATGCTTAGTCTGGGAGTGGACAACACTCGTTCTTAGAAGTTTCAAATTGAAGGATTACTCTAGATTAGTAAGTTTATTACCATTTTACAAAGGCTACAGCTCGAAGGACCAACCATGGTCTTCGGAGACCGAAGAACTACAGGGAATCGAAGTTTCTTTTACAAGAAAACAACGAATATCTGAAGGTTTACAGCATAGATAGGAATGAAAACATCTAATTTTGAAAAAATATCGAAGTTGGGTTGGTTTTCAGTGCATTTTTAACTTCACTTTAAATCAGTGTTTTATACGCGTGGCACATGAAGTAAAATTTCGAGTTTAGAAAAGCCCCGCGAAAATTTGTCTCGGGTCGCTGCGCGACCCTCGACAAATTTTCTACGCGGGGCTTTTCTAAACTCGAAATTTTACTTCATGCTTAGTCTGGGAGTGGACAACACTCGTTTGAATTTTAAATTAAACTTTTTTAAAAAATCGACGTACGTAATATAATAAATCATTCATTGAAATCATAGAAAAAGATGCAACATTTTACCTAAAATTAACTTTTTGAGGTAACTTTATAATTTGCTCGGCTCTTAAAGGGTGAATATTCTATTACTGAAAAGAAACCGTTTTTATTCAATATTTAAGTTGCATTTAATACAATAACAAACTGTGAATAAATCGACATAAATCGAGATATATCGAAAATCTCGACATTTAGAAAATCTTGACCGTCCACTCCCAGACTAAGCATGAAGTAAAATTTCGAGTTTAGTAAAGCCCCGCGTAGAAAATTTTTCGAGGGTCGCGCAGCGACCCGAGAAAAAATTTCACGGGGCTTTTCTAAACTCGAAATTTTACTTCATGCGCCACGCGTATAAAACACTGATTTAAAGTGAAGTTAAAAACGCACTGAAAACTAGCCCAACTTCGATATTTTTTCAAAATTGGATGTTTTCTTTCCTATCCATGCTGTAAACCTTCAGATATTCGTTGTTTTCTTGTAAATAAACTTCGATTCCCTGTAGTCCTTCGGTCTCCGAAGACCATGATTGGTCCTTCGAGCTGTAGCCTTTGTAAAATGGTAATAAACTTAGTAATCTAGAGTGATCCTTTAATTTGAAACTTCTAAGAACGAGTGTTGTCCACTCCCAGACTAAGCATGAAGTAAAATTTCGAGTTTAGAAAAGCCCCGCGTAGAAAATTTGTCGAGGGTCGCGCAGCGACCCGAGACAAATTTTCACGGGGCTTTTCTAAACTCGAAATTTTACTTCATGCGCCACGCGTATAAAACACAGATTTAAAATTAAGTTCAATAACACATATATCATCATTAATAAAATCAGTATATAATCAGATATTTAGTCGGTAAATGAACATTTTGGTTAATAGAAACTGATGGAATAAAATATTACTGGTTACAAATAATAGATTCAAATTTATTTTTAAAGGATTTGTATTCGTGATTCAAAAATGAGGATTCGAATCTTTGATTCGAATCATATTTTTCACTTACGAATCCTTTATTCGAGTATTCGTGATTCGAATCATATTAGGTAATTCGGATTCGTGATTCGACTCCTGTTTTTGAGGATTCATTTCAGCTCTGATAATTAACAAGAACTGTTACAATTTTTTTCTATGCCTACTAACAAAATGTATCTTCGGTAAAATGGCATTGAATCTCGTGTGCACACGATAACGAGAATTACATGCGTAGATAAAATGCATACACGCCTAAATCTTTGTGCGTGTAGGACAGTTTTGTAAACTAAATTCAGAGCCTTGAAAATAAAATTAGTATTTCGTATACACTGTATATACGAAATACTAATTTTATTTATCAGCCAAATAGAATAAATTCGATAATAAATAAATGGGGACGTGTTCGAACAAACGCTCGGACACGTTGATTGGTATTTTTAGTTGCGCATTTTTTTCAACAGGGTGTGTCATGTAACAGTGGCCAATACCAACTTTTTTATTTTAAATGCAATGCCCTGTATATTATTTAATTTTTGCATTCCCCAGAAAATTCTAGAAGTATTTTATGTACAATATCTTAACCTATCTTTAACTGTTTTGGAAATATTAAGTGTTTTCAAATTTTTTCAGAGCATTTTGAACATCTCCTACACTGACATTAATGTTTTCTTTGTTTTTTTTACATTATCAAGAAACAAACAGTATTACTTATTAGTTTCTGAGTGTGTTGTAGCGAATTTCTGTAATCAAATAATTTCCTCTTTTTGATGTTAATTTTTGCAATAAATCTTAAAACACTTAATATTTCCGAAACAGTTGAAGATATGTATAGGACATTGTAAATGAAATATGTCTATAATTTTCTGCAGAATCCAAAAGTTGGCTTCTACTTTGTTATACATGTTAATTCAATAAAATAAAACACTTTAACTTTGTTTGTGTTATACAAACAAAGTTAAAGTATTTTATTTTATTCAATATACAAGGTGTTTCATTTAAAATAAGAAAGTTGGTATTGACCACTGTTACATGTCACACCCTGTATGAACAGTTTATGTTGAAAAAAATGCGCAACTAAAAATACCAATCGACGAGTCGGAGCGTTTTTTCAAACACGCCCCCATTTATTCATTATCCAATTTATTCCATTTGGCTGGTACACACTGTATAGGGTGTTTTGTGCATGCAATTTACATAAACTCTATTCCATGAATGTTAACGTTCATGTCATCAATTCCAAAATACTGAGCTTCGAAATTCCGAATTCCGGTGGGCACTGTTGTCGGTACTTGTTTCAGGTGTCACAAGACAAAGGTTTCTATTATTTGCTACGATGATGCACATATAATAGTATTAAATGGTAAAAAAACTGTTCGTCTTTGATACGTACATAAATTGATGACGTGAATGCCATGATTCCCGGAATAAACTGGACATTTGTATTGGGTTGCATTTCGCTTAAATGAAAAACTTCGATGTATTATTGTAAATAAAATTTAATAAATATTGTAACGATTACACGATGTTGGGATGTAGTTAGTCAATTAGAAGAAAGTGTCTTATGCGGAGGGTGCTTGGAAGAGGGGCAAACTCCCCAACACCTGTAGATGATTCAGGATTAATTATGCTATAATTTAACGTACACAATATTTTTAAACCTAAAAATTGTGTCTAATTGAGCGTTTAAAGGTATCTGGTACAAGCGCATCCGAGTTCAAAGAAATATTTTTTTTAATATTTAATATGAAGCTACCTTGAAAAGTGATTGTTAATTTTGTTTACGATCAATTTGGATATACCTACTAAATAATAACACGTATTATTTTGTAAAATTTTGACTTTTTTCTGAAGCCTTGTAAGCCTTGTAACATATTTTTAATTTTGTCTCCCTCCCTGGAATAAATCCTGTTTATTCCCAGGCTCATTGATTGTTCTTATTCTTAAAATAAAACGTTAGTTCATCTGTGAATATATTTTTACTAATTTTTATCAAAAGAATGGGGAACAGCACTCATAACACCGATATACAAAAAAGGAGACCATAAAGAATGTAACAACTACCGAGGAATTACATTACTAAACACAATAATGAAAATATACGAAACAATTATTAACAACAAAATAAAAATACAAATAGAGCCACAGTTAGCAGATGCACAAAGCGGATTCAGAGCTGGAAGAAATACACAAGACCACATTTTCACTATAAAACAAATAAAAAGACAAATACAAAACAAACAGTTATATCTAGCATTCATCGACATGGAAAAGGCTTTCGATAAAGTACCGAGAAACAAAGTGTGGTCATGCTTAAAAAATAAACAAGTAAGTAGAAAAACAATAAGAATAATACAAGGGATATATGAAAACAACACAAATCACATAATTAAAAACAACATGATTTCAAAAGGCTTTAGAATAAAAATGGGATTGAGACAGGGTGGAAGCCTAAGCCCAACTCTTTTTAATATATATATATGGACGACATAATTAAAAAATGCGAAAACAACACAACAAAAATGTTTATTGGATACCGACAGCTACAAAAAGGATATATCAGTAGGAACTTTTGCAGATGATATAGTGTTAATTGCAGGCAGTGAGAAACAATTACAGAAAAACATCGATATATGGAATAAAACACTATCAGAAGAAGGAATGAAAATCAATAGAAATAAAAGTAAAATAATGCTAATAGGAGAACAAAATGCGAATATAAATATACAAATACAAAATAATAGTATAGAAGTAACCACAAAATATAAATATCTAGGAGTAAATTTGGACGATTCAGGAAAACAAGATACTGAGATTGATGGAAGGATACAGAAAGCAGTGAAGCTATACTATGCGATGAACAATAACTTTATTAGCAGGAATGCAATATCTAAACAGACAAAAATAAAGGTTTTTAAAACAATATATAGACCAATACTGACATACGGCTGTGAATCGTGGACACTTTCGAATACACAAAAAAGTAAATTCCAGGCAATTGAAATGAAATATCTAAGAAAAGTACTAGAAGTAACAAGAATGGATAAAAAAAGGAATGACGATATAAGACACGAACTGGACATACAACCAATGATGAAATACATAGAGCAGAGACAACTAAGCTGGTGGGGACATATACAACGAATGGACAACAACAGGACAGTATGAAGGATACACGAAGCCAAAATCCAGGGGAAAAGAAAATGAGGAAGACCAAGACAGACGTGGAATAACCAAATAATAAAAATTTTAAAAGACAGAGGAAAGACTTTAAAGGACGCAACGGAAATGGCGAAGGACAGAAAAAAGTGGAAGAAATTTGTATCTCAATGAGATACTGAGATACAACCAAACCCGATACCTTATGGTAACAGGGTATTGATTGATTGATTGATTTATCAGTGGTTCCTAAAATTTTTTTGATCGGGGAGCACCATGATTTTTTTTTCTTAGGGTGGAACACAAGTAGGGATTGTAGTTTACCGACTTTTTCAATTACCGGTACATAAATAAGTTTGGTGAATTTAAAACCGTTGGACAATGTTATTGTGAAACGGTTTAATAACCTCATGTCCAATGCACTAAGTAAAATGTTAGACCATAATGATGTCGTTACAATTTAGAAATCATTTTTCTAATTCTAATTAAAAATGATGTAAATGTGAGTAGGTTCAGAATTTCACAGTAAATTAGTATTTTAGGCGCATGAAGAAAATATTTCGATATTAGGAAAGCCTGAAAAGTTGGTTAGGTCGGTCAGCTTCACTTCGTGACTGAATCAAATGTTCAAGCTTTTTTAAACTTGAAATATTGTTTTTATACTTAGTCAAGGAGTGGAAGACACAACACTTAGAGAACCATGTCTCAACATTTTAATGTGTACATTTAATTAACGTTATTATTTTTAATAGTCGGTGAAGTAACTTTGCCTCTTTGTATATTCTAAGCAAATCAATTTTTCCAAAAAGCAATCGATTTTAAATCAAATAAGCTTAAATTTAAGTTTTTTTGCTTAACAATTGTGCTTAGTACTTGTCCTCAAAGTATATTTTCATAGAAGAAAGTATTTGCGAATTACGCTGCTCATATAGCATCGTATTTATAATATTTACAAGATCTAAATTTTCATCCCACAATCGACAAAACGTGGAATCCAGAAAAAGAAAAGTCTTTTTTTAATCGAATTGAAAAAAGACCAATTTTTTGTCGATTTTGGGAAAAAATTTGGTTTTTTTCAAATCTGAATGATGCCTATAAACATTAGAAAAAGTGTTAAAAAACAAAATTAATAAAACGGCGTATGGTGACTTGAACAATGTGTCGGTGTTAGACCCTAAATACAATGAAACTTTTTACTAAAGTGTCACTAATTTATTAAGCGCTCTTGCTAAAAATAAACTGGTTTAGTGGTTTTCACACTTTGTTCTCTTCTTTATAAAATCCTAAACGGATTTTATTATTTCAAAAAAGAAATCGATTTCAAATAAAATAAGTTTTAAAAAAAGAATCACAATTTACAATAATACATTCGCGTTGTTTTTATAAGCACGGAAAGTTGGTGAAAAAAATGTATCGAGGAAGAATAAGTTGCTTACAGTGTATATAATGGTCTTAAGATTATTTATTCTATTTTAATATTTTTGTTTAAATTTGAAAATTTTGTAAATAACTAACTTTTTCTTTAATTTTAAATTTGAAAATTTTTTTACCATCAGAAACAGTTAACGTTATTTAATTTTGTAATTAAATTAATTCTTAAACCCTCCACATACATTTTAAATTCCAATATTTTTGTCTGTTCTTAACTTTAAAAATTTTACAATAAAGAAAATTACAAAATAAGCTTTTGGTAATTTTCTTCTTACAAATGTTTTCTACGTCTTGATTAAGCATAAAGTAAATATTTTAGGCTTTGCTAAACTTGAAATATACACTAATTTAGAGTGAAGTTCAAAAACTCTATTTATAACTAGAGTAAATAATTGAAGGGTTAAGGAGAAAAACCTAATAAGTCCAAAAAGTTGAAAAAACGTTTTTGATGCCATTGTGTAGATTAGAAGAGGTATTTTCACGTAGGCAAACTTAAGAGAAACAAACAAATGGTTATTCACAACGAAAAAAATTAATCACCTATGAAACACAGAGTTCTGATATTTGATTTTGTTCCTTTATAAAATTTCAAAAATGGGACTCATTTGGTTTTTCCTCTTAACCACCCTTCAATTAGATTTTGATTTTTTTTTATAAAACCTGATAACTGTTGATTTTTCCAAATTTTTGAAAATGTTTTTATATAATCGTCTGATAAATGAGTGGTCTAACTGCAAAACTCACATTCTCCACTTTTTGTGAAAATTGAGTTTTTTTGTCCACCATGTTAAAGTACACGTGTTTTTTGCAATTTACCAAAAGTTTTCAAAAGTGGAGAATGTGAGTTTTGCAGTTAGACTACTAAAATATAATCGACGCATGACATTTTTTTATTGTTTTAAATTGTAATAAAAAGTGCAGAAAAATTACCGATAAATGTTGAAAAGCAGTTATTCGATTTATAGGTAAATAGGTTTACCGATATTAGAATGTTTAAGAATGTGTTGATCTTAAAACATCTTAGCAAAAACTTTTATACATACAGGGTTTTTTTTTTCTAAGTGTACACATTTCGATGGATGCGGTGTAAAATTTCAGGCGTTCAATTTGAATGAGTGTTTCTAAACCTTGATTAAACATGAAGTAAAATTTCGAGCTTCGGAAAGCCTGGGAATTTAGTTTGGTTGCGTAACAAAGCGGGGGGCAAAATATAATAATAATCGGTGGCGCAGCTAAGTGATTAAACAACAAAAAAATGACACATTATTATTAATTACGCTATCTCAGCGCCGCAGTAAAGAAAACTTGCGCCCGGGGCCAAAAATCCAATTGGCGCCCCCCAACTTGACAGTCATAATAAATGTCAACTAATGTTAACTGTCACTATTGACAAATGCAATTGGATATACGCTGACGCCGACTTATGTCCAATAAACGTCAACTGCAAAAGTGTTAGCTGTAAAAAAGAATACGAAACATGTGTAAAAATATCAGGTTTCTGCGCGGTTTCACAATCTTGACAAATACAAAGAAAGATTGTAAAAAATGTAAAACAAAACACAATGACCTTAACTTTAACTTCACTTTATATACAAATATTAAAGAATATCGAAAATATCGAAACAAATAGAAATGTATTTATTAAATTATTACAATTCTTAAATCAAATTTTTAAAAATTAATAAAAATGATGGAAATTCTGCAAGAGTCGATAAATGTAGTAAACGTAAATGATTTTCGTAAAAATGTGCGCAAAAGCAACCCGACACATTTTTTTTAACAAAAAAAAACCATAGCTGCAAATAAACAATGAGTACCGAATAATATTCGAGTAATTACAGTAATTATTAATAATAAATAATTTCGATTTAAGCCCCCCAAATAATGGGGGGTTTGAGTGACACTGTCAATTAACTAAATAAATATATTTGTCAATTTTATTACTATTGAAAAAAACACCTAGTGTTCGAAATGTACATTTAGTATAATAAAAGTAATCAGTGAAAACGGAATTACTACAATAATTGATAGAAAACACTACGTAACTAAAAGAACAATATTGAAAATAATAACATATCAAAATTGGAATAACATTTTTCGATATAATTCCAACTAGTTTAAAGCATTAAATTTAACTCTTTAAAAACAAAACAACAAATATCTAAATATTTACAGCATATACACTTAAACTGAAATATGCATACTTAAAAGAAAAACTCCCTGTAGTAATAATTAAAATCCTGCTGAAGTTTCATATTTGGTTGGTCAATTTTTATAGGAGTATTATAATTTATGGTGCTTTTCATGAAAGCCAATTGAATACAGTCCAATTTATTTATTTTCAAGTAAAAGTAATAATACTTTAATTGTGAGTCAAGTTTAGTCAATATAATTATATAAAAGTATAGCAAATCAATAGTAAATAGACAGACTCACAAAAATACAACAACGAAAAATAATTATTATTTTAAAAATATTCGATTTTATGTCTATTTTGTTGATTTTGAATAATTTTCCAGTGCTCTATTGATTTGTTAATGTAACTCTACACTCTGAAAATAACGGTTTATTCTAATCTATTCAATTCTATAATTTTTCTGACTCGTGATTTTTATCGTTTTCGTAGGATTACTTATTTTTAGTTTTTATATAAATTTTAGAAAACTTCAGTTAAATATTCCTATTTTAACCAATATCTGTGATTTTTATAGGTTTTCGTGAATTTTCTAGGATATCATTAATTTATGAAATGTTCAATCAATTTAAATTCTTTAGTGCATTTTAATAATTATCGGATAATTATACAAATATTCATTTGATAAATAATGCAATATTCACGGAAGTTTTCACTTAGATATACATATCACGATTCTTCGCTGAAATTTAAATACATTCGTTGCTTTTGTAAAAGCTTTTAATTTAAAGCCTTTAACTACTGTTTCCAATCCCAGATTAAGCATGAAGTAAAATTTCGAGTTAAGAAAAGCCTGCAAACTTGCTTTGGTCGCGTAGCGAAGGGAAGCGACCAATCCAAATTAGGGTTTTCTAAACTCGAAATTTTACTTCATGCGTCTAAAACTTTAATTTTAAGTGCATTTCAAAATATACCACTTAGGTTTGATCTCATGTTGATTAATTTTGCAAATGTTTATAGCAAAAAACATAATAAAATAATACAAACTATTATACAAATTTAAACATAATTCTCACTCGTATATTGAATGTGTAAATGTATACTTAAATTTAAAAAAAATAGTATATGGTTCATAATATAATTATTTATAAAAATTTAGTAAATGTTATCGTTTTTATTTACATTTTCTTTTACATTTACATTAGTTTGGTTGTTTTGAACAAATTGCCTAAGAGTTGATAATTTTTCTCAAGTTTAAATATTAAATATTTCTAGAATCTTAATTTTATTGAACATTTCTCGAAATTGTTGACATTTCTAAGTATCCTACTTACAATGTCAATATGTTTGATTTCGACCCCTGTATAAGATTAAGAAACCTACGATAACTATGAAGCTCACAGAGATTGCTGAGAAACTACGAAACATGATAAAAAACTAATTCGTAAAATGAATACATAAGGTACGATTCGCGAGAGGTGTCCCATGGTTTCCTTGATTTGTATTGCTTTCTGCACCAATACATGCAATATGAAAATAGTTTGATATCATCAGATTACGTGTGTGAAATGAAAAAGACAACATAATATGTCTGCAATGGTGTTTAGATGAACCATGCGAAAACGTATGTTCCGGTATACAGCTTTAAAATTTTAAGGTTAAACGTCACATTTTGACAATGTCTTCGAAAAACTAAATCTGCAAAAACCCAGCCACACATCATTGTTTGCACTTTAGCAAATGTTACATTGTTTATTTGTATCCAACCATTAAAGTGGTATCGAATGCATACAGGAATTTCATGATACGCTGTCATCGAAATACCTGCTGTCAGAACAATCAATCAAATTTTCGCGACACGAGTACATCGATAGTAGTTCATCATGGAAGTGGATGATACATCCGACGCGGAAAGCTGCACACCACCAGATGTAGTAAAGGAAGCAGAGATAGCGAGTTTAGAACTACTACCGAAAAATTCAAGGGTAATATATGAAAAAAGCTACCAGGAATTTATCAAGTGGTGTGAATCTAGAACCATTAGAAGGTATTCAGAGAATACTTTATTAGCATATTTTGCCGATCTCTGCAGAAAATATAGCATTTGGTCTATATTTTCAATGTTAAAATGCACCCTCGCTACAAAACATAATGTGCAAATTGGAAAATATAGCAAATTAATAGCTTTCATCAAACAGAATGGCGTAGGATTTAAGGCAAAAAAATCTAAAACTCTCTCGAAATCCGAAATATTGGCATTTTTGAAGGAAGCTCCAGATGACAGTTTTGTTATGATTAAGGTTGGTTATTTTTAATTAAACCATTTTAACAATATATTGAAATAGGCATTTCAGGTGGCATTAATATTTGGGATTTTTGGGGCATGCCGCAGACACGAATTGTACAATATCAAGAAAGAGGATATAAAAGAAATTGACAATATGTTAATTATTAGCATTCCTGATACGAAAACTCACAATCCAAGAACCTTCACTATTGTCAACGATAATGAATCTAACATAGATTATATCTCTTTTTACCAAAAGTATTCAAGATTGCGGACCAATAAAAGTGCGGCAGATAGAAAATTCTTTATAAAATATGCAAACGGACGATGCACCCATCAAGTAGTTGGCATTAACACGTTTGGAAGGTTTCCTTCTATTATTGCGAAATATTTACATTTAGAAAATCCACATCTTTTCACGGGTCATTGTTTTTGACGCTCATCCGCAACATTATTGGCCAATACTGGAGCTAACTTAGTACAAATTAAGAAACATGGTGGATGGAAATCGTCCGCTGTAGCCGAAGGCTACATTGATGATTCCCTTAATAATAAAATCAAAACAGCGGCCGCAATTATGAAAAATCCATCTATAGCAGGTCCAAGTTCAAGTAATCATGTAGAACCCAGAATAGAAAATTTGACTACAAATGATAATATAGAATATATAGAACCCAATAATCTATACTATAATCGCACATAGTAGTTCTATTAAGGAATGCCAAAACCGTGAAGATGTGAATATTGCAAATAATATATCAGAAGCAAATGCCGATTCCCAAAATGTTATGTTACCAGCACTTACAGCTTCAGGAGTCAATATACAAAATTGCTCCCATTTTACTATAAACTTAACTGTTAATAATAACAAATAATTTCCATTGAAATTTAAAGTCAAAATAAACCTTATTTTTAAATACTATATTGTACTTGTTTACGGTATGACGTGCAAAAAGTTATGTATGTAATGCGTGTGTAAAATAAGCTTTATAGCATTCGTTCAGATGTTTCGTGACTCGCCTTCGGCTCGTCACGAAACATCATCTGAACTCATGCCATAAAGCTCAATTTTACACACTTATTACATAAATAACTATTAAATAAAGTGCACAATCGTTTTAAATGTGAGTTTAAGTGGTATAATTCCAATTTCCACATCTACTAAATAGTTCAGGTGTTTACAGAAATAAATATTGCATTTATGTTGCTTTTGTGTAAGTTTAAACGAAAATGTTAGTTGAATCGAATGCCCATTCAGTAGATTTGGCAAATAGTCATCGGATTAATCTGTAATACAGGGAATTTTTCTTTTAAGTATACATACAGGAAATTTTGTCTTAGGTATACATATGCATATGCTTTTTTTAAAGAGTTCAATGTGAAGCTTAAAACGAGCGTTTTCCACTCCCAGACTAAGCATGAAGTAAAATTTCGAGTTTAAAAAAGCCTGAAAATTTGGTTTGGTCGCGTAGCGCGAAGCGCGGAGCGACTAAACCAAATTTTCAGGCTTTTCTAAACTCGAAATTTTACTTCATGCGCCACGCGTAATAAGCACTGAAAGCACTGAAATATTGTGAACGAGTAAACTTCGCTTGAAATCAGTGTCTTGTACGCGTGGCGCATGAAGTAACATTTCGAGTTTAGAAAAGCCTGAAAATTTGGTTTGGTCGCTCCGCGCTTCGCGACCAAACCAAATTTTCAGGCTTTTTCTAAACTCGAAATTTTACTTTATGCCTAACCTGGGAGTGGAAAACGCTCGTTTGAACTTCAAATTGACTTCTTTTAAGAAAACAACGAATATTTAAAAATCTACAACACGTAATTGGGATATGGATACTCAAAAGAAAAAATTCACAAGAACTTATGATTTAATGCTTTTCTAAAGGAAAGAGCACTAATATACTTGCGACCTAAACAGTATGACATTGACATGTAACTTCAAAATTTGACACAACTAGGAAAAATCGTTGCAGATACAACTGTCTTTAGAGAGTATTCTAAAGAATGTGATCCACACATTCCACATCAATGAGTCAGGAGATCTTACCCGAATTCCACTATAGTATACATATCCCAATACATACGTTGTCAATTTTCTAGCAATTAATTTGAAAATCATTCAATTTGAAACTTTTGAAGTTTCTTTTCACTTTTTTTTATAAACTAGAAATTAGTAATGCTCCCCATTGAGCAAACACAATTAAGTAGTTTCATCAACATTAAAACATCGTTTAATGTTGCTACAATGTTGATACAACGTTATTTGTTTTGTTGTTTGCTCAGTGGGTCTATGTGTATATTAAAATCTATGAATTTATATTAACATTACATTATTTTACCTTACATAGAGTTTGTGAAATTGATTGGGCCCCCTAACACGAAATCCAGGGGGGGGAGGATGCAAGAGCCCCCATTGCCCATGACTGCGGGCAAGAGCTGGGCAGGATTCGAATCATTCAGGATTCGAATCCTTTTAGAGGATTCAAAAGAGGCATTCGAATACTTTAGATCAACTGGATTCGTGATCCGGACTCGTTATATGTTTTTAAGAGGATTCGTATTCGAGTCTTAATGTGGGTGATTCGAATCCTTATAAAAGGATTCGAATCCTTGTAAAAGGATTCGAATACAAAAGGATTTGAATCGTCAAAAATAATTCGAATTAATTGTGAGGAATAACATGAAAAATGTTTTTTTGTGTTTTTAAATTTCACGTTAAATCACTGTTTTATGCGCGTGTCGCATGACGTAAAATTTCGAGTTTAGAAAAGCCCAGAAAATTTGTCTCGGGTCGCTGCGCGACCCTCGCCAAATTTTCACGGGGCTTTTCTAAACTCGAAATTTTACTTCATGCTTAGTCTGGGAGTGGAAACGCTTGTTCGAAACTTCAAAGTGAATGCTTTGATAAGAACATTAAATGATTGAAAATGTTTTTAAAGATAATAATCTAGTTTTCAAAATTTTGTTTAATATTGTTTGAAGTAAAACTGACATGGTAGCCACAATCTGAAATGTTAAATTTTTCTGACATTTCCCTGACAAAAGATTTTTCCCCTGGCCTTTTAATATAACTTTCTTCTGTGGGAAACCCTCATTCTGTTTAATAGTTTTCATTGCTTTTGCCAATATTTAAGTTAATTTTATAAGTTTTTACGTGTTTTGTAATTTGCCTGCTGATTTTTAGAAAAATTGCTCAGGCTCAATTTAAATATAGAAACATTACTTTTTCGGAGAAATGTATTCGACATGTGCTTTTTATATAAAATTCTAAATGGGTACATTAACTGTTCATCTCTCTTAGGAGCACTAGACTTCTGGCATAAGCGCGGAGGATCATTGACGAGATCTAGAGTTTTATTTAGGGAAAAAAATCATAGAACTGCGTACGGTGGCAATAATCCTTTGTCCAGATTAATGCATTCGGCCAACTGCTTGCTTTCATCCCCGAATTTCGATCCATTTGCGAACAATTTTTTATGTTTTCGAAGAGCACTGGTGGTCATTAATCTGGATAAAACTTTTTAAGATTATGTTAGAATTAGCAATGTAGTTATCATAACGTATGTGTGTAGTCATTCTGCGGTTCTTAAACTTTTGTTGGTTCTTATTTTGTATTATTTCAATGTTAAAGAGGTATCTCGTGAATAAATAAATAAAAATAATTGTAATAATATCATATAGCTTTTTTATTAGTGTTTTGGTCAATTTGAATATAATTTCAGGCATTAGTCGATTTTATAATAGAGTTCAATTTGAAGTTTTGAACGAGTGTTTCCACTCTCAGGCTAAGCATGAAGTAAAATTTCGAGTTTAGAAAAGCCCCGTGAAAATTTGTAGAGGGTCGCGCAGCGACCCGAGACAAATTTTCGGGCTTTTCTAAACTCGAAATTTTATTTCATGCGTCACGCGTACAAAACACTGATTTGAAGTTAAGTTCAGAAACACACAAATACATCTTTAACCAGAGTAACAGGGAGTCAGATATTTAGTCTGTAATCAACGATGTTCAGTGGTAATAATAAATAATTAGGTTTTGAATATTTTTGTTAAAACAACTGGTAACGATATTTCTATATTAATGGTTGCAAAAAAAAAATTAAATCAAATTTATTCTTACAGGATTAGTATTCGTGATTCAAAAAAACAGGATTCGAATCTTCGATTCGAATCATATTTATCTCTTACGAATCGAGTATTCGTGATTCGAATCATATTAGGTGATTCGGATTCGTGATCCAAATCCTTTGTACGAGGATTCGTCCCAGCTCTGCTGCGGGCGCCCATGACTGTAATCGGTTTTAACTATAAATAAGTTTGAAGTTTTGGCAAGGGACGAAATCTGCAACATTTTAGATTATAAAACAAGTGGTGGGGGAAGTTTCTAGGTCACTTATTCGATGCTTGATCATTTTCAATGACAATTGGTGTATTTGCATTATCTATAGGGGACAAGAAATAAAAGTAGATTAGAAATAATGCATTAAAACCGTCGCATTCTCAATTGTATTGTAATCAAGGCCCCCTTCCAATTACGAGCATTTCCGCATTCCTCAACAATGCACTCAATAATTATTCACTGCACATACACCGCGTGCAATGTTTGCACCGAAATTTGAGTCATCCTCCGCAGTGACGCAATAAAAACATACGAAATTGATAAGGGGGCATATATTGTGCGTGTGAAAAAAATGAAAGGTAATACAATAATAGGTATTTGCGTACACGATTGGGAAATCGAATTCGGTCGGCGGCAAAAGCAATAAATGCAGTCTCCTCTCGCTCACTCTCTCCCGCAGCCGCGAAAGTCTCTGCGTATTAGAAAACGCATTGAATGCGTGTGCAGAGAGTAAAAAAGTGGGGGCACCCGAAAAGTGGGTTAAGTTTTGCATTTGGGGGCCAATTGACCTATTTTACATGTTGCGCCATATGCGTGTGTCCTTCTTTTCACACGCACACTACAACTCGCGCTAGACTAGCTGGTGTTTATTTCGAAAAAAAAAAATTGGATGCAATTCTGAAATTTTGGCGGTTTCGAGACTCGGCCGCTACGCGAGCGAACGATGATTTTCGGATTTGGATTCGGATTCGTTCACGGATTAGGATTTTTCGTGAGGTGACCTCGGAGACGGCGGGCCTGAGCCGTGGAGCGCGTTTTTTTTGTGTGTTTGTGTTGTGTGCGTGTGCATTGCTACTTTAGTCAGTTCGCGACTTTTGTTGGCGCGCGGTGCGTGTACGAAATATTCTAATTCACGAAGTATACACGATGGATGTGTGGAGAAGTGTGTGGTGATCACATGTGTTCAGTGCTGCGCCCACCCTCTAATTAATTGGCTTACGAAAAGGAGCGAAATAAATTAGTCCACGGCTCAGGTAAATTCAGTGAGATTCGAAAATTATAGGAGGAATGCGTTTTAGTGAATGTGGATTCTGAGCGTGTTGTAGTTGGATTGAAATCGGCGATTTACCGTTTTGGTTAGTAAAGGTCAGAGGATTTTTTTAAGGTTTTTCATTGTGAGAGGATTAGAAAACACAACGCAAATTACAGCACTACTTCTTCTTCTTGTACTTACCCTTTTGTGATCTTAGCGCAAATAATTTATCATTGATTTTATTCTGTTAAAAAAAAATGTTTTTGATAGTTAATAGATGACTTAAGTTTCCATAATATGTTTTTAGTTTAATTTAAAAATATGTTTTTAAGGATTGAAAGCAGTGGCGTATAGACGCCACCGCATGCCATATTTGTTATATTCTTGCTGGCTCCTTAAAGTTTCTATTGGAAATATGCGCTACGTTGCGAATATGAGAGCGCATGGTCGTTTTGACATCCATGCGTAATTTTATGCGAATAATTCGATCTGTGTATAGTAATCAGGCGCGTTATCATGTATTCTTTTCTTACACATTATTATTAATTACATTATTTGCATTCTTTCGCCGGTTCGGTGGCTTCGCTTCGCTACGCGACCAAAACAATCGACCAAATTAATCAGGGAGTGGTAACTCTCGTTAAAATCTTTAAATGAAACGCTTTTTAAAAACAGCGAGCCCCTGAAAATGTACAGAGTACACATAAAGATGTTTATACTTCAAGAAAATTCGCTGTACTTATGTACAAAGCCATTCAGAGAAAATGTGAGGACCGAGACAACCAATAGTTTTGTGGCTCTTCAAAATTTTATATAAATTCTGAACTTGAATTTGAACTCAGTTTTTAAAAAAGAGTCAAGTGTTTTTTCCTTTTAAAATGTTTTATTTATTTCACATTTTTAACTCCATTTTTCGCTATAAAAGATGAAACATTTGTTTTTGAACTGTACTTTAAATCAGTGTTTATATAATAATATTTCGAATTTAGAAAAACCTGAACATTTATCTTCATGCATAATCAAGGAATAGAAACATTGGTTAGAAGTAAATTTCAATTAAATAATTCAGCAGACGATATGAGCCGTTTATTTTGAAAGTGACCTAACTCCATTTCTTATTTTTTGTTGTTGACTGAAATAATCTTCATTATTTGAGATTTTCTGTCATAAATAACAATTTCTGGTTAGGTATATCTAAAAAATATAATATATATTTTAAATATACTGAACCACAAATTGTTTTTTATGGCTAAAAATCTCAAATTATAAAGGTTATTAAGATCAATAACAAAAAATTGAGAAATGGAGTTAGGCCACTTTCAAAATAAACGGCTCATATACGTGTTCACAACACACAAACAATTGCAGTATAACATAACCTATAAATTGCCACAAAGGTATCTATAGTGAAGTTGAAAGTTGAAAATGCGATATAACCACTTTAATTTCATCAATAGTTCAAAACTAATATTAACGGCAATTCTATTAATATAATTTAAGTAATCAGTAATCAATGAGTAATATTTTAGACTTTAACATTAAAATACAATAGTAACTAATTTGTTTCTCGTAACATTTTCTAATATATTAAAATATAAAAAAATGTGAATATTTATACAGTTGGCTAAGAATACAAAATGTTAACACATTTCCCAATTCATGTTCATTTATTATTTAGACGTAAAACATTGGATTTTTAATTAAAACGTGTGGTCGATTTCCTTTTATTTTCTCACTGGTTCTAGAGATCGCCACTAGTTATGTTGCGGGTGAATTTAAGTGGAATAAAAACATTTGTGGCACTTATATAAATATATTCACCTTAAAATGTAGAAATATTTACAAAATATTTACATTTTCTTACTTATCGCTAACTTGTGAATCTGTGGTTGAAAAATATAGTTTTACGAAGGTGTTGACAGTTTAAAGAGTTGATATAGACTTCCAAAAAAAAAAATGAAACTAAAAATTAAAAATGTAAGTAATTACAAAGAGGGAAGTGCATTGTAATTGGTCACTGATATTTCGTGGGTGTGTTTTTCTCATCCCTTCCTTCAAGTGAAGTAAGGGATTTCTTTTCTAAGAATTAACCGTACGGTCGTACCGTAATTGCTTTGCGAGTTTGCATATGTACAATTTCCACGAAACATCGAATGACCAAAACAACACCCCCCGGCGTGAGAAAGGGTCTGTTTAATTTTACAACAGCCAATTGAAAATGCGTTAAATTCAAAGACCTGTTATCTAAAATTTCTAGAAATGCAAAGAAGATTTAAAAATAAATATAAATAACGTGCAATAAAAATAAATGTTTGGCATGAAATAAATTTACAAAGAATAACAAAAAATATGCAGAGAAAATAGTTATAGATTAATATATGTATATATGAGGCGCAACAAATATGTTTTCTGCTCTCCTTAATTAAGCATGAAATATAATGTGCAGGTTAAGTGAGTTATCAGAATTGTCTTAACTACCAGCATTTTTTTATGTGAAATTGTATGAAGAATGTATTAAGACTAAACAGTGTTTAAATCCAAATTGTCAGGCTTTTATAAACTCTAAATTTTATTCCATGCATAAACAAGGGGTGAAACTCTAATTGAGGGTAACATTCATTTATTAAATGCAAATGTGCTAAGTGCAGTTTTTTTTCTAAAATGAGTGGAAAGTGCTACCTTATACATCTGAACTTAATGTATGAGATGGCACACTTAACTTATTTTAGCCATAAACTGCATTTAACACATTTGTGCGCTAAGCCATCGATATACAAGGTGGTTAAAAAATTAGTAAAAAGCTTTACGCAAGGTGATTTGTTAATAATTTGAAGTAGAAAACTCTAAAGAAAAAAATAAATGTAAAAAATTATACAAAATTAAAAACAAACAAAAATTGTATGATTATTCAGCAGAGCTGGGCAGAATTCGAATCATTCAGGATTCGAATCCTTTTAGAAGATTCAAAAGAGGTATTCGAATACTTCAATTGAACTGGATTAGTGATCCGGATTAATTACATTTTTTTTAAAGGATTCGTATTTGAACCCAAATGCGGGTGATACGAATCCTTATAAAAGGACTCAATTGTTAATAAATGGATTCGAATACTTACAAAACGACTCGAATACTTACAAAAGGATTCGAATACTTACAAAAGGGTTTGAATCATCAAAAATAATTATAATGAATTGTGAGGATTCGCATAAACATTTTTTTTTGTGTGCTTTTAACTTTCACGTTAAATCAGTGTTTTATATACGTGGCGCATTAAGTAAAATTTCGAGTTTAGAAAAGCCTGAAAGTTAGGTTTGGTCGCGTAGCGCTACGCGCTTTTGACTTTAATTTAATGACCCTAAAACAATTATATTTTAATTTACCAGTAAATTAATTTTAATTCACAAATTTACCGAATTACTAAGAATTGAAAAAATCGGTCCATTTATAATCCCCACTTTTAAGGTCCCGTGACTTTCCTTTAGTCTAAAAACTAAGTTTTCCACATAATGTTTCTTGGCTTCTAGCTATTAAACATAAATAACTCTTTTTATTAATAATATTCAATAATTCAAAAATAAGACACCCTATATACACCAACATACAGAGATATCCACTAGAACTATAGAAAGTTATTTGTTATATCTTGATTCCGTTTTATCGACCATTCTTTGAATATGATTGAGTTTAGCAAGATACTGCGAATCAACACAATACATGTATGTTATCTCACAGACATATTAAAAGAATTCGCGGTCTATATATTCAAGTCTTACCTTTGGTTTTAATAGTACGGTGCCACATGCAATAAAGCCCATGTCACAATGTATGTTACTTACAAAATTCCCGTACCGCTAAATGAAGATTTTTATTCGATTCTGCAATATGACGCAATCGGATTACTTTCTTAGGGGTTATGTTAAAGACAAAGTTAATATCGGCAATCCGCAAACCACCAAGAACTCAAAAGTAGACATTAAACTAGTCATTGGGAAGATCAGGCCACAAATATGCTGAAATGTCATAAAAGCTAAAACAGACCCTTTTTGAGAAATCGACATTAAGTTTTATTTCATCAGACTAATATACAGGGTGGTTGATAAAGCATAAAGTTGTGATTTATCGGATTAATATAAAGAGTGATTTTTTATTGTTCTATAAGCTGAAATGTTAAAGACAGATAAATAAACAGGGTAGGTAATTTTTCATTGCCCAGTTTATATGCTATAATATTAAACATACATAAAAAGTTTAATTTAAAAATTACAAAATGGAACAAAACATTTTTGTTTCATAACTTTTTTCCGTAAAAATATCAATAGGAAAGGTAAAGCATGAACGAAAACTAAATATTTTGTTGTGAAATATTTAATAACTTTTAAAAGTATCATTTTGTAAATGGAATGCCTGGTATACTTTTTGAGAATCATATTCCTAATTAAATTCTCTTAATGTATCACAAGTACCATTTCATTTAGAAAAATATTCTCAATATTTCAGAAAAATGACAACCAGTTGATGATTGCACAGCACAACATAATTTTTCCTATTAATAATTTTATGAGGTCATCTTATAAATAATGCAGATTTTTGTACTATTTTATTTTTTAAAATGAAGATAAGCCAAGTTCGTTTTTAATCTATACAACATCCTACAATGTCCTTTAATCTATGTGGTAGATTTTCAAGGCCCCTCTTAAATAATGCTCCAAAATACTTCTCAAGTACCATTTTTATGTTCACATACAGAGAGGATGATATTATAAAAGCTGGAGCAGTTTGAATGGGTAAACAACGGGATATTACCCCATCTGATTATCTTGAATCCACAGTCTTTCAAATCGATTATAATATAATGACCAAAATTAAAAAAGAAAACAATTCTCGAAGGATAATTTTCCGTTATAGACAAGTGAATTTTGGAAGGAACCCCTTGCAAATCTACTATATAGATGGTAAAGCTTTTTTGAAAAAAAAAAGAACTGTGTACAATTACACCAATAAACATGTATTACTGTCAAATATGACAGGTATTTTGTAGATCATGTTGCGTAAGATATGTTTCATACGTAGCCATATTCAATAATAATGTTATTGTAAAATAGAAGTTGTAATTTTTTGTTTCTTTTCCTAATGGTTCCTTTCGTTTTAAACCGTCAACCAGAAATATATGAAAAATAGGGAGTAAATCATAATTTTGTCATCTATTGGGTTTATTTTTTTATTCACTAGATTCAGCCAAAAATAAACTTGATATTCTTGAAAGTCTAAATACTTGCTTTTTTTTATGAATCCCTAAAAAGGTAAAGTGATACAACATTAAAATTAGTGATTATTCCAAACATGATTTTTTGAATTAATTTCTCATTTTCTACTTGGTGAAACATATTACACTATATTAAGTTATTGAGTGGAAAAAAAACTTGGTATTGTTGCACAAATTTAAAACTTGATTGCGGATTTCTTTTGAAAATGGTTTAACAAACCGAAACTGGTCGGAATAAAGTTTTTAATTTGTGAAACAATACCAAGTTTTTTTCCTCTCAATAACCTTACATGTTCTGAACTTAAACACGTTAAACTGGTTCAACCCTGAATTTTAGTTCAAAGTGACATTATAACAATAGGAACTGTTATCTCGAACTCGAGTTCAGCTGCAACTCAAGTTCAACCTTTGTAGTGCAAATTTGCCTTTATTATTATTATTTAAAAAAAATATACACATTTCACAATATATTATTTGAACCAGTGGGGGCTCGTTGATAAGGGCTGCGGGACTGCAGAACCCCACATCCTTTGTATACATTGAAAAATAAATATTTTCTACGTATTCTAGTTTATTTTCTTTTAGTAATATATTTTTATAGAAATGGACATGGACAAAAATACCTAAAATGTACAATTTTCTAGTTTGACACTACACTTTTCACTAAAACTTTAGGAAATCCTGCATTTATATCTTAAAAAAAGCAGAACTAATCTTTTAAACATTTAAATTGGATATGTAATGTTATTTAAAAATACAGGGACGTTTTCTTTTAAGTGTACATATTCCGATGCATACAAAAGTAAAATGTTAGGCATTCGTTGCTTATTTACAAACGTTTCGAACGAGTGTTTTCACTCACTTAGTTAAGCATGAAGTAAAATTTCGAGTTTAGAAAAGCCTGAAAATTTGGTTAGGTCGCGAAGCGCTACGCCACCAAACCAAATTTTCAGGCTTTCCTAATCTCGAAATTTTACTTCATGCGTATAAAACACTGAAATATGGGGAAGTTTACAATATATATCTTTAGCATACTGCGTTGGTAGTATATTTTTAACTTCACTTGAAATCAGTGTATTATACGCGTGGCGCATAAAGTAAAATTTAGAGTTTAGAAAAGCCTGCTTAATCTGGGAATGGAAAACACTCGTTTATAGCTTCATTTTGAACTCTTGTCAAAAACAACGAATATCTGAACATTTACAGCGTATACAGTATATGAAGGTATGTATACTTAAAAGAAAAACTCCTTGTATGCTATAACGAGTTCTGCGCTCTTGTGCTCGTGTAATTATAACGGAAAATTGCATTGCAGAGTTATGGCCGTTGTTGGTTGTTGTATCGTTCCGACAACGTCGTTCCCGTTAGGCATGACATGAAAAATTGGATGCATTCTGCAGGAAAACGTATTATACGTTATATATGGGCGATAGCCAAATGGATTATCTCGTTAAAACCGTCGATAATTTACACTCACCGCCGTATTTTCAGATCGAATTATACACACTGTGTGAACTTTAACACATCTGCCTCAATTATAACAAATTATACTCAACAGGGAAATTATTGATCAGAAAATATAAAACGAAAATAACAGATATCTCTGCTGTGTTATTAGTATTAGCGGAGATTTACCGTTCGTTTGACCGGAACCAAATGTAGAATATTTATCACAGATTATTTTTTTAGTGAAGGAGTTAATAAAATATTTGATATAAAGTTAAGTTCTTTTCTTGTAATTATAAATAGTGAATAAAAGAACACAAAGTTATTATTTCTAAAATAGTAATAATTAATAAACAGTGTTTTAGCTCTCTAAAATATGTATGATTAAATTAAGAAAACAAGTTTGTTAATTTGGAAAAGTTTCCAATAAGTTTCTGCAATGAAAATAATATTTCAATAAATGTAAAATAACACAAGAGAAATTTAAAAACTACAAACTTTCGATATGATAGAAAGAAATAACATCCCTTCCGTCCCCTTCCGTAAGAGTAAAATACAATAAAAAAACTTTTAAATTGAGAGAAAGAACATATGAGGCACTTAAAAAGCAAAGGGGTGTAAGTGCCAATCTGCAAAAATGGTTGTACATGCAAGGGAAACAGTTTTTTTGTTAATTAACAATTAGATATAGAGCTTTCATCGTTGGGTATTGCTACCTAGTATATTTTCTGTAAATCCACATATTAAACCTATCATGTGTTATCGCAATGATGTCGGATCGTAAATTATAGAAACGTCGGAATAACATGAAATTGTCAGTAACTATGAAAAGGAAGCTTGTACTGTATTTATTTTTAAAAATCAACGAAGACAAAGATATTTAAATTCAAAAATAAAAGAATACAAAATGTATGTGTACTTAAAAACGTAATTAATGATTAAATTAACTGTTTGTGCTTTTTTTTCTTATTAAATGTAATTGAACGAGCGTTTTGTGCTTTTGAAATGTCAGAATTTACTTCATTTTTATAAAAGTATAGTTACACGAGCAAACAATAAATTTAAAATAAAGATTTCAAACAACAGTAAATTCAGAAAATTAGAAACACGTAGTGAATCGTCGCATTTTTATACAATTTTACGAGATTATTAATAGATGTTTTTTGTTTATACAGAAAGTTTTATATAACACCGAACATTTTCATCCAATACAATTTGACACCTTTAGTTTTTAAGTAAAGTTTTTTAAGTGTAAATTGGGAAGCCTATATGACCATTAAAAATTGTTGCCAATCAATCGCAATTAATGGCTCAACTTGTACATACAGGGAGTTTTTCTTTCAAGTATGACCCAATTACAGCGTATATGCCATAAATCTTTAGATACTCATTGTTTTGTTACGAGTTCAATTTTAAACTTAAAATGAGTGTGTTCCACTCCCAGACTAAGCATGAAGTAAAATTTCGAGTTTAGAAAAGCCTGAAAATTTGGTTTGGTCGCGTAGCGCGAAGCGCGGAGCGGCCAAACCAAATTTTCAGGCTTTTCTAAACTCGAAATTTTACTTCATGCGCCACCGGTACAAAACACTGACATATTACGAACATAAAAACACACCGCTAAACTTTACATTCCATCAGTGTTTTGTACCGGTGGCGCATGAAGTAAAATTTCGAGTTTAGAAAAGCCTGAAAATTTGGTTTGGCCGCTGCGCGCTTCGCGCTACGCGACCAAACCAAATTTTCAGGCTTTTCTAAACTCGAAATTTTACTTCATGCTTAGCCTGGGAGTGGAAAAATCTCATTTCAACCTTCAATTTAGCGCGAAGCGCGGAGCGGCCAAACCAAATTTTCAGGCTTTTCTAAACTCGAAATTTTACTTCATGCGCCACCGGTACAAAACACTGACATATTACGAACATTAAAACACACCGCTAAACTTTACATACCATCAGTGTTTTGTACCGGTGGCGCATGAAGTAAAATTTCGAGTTTAGAAAAGCCTGAAAATTTGGTTTGGCCGCTCCGCGCTTCGCGCTACGCGACCAAACCAAATTTTCAGGCTTTTCTAAACTCGAAATTTTACTTCATGCTTAGCCTGGGAGTGGAAAAAACTCATTTCAACCTTCAATTTAAATTCTTTTAATAAACCGAGCATCGGCAAATGTACACCGCTTATGTATACTTAAAAGAAAAATTCCTGTTATGAGAATGTTCGGTGTTACATAAAACTCTCTGTATGTAATCATGAACAAACCATTTGGCTGAAAACAACAAGTTAAATTTAACCCTCTGAGAGTTAAATTTAACTAATCTTCGCCAAATTAGTTATAACTTATTTGATGAAAAGTTCAGCAAAAACATAATGACTAACTGATAAGAACAGTTCAAAGGGTTATATGTAAAGGTAGTTCACCAAATTAATTGAAACATATTGAAACCATATTTTATAAAATTTTACCAAGAACAAAATTACTGGCTGAGAACATTTTAGAGGGTTCAATTTAACTAATCTTCAACAAATTAATAAATACATATTAAACCATAATATGTTATGAATGCTTTAGTAAAACAATTACTAGCTGAGAACTGCATTTCTTTAGAGGGTTTAATTTAACTAATCTTCACCAAATTAATTATAACATTTTATAACATAATATTTTATGAACATTTCAGCAAAAACAAAATTACTGGCGGAGAACAACATTTCAAAGGATTAAATATAATTGCATTTCACCTAATTAATTAAAACATATTGAAACATAACATTTTAGGAAATTTTCAGCAAAAACAAAATTACTGGCTGAGAACAACAATTCAGAGTGCTAAAGATAACTAAACATTAAATTAACATTAAATTAATTAAATCATATTGAAACAGAATATTTTATAAAAACTTCGCAAAACAACAAAATGACAGATGGTTAAACTTAACTAAAGTTATATTAAAAATCCCTTCACTGCGAACAACGTTTCTGAAGGTCGAAGTTTACTAAACCTATTTGGAAAGAAAGAAAAACATAATAAATGAATAAGGATTTTCTAGGCATAAAAATATAAAATTCTCAAGTTTTTGTGGAATTTGTAAGATTCTATGACAAATAATACCTACTTACAGGATTTTTCGTTTGATTTTCAGCATGTAACAAATGAAATCCCCTTTTAATCAAATGAAAATCCCGCATGTCAGTTTTGTATCAACATATTTCACTATTTGTCAAATGACTTTTACTTTTTATGAAATGAAAATTCCGTTTTATTAAAAATAATTAAATAATGTGTAAGAAAGTTGAATGCAGCAAACTTTTAAGTGCTTCGAAGGAGCGTTTCCACTCTTTGATGAAGCATGAAGTAAAATTTAGAGTTTATAAAAGCCCTAATATTTGGTTTGGTAGCGTAGCGAAGCGGAGCGACCTAACCTATTTTTCAGGCTTTTCTAAACTCGAAGTTTTACTTCATGCGCCACGCGTGTTGAACACTGAAATATTGGTAAATTAAAAATATACTGCTAGATTAGTATTAAAAATATTCTACTAAATTAGGATTCAAAATATACTGCTAAAGAAAATTATTTTGAATTTTACATTTCAGAGTTTATACGCGTGGCACATGAAATAAAATTTCTAGTTTAGAAAAGCCTTAATTTAGGTTTTGGTCCAAATCCATACATTCAGGCTTCTCTAAACTCAACATTTTTACCTCATGCTTAATTAAGGAGTGGAAACACTCGTCAGTAGCTTCAAATTGAACTCATTAAACAAACAAAGATTTTTTTACTCTCTAAATAATCGCTCAAATATGATTCCATGTGTAATGAAGTTGTAGTGTTTTAAAACTTAATGCTTTAAAATACAACGGATATCTTTGTTATTAGAACTTGATCTTTTGATACATGTTTTCAATAGGCTCAACAATTCTTCTATTGGGCTTATGAATGGTCTGTAAAATGGCAGAAATACAATGGCAAAATCATTTGTTAAAAAGGCAAAGTCATTTGATAAATAGTAAAATATGTTGATTTGAAACTGACATCTCGAATTTTCATTTGATAAAATATGTATTTTATTTGATACATAGTAAAAATCAAAAGATAAACCCTGTATAATAAAAAAAGTTATATTTTCTTATTGTAATGGCTTATTCTGTTAAAAATACTAATAAAACTATCAAATTTATGTTTATTTTAAATAATAGAAAAACCATTAGATGGTAGAATTAGCTTTACGTACATTTGTGCGTCGCAAAGGAAAATTATAAAAATAACACTTACAAATAATTGGAAATATGAATATACATGATCGTTTCCACTTGAATAACCGCCTTTTTCTAAGAACCCAAAATAGTTACAAAAACTGTGGTCTTCGGGCGCTTTTTTAAAGATTTTTTGTAATTTAATTAAAATGAAATATCTATCGACTCATAAAATTATTATGCCCCCTTATTTAATTAATATTGTCATTTCCGTACACATGTCGTATAAGTACACCTTTTTCGTACATTACGTAATCACAAGCAACGTGCGCTGGAACTCAATTCTTTTCACCTGCTTAAAAATGCAAGTTGCCAACCGCTAATAAAATCTGATTAGCGTTATTTTGCTTAACTTACAATTTTCAGTAAGTACTTTTATATCCGCGAAGCGGAACGACCAAACCAAATTTTCAGGCTTTTCGAAATTTTACTTTATGCGCCACTGGTCTTAAGTGAAGTTCAAAATATCCGTTTGTAGAATTCTGCTTTAGGAGCATATTGCGAACTTCACAATATTTGAGTGTTTTATACGCGTGGCGCATGAAGTAAAATTTCGAGTTTAGAAAAGCCTGAAAATTTGGTTTGGTCACTCCGCTTTGCGGAGCGACCAAACCAAATTTTAAGGCTTTTCTAAACTCGAAATTTTACTTCATGCTTAATCAGGGACTTACAATTTTCAGTAAGTATTTTTACATCCGCGAAGCGGAACGACCAAACCAAATTTTCAGCCTTTTCGAAATTTTACTTTATGCGCCCCTGGTCTTAAGTGAAGTTCAAAATATCCGTTTGTAGAATTCTGCTTTAGTAGCATATTGCGAACTTCACAATATTTGAGTGTTTTATACGCGTGGCGCATGAAGTAAAATTTCGAGTTTAGAAAAGCCTGAAAATTTGGTTTGGTCGCTCCGCTTCGCGGAGCGACCAAACCAAATTTTAAGGCTTATCTAAACTCGAAATTTTACTTCATGCTTAATCTGGGACTGGAAAACACTCGTTTAAAGCTTTAAATTGAACTCTTAAAAAAATGAATATTTAAAGATTTACAGAATAATTGGGATATGTATACTTAAAAGAAAAACTCTCTGTATAATTTCAGCTTGATATGAGTAACTTAAGTTTATTTAAGATATTTACAAAAGATTTAATTTTATGATTTATTGGCTAAATATCACCAAATTTGATGACAAATTGATAATTTATTATAAATACAATTATTTTGAATGAAAACGTCAAAAATATCCGATACACAAAACAATAAATTTAACAAAAATAAAACTGTTTATATTAAGTTTATTTTGTATGTAAACATGATTCTTGATTCACTTTTTCAAATAACATCTTTCTCTAAAATTATAATTAGACGTACTTTTTTCGTATGACAATTTTAGTTTTTCTCAATTTTTGAACACCCTCTATAGTAAATTTAAGATTTGACAATGAAAATAGGGTTTTTAAGTTATCCAAAATTTTTTGTTGAAAAATGGACAATAACAAATTTTTTCCTATCCGAGCAGTAATAATATTATGTATCGCATATTTCATTCAAAATAATTGTATTTCTAATAAATTATAAATTTTTTATCAAATTTGGTGATATTTAGCCAATAAAAATTAATATATCATAAAATTAAATCTTTTGTAAACATCTTAAATAAACCTAAGTTACTCATATCAATCTAAAATTATACACAGAGTTTTTTTTTTAACACGCGGTATATTTAAATTTATTAAAAAATTGCTTCATTTTAGATTTTGTTTATCATAAGTATAATTTTGCTAACCCGTCCGTGAATTTTTGGCCAGCGGAAAAACTAACATACTTCCATCACTCAATTCTTAACACTGAACAAAATGCATTAGACAATTTCGCAACTTTTCTTACACTTACATTTATTAACAAAACCAAGGTGAGTACTAGGTTTTTTGCTTCCGTGAAAAACTAACAATAATCCATTACTGCTCTTGTGATTTTTTGAACAAAATGCGTTTTAAAAATATCAGCAATGCGTTTTGTTCCACTTATAACTTTTTGGCGGGAATCGTTTTTCGAAAGTATTTTAATGTATTCAATTTCGTGCCGCCTGCAGCAACGCAGCACAGACACACGCGCTACCTCAAATCGGAACCATTGGCAAAAATCTGGTGTCAATAAACTTCGCCAAGGTTGAGATCGTAACACGCGAATTTGAATTGGCTATATTAAAAACCGTGCGAGAGAGAAAAAATAGCAACACGTGTATGAAATTATTGCCCACAAACTAGAGTCTTTGTTACTATTGCAATGTTTTATAAATATTTTTAGGAATTTTATAAATAGAATGATGATAATAATAATACTCTTAATTGAAATTAGTTGGTTTAGTTGCACCAGCACTTAACATTGTTATCTATGACGTCACCTGTGGAAATACCATATGATTTAACATCAGTTTATGTGCAACATTGCAGCAAATAATATAAGGATACAAATGGCTATTAACCTATACGGGGAAATGTGCGGTAAAATGTGCTACATTTTTTATTCAGGTATATACAGGGTGTCCCCGAATGGTCTGTACAACGCTCTGCCACATATTCTCTGAAACAAAATAAGACGATTTAACTAAACTTATCTCTATCCAAAAGTGGTTCCTAAGCCATCTACGAGGCCTCAAAGATATTATTTTTTTTTTTCATTATTTTTCAAATATTTTTATTTTGGAATTAGGTAAGAAAACCTAATTTGGCACATTTAATTACATTGATACCATGCACTTTTTGCGATATGTTTCTTTATAAAATATTTTTTTGTGGGGAAAATAGCAAAATTTTATAAGAGACAAAAAATACGTAAAATTAAATGATCTTGCAGAAAAAAGATTCCTTACGATTTGACCTGTTGAATAACAAGATTTAGGTATCTTAAGAAGTCGATGGTCCTAGTTTGACCACTTACTTTAAACGTAGGATAAAGAAACATATCGCAAAAAGTGCATGGTATCAATGTAATTAAATGTGCCAAATTAGGTTTTCTTACCTAATTCCAAAATAAAAATATTTGAAAAATAACGAAAAAAAATAATATCTTTGAGGCCTCGTAGGTAGATGGCTTAGGAACCACTTTTGGATAGAGATAAGTTTAGTTAAATCGTCTTATTTTGTTTCAGAGAATATGTGGTAGAGCGTTGTACAGACCATTCGACATTCGTTGTTTTTTAAAAGATTTCAATTTAAATCTTTAGACGAGGGTTTTCCACTCCCAGACTAAGTATGAAGTAAAATTTCGAGTTTAGAATAGCCTGAAAATTTGGATTGACCGCGTAGCGAAGCGGAGCGGCCAATCCAAATTAGGCTTTTCTAAACTAGAAATTTTACTTCATGCGCCACACGTATAAAACACTGAAATATCGTAAAGTTTAAAATATACGGCTTTAGCAATCTAATATGTAGATGTGAATAAAACGTGAGTCAAATTCTGCACTGAACAAATTGTTTAAAACAGTGATTATAGGCAACTCAGTAACTCTGACATATATTTGGTTGCCTATATTCGTTGTTGTATGTGTGTGTTTTCTTAACTTCAATGTAAATCAGTGTTCGTAAGCGTGGCGCATGAAGTAAAATTTCGAGTTTAGAAAAGTCTAATTTGGATTGGCCGCTCCGCTTCGCTACGCGGCCAATCCAAATTCTTAGGCTTTTCTAAACTCGAAATTTTACTTCATGCTTAGTCTGGGCGTGGAAAACACTCGTTAAAAACCTTAAATTAACCGCTTTGAAATAACGAATTCCCACAAATTTAAAAAAAGCTGTATTTATCGGGTAATGTATACTCAAAAGAAAAATGCCCTGTATGTTTTGTTTTAAACACGTTTTAAACATGTTTTTAATTATCAAGAATATGACTTTGTGTTCAGTATTTATTCATCCACAATTGAAGCTTAGATTATATACAAGATTAATTCCTAAACTGTTCTATTTGTTGTATGAAAATGTCATAACTATGAAAAAATCTAATAAACGAATTTCATGAATTTCGAAGTAACAATTTTAAATATTAATCGATTTAGACTAAAAATGCTAACTTCTTCTTGCCTTTTGAAAACTGAAGATTATAAATAATTTTCAGGCTTTTCTAAACTCGAAATAATTACCTTAAGCTAATGGGCATTAAATGGCTTTTACGTTGTTGAAACATATGTTTTTAATTGTTAATGTTTTAAACTCTGCTTCAATGAAAAAAATACCCGTTTGGAAAAAAACTGTTTGTTTTAATTGAAATTAAAAAAAAACGTTTTTTTTAACAACTCTGGTAGTAAGTAGTAGTTCGACACTAAATTCTCATAGAAAAATAATAAACGTGTTTTTTAACTTCCCTTTACATCAATGTTGTTACGCTTGGCGCATAAGGTAATTATTTCGAGTTTAGAAAAGCCTGGAAATTATTTATAATCTTCAGTTGTTTAAAAGGTAAGAAGAAGTTTGAATTTTTAGTCTAAATCGATGAATATTTGAAATTGTTGCTTCGAAATCAGAGCTGGGACGAATCCTCGTAAAACGGATTCGAATCACGAATCCGAATCACCTAATATGATTCGAATCACGAATACTCGAATAAAGGATTCGTAAGAGATAAATATGATTCGAATCAAAGATTCGAATCCTGTTTTTTCGAATCACGATTACAAATCCTTTAAGAATGAATTTTATTTTTTCATTTTTTCACAACCATTAATATATAAGTATCGTTACCAGTTGTTTTAACAAAAATATTTAAAACCTAATTATTTATTATTAACACTGGACATCGCTGATAACAGACTGAATATCTGATTCCCTGTTACTCTGATTAAAGATGTATTTGTGTGTTTTTGAACTTCACTTTAAATCAGTGTTTTGTACGCGTGGCGCATGAAGTAAAATTTCGAGTTTAGAAAAGCCCGAAAATTTGTCTCGGGTCGCTGCGCGACCCTCGACAAATTTTCACGGGGCTTTTCTAAACTCGAAATTTTACTTCATGCTTAGCCTGGGAGTGGAAACACCCGTTTAAAACTTTAAATTGAACTCTATTATAAAATCGACGAATGCCTGAAAATCACGTAAATAAAAAATTCATTGAATATCATTAAAACCGGGAAAGTCCGAGAAAAGTCATAGAATTTTATTCAAATTGACCAAAACACTAATAAAAAAGCCATTTGATAATATTAAATTTGTCAAATTCAGCAGGAAAATTACAAAACAGGTAAAAATTTATAAAATGGATAAAATCATTTATTTGCAATAGACAGTTGGTTGTTAGATTCAATGGTACCATGTCGGATCTTATAATAATTGCAACATCTGGGGTACCACAAGGCTCGCATTTGGGTCCCTTACTCTTTCTTATTTTTATTAATGATATTGGCAGCAACATTAGCGCCAATATTCTACTTTATGCTGACGACATAAAAATATTTAAAACCATTAGGTGTTTAGAAGACTGCAACATAATCCAAACTGATTTAAATAGGATCATGCGATGGTGTGATGACAATGATCTTAACTTAAATATAAATAAGTGTAAACTTATGCGTTTCATAAAGAAAAAAAGTATACTGTGGCGTTTTGATTACTCTCTGAACAGTCATATCTTAGAGAGAGTTGATATAATCAGAGACTTAGGTGTATTTTTTGACAGTAAGCTCCAATTCACAAGTCATATAAATGTAATTTTGGCAAAAGCATTGCAATTTATTGGCTTTATAAAACGACTGTCAATACACTTCACATCCATCGGAACATTTATAACATTATACAAATCATTCGTTAGACCTATCCTTGATTATTGCTCCATCGTATGGTCCCCTAATTACAAATGTCATATCAATAGCATTGAGCACGTCCAAAAGAAAATGGTTAATTTTATTTGTTCTCGTTGTCATTTATATTATGACAATTTTGATATGATGCTCAAATATCTTGATATCCTTCCACTATATAAACGAAGAATTTATTCTTCGCTTTGTTTTGCTTATCGCTTATTTAACAATCTAATCGATTGCTCGGATGTATTGTCATCTTTATCATTTTTTATCCCCAGACATGCAACGCGGCATCAGCAACTTCTTGCTTGTGAATTTCACAAATCAGTATTTGGTTTTAATAGCCCTCGTAATTACTTAATACATAACGTTAACAAATATTATAATTTAATTGATATGTTCGGAGCTAGTCTGAAGTATTTTAAGCGTACGTGTCGTGTAGTCTTAGATTCTAACTCATAAGTAATGTTCTTGTATTGTTGTATTATTGTATTTTTTTATTATATATGTTATTTTTCTATGTAATTGGCCACCCGTAAGAATAAATAAATAGAAAAAAATTAATTTAAATATTGACAAAAACAATTTAAGAAAATGGGGGTTTCCCCAGTGGTGGATTTCTTATTAGGCTAAGTAGGCTGAAGCCTACGGCGGCAAAATCTCAACGGATACCTAGTTTCGACTTTGAAGCTTTTATGATTTTTTATTTAGACGGGAAACTTCATTTCTCTCGACTGAATACCCCTGGGAGGCAGTGTTACCAACTCCATCAAATCTAAAATAATTTTTTGATCTAAGCCCGTTTCTTTCCAAGTTACAGCCCTCTGATGTTAAGGGAATTTTTTTTTATTTCATATATCTACTATGGAAGAATTTAGAAGAATAAAATTTGGCAGATAACTGTTCCTAATAAAATGACTTTTTTGACGATTTTTGTAAGCCTAAAATGTTTACAATGGGGCGAAAAAAAGGCTTGTGTTAAATATCACCTGAAATCATTAGATTTTTCGGCTATTTATTAAACGAATTTTAATTATGTTAACAACAAAAAACTCTGAAACAATTAAGAACTTTGTGAAACTGATGAATTTTCAAAAAGATTTTGATACTATTTTCCTTTTTTGACATATATTTGCTGGTTTAAAACTTTTTTATAAACATTTTTAAGCAATATATATATTTTTTTTTTGTTTTTTTTTTGTTTGTTTGGCATAGGGTTACCATTCAGCCACTAACGTTGATTTATAATAACTATTTAACATATATTTCGACTAATTTGGACGTCACGACACATTCACACACATCCATGGAACCGGAGACGAGTATTTTTCGTTAGAGGCCACGGCGGGCCCAAGCAATATATTTTTGAAATTTTATATAATGCTTACTTTTATATAATGCTGGCATTATTTTATAGATTTAAAAAAAATCTTTTAAACAAAAGTTGTAGGTAATGAAATAAACACAAGTTTTACTTAAACACTTTTCACCTTAACTCTTTTGTTTATAATCAGTATATGAAAAAGCCTAGCGGAGATATTTATTTGATAATCGCTCACAAGTTGTTGCTTTATTACTAACTTAATCAAAAAATGTTTTAAACAAAAGATAATTAAAAAACATAACACAACATTATGTATAATCACTTTTCACCTCAGTTCTTTTATTTATGAACTAGAAACTAAAATATCTAGTGGAGATCAACAATTCACACTCTGGCTTTCAATGTCTTAATCAAAAATGTTTTAAACAAAAGTTGTAGCCAACGAAAAAATAAATCACTTTTACATAAACACTTTTCACCTCAGCTCTTTTGTATTTGTTCAATAAACCAAAAAGGATTTTTTTGATATATTTTGCAAATCACTCAACTGTTTCTTTATTATCGATTCAATCAAACAAAGCTTTAAAGAAAAGTTGCAGACAACGAAAAAAAAAAAACACAACTTTGTAATAGTTCGAAAATTTACGAACGAATGACTTCCACTCCCAGGCTAAGCATGAAGTAAAATTTCGAGTTTAGAAAAGCCCGCAAAATTTGGCTCGGTCGCTGAGTGACCGAGCCAAATTTTGCGGGCTTTTCTAAACTCGAAATTTTACTTCATGCGCCACGCGTATTAAACACTGATTTCAAGTGTCAAGTTAAAAATATAGTAAAATATTAACTTAATTAAAAAAATGTCTCAAATAAAAGTTGTAGCCAACGAAAAAACACAACTTTTGTATAAACAATATTCACCTTACTTGTTTTGTTTTTGATCAAGAGCCAAACTTTGCTCAGGGCTTTTCTAAACTCGAAATTTTACTTAATGCTTAGCCTGGGAGTCGAAGTCATTCGTTCGTAAATTTTTGAATTATTACAAAGTTGTGTTTTTTTTGTCTCTAGCCCAGATTTATTCTTTTAGTAATCACTCACCAACTGTAGCGTTATTCTGGAACGAATCAAAACATTTCAAAACAAAGTTTTAGATAATGAAAAGAACTAACGAATATTTAAACATTTTTAGAACTCGTAAATATAAAAAAATATCAAAAACGTCAAATATTAAAAAAGTAAATATGTAATATCAAAAATAAGAATGTCAAAATTGTCGACTAATGTCAATAAAGTAAAAAATAACAAATGTCAATACTGTCATATAATGTCAAAATGTTATTTAATGTCAACGTCAAAAATGTTGAAAAGTAAAGTTCATCAAAACATCTAATGTGAAAAATGTCATCTTATCTTATGTCAAGAAACGTAGTCTAATATCAAGAATATAATCTTTTATCAAAAATGTCCCCCACTGAGAATAGGCGGCAGAATGTTTCAGCCTACCGGCGGCCAAATCGTAAATCCGCCACTGGGTTTCCCACAGAAGAGAGTTATATTAAAAGGTTAGAGAATAAAATCTTGAATCAGGGAAATGCCGAAAAAATGTAACGCGTCAGATTATGGCTACCATGTCAGTTTTACTTTAAATAATATTAAACAAAATTTTGAAAACTAGATTATTATCTTTAAAAAAATTGTCAGCCATTTAATGTTCTTATCAAATCATTCAGTTTGAAGTTTCGAACGAGCGTTTCCACTCCCAGACTAAGCATGAAGTAAAATTTCGAGTTTAGAAAAGCCCCGCGTAGAAAATTTGTCTCGGGTCGCGCAGCGACCCGAGACAAATTTTCACGGGGCTTTTCTAAACTCGAAATTTTACTTCATGCGCCACGCGTATAAAACACTGATTTAACGAGAAATTAAATAACACACTAAACAAATTTTCCATGTTAATCGTCAGAATTAATTCAAATTATTTTTGACGATTTTTTGTAAGTATTCGAATCCTTTTATAAATATTCGAATCCTTTTATAAGGATTCGAATCACCCACATTTGGATTAGAATACGAATCCTCTTAAAAAAAATCTAACGAATCCGGATCACGAATCCAGTTGAACTAAAGTATTCGAATGCCTTTTTTGAATCCTCGGATTCGAATCCAGGATTCGAATCCTGAATTATTCGAATCCTGCCCAGCTCTGTTCAATCAACAGTTTGGGAATTTATCTTTTATATAATCTAAGCTTCAATTGTTTAAAACTTCTTGTGATGAGTTCTGATCTTACATTTTCTATCTAAATCGATGAATATTTTAAATTGTTGCTTTGAAATTCATTTGACTTTTTTTTAAAATTAATGACATTTACATAAAACAAATAGAAATTACCAGTTTGGAAATTAATCTAAGTTTCAATTGTCTAAAACTTCTTGTGATGAGTTCTGATCTTACATTTTCAGTCTAAATCGATGAATATTTTAAATTGTTGCTTCGAAATTCATGAAATTCGTGTATTAGACTTTTTTCATAATTATGAATTATGACATAGAATCTAACAGTTTAGGAATTGATCTTGTACATAATCTAAACTTTAATTGTTTAAAACTTCTTGTGATGAGTTCTGATCTTACATTTTCAGTCAAAATAGATGAATATTTTAAATTGTTGCTTCGAAATTCAAGAAATGTGTTTATTGGATGAATCCATCGTAACTTTTTTCAACAGGTAAAGAACGAGGCTTTTATATAATCTAAGAGGCAATTGTTTACAACTTAATCAGAACCTTAGGTTGAAATAATTCCAACTAAAATGTTCGAAAATTTGAACTAAATTAGAGATATTTGATGAAAACACGATATTTCAAAAAGTAGGTTTTCAATACAGATTTGTAAAACATATACACTTTGTTATTTTGTACAAAAAACATTTCTAATACAAAATTCTTACAGTTTTTATATATTTTGTATCTCTGTGATTAACGAATGTTTATTAGAATATGTACCGTGCGTTTGAATTATGATTTAGATAAAAATTTGCGGCATGTTTTTTGTGTGGTTGCCCAGAATGCTAATTAAATGGTGGAATAAATTTGAGGTTATGCTAAACTATGTGCTGACAGTCAGTTGTGCCAATCTAATTTAAAACTCAAATCCTACTCTAAATCATGTTTTAGCGATCGCACGGTACATAAACTCTGTTTTTTTAGTATGACCAAACTTAAGGTACACTGGTACACTGACAATTTATTTGACAAATTATGATTTATTTGTTGCATTGATAATCATTTACCAGCATCTCAAAATTTGATGTTTAAAATACCCTACATTTTTAACATCAAATTTTGAGATGTTGGTAAATGATTATCAATGCAACAAATAAATCATAATTTGTCAAATACATTGTCATGATGCAGAGATTTAAAAAAAAGAGAACGCTACAAGTTGCAACTTTACAACACATACAGCGATTTTTTTTAAGTATACTTTCACATATTTCATATAGACATTTGTAAAATGAATGAAAATGTGATCAGAACTAAGCAGTATATTTTGTTCTTCACTTTAAATCAGTGTTAATACGCGTGGCGCATGAAGTAAAATTTCGAGTTTAGAAAAGCCTGATTTTTCTTGGTCGCTCCGCTGCGCTACGCAAAAATGTTGCTTATCTTTAAAAACAAAGCATTACATACTTGATTAAATTGTATTTACTATTTTTTTGCACGTTACAACAATAGTAGATCTTTTGTTGTAACATGCAAAAAAATGTTAGCCACAATAAAATCAAGTATGTAATGCTTTGTTTTTGAAGATAAGCACATTTTCTACATTTTAATAAACATGCAAATTATTTTAACAATTTCGCGTTTGAGTACTATAAATTTAAATCAGATATCGAACTACTATTTTTACCACACTAGAAACTCTAAACTAATTAAACAAAAACACCAGGCAATTATGCAAATCAAAAAGCATACACACACGCACGCCATTTTGCCCGATCCAATTTTTTTTTGAATAAATTTCAAAACCAGCTCTAGCACCCGTGTTGTTGTTCTCACCAACAATTTTCCACGCATTCTCGCAGTTCCTATCGGATTACCTCCATTTAACGGTCCTTTTGCAATTACCTGCATTTTGTGTACGGACATTCCGGTTTCTGATCGCTTTTTAACAAACAGAAAAGAGAAAGGAAAAAAAGCGGCCGGTGCACGAATCCACTTCCTACTCGTAGCCTGCATGCGTTTCCTGGATTTGTAATTATTTATGTAAATCGAAGTGGACTGGAAAACTGGATTACGTGTTTATTAGGTGGATTTTTTGCATGGAATTTAGGGTTGTCATGCTACGTTTTCGTGTTTTGCAAGTTTCCACGGTCGCGAGGGGGAAACAGGCGAAGGGGGTTTCTATCTGGTTAATTAATCTGTTATCGATTTCGGAGGTTCATGAGCGTGAATGTTGTTCATTCGGGCTTTCTAGGGGGGTTTTGATGTTAAATGAAATTTGAGATTTTTTAGTCAGAATTTAAAATCTTTGATAATCAAACACAAACTTAGCATCTCGAATTAAGTTCAATGTTGCACCAGTCAGTGCGATATCCGATATCAATCGGAGCATTTTTTTGTAAACTCTAGAAATTAGCAGAGCTAGGTAGAATCCCAAAAAAAAGGGTTCGAATCACAAATCCGAATCCTCTCATTTATTATGATTCGAATCACGAAATATTAAAACAACCATAAAATATGATTCTAATCAAAGTTTTCCAATTCTAATTTTCGAATCACGAATACAAATCAATGGAAAATAAATAGCCTTCAGCTCGTAAAATTATCATCACAATGAATTCGAATTATTTTTGATGATTTGAATTCCTTTGCTATTTTATCTAAAGTCCAAATTTTGTTTTAGATTATGCTGTTTTTTCAATAGTACAACAAATTGTTTTCATTCTTTCAAAACAATTCTATGAAAATATAAGATTACATTTTTATAAAATATAAAAACGAATTAACATTATATCGACTTTCTACAAAAAAATTGTTTAACCTGTTGGTTCATTTAGTTTGGCGAGAGGATAATTTGACCTGATGTTGCATTTTGCATATAAATTATGCATAGAAGAGTAAATCTGTCGTGTAACTCAAATATTCATTGTATAATTCAATATCTGTCCGGGTATTAGCTCGAGAAGTAGTTGTTTCAATGAATATTTGGAGAAGTCTCAACGAGAGTACATTTTTGCAGAAAGCTGATATTAATTTTAATTCGTTTATATATTTCGTAAATATTCTGCAACCTATTGGCACATTCAATTTTTCTTTATGTTATGTTTGTTTTTCTTAAATTAAATTTCTGTAATTTGTTGTAGGTAATTAATTTCTGTTTTAAACATTACAAGTTTATATTCTGTTGATATTAAAAACTAACTTTTAATTGTTTTTTTAAGATTCTTAATGGAGAAGACAACGTTTATATAATTTTCTAATCTATAATTTTCTTAAAATCTTCTGTTATATTTTTATGACAACCTTAATTTAATTTGTTATTTTATAAAATTAAGAAAAAGTATATTTTTTAATAATTACTTACTGATACGATTGTAAAAAGTGTGATTCAGTTATCTTGTACGATTTTTAAAAGAGAAGTCTAAGATTTTGTGATGTATAATTTTCAAAAAATAAAAACCATAAAAAGACAATTGCAAGCCAGTTTTCGTTTAATTTTACAGCAATAGTCTTTAAACCATGTGTAATTAACCGGTATGAACCTTGCGCCCAACTTTAAAAAAGTAATAAACTGATGACGTTTTTTTTTTGTACTTCATGGGTATATTCGGTTGTTGTTTTTTTTTATTGGCCAACCAGGTTTGGGATTTATTTTTATAGGTTCTTTGATTATTCGGGTGCCTCTGCTGTTTGTCATGTAATGACGTTGATATATGAATGCCATGCTGCAATTGATTAATTATTTGACAAAAATGTGGTAATGACATGCCGAAAGTAATGTTCTGCCACTTAATTGAATCGCCTATTTCTAAAAATCCTTATAATTTACTTAGAGTTAATTTAGATATAACAGCATTACTTTTCCGCAAAAATTATTTTGATATGCGTTTTCTATATAAACTCTTAAATGGAAATATATGTTGTCCTGCATTGTTAGGATGTCTTGACTTTTGGCACCAAAATGCAGGACCTTTGACAAGGCAAATGATTTCATTTAGGGAAAAATGCATCGTTCTATGCATGTCAAAAACAATACGTTATCCAGATTGATTCACACCGCCAATTGGTTAATCTCCTCAGCAAACTTTGATTTATTTGCTAAGAATTATTCGAACTTTCGCAGGGCGGTTGTGGTCATCAATTTGAATTCGACTTTCAATTAGTTTAGGAAGTTAATAAAATTAAATTAAGTATTGTTACTCTTTTGTATGGGTGTACTGGGTGGGATGTTTTTCAGCTGTTTTCAATTGTTTGTCTTTTGTATAAATTTTGTTATTTGTAAAGAAGTTTTTTTCGTTAATAAATAAATAAATCCATTTAAAAATATAGATTTATGGGTTTTTTTATCATCCTGCAAATACCTCGGTGTGGTATTCGACCCTAAATTTACATTTAAATCCCATCACTTACTTATAAAAATTAAGGAAATTTGACCTACACTGCAGTCTACATTTACAAGATGATCTGCCGCCCTCTTCTTGACTATGCAGCCATCCTTTTCCACAATCCTCGTCACGCAGTTCTACAACAAATCCAAGCTGCTGAACGTTCAGCCCTTAGCACACTTACCAAAATGAGATACCCTAATAATCCCCTACACAACCCTTCAAATACCCTCCTATACAAAAAAAAACAAAAATAATCCCTATTGACCAAAGACTCGAACACATATCCGAAAAGTTTGCAACCAACCCCCTTAACCTAGACACCTTATCCCACATGTGCCTTACACGCAACCTTAACATCTATTCTAAATTGAAAAACCTAAACACTACCATATATTAATTATCTTATCATTTTTCAAGACACTAACTGACGTACTGAATGGCATTACTATAGCAATTAACAATTTTGACAGAAAGACCACTGGTCGATAGCCGATGAGCAACAACATTTCAACCTTTTATAAATTTATACACGTTGTCCCCTGGTATTTTGAATATGACTAATGGAATGTGTATGTAGGCACTGTGATTTTGTTCTTCTCGATTACTATAATAATTTGCCATGATTGTTATAGCACAATGCATATCAATTTGACTTAGACAGCTTTACATTTGACACACTTAAGTGAAGTTAATTTTTTTTTTCAAAATGTTAACAACGTAACAGAAAACTCAAATTTTTAAATGGTTTTATGGAAGTCATTCCATAAATGAAATCGCAAAGAATTTATTGGTTCCGGCATACGATGTGACAATAAACACCAGTTTGGTCTTTCATGTTATACATTTGTTTGAGGAAACTGGTTCTGTAAATCCACAAGAAGAAGAAGTTGAAATGCGGGAAATTATGGTTCGCTGATAACAGAATGACATTGTATCGACAAGACCCCTTGCAGAACATGCAAATATAATGCCGAAACATCAGAGCGTGGTAAATTAGCGTCAAATAATACATTCAAATGCCCATATTCAAAATTTTAGGGGACAACACATTAGATTACTCATATTCAAAATTTCAGGGGACAGCGTGTATATAAATATACATGCTATGTAATTGCTTGTTGTTAGTAAAGATTGTTGTTGTTGGAAATAGGCGACTCAATTTATCTTTATGATGGCAACCATGTGAAAAACATAACCTCAAGTTTATTTTGACGGCAAAAGTCAGGATTACAACCAGAATATCCAACCAAATATCCAACATTATAAAAAAATCACCAGATCTGGTTCTGCAATTGAAAAAACAGAATATACCCTAAAAAACCCTTTTTTGTAACTCAAGAGGTAAAAAGTTACAAGGTTTTTTTTGTCAGCGCTCAACCGTAATATCTTTTAAAACTAAAAACACTAGTTTGTTTCTGTTTGTATTACTTTTATTTTTGTTTGTGCATAAAGAGTTCCTTAAAAAAGTAATGTTTTGCTTTAGCAAATCGTAATTTTTCCCAATAAAAAAAAATCAATCAAAGGAGCATCGCTTGTAGCCGTTTGTAAAAAAATAATTTCCATTTGAGAATTCGTAAATTCTTGTAAGTTATTTTTATGTTTATAGATAATCGAATAAAACAAATTACAATAGAAAGAACAAGTTCATTTAAGGTTTAAACGAAAATAAAAGTTGTTCAAACAGGTAAAAACGATGCTCTCGTGACTTCAATTTGTTTCATTGGATTATCTTGAAAAATAAAAAAAATACGATTTGCCAAAAAAAAAACAATTGTTTTATGAAGAACTCTTTAACGTACAAGCAAACATAAAAGTGGACACCTGCTCTTAAATTTAATTTGATTCATTCGATTATCGTAAAAAATAAAGAAAAAAGTACGATTTCCCAAATATACGATTTCTGAAAAAAAAAAAAAAATTGTGAACTCTTTGAGATAAAAACGAAAATAAAAGTGGTATACTGTAAAAACGATGGTCTTTGTAAGGTACAAACGAGGTCCAAACGATGAACGTTTTATTATTTATTTTTAAGTTGAGCGCCATGTTCACAACGGTATGTAAATATAGCATTAAATATTTTGCATATCGATAAATTTCATTTTAATTTAACGTTAATAAATATTACAAATATTTATTTCGTGTAATCAAATCTTATAAAATTCATTTTTTGTTGTTGTTTTAATTATATTATACTTACATATCCCAAAGCAAATTACTCGAATTTTCAAAGCGCAAGATTTGGTTAGACAAAATATATATTTGAAAAATTCCCTGTATGAATGACGAATAGATATATTTTAACTGTTATAAGTCATGACAAAATTAACATTTTGGAATACTATATCAATATTTGAAATCAACGGAGACAATAAGAGTTAGTTTAATAAATCATACCTGAACAGAACATTCCTTCCTAATCAGTGCATATAATTTTAATCACTTTTACTATTTTCATTAAGAATTGTTTATTTGAATGACAAAAGACTTACTTTTTATTTTTTTTTTAAACAATAAACATTGAAAACGAAAATGCTGTTATACAAGGATTTTTTTTTAAGTATACATACCCCGACGTATACACGAGTTTTTCTTTCAAGTATACATATCTCGATTTACGCTTTAAATCATCAGGTATTCGTTGTTTTTGAAAAGCATTGAAATTGAACCTTTAACCGAGTGCTTTTGACTTTTTGATTAAGCATGAAGTAAAATTTCGAGTTTAGAAATGCATAAAAGTTTGCAAAAAATTGGATTTGCTTTTGTCACCTACAATTTGTAATATCTGAACAGACTTAGCTTCTTTGAGAGCTGTAAAAGGGGACCAAGCAAGTTCGTATTGTACAGAATATAGGTCATTTTTCTTTCAAGTGTACATATCCTGATGCATCTAAATGTTGCGGCATATGATTTTTTATAGTTCAGTTTTCTAACAAGTGTTTCCACTCTCAGATAAGCATGAAGTAAAATTTCGAGTTTAGAAAAGCCTGATAATTTGGTTTGGTCGCGTAGCGAAGCGAAACGACCAAACCAAATTTTCAGGATTTTCTAAACTCGAAATTTTAATTCATGCGCCACGCGTATAAAACACTGAAAATAAAAATATTGTGTTATACAAACAAAGTGAAAGTGTTTTATTTTATTACAAGTAATACAGTTGAAACAAGAATAGTTCCAATTCAAAAACATTCTAATTCGAGAATTATTGTCTTAAGTTGTCTTATTAATTAAGACACATTGTTTGCATTTTACACGAAAAACATTTTTGTAATTTTATATAATACAGTTAATTAAAAAATAAACACAAGAAAACTAAATAAAAAGAAAACTAAATAAATCTAACGTTGATTAATAAAAAATAGATATAAGTATAATATCACTAACATAATTCAGAAGAAATCGCATAAAAGTTCCTCCTATACGAGGTAAAAGAAAATGTAAATAAATCAAAATTCCCTTTACTATTTAGATACAATTTTACAATATCTCATTATTTTCCTTAAAGGAGCGGGATAACAATAATTACAATGAACCTTCTCTAACCTAAATATGTAAGATTAACGCGGTATTACAGAAGACGGAATATAAAAATTGAATTTTTGAAGAAGTACAGAACAGTTTATAGACTCATTTAAAAGGTTATATACAAACAGTAAATCAGAAATTACTCGCCGTTCTTGCAAAGAGATTGGGTTAAGTTTACTCATAGTGGCGGAACGGCTATAATCCATACAATTACCACCCAAACGGAAGGAAATATACGTTAATATTTTGTTCTGTACTTTTTCAATCTGTTTTATAGAATTTGCGTAATTAGGACACCAAATTACCAACGCATATTTAAGAATTGGCCGAACAAGAGACAAATACAGTCTGCGGACAGTTGAAATATTGAAGTTGTTCGAGAAACGTCAAATTAAACCTAGGGTTTAAATGGCTTTCAAACATATATTATTTACATGATACTTCAAACTTAACTTTGTATCAATAATCCCACTAAGATCCTTTAATAAATCAACACTCCTCGCACTGCCACTATTCAGTGTATAGTTAAATTCTAAAGGTTAACTAAAAGAAATACAAAAGCATTTATTGTAATTCAGTGTAAGATCATTACGCAAACACCAACTATTAAATGTATCAAGATCCTTCTATAACAGAATTGAATCATTCTTATCTATAATAACTGAAAATAATTTAGAATCATCAGCGTATAATAAATATTTTGCATTAGAAAATTGTAGAACGACATCATTAATAAATAAAAGAAACAAAATAGATCCGCAATGGGACCCTTGAGGAAGCCCGGAAGACACATCAGTATTTTTTTTACTCGTGTTTTCCAATTTTAACATATTGTACGCGATTGACTAGCAGACTACCAAACCATTTTATTATTAAATCATTAAAACCTAGTTGCTCGAGCCTTTTTAGTATATGTTTCCTATATGTACCTACTTTAGTGATTATTAAATGAAAAGATAATATGTGTAACTTCAGTTTCTTTTCGAGGGATTTGTGTTTTTAAAATGGACACAATTTTTTATTGGGTACAAATGACAAATTAATACGACTAGTTTGAATGCAGGTTACAGATTAATTTTATTATTATTGCACAAACTATTTATACAAAGATAAAATATGTTGTCAGCAAAAATCGTGTAAGTCATATTTTTTTATTATTAGTTTAATAAATGTATTTTATACGCATGGCGCATTTAAATAAATATATTATACAAATTCGTAATTCATAAATAACAAAGAGGCTGTTATTTATATGAATACATAACAATACATAATTTGTATATTTGGCGTGAAATTGTGTCGATTTGCTCCCTGGGATAATTCTGATTACCTCCAAATTGATATAAATAAAGTTAAACGTCGTTAAGTGCTGTTTATTCTTTATGTACTTATTGACCTTTACCTTTAAGTCTACGATATACCGTGCGATTGTTTAAATGATTAGTAGGCGGCAATTTTTTTGTGTGGTTGTCTAGAATGCTAATTGAATGATGGAATACATTTGAGGTTATGGTAAACTATGTGTTAACAGTAAGTAGTGCCAATCTAATTTAAAATTCAAAGCCTACTCTAAATCATGTTTTAAACGATCGCACGGTACTAGAATGTCTACTAATGGCTATTCTCGTTCATTGCTGACTTTGATTTACACGAGCACATTTCAATTTTTTTCTCCGATTTTGAAGACGAGTGTGCAATTCCGCCGATGTTGAAAAGTTGCACTGAGCCGGACGAGAATGATGGCGGTCATCAATAATGAGGGCCTGCAAGATATTAGGCCATCTTTCCAGTGGATGTGGGGGTAATCTGTACGACGATTTATCCGTGAGAAAAAATGGACGTGCTTCTTGGAAGCCCGAGGTGAGGCCACAAATTAAAAGTTCCTTTCTTTCCACTCTCGCCATTTCAGCAATGAAACAAAGAGAGGGAAGAGTGCAAAGGGAAATTCCGACTCGACGAGTTTATAAAGATTAATTATGGGAAATAAAAATGTAATGTATGTTGATAAGTTTTTAATACAACTTTCCTTAGGTAGTTATACCTATATATAAATACTTTCAAATAAATCAAGCATCTAAAAAGTTTTAATTCTATAAAAAAATTCCACATCTAGTATCCGTTGGGGGTATGAGCTCCGGAAGTAGTTGATTCAATGCAAAATTTTCTTTGTAAGACAAATTAGTTGTAGATTGCGAAAATAATCGCACTTATAACGTTTCTGCATCCAGAAACAATTTTTAAAGCATCGTGCTGCCCGTGCCGCAGAACTAGTATAACTATATAAACATATAACCTAGGTGGCATGAACGTTTATGTCCCTGTGTTAAATATAGCTTTTCCTCTTCAAATTAGGACTAATCAATATTAAATTGAAAATAAACAATTTAAAATTAAGACTTTAATCAAAATTGTCAGTTTCAACACATTCAACTTGGAATTAAATAACATCAAATTGAGAATAAGCAATTGCGAATTGGGATCAAACAAATGTTATTTTAGAAAAAACGTTTATCTTTTAAATTTAGACCATTCGGGATGTATTTTTTAATGTGAATGACATACAGGGAATTTTTCTTTTTAATATTTACATGCATGTATTTCGATGTGTACTTTGTAAGTTTCTATATATTCGTTGTTTTTAAAAATGATTTAGCATAAAGTAAAATTTTGAGTTTAGAAAAGCCTTATAATTTTAAATCTAATTCTGGATATTTAATTAAAACACCTAATTTGTTTTACTGATTAGTCTCAATTTGAAGTTGAGAAGGTATAGATTGAACCAGATTTTGATTAAATTAGTACTCGTAGTGATTTTTCAAAAATAATTGGACTTGGTTTTCATTTGAAAAAAATCTAACACGCCAAATAGCTACCAATATCCCGGCGCATCCACCATTGCCATCTAGCAAAGTTAATTGTTAATTTTAGTGATAAAACAGGTATTTGAGCGTTGAATTATTATAAATCTAACTCATTAATATAAAAATAAAAACGCTCGAAGTTAAAGAATAAATTATTTAAAATCAAATGGCTTTTCTTTTTTTTATATACAGAATGTCCCAGGATAGGTGGAACGATATATAAACGTTTTTATTTTTTATTTTACAATAAAATGTTAAATCTTTATAAAATAAGATGTAACCATTATTCAGTCCAAGATAAACAAGGTCTTTATAAAAGACCAAAATCTGAAAAAATAGTCACGTTAATAGTAAAATGTATGCTTATTGTAGCGGCGAAAACAGAGAAACAAATGAACATTGTCTTTAAAGATATCCACAAAAAAGGTTAAAAAAAAACAACACTCAAAAATTTGCATCATACTTGAAACAATTATACTATCCTTGAGAAAATAAAACTAAATAAATTTACAAAATTACAATGTATTTATTTATTTATTTTTATTTTTTTTATAAAATTATAAATTATATATAACTTCACATAGAACTAAACTATTCGAAAGAACTACGAAGTACTCCTGTATATTAGTTTACAATAATTTACCGGATTTCATAAAACAAATAAATGACTCAACACTATTTAAGAATAAACTTAAACAATTCCTCATTACAAAATCCTATTATACATTTGACGAATTCATCAAAGTTAATTAATATTTTCATATATATACAGAGAGTTTTATCTAACACCGAACATGCTAAAATGTACTCAATGTTAATTTTCCTATGTTCGATGTATACTGGGACGCATCAAAGCATTGAGTGCGATGCGATTGGCTAAGATTTCTAATACTAATATAGGCAACCCAATTTACACTCTTTCATTCAAAAATAAATGAAATCTGTCAGTTATCGCAAGTAAGTGATACTTGCTGTTCTAGCACTTGTAGCAGACGTAGACGAAGAACGGAGAGTTGAATATATCAATAATGTATACAAAGAAGGAACAGATTTTTCTGGTATACTCATACCACGAAGAAAACAGTTTAAGAAATTCCCATGATTTATTTTCTCTAACATTTTTGATTGGCCAATACCATTTATTTCAACTATTTCGAACCTTATACAATAGTTTCTTTCGATAAATTTCACAAGCGAGGAGTTAAAAGTCCGTCGATATTATCGGAAGAGATTAAATTGTACAATTTCTGTTAAGTCGAAGAGTGTCTAATAATATCCTTACTTATGCAAAATCATTTAATATTTAAAAATCCTCTGTACATAAAAGTTCTACAAGAATTTAAGTTTAGGTCCTACAAATTCTAACATTACTAGTTGCTGTATGAGAAAATTAAGCGATAATATGTTTGTAGAATTATATTAAATTTATTGAATTAAACAACAAAATGTTGGAAAAAATTGTGTTACTGATAAAGCGTTTATATCTTCTTACCTTCTTTAACTAGTATTTTACTGATTTAAAATATGACAAAAGTTAATAAGTATTCCGTTAAACTAAAATATTCATAATACAACATATTGTGGTTGACATAATAATTGACAAATTTAATTTATTTTTGACGGGAAGAGTGTACATTGGGTTGACTATATTACCATTAGAAATCGTAGCCAATCACATAGTACTCAATGCTTTGATGCGTCCCAGTACACATCGAACATAGGAAAATTTACATTGAGTACATTCTACCATGTTCGGTGTTACATAAAACTCTCTGTATTGATGTGAAATTGTGTTTAGAACTTTACATTTATTTATATTTATTTTATATTGAATTAACTAATTGTGTAATATTTGATTATATGTGTTGTAATAGTCTTAAATACCTAATGACGCATGCATCTGCTTAGTATACGGCAGAGCTGGGCAGGATTCGAATCATTCAGGATTCGATTCCCGGATTCGAATCCTTTTAGAGGATTCAACAGAGGTATTCGAATACTTTAGTGAAAACGGATTCGTGATCCGGAGTCGTTACATTTTTTTAAAAGGATTCGTATTCGAATCCAGACGTAGATGATTCGAATCCTTATAAAAGGATTCGAAGTCTTATAAAAGGATTCGAATCCTTATAAAAGGATTCGAATTCTTATAAAAGGATTCGAATCCTTATAAAAGGATTCGAATTCTTATAAAAGGATTCGAATCCTTATAAAAGGAATCGAATCCTTATAAAAGCATTCGAATCCTCATACACGGATTCCAATCCTCCTAAATAATTCGAATCATCGCTATTCAGGCTGGGATTCGAATTCTATTAATTCAAATAGTTAAATATTCTAATATGAATATTTAAATCACTAAATTATTCATATTTGAATATAAATATTGAAATTTTAGAATAATTCAAATTTTTGTGAATGGATATCTGGTTACTTATCCAACGTTAATAGTATATTTTTAACTTCACTTGAAATCAGCGCATGAAGTAAAATTTCGAGTTTAGAAAAACCCCGTGAAAATTTGTCTCGGGTCGCTGCGCGACCCTCGACAAATTTTCTACGCGGGGTTTTTCTAAACTCGAAATTTTACTTCATGCTTAGTCTGGGAGTGGACAACACTGGTTCTTAGAAGTTTCTAATTAAAGGATCACTCTAGATTACTAAGCTTATTACCATTTTACAAAGGCTACAGCTCGAAGGACGAACCATGGTCTTCGGAGACCGAAGGACTGCAGGGAATCGAAGTTTTTTTACAAGAAAACAACGAATATCTGAAGGTTTACAGCATGGATAGGAAAGAAAACATCTAATTTTGAAAAAATATCGAATTTGGGTTGGTTTTTAGTGCATTTTTAACTTCACTTTAAATCAATGTTTTATACGCGTGGCGCATGAAGTAAAATTTCGAGTTTAGAAAAGCCCCGTGAAAATTTGTCTCGGGTCGCTGCGCGAGCCTCGACAAATTTTCTACGCGGGGCTTTTCTAAACTCGAAATTTTACTTCATGCTTAGTCTGGGAGTGGACAACACTCGTTTGAATTTTAAATTTAACTTTTTTAAAAAATCGACGTATGTAATATAATAAATCATTCATTGAAATCATAGAAATAGATTCAAAATATTATCTAAAATTAACTTTTAGAGTTAACTTTATAATTTGGTCGGCTCTTAATGAGTGAATATTCTATTCCAAAAAAAAACCCGTTTTTATTTAATATTAAAGTTGCATTTAATACAATACCAAACTGTCAATAAATCGACATAAATCTAGAAATATCGAAAATCTCGACATGTAGAAAATCTTGACGGTCCACTCCCAGACTAAGCATGAAGTAAAATTTCGAGTTTAGAAAAGCCCCGCGTAGAAAATTTGTCGAGGGTCGCGCAGCGACCCAAGACAAATTTTCACGGGGCTTTTCTAAACTCGAAATTTTACTTCATGCGCCACGCGTATAAAACACTGATTTAAAGTGAAGTTAAAATCGCACTGAAAATCAACCAAACTTCGATATTTTTTTCAAAATTGGATGTTTTCTTTCCTATCCATGCTGTAAACCTTAAGATATTCGTTGTTTTCTTGTAAATAAACTTCGATTCCCTGTAGTCCTTCGGTCTCCGAAGACCATGATTGGTCCTTCGAGCTGTAGCCTTTGTAAAATGGTAATAAACTTAGTAATCTAGAGTGATCCTTTAATTTAAAACTTCTAAGAACGAGTGTTGTCCACTCCCAGACTAAGCATGAAGTAAAATTTCGAGTTTAGAAAAGCCCGAGACAAATTTTCACGGAGCTTTTCTAAACTCGAAATGTTACTTCATGCGCCACGCGTATAAAACACTGATTTAAAATGAAGTTCAATAACACATATATCATCATTAATTAAAATCATTATATAATCAGATATTTAGTCGGTAAATGTACATTTTTGTTAATAGAAACCGATGGAATAAAATATTACTGGTTGCAAATAATAGATTCAAATTTATTTTTAAAGGATTTGTATCCGTGATTCAAAAATGAGGATTCGAATCTTTGATTCGAATCATATTTTTCACTTACGAATCCTTTATTCGAGTATTCGTGATTCGAATCATATTAGGTGATTCGGATTCGTGATTCGAATCCTGTTTTTGAGGATTCATCCCAGCTCTGGTATACGGCATATTATTATTAAAATGTAATGTATATCTATTGGTGGCTACGCAAATAAATGAAAAATGAAATGAAACAAGGACATTGTACTTATTTGCTAAAAATTTTACTATTCTTGCAGTTATAATGGATTATAGTAGGTTTCCTTTTTTTTTTAACTTATTTTTTCAATGTTTGTAAAACACAGTGTTCAATTGTTTTTGAGTGTTGCCCATTAAACTGAGCATGGATTTTTTTATCAAAATGACTATATTTTTGCTTGAACTATAACATCTTTTGAAAACTTCTTTTCAGATTTTTGTATTTTATGAACACTATATAAGTTAAATAAAAACACAAAAGTTGTATCCTGGGACATTCTGTATAATGGATTGTTTATTTTTGTTTAAAACAAAGTTCAATTGTATTAAAAACTGCAGAGTATCAAAATACACTAAAACTTTTCGATCTCATTGATTGTTAAGGCACTTATTTTTTGAAAATCCATTATCACTTAATATAATAGCAGGCTATTTATGATTTTCAACTTTTTATTTAACTCACTACAATTGTTTCGGTACACTGTAGCTTCTTCAGGTGAAGAAATATAATGATTATATTTCTTCACCTGAGGAAGCTACAGTGTAGCGAAACAATTATAGTGAGTTAAATAAAAAGTTGAAAATCATAAATATTCTGCTATTATATTAAGTGAAAACTTTTTGAGTTACATTTCAGAAAAACAGGGTGTTAGGTAAATAAATGTACGGCCAATGTTTAACTGATGATAGTATTTATCAAAAGTGACATTAAAGCTTAGTTGTATTTTTGCCCAAAGTAGCTCAAAAACCTTTAAAAAAATTGGTAAAAAAATTCCAAAAAATTCGTTTCCCGCTTATCAATACCTTCACAAAACTTAGTAACGATAAAGGGCCCGTTAGTGACAATCATCAATGGGAATCAAAGTCACTTTGAATCAACAAGTGTTAACAATAAGATAATTTTTGTAAAATAACAACTAATAAATTTTAACTAACAAAATTCAGCAACAATAAGAGGCCATTGTTGCTAGTATACTTGCTTAAGCACGGACCGGGCTTCGATTTTTTTCAAGCCGGGCCCTAGCAATTCAATGCCTGTTTTTTTAAAGTTAAAGTGGGAATGCGTGTTTTTTTAAAGTTTGTTTTTATATTTAATTGCAAATTATATATACAGGGTCGCTACAAAGTATGGAAACACGGCTCTCACGTGAAAACGGCTAAAAACAGAACCACCAAAATTGTGATTTCTAAATGGGATATTTTCTTGAACAATTTGGGGTCAAAAAATCAAAAATGATTCTCAGGATTTTCACATACGGACGCCATCTTGAATTTTTTTAAATGGAATTCGATTTTTTTTATTTTACAACTTTTATAGACCTTATAATTCTGATTACAACCATATACCTTTTTTTAAAAATACTTGTCTTTTCATCGATAAACCGGACTTTGAAAAGTATGGAAACAGCCAAACGAGTACTTTTTCTAAATGCTGCAATACCACAAATGCATGTTCTATTTTTGATCAAAACTTAAAAAAATATTAAACAGTCAAATGAAAAAATAAAATATTAAACAATAAATGATTTTTTATTTTACAATATATGTTCAAAGTGCTCTCCATTAACTTCTTGGCAGTAATGAATACGCTGGACAAAGTGTTGTAATGAACTAGTTAAAATATTAGTTTTGATCAAAAATAGAACATGCATTTAGAAAAAGTACTCGTTTGGCTGTTTCCATACTTTTCAAAGTCCGGTTTATCGATGAAAAGACAAGTATTTTTAAAAAAAGGTATATGGTTGTAATCAGAATTATAAGGTCTATAAAAGTTGTAAAATAAAAAAAATCGAATTCCATTTAAAAAAATTCAAGATGGCGTCCGTATGTGAAAATCCTGAGAATCATTTTTGATTTTTTTCACGCCAAATTGTTCAAGAAAATATCCCATTTAGAAATCCCAATTTTGGTGGTTCTGTTTTTAGCCGTTTTCACGTGAGAGCCGTGTTTCCATACTTTGTAGCGACCGTGTATATATTTATAAGTGTAATAAACCTTTATAAACTAGTGTTCTGAAACTCTGGAAAAAAGTTGAATTATTCAGACTAAAATATTGACCAGGCCAGACCGGGCCGGGCTCAAGTTTATTATTTCATGAAAGGGCCGGGCTAGGCCGGGCCGAGAGAAATTGGCCCGTGCAGGGATCTAATTGTTGCTACGTTTCATAAAGGTGATTTATTTTTTTACTAATTTTTCGAAGGTTTTTAAGCAACTTTTAAGCAACTTTTTACAAAAATATTACTAAGCTTTTATGTCACATTTGATGAATACTATTACCGATTAAACGTTGGTCGTACATTTACCCGAAAATTCAAATGTTCTTCATTTTTATGATTTTAATAATATAAATATTATTTTGATTAGATAATTTAAAAAAAAACAAATTTTTCAATAATGATTAATGTCTGTTTTAATATTGAAAAAGAATTACAGAAGTTTAAAGTTGACTAACAAATTATGGAAAGTCGTAGACACGTTATAAAGTCATAAGAAAATCTACTGAAAGTAAGTTTTTGATTAAATTAATAGCAAAAAATTAAGACAAACCCTGCTCTAATGTTTTAAAAATTTATTGGATTGCAAATGCAATTATTAATTCAGAATAAAAACCTACACCTAAATATTGAAAATATTATAGTTCAAAGTTAAAAATAAGTTAGGTTAAATAAAATTATTCTAAATGCAGAATATTTAATTAATATTGTATGGTACATGATATTACAGCCTAGCCTTATAAATAATGCTTCAACAAGAAAAGAAAAAACAAAATTCCCAGTTGGTCCTTTCCCCTCTATATAGGTGGTTGAGGCCCTTTCATTTACCCTTAAAAAGCTGGAGGTAACTTTGAAATACAAAACGTGTCAGTAAATTACTCGACTGAAATTTCTAAGGCATGCCAAAGTTCAAATTAGCTCGCAGGGTGCAGCAAGCCCTCTTCTCTCCTGTTATTTCAAATGAAATTGCTGTGGTGGGGTAGAATTTCACTCAATAATCTTAATCACATGCAAGAAACACAATCCTATTCCCATTACGGAAATCAGACGCGGGGTAGACCAACCTTCTCCGAATGAATGCAAAAATAAATAATATATATAATATTCATAATTTTGAGGGTTTTCATCAATGTTCAAAACATGGTAACTTTCATCGATTTTCATAAATGCTTGTGCATTTTTACAATTGTCATGATTTACGTAAATTTTAATCTATGTTTGAATTAGTTTAATTAGTTTTCAATATTATGATTATTATGAATGTACAAGATTTTTGTCGATATTGTGAAGATGAGTTTTTATTGAAAAGAACAATATAAAAAAATATTAGTAGTAATTGTTATTTTAACCTCACAATCTAAGTATGCATATCAACTACCAAACCCGCTTAGACCGTGATGTCAATAATAACATGTATAGGATGGAATTTTTGTTTTATTTAAAGAGTTTTTGCAATATAACCGTTTTCGCGAGCCAGAGTCACTTTTTTGTGTTTTAGTCAATGGTGAAAAGAAAATTGATCTATCTCTAACCGTTTCCGCTCTATAACCGGAAGATGATAAAATGTCATTTTTATAAAGTTACTGTAACTCATTTGTTTTAAAAGTTATAACCAAATTGTAAACACTTTCTCATGGCAACTTTTTACGCCCATTAAAATGACGTACGTGTTTTATTTCAAGGACGTTTCGTTTTTGTTTTCCTACACCAAATTCACTTTTTTTATGGGCGCATATGGAGTTATGCACATGATTGAACAGCATTTTTAATGCCGATTTCAACGATGTGCCACTTGTGTACCTTTGTTTGTGTTATGTACGACAAGCAAAGTAGCAGTTTATGTCAATCAAGAGTGCTTATTTATAAAAAAAATATACCACATCGATAATAGTCATATTTTTAAACAAATTGCAAGCATCACCTAGTAATTGTTTACCGGTTGTCATAGCAACTTTGTCAATCACTTTTTTTGACAAAAGTAGGCATGTGGCGCATCATTGGAATCAGGGTTAAGAATGCTTAATGATATGCATATCTCTATATGCGCCCATAAGAAAAAAATTAATATGATATAAGAAAACAAAAACGAAACGTCCATTAAATATAACAGGTATGTCATTTTAATAAGCGCAAAAAGTTGCCCCAAGAAAGTTTTAACACATTGGTTATAACTTTAAAAACAACTAAGTTACAGTAACTTTATAAAAACGGCGGAAACGGTTAGAGATAGATCAAATTTCTTTTCACCATTAAATAAAACACGAAAAAGTGACTCTGGCTCGCGAATTTCAATATCTCTTTAAATAAAATAGTTGTCCATATGTGGCACCTCCAAAATGCACCACCCTGCACGTTAATTTAAGAAATATTATTTTGTTAATTTATGTAAAAGGTGATTACCGTAAAATAAATAAGTATTATTATTATTGTTAAATGTATCCTTCCAATTAATTATTTACTGAAATCTCTAAAAATCAAAGTAAAATATTAATAACATTTTAAAACACCTACCAAAGTCGATCCTTATGGTCATTATTTGTTGAATTGTTTGGATTTTAACTTTGAAACTAGGAAAACGTTTTAGGGAACCGACCTTTGATCTTCCGAATAAAATTGATTCCATTATCATACATTTTCCCATTTTTATACGTACACCAAATTTAATAGACAGCAGAGAAAGCGAAACGCGTGATGGGTGTAAATGCCCACCAATAAACATAAATAATCCTACAGGTATTATTATTGGCTTTGCCTTGGCATGGTTATTTGTAATGACTAATTATTTGACGAGCAATAAAAAGATTTATTCACTAAAATTGTGTATACAGCGAGTTTTTCATTGAAGTATACATAACCCGATACACGATATACACTGTAAATCTTCAGATTTTCGTTGTTTTTAAAATGCGTTTAAATTGATATCTTAAACGAGTGTTTTTCAATCCCAAATTAAGTATTAAGTAAAACTTTGAGTTTAGAAATGACTAAAAATTTGGTTTGAACCAAATTTTCAGGCTCTTGAAACTCTAAATTTTACTGCATGCGCCACGCGTCTATAACACTGATTTAAAGTGAAGTTCGGAATACACTGTTAAAGCAATATGCAAATGCGTGCTGCATTTGCATATTTTAAATCAGTGTTCTATGCGCATGGCGCATGAAATAAAATTTCGAGTTTAGAAAAACCTGAACATTTGATTTGGTCAATTCTTTAATTTATTGTAAGTCAGCTGTAGATTTGTAAATAATAAAAATCTATTGTTTCCAAATGAGCCCCGAACAAGATGTGATTTTCTTACACCTATTTATTCTACATCACCAGTATATTAGTTGCTACGTAACAGAGAATCCTATAATTCCGAGCCATCATCGATTTATTTATTTTGAAATTAATCAAGTGCGTGATGAATGCAGTAACCAAAATAAAAACATAAAACCACCTAGCATAATCAATGTTTACATATTTTCTGAAGTTTTTTTTCTATCGCAACATCAAAGTGTGTGTATAAAACTTGCAATCCATCACCAACAGCAAGTGAAGCAACGCAGAAGAGAGGATTACAAAGGCCCCTGGCCATATATGCAGCAGCATCGGGTTCATAAATATAGTATATAGGAAAAATGTGGATTCGGTGGGATTTTTTCGGGTGAGCGCGGACATTCCGGTTAAATGGCTCGTGTCTCTGTCGGACGCCGTGGAAAAATATTCTCCTGCTTAGCCGATTTAAACATGTGTTGTGTATCCGAAGCACTGAGATTAGATAAAAGCGCGTTTTAAGTCTAATGGACCCGAAGGAGCATGATTAATGCTCCTCCTGTCGATGTATTCAGATAGGGTTAAATCGATATTCACGTGTCCTCGCTGTGTACAAGGCGTCTCAATTTTTTTTTTTTTGATTAAGTTACGAAACGGAAATGTTCACACTCGCGTGAAAATATTTATACATAGGACTATTTAAAATTAATTAATATAATACATAGAACTTAAGTACTAAATGAAAAATGCTCAATTTTTAAGTTAGGGTAACTTACAAATATGTACAGGGTGAGGAAAAAGTATTGATGCGATGTTCTAAGGTTATAACTTTTTTTCTAAATTAAAACAATTGGTTCTGTTTGTGGATTATATTTATTTGCTTGCTTCTAACGAGTTTTTCCGCTTCTAGATTAAGCGTGAAGTAAAATTTCGAAATTAGAAGTGGAACGAGTATTTTCCACTTCCAAACTCGAAATTGTAAAGCTTCAAATTGAACTATTTTTAAAGACAACGAAAATCTGAATATTTAAAACATTTTTTGTAAGTATAAATATTTCATATCCGTTTATAATCATTGCCTTAAAACAAAAGTAATAAAGCAATCAATTAATTTCACTTCTATTTTGTAATTCATTAAAGTGAATTAATAACTAATATTTCGCGCCAAAAAGTACGTTAAGCGGAAATTGGGCATCCGCTGATTATATATGGGACATGCTAATCTTAATATAGTCTTGACCACAATCATATCGTGTACCCGTTTTTCAATTGTGTTTACTAGTTTTGTTGTGGGAACAAATTAAATGCATGTATACAATCATATCACGTAGGACTCCACTTCCTAAGATAGGTTTTCTGACGTTACGTTTTCTACTAACTACCCAACAATTGGCATTAATGAATACATATTATTATTATCTTGAACAAGTTTCTCATTTTTCACGAGGCGAAACATATTTTTCCTACTCTTACCCTGAAATTCATAACATATTTGCACACTCAAGTGTAAAGATATAAGCATCATATCCACTCTTGTTAGGATATAAAAATTCATTAGTTATTTATTAGTTTCTTTGGAGTTGAGAAATTCTGCCAAAGATACAGAGCAAGACTACCTGCCCAAAAAATCGCGCAATAAATATTAAATTTCCTTATGAAAACCCTGTAAGCCAAAGAATATACAGGGAATTTTTCTTTTAGGTAAACATGTGCATAAGCTGTAAATTTTCCGACATTAGTTGATTTTTAAAAGAGTTCAATTTAAAACTTTAAACGAGACTTTTCCACTCCCAGACTAAGCATGAAGTAAAATTTCGAGTTTAGAAAAGCCCCGTGAGAATTTGTCGAGGGTCGCGCAGCGACCCGAGACAAATTTTCTGGGCTTTTCTAAACTCGAAATTTTACTTCATGCGCCACGTGTGTAAAACACTGATTCTCCCTTCAAAGTGAAAATAGGAGAATGTTGTAGTAGTCGTATGTTTTAATAATGAACCACAGTTGCAATACGATACAAATTTTTAGGAAAAGTTGGCTTCTACTGACCGACTTTTCAACCCAATTGAACTCTAATTATATTTAATACTTCTTATAAATTCTTGAATTATTATTCAATCAATAAATTTCAAAAGACGATACAGTACATACTTTTTGCATTGTTTTAGAATTTTTCATTTTTTAATCTACTATGTCTTTTATCTCTTGTAATTTTAATTCTCGGGGCTCTCTTTTTTCCACGATCATTAAAAACACAGCACCTCCTGCTGTTGTTCTTCTTCCTGTTGTTAAGCGTTGCAGTACTGTTATCGTGTGCAGTGCGAGCAAGAAATCACTTGAACGGAACGCATATAACGGCAAAGTGCATTGCACTTCTTCAAAGAGCCGTTCCGGTGATGGCGATGGGAAAATTGTTCATCTATCTTTCTTCCATGCTCACGTCCGTGCATTTTTTCCTGGTTAATCGCCGCCATTACTCACGTCGCCTCTCTCTCTTTCCCTTTTACCTAATGCCCACCTAATTATCTCGCCTTATAAAAATATTTAAATCTCGCGATATAATTTACGGGAAATGTAAGTAAGCACTTGGTATTCATTAGACGAAAGTTTTCGGGATTTTATGGAGTTGGCTTATCTTGATTCTTGTGCATTGATAAAACGGAAGTGTAGCTTGATTTGGTGCATTGATAAAATCGCAAAGTGGTGTAATATTTATAATTCCACAATATTAAATCTCTTTGTCTATATAATTTAATTATTAGATGGCATGCATTTAATTTATTTATTAGAAGAGATGCATTTAATTTAGTTATTAGATGAGATGCATTTAATATAATTATTAAATACGATCCATTTAATTGAGCTGAATTATTAGATGAGATACATTTAATATAATTATTAAATCAGATCCATTTAATTTATTAAATGAGATAGATGAGATGATTATTAGATGAGATGCATTTAATTTAGTTATTAGATGAGATGCATTTAATATAATTATTAAATAAGATCCATTTAATTGAGCTGAATTATTAGATGAGATACATTTAATATAATTATTAAATCAGATCCATTTAATTTATTAAATGAGATAGATGAGATGATTATTAGATGAGATGCATTTAATTTAGTTATTAGATGAGATGCATTTAATATAATTATTAAATAAGATCCATTTAATTGAGCTGAATTATTAGATGAGATACATTTAATATAATTATTAAATCAGATTCATTTAATTTATTAAATGAGATAGATGAGATGATTATTAGATGAGATGCATTTAAAACTCATGGAAACAATGAAGTTATATTGTCGGAAAATTTTGCGTATGCATAAAAAGAAAAATCCCCTGTATATTTATTTTGCAGATTAATCCTGAACAATAATTTTTTTTACTATCTATGTATTATACTAATCTTATTTAAAGTAGAAAGGCACACTTCTCGAGCCTACAACAAACTTGAAACTAACGGTAGTTGTCGCATTTTTCTTGTCCAGTGATGCATACAAATTTATGATCTGTAATGCTCATTATATGGATAATAAATCAATTGTAAAAAAATCTATCATATGAAAAGTTACTGTTATTTCGCATTATTTAACCCATTGTGCTTCTAATTATTAAATTAAAGATTTAAAGAAATTATTTTTAATTTATTACCTTTTCAGACAAAGCCTGAAAACATTCTATAATACGAGTATAATTATTCAATTAAAGAATTACAAAATCCATTCTGATATTCAAACTGCTACACACACTGTAGTACGAATTGTAATTCGTCGGTTTGAAAGTAAAAGCGGAAAATAGCACGTAATAACACTAACCTACCTTCAAGCATGTTTTGTTTTGTCTGGTTTTTTAAATTTAAGTCAGAGTACGCATGTTAACTTTGACTTTAAGAACGCATAAATCACGGTTAACGATTGAATAATTGCCTGAAAATTTGGTTTGGTCCCTCCGATATTACAAGTTATACAGAGAGTTTTATGTAACACCGAACATGAGAATTTTTCGTTTAAGTATTTATTAGCATACGTTGTACATTTGCCGACGCTCGGTTTATTAAAAGAATGTAATTTGAAGCTCTAAACCAGTGTTTTCTACTCCCAGGCTAAGCATGAAGTAAAATTTCGAGTTTAGAAAAGCCTGAAAATTTGGTTTGGTCGCGTAGCGCGAAGCGCGGAGCGGCCAAACCAAATTTTCAGGCTTTTCTAAACTCGAAATTTTACTTCATTCGCCACCGGTACAAAACACTGATGCAATGTAAAGTTTAGCGGTGTGTTTTAAACTTCCTAATGTCAGTGCTTTGTACCGTGGCGCATGAAGTAAAATTTCGAGTTTAGAAAAGCCTGAAAATTTGGTTAGGCCGCTCCGCGCTTCGCGCTGCGCGACCAAACCAAATTTTCAGGCTTTTCTAAACTCGAAATTTTACTTCATGCTTAGTCTGGGAGTGGAATACACTCATTTTAAGTTTAAAATTGAACTCTTTTAAAAAAAAACGAGTATCTAAAGATTTACAGCATATCCGCTGTAATTGGGATATGTATACTTGAAAGGAGAACTCCTTGTATGTACAAGTTGAGGCATTAATTGCGATTGATTGGCTACAATATGTAATGGTCATATAGGCAACCCAATTTACACATTATTTTAAAATTAAAGGTGTGAAATTGTTTTGAATGAAAATGTTCGGTGTTACATGAAACTCTCTGTATGTTCTTCAAGTTAAAATAATAACAAGTTAAATAAGTTCTACTAGCTAAAACATGTATTTTCAATTAAGTCATAAAAACTGTATTTTTTAGTGTTTTAGTAAAAATGATGATGATGAATAATTATATACACGTAAAAATTGTAATTTTGGCCAAATTTATATAAATACGCTTTAACAAAAAACCACCAATATAATACAAAATTACTCTATCAAAAGTCATTAATTAAATTAAAAATAAATTATAGTTACAAAGTAATATAATTACTTTACAAATAATTATAATTACAAACACTTAAATAATCTTATTTGATTTTGTATAATTCAATATCCGACGGTGTATTTGCACGGGAAGTAGTTGCTTCAATAGATATTTATTGCAGTAGTCTTATTAATTCAGACCTACTGTTTGCGGTTATTTAAATTTTATCGCAATTTTACATTTAATATTTAATGTTCTGCAAACTAAAAGCGAAGGAAATTTTTTGAATTCAAAATAGTTTTAAATTCGAAACATACATATGGTTTTACAATGTAATGTAATTACCAATCCAATAATTTTAATTATTCTTCGCAAATTATTTCTATCTTATGTGAGATCGAAATTGCGCCGCTGTATGGTCTCCTACGTTCTGCACGCATATAAATAAAATTGATAGAATACAAAAAATGTTTGTAAAGTACCTTTACTTCAACCAGTCCTCAGTATATCCGGATAGTAATGTCATAGAATACAATATGCTTTTAGAAATGTTTAATTTGCAACATCTGTCAATCAGAAGAAACATAATACTACTTAAAACTATTTACAACTTATTACATAACGAGATTAATGATCCAAATCTGCTTGAATTAATAAATATTTATGTTCCGCGTTATAATAATAGAAATGCGTTAATGTTCTTTTGTAATCGCAGTCGAACGAATTTATATTTTAATTCACCACTAAATAAAATGATGCGATTAAACAACACTGTTCGCAACTCAGCCGATATTTTTGATCACAGTATTGTAAAATTTATAAGAGATATTATGCCTCACTTATAATCCTCGTATGCATTGTCTACTTTTGTTAATTTTACAAAACTAGTAAATTTAAACTTTAGTTAAGTGTCATGTGTTGTACATGGAAATGTTCCCTGTAATTGGATGTACTTCTGTTGGAAAATAAAAGAGTTACTATTATTATTATTATTATTATAACGTAATATAATTACTTAAACAATAATTACAATTACTAAGTAATTGTTACTTTTGCCATAATTATAATTACAAAGTAATTATAACAGTAAACGTAATGTAATTACATTTTTACCTAACACTGATATGTGACCATACCTATTATTTAATATAAGGTAATGAAAATAAATTAATTTATATGTTTTCCTTTGTTTCAGGTAATGGCCAATACGCTACAGCATTTTATTTTATCTTTAATTCCAGGATAAAGGTAAAGTTTTTCATATTTCACATTAAATCAAATATTTCGCCAAACTTATTGGCACAATTCACTTCTGAATTTCTTAAAGACAAACGTACTTCTTCTAAATAGTATAATAGTATTATACAGGGAATCTGTCTTTTAAGTATACATATCTCTATGTACATTTTCTGCTTTACATTTTTAGGCATAAATTAAAATTTCGAGTTTAGAAAAAAAAAGCAATAATGATCAAAGTTGCGAACAACAAAAATAATAAAAAGGTGTAGAAAACATAAATAGTAACAACATTTATTATATAAAAACATTAAAAATTAAAAAAAAATTATCATATATCCACTATAATTCGTTTGTACTGTAGGTTTTCGAACATTCGTCGATTTTATAAAAGCGTTCAATTTGAACTTCTAGCAAGTGTTTCCAATCCCAGGTTAAGCATGAAGTAAAATTTCGAGTTTAGAAAAGGCTGAAATTTTGGTTTGGTTGCTCCGCGATTTAAAGTGAAGTTTAACGCATACAGCTTAAGTTTGATCTCACGTTAGTAAATAATACAACTGTTTATTTTTTATTTTGTTTAAATTCTTAAATTGTTTTAATAATATCTCTGTATTTCACAAACTAAATCAGCTGTAGTTTTGGAATTAAAGATAGACCAATTAATATATAGGGTGAATCACTGTAAAAAAAATCACATGTTATTACGTGGTCCCCTTAACAACATGTGCATTTTTTTACACTGAATCACTGTATATTAGTAACAATATATCAATTTAAAGGCAATATATTACATAAACATAGGTGCTTGTGTAATATATTGCCTTTAAATTGATTATTATACAGATTTTATAAAAGCGTTCAATTTGAACTTCTAGCAAGTGTTTCCAATCCCAGGTTAAGCATGAAGTAAAATTTTGAGTTTAGAAAAGGCTGAAATTTTGGTTTGGTTGCTCCGCGATTTAAAGTGAAGTTTAACGCATACAGCTTACATTCTTTCAGTGTAAAAAATGCACATGTTATTAAGGGGACCACTTAACAACATGTAATTTTTTTACAGTGGTCTACTCTGTATATTAATTGGTCTATCATTAATTCCAAGATAAAGGTAATGATTTAGAATCATAAAACATATTGCTATAAACTTATTACATCAATTTAGATATGTAGTTCATATGACAAAAATACCTGACATTTTTATTTATTATTATTAAATACAATATTAAAAATCAAGTCATCCGCAAATAACGGAATCGAGAGGGCGAGAGACAAAAATCCTGAAAACTAATCAATCCTTGATGAAAATTCCGAGATTTATTGTCGGCTTCGCTTTGATGTCCTTTCATAACAATTTTTATTTATCTTCTTTCAAGCTGAAGGTCGCGAGTCAATGAGGAATCCAATGAAAAATAAATCAATCAGAAATCGCTAGCGAGGAGGATAAAATGTTTTTATTTTTTGAGGGTAATTGCCTTTAAATAATTCTTTAGGCTTATATTTTTACATTTTAATGGTAAAGAGGAATAATGAAAGCAGTTTAGAGATTTCTTTGAGAGTAATTTAAGTTAGAATTTTTCAATGAATCAATCCTAAATATTTATTTATTTTCATATTAATTAATTTCTCATTTGATACCCTCAATAAATACTTCAATTGGTATGCTAGAAGATTCAAGTTTAACACTGTATGTATTTTAATTTGAGATACATAAAAAAATCAGGCTATCGATTTTAGTTTTCTGTGATCAATATTAATTTATTTCTTTGTGTAATCATTTAAAAACCGTTCTTTACAACTTAATATTCTATTTTTTGCTATTTTGCTATTATAACTATTCGTTAAAAACGTGTCCATTGTTTTGCTGATAATTGTTGAATTAATCTATTTTTATCTTTATTTATTAATTGACTACTATTTATGTATCGTTTTATATAATTTAATAGTATTGAAAACATGAATATAGTTTTTTTAATGCTTCTAACATTCATCTTAATACTATTTACTATTCTTCATTTTTTTTTAAATACGTTACCTTATTTTTACTATATACAGTAGAACCTCGCTATACCGGGCCTCGAGAAACCGTGATTCGGATATATTGGGGTCATTTTTCAGGTTTCTTTTTTTTAAGATGTTAATTTTAACAAACGACTGCGTACCGCCCTGATTAGGTAAAACGTTCCGGCATCATTATTGTATTATATAGTATGTCTTGTTATGGAGGTGGCTACTGCACATATGTATATATATATATATACATATATATATATATATATATATACATATATATATATATATATATATATATATATATATATATATATATATACATATATATATATATATATATATATATATATATATATATATATATATATATGTATATATATGTAACACCGAACATTTTCATAACGAGAATTTTACTTTTAAGTATACATAAGCATACGTTGTACATTTGCCAATGCTCGGTTTATTAGAAGAATTTAATTTAAAGATTTAAACGAGTGTTTTCCACTCCCAGGCTAAGCATGAAGTAAAATTTCGAGTTTAGAAAAGCCTGAAAATTTGGTTTGGTCGCGTAGCGCGAAGCGCGGAGCGGCCAAACCAAATTTTCAGGCTTTTCTAAACTAGAAATTTTACTTCATGCGCCACCGATCCAAAACACTGATGCAATGTAAAGTTTGGCGATGTGTTTTAATCTTCGTAATATGTCAGTGTTTCGTACCGGTGGCGCATGAAGTAAAATTTCGAGTTTAGAAAAGCCTGAAAATTTGGTTTGGCCGCTTCGCGCTACGCGACCAAACCAAATTTTCAGGCTTTTCTAAACTCGAAATTTTACTTCATGCTTAGTCTGGGAGTGAAACACACTCATTTTAAGTTTCAAATTGAACTCTTAAAAAAAACAATGAGTATCTAAAGATTTACGGCATATACGCTGTAATTGGGACATACTTGAAAGAAAAACTCCCTGTATGTACAAGTTAAGGCATTAATTGCGATTGATTGGCAACAATTTTTAATAGTCATATACGCTTTCTAATTTACACATAACTTAAAATTCAAAGGTGTCAAATTGTATTGGATGAAAATGTTCGGTGTTATATAAAACTCACTGTATGCGCGTGTGTGTATGTGACTATTATACAAATTACATATATTCGTATATACCGTGTTTTCCTTATATCGTGCTAGGTATAGCCAAAAGCCATCCCGGTATAACGAGGTTCTACTGTATTTCTATTATCGATAATTCTATCATTTTTTTTTAATAGAATCCAGAAATATGCTGAATCTATGCACTATTAGGTATTAAAAATGCAAAAATATGCCTAAAATTTACTTATTGAAAAAGTAATTTTAAAAAGCTTTTATAGATTTATAGATTTATTATTTAAATGATTATATTAGCAGTGTATAAATAATTACTTTGTAGGGAAATTTTATTGATTTATAGATTTATTAATTTAATGATACATTACGAGAATATAATTATTCGTAATGAAATTTATAGCAATTTAAATATTTTAACTGGTTTTATTGAATTCCTTCGTAATTATGTCATTTTTCATGTAAATCATTTCTTACTATATTCAATAAATCAAGTTAGAATTTTCGTTGAATTATTATTAATTTAATTTAAATACAACACTGATATTGAATATTACTAAAAAAATAGTTTTTATTCAGATACTGCAGAAATCCTTCAAAAAAGTGTTACAACTTGTAATTGGGAATGTATACTTAAACGAAAAACTTCCTGTATTACAAATGTAAAATATGAAACGAATTGTAATTGTCTGAATAAAAATGTTTGCAAACTATATCAGATTTTTTTCATGAGACCAATTTAATTTATTTATGTGAGACCCATTTAATTCGTTTATACGAGAATTTATTTATAAAATATAAATTTTATGAATTGTTGAAATTAATTGTTTGAGATGAATTTTACGAAATGAGGATTATATGAAGTTAGATTAAATTTTAACACGGGCCGAGGTATTAATCCCCTTCTCTTCTGCTTTTGTCTGTAAGTCTGGGAGAAAATAATTAGAATCCCCGAAAGAATGTAATGGAAAAGCGTTTGAAATTGTAGTATCATTGTTCCTGAAACGTGAGGTCCTCGTTCATCCCCGAAAAGCGACGCGTCAGGTTTAAATTGGGAAAATGCTCAACCTGCATTACATTTATACGTATTTGAAAAAAAATCATTAGTGTGTACTATTAATTTTAGTTTATAGTAGATTATACTCGTATAAGGAAAGTTGCTCGCACTGGCAAAATTCAAAACTTTGCGCCACTTTTATCTAGAATTTACTATTTGAAATTTCAATATACCAGAAGCACTTTTTTAGCTCTTTTTGCCTCGAGACACCTAAACACAAAATAAGAACACTTAAGGCACCATGCTTTTAATTTGATAAGATATTTATACTTTATATACACGAGCAACTTCAGGTAATAAAATATAAACTAGCTATTTTTGAACTTCAGAACAAATCAGTGTTTTATACGCACATACAGTAAATAATTTTTTTTCGCATCGACAATTACCCAACGAAGTATGAATAAAATTGCCTATGCTTCTTGGTTGTACGTTTTACAATCTTTCAAAGATATTAAAAGTGCGATTATTTAAAAAAAAGCGCGCCTTTATTATATTCTAATTACACAATGCTATTTTTTAAAGTATAAACTCCATACTCTATAAAAAATAAACGATTGTGTTATTAAAATATATTAATAGTGCGATTATTGAAATATTCAGCTAAGTAATTTGAGCTTTAAATAATAATTAACAACAAAAATATGTTTAATTAAGTAATTATAATTATAATTAATTGAAGAATATATTCTTTAAAAATCTAGTCAAAAACTTCAAAATCTGATGTAATTAACATATATTATTTAAAATTTTCGGATTTTGCTACGATTGTATAAAACACATTATTTTTATGTAGAAAAATGTTACTGTAACTGTAAAAGTAAAAGCAACATTGTTCAATAGGGAAAAACATCGCAGAAGGTTGATAAGCTGTGAATCAACCTTCTGCGATGTTTTTCCCTATTGAACAATGTTGCTTTTACTTCTACTCGACAAATTTCATGAAAATGTGTCGGTAATTTTAAATTAATATTTTTAATCCAACAAGAATTCCCTATGTGTTGTTGCTCAATTTTAAGCGTTTTTTTTTTGGGGGGGGGGGGGGGATTTCATGTATGCTTACATAAAGATAAAGTTCATTCTCTCTGTTTGTACAAATAAAGGTTTTATACACATATGATGTTCCTACAATTTATATTGATTTTTTTGTATATTTTTGTTTTTGTGCAAGATTTTTTGTTTGGTACAGCCTATTCTTTATTTTTACAATTCTATGATATTAATGATGAACATTTTACATATCAGAAATGATTAAATATTTTGTAAACGCAACTGTTTTCACCTCCATTTACCTAACCCCCACTCGAAAAAAAATAAATAAAACAATGCAGCAAATGCAATCTTTATGCACTTCTTATTACCGTAAGAAACTTTTTTGCACCCCTTTGGTTTAGCGACAAAAAACAATTTTTGGTGGCGGTACGGATAGCCAGCCCCCCCCCCCACCTAGTATATAATAACTAAATCGAAAAAAAATATGCCTAAATTATGCGCTAATACTGCACTTTGGAAAGGTGTTAATGACAATTTTTGCACCAACCCCGATTTTGAGAAAAAAAATATTTTCGATATTTTTGCCGCTTGCAGAATGAGATTTGTTTATAAAATTGTAAATGATTGATATAATTTCCTTAAAAAATACTCGAACTATTCACTTACTATGTACTACATAAAAACGTCACAAGTAACTTTCATAAACTCCCTTCTCGAAAAAATAATTATTTTCCATACTCTAAAGTCCCCAAAATAAAAGATGTTTATAAAATTTATAAAAGTTGATGGAATTCTATTAAAATACAGGATGGCGACCAACCGCGAAAATCAGGGAAAAGTCAGGGAATTTTATTCATCGGGAAAAGTCAGGGAAGTTATGCCTTTTTAGCAAAAAGTCAGGGAATTTTTAAATACATATTTAAACAAATTGTTAGTTCTATTACTTCAGCATGAATTTGCACATCAAATAATACTTAACAAAATTAAAATAAAAAATGGTGATACGTCCATCATAGCACTTTCCCCGTCATTTAAACAATTGATAATTGACATATTAAACTTATTTTACTTGTTAATTGGTTTAAGACCATTTCACATTAAAACAGCGTTTTATACGCGTGGCGCATGAAGGTAAATTTCGAGTTTAGAAAAGCCTAATTTGCCAACTTTTCAGGCTTTTCTAAACTCGAAATGTTCCTTTATGCTTAATCGGGTAGTGAAAGACACTTGTTTCATAATTATAACAATTGCTAATTGATTATTGTTGTTTTAATGGGGGATACATTTTTTTAAGTTTAAAAAGTTTGTAAACTGGAGATTCCGTAAATAAATAAATTAAATTAAATTAAAAAACATAATGTTAGTTTTCATACAAGTTAAAGAAGAGGCAGTCGTTTTTTGCCATAATAGTGCAAATAGCCAACGAACAATTGACACAGTTATGTCACAATAACCAAGAACTTTCAATTACGTCAAAATGTCACGATGGCCAAAAGATGGGTTAGGTTAGAAATATAGCGTTTTATTCGTTGCAACTTGTCATCTAACCTAACTTAATTTTACTAAATTATAAATAAACAAAATTGACAGAAGTGTCCTAAAATGTCATAGTTGGCCAAAATTGTTATTTTGTGTTGAAAATAGCAATACATTTCCAAAAAAATACAATTTTATTCAAATCAGGGTCGTTTTTTTAATAATTTAATATTTTCAACAATATTTGTGTTAAAACGGCAAATTATCTCACTATAATAAAGAAAGAGATATGCCGAGAATGTCAATTTTTGATATAAATGTCAAATTTCTTCATTATGTAATATGAAAAACATATTTTTTGTGTTTAAAATGAAATGAAATTGTCAATAGTTCGCCGGAAAATTGTAGATACTCCGACAATAAAAAGAAGTAATAATAATAATTTTATCATTAAATGTCAAACACTTATGAAATAATATTAAATTTCGACTACATACAATTTGTGTTTAGTGACACAAAGTTATCAAAAAATGCGATATTAAACGATATAACACTATTTTAGCAGTTTTAAGATTTTTAACAATATAATAAATTTGACATTTTTTTAACGCTATTCAACTATTTTTAACTTTATTTAGCAATTTTAAAGTTTTTAACGATATAACAAATTTTACATTTTTTTTATCGCTATCCAACTATTTTTATATGTTTAACATTATTGACAGTGATAAACAACTTTGACAGTACATATTTAACAAGTTTGACTGTTTTTTTAACGACTATTCACTTTTTTTATAGTGGTGTTGTTACAAGCAATGGTTAAATTCTAGAAACTAACAAATCGGCAAATAACCGATAATTTCGTACATAAAGAAAATTAAAAAATAAATAAACGCTATAACTCGAAATCTGTTTGATCTACAAAAAAGTATAATATATGAATGTTAGGTATTTCGACGAAATCTACAACTTTTATTTAAAACATATTTTAATAGTCTTAATATTTCAGAAAATATATATATAAATCTAAATAATGCTGAGAGTAAAGTACTACTTCTGGTTCCAGATTTTGACCAAAAGTTTTCACTTCTTATAATTGTAATAAAAACCTTAAGTTTATTGTGTCATTTCAATATCTCAATTCTAGGAACATTAACAAATTCAACAATATTAATTATGTATAATTTTCACAAATAGAAATACTTCAAACTTCTAAATACTTCAAACACGAATACCCCTCTCTGAACCAATTCATCGTAAATGTTGCAAAAATATTGAGTAAAGTAAAACAATCGTTTTGTTCCATTTTTTTATTTGCAATCATCTGATACGTGTTTTCATCTCTAAGGATAATTTTTAAAGTTAAAAAAAACGTGGTAACTTTTACAATAATCGTAACGGATCAAGACACGTGTCAGGCAACTGAAAATTAAAATATAGAACGAAACAATTTGAAAATTTGGTTTCCATCAAAAAAGTAGCAGAACTTCGATACTTGAATATATGTAGCAAACATTTTGAATCAAGCGCTAGTCTTTGCCGAATGCCCGATGAAGCAGTTTTTTAAGATGTAGTTATTTATATATGTAGTTACTTAATTAAAACAACAAAAAATAGAAGTCATCAACCAACTCTTTAAAAGCTTAATTACGTTTTTGATTTGTAGAATTTTAATTATTTCTTACAACTCTTTATTTAAATTTCTTTTGCGTGGCCGCCCCCAAGGTTTCCAGTTGGAAAAACAGCGAAGAAGCAAGCTACAGATAACACGCCAAAATCCACGACCAAAACACTACAATCAATTTTAAAACATATAAACATACAACAACAAATCACTACACAATCACAACAACCATCAGCAGGGCCCTCGCACAGTAGCGATTCCCAGATAACAAAACAGACACAAAATCAACCACCCCAACAATACCCACAACAATACTCACAACAACAAGCACCCTCGACACATACAAATACAACACAACAACTGTTTCGCACACAACAACAACCACCCCCGCCACTTACAAATACAACACAGCACTCGCAAGACAATCCAATCAAACACACCACTCAACAATTTAAAAACACATACAACATAACCACTACCACAGAACTCTCTCGCTTACAACTTGTAGAACTCTGGCTAAATAACACGAACGACATGGAAGCAGTTACTCTCAAATCGAAACAGGGTTATTTATTAAAATCCAACCACAATTCGGCCACGTGCGAAAATAACCTAAACATCTTAAAAACAAAAAAAATCATTCATCAATTCGCATCAACCTCCTACGCTCCGCGCGAAAGCAACCCAGTCGTCTCGAGGGCCTCTCCAAAATATCTAAACTAGCAAATTTTGAAGAGAGACACCCTCTACAAGCGCAGGAGCATAATGGAAGAAAAGAAACCACAATTTATGGTGTGTTGATGTTACAATTTTGACTTTATCTGTATGAATAGCAGGTAGATTCCCTTTTTGCCCTTTTTAAAACGTTTTAAACGGTCGTTCATGTTCATTTGATGACTCCAACAATTTAACTCATTAATCAATATGTTATGCAATGGTATTATTTGGTTACGTTTTAATCAAATCGATTAAATAGAGCACGCTAATCTAGCAATAAAATAATGCAAAATAAGGTTATGATATGGGTTTAAAACGTGTTCAAAACATGTTTAAAACACGTTTAAAACGTGTTTAAAACAGAATACACAGGGCGTTTTTCTTTTGAGTATACATACCCCGATAATTACAGCGTTTTAAAAGTTGTGGGAAATCGTTGTTTTAATGCGGTTAATTTGAGGCTTTAAACGAGTGTTTTCCACTCCCAGACTAAGCATGAAGTAAAATTTCGAGTTTAGAAAAGTCTAAAAATTTGGATTGGCCGCGTAGCGAAGCGGAGTGGCCAATCCAAATTAGGCTTTTCTAAACTCGAAATTTTACTTCATGCGCCACGCTTAAAAACACTGATTTACAGTGAAGTTCAAAAAACACACACTTACAACAACGGTTATAGGCAACCTAATATACGTTAGAGTTTATGGGTTGCCTATAATCACTGCTTTAAACAATTTTTCCAGCGCAGAATTTGACTCACGTTTTATCCACATTTACATATTAGATTGCTAAAGCCGTATATTTTAAACATTACGATATTTCAGTGTTTTATACGCGTGGCGCATGAAGTAAAATTTCGAGTTTAGAAAAGCCTAATTTGGATTGGCCGCTCCGCTTCGCTACGCGGCCAATCCAAATTTTTAGGCTTTTCTAAACTCGAAATTTTACTTCATGCTTTGTCTGGGAGTGGAAAGCCTTCGTTTAAAGATTCAAATTGAAATCTTGAACAAAAAACAACGAACGTCGAAAAATGTACAGTGAATGCTTATGTATACCTGAAAGAAATAATCCCTGTATTTAAAAACCACATTTATGCAGACACAGTTTTATTGTAATAAAATGTTATGTTTGATACTGTAATTTAAAATATCTTTAACAATTTAGCTAGAATTTAAAGACAAACAAAAAACTTTAAAGAAGTAATATAAAATATAATTTAGCAAATATTTATTTTTAGCAGTAAAGATAATAAAAAACGGTTTTAAACAAATCCAACGTTTAAAACATGCTTTAAACAAATTTAAGATTTAAAACATGTTTAAAACACTATTTTAAAACAAGTGTTTTAAACATAACAATCCTGGTTATAATCGATCATCTAACTAGTGTTTCCAATCCCAGATTAAGCATGAAGTAAAATTTTGAGTTTAGAAAAGCCTGAACATTTGGCTCGGGCATAGCGCAGCAGAGCGACTGAGACAAATTAGGCTTTTCTAAACTCGAAATTTTACTTCATGCGCGACTCGTATAAAAAGGTGATTTAATGTTAAATGGTCTATAACCAACCAATTAGTAAGTGAAATAAGTTTAGTACGACAATCATCAATTCTTTAAATGACGGAAAAAGTGCTAAAATGAACATATATATTATTTTTGTATTAACGACGTGACAGCAGATGGCGTTCACATCGTCAATTTATATGTAAATTACACATGATTACTAAAATGGTTACAGATGTTTAGTTTTCTTCTGGATTTTAAACAGCACAATCAATTGACATTTATAATAGTCATTTTGTGAGTACAATAGACAAGACTATTGGCAGTAGATGGCGTTCACGTCATCAACCTAAATGTAAATTACATATGACTATTAAAATTGCCAATTTATAGTGCAATTTGAAATCCAGAAGAAAACTAACCATCTTTATTCATTTTAATAGTCTCATATGTAATTTACATTTAAAATAACGACGTGAATAATAGCTGTAACGATACTACTCAAAAATTGGTAGCAGATGGCGTTCACATCGTCAATTTATATGAAAATTGCATATGACTACTAAAATGGTTATAGAAGTTCAGTTTCCTTTTGGATTTCAAAATGCACAATCAATTGACATTTATAATAGTAATTCTGTGAGTACCATCGACAATGCTATTGGGAGTAGATGGCGTTCACGTTTTCTGGATTTTCTTTTGGATTTTCATATTTTTTTAAGAATATTTTTTTCTGAATTCAATGATGTATCACACTTATAGTGTATTATACAGGGTGAGTGAATTCAAAGAGAGGTATTCGTGTCTCCGCTCTATTATATGAAAAGGAAAAACGATAGAAAAATCTGAAATCTAAAATCAAATGACAACAAAACAATATTTGTTAACCATTAGTTTAATTATTAACAGGTGCGGCTTTGTTATTTGCTTCCAAAGGCTACTTGTTTAAGTCGTGACAATTTGGAATTTTTGATAATACTTTTTTTAAGTTTGCTTTTAATTTTTTAACTAAAGAAGATAGCAAATTTTTTTCTCTACAAAGTTCAGAAAAATTAGCTCTTTTGAAATATCTAGAAATATAGGTGTGTTTCTGGAGAAAAAATATTCGATGACGTCATTACTTCACTTTCAAAATTTAGAAAAATATGCAATTTTGGATTAAAATGAACCTTACTCAATCCCGATTATGAACCTCTTTTCAGATTTTTTCTATCGGTTTTTCTTTCCTTTTAATAGAGCTGAGACATCGAGTTTCTCACCACGTACATTTTATATGTAAAATGTTAATCATTTGTTTTCGTAAAGATTCCCTTGGAAACAGTTTAGTAACTTACTTATTTGACAACTCCTAAGGCCCATAATTTGCTTACATATCACCCCTGAAGACAGGCATCCAACGATACATATTTTACCAATTGTGATGTATTTTAAACTAACGAGTGTTTTCCACTCCCAGACTAAGCATGAAGTAAAATTTCGAGTTTAGAAAAGCCCCGCGTAGAAAATTTGTCGAGGGTCGCGCAGCGACCTGAGACAAATTTTCACGGGGCTTTTCTAAACTCGAAATTTTACTTCATGCGCCACGCGTATAAAACACTGATTTAAAGTAAAGTTAAAAATGCACTGAAAACCAACAAAACTTCGATATTTTTTTCAAAATTAGATGTGTTCTTTCCTATCCATGCAGTAAACCTTCAGATTTTCGTTGTTTTCTTGTAAAAAAACTTCCATTCCCTGTAGTCCTTCGGTCTCCGAAGACCATGATCGGTCCTTCGAGCTGTAACCTTTGTAAAATTGTAATAAACTTAGTAAACTTAGTAGAGTGATTCTTTAATTTGAAACTTCTAAGAACGAGTGTTGTCCACTCCCAGACTAAGCATGAAGTAAAATTTCGAGTTAAGAAAAGCCCCGTGTAGAAAATTTTCACGGGGCTTTTCTAAACTCGAAATTTTACTTCATGCGCCACGCGTATAAATCACTGATTTACAGTAATGTTAAAATATATAACGTTCAGATGTGATGATCAATATTTACCGAGATGTAAACGTCAGGTACACCAAGTCGGACAAAAGATAACGCTACGCGCTGGCTGAAAACAAATAGACTTCTTACTACCTGCTAATATCGGGTTGACATTGACATCAAAAAATGCGGTTGGTGTTCATAATGGATTACCCCCTGAGTACTTGGTCTCTTTCCCCTTACCCTCCAACATTTTAGGAAAGATATAGAAATCTGAAAATTTTAGATATTTTCGTGTCGTCGCGCCGTCTCGTCGTACTCATGCGTGATACGCAGCCTCGAGTCCGAGATCGAAGACGCGGCAATCAGCGAGCGCTTGAATGCGACCGGTATCGAACACAGATACTGCCGCCGCATCACTTCAAAGGCCACAGGATTTAAAACAAGAATGGTGCGAATAATAACGGCCTCGCACAGCTCTTACACCAAACTTTTGCAACACAACTTCAAATATATGTGCAAAGTGTACCCTGTCGAAGAAAGCCTTGCCCCACAGCCTCTTCCTGCACCATGTAACAAGTGCAACAAATTTGACCATGTTACGGTGGATTGCAACGAAAAAATCGTCTGTGCCAAATGTAATGGCGAGCACTACACATCCGCCTGCATAAAACAACTTCCACCCAAATGTTCATCATGTGGAAAAGCTGACCACGGCGCCTGGTCCACCAAGTGCCCTAACCGCCCCATGCAGCCCATCCAGGGAATCCCAAATATAAAAATTCACTGCACAAATAAAAAATCATCCGACATTGACGACGTACAGATCAAACAGACTCGCGTTCATAAATCACTTACCCTCCACGATCACATATTAGATACCTACGTTACAGAAATTAATAATCTGATTAACACCGACCGCCAGGCTCTCATAAAAAAACTAAAAGAACGTTTCATTGAATCATATCAAATCGACACTCATGCTTCGTTCACGGGAAACCGTATGTTCCTAGTTATGTTTGATCTTAAATACCCCGATAGTCCCATCCTAACTGTTCCTTCAGACGGAGTTCACTCTGCTAACTGTGTTGTCCAAAATGGCTAACCAAATTTCCTTTATTTACACCAACATAAACTCACTCAACAACAAATCTCACATCCTATTCAATTATCTGAACAATAACCCGGTACATGTATGTCTTTTGGTCGAAACTAAATTCAAAAAACCTTTCTCTTTTCACAACTGTAACCATATCCAAATCGCCCCTACCATCCACAACCGAAACACTCGGGGAGGTTTAATCGCAGCACTCCACCCAAGTCTAAAAATTGGTAAAAGCAACCCCCCTAGAATCAACCATCCCCTTAATGAATGCCTGCATTTTATACTAACCCACCAATCTCTTCAAATCCATATATTCCTCATTTATATTCACCTCACTCTCCTATAGACGACACCATATTTATTAAAGCTTCACTCTACTCAAACACCATCATTATAGGAGATTTTAATATAAGCAGAAGCACCTATCCTCTTTCCTTTCCAATTCAAATTTTGTACGTATCCATACCCCTCCAACATTTATAATGAACCAAAACCAATCCACCACTCCAGACATCTTCCTCTGCACACAAAATATCCAACATCTTATCCATTCTGTAAACCTCATCCCCGACCTATGCTCAGATCACCTATCTATCACTTTCCAAATAAAATCCAACGAACCTATTCCCCACACCTTCCCTGACTCCATCTATGACTTTAAAAACTGACATAGACAAAGTTTCACTAGACCTTACTCAATTCATATCCTGTAACCCCGATATAAATCTCAACTCCATTGAACAATTCAACAAAACTCTATCCGGGACTCTATTCAACAAAATACTTCAAAAATTACCAAAACACTCTACAAATACCCCCTCCCTAGTTTTATTCTAAGACTCCTAAAACACAAACAACAATTATATCGCGACATTAGACTTATGGACACACCGGAACTTAGACAGATATTTAATAAAGTGAACAAAGACATTAAGACATTAATTTTTCAATACAAGAGGGACGTTTGGTTAATTACTTATAAAGACATAAACGACCTTAACGGCAAGACATTCTGGACACAAATAAAAAAACTTTCAAAATATAAAAAAACTGAACAACTTTAACAAATAACGGACCCTAACACTAACGAGATAATTACGGACGCAGACATAATCGTAGAAAAATTTGCTGACTACTTCAACGAAACATACAAGATGACAGAAGACACGACCTTTGACAAGAATTTCCCAAACATGTCGAGGAATGGCACAAAGAATTCTTAAAAAACACTAACCCTACAAAACCAAATGACTTGTTTACTGAATTCGAATACAACAACATCATGAAAAAGGGAAAACATACTGCACCCGGTCATGACTACTTACATAGACGCATCCTTAAATCCTTACCACCTCACATCCACCACCACATTCTGAACATCCTCAACTACAACTACCAAAACAACTATTTTCCACCTGAATGGAAGACATACCTAAACGCGACCACAACACATCTCTCATTCCTGGTTACCGTCCTATAACTCTCCTTCCGGTCCTTGGCAAACTATATAAATCCCTTCTCAAAAACAAAATCCTCTCACTAATCTCTGACCGTATTCCCAATTACCAATTTGGATTTCTCCCCAAGCGGTCCACCAGTCTACCACTGTCTATCCTTACTTCCAACCTACAAACATCTCACCTCGAAGGCAAATCCTCTACAACCCTCTTCCCCGACATCCAAAAAGCTTTCGATTCTTTTTGGCATAAAGGCCACCTTTTTAAATGTCACTCCATTAATATCCCTGCACATCTTATCCGCATACTACATTCATTCCTCTTAACAGATCCCTCAAAGTAAAAATCAAGAATCGTTTCTCCTCTACCTTTTCCCCAGAACAAGGTGTTCCCCAAGGTTGCCCCCTCTCTCCACTACTATACAATATATTCTGTTCCGACATATACCATCCTGACCCAAAATACTTCAATCCCTCAAAATATATCTTACAGTTCGCCGACGACACTGCCCTCATATCCCACGCTCCCACCCTACCTAAAGCTCTCCAAACTCTCCAAGAACTCATCGGTACCCTTGAACGATGGTTCGCAAAATGGAGAAAAAAATTATTCCCGTAAATCACAACTCCTTATTCCTTACCACAAAATCAATAACTATCCATTTATTATCTCCATTTCACAAAACCAAATCCACCCCTCCTCCCATGTAAAATATCTTGGATTTACTTTCGACCAAAAACTCAACTTCAAAAAACATGCATGTAACATAAAAAGTAAAATAACAACTCGGGCAAAATTGTTCAGAAACTTAACATACAAACAATCTGGAATAAACACTAAAACTGCTGCAATCATCTATAAAATGATATGTCGTCCCTTGATTGATTACGGTTCCATCCTATTTTCCACATCCCAAAATCCCACCCTACACCACATCCAAGTTAGTGAGCGAGCATCCCTAAGAACCCTTACCAAAATACGTCACCCTATATATCCGCTACATAACCCATCTAACCAACTCCTCTACGACTCAACTGAGATAACCCCCATAGAGGAACACCTCCAATTCCTTTTCGAAAAATTCTCTAAAAATCATTTTAATTACCGCACCATTTCCCATTACTGTTTCCATCGAAATCCCACTATACTTCCCAAATATAAAAAACCACTAACAACCATATTTGAATTCATTTCATCATTTCACCCATACACTCATTAAGGACTGACGTACGACACTAATCATCAATCTAGGCAGAAAGACCTCAGGTCGATAGCCATTTGACAGTGACAGTGACAGTTTGTATCACTCACCCATTTTAAATAATAAAATTCAATTGTAAATATACTGTAATGACTTACTGTCAATAAAGATATTATTATTATTATTCAAACTTGGATAACAATGCACACAACGATGAAAATCGCTTTCAATAAGCATTATATTAACAGATACAATAAACAAATTTTGTTTTGGTAATCTCTTAGAATCATCTTTTGTTTTTAGGGCTTCCTGATTATATTGAACAAAACAGAAATATGTGATTAAGTTTTTTAGTAATTATTAATGATGTATTATATATATATATATATATATATATATATATATATATATATATATATATATATGCTGCCAAGAATAATCTTTGTTTGGTAATAAAACGTACAGGGTGTTCCATTAAAAAAAACGTTTATTTTCTTAATATATTAAAAATACAACGTTCAATTGTTTCTCTGATTTGACCATTGACCAAGTTAGCAATGGTGTGCACTTAATTCTAAACACCCTGTACATATCGTGATAAGGGGTGAACATAGGGATTAAATATGTAAAACCAGAAAAAAAGTACAAGAGTAAACAAAAGTTTTTTAAAAAATAGGCGTCCCAAAGTATAATAACGCTATAATAAAATCTACAATAAATCTACGACTAGATTTTATTTTGTGGCTCCGTAAATTATTGAATGCTTTAGAAGGGCAAACAAAATTTGAGAACTACTGAACGAAAAATATAAATTAACAGTTCGTATTTTGATCGTACAGAAAACAATTGTCAACGATCTAATATTTAATGAAATAAGCACCAAATAAGCATATTAATGCAAAATAAGCACAAAACCGAAAAAATCGAAAAAAAGCAAAACAAAATTTAGTGTCAAATGATTCAACTTTCAATTTTTTTTTTTTTGGCATTTGCCTGACCTTAGTTGCTTTGACTATTGGCCAACATCAATTATTTATTTTTAACTTATATTATTTAATTTTCATAACTTATTTCGTAAGTTGTATTAACATATATTGGACATCACAACACATTCACACCACACCCAGGGACATGAAGAGTTATTATTTTTAAATAATAACTCCCCGTGCACGGGAATCGAACCCGGTCTGTGGCTCGCCGAGCGATTTACCATCCACCTGCCCCAACTTTCAATAATTCGTACACATTTTATAAATTCATGTTGATGCTTTTAATTTTCAGCATAAGCTGTTTGCTAATAAATCCAAGCTCTAATAATGACACATTACATTAAGACTGTTATTACTTATTTTTTTTCTTTCGCGTACAATTATATCGTATGTTCAATAAAAAAACATCTCCAGAGTGCTATGATTTAATTTTTTTAATTTAAGTTGGCTACACACGTCAGACATAACCTGAACTTTTTGTTTACGTTCTCACTCTAATCTTTAATCATTGCGGAATGACATATTTCAGAATTGCCAACCTACAATATTTTTCATGGTACTCTAGAGTTTTATTTTTATTGAACATGCGGTACTTAGTTTTATTTTCTTTGTAAAATGGGAGTTTCCTTAATAAATAATATACGAATATTATTAAATAATAAACTTTGAAGTAAGTCAAACTTTAGTTGTTTCCAAACTTAAAAGAGCTTACATTTTCAGTCAAAATCTATTAGACTAGTTGGAATGCTAAAGTTATAACTTCAATAACATTTGTTCAACGCAGAAGAAAAAAAAACATTTTTTTTAAAAGATGATATTCTTATAAAATAAAATAACAGTAAACGGATGAGGGTTTCAAATATTGTAACTTTCAATTTTTGTTCAAAATTATAAGTTGAAAACGAACAAAAATCAAAAAAAGTTATCAAAATATTTTCTTGTTAAAAAAATGTTTTTAGTCGAACTATACTCGACTAAAAACTTTTTAACAAGAAAACGTTTCGTCAACTTTTAATTTTTTTTAGAATTATTATAAAGTTATAAACAACAGCATCAAATAAAGTAAGTTTGAAAATAATTATCAGAGTCTAAATTTATATAATTAAAATTTTATGTTGGATGGGTTGACATTTTAGCTTGAAATTAATATTTTTTTCATTTCAACTTTTACTTCATCGATTTCAGATTTAATAGATCAACTAGAAGTTGAATTTGAAGAGAATTAAGTTCAGAACATTGCTGTTTAATATTTGTTACAGGAACTAATCAATGAATCAAATCAAATATTTTAGAAATTGCAAAATAACTTAGACATTTGTTGTCTTTTTGTATTATTTATAAAAAGTATTTAGAATAATCCTAAAGAGTGTTTCCACACCCAGATTAAGCATGAAGTAAAATTTCGAGTTTAGAAAAGCCTGAAAATTTGGTTTGGTCGCGTAGCGCGAAGCGCGGAGCGGCTAAACCAAATTTTTAGGCGTTTCTAAACTCGAAATTTTACTTCATGCGCCACGCATATAAAACACTGATTTCAAGTGAAGTTAAAAATATACCACTAATCAGTTTGTTAAAGCTGAATATTTTGAACTTCATATTAGATCAGTGTTTTAGACGCCTGGCGCATAAAGTCAAATTTTCAGCCTTTTCTAAACTCGAAATTTGACTTCATGCTTAACCTGGGAGTGGAAAGACTCGTTAAAAGTTTCAAATTGAACTATAAAAAACAAATGCCACAAATAAATAAATTTCACCATTCCATTTAAAGTATGTATAACAACACATTGTTCATATACGTATTTAAAATTATTTTCATGCTTGAATATTAATTTCCATTATCAAATAGGTAATTATAATCTATTCGATTTTTATTTTTATATGATCATGTTTGGTTAAATTTTCAGGCTTTTCTAAACTGCTTGGTCAAGGAGTGGAAACACTTCTTAGAAGTTTCAATGGACAATTAAATGCTTTTAAAAAAACAGCAGATGTCAGCATATATATACATAAGAGAAAAATCCCTGTATAAATTATTAACTAATCGGTTTATTTTGCCTCACCCTGCATACAAAATTACAATCAACTAGATCGTAATCAAAAAGTCAACCCACACCAATGTAAAATCAATAATTTTCTTTACAACAAAGAAACAAACATTACACAATTTATATTATGCATGCACAAGAAAATAATTAATAACATGTAAAAATAGTTATTGTTTAAACCCACAAATATATACATTTCACCATTCCATTTAAAGTATGTATAACAACACATTGTACAATATGCGTATTTAAAATTATTTTCATGCGTGAATTTTAATTTCCATTAATTTATTCAAATAGGTAATTATAATCCATTCGATGTTTATTTTCATATTCACCATTTGCCCTATTTACTATTCGTTCTAGCTTATCGCGCTTGTGTGTACATAAGGTCATGGTATTTTTTATTAAATTCAATGTGCACGCATACATTTGGTCGAGCCAGAACTCACATCAACGTTCCGTCATGTGTGCAATTGGAATTTTATTAGTGCAAGGTCTTGTTGTTTTGATATAGTTAATGACATTTTTATTCGAGAAATAAATACCAAACTGAATAGTTCCTTAGGAAAGTTTTTCTGGAATAGAAAAGCATATTTTATGACATAATAACATTTGTTTATTGACCTTTAGTAATTACAGGTTTATGTATGTAAAAAAATAAACAAAGTGATAGAGTCAAACGGAATTTTATGAACGAAAATGATGATATATATCAGGGCCGGTCAACCCGCGGCCCGCGAGCCGCATGCGGCCCTTGGTGCGCTATTATGCGGCCTGTGGCAGCAAACGCCGTTCTGTGTTCATTGATATATTTTTTTAAATATTCAAGTAATTTTAAGTTTCCAGTTGGAAACTGGTATCCTTATTCGATTTGACGGAGAATATTCACTTACTTTTCTGTGCTCGTATTCGCGAAATTGCGCATACGTGAATTTTATCGTATTGTCAGATTTATTTAATTTGGCCAGAATAAATTGAATAGAAATATCCAATTTATCAACTTGGAAACATTCGTTTGTTAATAGTTTTTGGGTTGATAATATATTATCATAAAAATTAAGTGTTTTTTAAACTTCACATTAAACAAGTGTTTTACACGCCTGGCGCATGGCCCCCGACAAATTTTCTGGGCTTTTCTAAACTCGAAATTTTACTTTATGCGCCACGCGTATAAATAACTAAAATATTGTGTAATGTATGTATATTAGAACCTCACTTAAAATCAGTATTTTATACGTGTGGCGCATGAAGTAAAATTTCGAGTTTAGAAAAGCCCAGAAAATTTGTCTCGGGTCGCTGCGCGACCCTCGACAAATTTTCGCAGGGCTTTTCTAAACTCGAAATTTTACTTCATGCTTAGTCTGAGAGTGGAAACACTCGTTTAAAGCTTCAAATTGAATTTTTTTCAAAAACAACGGTTGCCTTAAAATTTACAAAGGATTGTAAACACTTGTTCGAATATTATTAAACAGTTCAATAAATATGAAGATATGATTCAATTCAATTCAATTCAAATTATTTATTTTCAAATAGAATAAAGTACATTCATGGGTGGGTCAAATATAGCTTAGTATACACAAAAAGTAAATATTAAAATAGTGAATAAACATAATAACATTATTAAACTACTAAAATAGTAAATAAACAAACACATAGATTCAATATAGACAAACAACTTACAATTCGAAAATTGAGGTAAAAATTAAATTAGTTAGAATAATTAATAAATAGTAAATAATCACAAACACATAGAAACAATATGACAAGCAATTTACACTTTAAAATTTGCGGTACATAGTTAAAATTTACACAACTAAATTAAATCGACTAATATAGAATGCAATGGGCAGGACTAGTAAAACTATTAATGTTATTCGGTTTGTACAATATTATCACAGTATTGTATATATTCTTCGATTGTGTAGAATGAATTGTCTTGCAATATAGTTTTAATTTTTTTGATAAATGCTTTGTTAGGCATTTTTTTTATATTGTCAGGTAGTTGGTTGTAATGTTTCGCTGATTGGATAGTACATGCGTTATGGTAAAAACTGTGACTATGTATGGGAAGTTTTAATATCTTCTTCCGAGTATTGTAACCGTGTTCTGTTATATGAGCATTAAAGAGATTAAGGTTCATTTTAACGAATTTAAGTGACTCATACAAATGTAAACAGATAATGGGCATAATATTTAGTGTTTTAAACAGGTTGCGGCAGCTTGTATATGGTTTTTGATTAGCTATTGCGCGTATTAATCTTTTTTGCACTGTGAATATTTTATGGATATTTGCTTCCGTTGTGCAGGCCCAGAAGATTAGACCATACGTTAGCAACGGTTGACAATAAGCCATGTAAATGGTGCGAGCAGCTTGCTCATTAATGTCATTTCGTGTTGCTTAAATCAGATATGAATATTTAGCCAATTTCGAACAAATGTTGCTTATATGCGTACCCCATTTTAAGTCATTTTGTATGACAAGACCTAAAAATTTGACATTCTCTGTTTCACTAATCGTTTCATTATTTACTGATATATTTGCCTGTCCTAAAGGAGCTCTGTAATAATGACTGATGTTTTTGCTATATTCATCAATAAGTTGTTCATTGTTAGCCATGAACTTAATTCACAAAGTACTATATTTGTAGCACTATTTAGATCGTGTATATTTTGATCTCGTAGGTTGATTGTGGTGTCGTCGGCAAACATTGTTAAATGCGCGTTTATGGCAAATGGCATGTCATTAATGAACAGTAGAAACAGTAGTGGCCCTAGTATGCTACCCTGAGGTACACCAACAACTGAATCAGCAAAAGTTGAGTTATATAATTCGTTCTTTATATATATACTTGTTAAATGCTTTCTTCCAGTAAGGTATGATGACAAAAGGCAATGACAATTCCCCCGTATCCCATACATCGATAGTTTATGCAATGGTAAATCGTGAGGTACACAATCAAACGCCTTTGTTAAGTCTATAAATATTGAAAAAACAGTAGCATTCTTGTTGAGATTTGCCAAAACAAAGTTTAAGAAGTTATATATAGCATGGGTGGTTGTGAGTCCTTTACTGAATCTAAATTGTTCTTTGCACAGAATTTGTTTGGATTTTATGTAGTTTAATAATCTATCATACATCACTTTCTCGAAGATCTTTGAGAATATTGGTAGGATATTGATAGGTCTATAATTACCAATATCGTGTGGACTACCTTTTTTATAGATAGGGATGATTTTACCTACTTTCAGCTCAGGTGGAAAGTTTCCTTCAGAAAGTGCCTGGTTAATTGCAATCGTTAACGGTTTTATGATGTTTTTTGTTGTGAATTTAATTATGTTAGGCGATAAATCTTCTATATCCTTGCTATTACCTGATTTCATATTATGTATGATCATTTCTATTTCATATTCCTTAGCTGGATATAAGAAGATTGTATCTGTTATTGTTGTTTCGAGATTGTAATTCTCACAGTTTCGATTTAATTCTGCTCCGATTTTACAAAAATAATCATTAATCGTGTTCACAACTTCAACGGGCTGATCTATTTGTGTATTGTTTGCACCGTAGATATAACTTAGTTCTTTTCGTTTAACATTTTGGCCCTTTTTATTTTTTAGAATTCTCCAAAGTTCTTCTGATTTATTGTCTGAGGTTTGTATGCGGTTTGAGTTGTATGCTTTTATTTCATGTTGCAGCTGGTCTGAGTATTGTTTTTTTTTTTATAGATTTATACATGTTGTATGCGTGGTTGCTTTTACTTCTACGATATATTTGATAGTGAAATTCTACTTGATTGCGTAAGTGTTTAATATTTTCAGTGTACCATGGTTGCTTCTTTTTGAATTTATTTATTTTCTTTTGTTTTAATGGACAACATTTGTTGTACGCCCTTTTAAACCGGTTATAAAATTCATTGAAAAACGATAGTGAATTAATATTGCAATGGTCTTCCAAGGAGTTCCAATTTATTTGTTCTAATTCCCTATTCAAATTATTGAGCGTGTTTGCGTTCATTTTCCTATATTCGATAAAATGTTTAATGGTTTCTGGAGTATATTGATATTTCAACACCTGATAAATGAGTCTGTACAACTTCTGAGCTTGTATAATTAATATTTGTGAGAATGTTGTCTATGCATGAACTCGAATTCCTGGAGACCCGAGTATGTGATTTAATAGATATTTGCAGGTTGTAGCATTCAATTAAATTGATTAGATCCATGGTGTTATGATCGGTAGGTTTTAAAAAATCAATATTAAAATCACCCCCTAAGATGATGTCTGCATTTTCCTCAATTATTATTTTGTGCAATATGTTTTCGAGTGTGATTATAAATTCGGTGAATGTGCCGCCCGGAGGGCGATATAGACACATTATTACTATTTTGCGTTCGTCGATGATACACTCAGCAGCTGCTACTTCGATGGACATTTCGCGTGATAGTTTGGTTTATGTCGGGTCTCTCCTTAATATTAAAGTTGCCTTTTGCTAATACTGCTGCACCTCCGTGAACATAGTTAGAGCGTTTAAAAGTTGAAATTTGACGATAATTATTTATGTGTGGAAAGTTCTCACATTCCACCACCCAATGCTCTGTGATTAAGACTAAATCGACATTAAGATTATTAAGAACAATATTAATTTCATTAATTTTATTTTTTACTGACTGCATGTTTTGATGAAAGACTATCATTGCCTTTTGTTTTTGTTGGTTACCTATTGTAGTATGGGGTTTTGTATTGGTTTTTTCTCTCTGTGAAAAAAAACGTGCTACATATGCACCATAGGGCCATATCTGTACGTCCATTGCTCTTTCAAAATTCTGCCTGTCAACAGTAATTTTAAATGATGAGTAGTGTTCCGGATATTTGCTAAAGGTTCACATACTGCTTCTGGAAAATTAATTTGTACATGATTATTTATATCTTCTAATTCAGTTAACGGATGTAATCGAGATAAATAAATGAATGCTTTACGCGGTACAGTTTTTATTTTATGGCCAGTTTGTGATAGACCAATGATTCCTTGGCTTATTCGCCTTTTCTTCCTCTTAATAACGGTTTCCCATTTTCCTGTATTGCTGGCGCATTCTTTCTCAATAAAGTTGTCCTGGTTTGGTGCATCCCCCATGCTGTTGTAGGCGTCTGTATTCCTCGCGGTTTTGACTGGCAGCTTTTCTTGCGCGGGTGCTTTTTGGGTTGTCGGCTTGTTGGTTTTGTTGCCTAGGCCCGTAGTCATCAAATTTGTTGTTGTTCCTGTTGCAGAATTTTCTTTTCCGCCGATGTTGTTTACAGAACTTTTTATTGTGGTATTTGCACTTTGTGCCATCTTCAATTCGTTATCTGAATTATTTTGGTAAGTGCAGTTACAGGAATCATTTTTAATTTTTAGTTTGTATTCTAGTTCTAAAATCTTCTCTCTAAGGATGCAATTTTCTTTAAGAAGGTTAGATTTTTCCTCCATTTCTCGGACTAATTTTCTAAGTGTATCATTGTCCTTTATTAAGTTATTCACATGTTCGCTGTCGTCTTGCATTATAACCTCACTTGTGACGCTCGAGGATTTAGAACGAGCTCTCAGGCACGTTTGATCATGGATCGCCAAGCAAGATCGATGGAACGATTTTTGGCAGTGTTTGCATATTTCTGCGGTAACTACCGGTTTATTACATTTGCTGCACTTGTTGTAAAACTCACTATTCTGATTACTGGATTCACTTGTCGCCGCCATTTTCACAGTAGTCAGTATGAAAGTATAAAATCAAACTAAATTTGAATAGTTTATTTAAAATGAAACATTTTTAACATGCTTTTTTTATAAAGAGAAAATTCACAAAACTTTGTAAAATATGTAGAAACCAATGAGATTATTTATTTATTTAACATGATAATGACCGAACTTACATAAAAAATATAGATCTATAAATTTTTTATAGACTAACTTGAAATAAACATAAAATTGGCTGAATTCTATATTGTGGAGGCTTATACTTCGTTATACATACACATTTCACAATAAAACACTTTTTACTTTGTTTTCATAACACTTTTTTTGTTATACAAGCAAAGTAAAAAGTGGTTTATTGTAAAATTGCCTGAATTTACACAGAACTAAAGACATTCTAAGATTTTTTTATAAAAAGTTAATGCATCTTTAACTTTTTTAATGGATCTATAATCTTTTTTATAGATAAGTTTTTATAAGAAAATATCAAAAACTTGAAATAAACAGATATTTAGGAAAAAATATGTTTTAAAGATTGTGCAAAATAAAAAAAATCAATATAGAATTGCCTGAAATTACTACACAGAAGTGAATGCATTTTAAGATTGTTTAATGAAAAGCTAAATATCTCTACTAGTTTTTTAAACATTTCATCAACCAAACTCTAAGCGTATTTTAGCTTTGATCAACTTATTAAAATATAGGTTTGTTTCAACTGAATGAATAAACGCAGTCGGTTTTAAGTATCTATGTAAATTTAAGACATGTTAACTCTTCTAAGCATTGACAATTTTATTAGTTTTTTTTTTTAAAAAAACTCGTGCTATGATTTTTTTATAAATATTTTGAAAAATAACGAATTGGAATAATGACTAATTTTTTTTAATATTTTATAAAAATGTGGTCAAATTTAATGGTGTTTTATTTTTGCTAATTTATCATTTCGTTTTCTAAATTCTTGATTAGTTAATGTCGTTGAGATGTGGGAAAGATTACTGATTAATTTTTGGTAAAATTTTAGAATTCTGACTAATATGTAGAACTTTGTGTTATCAAAGTCCAATGTTTGAATAATTTTTATTTTATAAAGAAAAAGAAATACATCTGTATATTAAAATATCATTTTCAACATTAATATATAGCAGTTAAAATTTGATGTTTCGAACGAGTTTTTCCACTCCCAGGCTAAGCATGAAGTAAAATTTCGAATTTAGAAAAGAAAATTTGGTTCAGGCTTATCTAAACTGGAAATTTTACTTCATGTGCCAAGCGTATAAAACACTGAAATATTGTGAAATTAAGATACATTGCTAAATTGCAATTCAAAATATACTTCCGAACAAGAGCATTTTGAATTTTACAATATTTCAGTACAATATCATGCGAAAAAACAAATTTTCAAGCTTTTCTAAACTCAAAATTTTACTTCCAACATCGAACAAGGAACGCTTCAAATTTCATAAATTTTGGAATATGAATGGAAAATTCCCCATATATTTAAAAAAACGGAATTTTAGGTTCCTGAACTCTTGAAAAAATATGAAAACAATTCTTAAAGTCTTAATATAAATTAAACTATGTAAAAAACATTATTTTACAAAATTAAATATTTCTAAGATGCCCCTTTAAACATTTAAGGTGTTGGTTTTAGCACTCGCAATTTAGGTTAGCCAGCCCTGATATATATTTTTTTGAGTCGATTAAAACTAGTATTCATTTTAATTCTAAGTTGTTGTTCAAAATGACATTAGTACAATAGACATTTTCATTTTAAACTGCAGTTCAGAGATGTACTGATTTAGTTCATAGGTTCCCAAATTTCCTAATTTTTTCTGTTTTGGGTAGAGTTAAATTGACACAAAACAAATTTGTAACGACGCTCTTCCTTAATTTCTTGAATTAATTTCTTATCTGGCAATTTGTGAAACAATACCAAGTGTTTTTCCTCTCAACAACTTTACATAGATACTCTTCCTCTAAAAAGTTGTTCAAAAATCTAAAATTTTATTTTCAGAACAAAAGCAATTAATCACTTTTCTAATTCGATCTAATTATTATAATTAAACAATTCAACAAGTTCCGCTTTTTTTTTTATATGCACACTATATTAACGGCGTGACCTTTTAAGCAGTAGGATTGGTGTTAGTACCGGTATTTTACCTCGAGACAGCCTTCGGAATGAAGTGTGCGTAATTTGGCGTCAAAAAGTCATCGGACTTTTAAAAAGCCCGCGTTAAAATCTATTGTGGTATTACTTTCGTTCCCCTTTGACAGAATTCGCCCGTCTGCTGAATGAACCAGCTAGTTTTGTAAAATCGATAAGATTGTGTCAGTTTTAATTAGGATTTAGTGTAAAGCTTAAAATATGCACAAAGTTTTAGTGTAACATAATTTGAAATGCTCTCATGAGATTTGAATAGGAAACTTGTAGATTTGATTTCGACCATCATCGCTTTAGAATACATACAGGGCATTTTTGTTTTAAGAATATATATCCCGATATGTATGTACTCTGTAAATTTTCAAGGATTCGTTGTTTTTGAGAAGCGGTTAGTTTGGAACTAGAACGAGTGTTTCCAGTCCCTCATTAAGCATGAAGTAAAATTTCAAATTTTCAGGCGTTTCTAAACTCGAAATTTTACTTCATGCGCCACGTGTGTGAAACACTGATTTAAAGTGAAGTTTAAAATTCACTGCAAAAACAGTATGCTAAATTAGTGTGTTATAAACTACACATTAAATCAGTGTTTTATACACGTGGCACATGAAGTCACTTTTTGAGTTTAGAAAAGTCTGAAAATTTGGTTTTCAGGCTGTTCTAAACTCAAAATTTTACTTCATGCTTAATTAAGAAGTGGAAACACTCGTTAGAAACTTCAAATTGAAAGTTTTTCAATAACAACGAATGTCTTAAAATGCACAGCGAATACATTGGGATATGTATACTTAAAATTTAAACGAAAAATTCTATTGGTACGAAATTGATCAATATATTTCTTAGTTATAACTAATTTAACAAATTGTCGCAATTCTATATTTTTTACTAATAAACGTGAAGAGTCAACATCAGTAAAAAAAGACGTCAATAATGTTTGCCTGTTAGATATTACTTTCAAGTCTTGTAAGTATACATTTCTCAATCTATGCGCTGTAAATGTCATAAATTCGTTGTTTTTATCAAAGCGTTCAATTTGAACTTCAGAAATATATATTTTTTAATTGAAAATATTGTGAACTTCCGGTTATAGAGCAGAAACAGTTGAGATAGATCTTTTTTTTTCACCATTGAATAAAACACAAAAAAGTGGAAACCTCCGAAATCGATGGACACTGAAAATATTCTCGATTCGTAATTTCTATGAAATTCGTAATTAACGTATAGTTTTTGTCATTATTTTTAGAAGTTTTGCATTAGAAAAGAGGACAAATTACTAATAACGCAAAAATCTAGATTTTGTTACTATCATTTGAACTATACGATTTCTTTATTAAAAATTTAACAGTTTCCCGAGCCAGAGTAAACTGTTAAATTTTTAATAAAGAAATCGTATAGTTTAAATGATAGTAACAGAATCTAGATTTTTGGGTTATTAGTAATTTGTCCTTTTTACTAATGCAAAACTTCTAAAAATAATGACAAAAACTATACGTTAAGTACGAATTTCATAGAAATTACGAATCGCGAATATTTTCAGTGTCCATCGATTTCGGAGGTTTCCTTCAATTTGTAAGAATTAATTAATATATTCTGTTCATTTATTAAACTTAAGAGGGCCAATTTTTGCTGGTTGTGTGTTTCTAGGATACGAGAAATAGCAAAATTGTATAAAGTAGTTTTGCCTATGTATTGGTTTATAATGCCTACCAAATTTTATCACAATGAATAATAAAAATGATGAGTGCGGAGAGCGTCGTTTGTTTGTTTACATAGCGCCGTGCGAATGAATGAATGGGTATTGAATTACAGAAGACACAAGTAAACTGAATAAATATGCACGATTTTAATTTCTATCGACATACATACAACTGTATAACAAAACAGATAGATGCCTTTTTAGTTTGATATTCCATATGAGTATATACAGGGACATTTTCTTTAGAGTATAAGTATTCTAAATTCAAATTATTTTCTTTAAATATTTAGATATTCGTTGTTTTTTAAGAGAGTTCAATTTGAAATTTTAAACGAGTGTTTTCCACTCCCAGACTAAGCATGAAACTCGAAATTTTACTCCATGCGCCTCGCATATAAAACACTAAAATACTGTGATATGTATGTATATTTGAACCTCACTTGAAATCAGTATTTTATACGCGTGGCGCATGAAGTAAAATTTCGAGTTTAGAAAAGCCCAGAAAATTTGTCCATCGACAAATTTTCACGGGGCTTTTCTAAACTCGAAATTTTACTTCATGCTTAGTCTGGGAGTGGAAAACACTCGTTTAAAGCTTCAAATTGAACTCTTTTAAAAAACAACGCATGTCGGAAAATTAACAGCTTATGCACATGTTTACCTAAATGAAAAATTACCTGAATTTATATTGTAGACAAACAGTTAAATTCTGCCAACAGAAAATATATATTCATGTTATTTGCAACTACAAAGGTGATTTAAATGATAACTATCAAAAATCAAATATCGTACACGACTGTCGCATGCTGCACTCCTTAATTTACTAAATTGCAATGAAGCACGCAAAAGAAATAGATGTGAACATGAGAGGAGGTCTACCCTCTAAGCTGTGTAGGCGACACTTTAAGCTGAGTAGGCTAAGCCGTACAAAAAATGAGAAATTTCAATAACCTAATTCGAACTCTTGACGCTAAGCTGACTAAGTGCCTCGGTAATCAAATCGCCGAGTGTCGCACATTTAGTTTGGTAAATAAATGAAAAAGTAATTTTTCGGACTCATCACTTGAATCAACATATACCGGCATTCCATATTCCTATTCAAAACATGAATCCAGAAATGCACTTGTATTTAAAGAATGTATTGGGAAATATTTGAATAATTTCTTTCTTTCTTGTGTATCAACAACATAATCAATGAACAGTCCGCGGCAGAAAAATTACATTCGCAATTCAAGGCCGCGTAGCAGGAACCCGTGTCGCGACAAATATCGTACACGAATTCTACATATCAAACCCAATTTCTTTTCACATGTTGTTGGATATTACAGTATAATTTTAAGATATTACTATAATAGCACGATGCTGCCCCCTATTTATTAAAAGCATAATCAAAATTTACATTGCTCTTATGGAGATTTCTAAACAACGATTAATTTCATTTAACATTTATTTTAGATTAATCTATTTAATTCAACATGTTTATAATAATGTTAGATGACCACCCAAGTGCTAGACGGACTGTCGCCATATAAAGACTATCTACCCTAACGTTCGTGGGAAACAACCCCATTATATAGTATCTTAAGTTTAGCAGGTGTACTAGACACCCTTTTTGTATTACATTTCATTATTTTCCATTAAGTGACTTTTACCATTAGTGTCGTAGATATATGTATATTTATTAGGTACCATTCTCTTTTAATTTCATCAAGTAACTTTTACCATTAATGTCTTAGACCTGTATTTATTAGGCACCCTTAAGTCTGAAAGCCTTTTTCTGTATCGACGATAGGTAAATACCACCCTCGTGGGAACGTCCCCAAAAACGGGCCTCTGTCTGTCCTCACGCGTGTGGTCTTACCTCCATATATATACCCTTTCTAGAACTTAAGCAGTTAGTTAGTACCCAACCGTCATTCTGAATACATGCTGTATTGTAATTATTGTTATAAGAATAAAGTTAAGTTAAGTGTTTAAGTGCAACATTGACTTTTCACTCCCGGTATCCAACATATTATTGGTGTCAGAAGTGGGATAGTCGGGACGTTCATCCGGTTCGCGAAATAAGCCAACGAATTCGTCTTCCCAGAGGAAACTCCTGGTGCAACATAAGAAGATTTCAGGCCCGATCCAGAGAACGGCGATCAGCAACATTCCGACTGTCTGAAAATATTGGAACAACGGTGAGTCGCTTTTTATTCAGTCTTGCATCCTTAACTCTTTTTTCCTAAACAAACAAAAACATCATGCCTAACTCCGAACAAAATGACAATGCTAACTCACTTTCACTTGATTTCTTAATTAAACTTATTCCGAATAACTTCGACGGAGATAGATACAAAATAAGAAGTTTTATTAAGCAAGTCGATTCGGTTTTCGAACTCGCTAGTGATCAACAAATACCTCCACTTCTTTTATTTGTCAAAAGTAAAATTACGGGTAAAGCTCGCGAACAGATCGATATTCACTGCAACTTAACCACATGGGAGGATATTTCAGAATTATTAATTAATTTATATCAGGATAGGAAATCTCTTGATCAATTACTTGAAGAGCTAACTAATATTAAACACGAACAACATGAAAACGTGTCACAATTCTACCAGAGATTAGAAGATTTAACTTCCCGTACATTAGCTATTATACATTCAACCGAAAATGATAAAGAACGCCTAAAAGGACGCCTCCTAATGATTGAAGACATTGCATTGAACCGTTTCATCTATCACTCGAATCCTAATTTATCTCAAATGTTAAGGTATCGCGAATTTAAAACTATTAACGAAGCGCTTACCGCAGCAATTGCCGAGGAAAAAGCGTTGAGATTAACTTACAAGTCTATTGAAATAAAATGTAAAACTTGTGGAAAAAATAATCACCTTACAAAAGATTGCTTCCGCAATAAACCTCAAGTCCGCACGAAATCTATACATTTCTCTAACAATTCTCATAACTATCAAACTCCTAGAAATCCAGCGAATCAACAAAAACAATGTAGATATTGCAAAAGGCCAGGTCACGTACTCGAGGAATGTCGTAAAAGGCAATATAACAATTCAAAAAAATCAACATCACAAAATCAAAATAATCAAAATGCGTCAGTAAATTTTCAGGAGCGACTGATAAATCGAGTCCCTCCTCCTATACCAAACCAACAAAATCAAATCACTCAAGCACTGGAACAATTCCATTTATAATGAATTCAAACTTGCATCCAATCGCAAATTCCGAAATAAATTCTAATTCAAACTCGCATGCAATCGCAAATCCTAAATCCAAATCAAACATCCAAGAGAATCAATCTCTAATAAAAATTAAATCAAATCCTAAATCTAAGTTGCATCCCATAACTAATGAAGATACAAAATCAAATGTTGAAACGATCCAACACGTAAATATTTCTAATTCATTCTTCAGTTCAAATGATTTAATTTATGTTACATTTCAATCTGACATGTCCAATTGTCCAGATAAAACGATTAAATTATTAATCGACACGGGCGCTTCCATATCTTTAATTAAAGCTATGAGCTTATCAAAATTCAAAATCCACGATAAAAATCCAGTTGCTCTTAACGGATTAGCACCAAACATTCCAATTTACACCTTAGGTGAAACCGAAATCAACCTCCAAATTCACAATAAACGAATAAAATCTAATTTCCAAATCATAGATGCAATCACTAATATCCCTTTCGACGGCTTACTAGGCGACGATTTTCTAAGAACGCATAGCGCAAAAATCGACTATAGTTCTTTTTCTCTAATTCTAAATTCAATTTCTATTCCAATTCCAATTCATCGTAATACGCCTCAATCATCATCAATAAATATTACTGTTCAACCTCGAACGGAAACTGTCGTCAGAATCAACGTAAATAATCCACTCAACCTCAAAGAGGGTATAATTATTAATCAAAATCTCGCAGCCAATCAATCTCTTTTAATTCCAAATTCAATGGTTTATATCAATGACCAAAATCAGTGTTTAATTACGCTAATAAACAAATCATCAATAAAACAAATTGTCACAGTCCCTTCTATATCAATTGAACCTATTTCTAACACTCATTCAATCTTTCAAATAAATCAAAATTGCATAAACAATCCTGAAAGAGAAAAACTACTAAATCAAAATTTAAGGCTTGATCATCTCAACTCAGAAGAGAAAACTTCAATCACGAAAATTTGTCGAGAATTTAAAGATTTATTTTATTTACCAAACGATAACTTAAGTTATACAAACGCTACTTGTCATAAAATTCCCATTACAGACCCGCTTCCAATTCATACAAAATCTTATCGATATCCAGAGGTACACAAGAACGAAGTAAATAAACAAATCGAGAAGATGTTAAGTCAAGGGATAATAAAACCGTCCACCAGCCCTTGGTCCAGCCCCTTATGGGTTGTCCCGAAAAAACTAGACGCCACAGGCGAACGGAAATGGCGGATAGTTATCGACTACCGCAAATTAAATGAAAAAACGGTCGGTGACGCCTACCCTTTACCTAACATCGAAGATATCTTAGACCAATTAGGGCACGCACAATATTTCACGACGCTAGATTTAGCCAGCGGATTCCATCAAATATTAATGGACACTGATGATGGTCCAAAAACTGCATTCAGCACCCCCAATGGCCACTATGAATACACGAGGATGCCTTTTGGATTAAAAAATGCGCCTAGTTGTTTTCAGAGGCTAATGAATAACGTACTCATGGGGCTCACTCACAATCAATGTTTTGTTTATATCGACGATATTGTCATTTATGGAGTCTCACTCGATGATCATAACCGTAAATTAAAAAACATATTCTCTCGCTTACGGCAGAACAATTTAAAACTACAGCCAGACAAATGCGAATTTCTGAACAAATCGTGTCAATATCTAGGACATATAATTTCAGACGAAGGTCTTAAACCTAATCCTAATAAAATAGAAGCTATTAAATCAGTACCTCGTCCACAAAATCCGAAACAGATCAAAATTTTCCTAGGCATGATCGGCTACTATCGCAAATTTATTAATAACTTTTCCACAATAGCCAAACCCCTGACGGTGTTATTAAAAAAGGATGTCGAATTTCATTGGAAAGATGAACAAGAAACAAGCTTCCAAACCCTAAAAAATAAATTAATTCGAGAGCCTATATTGCAATATCCAGATTTTACACAACCCTTTATCTTAACTACAGACGCCTCGAACGTAGGAGTCGGTGGTGTTCTTTCACAAATGAAAAACGGAGAAGACCTCCCAATCGCCTATTACTCCAGGTCATTAAATAAAGCGGAAACAAACTATTCAACCACGGAAAAAGAACTTCTAGCTATTCTAAACTCCACAGAACATTTCCGTCCTTATTTATATGGAAGAAAATTTACCATATACACCGATCATAGGCCATTACAATGGCTCTTTAACATGCAAAATCCCTCGTCACGGCTCGTTCGTTGGAGACTTCGTCTCAGCGAATATGAGTATGAAGTAAAATATAAACCTGGACGCATAAATTCAAACGCCGATGGACTTAGTAGATTATTTCCTGAAACAGGAATTGTTAACTATGTTAACAGTGATTCTTATGGAGAATTCATTAAATTCCATTATAACAATCAAGAAGTGATTATTTATGATAAGGAAAATCGACCACTAACTTCAATAAAAACTCCTATAGTAATGTTTTGGTCTCAGGATCTCGATGAAAGTAATCCATACTCAGATTTTATTCAAAGTCATTTTAATTTAGAAAATATTAAACCAACCATAAACGGTTGTAATAAACTGAGTAATTCTAAACAAACTGTCTATTTACTATTCCCTATTAATTTTCACTTCGATAAACTCGAATACAAGAACATTTTACATTGCTTGCAAACATTTAGAAAAACGATTAAAGATAATGAATTCACTTTAATACCACCAGATCATCATAATAACATTAAATTACCGCAATTGTATGAAATGCTAAAATTTGTCTTTAAAAACAATTTAATAAAAATATACAACACAACTAAAATCACTCCAAAGAATCAAGACGAGATAAAACAAATATTAATTGACAATCACGACAGCAAATTCTCAGGACATTACGGATTCAACAAAACCTATTCAAAAATTAAAGAACGTTACTATTGGCCTTCAATGAAATCAGACATAAGAAAATACATTAAGAACTGCCAGTCATGTCAGATTAATAAAACCGATTTTAAACCAACAAGACAACCTATGGAGATCACATCTACGTCAACCGAACCACTAGAACGTTTAGCATTAGATATTGTAGGTCCCCTACCAATAACAGAAAATGGCAATCGATTCATCTTAACAGCCCAAGATGATTTAACTAAATTCAGTTTCGCCGAACCAGTCCCCAATCACGAATCTAAAACAATTGCTAGTGCACTCACTCGAATAATCACATACTTCGGAATTCCTAAAACTTTATTAACCGATCAAGGTCCAGATTTTATGTCCAAATTAATTAAGGAATTAACGCGACTATTTAAAACTAGACATATATCCACCACACCTTACCATCCTCAAACTAACGGGGCATTGGAAAGATCACATCTAACTTTAAAAGATTACCTAAAACATTACATCAAACCTAATCAGTCTGATTGGGATGAATACATCCATTTTGCTATGTTTAGCTATAATAGTTCTACTCATAAATCGACTAATCATACCCCTTACGAACTATTATTTGGTCATAAACCATATTTGCCATCTTCCATAACACAGGAACCTAAACTACTCTACACTTATGATGATTACGTCAAGTCACTACAAAACAAATTAAACAATTCATTCAAAATAGCCCGCGAAAATATAATAAATTCAAAAAACTCAAGCAAACGTCTTTACGATAGAAAGAATAACTCGTGTGAATTTAAGGTAAACGATAAAGTCTACATTAAAAACAAATCAACTAACCCCAAACTTTCCAAGAAACTTTGTCCGAATTTCAAAGGACCATACAAAATAACACGAATCTTCGATAACCAAACAGTAGAATTGCAATTGAAAAACAAAAAGGTAAAATATCATAAAAACTTACTGAAACCTTCCTCGTTTTCAGATGACGACGATTGTAATCTTGATCCTATCGATCCTACCGATCCTGGTCCATTGTAATGATCTCTATCAAATATATCAATTAAACCAAACAAGCGGAATTTACTACAATAATTTAGGAAACGCTAGAATATCAAATTCAAAAATAACATTACTATCCCATTTAAACATTTCTTTCTTATCTGAGGCTCGCGGAACACTTGAGAATTCAATCCTCAAATCAATAAATCTTTGTGGTTCTCTATCAAAAGGCAATAAGAATTCACATTCGTCAATTTATTGCGAACAAAATTTAGGAAACATTAACGATCAACTAAAACTAATTTATAAAAAACAAGAAATATTGAATCATTATATTGGCAAAGAAAACAGGAAACGCCGTGGTTTAATAAATGGCGTATCTACAGCACTACGTTGGCTAATTGGTACACCCGATGCCAATGATGCGAAATATTATTCCGATAGTATTCACTCGATAATAGACGATAGACAGCAAATCAACGGTCTCTTAAAATCACAAATTCAAGTAATTTCGAGCACGATTCGAAATTTTAATAACTCTTTTGTTGCATTAAAGGAAAACGAATCAAAATTAAATAAAAATTTATTCAAAATTGCAAATCTTGCACAAAACAATCAAGGAAAAACCAATGATTTAGAATTGGATTCAATCATTATTCAACATATTTCAACATTATCCAGTCTTGCAAATAGAGTAATGGAGGAATTTGATAATTATATTCACGCCATTAATATTGCTAAACATGGAATTCTATCTCCGGAGATTGTCACTCCAAAAATCTTAATTAATGAGCTATTGAAATACAAAGGCGAATATGAACTTCCTTTATCACCATCTTATAAAAACGCTCTAACTTACTACAAATTAATACATTTAGATGTCATTGTTGATGAGCGAAACATTGTCATATTTGCATTGAATATTCCGTTATTAGACAAACTATCCTACACTATTTTTGAAATGATCCCGTTACCTATGCAACATCAAGATCCTCTAATATATTCCTACATACAACCTAGTTATCGATATCTCCTAATATCACAACCAAAAACCTTATATAACCTTATGCAAGATTTGAATAAATGCGACGAATTCATCAAAGGATCGTTCATCTGCCAAGGAGTCTCCACCACAAGAAGAACTGAAATCGCCAATTGCGAAATCCAATTGTTGTCGCCGCATCTCTCCAAGATTCCAGAAGAATGTTCAACTAGAACCATCAGAGCCGATATCCAGACTTGGAAATCCATCCGGAATAACGAATGGATATATGTGTTGCTGAAATCAACAACGTTAACAATCCTCTGTGATGACCACATGGAGGACGTAATTCTTAATAAAACAGGAATCATCCGATTGTATCCCGGTTGCAAGGGATACACCGATTACTATGTTCTCGAAGCAACCAGCGAAATGTTCTCCAACATATCCGTCGACTACGTTCCAAAAATTAATATTTTGCAAGACGAATGCTGTGTCGACAAGAAAATCAACGATTCCATACCACTTCGAATACAACCCATTAAACTATCAAATATCGACCTCACCGAATTAAAGTATGCAGATAAAAAACTCAACGAATTCGACGAGTTGTTAGACCACGAAATGAACAAACCGTTTATCGTAAAACATACTAGCTGGTATACACTAATCCTTAGCCTGCTAGGTGTTACATTAACGCTAATGTTGTGTTGTAACATCTGTCGTTGGTGTGGTTGGTGGAATTTGTTAAGACGTCTTTGCTGCTTCACAAGGAATCCAAGGAATGGAGAATTGATGCCACCCATTATAAAAAACTTCGTCAATTGCAACTTCGAATCGGACCTCCGATCTGAACGTCAATATCACACCGGAGAAATTGCAATTTACGAACGTGCCTCCGAAGAAATCGAACTTCAACCACCTCGTTACAATGCAGTAACGGCCTCAGCTCCCAGACGAGACGACAGGAGTTTCCCAAAATCCAGACGCAGCACCGTTCCTTTGTAGGACGAAACCTGTGTCTTCCCCCCATCTTTCGTCTTCAGCGGGGAGGTGTTAGATGACCACCCAAGTGCTAGACGGACTGTCGCCATATAAAGACTATCTACCCTAACGTTCGTGGGAAACAACCCCATTATATAGTATCTTAAGTTTAGCAGGTGTACTAGACACCCTTTTTGTATTACATTTCATTATTTTCCATTAAGTGACTTTTACCATTAGTGTCGTAGATATATGTATATTTATTAGGTACCATTCTCTTTTAATTTCATCAAGTAACTTTTACCATTAATGTCTTAGACCTGTATTTATTAGGCACCCTTAAGTCTGAAAGCCTTTTTCTGTATCGACGATAGGTAAATACCACCCTCGTGGGAACGTCCCCAAAAACGGGCCTCTGTCTGTCCTCACGCGTGTGGTCTTACCTCCATATATATACCCTTTCTAGAACTTAAGCAGTTAGTTAGTACCCAACCGTCATTCTGAATACATGCTGTATTGTAATTATTGTTATAAGAATAAAGTTAAGTTAAGTGTTTAAGTGCAACATTGACTTTTCACTCCCGGTATCCAACAATAATTACTCCAATAAATTAAAGCAATATGAAGAAGAAATAATGTTTTTTATGGAAGTATTGCACGGATGTATGTGATCATTTAGGAGTGTTCCATTAGTTGATTTATATATAATTTAAGAAACATTTAAAAAAAATAATAGTGTCAATTTATTCGCTAAGCTTCAATGTGCAATATGTATAAGTTTTCAAAGATCTATTTTCATTATTGTGGATGATTAATCGTTGTTCGTTCTTATGGCCAAATAACATGTGAATTTCCGACCTTAGGGATTAATTTTCAATATCTAAAGTTAGGTTAGATTATATTTACGTTAATTATGTTAGTGTAACACTTTAGGAAAATGACAGACAGATTTGCTTTTTGCACAATTATTGTTACTACCAATAAAAGTGTAAATCTTACCAACCTTTGAGTTATTTACTAAAACTGTTAAAATGGAATTTCACCAAGTAACAACTTCATCATCTAATTAATGTTACCATGGTTACATACAACCTAAGTAACTAAACTAATCTAGGCTAGTGGAGTTTAGCTGATAGTTTCCTAGTTTATATGAAACACAACCTGAGCGATTATAAACTAACCTTAGTTTAAAAATAATAAAAGTGCGATTCTTTTCTCGATCTATAACTTATTTGTCTTATAAAGACACTCATTGAAACAGCTACTTTCTGGACTAATACTACTATAAATGTAACGATTCGAATCAAATTATTCAGGCTATCTATAGACGCGTTTGGAGATTTATCTCTCATCAGTTTACTCTAAACAAATTAGTTGTAGATCCCGAGAAAAATCGCACTTTAATATGTTTTTGAAATATTCTGCAATCACTTATTGGCCCTTTCAATCATAATTTATGTTTAACCTAGGTTTAACAGAATTGGGTTAGATCAGGTTACATTAAAGCTATAGGTTAGATGTGATGACAGTTACTTTAGTTAGATTATGGGTTCAAAAATTATCTAAAGGTATAGATTATATAGAGACAACCTAAGTAACTATAAACTAGACTATATTGGGTTGAGTCACAACTATGTTACTTTAACTTATAGACCAAAGTTAAAAAGATATAACCTAACTATAATTTAACCTGCTTTAGCTGACAGTTACTAAGATTACACGATAGTTACTTTTAGTTATTGATCACAGTTACAAAGATACAACCTAGGTTATGTTGGGTTAACTTAGGTTAGATGGGAGTCATTTAGGTTGCGTATAATGACAGATACATTGGTTATTCGAGTAGAGCAACGTTTCTCAAACTTTTAATTATTGCGACCCACGTTTTGGGATTCCAATCTATAGCGACCCACTTATATGACTTACTAAAATTAGGTTATTTTCTAGTTATTAGAGCAACCGATTACTTAAATGAGATAGTACCAGGTCTGTAAATATTATACCGGAATTTTTTATTGTATGAAAATGGTACAAAATATGTTATCGAAAGTATTTCCCATCGCTAGCTACACATTTTTACCATCTCTCTGCCAAATTGTTGATCGTTTAAGGCAAACCAATCATTGAGCCATTTTTGTGCATTTTTTTAAGAAGTGAGACGCTGCTCAGCAAGTGCATGTCCCATCGATGCAAATAAGCAGTCATCGGATAGAGCCAAGTCTGGTGAGTAAGACGCATGCGGAAGTATTTCATCGCAAGTCAAAATTCGATAAGGAAATGATTTTCTTTTGTACCTGGTGAGCAGTATTTCGTAGGTGGTTTTTCAGTTTTTCTGCCGTCTTTCTGGTGGAAACCATCTTCCACGCATATTCTCGTGTCATATTTAACTAATACGTAAGTTGTTGGTGCGTTTGAGCATCATCTTCATCCAACAATGCTTGCAATGCGGCGTCTTCAAACTTTCTCGTTGGTCTTCCACGTTCTTGGTTTCTCACGTGAGAATCGCCACTTTTGAATATTTTAAATCACTCAAAGCACTGTAATTTAATTGACAAGCAATCGATGCGATTCTGCAGCAGTTTTCTTCGAATAGTAACAGAAAATCAACGGTCTAGGACGTTTCATCGCCGCCGATTCATCGCCACCGATTCATCGCCGCCGTTTCATCGCCGGGCCAGTTCATCGCCGGCCGTTTCATCACCAGGCCTGTTCATCGCCAATATTATTATAAAATAAATTTTGAAAGAAAGATCATATCTAATGATAAAATTTCCTATATTACCCAATTCTGGAAATTGTCCACTAATTTAATATTAGGTTTTATAACCAAGTAATCGTTACTCAAACTTAATAAAAATCGAATGAGAATGCTGCCATTTTTTGATATATGTCATTGAGTGCAATTCAGATTAAGGTTTACTATTTGCAATTATAGAAACACAAATTTTGACTAAAAGGGGGAAAGAAAAGTTTATCCACGGAGGACATATGTATATTTTTGACAAAAATAGTAAGTCTGACCAATGTGCTAAATTTTGGCGGTGTGACCACGTAGGAAGTTGTAACGCCAGGATACACACAAAAAATGGAAATGCTATACATGAATTAAATGTACATTCGCATGATTCTTCAGCAATAAATGTGGAAGTAGCTGCCACTGTTACTGCTATAAAGCGAAATCCTAACCCATCCTAACATACTCTAACATATCCTAACCTATCGTAACCTATCGTAGCCTATCGTAACCTATCGTAACCTATGGTAGCCTATCGTAACCTATCGTAACCTATCCTAACCTATCCTAACATATCCTAACCTATCCTAACCTATCCTAACCTTTTTTTTTTTTTTTTTTTGTTTATAGAGGGGATTGGGAAATCTGCAGACAGACAAGGGCCTTTTGGTCTATTACGGCCTATAGTGTCGGGTTCTGGTACCGACTAAAACCCTTCCCCCTCTCTTCCCTGGTATCGCCATCTAGGCATTTCTTCAGGGGTAGTCTTGAGGCGATTATGATGGTATCGCTCCCTCCTCTCCATACTTCCTGGACATGACTCTATTTGCGAATTCGCAAACCGCGTCCCACGCCTCCTCGCTATCGAGCATAACCTATCCTAACCTATCCTAACCTATCCTAACCTTAGGATAGGTTAGGATAGGTTAGGATAGGTCCTAACCTATCCTGACCCATCTAAACATATCCTAACCTATCCTGACATATCCTATCGCAATTGGCCTGGCGATGAACTGGCCTGGCGATAAACTGGCTTGGCGATGAAACAGCCGGCGATGGACTGGCCCGGCGATGAACTGGCCAGGAGATGAACTGGCCCGGCGATGAAACGTCCCATTCCCGAAAATCAAGGCTGTCGGCGAATAATAATTTTTAGGCTCAAAAATAGTCATCTTCAACGCTATGAAAACATATGTATTTGTATTAACTTTGTATTCTTGTGAGTTAAAAGTCTTTGACAAGTGTAAGCACAAGAATAAGGGGCTATATTGACAACTACAGCCATTTATAAGCAAATTCCGGTTTCATATTTACAGACCTGGTATATTAAATTAGATTAGGTGGCACTTTCATCGCTTTACCTATTTAAAATGGGTTACTTGCCAGTTATAACATAACACACAACTAAGATAAGTATATTTGATTTGCTAAACCTAAAGTTAAACTAGCTGCCAGTGTCTAAGTTTAGATTCAGTAAACCAAGTATTCAGCTACCAATTTAACTAACTGGCAGTTAAGCTGGAAACATGCCCAGAAGTTGGGTTAGGTCGTGATTAACTATATTTAAATTAATTGCCAGTTACTAATGTAACCAATTTAATTTAAGAAGCACATATCTAGTGGAACCTTGAATTAGGCAAATTAAGTAATCCTCCAATTAAGCATTCAGGGCAATTTTGTGTACTAATTACTAGTAACTTAAGCATTCAGGTTAATTTTCTGTGCTAATTACTAGTTAGTTACTAGTTACTTAAGTTGTGTTGATTGCCAGATATTAAAGTAATCAACAACCAACTTCATGAAGGGTTGATGGAAGATCGATAAAAACATATCGTCTACTCGATTCTTACAAATAACTTTAGCTTTTCTGGGCTAGATTCAGTATCTCAATAACTAAGTAAGCAATAATCCAGCAGTTAAGGATTATTGCTCACTCAGTTATTGAGATACTCAATCTTGCCCAGAAAAGCTGGGTTAGAAGATAGTTATATCAATGATGTATTTGATCACAGTTAAAATAACCTGGATTGCATTGATCTAGGTTAAGTTAGATGATAGGATTGATATAGTTACATTAACTATAGTATCGTAGTGGAGTGAGGAGGCTATTGTGATGATTAATGTAATATTTCATTCGTCTGAAATAAAAGGTGAGAAAGCCTAGATATCACCAGTACCTGCTTGTAAAAGTGACAAACATAGGTTATGTTAGAGCGCATTGAGTTGCATATATCCAAATGATGATAGTATATATCCAAATAATATGCCCCCTACCTAGGTAGCAGTGCGTCCTATAATTTGATACACCATGAAAACACCCACTAAGAAATATCAAATTGTTGGTTATCCTGCCGGACTGGATTTAATTTTAATCTGGTTCTGGTTCTTTGAGGAGTGCGCATTTCTGCACTGCACTTAGGCCTCATTAGGCATTGTACTTTAATTTGAATCTATTAAATCTACTGGAATTCTATGAATTACTTGTACCTACTAGTAAATATGGTAGCACCTAGGTGATCTACTATATTTACTAGTAGGTGCAAGTAATTCATATAATTTTCCGTTGTGTATTGGAGAAGTTCGAAATTAATTAAATTGTTCACAAGTGTATTTTGAATCTTCGCCAAATGGACTTCGTTGACTGAATAAATAAATATTCACGCTTTGGCATTAACATATACAACCTAAGTAAGTCAGGAGCGGATCTAGAGAGAAATTTGTTGATATGGTACATTTTTACACTTTTGTAATTTTGTCCTAAATTTCACAGTTCTAAATTTTTGGTTTGGATGATTTTATTTAAAATAGTAATAATTATTTAAAATTTGTGATTTTTGTCTAATATTAACATACTGGCATTTTTTCTTTTAAGTATATTTTCAAATAATCCATATAAACATTTGTTTTAACAATTAATGCACAAGTGAACAAACCTAAGCAGTTTTGAACTTAACTTGAAATCAGTGTTTTATACGCATCGCGCATGAAGTAAAATTTCAAGTTTAGAACAGTCTAAAAATTTTGTTTGGCCGCTCCTCTTCGCGAAGCGACCAAACCAAATTTTCAGGCTTTTCTAAACTCGAAATGTTAATTCATGTTTAATCTGGGATTGGAAACACTCGTTAGAGGCTTCAAATTGAATATTTTTAATAAAACAACAATTGTTCAAAAATATACATCGAAAAATTATAATATTTATACCTAGAAGAAACATTTATCTTTTCATTTTAATGATTTGAAAATTTCTACACTATTTTTATTTAACATTTTTAAAGTATTTTTAAAAATTCTAATTTATATTTTCAACAAATATCAACAAAGAAATACCGTCTTGAATTTGTCTTTATTTTTATCAATTTTTTTATTATTTTAAACCTTTCTTAATTAAATAAAATCTAGATTTTATCGATTTTCATCATTTCTAGTTGATTTTTAAATAAATGTTTTTTTGCAACTTTCACAAATCTTGTTATTTTATCAGTATTTTTTGTAATTTTTAAAATTCTCTTTATATCTGTAACCTTTATTTATAAATTTAGATAATTATTATGGTTTTTCAACAACGTTGACATTTGCAACGAATTCTGTAATTTTGTAGTTATATATATATATATATATATATATATATATATATATATCTTAAAATTATTTATTTTTCACAATTTTTGTAAATTTTTATAAACCGATTCAGCCATTTAGTCGATGTTCATGATTACAATTTAGCAATTTTTTTTTTTGCTATACATACTGGGAATGTTTCTTTTATGTACACATATCACCGTGACATGTATACATTAACATCGAAAAACCGTAATATTATCACGGTTTTTCGATGTAAGTTTTTAGGCATTCGCTATTTTTATATAAGCTTTTAATTTTAATTTTAATTTCTAACGAGTGTTTCCAATCCCAGATTAAGCATGAAGTAAAATTTCTAGTTTAGAAAAGCCTGAAAATGTTCAGGCTTTTCTTAACTCGAAATTTTATTTCATGCGCCACGCGTATAAAACACTGATTTACAGTTAATTTTAAAATACACCCCCTTGTTTGAACCTCACATCACTACATTTTACAAAAGTTTACTATTTACTAACATACTTATACACCTTTTGTTGTAACTTTTGGACTTTGAGATATTATCTTTTTCATATTTAATCATTATTTTCAATAAGAAGGAAATAGTATTGTGACTATTTGAGTGGGAGGTGAAGAAGATGGGGTATTCTTCTTCACCACTTGTGGATTTGTGCCTGATTCTAACCTCACTTAGGTGCTACCATATTTACTAGTAGGTACTGATAATTCATAACATTTTTCAATGTCTATTGGAAAAGTCCAAAATTAATGAAATCCTTTACAAGTGTACATATATTTTGGATCTTTAGCAAATCTGATTAGTAACTCCTAGGAACACCCTGTTAATCCTAGGAGTTGCTGATATTCTAGCTTTAGCATTAACTGATAACAGTTAATCTTGGATGCAAAATGCGCATCTTCCTTCCTCGTTTTATATAGAGAATATTTTCTTCAAACTCCAACATATCCATTGTCTTTTAAGGATGCTTATATCTGCAAAATCAAATTTAGAGAAGCTTTTGGAGAAGCTTTCTGTTTTCTTTTTGCAGTTTTTAGTTAACAAATATACGCATTTAAAAAATAAATCAACCGGATGCAGTGCACTTTCATTTTTAACCACTTATTTGGCGCACCTTTTAAAATATACTACCAAAAATAGTTAATTAAGTAACTAGTGCATGAAGTGGGGATTTTGCATACGAACCGCGAATTTAGCGCACGAGCCGTTAAACAAGTCCTCAAATCGCAACCGAAATTACTTCACACAATAATTACCCACAACACACTTCGATTAAAATAGATGATGACTAACAATATCACCGAGTATCATGGCCATGTACATTATTTGACGTACTGCTCGCCCGTACACACATCCGGATTTCTGATTTGATCCTGACTGACTTTTTTTGGCGGACCTCGGCGACTCCACCTGCAAACTGACGGTGTTTACCGGCAGTACGGCATCCGTTTGCAAGGCCAGCCCACCAGCTCGTAAACACAGGACCGGCCCAAGGCTGCCCGCGATGCGTGTGCGTCTCTGCGTTACGCAATCGTCCGCGCGATGCGATAAGAAAATTAAGCAGCAGTGGCGTGACGAAATTATATAAAAATATTAATAAATTGAAAAGTACGTGTATAAACAAGTCGAGATCTTTAATTACTGCACGTAAATCTAATAATGATAATTTAATAAATAAACGTGATGTGATTGCTTGAGATTTTTACTACAATGATGTTTATGACTCAAGCATCATATATTGGTTGTCCATCTTTTAGTTATAGTCTTATTAATTTATAAAATTGTGAAGAAGCTATACTTTCAAATGGTTTAGAATCTTTGAATAGATTTCTTGCTCATACATTTTATGTAGATTTTATTTCTTCAAAAGTGTTAAAATTGCTATTTTTTCACGATCTACAACTAAATTGTCTTAAGCAGGTATTAGACGACACTATTTTCTTGTACAAGAAAATAGTATACTATTTTCTATCATGGTGTCCAAATAGAACATGTCCTATTTCCATTATACAAAACTGTAGAAGATTCGCGTTTAGTGATATTTTGTGTATTACACCATAATAGAAAATAGTATACTATTTTCTTGTACAAGAAAATAGTTTCGTTTAATACAAGCTTTACAAAGGCTAACTATACTATTTTTAATACCTATTTAAAAGTAACAGTTGTTTTAGTGACTTAACGTATGCGGCATCTTGAACACACACACAAAATTAGGTTAGGAACTTGTTATGTCATTGAGAGAGTAACTTGATATTCGAAACAACCAGTGGCGGCGTAGGATCACACACAATAATTAATTACATAATATGGAATATAATAATTTATATACAGAGAGTTTTATGTAACACCGAACATTTTCATAACGAGAATATTTCTTTTAAGTATACATATGGATTTCGTTTTACATTTTCCGACGCTCGGTTTATTAAGAGAATTCAATTAGAACTTTAAACGAGTGTTTTCCACTCCCAGGCTAAGCATGAAGTAAAATTTCGAGTTTAGAGAAGCCTGAAAATTTGGTTTGGCCGCGGTTTGGCTTTTCTAAACTCGAAATTTTACTTCATGCGCCACCGGTACAAAACACTGACATATTACGAAGCTTAAAACACACCGCTAAACTTTACATTGAATCAGTGTTTCGTACCGGCGGCGCATGAAGTAAAATTTCGAGTTTAGAAAAGCCTGAAAATTTGGTTTGGCCGCTCCGCGCTTCGCGCTACGCGACCAAACCAAATTTTCAGGCTTTTCTAAACTCGAAATTTTACTTCATGCTTAGCCTGGGAGTGGAAAACACTTGTTTAAAGCTTCAAATTGCATTCTCTTAATAAACCGAGCGTCGGAAAATGTACAATGTATGCATATGTATACTTAAAAGAAATATTTTCGTTATGTAAAAGTTCTACAAAACATTATACAAATGTTCTATTTTTTAGCAACATGACATTTATTTAGAAATAAAATTCTTTTCAACTTGATTCCAGGCATTTCCAATAAATTTTTTCTTCCGTCCTGCTTTTTGAAGCTAAAGCCCATTTTCTTTATTCCCAAATATAAAGAATTTTTCAAGATTTTAATTTCTGATAATTGTTCCATAAATTGTCAGTGAATAGTTTCTAAGGTAATCAATTTCTTTTGGGCATAAATTTTGTAAATCATTGCCCTTAAAAAATGTACAGTATTCTTCGTAATTCGAATTTTGCCCAGGGAAACGTTTGAAGACATATTCTTTCTAAATTCGAAATCCGTTGATCTGTTTTTATCTTGTAGGTTGTATAATGTGCTTTGTGGAACTTTTAGGACTTCGGACGCTTTTTGAATTGACTTAAATCGAGATCCTAATTCATTTTGAAAATAACTTATTACATTAAGTATTAGCTTTTTGGATTCATCGGAATATCGCATTTTAGTAGGGTATTTTTGCCTTATTTAATGACATTAACAAACATCAAACTTTTGACGTAACATCTATTTAGTAATCGACGTTCATTTTTGTTGGTAATTTTTGGTTTCATCTGATTCATGATTGATAAATAAGGATGGGGTTATTCCAAATGGATATTAAAAATACTATAAATCCCTCATTGTTCAATGAGTGTTGCCTTGAACTTCACATGAGTCTAAATGTCATGTCTCCGTATAGAATAATAATGTCAACTAATGTCAACTGTCACTATTGACAAATTTCAATGTCGGCCAAGGTCGTGGCCAGGGAGGGGATACCCCCCGAGATTTTCAAAATGTTAAATTCACTATGTAAAAGCTGCCTCGTTAGGTCAAATTTTTACCATTTTTGTAATCTTGGTGAAATTAATTTTCTATTTTATGAGTTAATTGAATTGTCATATTACTGTCAGATTTTCCTTCACACGACCTATTAATTAAAAGTTGATTTACAACATAACATGTTGTCCTAACCTAAAACACACAACCTGCCTCCCACCACTAAATTCTTTAAATGTGAAATTTGATTGGTCCTATTACAAAAAACAGACTATATCTATACGTTTTTTGTTTTATATTGTATTTTAAATTTGTGTTCAATTTAACCAATTTTATCCCACCGTATTTATCAGAGTATAGCATAGAACATGGGGAAATAAGTTGTTTGACAAATTTGAACGTCTTATTACAGATTGATGAAACGTAAAAAATAGATTACACCCCCGTTCTTCAACTATTTTGCTAAGCGTAACATTTTGACACATTTTTAACATATTAATATAAAAAAAATCTGGAAATAATAGTACTTGGGATTAAATGGGTTAATAAATCACACATTGTTTCTTCAGTTTAGCTACTTTTCAATTTTAATTTTGTTCATTTATATAAAATGCTTCCTTATTCTTAAATCTTCTTGCTTTTAAATATCTCCTTTATGCTTGCACATGCTTTTAATTATTCACCTTCGCTAATACCATTTACGATTTCATTATATCTTAAAAAGAGCTGGTACGCATAGCAAACACGTGTGTGTTTTCGTTGCGGTTTGTTAGAGCAAAGAATCAACTCTCCGTGAAGAGAACAGAGTTTTTTCCTCCTCGAATCTTTTGGTTTTATTCTCAAGGAATATAATGTATTTGTAATGTGATGGCTACGTTGATTGCTTGTTCTAAACGCAAGAAAAATTAATATTCAAAACTATAAATGAATTATTTATTATATTACAGTTGTATTTATTTTTCTTCATTGAATTAAAGTTAGATGTATTATAGGTTAATTTCGTCATTGGTAATCTATATTCGCTTTTTTTTATTGGAAAACCAGATTTGGGATTTATTTTTCTTAGGTTCTTTGATTATTCAAGTGTCCCTACTGTTTGTCATGTTACATTAATATATGAATGCCATGTTGCAATTGATTAATTATTTGACAAAAAAGTGGTAATAACATGCCGAAAGTAATCGGCCACTTAATTAACCTTTATGATAATGTAATTAAGCACATGGCAGCTATGTGGAAATCTTAACCTTACATTTTTATTGAAGGCAACAGTCAGAATTACAACCAGAGTAAAAAACCAAATATCCAACAATATGAAAAAATCACCAAATGTGATTGGCCAATAATAAAAAACAGAATATATCAAAGAGATACATATAAACTGCGATATGTGCCCCGTTCTCTTTTTACTTTCCCCCGTATGTAATACAAAGGGAAAGTATTGTTTTCGTGAAAATTTTCGAATCAAAAATTTTAGCGGAAATATCCGTTTTGAGGTCCCCTGAGTCGAATAAGACCATTTTTGAAAAATGTCTGTCTGTCTGTCTGTCTCTGTGTGTGACTGTGTGCGCTGTACCGCAAAAACCGCTAAAGATATCGAGATGAAACTTGAAACTTAAGCGTTTTGTTACAATCGGAAGAACTGAAAAGCTTTTGGTGAAAATCGGAAAACCGGAAGTGGTAATTTACTCTTAGCGTTTTTCAGTTTTTTCAGATTTTTTCAATAAATGTTAATCAAACAAAAAATTCTTTCAAATAAAAGTTGTAGATAATAACAAAATGAAGATATATTGTTTCAAATAAAAGTTGTAGGAAATAAAAAACTAAAGATTTTTTGTGGACTCACTTTTTGTCATAGCACTCTTAGTTTTTGAGATATTTAATAAATAGTGTTTTTTATCTAGTCATTGATTTGTGTCAGTTTGTGTGTTGATACAATTGGAAAATGTTTCAAATAAAAGTTGTAGGTAATAAAATATTAAAGATTTTTTGTATCTTCACTTTTTGTCATAGCACTCTTAGTTTTTGAGATATTCAATAAATAGTGTTTTTTATCTAGTCATTGGTTTGTGTCAGTATGTGTTGATCCAATTGAAAAATGTTTCAAATAAAAGTTGTAGTTATCAAAAAGTTGAAGACATTTTGAAAATAATAATGCTACAAATATTTTAAAAGTGATTTAATACGCAATTTGCGGGGGAAAGTACTATGATGGACACATCACCATTTTTTAGTGTTTAGTTTAATGGCGTAATCAGATCTACGCTAACTAGATTGGTTTAGAAGATACAGGGTAATTCTCAAAATCTACTGGTTTTTATTATCTCTTATCACTTGGTAAGTAATGGAGATAAAGAAATATTTTAAATCCGAACGTTTTTTTTTACTTTTTACGTAGAATCCAGTGATGTACTTAAAAAATGTATAGAAGTTTTACTTTTTGAGATATTATCAAAACTAACATTTTCTTAAATATGACTGTATCTGAGTACCGAAAAAAAATGCATTGCAACAATTTGTAACACTTTATATTTTGCTTTGTCCTAAATAACTAAAATACCATAAAACAAAAACAATAAAGATTTTCTAGATGACCATGAATTGAATGATTATTCTTTTCTTTTATAATGGGTATATTAAAAACCCAGTTAACAAGAATATTGAAACATTGATAAACTAAAACAACAGCTACAAAAAACAAACAACATTTTCTGGGCTTTTCTAAACTCGAAATTTTACTTCATGCACCACGCGTAAAACACTGAAATATATTCGATTATGGCCGACTTCACTGGATTTTAAGTTTGATCATATGTTAATAAATCTTACAAATGTATTTTCGTCTAACCAACATTTTCAAAAATCAAGAGCCTGGAGTAATTTGCTTAGATAAACTTAACCCTGAAAGACATCATGCTGTATTTGGTAATAAACTTATTTTAACTATAACATTTGAATACAGTACTGATCTTTTCGTAAATATTTAATTTTACCATTCAATTTAAAAATGTATAGGTACGTACAATAATTAATATTTAATATTTGTAGAACACATAATAAAGCTATACTTGCAGCAAACCCTAATTTATAATAAGTATTTGTTGTCCCCTTTCATTTTTGATATCTTATCATTAATATACATTTTGTTGTAATCATTACATGATTTTATCTATAAAGCAAACTCATGCTTTTAAAAGAAAAAATATCTGCATGTTTTTGTTATTGTCGCATTACATGAATTGTTGTAAATTCTAAATTAAGCATAAGCAGTAAATATTTGAAGTAACTAAACAATAACATTCTGTCATTTAAAATTGTTGTCATAGTTGTATTATACCACAAAGTTTAATTTAAGTCGAAGTAACGTTGAAAATTAGTACTCCAGATTAAATAATAATACCATAATTCGTATTATACCAAGTTGAAGTAACGTTTAAATTTGTACTTTAGATAAAATAATACCATAAATGTTTCATTTAAGTTGATATAATTCAAAGTTGTTATCATAGTCTGGATAAAACCATAAATTTTACGTTTTACTGGGCGGGTTGCACTTATAAATCAATCCAAACGTCGCATTTCGGTTTTCTGATTTCGAAAAGCGACCCTGGCCTTTATCGAGTCCATGCCAAACAGATTTTAAAATTAATTTAATGGAAACATCATGTTTTGTTTGATTTTAATAGATTTTTTTTATATATTTCGGACCTTGGTTCTATTTTCTTATTCAAAATTGTAAGTATAAGTGTTTACAATTCTAACATCAAGTAAAAAAACCTACAGACGCGTTTCGTATTTCCTGATTCTCATCCCACGCGTATATATATATATATATATATATATATATATATATATATATATATATATATATATATATATATCAGAGCTGGGATGAATCCTCAAAAACAGGATTCGAATCACGAATCCGAATCACCTAATATGATTCGAATCACGAATACTCGAATAAAGGATTCGTAAGTGAAAAATATGATTCGAATCCTCATTTTTGAATCACGGATACAAATCCTTTAAAAATAAATTTAAATCTATTATTTGCAACCAGTAACATTTTATTCCACCAGTTTCTATTAACAAAATTGTTCATTTACCGACTAAATATCTGATTAAATAATGATTTTAAATAATGAAGATATATGTGTTATTGAACTTCATTTTAAATCAGTGTTGTATACGCGTGGCGCATGAAGTAAAATTTCGAGTTTAGAAAAGCCCCGTGAAAATTTGTCTCGGGTCGCTGCGCGACCCTCGACAAATTTTCTATTTGGGGCTTTTCTAAACTCGAAATTTTACTTCATGCTTAGTCTGGGAGTGGACAACACTCGTTCTTAAAAGTTTTAAATTAAAGGATCACTCTAGATTACTAAGTTTATTACCATTTTACAAAAGCTACAGCTCGAAGGACCATAAATGGTCTTTGGAAACCGAAGGACTACAGGGAATCGAAGTTTTTTTTACAAGAAAACAAGGAATATCTGGAGGTTTACAGCAGAGATAGGAAAGAAAACATCCAATTTTGAAAAATATTGAAGTTGGGTTGGTTTTCAGTGCGTTTTTAACTTCACTTTAAATCAGTGTTTTATACGCGTGGCGCATGAAGTAAAATTTCGAGTTTAGAAAGCGCCCGTGAAAATTTTCTACGCGGGGCTTTTCTAAACTCGAAATTTTACTTCATGCTTAGTCTGGAAGTGGACCGTCAAGATTTTCTACATGTCGAGATTTTCGATATTTCTAGATTTTTGTCGATTTATTCACAGTTTGTTATTATATTAAATGCAACTTATATATTAAATAAATACGGTTTTTCTTAGGAATAGAATATTCACCCATTAAATTATAAAGTTAACTCTAATACTTAATTTTAGGTAAAATTTTGCATCTTTGATTTCAATTAATGATTTATTATATTACATACGTCGGTTTTATAAAAGAGTTAAATTTAAAGTTCAAACGAGTGTTGTCCACTCCCAGACTAAGCATGAAGTAAAATTTCGAGTTTAGAAAAGCCCCGCGTAGAAAATTTGTCGAGGGTCGCGCAGCGACCCGAGACAAATTTTCGCGGGGCTTTTCTAAACTCGAAATTTTACTTCATGCGCCACGCGTATAAAACACTGATTTAAAGTGAAGTTAAAAATGCACTGAAAACAAACCCAACTTCGATATTTTTACAAAATTGGATGTTTTCTTTCCTATCCATGCTGTAAACTTTTAGATATTCGTTGTTTTCTTGTAAAAAACTTCGATTCCCTGTAGTCCTTCGGTCTCCGAAGATCATGATTGGTCCTTCGAGCTGTAGCCTTTATAAAATGGTAATAAACTTAGTAATCTAGAGTGATCCTTCAATTTAAAACTTCTAAGAACAAGTGTTGTCCATTCCCAGACTAAGCATGAAGTAAAATTTCGAGTTTAGAAAAGCCTCGCGTAGAAAATTTGTCGAGGGTCGCGCAGAGACCCGAGACAAATTTTCACGGGGCTTTTCTAAACTCGAAATTTTACTTCATGCGCCACGCGTATAAAAAACTGATTTCAAGTGAAGTTAAAAATATACTATTAAGGTTGGAAATTTTTTATGGTTAAGTAACCAAATATGCATTCACAAATATTTGAATTATTCGAAAATTTAAATATTTATATTCAAATAGGAATAATTTAGTAATTTAAATATTCATATTAGAATATTTAACTATTTGAATTAATCGAATTCGAATCCCAGCCTTAATAGCGATGATTCGAATTATTTGGGAGGATTTGAATCCGTGTATGAGGATTCGAATCTTTTTATAAGGATTCGAATCCTTTTATAAGGATGCGAATCCTTTTATAAGGATTTGAATCCTTTTATAAGAATTCGAATCCTTTTATAAGGATTCGAATCATCTACGTCTGGATTCGAATACGAAAGGATAAATTAAAAATAACATTTGGTTTGTTTCACTATTTGCTTCTATTTACTCGACTAGGCATTTTTTAATGGAAGAACTTTTTTACATTTAAATACCAGGTACTCCTATAAAGTAATGATACTTTCTTTTGCATTTTATGGTTGAAACTTTTATGTGAAAAATACATATTTAGAAACCTTTATACAGTACTCAAATTTCTTTCTGCGGGAGGAAACTCATAGAATAGCAAGTTTCTTATATTCTGAAAGGAATTCCAAATGTCCTATTTTCTATTAGAAATGGTAAGCTTTCTACTAAACACAACATTATTTTCTCAAATAGAAATATAGAAAACATTCTAGATTGTCAATACTATCCGTCTTTCTATTATTGAAACAAACTATACAAAACCCACATGTGACTCTTAATACGCAAATTTCACAGAACACACAATATGATCTACCTATTTTTACGTAAAATTACTGCATGAGATAATTTTTTATCATTAACAGTTCAAACTAACATTAATTATAAATCATCTTAACTTTTATGTCACTTTTATTTTGTATAAAGAATTTTGTTTTGTTAAGAAATAAGAGTTACCTACAAGGCTACAGTCGCGACGTTTGTCTAAAGAGGAGACCACGTTCAAAATATAATTGCTTTTCCTCTATGTGCGTCTCGTACGCATAAATAATAAATACAGCCCAGTGAATTAATTTAAATAATTAGCTCAATTTAAGCTGCGTGCATGTAACAGGAACCATGCTACCTAGATTCGAGATCAACTTAAGCATGAAACCGTCTTTGACTGAAATATGTGCACTCATTCACTTCAACGCTCATTCAAATCAACACTATAGACCAAAATGTTCGGCTTTTTTTACGAATTAATGCAAAATTTAAAAAGATTCTTGTAGAAAATATAAATGTAATTCAAAAACATACAAATGCCAAACTAATTAACTCTTTTAGCCCTGGATTTTTTTCTGGTGCCAAAACAAATGTTTTGTACACTGCATATTATTTATTACTATCTCAGATGTACAGAGAGTTTTTCTTTTAAGTATACATATCTCAATACACTGTATACGCTGTAACTCTTCAGATATTCGTTGTTTCTACAAATATTTTAAATTGAACTTTCAAACGAGTGTTTTCCACTCCCAGATTAAGCATGAAGTAAAATTTCGAGTTTAGAAAAGCCTGAAAATTTGGTTTGGTCGCTCGGAGCGACCAAACCAAATTTTCAGGCTTTTCTAAACTCGAAATTTTACTTCATGCGCCACGCGTACTAAACACTGATGTGATGTGATGTTCAGAATACACTTTTTTAGCATACTGCTTTAGTAGAATATTTTGAACCTTATATAAAATCAGTGTTTTCTACGCGTGGCGTATGAAGTAAAATTTCGAGTTTAGAAAAGCCTAAACATTTGGTTTGGTCGCTCCGCGCTATGTGACCAAACCAAATTTTCAGGCTTTTCTAAACTCGAAATTTTACTTCATGCTTGATCTGGGAGTGGGAAACACTTGGTTGAGACTTTAAATTAAACTTTTTAAAAAACAAACTATTATCAGAAAAGTTGCAGCTCATGCATACATGTATGTATATTTAAAAGAAAAATTCCCAGTATGTTTACCAAATGTTAGTGGTGGCAAATGCCACAGTCGGAGCCAAAAGGGTTAACAGATATTTGCACAACCCATATTTATCGTTTAAGTTCAACCTAAATTTTGTGATTTTTTTAAAAATACATGCAAATTGTATAGTGCTTAAATCTTGTGCAATTGGCCTTATAGAAGATTAACAGGCTGAAGAAAATATCTTTAATGAAATCCACTAATTAATTAACTTATTTCGTAATTAGATATAGTAAAAGCAATTCAATCATTGCTCATCATCTATTATTAAAACTAATCGTTTTAATTAAAATCTCACAACATCTGCAATCATAAATCACCATATTCATATCAATAAGGAATTTTTCTAGCCCACAGTTTTATATATCCTTGAAGCTAGTTATAGCAGAATATTTAGTGTGTATATTTTTCCGATAAAAACAACAGAATAATCAAAAGTGTAATTCAAATTAATTATTTTCGGAGTTATACTTTTATTTTTGTTCTGGCATGTAACAATTGTAACTATTCTAATGTTTGTATTTTCCCTATTTTTACAGCCAACAATTTTATAAACGGGGGCATGGAGTCAGGAGCTCAGCAGTTCTGCTTGAAGTGGAACAGCTTTGGGAGCAACTTGGCCACGTCGTTCAGCAACCTCTTCAAAAGCGAGACATTGGCGGACGTCACTCTGTTCTGCGATGGCGTCTCCTTCAGGGCGCACAAACTCATCCTGGCGGCATGCAGCAAACACCTGGCCGACCTCTTCGAGACCGCACCCCTGCACCAGAACCTCCTGGTCATCCTGGACGGCACGTCCGCCGCCAATATGGCCGCCCTCCTCGAGTTCATGTACAAAGGAGAGGTGCATGTTTCGCAGGATTCCCTGTCGAGTTTCCTTAAAGCTGCAGAATGTCTACAGGTAAATACCAATCGAAATTTGATAGACTTTTTTGTTTAAAAGTTTAAATCTTGGTCTACCTGCAGATAATATTAATAATGAAGGTTTAATGTTGAGCGCTTAAAGACAATTACGATTCCTCTAATAATGGCGATTGTTAACCTTAAACACGTAAAATTCTATCTAGTTGTGTTTAACCATAAAACAAAACAGCCAATGAAACAGTTTTTTGATAAATAGATTTTGAAATAGTGGTTCTTCTAGACAAGCAATTTTTACAAGTACTTGAACTATACTTGTAGAACTTTGCACGCTTAAAAATGTGGATCTATCCGAGTACAATCATTACATTCACTCTGTATTCTAATATACTCGTGTACATTTTTTATCGTAATAGAATTACTAATTGTCTTAATATTTGTAATTAATATTTTAGGTGAAAGGTTTAAGTATCGAACACGAAAAATTAGTCCGCAGCCAAGGAATGATGGACACCTCAACCGGAGGCGACATGGAAAGTCCAACGAGTAGAAACAACAACAGCAAACCATTAAAAGTCGAAGCCGATATGCCACCGCAAAGTCCATCCTCATACTCACCAGCCATGTCACCCTACCTCCAGCACCACCACTATAGACAGCCCTACGACAGGAGACCCCTCCGTAGTCCGACTTTACAAGAAAGGGCGAGTGTGCTGCGGGACGGAAGTAAGGCGGGAAGGCCGCAGTCTCCGGGTCCCATGTCCTTGGCTTACAGGCCCTCCAGTAGCTCCTCGTGCTCCTTGCCCCCCGGCCAACAACCAGACACAGACGCCGCACTGCCGGATAATAGATTCGATAACGACCCCCAGGCTACAGCGTTGATTTGCCCGCCTTCGGAGAATAACACGGGGGATCATTGTCATCATGATCCTGGATGTCCAGAAGGTAAGAATTTTACTATTTTCCTAAACATATTCAGACAATTAAAAATTCGAAGCAAAATCTATTGATTCTTGTAAAGCTAGGTTCGAGAATTATTGTGGAATTCTCCTTAGCTACGCATCGTAGAATCACAAGTAGATAACAGTTAAAATATCTTTAAACTTACCCTGCAAGCTTGACTGTATTTTGGTGATTTTAACTAAATATGTAAGTTAATTTAAGTATTAAGATACATTTTCAGTAATCTAAACGTATATCCATTATTTCGTTTAAAAAACGGTTTTATTATAAACGTATTTTACCTAGGAAGTAATAGTCATTAAATATTTTTATTTTGTCTCATACTCAGCAGAAAAATTAAATGCTTTAATCAAAGTTTCGATATTCTGTCTTTTTTTTATTTTTTTTTTTTTACTGGCTAACCAAATCTGTTGATTTTTTATAATGTTGTATATTTAGTTGGATATTCTGATTATAAATTTGAAGGTATGTTTCAACATGGTTGCCATGTGCTCAATTACCCTATAATATAGATTAATTAATTGGCAGAACATTACTTGGGCATTTTACTACCACTTTTCTGTCAAATAATTAATCAATTGCAAGATGGCATTAATAAATCAATGTGACACCCAAATAATCAAAGAACTAAAGACAAATAAATCCCAAATCTGGTTGACCATTAAAAGAAAACGAATATACGTGAATTATTAATAAATAATTTATACTCAGTATCTGAAAAGATATCCCCTACATATTTTCTTATCCATTTATCAAGAATAACCAATGAAGATGAAAAAAACATGCACCGTCAAATATTCACCAACTTGTTTTTAACATTGGTTTTATGCAGGGATTTTTTCAAGTATACACATGCATATGCTGTGAATTTTTTAAGAGATCAATTTTAAGCTTTAAACACGTGTTTTTCACTCCCAGATGAATCATCAAGTAAAATTTCGAGTTTAGAAAAGCCTAAAAGTTTGTTTTGGTCGCGTAGCGAAGCGGAGCGACCAAACCAAATTTTCAGGCTTTTCTAAACTCGAAATTTTATTTCATGCGCCACGCCTATAAAACACTGGTTTAAAGTGAAGTTTAATATATACGTCTTCAGCATACTGCCTTTGTAGCATATTGTGAATTTCACAATATTTCAGTGTTTTATACGCGTGGCTCATGAAGTAACATTTTGAGTTTAGAAAAGCCTAAAAATTTGGTTGGTCGCTTTGCTTCGCTACGCGACCTAAACTCAAAATTTTACTTCATGCTTAATCAAGGTTCGGAAACACTCGTTAGAAACTTCAAATTAAACTTTTCTCGAAATAAAGAATGCCTGAAATTGACAGCGTATGCAACGGGATATGTATACTTAAAAGAAAAACTCCCTACATACCATCTACAAGTTTTAGCCTCAAACGTGAAGTTGCCGTTATGTTTTCCTTTGTCTCTTTGATTTGGTAATCTATTCTAACAAATTAGCTTTTTTAATGGTGAAAAGAAGATATTTTTGTAAACACTCCTTATTTAAATTAAAGCACATTTACCTGAAAATGTTATATCTTGTTATCAAAGCATATTAGAATCAATTTTTTGGATCTACAGTTTAACACTCTGGAACCACATCAGCAACGTATGATTTGGTTGACTATATTAAAAATAAATTAAGTAAAAAGGAAGCTGTAGTCGCTATTTTCATAGATATGAAGAAAGCGTTTGACACGATATGCAGAACTAAATTATTAGAAAAATTGAAGGCAATAGGAATCAATGACACAGAACTAAACTTAATTGCAAGTTATCTCTCGGATAGGCCCCAAGTAACAAGAATAGGAAACTCAAAAAGCAAACCAACATATGCTAACTATGGACTACCCCAAGGAGGGAACTTACCGCCACTTCTGTACATACTATACACCAACGATCTAACGGAACTTAACATAAATGGAAACATATTCATGTATGCTGACGATACTTGCATTGTATATTCGGGTAATAATAATATGGACATCCAAAGAAAAATTGATGAAGATTCCAAGAAACTAGAATTATGGTTCTTCAACAATTTACTCATACTCAATGAAAACAAAACTTGTTGTATGCAATTTAACATGAAATCAAATGCACCGCAGCCAGTGATTAAAATAAAAGGACATGAAATAAACAAAACTAGCGAGATAGATTATCTAGGCCTAAGATTACAAGATAACCTAAAATGGGATGCACATATAAATAAATTAATAGACAGAAATGCACAAACCATTGCAGCGGTAACAAAATACGGAATTTTATACCACATGAATAAAAAAATGACATATATCACGCACTTTTAACGTCTACCAACAACTACCTAATAAGTGTATGGGGAAATACCTCAAAGAAAAATTTATCTACACTGCAAATACAACAAAATAAAATTCCTAAAATATTATACTTGATGGACAGAAGAACTCACACACACAGCATATACCAAGAACTACAACAATTAAATATTAGTAAGATGTTTACACTAAACAATATACTCACCTTATATAAAATTAAAAATAACCTAATAAAAACAAATACAATTCTAACGCTAAACAAGGAAATACATAACTACAAAACAAGAAGAAAGTCACAAGTAAGAACAGAAACAACAACTATAGAAAAGTATAATCAGGCATTAACAACAGAAGCCATAAAAATATATATCAAACTACCGAGTACAATACAAAATTTAAAACTCGTACCATTTAAATTGAAAATAAAGGATTTATTGATAAATGATAAGATGACGTAGGTACAACCACAACAGTAGTATAAATAAATCCCCAAACAAACTCTCAATACCGATAGCCCGAGATGGAGATCATATCCACCAATCCCGAGGCGAGGACGGAGAGATGAAAACGTGTTTTTCTTTTTTTTGTTGTGTATTCATTATAATGTATGTTAAATGTATTACACTGAAAAAAAAATAAATAAAATAAATAAAAAAAACCCAAGGATCTAATAAATAGGTTCTATTCAGTGCTGCCAGGTCGATTTTTTTTAGCGGTAAATTGCAATTAAAAAAGAGGGTAGAAAACGGTAAATTTATCGCTTTCGACCATTTTTCGTAAGTTAAACAAGAAGTATGATTAACGTTAGCATTTATTCAAATCAGTGTTTTATAATAACGAGTGTCTATAAACTGTCAGCATCCCAACAGGTTCTGACTTCAGAAACATACGTCGTAATTAGACATATAAATAAATTTTTTCTACTCCTATTTGTGAAATACAATTTTACACATCGATAAAAAAGTGTGAAATTTGATTTTTCATACCGATGCGTGAAGTAGAATGCAATTCTTGTGGGATTTATTTCACGCACCGCTGCCATAAGAGCCAATACACTTTTCAGCATCGGTGAACAATTTTTAGATGGCGGTGATTTTTTAAATGACACATGTCATTTAGTTAAGTTTGTGCTGTTTTGTGTGTTGGTGAACATTGGTGAACGTTAAAATGCAGACATCACTATCTCCAGAGAGGCCTAATATCCCACCAAGGATTATTGCGGCAGCAAACGCTGCTAGTTCGTCGCTTTTGCCGAAAAAATCTCTTGATATTTATGAAAATATTTATAAAAAAATCATGGAATGGCGCACTGAACATGAAATTAATTCATTTTCGGAAAACGTAATTTTAACATATCTCGCAGAACTGGCGACAAAATTCCAGCCCTCAACACTTTGGAGTCACTATTCAATGTTGAAGAGTACAATAAATGTCAACCATAACATAAACATTGGTAATTATACTAAAGTAATATTATTTTTAAAGAGAAAAAGTGAAGGATATACTCCAAAGAAATCTCGAGTTTTGGATAAAGAACATATCCTTAAATTTATAAATGAAGCACCCGATAATATATATTTATTAAATAAGGTAAGTGGAATGCAGCATAGTTTTCAAAATTCTTATTTATTTTCTTACAATAGGTCGTTTTAATTTTTGGACTTGCTGGTGCCCTGAGAAGAGACGAATTATATAAATTGAATGTAGAGGATATTCAAGATTTTGGATCATCTCTTCTCATAGTTGTACCAGACACTAAAACTAAAATTTCAAGAAAATTTGCTGTAACACTACATTTAGAATACTACTACAGAAAATGTACTTAGCTCTAAAAATTACGCTGAAAAGAAATTTTTCATTAATTATCAAAAAGGAAAATGTACCCGTCAAGTTATCGGCATTAATAAAATTGGAAAGGTACCCGCAGATGTTGCAAAATTTTTAAAATTGCCAAATCCTGAGCAATATACCGGCCATTGCTTTAGGCGTTCTTCTGCAACTCTGTTAGTTGAAGCTGGTGCCGATCTGTTAACTTTAAAAAAGCACGGAGGCTGGAAAAGTTCTGCTGTTGCAGAAAGTTATGTTGAAAATTCGATAACAAAGAAGCAAGATGTTTCAAACAAAATTTTGAATATTAGCAATAATAATAACAATAGTTGTCTAAATACATCATCCAACAAAAGTTCTGGTGTAATGTACCTAACCAACTGCACTGTAACAATTAATAATAATTATTATAAAGATAAATAAATACTTTACGTTAATAGTTTGTTTGTGTTTTGGAATTTATTAAATCGTGTAGTCGTAGAAAAAGTATAGTGTGTAACACGTGCGTGAAGCCTTTTTTACACTCGCGTGATTGCTTCAATCGCTTCGCTCGTTTCGCAATCTTCACGCTTGTGTAAAAAAGTCTACTTCACGCACTAGATACACAATATACTATATTTGACGTTTTCGAGATTCACCGAATCGTATGACTTAATCTAAGATATGTAATTTGTTATTCAAAGCAACCGAGATGCCGACAGTTTATAGACACTTGTTATATTACTACAATAGTAAACGAAAATTCTCAGAGCATATAATTATAAAAATTTATTGAAATGAGTCTCATAAAATATACAAAGAATGTTTCTTTTAAATGTATACATTTACATGCGCTGTAAAATTTTAGGCATTCATAGCTTTTTTAAAAGCATTTAATTGGAAGTTTCTAGCGAGTGTTTCCACTCCATGAATAAGCATGAAGTAAAATTTCGAGTTTAGAAAAACCTAAATATTTGGTTTGGTCGCGAAGCGGAGCGACTAAAACAAATTTTTAGGCTAGTCTAAACTCAAAATTTTACTGCATACGCCAAGCATATAAAACACTAAAATATAGCAAAGGTCAAAATACTGAATTCGCATTGTGCTTTAGCAGTATATTTTCCCTCCACAATATTTTACTATGTTATACACACATGAATTGAAAAAAAATGGATTAGTCGCTACGCTTCGCCATGCGAACAAGCCAAATCAAATCAGGCTTTTCTTAACTCTAAATTTTATTTCATGCTTAGTCAAGAACTTGAAATATTCGTGAGAAGCTTCATATTGAACGCACCCAGTATGCCTAAAAGAAGCTATGTATATCTGATAAACAATATAGATACCAGAGCTGGGCAGGATTCGAATCATTCAGGATTCGATTCACGGATCCGAATCCTTTTAGAGGATTCAAAAGAGGTATTCGAATACTTTAGTGAAAACGGATTCGTGATCCAGATTCGTTACATTTTTTTAAAAGGATTCGTATTCGAATCCAGATGTAGATGATTCGAATCCTTATAAAAGGATTCTAATTCTTATAAAAGGATTCGAATCCTTATAAAAGGAATCGAATCCTTATAAAAGGATTCGAATCCTCATACACGGATTCAAATCCTCCTAAATAATTCGAATCATCGCTATTAAGGCTGGGATACGAATTCGATTAATTCAAATAGTTAAATATTCTAATATGACTATTTAAATCACTAAATTATTCATATTTGAATTTTTAAATTTTCGAATAATTCAAATATTTGTGAATGCATATTTGGTTACTTAACCATGAAAAATATCCAACGTTAATAGTATATTTTTAACTTCACTTGAAATCAGTGTTTTGTGCGCGTGGCGCATGAAGTAAAATTTCGAGTTTAGAAAAGCCCCGTGAAAATTTGTCTCGGGTCGCTGCGCGACCCTCGACAAATTTTCTACGCGGGACTTTTCTAAACTCGAAATTTTACTTCATGCTTAGTCTGGGAGTGGACAACACTCGTTCTTAGAAGTTTCAAATTGAAGGATCACTCTAGATTACTAAGTTTATTACCAATTTACAAAGGCTACAGCTCAAAGGACCAACCATGGTTTTCGGAGACCGAAGAACTACAGGGAATCGAAGTTTTTTTACAAGAAAACAACGAATATCTGAAGGTTTACAGCATGGATAGGAAAGAAAACATCTAATTTTGAAAAAATATCGAAGTTGGGTTAGTTTTCAGTGCATTTTTAACTTCACTTTAATTCAGTGTTTTATACGCGTGGCACATGAAGTAAAATTTCGAGTTTAGAAAAGCCCCGCGAAAATTTGTCTCGGGTCGCTGCTCGACCCTCGACAAATTTTCTACGCGGGGCTTTTCTAAACTCGAAATTTTACTTCATGCTTAGTCTGGGAGTGGACAACACTCGTTTGAACTTCAAATTTAACTCTTTTAAAAAATCGACGTATGTAATATAAAAAATCATTCATTGAAATCATAGAAAAAGATGCAAAATTTTACCTAAAATTAACTTTTAGAGTTAACTTTATAATTTGCTCTGTTTTCAATGGGTGAATATTCTAATCCTAAAAAAAAAACCGTTTATATTTAATATTAAAGTTGCATTTAATACAATAACAAACTGTGAATAAATCGACATAAATCTAGAAATATCGAAAATCTCGACATGTAGAAAATCTTGACGGTCCACTCCCAGACTAAGCATGAAGTAAAATTTCGAGTTTAGAAAAGCCCCGCGTAGAAAATTTGTCGAGGGTCGCGCAGCGACCCGAGACAAATTTTCCCGGGGCTTTTCTAAACTCGAAATTTTACTTCATGCGCCACGCGTATAAAACACAGATTTAAAATGAAGTTCAATAACACATATGTTATCATTAATTAAAATCATTATATAATCAGATATTTAGTCGGTAAATGAACATTTTTCTTAATAGAAACTGATGGAATAAAATATTACTGGTTGCAAATAATAGATTCAAATTTATTTTTAAAGGATTTATATCCGTGATTCAAAAATGAGGATTCAAATCTTTGATTCGAATCATATTTTTCACTTACGAATCCTTTATTCGAGTATTCGTGATTCGAATCATATTAGGTGATTCGGATTCGTGATTCAAATCCTGTTTTTGAAGATTCATCCCAGCTCTGAAACATAATATATAATAAAATAATATCAAACGCAGTAATTTCGGCGGTTTTTGATTTTTTTTAGCTTTGTTATATTATATTTTGCGATCTTTGCGCTCTTGCGAATGATAATACAACAAAAAAAAATCGATATTAGTCTCACAGACCTACACCCGTGCTGCGAAGGGTTAAACATCTTTGCCCGCCTTTAACTAAACATAAATTAATATATTTTCAGTATACTACTGTGATTTTTGTAGATGTTTCTACAACTATTATAATTTTAAAACTGTCCGACGATTTTCTCTGCTTATAACTATTGATTCTAATTGCTGTGGACAATCTTCATCTGCTTCGACCGTATTTCTTATTTATGTTTTATATATTGTTTCAGATCTACGAATGAAACTCGACCCACCCTCACAGCAAGACGAACCGTTGAGCAGTACGGCCAGCACGAACAACACGAACACGGTGAGCAGCGCGGGAGGAAACGGCGGCGGCGGCGGCAACACGGCGTCCAACGGCGGCACGATGGGCATGTACGACACGGCCGACTCAAACATGAACAAGGATCTCGTGCCTACCAGCCTCTGGAACTCAGTCACAGCTAAACTCTCGAAGACAGGTGCCATCACCACACCAGACGGTAAGAACAACATCTAACATTCAAATATTTCAAATACAACGTAATAAAAATGAAATTGTCAAAACGAATAAAACTGCAATAGAACCAAGAATAAGCATATAAATCTGAAATCAGACTGTAAGTTATTAGAATGAACTCAAAAACAACAAAACCATATGATTAAATCACTGTAGCCCAGGGCCGTATTTCGGGGGGGCTTACTGCTAAACATATTGTTTTTGCTCTTTTAGGGCTGCTTTTATATATAAAAATTTAACGTTTTAAAAATTCCGGAGGCGGGGGGCTCAACCCCCATATCCCCCTGGCTACGGCGTTGTGTACAAGTGTTTTAATATTAATCTTTTAAAAATAACACAAATTGGCAAAATTGTCAAAGTATTTCAAACCAAAACGACATGATAAGGTTTTTATATTGAAAGAACATTACCAACCGAATATGTCAAACTTGGTTCAATTAAATCTTAAGAAATGTCAATCAGTGTTTTATTATAATATATAAAATTACGAAAAAACTATTCGTGAAAATGCAAACGTCTTAATTAATAAGACAACTTAAGACGATAAATATCCATTGAAACAACTACTTCCCGTGCAAATACCCCTCCGGATATTGAATTATACAATGAAATATTTAAAATCTTAATTAATTTGATTTGTTACAATGCTCTATTAAAGTATATGTAACGTTTAGGTCAAATTCTCTTCAAACCAACTAACAAATACAAATTTAAAATGGAAGGAGAGATAAAAAAATAAGAAGTGAAAGGACTTGGATTAAAACTAATGTCTTAGGCCATCTATAGACGCATTTCGAGATTTATCTCTCTTCAGTATAGCTTTGCTTATGACGTTTTTGAAAAAAAATTTGGAATAAATAATATTAACTTACTTGGAAAAAGTGTTGTGTGTGGAATGAACAGGTACACAGAAATGGAATGATTGAAAAATATGGTCGGTATTTATAGGTAAGAAAGGGGATTATGTCATTAGCAGGTATGATGGCCTAAGACATTAGTTTTAATCCAAGTCCTTTCACTTCTTATTTTTTTATCTCTCCTTCCATTTTAAATTTGTATTTGTTAGTTGGTTTGAAGAGAATTTGACCTAAACGTTACATATACTTTAATAGAGCATTGTAACAAATCAAATTAATTAAGATTTTAAATATTTCATTGTATAATTCAATATCCGGAGGGGTATTTGCACGGGAAGTAGTTGTTTCAATGGATATTTATCGTCTTAAGTTGTCTTATTAATTAAGACGTTTGCATTTTTTAATTAATAAGACAAAATTAAGACATTGTTTGCATTTTCACGAATAGTTTTTTCGTAATTTTATATATTATATTTAAAGTGTGCAAACTATAAGAAGCGTAAGCTTATTTTCTCGAATTCAAATAGTTTTGAATTTGAATTTATCTTGTTTGATCAGTGTTTTATTTTATTTTTAACATAGGTTTTTACCAAGTGATTAAGCATGAAGTAAAAAATGTTAAGTTAAAAAAAGTCTGAACATTTGCGCAAAACAAACAAAATAAAGGCTATGATTTTTGAAACTTTACAATATTTCAGTGTTTTATACGCGTAGCGCATGAAGTAAAATTCGAGTTTAGAAAAGCCCCGTGAAAATTACGCAGGGCTTTTCTAAACTCGAAATTTTACTTCATGCTTAGTCAGGGAGTGGACTGTTAAGGTTTTCAACAGGTCGTGACTTTCGAAATTTCTAGATTTTTGTCGATTTATAAAATTTTCATGAGATTTTTGATATTCCTAGATTTTTAAAACAATTTATAAAATATTCATGAAGTATACTTATGTTATACAAAATGTCTAAATATGTAAAAATAGTTGAAATTTTGCCAAATGTCACATAAAATGTCTAAATATGTCATAATCGACTAATACGTCAAATGTCACCGTTTATAGCCGACCGACAAATGTAAAATGTACCGCGCGGCGGTCAGTGGCGTAACTCAGATTCTTTAGCCCTTTTGTTGTATGAAAATCACTTATAATAAAAGTAATAAAAATTACATATATCTTAATAATGTACGTTTTAATAAACAAAATTGAATAAAATAACATAGGCATTTAATTTAAAATTTTTAATGAAATACAGGATTTAAAATAACAAATTAAAAATCGTAAATTAAATTAAATCACAATACTCGCTTAAATTTTCCTAATCGCCATTACACTCGTCGTCGCTCGAATCTTCATTTAATGTAATAACAAGCTCCTCGGTGCGGACATCAACAATGATTTCATTAGCCAGGTAATCATTTTCCTCTTTTTCCACTCCTCTGCGGTAATTGCTATAAATTCTTCTTCAGCCAATTTCCACGTATCTTGTATTTTGAACGTGGTGTTTCTTTTTGCTACATTTTGTTTGACTGTAGCCCAAATTAGTTCAATGGGATTCAGATCCGGATGGTAGGGTAGAAGTCTTAAAATTGAATTACGTAAAAAAATGTATTAAAAATACATGCCCAATACCACTGATTTTCGTCGCTACTTCTATCGCATGTTATTCGCCGCCGCGGCGCCGCTGTAATTTTTAAAATGTCGCGGGGAGTAATATACCACTGCGCATCCGAGCCACTCGCCAAAGTATGGGGCGCGAACTGTACTTTGTTATATATGTTAATTTAACAATAAATAACTTTTAACTTTGCATAAAAAAAAATTATTTAATAAAAAATAAAGTGTTATACAAAGTCAAAAGTGTTTTATTGTTAAAGAATCGACAGATTATGATAATAATTGTAATCATCTTTATTTTTAAATAATAATAATAATAATTGATGAAAATTAACGATATAAAATGACATTTTCATAAATCGATCGGAATTTTTAAACTTTTAAAACTTAAAAAAAATTATTCACCATTTTACAACTTTTCTTAGTATTACATTTTTTCCTACAAAACAGAAACAAACAAAATCAGATATTAACAATTGTAGAACGAATGTATTTCACTCCCAGACTAAGCTTGAAGTAAAATTTTGAGTTGAGAAAAGCCCTAAGAATTTGGATTTGGACCAAATCCAAATTCCGTTTTTTCTCAACTCGAAATTTTACTTCGTGCGCCACACATATAAAGCACTGATCTCAAGTAAAATTTAAATTTTGACATCTTAACAGTTTTTGTGAATTTCCTAAATTTTCATTAAACTTTTAATATTTCAAGATTTTTGTCAGATTATAAAAATTAAAACTTTTATAAGATGTTCAATATTTTGAGACATACGTCAGAATTTTGAATTTCTTAGATTTTCGTAGTTTTCACACAATTTTTACGGTTTTCTTGAATTTTGTGGGTTAAATATTAATTCTAAAAATGTTGATACTTTTTATAAATTTTCTAGGTTTCCATGATATTTAAAGAAAAGAAAAACTTTTCTTAATATTACATTTTTTCTACTGAACAGAAACAAACAAAGTCAGATGTTGACAATTGTCAAACGAATGTCTTCCACTTCCAGACTAAGCATGAAGTAACATTTCGAGTTGAGAAAAGCTTCGCGTCCTAATCCAAATTCGGGCTTTTCTCAACTCGAAATTTTACTTCATGCGCCACGCGTATAAAACACTGATCTCAAGTAAAATTCAAATTTTGACATCTTTGCAGTTTTCGTGAACTTCCTAAATTTTCATAAATTTTTTTCTCAATTTATAAAAATTAAAACTTTTATGAGATGTTCAATATTTTAAGAATTTTGTCAGAATTTGTAATTTTTTAGATTTTCGTAGTTTTCACAATTTTAGGTTTCTTTTTATTTCTTTAAGTTAATTTAGTTAGTGTACAATGCAGGGTAGTATAGGAACCTCGTTTTATTCGTTAATTGGAGACATTATATTTAATGAACATCCATCAATCTCTTTGTGTCGTGTATCGGGTTACTGGTAGAAATATTGTTTTTGCTCTTTCAGAGCCGCTTTTACATACAAAAATTTACTATTTTGATAATTTGGCGGGGAGGGTTGAACCCTCCCCCCCTGGCTACGGCCTTGCTGTAGCCCAACGATTAAAGTAACGTAAAAACATTTCTGAAATCAAAGGAAATTGTTATGATTGTATCAGTGGCGGCTCGTCCCTAAGGGCTGCGGGGCCAGAATTTTTCTTTTAAGTGCACATATTCTGATGCATGCGCTGTAAAAATTCAAGCTATTATTGCGTTTTTAAAAAGTTCCATTTTAAGTTTCGAACGAGTGTTTCCACTCTTTGATTAAGCGTAGCGAAGCGAAGCTACCAAACCAAATTTTTAGGCTTTTCAAAATATTACTTCATGCGCCACGCGTATATAACACTAAAATATTGTGAAATTAAAAATATGCTTTTAAATTAGTAATATAAATAAGGGGCTTATTGTAATAACATGATATGCCACAAGTAAACAGAACTGCGATATTAGACTTTGAAATTTAGAAAAAAATGTTAAATGTATTACTATGATATTAAGAATTAATAGTAGATTGATAAGTTTTGAAAGCTTCAGTTTGCATGAATATGGGCATACTGTAGCTTTTTATATTACTGCCTGAAAAATCGAAGAATAATACAGCATTTTTGGTTATGTGGCTTATCATGTTATTACAATAAGCCCTTTAAATGTACCATCGGTGGACATGAAATGTTGGGAACAATCGAAAATTAGGTAATGTCAAATATAACCAAATTTATACCGTTTATAAGAACAGTAAATATATGTAAATGAGGGGAAAAGAAAAGGATTTTCAGTTTTGACACATTAACTGATAATTAACTGACAAGTCCAAAGTTTGACACACACTAAACAAATTTTAGGTGTCCCAAAATTGTATTCCCATTGATGATACGACTAAAGCAGGATTAAAAATATACTGCTAAACAAGAATATTTTTTATTTCATTTCATAATGTTTCAGAGTTTATAAAAGCCTGAAAATTGGGTTTGGTCGCTCCGCTTCGTGGAGCGACCAAACCAAATTTTAAGCCTTTTCTAAACTCGAAATTTTACCTCATGCTTAATCAAGAAGTGGAAACACGTTAGTAGCTTTAAATTGAACTTACTAAAATAAACAACAACAACATACGCATCGGGATATGTATACTTAAAATAAATTCACCAATACAAATTCTCACAAGCCGCTACTGGTTTCTATTAAAAAGTTGTTATGAATAAATGGTTAAGGTCTTGAAATTCCGTCGAGTCATACCCGTAACTAAACAACAAGTCCAGGCCAGACAAAGAAAATGCCAGAGGTTGGGCAAAAGTATAGGATTTTATATAAAAAAATATTATAATTTTTCGATTTGTTCCTTTTTTTATGGCAAAAAATAAAGAATGGTACACCGGTAATTGTAAAACTAATTTGGCGGTAAATCCACAATGTACATTTGTCCTTTTTTAAACCAGTATTTTGGTAAATTAAATAAAGCTTGAACTATTGGGCCATTTTAATAGCATATTTTTTTTGTAAAAAATCATGTAGAGACAATCATATAAAAACATTTTAAAAAATTCTGAAAAATCAACAGCTGCCATTTTTTATACAAAAAAGTTAAAGACTTTATTATTTATTATCAATACTGAAAATAGTAGATAACGACAAAATATCTGATTCCGTGTTATTCTTATTGAATATTTACAATGTATATGTTTTTGAACATCACTTTAAACCATCGAATTTTTCATCATATGCCGAGTGTAAACATGATGTAAAATCTTCTAGTTTAGAAAAGCCTCGAAATGTTGTTACTTCATTCCTAATTAAGGAGTCGAAACCCTCATTAAAGGTAATCATTTAAAAAAATATTCCAATATATTTTGGACTTGAAAATATTTCAGTATTTTGTACGCGTAGCGCAAGAAGTAAATTTACTTCGAGCTTAGAAAAGCCTGAAAGTCAAAATTTATTGGCTTTTCTAAACTCAAAATTTTATTTTATGCGTAATTAAAGAATACAAAGACAAAGAGTCTTTCTACTCTTTAATCACGCATAAAATAAAATTTAGAGATTAGGAAAGCTAAAAAATGTTGATGATGTATTACGCATGAAATTTTATTTATTAAGAAATATATAAAAACGTAAAATTCCTTGTATGTGCATAACTTAGCTTAATATTATCTTCTCATATTATTTATTGATGCTTACAAATGTTTTGGACATACCATGTATCAATGAATTAACAACAATTTACTCGATGCCAACATAACTATTTTAGTTTGAATAAAAATTTATGAATGGGATTATTTGAATATCTAAAAAAATGCGTGGTTCTCGGAATAGGTGAGAAACGTATTGAAACATGTATGCAAAAGCACAATTGCATGCATAATTTATTAGATAATAATAACATTGACCTCATTAATTAGACCTTATAAGTATGCTTGCTAGCCGACTCACCTTCACCAAGGAAAAAACTTCACGCTTAATTAATAATGCGCACCTAGACATCAATTTGAATATAGCTTTTGTTTTAAACTAAAATACATGTTGTACTTTTGAATAATAGTAGTAATAATAATAAAGGATAAATAGAAAACAACATTTTACTGTTTGCTTCTATTAACTCGAAAAAAACCGACCAATTTCGTTGTTTTTTTTAAATCGTGCGATTAAAATTTTTAACGAGTATTTTCACTCCTTGATTAAGGATGAAGTACATTTTCAGGATTTTATAAACTCGAAATGTTACTTTATTCGCCAGGCATATTAAACTCTGAAATATTGTGAAATTAAAATCAGTATTTACTAATAAAATAAACTACCACAGCAGCATTAATTAAAAATATACTGCTAAACGAAAATATTTTTAAATAAAGAAGCCAACAAATTTTGGCGAAATATAGGCACATACGTATTTGAAAAAATAAATTATATACAAATTTCTACCATAATGTCTCCGTCTCCATTTAATTTTTTGAATTAATTCCGCCGCTAAAACCAAAAACCCAATTAATAATATTTTGAATTTCACAATATTTCAGTGTTATATACGCCTGGCGCATAAAATTTCGTTTATGGTAAAGCCTGAAAATTTGGCTCAGCGATATTTTCTTTATTTCTGAAAAATTCAAAACATACCTACTAGTTTTATCGAAATAATTGGATGCGCGTGATTTTGGTGTTTCAAAATCAGAAAAGCCTAAACATTTATATTGGTCGCTACGCTTCGCTTCGCGCTAAAGCGCTGAAAGAAAATAATAAAACTAAATACTCAAGTTTATTTTATGTGCTTGAATAATTTAAAAAAATCACCTGTGTTAAAGACAAATTATACTACGCCAAAGTTGATTTCAATTTGTGAAGGAAATGGATTAATATTTTGTTTGTAATTTCAGATATTCTTCATTTAACATACAATTTAGAGAAATCATGAAACTCGTTAATTATTCGTATATTTTTGAAACGAAAACATAAAACAGTTTATTTATTCTTTCAATTTTTAAACTTTACTGCAATAAAATTGCTGAATATATATTTTTTAAAGCCATAAAATAATCAAGTGATATTTTAATGAATTTGTCTGCAAAGAGGCTTAAAGTTTATCTATTTATTTTGTAAATGTTATGTTAATGGAACAACTCATTTTTACATTCTTTTAAAAAAAAAACCTAAATAAATGGTTATTTTTCAAACTTTTTACTTAATTACAATACTTTTAAGGAACAAGTCAAGATATTTTTTAAGAAGGCGATAATTATCTCTGCATAAATCCAGTGAATTTTATATTAATTAAATAATCCGTTTTTTTAACAAAATCCAATTTCGTTATTTTGGAGAAACAAACTGAGATAATATTAATATTTTCTACATATTTGTTTATATCGATTAAGCTTTCCCGATTGTTCTATTGTATTTTTACACTATACATTTGTAATGGCTGTTAAAATTTACAAAAGGTAGTAATTTACAACATAAACTAATCCATTGATAATGGTCACTTTATGTCCAAAATGTACATTTGGTAATTCAAATAAATGTGTAAAGAAAGGTTATAAGTGCTTTATTTATCAATTAAACTTTCAGTACTTTAAATATCTTTTCTATTAACAATAATAAATTTGAGTCAAAATTACCATATATTTTAAAGAAATGATTTAATTTGATGTAAAATTACAAAAGCTTTGAAAAGAAATTTAATGTTGACACTTGTAACAAATGAAATTAACGATGTGTAGCGTAAATTTTATTTTCTACAAGTGTCAATTACAATTTGTATTAAAATTACAATTCAAATATTAACAATTGCAGGCTACGATTTTTTTCAATTGCTCAAAATGTATGCTGTTTATAATAACAATAAATAAAACTCAAAATAACAACAAAATGTCAAATTTTAATGAAATCATTAGAAATTGAAAAATTAAATAACTGTTCTAACGTTGAAAAAAAAGATCAAACTGTTTGCCTGGCAGAAAACTGCGTTTTTATTTAAACATGCAAAAATCAAGAACATTTCGATTTTTAACAATTGCTAAAATTGTTAAAAATAATAGAAATCTCTGTTATAAAGTTGGAATCAATAAAATCGATTGCCTATGAGCGAAATGAAAAATATTTGTAATTACCTGATTTTTTTCCGGATGGTAGACGTTTATGATTTTGAAAAATAATAGTGATACGTTAGATTTCCATAAAATGTTTAGAAATTGTTTGGAAGCGAATTCTGTATTCTAATGTTATAAATATAAATAAAACTGTTTTGGTCAGAGTTGAAAATGAAGGAAAACAGAAACTTTTCCTTTTTCGGTACAATTGAGGACATAAATCAGGACCAGGGTTGAAAATTCTGGATTGTTCCGGGAAAATTGTAATTTAACGTTTTGAATGAAACATTTTAAAATTGAAAAATGAATAATGAAAAACTGGTACCTATATACTGGGTGGGACATTTAAAGTGTATTTCGTAAATATTTCGAATAGAATGCATTTTACGGAAAAATTACTTGAGTGAAAAATAATCTTACAGAAGGGGGCCATAATTAGGTAATATTGGTTTTCTTACAGGTGGCGATGTTGTCGGTAAAACAATTTTAACTCAATTTTTTTTAAACGGGAACCCCTATATTTTATTGCTGATTCAGATTCCTTGTAAAAAAAATAATAAAAATGTATTTAACTCATGTTTTTGTCACTGCGAAAAATGATAATGCGTTCGAATGTTCGTGTGATTTGGGGTAGATTCTATTTGAGACGGAAAAAACAAAGACAGTTTTTCGAAACAAGCAGAAAGAAGCCTCTCTCCAGGTTGATCAAATCGATGTCCGAGCTGGAGGCCATTTTGTAGGAAGCTTTTTTCGCAATTGTAAGTAAAGCCATTGTAATGTGGATCCCGTCAAATCAGAATTACTTATTACAGAAGTCATTGTTTATTTTTGTTTAGTTAAAGAAATTATCTACAAAATATGCAATATTGGTCAAATTCCAGTTATTTTTTTATAAAGTAAAATGATAAAAATTGTAATTGTGAAAATGTTAATGCTGCTTGTCATTCGTACGTGCTGACATTCTAAAAACAAGTGTTTCATTCTGAGACACTAGAACGTCTTTAATATTTCACCTGTCTCGATTATGGCGCCATCTATCAGGCTAACAAAAAAATAAGTTAAGTAAATTCTTCTTATTTTTTTACGAGAAATCCGAAACTGTAATCAAAAATAAGGGTTTCCACTAAAAAGAATTGAATTGACTTTATTTTAGCGACAACAGCGAAAACCAATATTACATAATTATTGCCCCCTTCTGTACGATTATTTTTCACTCAATTTATTTCTGCGTAAAATGCTTAGTTTTCTAAATATTTGGAAAAAACAAGTTAAATGCCCCACCCTGTAAATACAATAATTATATTTTTTTAAAAACATATTTCGTTGTATTTCCATCAATTTTTGAAATCTCGGTAGTTTTTGTGCGTATCTTAAACTTTCGTAAAATTTTAAAACGTAGACGATCTTCATAAATGTCCATGCTTTTAGTTAATTTTCAAATTGTCAATGATTTTTTAGTAAATTTTTGAAAATTTGTCGGTTTGTATGAATTTTAAAGATTTTCGTTAATTCTACAAAATGTTGACATCTTTTGCAATTTCTCAGATGTAACAACGTTTATTGACGCCTTTTATGATTTTTTGAGATTTTTATAGAAAAATTTAATCGTGACGATTTTTGTAAATTTCATAGATTTTTGTTAATTTTCAAATTCTAATACTTTTTCTATGAAATTTCAAGATTTAAATATTTAGAATGTTGGTGTTTTTCGTAGTTTACAATATTTTTATAGATTTTTAAAAAAATTGATGATTTCAACTTTTAATGGAAAAAATCATAGTTTGTTTTTTCATTGTTAACACATTTCATAGCTTTTCTTAATATTTACCATTTCACGACTTTTCTTAATATCGCATTTTTTGTATAATACAGAGAAACACAAAATAAACTAGTGACAATTGTCGAACGAGTGTCTTCCACTCCCAGACTAAGCATGAAGTAAAATTTCGAGTTGAGAAAAGCCCAAAGAATTTGGATTTGGACGCGCAGCGTCCAAATCCAAATTCTAGCTTTTCTCAACTCGAAATGTTACTTCATGCGCCACGCGTACAAAACCATTTATTTATTCTAAAGTTTAATATATTCTTTAATATTCAATCAATTAAAATTTAAATTATTGAAATTTTTAAACACTTTTTTTTAAGTTTAAATAAAAACAGTTTTTAACCTTTTTTGACAAATTTATTTTATACCAGATGTACATTTCGATCACAAGGTCACCATTATCAAGGATTTGGTACTGTATCTGTGTTTTTATTTAAAGCTATTGTCATCTTCACGTAACTTACTCATATTCACTTTGTGTAACAATTGTCGCATTTTTTAAGGATTGTTGACATTTAATCACTTTACGAAATGTTTGACAGATTTGACTTTTTCAATAATTTTGACATTTGATATGTCATTTTTGACACTTATTGACTCAGATGTAATTTCATCGACAGCAAATATTAGTCGGCGCCAGCGGACATTTTAACAAAATGACACTTCGTAAGTCGGCTCCTGCCAATAGTTCAACTAACAATGACAGTTGACACTAGTCGACGCCAGCCGATATTTTAACAACAAGGACACTTGACACAAGAACAATTAAATTTGTTAATATGAAAATTGCTTAAATAGTATTGAAGATATATTAGGTTCAAAATTACTCAATATCATTCGTAGTCGTATATTTGGTTGCCAACTCCTTGACCCCCAATTGACCCCCTGGCCATAATTGACCCCCCCCCCCAGGGGGGTCGATACTGACCCGATGAGAAACGCTGATGTAGATAGTCTGCAACAACCATTTTTTCCTACGACCACTCCGGAAAACAGACATTTCGTCGCTATACCTGTGCATTGAAATGTTTTGATTGTTTATTTGTATTTTGACAAGTAATTTCACGCTTATCTTATGTTATGGGGTCGGTGGGTCGTATGGCCTCTGAGTCTTTCGAAGTTACCTCAACCTAAAAGATCTTTTGTAACTATCCCTGACCTACTTGAGTCCCTCAATGTCTAGACTTCTTATGAAGTCTACTATAACTTGAGGGTTAATGTGTACCAATTCCTCGGTGTTTAAAGTGGCCGATGACAGGTAGTTCCCTCTTTGAAGGGACAAGGCGGGGCATTCACAAAGTAGGTGCTCCGCTGTTTCTTGTGCCTCGTTGCAGAACCTGCAGTTGGCATCAGTTGTCTGACCCATCTTAATGAGGAGGTACTTCAGAGGACAGTGTCCAGTTAGAAGGCTTATTATGAGCCTTAGGTTGCCCTTGCTTAACCTGAGAAACTGTCCGGCTCTTACGGCAGAGAAGGCGATGAACCTTTTCGCCTGCCGCAGACCAGGTGTGTTTCTCAGGTGAGCACTTTTGGCAGCATCTTCCCATTCCCGGATCATCCCCTTGATGCGGACTTTAGTTATTCCACTGTAAGGTTCTGGTCCGACAAATGGAGTTTTGGACCCTTCCTTGGCAAGGTTGTCGGCAATTTCATTGCCTTTGATCCCTGCGTGTCCCGGAACCCAGACCAGTTTGACTCTGTTGTTCCTAGCCAGCTGCTTTAGGGATAGCTTGCACTCCCAGACAGATTTTGACTTGCATGTAGGCGATTTTATTGCCTTTAATGCAGCTTGACTGTCTGAGCAGATGCAAACCCTCTGTTTGTTGTATCCCCTGTCTAAACATATGTGAGCGCATATGTTCAGGGCCTCGATTTCTGCATGAAATATCGATGGGGATCGTCCCAAGGCCTTTGATAACTCGAATCGAGGGCCAGTGATACCGATTCCGACTCCGTTCTCAGTTTTGGATCCGTCAGTAAACCAAACTATCGAGGAACCTTGTAACTGCTTGACCTTCGCTCCAACATCATGGCGGCCATGGATGGCCACTTCAATCGTTGTGTCGAAGTCGTAGTCAGTTGACATGTAGTCTTTGGGCATGTATATCGCTCTTTCACACACAGTGTTGAGGATTTTTAGGTGCCCGTTAAAGTATCCATATTTTGGTATGTCTGTCTGGATTATTCTTAATGCGTCTATTGCTGCTTCCCTTTTTACGTGCAGATGCAGAGGTGTGATTTAGCATAGCCTCCATTGCTCCAGTGGGGCAGGTGTTCATAGCCCCTGTGATGCCCAAACATGCCAGCCGTTGAACCTTGCTGAGCCTTGCTTGGGTTGTGATCTCCGTTGTCTTTGTCCACCAGACAACGGAACCATAGGTGATTATTGGTCTTATCACCGTAATGAAAAGCCAGTATATCATCTTGGGGTGTAAACCCTATCTTTTGCCAAATAGCCTGCGGCAAGCCCATGTTGCCCTTACTGCTTTGGCAGTGATGTTATCTACATGGGTTTTCCAGTGTAGCCTCTGGTCAAAGGTGAGGCCGAGATATTTAACTGTGTTGGAAAGCCCAATGAGTGTCCCATTCATGGTTAGTGCCTTAAGATTTAATTTTCTACGACCTGTAAATGGGACAATTACAGTCTTGTTGGGATTGATAGTGAGCCCCTTCTCCGCGCACCATGTACTTACTTTCCGAAGGGCTGACTGCATGCGGTTGGACACCGTATCGTCATGCTTTCCCCTAACTATGATGACGATGTCGTCAGCATAGCCTTGTACGTCAAATCTGTCGTTGGATAACACCGATATTAGCTCATCGACAACTAGTGACCACAGCAGGGGCGATAGAACCCCGCCTTGTGGGCACCCCTTTACTGCGAACACAGTTGCCGACTCATCGCCAATGGACAGTGTGATCCTACGACCTTTGAGCATAGCATGGATCCATTTGGATGTGGAGGCATCAATTCCTCTTGATTTGGTGGCCGTGTCTATGGATTCATAGGAGGTGTTGGCAAATGCACCTTCGATGTCCAAGAATGCGCATAGAGCCACTTCTTTGCTTGCGATGCTCTTCTCTATTACACTTGTTAGTGTGTGAAGGGCATTTGTTGTTGATTTGCCTGCTTGATAGGCAAATTGGTGTTTGTGAAGGGGAAACGACTGAAGAGCTTTCCCTCTGATATTTCTATCAATGATTTTCTCCATTGATTTTAGGAGAATGGAGGTGAGGCTTATGGGGCGATATGACTTGGGCTCGTCAGTTTGGCGTTTGCCAGCCTTTGGTATAAATACCACCGCCACCTCCCTCCACTGCTTGGGGATATATCCAAGAGAGTAGCTAGCTCTGAATATTTGCGTGAGACGTGGTAATAACTCCTCCCCTGCCCTTTGCAAAAGGGCTGGAAAGATGCCATCTGCCCCCGCGGATTTGAACGGCTTGAAGCCGCTGATTGCCCATGTTATTATGCTTGGAGTGAAGATCTTTGTTGCCAGTTTTTTGCTTTCTCTGGTAGGGCGTTCTTCTACCTCAAAGCCGATGGCAGGTAAGTCTTCACTGTTAATTGCCTGGGACCCAGGAAAGTGAGCTTCTAGGAGTACTCTTAGACTTTCTTCTAGGGTTCCAGTGTATTCACCGTTGGACTTTTTTAGTAGTCCAATACCGTTCGTGTGATCCTTTGTAAGGACTTTTTGGAGGCGTTGTGCGGGAGGTAGATCATCTATCCCCTCGCAGAAAGTCCTCCAAGTTTTCCTTTTGGATTTTCTCAGTTCTTTGTTGTACTCCGTAAGGGCCTTCATTTCATTCATTTCACGCTTGAAAATATAATTGTTAAAACTAGTTTCGAAAGTAAAGATTTTTGAAGACGTCAGTGTCAAAATTATTAAAACAAAATGAGTAGTAACGAAGAACAATTAACGCCGCTATTTGGTCGTATAATAATAGCGTTACGCATTTTAGCCCTCTCGCTGATGTCGACATCTAGTTTGACGTGTCGAAAACTCAAAAACTGCATTAATAGCTGAAGTGAGAAGTTTTTTGTTTGAAACCACAAAAATACACCCAGTGGTACCAGCGATTGAATTGGCGAAATCGTATCTCTATCATTTTAATGAGTAAGAACGTTTTGAAAGCTGCATGCGGGCTCGTAAATGTAATTTGGTATTCGCATGCAATACGAAGCTATCAATACTTGTCAAACAATCTACTATACTTCACATTTTGGATAGATACACGAATGTGTTTTTTCAGTGGCCCATGAATTGCCATAAATAACAGATAATAAAAACTGTTGAAAAAAGTAACTCCTTTTTAAAACGCACTCGTGCTGAAAAGTAGAGCGTTGCGCATATTCATCGATGCATACCAGAGCTGGGCAGGATTCGAATCATTCAGTTTTCGATTCCCGGATTCGAATCCTTTTAGACGATTCAGAAGAGGTATTCGAATACTTTAGTGAAAACGGATTCGTGATCCGGATTCGTTACATTTTTTTAAAAGGATTCGTATCCGAATCCAGACGTAGATGATTCGAATCCTTGTAAAAATGGATTCGAATTCTTATAAATGGATTCGGATCCTTATAAAAGGATTCGAATCCTTATAAAACCATTCGAATCCTTATAAAACCATTCGAATCCTCATACACGGATTCAAATCCTCCCAAATAATTCGAATCATCGCTATTAAGGCTGGGATTCAAATTCGATTAATTCAAATAGTTAAATATTCTAACATCAATATTTAAATCACTAAATTATTCATATTTGAATATAAATATTTAAATTTTCGAATAAATCAAATATTTGTGAATACATATTTGGTTACTTAACCACGAAAACATTTCCAACCTTAATAGTATATTTTTAACTTCACTTGAAATCAGTGTTTTATACGCGTGGCGCATGAAGTAAAATTTCGAGTTTAGAAAAGCCCCGCGAAAATTTGTCTCGGGTCGCTGCGCGACCCGAGACAAATTTTCAACGCGGGGCTTTTCTAAACTCGAAATTTTACTTCATGCTTAGTCTGGGAGTGGACAACACTCGTTTGAACTTTAAATTTAGCTCTTCTATAAAATCGACGTATATAATATAATAAATCAGTGAAATCATTAAAAAAAATGCAAAATTTTACCTAAAATTAACTTTTAGAGTTAACTTTATAATTTGCTCGGCTCTTAATGGGTGAATATTCTATTCCTAAGAAAAACTGTATTTATTTAATATTAAAGTTGCATTTAACATAATAACAAAGTGTGAATAAACCGACAAAAATCTAGAAATGTCGAAAATCTCGACATGTAAAAAATCATGACGGTCCACTCCCAGACTAAGCATGAAGTAAAATTTCGAGTTTAGAAAAGCCCCGCGTAGAAAATTTGTCGAGGGTCGCGCAGCGACCCGAGACAAATTTTCACGGGGCTTTTCTAAACTCGAAATTTTACTTCATGCGCCACGCGTATAAAACACTGATTTCAAGTAAAGTTAAAAATATACTATTAAGGTTGGAAATGTTTTCGTGGTTAAGTAACCAAATATGTATTCACAAATATTTGATTTATTCGAAAATTTAAATATTTATATTCAAATATGAATAATTTGGTGATTTAAATATTGATGTTAGAATATTTAACTATTTGAATTAATCGAATTTGAATCCCAGCCTTAATAGCGATGATTCGAATTATTTGGGAGGATTTGAATCTGACAAATTTTCTTCATGCGCCACGCGTATAAAACACTGATTTACAGTGAAGTTAAAAACGCACTGAAAACCAACCCAACTTCGATATTTTTTTTAAACTTGGATGTTTTCTTTCCTATCCATGCTGTAAACCTTCAGATATTCGTTGTTTTCTTGTAAGGAAACTTCGATTCCCTGTAGTCCTTCGGTCTCCGAAGACCATGATTGGTCCTTCGAGCTGTAGTCCTTTTAAAATGGTAATAAACTTAGTAATCTAGAGTGATCCTTTAATTTGAAACTTCTAAGAACGAGTGTTGTCCACTCCCAGACTAAGCATGAAGTAAAATTTCGAGTTTAGAAAAGCCCCGCGTAGAAAATTTGTCGAGGGTCGCGCAGCGACCCGAGACAAATTTTCACGGGGCTTTTCTAAACTTGAAATTTTACTTCATGCGCCACGCGTATAAAACACTGATTTAAAATAAAGTTCAATAACAGATATATCATCATTAATTAAAATCATTATTTAATCAGATATTTGATCGGTAAATTAACATTTTTCTTAATAGAAACTGATGGAATAAAATGTTACTGGTTGCAAATAATAGATTCAAATTTATCTTTAAAGGATTTGTATCCGTGATTCAAAAATGAGGATTTGAATCTTTGATTCGAATCATATTTTTCACTTACGAATCCTTTATTCGAGTATTCGTGATTCGAATCATATTACGTGATTCGGATTCGTGATGCGAATCCTGTTTTTGAGGATTCATCCCAGCTCTGATGCATACATAAATGAACCTTGTTTAGCGATTAACAATTTTTAATAGTTTTGTTTCTATTTTTTATAGGAAAGAAATTGAAGTGTCCTTTTTGCGAACGGCTGTACGGATATGAGACAAACCTGCGCGCGCACATCAGACAACGACACCAGGGCATCCGAGTGCCTTGTCCGTTCTGCTCGCGCACCTTCACCAGGAACAATACGGTGCGCCGACACATCGCCCGCGAACACAAAACCGAGCTGAGTCTGAAGGCGTTTCAGCAGGTGCACAACCCTTAGTAGTTCTTGCACGGCAGTCATACCGGGTACCCAGGGCTGAGGAGCTGGCCTCCTCCGCTCCCGATTTGCCTGTCAACGCTGTCGACGAACCCTTAACTAAAATACAAAAAAACTATAACTATTTACAAAAAATGATCATGATGATGATGTTGAAGTTGATGATGATGATGAAGAAAAGCACGGTATGTGTCTAAACGTTAAGAACGGCGTCTAGTTCTAACGTGCCGTCCTTAATTACTACCATCTAATTGTTTATATATTAATAAGATATATAGATATAAATATCTACCTCAGTACAGTACAAAGTATTATTATAAGGATTATATTTTACATTTTTACACATTCTATAAGTTTATTTTGCAATAATGAAGGTGTGTTCACATGTGATATGCTACAAATGTAAATCAAATTAAGATCTAAAACTCTTGGAAGACACCAGAGTTATATTAAAATGTATTTCGACAAATCGACCTTATAAATGACCTACACACGACCTAAAAAGATGCGCAAGGTGTCATGTGATTCGCATTTTCTAGTCGTTCTAGATACAATGAACAAATTAACAGTCTTTTAATTAAATTTACCATAATTAAAATAAACAGTTCACAAACTATGACCCACAGAATGTAAAATCATTCACAAATACGACATAAACAACCGAAATTTGTTCTCAGTAAATGCAAGGGTGACGTAAAACTAGCACTTTTCTAACTCGTAAGTAGAGCTGTAGTAGAGCTTCCTAGTCGTTCTAAATACAATTAACAAATTAACAAAGTCGTTTAATTAAATTTACTATAAAAACAATAAATAGTTCACAAATTATGACGCACAGAATAAGGAATCATTCACAAATACGACATAAACAACAGAAATTTGCTCTGAATAAGTGCAAGGGTGACGTAAAACTAGCACCTTTTTAACTTGTAAGTAGAGGTGTGACGTATCTTCAAACAAAAGAAGAATTCGAGTCGCGGATCCTAATCATCTAATTACGAATACTCGAATAAAGGATTCGTAAAAAAATAGGATCCTAATCTCGTTTTTCAAATCACGGATACAAGTTAAAAAATTACCTAAAATATTTTTGCTTTGGCTATGAGTTTTTATAAAGAAAAATGTTCAAAAACTAATTTATTATTATTAACACTGAACATCATTGATAGACTATAGTGGAATTCGGGAGAGATGTCCTATGACTCATTGATGTGGAATGTGTGGTTCAAATTTTTTAAAGAGTATGGCAACAATTGTATCTGCAACGATTTTTCCTAGTTGTATCAAATTTTGAGGTTACATGACAATGTCATACTGTTTAGGTCGCAAGTATATTAGTATTCTTTCTTTTAGAAAATCTTTAAATCATAATTTCTTGTTAATTTTTTCTTTTGAGTATAAATATCCCAATTACGTGTTGTAGATTTCTAAATATTCGTTGTTTTCTTCAAAGATGTCTATTTGAAGTTTAAACGAGTGTTTTCTACTCACAGATTAAGCATGAAGTAAAATTTCGAGTTTGGAAAAGCCTGAAAATTTTGTTTGGTCGCGTAGCGCTAAGCGCGGAGCGACTAAACCTAATTTTCAGGATTTTCTTAACTCGAAATTTTACTTCGTCCGCCACGCGTATAAGGACTGATTTCGAGCGAAGTTTACTCGTTCACAATATTTCAGTGCTTTCAGTGTTTAATACGCGTGGCGCATGAAGTAAAATTTCGAATTTAGAAATGTCTGAAAATTTGGTTTGGCCGCGTAGCGCGAAGCGCGGAGCGGCCAAACCAAACCAAACCAATCCAATCCAACCCAAACCAAACCAAACCAAATTTTACTCGAAATTTTACTTCATGCTTAGTTTGGGAGTGGAAAACACTCGTTTTAAGCTTCAAATTGAACTCTTTAAAAAAAGCGTATGCATATACCAAAAATTCCCTGTATTAACAGATTAATCTAATGACTATTTGCCAAATCATTCAACTAACATTTTTATTTGAGCTTAACCAAAATCAACATAAATGCATTATTTATTTCTATAAATACCTGAACTACTTTGTAGATGGAAAATGGAATTATACCACTTAAACTTACATTTAAAATGATTGTGCACATTAATTAAAATTATTTGTGGGTGGTGTTTTGCAGCTTAGTTTTACGGAGATATTGTCAAAATGTGACGTTTAACCTTAAAATGTTAAAGCTGCGTACCGGAACATACGTTATCGCATGTTAAATCTAAAAACCATAGCAGACATATTATGAAGTTTTATGTCTCTTTTCACACACGTAATCTGATTACATCAAACTATTTTCGTATTACATGTATTGGTGCAGAAAGCACTACAAATCAAGGAAACCATGGGACACCTCTCGTGAATCGCACCTTAATTATCTAATTTAGTGTGAAAATGGTTCGAATTATTTTAAACCATTCGAATCTCTTTTGGGGATTCGAAACCTTTAGATGGATTTGAATCATTTTGAAAGTATTGAAATCCCTCTGTAAATAATCGAATCCTTTTATAATGATTCCAGTCACCTTTAATTTGGATTCGAATAAAAAAATTTAACGAATCTGAATCATGAAACCACTTTTAAGCTATTAGAATTTTAGTTAATTTCTCTAGAGCGGATCAATGCCAATTAATTATACGATATTTTAATAGTATATAAACTTATTTGTGTTTCCGAATGGAACTACAAGTACCAAATATTTATTTAAATATTCCCTTTAATAATGTGATACCTAAAAAAAATCACGCATGACTAAATCGGAGTGGATAATAAAAATATTTATGTAAATATTCCCTTCAATAACGTGACAGATAAAACAAATGGATAACACAAATAACGTTATGTCGCAGTGACAACATCTTCGAGGAAATTAGAGACAAAAAAAAACATAAATAATAATAAATGACGCAATTGGCGCTGAAATTATACAATAAAATAATCTTAAAGAAACTTCAGTTTAATCAACTAATAAAACTAAAACTTTGTTTAAGTATGCAACATTTTTTAAATGTGACGCAAAAATGATACGCAGTTATACAAAATTGGCGATGTTTTTGTATAAAAGAAATCAATTACAATTAAAAAAATTCTAAGAAAAATACAATTTGAATAATTAGGAATGCAAACTTTGACACACAGTTACACAAAATTGGCGATGTTTTTATACAAAAAAATAATGGAATCGTTATTAATGACACAAAGAGTGACGCGATGTTAGATCCATTGGATGTAGAAGTTTGACAAAAGTCAATCAATTAATAAATACAGCTGGTGTTTCATAAATCATTAGTACATTATCAATGACGCTAAATTATTGACGCATAGTTAAATACAAAAATAATGTACAATTTTGAAACTTATATAATAGTAAGTAACACAGACATTACTCAAGTATAGGGTAGGCATTAATTAGAAACTCGTTAATTAATTTATAAAGGCCTTAAAGATGACGCAAATATGATGCCTTTAGCAACTTATAAAATCGTAAGTAACACAGACATAACTTAAATATAGGGTCAAAATTAATAGGAAATTCAGTAATTATTTATGATGACCCTTAACATCACACAAATATGGAACTTTAAAATATAAATAGTGGCAAATATTAATGCAAACGCATCTAATTAAGGGGTTATACACTATATAGCGCTAAAATATAGCGTTGTTTTTTAATTTTTTTGTTATTTGTAGAAGGATAATAATATTCAGGGAATAACATCCTTGAATATTACTATCATCTTACTTTTCCATGTCTTGAAGTGCTCACAAATTTTATTTTATTACATCAAGTTACAAAATGGCGGCGCTAAAGCCATTCCCGCGAGCCAGGTCTAATTTGAGGTTTTTAAGTGCCGTAAAATTAAATTTGGAACTAAATTTAAAAAAATCTTAATCTACATGAGAAATGCGTACGGGATTTTTAAAATATTAATTTTTGTAGAATTGACAAGCATTTGAAGTTAAATTTCAATTTTTTTCCTAGAAAGATGGATTCATTTGTAGATATAAAATTTAAAATTCAACTTATCGAAAATCCCGTACGTATTTCACTGCGGAATGTTGCTTTAAAGATATAGTAAAAATTTGGTTTGAATAAAATTACACTTGTTTGAGTTATGATGCGTGCCGTGTTTTGAGAAACACCAGGCGCTTAAACTTTAATGAAAATAATTTTGGGCAAGTATACAACATTGTTCACTTTATTCTAGATGGTTCACTTTATTCTAGATTGGCAGAGTATCTTTTAGGACAATAAAAAAAACATCGACTTTTTGAAAATTCTACAGTGGTGTAACCCCTTAAACTCTAAATACATATTAAAAATTAAACAGAAAATATAATAAAAAATTAACAGCAAATAATTAAAATATATCTAAAAAATTCTAACAGCAAAAATTGTAATTCTCGTACACAATTTTTTGATATAACGAACAAATGAAGCGTGTTAATTGAAAAGTATAACACGCGTCATTTATAGATGATGCATTAACCGATGCAAATTTTAAAAAACCAGCAAATAATGCGCAAATCAAGTTAACGCATTTATTTAAAAAAAATGACAAGTAAATAAAAAAAATCGGATTTAATCTGATTTGATCTGATTATTAAGTTAAAATTCAAATTCAAAACTATTTGAATTCGAGAAAATAAGCTTACGCTTCTTATACTTTGCACACTTTAAACATAATATATAAAATTACGAAAAAACTATTCGTGAAAATGCAAACAGTGTCTTAATTAATAAGACAATTTAAGACGATAAATTGAATATTAATTAAGACACTGTTTGCATTTTCACGAATAGTTTTTTCGTAATTTTATATATTATAATTATTAAGTGTTAAAATCCTGCATTTTTGTGAACGATACTAAAGATACTCTTGGCTAATAACAATTTGCTGTTGGGATTAATCGCAATTTAAGCATAAATATAAGAAAGATTGCATATTCTTTCTTATATTCTTGCTTATATTCATTCTTACATTTCGCATTTAATAAAAGTGAGATAAAATTGACAAAAATTGTATTAAAGGTTATGTAGAATAAACATATGCAAGATATCTATATCTAATTATCATTTATGGCCTTCACTTAAACTGAACAAAAAACTCGTGTCATGAAAATTGGTCTGCAAAAACCAGATAATCAAATTACGCGAACATATTGGCTGTCGAAAAGGCTAATTCAACCTGAAGCATAGAGATCTCTCAAATAAATTTGTAAATAAACTCGATTTATAAAGTCTTGATAGCGCACACTTTTAATTCACATCCAAATATTTTAGATGTAGCTAAAACGTGGCCTAAATATGACAAAATGCGTCATTTTTAATATAACTACAAAACCATTAAATTAAATAACCAAAATTACAAAAAAATATAATAAAGATACCAAGCAAAAACAAAACATCAGGATAAATCTCTAGTTTTTGTGTTTTTAAATAAAAATGTATACTTTAATAAATGAATAAATAAAATACTTCTGATTTTCAACTTTTTGTATTTATTTTCTTTACAACGCTGTAGCTTCTTCAGGTGAAGAATGTTAATGATGTTATTTACAGACAAATTTATATATATATATATACACAGTTTTATGGCATGGGGGTGGAGCGAGGATCTTTTCTCAGCCTGAGCTCCACCCACATGCCATAAAACCCCATGCCATGCCATACAACTGTGTATATATAATGTAAATTTGTCTGTAAATAACATCATTAATATTCTTCACCTGAAGAATCTACAGCGTTGTAAAGAAAATAAATACAAAAAGTAGAAAATCAGAAGTATTTTATGTATTCATTTATAATTGAAGTGAAAATAAATACAAAAAGTTGAAAATCAGAGGTATTTTATGTATTCATTTATAATTGTAGTGAAAATAAATACAAACAGATTAAAATCAGAAATATTTCATATATTAATTTATTCAAGTAATCATGGATTTTCAAAAATTAAGAGTCTCAGTAATCAACGAAAAATTATACGTTAATCATTTTCGAGCTTTGTAGTAAACAATTTTAACGACTTAAATTACTAGCTAATATTTCTAATATTACTTGAAAAATGTATGCATTTGTACATGATCCAGGAGGCACTAAACAACCAAAACAAAAAGTTCGCATTAAAATATAAAATCGAGATAAACCCTACCATTCTTAAGTTTTCAAATTTAAATAAAAGAATCATCATTTTCAATATTCCTAGACTTTATCATCACCTGTGATACTCACAGATTTTGATATTAGTTATAGCATTCAATATTTAAATGGGTGAGCCAATAACATACAAATGATACTTAATTGACTCATTCTCAATTAGTAAAGATAATTTCGGTGTCAATATTTGCAACATTTGCTGCAAATATTGATACTGAAAATATCTTTACTGAATGAGAACTTTGAATGCATTTTACAAGTAATTTTAGTGATTCAGTTTAGGAAATCCCAAAAAATCACAGCTAACTTACGTAATGTTAAAGCTGCTAGGCTGGTTTAGCTTGATTACATTTTTTTATGCGTCAACTGCTTACCCGTCAACAATGATGAAACTTTGTAAAACAAAATTATAATCAAAGATATTGATTAATACATATCAGCGCTGGGCAGGATTCGAATCATTCAGGATTCGAATCCCGGATTCAAATCCTTTTAGAGGATTCAAAAGAGGTATTCGAATACTTTAGTGAAAACGGATTCGTAATCCGGATTCGTTATTTTTTTTTAAAATGATTCGTATTCGAATCCAGACGTAGACGATTCGAATCCTTATAAAAGGATTCGAATTCTTATAAAGGGATTCGAATCCTTATAAAAGGATTCGAATCCTTGTAAAAGGATTCAAATCCTTGTAAAAGGATCGAATCCTCATACACGGATTCAAATCCTCCCAAATAATTCGAATCATCGCTGTTAAGGCTGGGATTCAAATTCGATTAATTCAAATAGTTAAATATTCTAATATGAATATTTAAATCACTAAATTATTATTATTTGAATATAAATATTTAAATTTTTGAATAATTCAAATATTTGTGAATGCATATTTGGTTACTTAACATTTAACATTTCCAACCTTAATTGTATATTATTAACTTTACTTGAAATCAGTGTTTTATACGCGTGGCGCATGAAGTAAAATTTCGAGTTTAGAAAAGCCCCGTGAAAATTTGTCTCGGGTCGCTGCGCGACCCTCGACAAATTTTCTACGCGGGGCTTTTCTAAACTCGAAATTTTACTTCATGCTTAGTCTGGGAGTGGACAACACTCGTTTGAACTTTAAATTTAACTCTTTTATAAAATTGACGTATGTAATATAATACAAATATAATACATCATTCGTTGAAATCATAGAAAAAGATGCAAAATTTTACCTAAAATTAACTTTTAGAGCTACCTTTATAATTTGCTCGGCTCTTAATGGGTGAATATTCTATTCCTAAGAAAAACCGTATTTATTTAATATTAAAGTTGCATTTAATATAATAACAAACTGTGAATAAATCGACAAAAATCTAGAAATATCGAAAATCTCGACATGTAGAAAATCTTGACGGTCCGCTCCCAGACTAAGCATGAAGTAAAATTTTCACGGGGCTTTTCTAAACTAGAAATTTTACTTTATGCGCCACGCGTATAAAACACTGATTTAAAGTGAAGTTAAAAACGCACTGAAAACCAACCCAACATCGTTATTTTTTCAAAATTGGATGTTTTCTTCCGTATTCATGCTGTAAACCTTCAGATATTCGTTGCTTTCTTGTAAAGAAACTTCGATTCCCTGTAGTCCTTCGGTCTCCGAAGACCATGATTGGTCCTTCGAGCTGTAGCCTATGTAAAATGGTAATAAAATTAGTAATCTAGAGTGATCCTTTAATTTAAAACTTCTAAGAACGAGTGTTGTCTACTCCCAGACTAAGCATGAAGTAAAATTTCGAGTTTAGAAAAGCCCCGCGTAGAAAATTTGTCGAGGTCGCGCAGCGACCCGAGACAAATTTTCACGGGGCTTTTCTAAACTCGAAATTTTACTTCATGGGCCACGCGTATAAAACACTGATTTAAAATGAAGTTCAATAACACATATATAATCATTAATTAAAATCATTATATAATCAGATATTTAGTCGGTAAATGAACATTTTTGTTAATAGAAACTGATGGAATAAAATATTACTGGTTGCAAATAATAGATTCAAATTTATTTTTAAAGGATTTGTATCCGTGATTCAAAAATGAGGATTCATCATTGATTCGAATCATATTTTTCACTTACGAATCCTTTATTCGAGTATTCTTGACTCGAATCATATTAGGTGATTCGGATTCGTGATTCGAATCCTGTTTTTGAGGATTCATCCCAGCTCTGATACATATTTATTCTTACAAGTTACACGCTAAACGAAAATTATTCTCAAAATCATTCATTTTGTTAGACTGCGCGTCATTTATAATATAAATAAATGCTCAAATGTCACTCTAGACACAATTTTTTGAAATTTAGTTAAATATAAAAACATCTTGCAGGACAAAAATTCTAGACATAAAATGTATAAATATTCAACGATCACACAAATATCAAAAGATCATACAAAACAAGAATTCTAGTCACAAAATGAATAAATATTTATAAAACAAAATTGTAGTCAAAGATATTAATTAATGCAAATGTATACTTAAATTCATAATAGTGAGATCATATAACACAGCATTATTATAAAAATTATTATAAAACAAATATAACAATCAACAGGACACTTACTCGCTAAATGAATACGTCAGACGAAACTTACAAGTTAAATCCTAAACAAAAATTATTTTAAACATCATTCATTTTGTTAGACTGTGCGTCATTTATAAAATAAATAAAAGCTCAAATATCACTCTTGACAAGATTTCTAAACACAATATTTTAAAATCCAGGTAAATATAAAAACGTGATACAGGACAAAAATTCTAGACATAAAATAAATAAATATTTAACGATCACACAAATATAAAAAACATCATACAAGACAAAAATTCTAGGCATAAAATGAATAATATTTACAAAACAAAATTGTAGTTAAAGATATTAATTAATGCAAATTTATACTTACAAGTTAAATGCTAAACAAACATTATTCTCAATATCATTTATTTTGTTAAACTGTGCGTCATTTAAATGCTCAAATATCACTTACGACAAGATTTTTAAACACAATCTTTTAAAATCCAGGTAAATATAAAAACATCATACAGGACAAGTATTCTAAACATAAAATGAATAAATATTCAACGATCATAAAAATATAAAAACATCATACAGAACAAGTATTCTAGACATAAAATGTATAAATATTCAACGATCACACAAATATGAAAACATCATGGAAGACAAGAATTCTAGGCATAAAATAAATAAATATTCAACGATCAGATAAATATAAAAACAGTATACAAGAAAAGAATTCTAGGAATAAAATAAATAAATATTCAACGATCACACAGGCCAAGAATTGTAAACACAATATTTTTAAATTCAATTTACAGTAAATGTTTACAGTTGTACTAATCCTGTGTGGACACAGCTTTATAAATAAAATAGTTTTAATTCGTTTGAAACAACGTGCAATCATTTTTTGTTTTGTAAAGAACGGTGGGTTAATGATGAACACGTTGACTAGGCGCTTGTTAATTGTTATGTATAACCTACTCACACACAAACAAAACACAAACACTCAAAAACGAACACAGCAAGAAAAAATCACACCCCATTTTCCTCCATTTTGAAAAAATAACGCGTTTCGATAAAAAAAAGAGTTCCCAGTCGTTGTTACGTACTTATGTGGGTGTTTTTTGATGATGACTAGTCATTTGCTAAAGAAAAATCTTTCCCTCCCTGAAAAATAATTATGATAAGGAATTTACGTGAAAATGGAAATTGTAATTCTCAGGTAAATTGGGGATTTTTTGCGGAAGAAATTAAGGATTTGTGTGAAACAACCAGGATCAAAAAATTATATAGAAGATTTTTGGTTTTTTTTTGAAAAGGAAAAGATGTTTGTTATTCCGTCGAAAATTAGGAATAAGAGCAATAGATGGCGTAGCAGTTGATTTTTCTTAATTGTAAGTAAGAAAAATTTACTGTTTTTAAGACCTTATTGCCAATTCAATCAATACAATTTATTTCCATTAGGAAATGTTCCTTTAGATAAGTCCAAAATTACCTTTTCAGCTTTTCTCTTAGCACTTTAAACTTAGTTTATGGTTTAAAGTGACAAGAGAAAAAAGATATTTGTTATTCAGTCGAAAATTAGGAACGAGAGCAAAAGATGGCGTAGCAGTCGATTTTTGCTAATTATAAGTTAGAGAGATTTACATTTTTTAAGACCAAATTGCTAATTCAATCAATACAATTTATTTCCATTAGGAAATGTTCATACAGATAAGTTCAAAATGACATTATCAGCTATTCTCTTGTCACTTTAAAACCAGTTTATGGTTTAAAGTAGCAAGAGAAAATAAATATTTGTTATTCAGTCGAAAATTAGGAATGAGAGCAATAGATGGCGTAACAGTCAATTTTTGCTAATTGTAAGTAAGAGAGATTTACTTTTTTTAAGGCCTAATTGCCAATTCAATCAATACAATTTATTTTCATTGGAAAATGTTGATCTAGATAAGTCCAAAATGACATTTTTAGCTTTTTTCTTGTCACTTTAAACCCAGTTTATGGTTTAAAGTGGCAAAAGAAAAAAGATATTTGTCATTCACTTGAAAATTAGAAATGAGAGCAATAGATGACGTAGCAGTCAATTTTTGCTAATTGTAAGAAAGAGAGATTTACTTTTTTGAGATAAAATTGCCAATTTAATCAATACGATTTATTTCCATTAGGAAATATTCATCTTGATAAGTCCAAAATTACATCATCAGCTTTTCTATTGTCACTTTAATCACAGTTTATGGTTTAAAGTGGCAAGAGAAAATAGATATTTGTTATTCAGTCGAAAATTAGGAATGAGAGCAATAGATGGCGTAGCAATCGATTTTTGCTAATTGAGGGTAAGAGAGATTTACTTTTGTAAGACCAAATTGTGTATTCAATCAATACAGTTTATTTCTATTAGGAAATGTTCATCTACCTAAATTTAAAACGACATGTTCAACTTTTCTCTTGTCACTTTAAACCCAGTTTATTGTTTAAAATGACAAGAGAAAAGCTGAAAACGTCATTTTGCAACTTTATCAGGGATGAACTTAGTTTACAAAATTTATGCAAGTGATCTTTATCGAATTTAAAAAAACTTAGACATTTTGTTTTGGAAAATTTTAAGTTAAGTTTGTATTGTAGAGGCTTCTACTTTGTTATAAATACATGTTTATTTATTATTAAAAAAACGTTTTACCTTTCTTTGTATAACACTATTATTATTAAAAGTGTTATACAAACAACGGTAAAACGTTTTTATTGATAAATTTAAAGTAATCATTTGTTTTCAGTAAGGATTTGCCAATTTTGAGATGATTATACGAAACTAATCCGATATTTTATTTAATAATTTCTCTTATAAAGAGATAAACTAATCATTTGTTTTCAGTAGGGATTGAATGATTTTGAAAGAATTATAAGAAATTAATGCGCTGTTTTTTTTTGTTAATTTCTCCCATAATTGGCTTTGTCAAAATTACTTCACAGAAAAAAGGAAATTATGGGTGAAATGAATGAAGAAAAACTTATTTTTTTTTAAATATAGGAGATTTATCTTTAAAGAGAAAATCATTCTCTCAGTTTAGTTTGAACTTCACAATATGTCAGTGTATACACGCGTGGCGCATGAAGTAAAATTTCGAGTTTAGAAAAGCCTGAAAATTTGGTTTGGTCGCGTAGCGCTACGCGCTACTCGACCAAACCAAATTTTCAGGCTTTTCTAAACTCGAAATTTTACTTCATGCTTAGTCTGGGAGTGGAAACACTTGTTCGAGTACCAAATTGAATAAAAATAGCAAATGCCTAAAAATCTATACAATTTTAAATAAATTATTCTAAAATATGCTCAAATAAATATTGAAAATCTTTGACTGAAAAACAAAATTTTACTAACGTATGTAGATACGTTACTGACTGCAAGTAAACACTTTTCTTCTTCAAGGTTTCAAAAAGTGATTTTGTTAGAGTCGAATTTCTAATGAGTATAAAATATATGAAATTAGTTTTACAATAAATATATCGAATTTATTTAATGAGGATTAAAAAAGCGAATTCATTTAAAGAAATTAGGAGAAAAAAAATGTGCCAAAACGAATGTTGTTAAGAATAAAAGAATATTTATTGGATTTTAATTTTTTCATATTTTCAAGAATTAAAATTCCTTTTAACAAACTATCGATCACTTTATCTAAAAAAATGTTGTATTAATTTTATGTTTTACGCTTTTCTTTTAATCGTGCTGAAAAAAATATCACGTGACTGTTTAAAGAATTATTTTTGTCTTCCTCTCGTTCATTAATAAAAATATTCTATATACTCTAACACAGTGGTCTCCAAACTACGGCCCGCGGACCAAATCCGGTCCGCGATTGTTTGTAATTCTTTTTGTAAATGTCATATTTTGAAATAGTGTAACAATTGTTCCTTAAATTTTTCATAATTTTATAAAATTAATCGGATCTTGGCCGACTTTATTATGTAGAATTGTATTTGTGGCCCACGAAGAAGATAATTTGGAGACCTAGGCTCTAACAAATTATCGATCACTTTAAAAATATGTTTTGGTAATTTTGTATTCTACGCTTTTAATCATGCAGAAAAAATATCTTGACTGTTTAATTTTTTTTTTTCATGTTAATACAATTGAGTATAAAAAGTAGTATAATATAGTAATAACATAAATATATTAAATACGCAAACCACAGTATAAAAAAACATAAAAAGAACAAAACATTGAACAGTGTACATATATTATTCTAGAGATCCTCAAAGTTGTTTTGGATGCACTCATCAACACTATAGAACGCCCTTGTAACCAAGTGCGTTTTCAAAATCTCTTTAAATTTTTTAATTGGCAAATGCTTAATTACACTTGGTAAAGAATTGAATAATTTTGGGCCATAAAAGTTTATCCTATTCCTCCTACATTTTGATAATCGGGTTCTAACCGGATGTATCAGTTCACGATTTCTAGTAATGAATTATTTTTTCTTTTTTATATTCATTAATAAAAATCATTCTATATAAATTTTAGATCCTGCTCTCTGCTCACATCACACACCCTTTATTCGCAACTAAATAAAAAAATAAATGTCTTTAATTTCTCAATCCGAAAAACCGTACCTTCCAAGAAAATCACGAAAAGCAAATGATTCCTCCTTTCGTAAGTGGGTTTAAGTAATGATTACCTCTCTTAAAAAAATAGAAATAATCAATTTAAGAAATAAAACTGCCCTGAATGTTTATAGATAATAAGCAATAGAAATAAACAACTTTCGTATAATCTATCTACCTCACAAGCCATACCAAAATAGATATTAATATTTAAGAATTGTTTTTTATTTTGCTAGTCATATTGCTAGAATATGTACGTAGATGTGTATTCTTTGTGTTTTTCTACCTCAGTATTTTTAAACTTTTACTACCCCCCGAATGTTGCATATTAAATATCTCTTTTTTTATAGATAGAATACAATTTTTATATATGAACATCGTTGGTTTAAAGATAAAAGACATTAAATGTTATATTAAAAGTGCGATTCTTTACGCAATCTACTAATTAGTCTTACTACTTAAAGACTATATCAAATGTTATTATTATTCTATGCACTTAATGACTTTTGCTTCTAAAACTAACGATAACGTCATTAATTCAGGGATTTATTAAATATACTGTTTTTGTTACTGTTAAAACTTGAAACATGTTTATTGATTTTAATATGCAATAGTGTTTATATTTACACAGAATGCAATGAAGAAAAATGGTTGAACTATTTATTACTGCCGTGTATATATTTACTTAGATACGTATTTTTTATTATTTTTCAAATGATTAATTGATTATTGGTTTTGTGAATTTATATTACACGAGGGATGACCAAAAAGTAAGGTTACACAATGTACTCGCTTCATTGTAGCCCTTGTAACCTCACTTTTTGATCACCCCTCGTAAATCAGCTGTTACTTTCATTAAGTAACATTAAGTAGTGAATCTTCAAGAGATTATTTTTCAAATGATTAAATGATTATTGGTTTTGTGAATTTATATAACAGGAGGGGTGATCAAAAAATAAAGTTGAAAAATGTACTCGCTTCATTGCAGCCCTTGTAACCTTACTTTTTAATCACCCCCTCGTAAATCAACTGACAGTTTTATTAAGTGACATTAAATAGTGAATCTATAAGAGATTATTTTTCAAAAGATTAATTGATTATTACTTTTGTGAATTTATATTGCACAAGGGGTGATCAAAAAGTAAGGTTAATAAATGTATTCGCTTCATTGCAGCCCTTGTAACCTCACATTTTGATCACCCTTCGTAAATCAGCTGTTAGTTTCATTAAGTGACAAGTAGTGAATCTTCAAGAGATTATTTTTCAAATGAATAATTGAATTTTGTGAATTTATATTACACGAGGGATGTTCAAAAAGTAAGGTTAAATAATGTACTCGCTTGATTGCAGCCCTTGTAACCTTACTTTTTGATCACCCCTCGTAAATCAACTGTTAGTTTCATTCAGTGATATTAAGTAGTGAATTTTCAAGAGCTTAAAAACAGTATTATTTCCTTAGAGAAATATTTAAAAAAAGTGTCATTATCTGAACGTCTAGTAGTGAATCTTGAAGAGCCTAATAATCTTATTCATTCCTTAGAGAAATATTTAACCGTATTATTTCCTTTCAGAAATATTTTAAAACAGTCTTATTAACTGAACGTCTAAGAGTCGAAATTCACACGATATTAAACTTATTAATACATCTTTAGAAGAACCTTAAAAAAGTGTATTAACCCATTAAAGGCCGAACAATTGTAGATTTAACTCTAAAAGTTGATTTTAGGTAAAATTCTGCACTTCTTTTTATGATTTCTATGAATGACTTATTATATTGAATACTGGAAATTTGTCCTTTAAATATACGTAATGTAAAATTGTCAAAAGTTCGTTGAGTGTATAAAATTGTTCAATATGAAGTTACAATCGAGTGTTTCCACTCACAGACTAAGCATGAAGTAAAATTTCGAGTTTAGAAAAGCCTTAAAATTTGGTTTGGTCGCTCCAAACCAAATTTTCAGGCTTTTCTAAACTCGAAATTTTACTTCATGCGCCACGCGTATAAAACACTGAAATATTGTAAAGCTATAAATACACTAAACACTTTTTTTTATATAAATAAGTAATGATTGAAATATTTGAATAACAACATATTTACATTTTTCTTCACACATTCTCAAGTCAGGTCAAATAAAACAATGTATCAAGTAACCTTATTTAGTCAATTAAAAAAAATTAAAATACTGAAGCTCCGTTATTGCATCAATGGCGCTTAATGGGTTAAAGACAACATGCTAAATAAAATTTAAAAACTCATTGCTTAGCGTCTATCAAGGAAGTATAAAAACACTAAAGCTCAGGTTTAATTTATTTAACGTTTACAGATTCAAAATCTTAAGCCTACATTTCTAAAAAAAATCTCAAGTTAACTCTGGATTAAAGATAACATGCTAAATAAAATTTAAAAACACTCTGCTTAGCGTCTATCAAGGAAGTATAAAAACACTAAAGGTTTAATTTATTCAACATTTACAGATTAAAAAGCTTAAGCCTACATTTCTAAAAAGAATCTCAAGTTAACTCTCTGAACTTTTAAAAACTCATGACTTTTGTGTCTATAATAAACCAATGTTTAAATTCTTTAAAACTCTGAAGTTTGAAAGAATTCATTGCTTTTGCATCTTTAATAAATCTAAACTTAAATTCTATGAAATATAGAAATATAAGGAAAGTCGTAGTAATAAATCTCTATTTAGTTCTATGAAACTTTGATATTTCAAGAAAAATAATGACTTTTTCGTCTTTGTTTTATCAGACACAAAAGTCATGACTTTTCTTAAAACATCAGAGTTTCATAGAATTCAATTATATTCTAAAAAGCGTAAGCCTAAATTTGTAAGAAAAACATCTCAACTTATCTCTCTGATCTTTTAAAAACTCATGAGTTTTGTGTTTTTGATTCTACGAATTCTATAAAACCCTGATGTTTTAAGAACCGTCATGACTTTTGTGTCTTTGTTTTATCAGACACAAAAGTCGTGAGTTTTCTTAAAACATCAGAGTTTCATAGAATTAAATTATAGTCTAAAAAGCGTAAGCCTAAATTTGTAAGAAAAACATCTGAACTCTTTGATCTTTCAAAAACTTATGACTTTTGTGTCTAATGAAACTATATTTAAATTCTATGAAACTGAAGTTTGAAATAAGTCATTGCTTTTGTATCTTTAATAAATTTAAACATAAATTATAAGATGTTCAGAAATATGAAGAAAGTCGTGGTAATAAAACTGTAATTTAATTCTATGAAACTCTAATGTTTTAAGAAATGTCATAATTTTTATGTCTTTGTTTCTATGAATTCTATTAAACTCTGATGTTTTAAGAAACTTTACGACGTTTGTGTTTTTATTAATAAAATAAAGACACAAAAGTCATGAAGTTTCTTAAAACATCAGACAACTTACAAGTCATAACTTTTCTTAAACCATCAGAGTTTTGTAACATTAAATTCTATGAAACTCTGATGTTAAATTATATATTTCTCTGATGTTTTAGGAAAACTATGATGTTTTAAGAATGCTATGATGTTTTAAGAAACGCCATGAGTTTTGTGTCTTTGTTTTATCAAAAACACAAAAGTAATAGCTTTTCTTAAAACATCAGAGTTTCTTAAAATTAAGTTACAATTTTGTTACCACGATTTGATTTTGAAATCTAGTGAAATAATATTGACACCTGCCTGGACATAAACATTGAAAGACAGTGTTTTAACTTAACTATGCATTACATAGTACTTAGTGGTGCTTTGAAGTTCTCTTTTAACGTCTATTATCAAAGCAGTGTGGCTTTTATTAAAATAAAAATATTAGAATAGTTTCATACTTTAACGTAAAATAATAATAACTTGACATAAACATTGAAAGAAAGTTTTCTAACTCGTTTATGCATTACATACTACTTAGTGTTGGATTAAAACTCTTTTTTAACATCTATTGTCAAAGCAGTATGACTTTTATTCAAATAAAAATAATAAACATACAATAATTTATTACTTTAACGTCTATTAACAAAGCACATAGATTTTTATTCAAATTACAAGAATATTTGCATACTTCATGCTACATTAAAACTAAGTTTATCTTTAAACTGACTTCCAAATTACATCAGATCAAAAGAATATGCAATTTTTAACTGCAGTTCATGGTTGAAATAAGTTCAAAATCTCAATTTTATCTGCAGTTCAGAAATAAATTAAGTTTAAAATGTAATTTTTTATCATACAACAATTTAGATATGAATTAAGTTCAAAATGTAATCTTCAAATGAAGTTTAGAGTTAAACTAAGTTTAAAATCTATTTTTTAACTGAAGTTCAGAAATAAACAAAGTTTAAAATATAATTTTCAACAGAAGTTCAGAGATGAACTGAATTCAAAATACAATTTATGCTTACTGAATTTCAAAGATGAACTAAGTTCGAAATGTAATTTTTAACTGAAGTATAGAAATAAACTAAGTTTAATATGTAATTTTTAACTTTTTTTAACTATAACGTCTATTATCAAAGCTGTGTGCGTTTAATTAAATGAAAATATTAGAAATATTTGTTAAAATTACAAGAATATTTTTATACTTGACACCAATTACATAAAACTAAGTTAATCTCTGAACTGACTTCCAAATGACATCAGATCAATAGAATATGTCATTTTTAACTGCAGTTCATAGATGAAATAAGTTTAAAATCATAATTTTATTTGCAGTTCGGAGGTAAATTAAGTTTAAAATGTAATTTTTTATCATACAACAGTTCAGAGATGAACTAAGTTCAAAATGTAATCTTTAAGTGAAGTTCAGAGTTAAACTAAGTTCAAAATTTAGTTTTTAACTGAAATTTAGAAACAAACTAAGTTCAAAATTTACTTTTCAAGAGAAGCTCAGATATGAACTGAATTCCAAATTTAATTTTTACCTACTGAAGTTCAGAGATGAACTAAGTTCAAAATGTAATCTTTAACTGCAGTTCAGAGGTGAACTAAATTGAAAATGTAATTTTTAACTGAAATAAACAGATGAGACTAGTTCTAAATATGATTTTTAACTACTGAAGTTCAGAGATGAACTTAGTTCGAAATGTAATTTTAAACTGAAGTTCAAAGATGAACTAAGTTCAAAATGTAATTTTTAACTGAAATTCAGAGATGAACTGAGTTCTAAATGTATTTTTTATCAACTGAACTTCAGAGATCAACTAAGTTCGAAATGTAATCTTTAACTAAAGTTCAGAAATTAACTCAAAATGTAACTGTTAACTGAAGTTCAGAGATAAATTGAGTTTAAAATGGAGTTTCTAACTACTAACGTTCAGAGATGAACTGAGTTTCAAATGTCATTTTTAACTACTGAAGTTTAGAGATCAACTAAGTATAAAATGTAATTCTTAACCGATATTCAGAGATAAACTGAGTTCAAAATGGACTTTTTAACTACTGAAGTTTAGAGATAACCTGAGTTCAAAATGTAATTTTTCCTATTATTGGCTTTTTCAACATTACTTCACTAAAAAATTTAAATTATGTGTGAAATCAATGATGGAGGAAACATAGGAGATTCGTCTTAAAGGAGAATACCATTCTCTCGGTATAATTTCGAACTTCAGAATATTTCACGCGAGCAGACTAAATTTTCAGGCTTTTCTAAACTCGAAATTTTACTTCATGCTTAATCAAGAAGTGGAAACACTCGTTCGAGTATCAAATTGAATAAAAATAGCAAATGACTAAAAAAAGTATTACACTTTAACTATAATTTTTAACTACTGAAGTCCAGAGATTAACTGAGTTCAAAATTTAATTTTTAACTACTGAAGTTTAGAGATAAACTGAGTTCAAAGTGTGATTATTAACCGAAGTTCAGAGATGAACTAAGTTCAAAATTTAACTTCAGTTTAGAATGAACTTCCAATTTGAATGTTTAAGCAACTGACACTCAACGATTGTAAATTTTTGTAGTTGATCTGTTTACATTACAATAATTATAAATTTAATTTATAAATCTTTTCTTTTTCTATTCCATGATGAACTGAGTTCAAAATGTGATTATTAACTAAAGTTTAGAGATAAATTAAGTTCAGAATTTACCTTCAATTTAGAACGAACTTACAATTTAAATGTTTAAACAACTGACACTCAACGATTGCTAATTTTTGTATTTGATCTGGTCAGATAACAATAATCATTAATTTATTTGAAAAATCTCTTCTTCTTTTTCTATTCTATGATGAACTGAATTTACAATGTGATTATTAACTGAAGATATAAACTAAGTTTAAAATTTAACTTCAATATAGAACGAACTTCCAATTTTTTAAGCAACTGACACTCAACGATTGTTAATTTTCAGACTTGATCTATTCACACAACAATAATCATTAATTTTTTTGAAAAATCCCTTCTTCTTCTTCCTCTATCTTATTTCCATAAAACCACATCTACCTCAAACTACACTCTTGCACATCTACAACACAGAATGCATTCTTTATAACGGGTATATAAATATTTATAATATATAAAATAAAAATAGTTTTATTAATTTTTAATCTCCTCGTGTTTTCTTTTTTTTGTTCTTAGTGTAAGGCATTCAGGGTTACACTCACGTTCATTTTCTTAGATCTAACGATTAAAGAATTGTATAATACAATATTTACTACATATATTTAGTTTTTTAGAGTTAGATATTTTTCGATTTATATTTTTTTCGATAGAGAGAAATGGAAAATGGCGTGTTTTAAAAAAGTAAAAATGTGTTGGGTTAATAAAGCAAATTTATTTTGATTCATTTTAGCGTATAATTACAGGAAATTCAGTTAAGTTTTCAGGTTAAACCAGTGTTTTATACGCCTGGCGCATGAAGTAGAATTTCGAGTTTAGAAGAGCCTGAAAATTTGGTTTGGTCGCTTCGCTTGGCTAGGCGACCAATCTAAATGTTTAGGCTTTTCTAAACTCGAAATTTTACTTCATGCCTAATCTGGGAGTGGAAACTTGATAGAAATGTCTAAAAATTTAGAGAGTAGACATCGGGGTCTGTATATGCTTAAAAGAAACATTCCCTCTATGTTTAATAATACATTTTTCTAACTTTAAATTTAGTCATTTTCTTTACTTCAATAATCAAGAAAATTCAGCAGATGTATTTTAATTTTCCTAACTGAATATCAAAGTAAATTAATTTCAAATTAAATCTCTTTTATTATAACTTCTTTTATAGAATTTGCAACATTTTGAAGTATTTTTTCCGTACCAACAGTGTTTTTCTTTTTTGTATTCACCTCAACACATAATATATAAAATTAAGATAATGTACGTATATTTATTATCTTAACAGTCTTGTTAATTAAGACTTATTGTTTGCAGTTTATACGAACATTATCGTAATATTATTTATTATGTTTAAAGTTTTACAAATTAAAAAAAGCGTAAGCTTATTCTGTCAGAATCAAATTGTTTTAAATTTAAAATATTCATATCTCAACACATGTTTTAATTTTTCATAACACATTTCTCATTCTCTCATTAATTAGGTTAGAAGTCCAATGTTTTTGTTTGACTCTAAATTTGCGTGTCACCAAGTGACGCGCGTTTTTTTCCCGCCCTATTATAAAATATTATTTATTTAAGCAACTTTCGCATCTTCGATTAAATCCGACTTATTTAATTCGAAAATTCAATTTATTTGGGGATCGAAAGCAGTTTTATACATACATGTACATTTTAATAAAGTAAGGAGAAAACCCTCTTTAAACACACAAAACACGAAAAAAAAAACCCAGATGGTTAAATGAAGAAAGTTCACGTACACACTTAAAAGAAAAAAGAAAAAAAATATTTGTAATTAACATTCTCAGTGTAAATTAAGGATGTTAGAGTTTAAGTGAGTGGAATGTTCCGAATAAACATTTTCTTATTTTGTTGGATAATTGAATGGATTTAATGTTAATAAATTATTAATATTAATGGAAGAAAATTGAATAAATCATCTGTTTAAACGTAAAATACAGTGCTGTAATTTTAATTCCTATGTATTTTGTCTTTAACTTTTAAGGGTTTAAGATAAAATACATAGGTATTAAATGGAAAATACATATATTCGGTTATTTTTTATTGGCCAACCAGATTTGCGATTTATTTTTCTTAGGTTCTTTGATTATGCGGGTGTCCCTACTGTTTGTCATGTAGTGACATTGATATACAGAGAGTTTTATGTAACACCGAACATGCCAAAAAATATTCAATGTAAAATTTCCTATGTTCGATGTGTTCTGGGACGCATCAAAGCATTGAGTGCGATTTCATTGGCTCTGATTTTAGTAGTTCTAACGCAACTTACATTTAACGTCAAAATGAAATGTGTCATTCATTAATCGCCTACATCACTAATGGAATGTTAATATTAAACAGAAAAGAAAAATGAGAAAGAGGAGAACAGATTTAGCTTAAATGCATAAATAATAGAAAAACAGATTCCTGGTACTTCCGTTTGCTAATATTTCAAGATAAGTTAATACATTGCTTCAATTTCACTGAAGTTTATTAAGAACTTCGATTCAGCGTATTGTGTAAACCATTTGATCAGGACCACCCCAACTACGTTACTTTGGGTGTACCAGCAAAAATTCCGTCACAAAACTGCCATTCGGCAGTTTTAAATATAATTATTCCAAATTTGAAGAGCGTGGCGAGGCAGGTTTGCAAGTACCGCACCTAGGTCTGCTGCCAGCACAACAACACTGGGGTGTTAGGTGTGCTGCTTCATTTGGCAAACATTTCAATTTTCATTTATTTGTTTACATAATACTCAATAGAGATAATGTAGGTGTATTTATTAATTTATTGAATGCGTAACTTACAATGAATTAAATATTTTCTTTAGGTAAATATGCATAAGTTGTTCATTTTCCGACATTCGTTGTTTTTTTAAAAAGAGTTCAATTTGAAGCTTTAAACGAGTGTTTTCCACTCCCAGACTAAGCATGAAGTAAAATTTCGAGTTTAGAAAAGCCCCGTGAAAATTTGTCTCGGGTCGCGCAGCGACCCGAGACAAATTTTCTGGGCTTTTCTAAACTCGAAATTTTACTTCATGCGCCACGCGTATAAAACACAGATTTCAAGTGTAGTTCGAATATACATAAATTTCACAATATTTTTATGTTTTATACGCGTGGCGCATGAAGTAAAATTTCGAGTTTAGAAAAGCCCAGAAAATTTGTCTCGGGTCGCTGCGCGACCCTCGACAAATTTTCACGGGGCTTTTCTAAACTCGAAATTTTACTTCAAGCTTAGTCTGGGAGTGGAAAACACTCGTTTAAAGCTTCAAATTAAACTTGAAAAAAAAAACAAGGAATGTCTAAAGACTTACAGAAAATGTTTCACGACAGTAATAATCTTGATTGTCTTGAAATGCCGATGTCTTGCTTTGGATAAAAAAGTATGTTCCATATTCCCACACACTGCACTTATTATATACGCACAAGATTTAATAACTGACATATTTTATTTTGACGTTACATGTACCTTATTTACATTAGTCCTAATTTGCATTAGAACTTCTAAAAATCGTAACCAATAAAATCGCAGCCAGAAGAATGTAAATTGTGTTGACTATATTACCATTGGAAATCGTAGCCAATCACATTGCACTCAATGCTTTGATGGGTCCCAGAACAAATCGAACATAGGAAAATGTACAGTGAACATTTTCTGGCATGTTCGGTGTTACTTAAAACTCTCTGTATAAATACCATGTTGCAATTGATTAATTATTTGACAGAAAAGTGGTAATAAAATGGGGAAAGTAATGTTCCGTCACTTAAGAAGAAAACATAACCTCAGATTTATTTTGAAAGCAAAAGTCAGAATTACAACCAGAGTATCCAACTAAATAACCAACATTATAAACAAAGAACTAGATCTGGTTTGTCAATTAAAAAAACCGAATATATGTATTTTATCTTTAGTTTGGTTTGCATTGATCACTTGATAAAACATGATAAGAATATATTTAAATTAATTTGTAAAAATTAATAGAAAGGAAAATCACTTGGTTGGTTTCACTAATGATATAAATAAATAATATTAGTAAAACAAACCAAGTGATTTCCCTTTCTATTAATTTTTACAAATTAATTTACATATATGTATTTTACGTTTAACTTTTAAGGGTGAAAGGTAAAATGCATAGCTATTAAAGGTAAAATGCATAGGTATTAAAATTACAGCACTCTATATCACTTATTCATAACAATCTGAATTTTTAAGATTGCCTGAAGAATAATTTTGGAGTTTAAATAAAAATGATTTTATACAATCCTCTTTGATTAAGCCAACGAAATATCCTTATTTTTTGTATTGCATAATTAAAGAAGATGCATGTTCGGAAGTTTCCTGATAAAAAAATATTCGACAAAGAATTCATTTTTTGATAAATATTATCCTTGTTACCGGTGTATTTGCTTTAAATATAATGTGTGGGTATCCCTTTAAGGGTATGTTTTTGTAAAGTAAACTTAAGGACATGTTGCACACCGCCCTCCTGGCTGCAAAAAATAAACGAACTAGCGGAGCTATTTCGAATAGGTGATAAGGTTTTATAGGTAGTTAATACGTTAGGGTAAAATTTCGCAAAAATTATAAAAAAAATCGAGAGTGGATGAGTGAGTTTGTATTATATTAAAAAAATGGAGTACGCGTGTGTTGTGTAATTGGGAAAAGTGTGAATTGTGTGACGAGGGTGGAGAAAGAGGAGGGTTTGAGGGCTAAGGAGGGTGGTTAAATTTTTTCGTGAAATGTGTATGTCGTCTGTTATATACTTCTCTCTATCTCTCTCTAATCTAATCTGTAATTCACAAATGCACATGTCTATTTCACTGATAACTACACTAAACAAGAAGACATTTTTGTAAATGTATTTTTCGTTGAGGTTTTTTTTTTAATTGATATTTTAAATAATCCAAGAATGATAAAATGGGAAGAGGATCAAATATTGTCATTTTTTATCTTAAAGGATAATAATTGATTCTACAAGCATAAAATTACTCTTCAGTTAATTGATTCTACAAGTATAAAATTACTTTTTAATTAATTGATTCTACAAGTATTAAATTACTCTTCAATTAATTAATTCTACAAGTACAAAATTACTCTTTCAAAAAGAACTCAGCAATAATTACATCGAATTTTTCTGTATATACATATAAAGTATAAATATCCCAATGTATACGCTATACATTTTCAGGCATTCATTGTTTTTAAACATTTCTAACGATTGTTTCCACTCCCAGACTAAGCATGAAGTAAAAGTTTGAGTTTAGAAAAGCTTGAAAATTTGGTTTGATCGCTAAGCGGAGCGAAGCGACCAAACCAAATTTTTAGGCTTTTCTAAACTCGAAATTTTACTTCATGCGCCACGCGTATTAAACACTGATTTAACGTGAAGTTCAAATTATACTGCTTCAAAATATATCAGTGGTTTATACGCGTGGCGCATGAAGTGAATTTTCGAGTTTAGATTAGCCTGAAAATTTGGTTTAGCCGCGACCAAGCCAAATTTTAAGCTTTTCTAAACTCGAAATTTTACTTCATGCTTAGTCTGGGAGTGGAGACTCTTATTAGAACTATCTAATAACTTTCAGAGTTGACATTGGGGAATGTATACATAAAATAAAAATGTCCTTTATGTTTAATAACACTAAAATAACTACTATTTGCTTCATTTAATTTATATTACTTACAAAAAAATGCCGCAGTCATTAGGATTAACAGCAATATCCTGCAGACTGCGCTAATTTTATAAGGTAAAAAATGAAAGAGATTCAGAAACTTGTATAATGATTAATGAGTTATCAGAAAATATCTGCAGTATGTTTTATTTGATTTAATTTTTAAAGAATAAAGTAGTTTTGTAGTCACTAAAATGTTTCATGAGTTACAAAAAGATGTCTTACGTACTGCTCTATATTATTTCAACTTTATTATCTTAAAAGAGTTATAGGAAGTTTTTAAAAATATCAAAGAGCATGGTTATTACTACCAATTGTTTTATTTAATGTTTATTACTTACAAAAAATAAAATGTCGCAGTCATTAGGATAAACAGCAATGTCGTACAGACTGCGCTAATTTTATAAGTTAAGAAAATCAAAGAGATTCAGAAACTTGTATAACGATTAATGAGTTATCAGAAAATATCTCCAGTATGTTTTATTTGATTTAATTTTTAAAGAATAAAGTAGTTTTGTAGTCACTAAAATGTTTCATGAGTTACAAAAGGATGTCTTACGTACTGCTCTATATTATTTCAACTTTATTATCTTAAAAGAGTTATAGGAAGTTTTTAAAAATATCAAAGAGCATGGTTATTACTACCAATTGTTTTATTTAATGTTCATTACTTACAAAAAATAAAATGTCGCAGCCATTAGGATAAACAGCTAAACAGCAATATCGTACAGACTGCGCTAATTTTATAAGTTAAGAAAATCAAAGAGATTCAGAAACTTGTATAACGATTAATGAGTTATCAGAAAATATCTCCAGTATGTTTTATTTGATTTAATTTTTAAAAAATAAAGTAGTTTTGTAGTCTCTAAAATATTTCATGAGTTACAAACAGATGTCTTACATATTGCTCTATCTTATTTCAACTTTATTATTTTAAAAGAGTTATAGGACGTTTCTAAAAATATTAAAGAGCATGCTTATTACTACTAATTATTTATTTAATTTTTATTACTTTACTGTCGAAGTCATGAGGATTAAAGGATTAACAGCAATATGCTACAGACTGCTTCAATTTTGTAAATTAAGAAAATTAAAGAGATTTAGAAATTTGGATATCTATTAATGAGTTATCAGAAAATATCTGCACTATATTTTAATTGATATTATTTCTAAAGATTTAAACAAGTTTGGTAGTCATGAGTTACTTAAAGATGTCTTATCTTACCTACTACTCTATCTCATTTCAACTTTATTATTTTAAATGAATTATAGAAGGTTTCTAAAAATATCAAAAAGTATGTTGAATACTACGAATTGTTTCATTTAATTTGTAATACTTACCAAAAATTAAATGTCGCAGTCATTAAAATTAACAGTAATATCCTACAGACTGCCCTAATTTTGAAAATTAAGAAAATTGAAGAGATTTATCGAACTTGTATAACTATTAATGAGTTATCAGAAATGATCTCCACTATATTTAATTTATTATAATTTCTAATAAGTTAAAGCAGTTTTCTAGTCTCTAAAATGTTTCATGAGCTATCAAAATATATCTTACCTTCTGCTCTATCTCATTTCAACTTTATTATTTTAAATGAGTTATAGGAGGTTTCGAAAAATATCAAAGAGCATATTTAATACTACTAATTGTTTCATTAATTACAAAAAATAAAATGTTGCAGTCATTAAGATTAATAGCAATACCCTACAGACTACGCCAGTTTTGTAAATTAAAAAAAATGTAATAAATTTAACAAGTGTTTCCACTCTTATACTAAGTATGAAGTAAAATTTCGAGTTTAGAAAAGCCTGAACGTTTGGATTTGGACGCGAAGTCCAAATCCAAATTTTGGCTTTTCTAAACTCGAAATTTTACTTCATGCGCCACGCATATTAAACACTGATTTATCGCAAAGTTTAAATTATTCTGCTTTAGCAGTGTATATTGGAAACTTCACAATATTTCAGTGTTTTATACGCATGGAGCATGAAGTAAAATTTTGAGTTTAGAAAAGCTTGAATTTGGATTTAGACGCTTCTTGTCTAAATCCAAACGTTCAGGCTTTTCCAAACTCGAAAATTTACTTCATGCTTTGTCTAGGAGTGGAGGCACTTGTAGGAAAAAATACCTATATGCTTAATAATACTAAAATACCGCCACTCTTTATTTCCTTTAATTTTCATTACTTACAAAAAATAAAATGTCGCAGTCAGTAAGATTAACATCAATATCCAACAGACTGCGCCAATTTTATAAATTAAAAAAATTAAAAAGATTTAGAAATGTCTTAATGAGTTATCAACAAATAACTACACTATATTTTATTAATTTGGTTCTCATTGATCACTTGATGAAATATTTTAACTAATATTGAATTTGAATTAAAGGCACTTCGTTTGGTTCACTAATTTCTTTATTTTTCCAACTAGTTTCGACTCGTTGTCATTATTCCTTGAGAATGACGATAAGTCAAAACTAGTGGGAAAAATAAAAATGTTAGTAAAAAACAAGTGCCTCTAATTCAAATTCACTATATTTCATTTGATATCGTTTCTAAAGAGTTAAAGCAGTTTAAAGTTTTTTTTTTCTATCGCATTTGAACTTTTATATTTTAAAAGAGTCATAGGAGGTTTCAAAAAATATCAAAGAGAATCAGTGATTTTTCTGTCATATATCATATAACTGCAATAAAGTGGAAATAACTTTTGAATCCCCTAATGAGTTACAAAATGAGTTTTAAGTACGATATATAAAAATAAAACTTAAGGTAAATTTCTTCATAAATCAATCAAGTTTCAAAGGCTTTCGCTTAATTATTGCAGTTTTATGTATGTTTTATTATAACTGATTTGAAATGAGTTAGAAATTTGCATAACCATTAATAAGTTATTAGATAATATCTGCTCTATATTTCATTTGATAAAATTTCTAAAGAATTAACGCAGTTTTGTAGACTGTAAAATGTTTTATGAGTTAAAAAAATATGCCTTACCTACCTGCTGCTCTATCTGATTTCAGCTTTATTATTTTAAATGAGTTATAGGAGATTTCTAGAAATATCAAAGAGGATCAGTAATTTTTCACTCATGAGTTATAAAAATAAATTGCGCTATCTTATTTAACTGCAATAAAGTCAAAGTAAACCTTTAAACCCTTAATGAGTTACAACATGAGCTTTAAATGAGATATAATATATAATGACATGACTTGAAAATCATTTTATAACTCATTAATACTTCAAAGACTTTCTTCCTATTATTACAGTTAATTGTATGTATATCTTATTATAACTAATTTGAATTGAGTTGAAGCCTCTCTCAGGTTACAAAAATACAACTTAAGGTACATTTCTTTGTAACATATTAAAGTTTCAATGACCAATGTTCAATGTTCCTATTATTGCAATTACATGTATGCATATTATAAAAAATAAATTGCGCCATCTCATTTAACTTCAATGAAGTGGAGGCAACCCTATGAAACTCTTAATGAGTCACAAAATGAGTTTTAATTGAGATATAATGACATAACTTAAACATTATTTTATAGTTCATTAAAACTTCAAAGACTATTGCAGTTAAATTTATGTATATTTGATTATAACTAAATGAGTTATAGAAATTTTGCAAAAAAGCCTTTGTCATGTTACAACACTTAAAGTAAATGTCTTGGTAATTTATTAAAGTTTCAAAGACTTTGTTCTCATTATTGCAATTAAATTCATGTATATTAGAAAAATATTGCTCGATCTCATTTAACTGCAATAAAGTAAAAGTAAGTCTTTAAAACCCTTGATGGGTTACAAAATTAGTTCCAAGTAAGATATAATGAAAACTATTAAAGGATTCGATAGCCAACGCCTCAACACTGGGTCGGGACCACACTGACGAGGACCTTGAAGTCTGAAACGCGTCTGTTGGTATCTAGTGCCGGAATACTGAACACAAATTCATTTAAGATACAATGACATGATTTTAAAATCATTTTGTAACTTATTAAACTGTCAAAGACTTTCTTCCTATTATTTCAGTTAAATTTATGTTTATCTCATTCTCGTATTTTTTTTTTAAAAAGAACCTTTCTCAGGTTACAAAAAAAAATAAGGTACAACTCTTTGTAACTCATTAAAGATTCAAAGACTAGTTAAATTTCTCTATATTATAACTGATTTTAAGTGAGCCGAAGAGATTTTGCAAAAAAAACCTTTCTCCAGTTACAAAAATAAAACTTAAGATACATTTCTTTGTTAATCATTCAAGTTTAAAAAACTTTCTTCAAATGAGATCAGTTAAATTTATGTATATCTTATTATAACTAATTTGAAATGTGTTAAAGACAAAACACCCTTCTCAGGTTACAAAAGTAAAACTTTAGATACATTTCTTTGTAACTCATTAAAGTTTCAAATTATTGCAGTAAAATTTACATATATCTCATTATAACTGATTTGAAATTAGTTGAAGAGATTTTACAAAAAAACCTTGCTTGGATTTCAAAAATAAAACCTAATGTTAATTTCTTTGTAACTCATTAAAGTATCAAATAGTATTATGGAGTTTCATCATGTATCCGCCTCATCAATTAAATACTCATTAAAGTATCAAAGACTTTCTTCAAATTACTACACTTGAATTTATATACAGGGTGTCCCATTAGTGCGTTCTCGGAGGATATCTCGGCTCACGTTAACGATATAAAAAAAGTTTGAATTACAAAGTTGCTTGGTTTTAAAAATATTTTTATGTATACCGAGTGTGCCATAAAGACAGTAGCGGCTGCAACTTGCGTACTTTAAATGGATTACCTTGTATATTATTTTGTTTTTGAATTCCTCAAAAAATTGCGTCTCATTTTGTTCAAAATATTTAGTCTAAATCGTACCGTTTCGAAGTTATTTGACAGCTATAGCTAAAAATCTTTTTTTCGGTAGCTTTATAAACCTAAAATATTTCCGAAAGTAAATAAGCTGGAGAGTTGCGGTTTTCGCCACTCGCTTTAGAATAGCAGGCGCTATAGAATCCACTAAAAGTCGTTGCGATTAAGTTACTTGGCTATTAAATAAAAATTGTTGAATTAACAAACTTTCAATCAAGGGTAATTTTTTTTTAAGACCAATGGAGTCAAAATTCAACTAGGTTTATAATTTTTATCCGTAATTTTGAAGCTTTTAAGATAATTATGTTGCATCTACAGATAAAAAATTATAAAAAAACTCTGAAGACACTTTCATTTTGCGTAGATTGATTTGAAAAAAGCTATATGGTTTCATTTAAAAAAATGAAGTTACCCTTGATTGAAAATTTATAAATTCAACTATTTTTATTTCATAGCCAAATAACTTAAACGATATGACTTAGACCTAACGTTTTCTAACAAAATGACACGTAATTTTCATGAGGAATTAAAAAGCCAAATAATATACACAGTGATCCATTTAAAATAAGCCAGTTGCATCTGCTACTGTCTTTATGGCGCATCCTGTATATCTAAAAATATTTTTAGGTTATGCAGCTCTTGAAACCAAGTAACTTTGATGTAGAAACAATTGTTTTATCTTTAACGTGTATATTTCATATAACTGATTTGAAATGAGTTGAAGAGAAATCCTTTCTCAGGTTACAAAAATAATATTTATGGTAAATTCCTTTGTAACTCATTAACGTTTTAAACACTTTCTTCAAATTATTGCAGTTAAATGTATGTATATCTCATTATAACTGATTTGAAATTAGTTGAAGAGATTTTGCAAAACAGAAACCTTTCTCAGGTTACAAAAATAAAACTTGAGATAGGTTTTCTTTGTAACTCATTATAGTTACAAACACTTTCTGCCTATTATTGCAGTTAAATTTATGTATACCTCATTATAACTGGTTTGAAATTAGTTAAAGAGATTTTGCAAAACAGAAACCCTTCTCAGGTTACAAAAATAAAATTTGAGATACATTTCTTTGTAACTCATTAAAGTTACAAACACTTTCTTTCCATTATTGCAGTTAAATTTATGTATACCTCATTATAACTGATTTGAAATTAGTTGAAGAGATTTTGCAAGACAGAAACCTTTCTCAGGTTACAAAAATAAAACTTGAGATAGGTTTTCTTTGTAACTCATTATAGTTACAAACACTTTCTTCCTATTATTGCAGTTAAATTTATGTATACCTCATTATAACTGATTTGAAATTAGTTGAAGAGATTTTGCAAAACAGAAACCTTTCTCAGGTTACAAAAATAAATCTTGATATGCGTTTCTTTGTAACTCATTAAAGTTACATACACGTTCTTACTATTATTGCAGTTAAATTTATGTATACCTCATTATAACTGATTTGAAATTAGTTGAAGAGATTTTGCAAGACAGAAACCTTTCTCAGGTTACAAAATAAAACCTGAGATACATTTCTTTGTAACTCATTAAAGTTAAAAACAGTTTCTTCCTATTATCGCAGTTAAATTTATGTATAACTTATTATAACTGATTTAAAAATAGTTGAAGAGATTTTATAAAACAGAAACCTTTCTCAGGTTACACAAACAAAACTTAGGGTAATTTTGTTTTAACGATAAAAAAAGTTGACAAAACCGTTGCTCGTTTTTTGTTTCCAAAGATCAACCCCCCATTTTTTCTTCTTGCGCAAACTACTTAGCATAGTTAATGAGACTAAATTTTTAAATTCGTATGCAACCCTCAAAACGTTGTGTAAGTACTGTACCGCCGTTTGTTGGGCTTTTAATTAATTAATCCATTATTTTCTTTAATTCTTTATTGAAAAAGAGAACATTTATAATTTTTAAGGTGGCAATGCAATGTTAACCCACATACCCTATAATTCTAGTGTAATTAATGTAAAAAAAACGTATATATACGCATATTTTTAAGTTTAAGTTGTTATTATTATTATTGTATAGAAATGTGAAATGATAAACAAACTCAGGTATTTTGTTCAGGGATTTTTAATTTTTTAGCTATTATTTATTATATTTTACAGGCTATATAAATATAGATTATTAATTATCTAATTTTAATACGCATATACGGGTAAACTGATTTTTTGTGTTTATATCAATATCAAGGCTGAATACATCACAGCTTTGGTTTTGCTTTTCTTTTGTTCAGTTAATTCATTTTTAAAAAATTATTATTTAAATATTATTACAAGAAACATAAGCGCGTTCAGTTTTAAATAAAATGGTAAGGTTTTAGTTAAATGTAAAAATGCATTGCATTGTTTTATTTAATTTAAACGGACACTCTAGACTTAAATAATTAGTCAACATTAAAAAAAAATAATACAAAATAGTAGGGGTTTAATGATAATAAAATAAAATATTCTTTAAAAAAAATAATTAAGATACAGAAAAATTTTCTTTTAGGACCACATATTACGATTTTTTAATGTGTATTTTCAGATATTAGTTGTTTTATTAAAAAGTTTAAATTTGAAGCCTCTAACGAGTGTTTCCAATCCCAGACTAAGCATGAAGTAAAATTTCGAGTTTAGAAAAGCCCCGTGAAAATTTGTCGAGGGTCGCGCAGCAACCCGAGACAAATTTTCTGGGCTTTTCTAAACTCGAAATTTTACTTCATGCGCCACGCGTATAAAGCAATGATTTATAGTGAAGTTGAAAATAGACTGCACTTAATTTTACAAATGTTTATGTAAATGTAAAAGTATATTAAAAAGAATATTTCCTTGTATTTACGTATTAAAAATTTGCTGCTTAGACATATTTTGTTTCTTGTATAAAAATATTTAAATAATGAATACACATTTATAGAGCTCGAATACACAGTGTAAATTTAATTTTTAAAAATTACATTTATATTAAATAAAAAAAACAATTGTATATTCAGGTGCAACCAAAGCTACAGTACAAATACGCATCTACCTCATTAAAATCCTCAGCTCACATGTAAAATTACTTACTAAAATATTTTCAAGTAAGTAAAGAGAAATAAATAATTATAACTTAAGTACAAAAAAGTGTATGAAACAAGTTAACTCTCAGGTATTTAAAAAAATTAAGGTACAAACAGACACACTGTCAGGGAATCTCTAATTTATAATGTTAAAATTATAAATAAAATAAAATATGTTTAAATTTAAAATACATGAAATATCATATATTTAATAATTGTAAGGAAAGTGAAGTTAAAACAAAAGGGAAATATTAGTGAATACCCTTGTGTAATTAAAACGAATGATTCATGTACTTAAAATTCTATGGGTGTTCGCATATATTTTCCGAATAAACAAAAATAGCAATATTATTATTTAATTATTATAAATGTAATTAATAATGATGCTATTTCACAATTCTGTAAATAAAAGGTCTTTAAGTGCTGGGGAAATTAACAGCATTTAATGATTTTTACCTAAAAATCAGACGATTTATGTATAAAGTAATATTATTAATAAAATTGTAATTAATATTACTGTTATTTATTTCTTGTAATAGCATTATTATTATAAATGTAATTAATAATACTGCTATTTTTATCCATAATAGCAATATTATTAAAGATGTGATATAATTGTGTTGAAATGTCATAAAACAAATTTGTGTAATGCATAATAACAATAACACAGTTTTCCAAAAACGCGCACTAAAACATATTTTTATGTGTGTGTGTGTGTGTAGATTTTCTCCGTTGTCCATTTTTAGAGAAAAATATTGGGGAATCAAACAAAAGGAAACTGTTTTATTATTTATTGTTTGTACCGGATTATTAACATTACATTGTCACTAACTGCAATGTAATGTGGAATTTTTGAAAAAGAGCAAATTAAAGAAGATGAAAAATTAAAAAAGAAACAGCTACTCTCTATGAGGGAGTCTAAATTATCAACTATGATGTACTATTATTATTATTATTATTATTATTATTATATTAATTGTATATAAGCAACATATAATGTATTCATGTTCTGTTTTTCCTTATTAATTTTAATAAACAATTTGACGTTTGTTTGTATTTATTTAAACTAATATTACGGGCTGAATTTTATCATTTTATTATTTGCTAATTAAATTGTCTTTATGTATTTTTAAAATTATAAAGTACTTTAAAAATTCTTGAGGAGAATTTAATTAGCAAATAATAAAAAATGATAAAATTGTGATAGTATTTTTGTATATTTTTTATTTTACAAAAGTCCCACTTAGCAAACACATTGTACGTAATGTTTCGTCAGCATTAAAACAAGCTGTAATGTTGTTACAATGTTGGTAAAACGTTATTCGTTTGTTTTTTGCTCAGTGAGGTCGTATATCAATAGTTAAAAGGGCATTTTAGATAGACTAGTTATGTTATAGCCTACTGAGCAAAAAATGTTTAAACTAAACAACATGAAATGTTAATGTAATGTTTATTAAACATTATTCAAATATGTTCAATCAGTAGGAATATGCTTACTAAACTCTCAACCATATTAATAAACGTTAAAAACGCCGATTTTTAAACTTCAGTAAGCATTTTATAATATCCTTGATAAACTTTCTTTATTAAAAGGTTTAAGATCACTTTTTACGATCTGCTTAGCGTATTTACGTTAAAATATAATGTTAAGACCTTTGTAAGTATGCTACAATAAGCTTGATAGAATTTTGACTTTGCTAATCACGTTAAAGACTTTAAAACTCTCTACTAATAACTATTAAAAAGAAAGTAAACTTTTATCTTTTGAAGAAAAATAAAGGTTGATAAAATAAATACCTTGTTAACTTGAATCGCTAAGATACTGTACACAAAATTTTATTATTTCCTTTAAAAGGAAAATTGATCGATAAGGCTGACAAATGTTAAAAATTCATCTTCAGTTTTATGTAAAGAAAACAATTACATTTTTTAAGATTAATTAAATGAAGTTATAAAATAACGAGTATATGTTTACCTCTTAAACAATAACGGCGTTGCCGAAAATAACGAAATGTATATAATTTAAATAACAGAGCGTGTAATTCTTACTGTATGCAACCCAGTTTACTTGTTCATAGATTGCGTAGTATTTGCGCCATCTATTGGAGAGTAGCTGCAACATTTAGAACTTATACCGAACAATATGGTTTGTTTCACTCATTTTAATTTTTACTCCACAAATTTCGACCTTAGGTCATTATCAAGGAAATATGTACAGAAATTAACAAACATATCGATATTTATACAAATATTACAGCTAATGTAAAACGAACAGTTTTCTGTAACATCAATTAGTTAATAAATGTTTCAATAGGTGGAGCAAATGTAGTTATTCAGACATTTCAAACGTAGAATATCCTTTATTTTATAATTTCAGTAATTAAGAGTTATTGAAAATGAAATTTCACTGAATTTAAAAATGTATCTTCATACAAGTACAGAAAATCAACTACAAGCGAAAAAGAATTCATAACGTCTCTAAAAACTATTTTTAATCTTCTACCTGCACCCTTCAGTTTTTAAAGGTAAGTTTAATAATTTGTATTACTCTGTCCGAACAAAATGCACTGATGCTTAGAATTGAACCACAAACAAATCATTCTGTAAAGATTTTTGGTTTTAAATTTTTTGATTGTGTTAAGGGTTGGTAAAAAAACGTGTTTTTTTATATACAGAGAGTTTTATCTAACACCGAACATTTTTATAACGAGAAATTTTCTTTAAAGTATATATATATGCATACGTTGTACATTTTCCGACGCTCGGTTTATTAAAAGGATTCAATTTAAAGTTTTAAACGAGTGTTTTCCACTCCCAGGCTAAGCATGAAGTAAAATTTCGAGTTTAGAAAAGCCTGAAAATTTGGTTTGGTCGCGTAGCGCGAAGCGCGGAGCGGCCAAACCAAATTGTCAGGCTTTTCTAAACTCGAAATTTTACTTCATGCGCCACCGGTACAAAACACTGAATTAATGTAAAGTTTAGTGGTGTGTTTTGTACTTCGTAATATGTCAGTGTTTTGCATCGGTGGCGCATGAAGTAAAATTTCGAGTTTATAAAAGCCTGAAAATTTGGTTTGGCCGCTCCGCGCTTCGCGCTACGCGACCAAACCAAATTTTCAGGCTTTTCTAAACTCGAAATTTTACTTCATGCTTAATCTGGGAGTGGAACACACTCATTTTAAGTTTTGGATTGAACTTTAAAAAAAAAACAACGATTATCTAAATATTTCTGGCATATTCGCTGTAATCAGGACATGTATACTTGAAAGAAAAACTCCTTATATGTACAAATTGAGGCATTAATTGCAATTGATTGGCTACAATTTGTAATGGTCATATAGGCAACCTAGTTTACACTTAACTTAAAAATAATAGGTGTCAAATTGTATTGAATGAAAATGGTTGCCTATATGACCATTACAAATTGTAGCCAATCAATTGCAATTAATGCCTCAATTTGTACATATAGGGAGTTTTTCTTCCAAGTATACATGTCCTGATTACAGCGATTATGCCATAAATATTTAGATAATCGTTGTTTTTTTTTTTTAAAGTTCAATCCAAAACTTAAAAAAACTTAAAATTTCGAGTTTATAAAAGCCTGAAAATTTGGTTTGGTCGCGAAGCGCGGAGCGGCCAAACCAAATTTTCAGGCTTTTATAAACTCGAAATTTTACTTCATGCGCCATTGATGCAAAACACTGACATATTACGAAGTACAAAACACACCACTAAACTTTACATTAATTCAGTGTTTTGTACCGGTGGCGCATGAAGTAAAATTTCGAGTTTAGAAGAGCCTGACAATTTGGTTTGGCCGCTCCGCGCTTCGCGCTACGCGACCAAACCAAATTTTCAGGCTTTTCTAAACTCGAAATTTTACTTCATGCTTAGCCTGGGAGTGGAAAACACTTGTTTAAAACTTTAAATTAAATCCTTTTAATAAACCGAGCGTCGGAAAATGTACAACGTATGCATATATATACTTTAAAGAAAATTTCTCTGTATATAAAAACTCTCTGTATATAAAATGTTCGGTGTTACATAAAACACACATTTTTCTTCTAGAAAACGTATTTTTTTCATTGAAGCCGCGTTTAAAACTGTTGTAAATTCAAGCCAGTTTTGCTTGATATCGCAGCAGAAAGTAACACGATGAAAAGTAAAACGTGTATATATTGATTACGTTTATTTTGACAATTATCATACATCTTGTTTTTTAGCCGCCTATTATCTTTTTATCACAACACCCCAACTTGCTACATCAACAATTTATTAATCAAATCAAGTTAATTGATGTTGGACCATTAATACCCATACTGACAACACAAAACAATAATTTATCACTAGTAACTCCTTTAGTTAGGCAATCCGCAACATTCTTATTAGTGGGGACGTATTTAAGTTGAATAGTTCCGTCTAGAACTCGTTACCGGATGAAGTGATATCGTATACTGATGTGTTTACTGTTTGGACGATAAGCCTCTTCCTTTGCAATATCCAGAGCACTTTGGTTATCTCCTTGTAGCTCGATTGTGTCAACAATTCCGAATTGGTTCAAAAACTGCTGGAGTCACAGACTTTCTTGGGTTGCCGAAGACATAGCCATGTATTCAGCTTCAGCTGTAGACAATGCAACCGTCTTCTGTCTTTTACATCCCCATGATATTGCTCCTCCAGCTAGAATAAAAATCCATCCTGTACATGACCGCCTGGAATCGACATTCGATCCCCAATCTGCATCAACAAATCCACTAATTTTAGCCTCTTTGACATGCTTAAATTTAATACGATATTCAATTGTTCCTTTGAGGTATCGCATGATGCGCTTACAGCGATCCAGTGCGAGACTCCATGAACTTTATTAAATCGACTTACTTCGCTAACAGCAAATGCTAGATCTGGTCGTGTTCCTTGGACTAGGTAGAGCAGGCTACCCACTGCTTCTTGGTACGGTACGCTCGTTAATTCTTCGCCGGGTTTGACCATAACAGATGATAACTTATGTGACGCATCTGTTGGTGTTGTCACTGCTCTGCAATCCGTCATACCAAAACGTTCCAAGACTTCTTTCGCATATAACAATTGTCCGATTAATAAGCCATCTTCTTCGTATCCGATGTTGAAGCCTATACAATTCTTTGAATGTCCCATGTCCTTCATATAAAATTTTTCGGTTAGTTGATGCTTCAAATTATCTCGATCGATACTTGATTTCCAAAAAATCAAAAAATCATCTACATAAATTGCCACAATCAAATTCGCAGTCTTATTGTAATACACGCATGGGTCTAGTTTTGATCTGATTAGGTTAAACGATTTTAGTGCTGCGTCCAGACATATGTTCCATTGTCGTCCACTCTGCTTTAACCCGTATATCGCCTTCAACAGTTTACAGACACGACCGCTACCTTCATGGAATCCTCATCTAGATCGCCTTGCAAGTATGCCGAAACTGCATCCATTTGGTCAATATGCAATTGTTGTATGTAAATATCCTCATATAGATCGCCTTGCAAGTATGCCGAAACTGCATCCATTTGGTCAATATGCAATTGACGTTGAGCCGCCAGTGCAATCAGGACACGAATTGAGGTGTAACGTACTACGGGTGAGTAAGTCTCAGTATAATCCACGCCATACCTTTGTGAACAACCTTTCGCCACTAAGCGAGCCTTATAGCGAATGGGTCGTCCGTCATCCGAGCGTTTGATTTTATACACCCATTTCGTTTTTATTGCTTTTCGGCCTGCTGGCAACGCTACTAGTTTCCAAGTTTTGTTCTTTTCTAACGAAAGCAACTCATCTGCCATCGCTTGCTTTCAACTGGACGCATTAAAACTGTCCAATGCTTTGCTAAGAGTTAATGGGTCGCTCAACTCACGATTACTCGCTAAAAATGATACATAGTCAGGACGTTCTACTGGTTTCCGCTGACGAGTTCCTCGTCGAATCCCATCGATCAATGTGGTTGATGTAGTGTTATTCGCTGGCAAATCTGAGATCACATACTCGAATTCATCCTGAGCAGGTTCGATTGTTGTCGGATCTTGCGCTGGAACTCCCTTTTCCAATCGGATCGGTTCCTCTACTTTAACCACTGACCCAGTTAACTCATTTGCCCCAACTAAAACAGAATTCATCGGTACATCTTCGTCATCATTGTACAAATCTATCATAACATTCGAGTCGAATTTCGCCGGTTTTGGATTGAGAAAAACAACGTCACGACTGATGACAATCTTCCGTTTCTCTTGATCGAAACACCGGTAACCTGCCTGAGTATCCGCAAATGCGACGAAGATCATTTCGATTGCCTTCTTATCCCATTTCTTTCTTTGAACAGTCGGAACATAAACCATAACAGGGCTCCCAAATATTTTTAACTCTTTCAAATTCGGTAGCTTACCAGACCAAATTTCCTCAGGTGTTTTATTGCCCACGGTGCTATTGATTGAGAGGTTCACAATATGACATGCGTGGTGTACAGCCTCAGCCCAAAAATCCTTACTAAGCCCGGCATCAGCCAGTATACAGCGTGCGCGTTCAACGATGGTTCGATTCATCCGTTCTGCAACGCCGTTTTGCTGCGGTGTGTACGGCACTGTCGTTGCATGAAGTATACCGGAATCAACACAAAGTTTCGTCATGGCCTTGTTAACAAATTCAGTGCCATTATCCGTGCGTAATCGTTTAATTTTACAGTTGCGTTGATTTTCAGCCATTATTTTGAATTCTCGAAAAACATCCACTACTGCAGATTTATCTGTAAGAAACGATACATGAACCTTTCTTGAAAAATCATCAGTAATCGCAAGGAAATATTTCGCTCCTCCGAGCGAAATGGGCATCGGTCCACACAAATCCATATTTATTTATTTTTTTATTTATTTATTTATTTATTCACGAGATACCTCTTTAACATTGAAATAATACAAAATAAGAAATAACAAAAGTTTAAGAGCCGCAGAATTACTACACACATACGTTATGATAACTACATTGCTAATTCTATGCAGCAATTCTAACACACTAGTCATCTTGATTTCAGTATTCGTTGTATTGAATGGTTTTCGAGCCAATTTTCCCTCTGCGCAACTTACACAACCATTTAACGATTCTTTGTCACCTTCAAATTCTAATCCATCAATAGCCGATTTTAGTTGACACATCCCGCTGTATCCCATGTGACCTAAACGTCTATGCCAATCGACGATGTTATCAGACTTCGCCAGCATACAGCGAATGCGCTTCGCTTCAATGACATAAACACCGTCTTGTTGTTTCGCTTTAGCAACCAATTTACTATGTGCATTGTGTATCGAACAGCAATCCTTATCAAATTGTACAGAATTTCCGGATTTTGTTATTTCACCGACAGATAGTAAATTCACACTCAATCCTGGCACACATAGCACGTTTTCCACTGCAATCTCGACACCATCGATGCTCACATAAACGGTGCCGCTTCCGATTGCCTTTAACAGCTCGTTGTTTGCAATTGATATGTCTAAATTTGACGTTTCCGTGAAATCCATCAAAATTTCTTGATGAGGGGATAGATGTCTTGATGCGCCGCTGTCGATAACCCAGTTCCCATCAACCACAATGCTTACCAATGCACTGAATGCATTCGCGTATTTGGCGTTGTTAGTTTTCCTTTGGTCTTCATCCGTCTTCATGTCCTTACCTTTTGATGATTTTTCTACGACGCATTCTCTGCGAATTGGACAATTCCGATTACAGCCGTAACATCGAGGCTTGAATTCTTTTGATTTGGAACCAGCGCCCATACTACGTTCGCCACGTCCTATAAATGCCTTTTCTGTCTGGCCGATCGTAGGCACGAGACTTAGCAACGATGATTTCACATGATCAACCGTAATATCTGTACCACTGGCTGTGAAACCCATTATGAACGGTTGATACTCCGGTCCAAGCTTACCCAGCATTAATAATGCGACGAGTCGATCCTTAATTTCAAAATTTGCTTCCGTGCATCGTTTCCAAGCCTCCATCGTTTTGCCGATGTACTCGTCCATTGATGGACAATCAATTAATTTGATGCTGGTTAAATCCATCAGTGCGGTGATTTCACGATCTAGGCCCGATTCAGCGAATGATGTGCTCAACATTTTCCAGACGTTCAACGGTGTATCCGAATCACTGAAGTGACTAGCAACGTTGCTTTCGGTGGACAACACAAGCCATCCCATAGCTTCACCGAGTTTCTCGACATCGGTTTCCGTGTCCGTTTCGGCGATACATTTGGCCAATTTCTTAGTACGGAGAAATGCCAACATTGACCGTTTCCATGATTGGTAGTTTTCACGACCCTTGAGTTTCTCAAACTGTATTTCCTTAGTCATCTTTAACGTCCGATCGTATACAAACTATTCCTCGTTACTGGTTACTGGTTACTGGTTACTGGTTACTGGTTACTGGTTACTGGTTACTGGTTACTGGTTACTGGTTACTGGTTACTGGTTACTGGTTACTGGTTACTGGTTACTGGTTACTGGTTACTGGTTACTGGTTACTGGTTACTGGTTACTGGTTACTGGTTACTGGTTACTGGTTACTGGTTACTGGTTACTGGTTACTGGTTACTGGTTACTGGTTACTGGTTACTGGTTACTGGTTACTGGTTACTGGTTACTGGTTACTGGTTACTGGTTACTGGTTACTGGTTACTGGTTACTGGTTACTGTTTACTGGTTACTGGTTACTAGTTACTGAGCCCATAACCTGTTGTAAATTCAAGCCAGTTTTGCTTGATACCGCAGCAGAAAGTAACACGATGAAAAGTAAAACGTGTATATATTGATTACGTTTATTTTGACAATTATCGTACATCTTGTTTTTGCCGCCTATTATCTTTTTATCACAACAAAAACATTAACAATTAAAAACATGTTTAAAACGTGTTTAAAACATGTTTAAAACACGTATACAATACGTTTAAAACATAACATGTTTAAAATTACATATATGCTAATTTAAAAATTACTGAAACCTTGGATTTTCATGAAATTTTCAAGCATCGCTAGAGGAAAGAATACGTTTTACCTACACGTAGAAATAAATAAAATTCATTACTTGAGAAATAAACTACAGGTAGTTAAAGTTGATTAATAAATGAATGAACATAAAAAGTGAACGTTTTTCTGGCGTTTTGGAAAAAATCGGGAAAAATTACTGTAGCGTCGGATTTTCATTAACTTTTTAGAAATCGCGAGAGCAGAGAATGCGCTTTACTGTCACGTGAGAATAAATAAAATTCATTACTTCGGAAATAAATTACAAGAGGTTAAAGTTACTACCGTTTGATTTAACAAGTCAATTTTAATTCTAGAGCATTACCCTAAAATTTAAGCTTCCGTTTAGGTTCGAAAAGTTCAATTCTCGGATAATCTTAAAGTGTCGATCTTTAGCAATTGTTTTCATTCGGTTCCGTGAAATAAACATTTCAGATTGTTTTTTAAGAAAGCAAAGAAAACTCAGTCTCAACAAACAAATATAATTGAATGTTTAAATCAAATACTATAATTATTTATTTAAACATTCAATAATATTTGTTTGTTAAGACTGAGTTTTTTTTACTCTCTCAAAAAAACACTGAAATGTTTATTTCACGAAACCAAATGAAAACAATTGCTAAAAAAAAAGAAAAGACAGATTTTGAAAACTGCCAATAAATGTATTTGTAGTTTTTTTTGAATTCATGAAAATGTCATTTTAAAAAAAAAAATATTCTTGATTTTTGTTAAAAATAGATATTTTTTTGAAATAATGAAAACGCCGCTTAAAATTAAAGCATTGATTTAAGCGTAAAAACAATTGAACGTTACGTCACATCAAAGTTTGATTCTTTGGTAATCGTTTGCTGTTTGTTTCGCGAAATTGACAATTTTTTTCAAAAAGTTGTGCCTATTTATTTGAACCATCCATTTTTTTGTGTATTAATTTGAATTCACTTGAGAAAAAATGTTGATTTAATTTTAAGTCTTGATTTAAGCGTGAAAACAATTGAGCTTTAATTCAAAGCCACATTTTTCGATTGCCTTTTGTTTTATAAAAATATCAAATCCCTGGACAAAGTTACGCTTAATTATTTGAGCGGGCATTTTATTTATTCAACAATTATTAAAACACGAAGCGAAATTGCACTGACTTTAACTTGAAGGTTAAGCCTCGGTTTAAGTGTGAAAACAATTGAGCGTTACGTCACTTGAAAGCACCGCTCTTCGAATATCGTTCATCTTTTGCTTAATGAAAATATTAAATTCGTGGACAACGTTGCACTTAGTTATTTGAGCAAGCATTGTTTAATTTACTAATCATTAAAACATAGACTTTGACTTAAAATTCAAGCCATAAAAACAATTGAGCTTTACCACAATTCAGAACCACATTCTTCGGCTGTCGTCTGCCTTTCGTTTAATGAAAATATCAAATCTATAGAAAAAGCTTCGTTGAATTATTTGAGCAAGCCTTTTTTTTACTAATTTTTAAAACACGGACTTGGACTTAAAATTCAAGCCTTGATTTAAGTTTGAAATCAATCGAGCGTTACGTCACTTCAAAGCCATATTCTTTGGCTGTCGTCCGCCGTTTGTTTTGAGAAAATATAAAGTCCGTAGAAAGAGTTGCGCACAATTATTTGAGCGACTATTTTTTGAGAATTTATTAATCATTAAAACAGGAACTTGGACTTGAAACCTAATTACTATTTTTGGAATATCCAGTAAAAATATTTAAATTTCAAATATAATCAATCGAAGTTTATTCGTTTCTGTGTAGATTCTTAGAATTTATGTTGATTTGATAATCTGTTATTTTTTTTTCAATTGTTTAAAAAAACACTCCCCTAAAATGGTTGATTTTATTACATAATTTCAACTTTGGCTAAATATTTTCAGAAAACATGGCGAGATAAATTAATTTTCTTTCTATTAGATGTAAGTGCAATCAATTTTAAGAAAATTGTTTCAATTTAATGTTGATAGTATTGATTTCTATTTTTTTACAATTTTTTCAAAGAAAACATTCAAAAATCCTAATTGTAAGTTTGACTGACTATTTTAAGAAAATGTGTTGTGATAATATCATTTGGTTTCTATAGGATATAAGTACAGTCAATTCTAAGTAAATTTAGGGAATTTCACGGTGATGGTATAAAATTTAAATTGTCTACGATTTTTCAAAAAAAACATTGCCCCAAAATTGTTAATTTTGTTGCATAATTTCAATTTTGGCTAAATATTTTTGGATAATTCGTCAAAATAATTATATTTTCTTTCTATAAGATGTAAGTGCAATCAATTCTAAGTAAATTGTGTAAATTTCTCGTTGATGGTATAAAATTTTAATTTTTTACAATTTTTTCAAAGAACGCATTCTTCAAAAATTGTCAATTTTTTCGCATAATTTCAACTTTAGCTTGATATTTTGGAAACTCCAGTGGAGATATTTAAGTTTCCATTACGGCCAATCAAAGTTTATTAATATCTGTGTAGATTCTATCAATTTGATATCCGTTGAATGTTTACAATTCTCTCAAAATAAACGTTCTCCTAAAACCGTTGACAATAAATGTTTGTTCTATATTTGAATAACAAATTTATTTTATGTGTTTAAGTTTACAATTTTGATGTTTTTGAACATTTTTTGTCTATTATAATTTTTTTCACTCCACACTCTTTATGGGTAGACGGGGTTTTTGATAATATATATATATATATATATATATATATATATATATATATATAATTTTTTTTAGATTATGTTTTTTGGTAATAGTAATGATATGTTTTAACAGCTTTAACATTCAACTTTTCCGAGTTTCAATTGAAAATAACTCGAAATCTGTCGATGGCGTATTTTTTTCGGATATTTTGAAAGAACAATGTCTTCTTAACATTCACACAAAATTTCATGAACATTTCTTAGAGAATTTCCATGTTTTGAATGTTTCAAACTTCAATTTCCCTGAATAATTCTATAAAGTCCTACGGTTTTGACTTTCAACTGAAAATAACTCAAAAATTTAGAAACATAAACAAAAAAAATTAATAAAATATACTTTAGATAATTTAAGACATTAAAAAAATGTTTAAACAAATTTACCGTTTAAAACATGTTTTAAACAAATTTAAGATTTAAAACATGTTTAAAACAAAACCGTTTAAAACACGACGGCTGTTTTTAAACATGTTTAAAACACTGTTTTAAAAGAAATTGTTTTAAACCTAACAACCCTGGTTAAAATACAAGATAAGTACACACGTAGAGCTAAATAAACATTAAAGCAATTTATTAGAAGGAAAAAAATAAATCACAATTATTCGGATTATCATGTAAATACAAAATATCTATTTACCGACAATAACCATAAAATCCCCCAAATGCACCCGTGAAAAGCAGAACGAATAAACCCGAAATCCACCCCAAAAACGCCACCATCTGCCACAAACGGCAAAATTAACATGCTCAAACAAAATCAGAATTAATTGGACACCTTTTCAAAAGTTTTTATTGGCACTTCTAATATTTGCTTTACGTTCACAATTTCTTTCATCAAATTTTAAATATTGTGTAAGTTTATATAAATAAAACAATAATGAATCGATATAAAACATATATTTTCATATTTCATTTAAATATATCTTCATCTTCGTATACTTATTTATTTAAGTATTAATTAAATTGAACAATTTGTATTTGCACTTCTAATATTTGCTTTAGGTTCAAATTTTAAGTATTGTTTAAGTTCGTATAAATCATTACTGTTATTGAGTTGATTTAAAAAATATATGTTCATATTTTAATTAAATATACCTTTATCTTCGTATTCTTATCTAACCCATTTTTCTCCGACTGTTTTGTTTAATAATAATTATATTATATTTTGTTACCGGTGATTATTATCCTTTCTTTGTAATTTTATTTTAAAGCTTTAATACTATTTTTTTATTAAAATTGAATTATTAAAAGGTTTTAAAAATATCTATTAGTTATTTAAGACTAAAAAAATATACCTATCGTGTTGTAGTTTGGATTAACTGATATTCTAAACTATATAGTGAAGTTTTCTTTTAATCGATCATTGTTTTTTCAAGAGTTCAATTTGAAGCTTTTAACGAGTGTTTTCCACTCCCAGATTAAGCATGAAGTAAAATTTCGAGTTTAGAAAAGCCTGAAAATTTGGTTTGGTCGCGTAGCGAAGCGGAGCGACCAAACCAAATTTTCAGGCTTTTCAAAACTCGAAATTTTACTTCATGCGCCACACGCATAAAACACTGATTTCAAGTTAAGTTCACTTGTTCAAAATATTTTAGAGTTTTCAGTGTTTAATACGCGTGGCGCATGAAGTAAAATTTCGAGTTTAGAAAAGCCTGAAAATTTTGTTTGGCCGCTTCGCTTCGCGGAGCGACCAAACCAAATTTTCATGCTTTTCTAAACTCGAAATTTTACTTCATGCTTAACCTGGGAGTAAAAAACAATCGTTTATTGCTTCAAATTTAACATTTAAAAATAATGTATGCTTGTGTATACTTAAAAGAAACATTTTCTGTATGTATATTAGGGTGGGTCGAAAAAAGGGTATTTTTTTAAATCGTCGATGGCCCCCCCTAGAACTTAAGATTATCATGTCCCAAGAAACATTTTTCTGAGCTGAACTGACCTAGCGCACGAGCCTAAAAAATGGCCATTTTTGCACTTTTTTTACATTTTAATCTCCAACAAATCTAGATATGCTCAAATCAACTTCGGAATGACATGTATCAACGCGTATTGAGTCACTCTATAAGCCACTCATACTTACTTGCATAGGCAAACACCTTTCTTCAACTCCCAGTGCTCCAAACATAGGGCAAAAATCGAAGTTTTGCGATTTCCGTAAGTTTTTTTTAAATTTTATTAGTTTTACTTAAACTTTTGACCATTTTTCATAAAAGAAAACAATTTTCACATGTAGTTTAATCACGAGATACAATCTTCTCATTCTTGAATGTCAAATAAATTATTAAAAGTCATTTTCAATAATTACATGATAATAAAACGTAGAAAAAATTTCAAAAATCATTTAAATTACTGGAATGGTTCCGATAGTCAATTGTACGTTACAAAAACATTATTTGCTACGTGTACAGAAAGGGAATAAATAAATTGCGAGCTTTTTTCCCAACAAAACAATTATAACATTTTTTTCTAAGACGGACTCTTTTAGTATTGATAAAATCATAATTTGTTGTGTGATAATTGATCAAACTTTTATTTCATGTGCTGTAACGTGTGATAAATAATACAAAATGAAATACGATTAGTGCATTATTAGACTGCTCAAAGTAATAACTATATTTACTTCAAATAACTTAATAAATTTAATTTATAAATGTGATGTAGATATTTTTTACAATGCCTGTAGCATTCCGTATTATTTATTCCCTTTCTGTACACGTAGCAAATAATGTTTTTGTAACGTACAATTGACTATCGGAACCATTCCAGTAATTTAAATGATTTTTGAAATTTTGTCTACGTTTTATTATCATGTAATTATTGAAAATGACTTTTAATAATTTATTTGACATTCAAGAATGAGAAGATTGTATCCCGTGATTAAACTACATGTGAAAATTGTTTTCTTTTATGAAAAATGGTCAAAAGTTTAAGTAAAACTAATAAATGTTTAAAAAAACTTACGGAAATCGCAAAACTTAGATTTTTGCCCTATGTTTGGAGCACTGGGAGTTGAAGAAAGGTGTTTGCCTATGCAAGTAAGTATGACTGGCTTATAGAGTGACTCAATACGCGTTGATACATGTCATTCCGAAGTTGATTTGAGCATATCTAGATTTGTTGGAGATTAAAATGTAAAAAAAGTGCAAAAATGGCCATTTTTTAGGCTCGTGCGCTAGGTCAGTTCAGCTCAGAAAAATGTTTCTTGGGTGAAAACCTTCTTAGGACATGATAATCTTAAGTTCTAGGGGGGGCCATCGACGATTTAAAAAAATACCCTAATGTATATACTTAAAAGAATAATTTACTGTATATTAAAATGAAGTACTAATGTGAAGATTGTTGTTCTCAATTATTACCTTGTGAAAATTACTAAATTAGAATTTAATATATTCTAATTTAACTTAGATATTTCATGAAGTTCAATTTTTATTGAAATTATACACTAATGTGAAGTTTATTGTTCTCTATTATTTCTTTGTAAAAATACCTAAATTAGCATTATAGTATATTCTAATTTAACTTAGTTGTTTCATGAATTTTGAATAGTTCCTATTACAAATAAAAAAGACTGTTATTCCTTACTTCACTTTTTATTTTTATGTTAGATGTACATTTCGAGACACAAGGTGCTCATTATCAATAACAAACTTTGTTAGTTTGTTATTGATAATGAGCACCTTGTTTCTCGAAATGTACATCTAACATAAAAATAAAAAGTGAAATAAGGAATAACAGTCTTTCTATTTGTGATTAATCACTTCACGTAAACTCGAAACAATACAGTTAGTTCCTATTAGATTATTTTTTAATAGTATCTATTAAAGTATTTTCTAATAGTTTCTATATATAATAGTATTTTCTAAAAAGATACATTTAAATGTTATCAGTTTGTTTTTTTAACATGATAGGATTTAAATGTTTATACATTGTAAAAACATTTAAATCCTATCATCAAACGTTAATATGATATGCAAATATCAATCTCATATCTAATTTACTAATATTAGCTCAATCTTATCTTATTTTTTGTTTCTTTCTTAAACCCTTTAGTTTATTCATAGATTAGATTGCAATATGTTTGATATTACGAAATGTCAACTATAAATTAATATTGATTAAAAATTGTGTATTAATTAATTTACGCTATTGTAATTCTTATTTGCACCTACATTTCAATTCATTTATACAGGGTGTAGATAGATTTTGTAGAGTCAAAAATTCTGAAGTAAAGCATGCTATTATTAATTTTTGTGCATTCATAAAAACCCAAATAAAAACGATAATTTGCAGGAAAATTATGGTTCCATAAAATTAAACAAAACCGCTCTGTTGTCGATTTGTTGACTTTAGTAATCGATTGATTTCTGCTAAAGTCCGATTGTCCGAATATCAATGTCGACTTATGTCCGAGTGTCAATAAATATCCATTGTCAAAAGTCACGTCAACCTTAAAAAAACAAATTATGCTTTCAAAAAACTAAAACTAAATCGTTTCTAACTAAATACAGTTACTTAACTTTAAATAACTTTATGTACTGGGCCCTTTTAACCAGCCTCAATACCCAAACTCTTGCTGAAATCAAAAATACACGTAACCGTAATTATATTTATCATGTTTCTTTATTAAGAATGCTTGATACCTAATGGCAAGTTTTATATTTTTTGTTCTGCTGAATCTATAACCAGTTGATTCTAGCCTTAAATTTCTAAATCAAACAGAAATCAATTTCGAATTAGTCAGCACATCATCCCGTCCACCCTTACTTGCTTAGATGCTGCTTGAATCGCATGTAACTCTATATTCTTGAACTAGAATTGATCGGCGTATGGACAGATGGCCGTAAAACGAATTGAATTATTCAAAGGGAGCAAATAATTGGCATCGGAGGGGTAAACCTTCGGGCCTCGGGCACTTTTCCTCACAGCTGTATACGATTCGTATAATCCACGTACTCGTGCACATATTTGCACTTGAAACTAAAACAACACTTGACTGATATGAATATTTTATTATTCGGGTTAATTAAAAACACCAAATACTAGAAGTGTGAACAACGTTTCGACCGGATGTTACAATTCGAGTGCGGGTTGAGGTACACTGTTGTTTGACTTGTAAATTGATCGGTGAATTCAGTTTAAAAATGCGCTGAATAAATATGAATAGGAAAGCCTTCTGGTGTTGAATTAAAAAGCTGATTTTGTTGACCACATTGAGTTGACATTACAACGTTTGAACTGTAATTTGATTTTTGAATGAATTGAGTTTTAGGTTTTAGAAAATTGCCTTGAGCAAATTGAAAGAAAAGAAAATAGAATGTTGACATGTAATTATGTTTGATGTGTTATATAATATACAGGGTGTAGATGGACAAAACGGAAAATAGGATTTTCAATGTTAACTTAAGAGCAAGTAGGGTTTGTTTGTAGAGTAAAATATTTTGTTATTACCATGTTTGTCTCGTTTATAAAAATCCGAAAAATTAGGTAAATAAAAATAATAGTTTTTATAAAAATATGCGGTGCCATGAAATTAAAGAAAGAATGGTGTGCTGTTGATTTGTTGGCATCTAATTCAAAAATATATTTCTAATAATTGTATTATAAACTTTTCTTGAATAACTTTTTTATTTATCACTTAGTGAAACATTTTGAAATTATATTAAAGGATAAATAAAAACACTTGGTTTGTTTCACTATTTGTTTCTATTTACTCGACTTGTTTCACTTTTTACGGCATCAAGAGTTTATTACAGAAGAAACCGACGGGCTTATATCTAATCAGATAATAAGGGATTTTGCAATTGGGGAATTCCAAATCTCCTCGTTGTCGTTGACGAGGTGTTGTCCGCATTTTATGGCTTTATTAATTTCTAAGCCCTCTCTGAGATTTAAAATTTGTTCCTTATTACCTGAGCATAAAATCTTAAAATTATTGGTATCTATAAAATAATTGTTGTTAATACAGTGTTTGGAAATTCCTGTATTATGTTTCTTCTGTAATCCACTCTTGATAATGCCGTAAAAAACGAAACTAGTCGAGTAAAGTCCGTCAAAAGATATTCTGCGTTTACGACTTTGATTTTACAAGAGGTTTATGGCATCGTCCGCCCAAACACTCGAGAAGGTTGCTTCCGAACAGCCATAAAGGACAGATGGCCCGTAACGATTTTTTTCAGGTATTGGAGGGATTTCGTCAACTCCAATTTGTATATTATGTTGTAATTTTTGTTTACGTTCACATTATTTTATCACTATTCCTATACCTATAATAATTAACATTATCATTACAATTATTTTATTAATTATATAATAACAAAACATTGATAAAGCTGTAATAACCTACGTACATCGATCCCAACCAGTGCCGAAAAAATAGTCGTTTTTTATTTGGATGAATATTTTAAATAATAAAAATTAAAATCAAACATAGTCGATTTAATAAAAGTAACAATGTTTTTCAATTGTTTTATCTGATAAATTTATCATAGGAGTATTGAAAATTATGTTTGTATAAAATCTGTATAATGATATTAAGTATTAAAATATTAAAAATCGGATATTTAAATGATCAAACTTCACGGCCGGAATCAATCATTGTATTATCTTCCACTGCTTCCAGGCTATTGAGCCGTCGCGTGGTTGATCGCAATTTCTTAGAAAAATAGACATTCTACAAAATGGGGTTTGAACAGCGGGTGATAATCCTTCCTTTTGTATAATGTTATGATCAAAGGAATGGTATGAGCGCATCTACATAAAAGAAGAATGACGAGTTTACCATTTTAATATTTACTTTTGCATTGATTTCGTCAATTGTCTCATTTCTTTTCCAATCTTTGTCCTATTTAGTGTTGCGTGTAATTGTTGTTCAGTGTATTATTATTAAGTTTGAATTTAGTTACTCAAAAAGATTTGCAGGTATGTACTTCATATTTTGTTATGTACATTTAATATCATTAAAATAGCCGAAGAAAATTAATCTCCTATTTCGAAAGAGTAATTAGTATTTGTCGATTTTTAACCCCAACATATTTTTTTAAAGAATGATACATTTTCCATGTAATTTTTTTATCCATTGTTAAAAATTATATTAACAGCTATCTTATCTTATTGAACTGAATAAAGTTGAAGTTCAAGCTATAAAACCTTTCAGCAATGAATTTTATTACATTATTTTTTTATAAATTTCCTAGGTTTTATATATTGACACTGACGTAACTAAACCAAGTTTTTGTTAAACTTTGCTGAAACCACAGTTTAAAACCGGGCCTCGCATATTCAGATTCAACACACTCTAATCTATTATTTAAACAAATAAAATTCGGAACGCCGGACTAACTTTTTATGATAGTTTCAAACATAAAATCGAACTTCTGTGAAATTCCGTATTAATTCTACATATAGTTGGTGAAACTCTTTTTTGTCCACCATCTCAGCAACATTAATATAAAATGCCATTGCTATACGTGTCTAATATTGTCTACAGCATCCCGTGTTCTTTATGTAATTTAAATTATATCAAGATTTGTAATCATGTTAAAATGGAAAACTTTGATGATGGCAATTTTTCATATATTACCAAGGGGGACTTGCAAGAATTTTAAAATCGAACACATATATAGTATTACTTCATAATGTTACCTAACATTATGAAGTAATACTATATATGTGTTCGATTTTAAAATTCTTGCAAGTCCCCCTTGGTAATATATGAAAAATTGCCATCATCAAAGTTTTCCATTTTAACATGATTACAAATCTTGATATAATTTAAATTACATAAAGAACACGGGATGCTGTAGACAATATTAGACACGTATAGCAATGGCATTTTATATTAATGTTGCTGAGATGGTGGACAAAAAAGAGTTTCACCAACTATATGTAGAATTAATACGGAATTTCACAGAAGTTCGATTTTATGTTTGAAACTATCATAAAAAGTTAGTCCGGCGTTCCGAATTTTATTTGTTTAAATAATAGATTAGAGTGTGTTGAATCTGAATATGCGAGGCCCGGTTTTAAACTGTGGTTTCAGCAAAGTTTAACAAAAACTTGGTTTAGTTACGTCAGTGTCAATATATAAAACCTAGGAAATTTATAAAAAAATAATGTAATAAAATTCATTGCTGAAAGGTTTTATAGCTTGAACTTCAACTTTATTCAGTTCAATAAGATAAGATAGCTGTTAATATAATTTTTAACAATGGATAAAAAAATTACATGGAAAATGTATCATTCTTTAAAAAAATATGTTGGGGTTAAAAATCGACAAATACTAATTACTCTTTCGAAATAGGAGATTAATTTTCTTCGGCTATTTTAATGATATTAAATGTACATAACAAAATATGAAGTACATACCTGCAAATCTTTTTGAGTAACTAAATTCAAACTTAATAATAATACACTGAACAACAATTACACGCAACACTAAATAGGACAAAGATTGGAAAAGAAATGAGACAATTGACGAAATCATTGCAAAAGTAAATATTAAAATGGTAAACTCGTCATTCTTCTTTTATGTAGATGCGCTCATACCATTCCTTTGATCATAACATTATACAAAAGGAAGGATTATCACCCGCTGTTCAAACCCCATTTTGTAGAATGTCTATTTTTCTAAGAAATTGCGATCAACCACGCGACGGCTCAATAGCCTGGAAGCAGTGGAAGATAATACAATGATTGATTCCGGCCGTGAAGTTTGATCATTTAAATATCCGATTTTTAATATTTTAATACTTAATATCATTATACAGATTTTATACAAACATAATTTTCAATACTCCTATGATAAATTTATCAGATAAAACAATTGAAAAACATTGTTACTTTTATTAAATCGACTATGTTTGATTTTAATTTTTATTATTTAAAATATTCATCCAAATAAAAAACGACTATTTTTTCGGCACTGGTTGGGATCGATGTACGTAGGTTATTACAGCTTTATCAATGTTTTGTTATTATATAATTAATAAAATAATTGTAATGATAATGTTAATTATTATAGGTATAGGAATAGTGATAAAATAATGTGAACGTAAACAAAAATTACAACATAATATACAAATTGGAGTTGACGAAATCCCTCCAATACCTGAAAAAAATCGTTACGGGCCATCTGTCCTTTATGGCTGTTCGGAAGCAACCTTCTCGAGTGTTTGGGCGGACGATGCCATAAACCTCTTGTAAAATCAAAGTCGTAAACGCAGAATATCTTTTGACGGACTTTAAATAGAAACAAATAGTGAAACAAACCAAGTGTTTTTAATTTATCCTTTAATATTATATCATAAACTTTGATAAATTTTTGTTAAATTACTGAGATTTAAAAGCTTTAGGGCCCGTGGCGCATCTATAGGGGTTCCGCGGGTTTCGCGGATTCCGTGGAACCCTGGGCATTTACCCAAACAAAAATAAAAATGAATAGGAAGTTATTGATAATAAGCATTTTGTGTCTTAAAATGTACATCTATCGATACAAACAAAAAGTGAAGTAAGGAATAACAGTCTTTTTTAGTGTAATAATCACTTCACGTAAATTCAAAAACATACAGTTATAAAGTTATTATTTATAACAAAGATAATTTCTATTTTAAATTCTTCTTATTAATTAAGACACATTGTTGCATTTAACACGAAAAACATTTTCGTAATTTTATATACTATTTAAGGGAATTATTGCAGTGTAACACGCCGATCGTGTTGGAAAGACCCACATAGTTTAGAGTAGCTCATCCGATGCCAAATTTACAGGACAAGTGGGGCGAATACAGTCAGAGAGAAAAGCGGCAGCTCGCTGTGCATTTGTGCATTGCTCCTTGGCATGAACGGATGGGGTCTCGCGTCGCGTGGAATAGACGAAAAAAAAGCGTATAAAAAAGACGATCTAAGGAAAGTGTCGATTCGTATTATTTAAACACGCTGATAATACATACAAGCTATGTATTGTTTTTAATTTGTTAGAAAGCGTTATCGGATCCTGTGTTATTTTTCGGTATTTACAAAACCGATGATTCTTATTATTGTCATTATAACACATTATTTTTTCTTTTAAGACTAAAGTTTCGACAGCCGAACAAACTATGTGTTTTATTTTATTAAATTAGAGATTATTTCTTAAAAGTATAATAATAAAATAATTCATGTTCATAAGCTCTTTGTAAATATTTATATGTCAGATATTTACAGGGTGTCTACGCTAAACCATTCGTTAAAAGTTTATGGGGTTGCCGTTGCACTAAAAATTAGAAAACAATCCTTGGCATATGGTTGAATCAGTTCTACTCATGTGCAATATTTCAACTTTATAGCACTTCCGGGTCCACCGGAAGTAGCACTAAATTTGTTATTTTAAATAGAACACCCTACTTATTAGCAATTTTTTGGGTTTCTCGTTTAAATTGCAACATATTTTATTTAAACATATGTACACTTATCTCTTATAGTTTTCAAGAAAAAAAAATATTTCTAAAATTTTTACCTTTAAAAGGCATCTCGAAATCTGTCTGTAACTTCTCTTAAGAATAAGATAAACATATGATTTATATCTCTACTTGTACCTAGAGAATGCCTCTATGAGTAAATTAATTGGAAACTGTCAATTTTGACAATAAGTGTTCTTAAAATGTCAATATCTAAGTGATCTCTTCAATATCAAGAAATTCTTTTTTTTTTGAATAAAATGATCCAATTTTTATCACGTAGTACGATTGGGGGGAAATTTTCCTACAAAAAAGTATTATACAACTATACTTCTAAAGCGAGTAGTTTTCGAATTATTTCGAAAATTCGTTTACGTCGCATTTATGCAGGATAATGACATTTCTATGATGTACAGGGAGTTTTTCTTTAAAATATACGTATACCAAATTCAGCTTGTTTTCTTTAAATCTTAAGTTATTCGTTGTTTTTTTTAATGGTTCAATTTCAAGCTCTAAACGAGTGTTTTCCACTCCCAGACTAAGCATGAAGTAAAATTTCGAGTTTAGAAAAGCCCCTTGAAAATTTGTCGAGGGTCGCGCAGCGACCCGAGACAAATTTTCTGGGCTTTTCTAAACTCGAAATTTTACTTCATGCGCCACGCGTATAAAACACAGATTTCAACTGAAGTTTGAATATAAATAAATTTCACAATATTTTAGTGTCTTATACGCGTGGCGCATGAAGTAAAATTTCGAGTTTAGAAAAGCCCAGAAAATTTGTCTCGGGTCGCTGCGCGACCCGAGACAAATTTTCACGGGGCTTTTCTAAACTCGAAATTTTACTTCATGCTTAGTCTGGGAGTGGAAAACACTCGTTTAAAGCTTCAAATTGAACTCTTTTAAAAAACAACGAATGTGGGAAAATGTACAGCTTTATTCCTTGTATATTATTCAAGTAGTAATTTAGTTTCCATCATTGTCATGATACTATTAAAAATTATTACAATAAATAAGTTGTTCTTTAATGCTCATTGTTTATTTTGTTAGGACGTAGGTAAAGTATCGTACGTTTCTCGAGTGGTATGGCAATTACATACTCGCGGAATACTGCACTCGCCGCTGCGCGGCTCGTGCGCAACATGTCCGCTCATATGTAATATACTGGATACTACTCTGGTTACGTAATATACTGTTATTATTTGACATTGTGCATTACATACGCGACAAAACAAAAACTTTACTACTTGCCTACTAAAATTCAGTTGCGAATTAATATACCTATAGAGGCATCCCCTAGGTACAAGTAGAGATTTAAATCATATTTTTATCTTATTCTTAAGAGAAGTTACAGACAGATTTCAAGATGCCTTTTAGAGGTCAAAATTTTAGAAATATTTTTTTTGCTTCAAAACTATAAGAGATAAGTGCACATATATTTGAATAAAATATGTTGCAATTTAATCGAGGAATCTAAAAAATGACTAATATATAGGGTATTCTATTTGAAATAACAAATTTGGTGCTACTTCCGGTGGAACCGGAAATGATATATAGTTGAAAATATTTCACACGAGGAGAACTGATTTAACCGTATGACAAGGATTTTTTTCAAATTTTTAGTGCCAAATTGGGTAAATACCCCAAATTTTCGGGAGAATTTCAATTTTTATTTTATCAAATATTTTAGTTTTTATGAATGCAACAAATAAATAATAAAATAACTTCAGGCATCTAAAATATTTAGGGATGATATGTCAATTGGAGCACTGCACGGGCCTGAATTTTTCTTAGGCGATTTTCCCGTATCATATTCAATATTTAAATTATCTTAATTTTATATATATTTTGTACTTTTTCTAAAAACTACGCCTATAATCATATAAGTATATTTTTTATTTATTTAGACCTGAAATGTTGACCGGGCCGGGTCAGGCAAAACTCAATCTCTCTTATTTTATGACCGGGTTGGGCCAAGCCGGGCCTTAAAAATATATTGGGCTCGGTGCAATGTTGAGCAAGAAGCTTGTTATTTGAAATGCATTATAATAACTACCTTATTATTATTGTAGTTCTATTTTTTCTAGAATAATTAACAATGAATATGCACGCAGTTAAACCCTCCATTTTTTTAAACATTCGTCAAACATATATTACCTGTGCTCAGTAAAAAAATAGTTGATTTGTAACAACAACGTCATATTAGTGACGTTATTCTTACTATTCTTATAGTTTTGATATCATTGATTCGTTCATGAAGTCGCAGTTTGTTCAAATAGGTCTGGTTGCTAGAAACTTTACAATTTACTTTAATAGTTTTATTGCGAGAAGTTTAATGGAATTTAACAAATGCTTTAACAACGAAAGATTTAAGACGAAATAATGATTTGAACAAGACTGATTGTTATTTGATTGCTTCTGGCTTATTAATCAGCTTTAAAAACTTTAAAAATAATTTAATAATACCGACACTGTCAAATAATTAGGGAAGCCAATATTAAAGGTATATTACATATCTTTATTTAAATTAGTGAAACATTTCGTGTTTTCTATATTAGTGAACATGCAGTATAAGAAAATACTTATTCCATTAGTAGTCAGAAAGCATAAAAATAAAACACTAGTACAATAAGATATCGATTATAATTGGGAAATATTAATTTTACGAGAACAAATGCTAACGACGCGAGCCGTTTTTGTTAACTATGATTGAGAAAAGAAAAAAAAAACAAACGCGAAGCCGCGCAGCGTTCACCGGCCCAGGGATAAACGCTGGCCGCATGCTGCTCGCCCCTCCAATAATTGTGCAGATGAGTGTACAACGCGTTCAACTAAGAGAAGATCCGCAAGGCGGCGGTATTTTACGGTCTTATTTTTCAAGATTTTTATTTTAACCTGACTCGGGCATGAGTTATCGCATCTTTATGAAATGTTCACATTATATTCCTTATAGTATAAACTAGTAAGATATGGGAATATTTTTTTTAATTTTGAAAAATATAACATTATTTTTTTCATACCTCTGAAAGCAAATTGTTAAAAAAAAGTACTTCGATATTTTACTAGATAATTGGGCTTAACATACGCTGTCAAAATTTCAACTTTCTAGGACCTTTAGTTTTTAAATAAACCTAACATTAAATTTCAGACCACTGTTATATTTCCCTTAACGTGTGCAAACTATAAGTAGCGTAAGCTTATTTTATCGAATTCAAATATTTTTGAATTGTGATTATTCTAGTTTAAACTCTTTCCTGAAAAATATAGTAATGTAATAGTATATCCATTTTAATAGGGCAGAAAAGTTGCGTAATTAGAAAATTCGCATCGACCTTAGCTCTTAATCTTCAATTCGCTATTTAAAAATAGTTAATCAGAAATAAAAATCACCAAATATTACTTTAACACTCAAATCGATGATTTTAAAATAGTTGCAGATATAACCAGCGATTTTATAAAGCCAATTTAAATGCTTGGTAATCATGTTTTAACGTAATTTTGACAAAAATTTACTTCTCAACCTATTGATTTACGATTTAAAATTATTCCATATAAATATTTGTAAAATTTATTAACATGAAATCAAACCTAAGCAATATATTTTGAACTTCACCTTAAGTCGGCGTTTTATACGGGTGGCGCATGAAGGAAACTTTCGAGTTTAGAAAAGCTTGAAAATTTGGTTTGGTCGCTTTTCTAAACTTGAAATTTTACTTCATGCTTAATTTAGGAGTGGAAAACTATCGTTTAAAGCTTCAAATTGAACTATTTTAAAAAGCATGTATGTAGATTAGGTTAATCAGTTACTTAGATGACTGCTACTTACGTTAGGTTGGATTAAACCGTGTGATCTAAAATTACTGATAGAGTTGCCATATATATAATATAGAGAACAGTTTACTTGCAACAAATCAATCCATGCTTATTATACACGTAGGATGGAAGATATACGAATGAATTCTTTTCGATTATCAAAGGCCAAAAATGGCACAAGATACTATTGTGTAAAATTCTTTAACATTTTACCTAGTCATATTCAGCATCTACCTAATAGTCATTTTACAAATTGGTGTAATTCTTTTTTAATTAAAAATGCATTTTACACATTTGAGGAATATTTTAGCGCGTGTACTATCCTGTAATATATCTGATTTTAATATGTGTGTGTAAGTTATTTACTTTTGATTTTACTATGTGTGTCTAAGTTAATTACTTTTCTTAATGTATTTTATTTTAATATTATCTTATTTATTTATAACCTTTTAAAAGTGCGCATTCACTCTATGTTCAGTGTTATGCTTAGTGCCACCTTTGTGAAATCTACCGTCTATATTCTATATCTATAACTTATTACTTGGCTGTCATAGAATATTATTTTATATTGTACATTTTATTATACTTATCTTGACCTCTGTAAAACTGATGTTCTTAGCACAAATAAATATATATTATTATATTATTATTTCTTTGAACATGGAAACTTTTGTTACTTCTTCATTTCGTGGTCACGTTGCGCAAAGTGTCATTTAAAGCGGTAAAATATCAATACAGTTATAATCATTTCAATACAGACACTAGTTATCTTAAATTTAAAAAAAAATCAATACCTTTCACAATACAATAGCAAAATTTTTTTAAATATTTGTTATCGACATTACAACAACATAAAACTTTATTGTAATGCTAAGAAAACATTACTTGGTGTGTGTATTCTCAACATGATCAATTTTAATTATGTATTTGATAGTTAATTTGAGTTTATTATCAAAACTAACTCGCACGCTTTTTAAAACCATGTCATTACTTTGTGTTCTAGAATGTCTTTTCTATTGTTTACAATTACAGTTTGTAAAAACAAACATAGTGTTTCATATTGCTCTCAGTTTTAACTTAATTTTATATTTGCAATAACACATTTTGTATTATTATTATGATTATGAGATGGACAATATTCGAAAAATAAAGATCGAAATCGATTTTTTTGCGAGTCCAATACTCTATACAAGAAAGTAATCAGTTAAACTTTGCGAAATATTGAAGGATATACATATATGGCATATTTTAGAATACATTGTGGGATTTTTTTATAATTTAGTCGCTTCACACATGCGTTTAAAAATAATACACAAGGCTTATAATTTTAACGTAGATCACAGTTGAAATAACAACTTATATTGACACGTGACTAAACTATTAGAGTATTATCATTACATTTATTATTATATAATTTACTTAACGAAAATCACCCATGTGTTAAAAATATAAAATTAACCACAATTAAGAGATTTAAAAGATATAATAAAATAACCACTTGTTTTAGCACGTGTTGACACTTCCTAATAAACCGTACATAAACACACACACAACACGTGCCAGATGATCTCTTGTAACGAATATGCCTAATTCGACGCGTGGCGTCCATGCAACAAGGCGTCACGACGCCTGCCTCCAATCAAATAGGCGTCGACCAGCACGTGCTCCGTTCAAGACGACACGTGCCAGCAGAAAGTGATACAGTCTATGGTTTTATTAGCCTTGTTATGGCGGTAATGTAATATGGTTATAATAATATTAATATAATAAAAATGAATGTATTTTTTAAAGGAGGATTATTTTTTCGGAGGATTAAACACGTGATTTAAAAAATGTAAATAAAATATTCACACGGGAAATTGATGACTAATTCATAATTCATGATGTATAAATATGAGAGGCGTTGATGTCTGTTCCATCAACCTAATCTAACAACAATTTGACAATAACATTTATTTATAGATACTCGCAGGGCCTTTCAGAGAAAAGGTGAAACCTGAGGCAACTATTCTTACCAATATCCTCTGCCTTTATTGCACATCTTTAACATCACCTTTGCCAACTTTAGGTAATAGAAGATCAAAAAGCTTTTAAGTTAGTTTCTCTTCAATACATTAAAATTCACATTTGTATCCCAATTTTTAGAAATATTATCTAATTTTCAAGAAATAATATCTCAAACAATTGTTTTTTTAAAGTTTTTAATGAATTTTAATACACTTTACCTAATTTTGATGAAATTTTGCAGATGCATTATACAAACTTTTCTCTTTTAAAATATCAAAAAGAATAAAATTACTCAATATATAGTTTTTCAGTTATAGTCAATTGGATACACAAAATACCCAATTTATCAACCAAATGTCTACGTGAAATAATTCTCAAAAAATCATAACTCAAAACTGTATTTTTCGTAACCAACCTAACTCTTTCAAAATATGCAAAAATCTAAAAAAATCTATTTACAGTTTTTCTATTATCTTTACTAGATCGTGCAAGTATTTAATTATCCAGCCTTTTTTTAGGTAAATCACACTCGTCAAATTATAATTTGAAAATTTGTTAATAAATTATTACATTTTCCGAGCTTAATATATTGATTTCATGAAAGCTGTAAATATGTAAGGTTTTAATTTCAATTTAAAACTTCTAACTTTTGTTAACAGAGGTGTTGCCATATTTTTTTTTAGATTCTCATCGACGCATAAAATTTAGAAAAGTCTTACATTTTGTCTTTATTTTAAATACTAAAAATTTAATCATATCCCTAAGCAAATAGTTCAGACAAAATAACCGTTTAAAAAATGTATTGACATGAGATTAAATATAAGCACTATATTTTAAACTTCACTTGAAATCAGTGTTATTAATTTGCCGGCGCGAAACGAAGCGTAGTGCGCCAGCAAATTGAATCTAAAGTTCAAAATGTATTGCGTATGTTTGTTTTTACGTTAATACATTTTCCAAATGTTTATTTTGTCTAACTAAATCTTGGGCTTGTAAAATTCAAAATTCCAAAGTTCAGATATGCAGATCTACTTAAAAGAACAAATCCCTGTATTTTAAAAATGGCAAATGATGTAAGAATCTAACTTTCATAGAATCCATATTTAAAATGTATAAAATTTAAAACTGAAACGTACATTTCTTAAATTATTGAAATAATTGAATCGCTGATTTCGAAACAAAGTAAATCACAAATAACGAGTTTTGATGTAATTGAAAAAAACTAATCTTAAAAATATGTTTAGGTGAATTCTGTAACTACTACGACATATAACAGTATACTAACTAACAAAGTATGATAAAACAAATGACAGTCGGTCATGCCGAAACAGGTCAGAAGGTCAACTGTCGCATGGACTTGGGTTGTTTTTGCATTAAATGAAATACGACTACATAATTTTCCAAAAAAATTTTATAAAAGCATAACGTATAACAAATATGGATAATAAGCAAAAGCGACTGAAGTATCAATTCATTAAATGATAAAAATACATAAAATTACTAATTGTTGTCCTCCTTTTCAACGACGGGCCACACTAAATTGTCTCTTTTGATTTTCTTCATTTTGGTTCACAAACTTAAGAGATTTGTTAATATGTTCCATTTTCTCCTCAGAAATTGGAACTATTCTGTTGGGGATAGGAGGATCTACTAGAAAATCAATTGTCATGACCTTTTCTTACATCTCAAGGCACTGATCTGTCAGTTGTTTTGACTGAAATTACATCTTTCTTAAAGTAATTACTCCACCAATTCCTGACGTCTTTGATATGTAAGGAGCTACCAGATGAACTGTGAAGTTATTTTTAGCAGAAGAGCTTACTATCGTCTCAACAATACCCATTAGCGTATAGACCCTGTCTGTGTTCTTTAACATACGCTTGATCAGGCCAAAGTCCCTGTCGGGTAGGAAACAAGATTTCGATCTTCTGAAAGCGGCCGAAGTTCACAATTGCTGAGAAAAAACGGAAAACAACATGATTTATATTTTGCTCGGAAAATTAAGGCAGAACAGTTGTAATTCTGTAATATTATCATCAATGTAGCCCTTGAAATACTGCAACAGGAATGAGCAAACTTCAATTCGGCTTTTCTTTGCATGGCCTTTATCGTACATCAAGAAAACTGCATTACCTGTTTTTATTTTATGCAGACCAAACACGTTAATGGTTAGTTGTGATAGATAAAATAAGTCTTGAGCAAGACATCGCGTGAATTGCAAATTTTGCATGTAGTCAAACAAAATAGAAGGCACATTATTTTGTGTGCGACAAAGCTTCTTCGACGCTTTTAAAGCATTATAAAACTTCTTCGATCGTCTTTTGTGACTATAAGTTCTGCGAGAGCAATTTTGTTTGCCGTATCGTTGAGGGATTTATTTTTTAGTTTTAGAAAGAGGGTTTTACAATCATTGCACACATCTACTTGTGGTCTTCCAAATGACAAATTGAAATTTTGTTTGAACACTCAATTATAATACTCATTACTTTTGATGTGAGAGACTTTTAAAAAAATAGAGAATATATTATCTTAACATTACTTTAATAAAACACTTAATTTATTTAGGTTTCAAAATTATATTTATTGTACTACAACAGTTGTTTCACCACACTGTGGCTTCATGGGGTAGATTCACTATCCTTCTACCTGATAAAGCCACAGTGTGGTGAAACAATTGGTGTAGTACAATAAATAGAATTTTGAAACCTAAACAAATTAAGTATTTTATTAAAGTGATATTATGAGTTTCAACAAATAACAGCATCAACTATACAGTATTATCTGAACGTTTAATTCTGCATCCAAGTAGTTATGGTCGCGAGTACCTTAGTGAGTTTGTTTAGTCGGAAATGAAGAAGTATGTTCAGTAACTAAAATAATTTCAGAAGGTTTTAAAGCATTACCACTTCATTGCTTTCCCCTCTTGTCTTCCGGATTGCATCCTCTTTGTAAGAAACGCCTAATTAGTTTTACGCGTTCCTTTGAACCACCATACAGACTAAAGAAACCATCCCTGCAAACCTCTCTTCTAGAACTGCAGTTTAAAACATTATATGAAAAAGAGTTAGCCCTCTTCTGTGACTCTTCTTTACGTGCTCGTTTACGCTTAATTCCTCTACAAACTATTCAACCTTGTAGAAATATTCCTTGTTTATTTTAAGACGTAATCTTATGGGCATTTTTTAAAATATCCTCTTATTCCGCATCCAGTAGTTTTTCAGTGCATTGCTTCTTGCGCTGACAGGCTCCTATTTGTTTGGCTTAGTGCCTGCACACATTTTTGTAGTTTTTATAGGCTTCACCTTTTAAACCAGCACTTTTAACTTTATTTCTTTAATATGATTCATAATTCATCATCCGTTTCTTAGACGTCGTTGTTGAGGGTTCAAGATAAGCTATTTTTGTAAAAAGTTGAATTACATTAAAGTTGTTCAAGTTTTAAAACACACGTTTATTTAGAACATACAGAACAATAACACCATTACTGATATTCACTGTATCCGTAGTTACAATTATGATTTAATATTAAAACTGTTGATCTGACATTATGAGAGAGCCCTCTAGACGGTGAGTACAGAGCAAAAACCACTTTCTAAATGCAAGGTGCATTTAGAAAGTGGTTTTTTTCATTGGATGCAGAAACAACAAGTCGTGGACTAAGGTTGTTTCTGTACTCATATACCTTTAAGATATTGAATTAATAATATACCTTTAAGATATTGAATTAACTTTGTTTCTGCCCTCAATCGATAGATCTATATCATTTTAGCGCCATCCCATGTGTAACTCAAATATGACCAAAAGTTTCTGAAATCAGCGATTCAATTATACAGGGTGAGTTTTTTTATGTTCTCTATCAGGATCTCGGAAACTATAAGAGATAGAGAAACGGTTAAATGGGAAAAGTAGTGCAGTTTTACGAGCTGAATAAAAATACATTTGAAAATGTTTCGAAAAAGTCAAGGGTGACTAGATATTTTGAGGTATGTAAAAGTATACATTTTTTCAAATCGATTTTTTCAAAATATCTAGTTAGCCTCGACTATTTTGAAAATTTTAAAAACGTCTTTTTATTCAGCTAGTAAAACTGCACTACTTCGCTCATTTAATCGTTTCTCTATCTCTTATATATAGTTTCCGAGATTCTCATAGAGAACATGAAACAAAGTCACCCTGTATATTTACAAACTACAATTACATACAATACACAAGTATTGTATTTTGTGTAATTGTAAATATATTTTTGTATTTATTTCAATATTAATGTCTTAGAATCGTCTAAAAAAAAGTAGTTCAAAAACATACACTAATTATTTGGCATGTGTTTAGCTATTAATTGTAAAAATTATGATGATGATGATATCTTTATCAATTTACACTTTCCATTCATTACATTATTATCTATAATACTAATATCATAATAATCAAGTAGGTATAAGTTTTAAAATAATGGAACTACAAATGTACATTACAGTATTCTTAACATCAGTTTCGTTCGTTGATAAATTACAGCAATTTTCTTTCCGACTTTTTGACATGCGTTGTAATGATATCAATTATTTAGGAAGGGGGGAAATTCCCTAGAGTAACATTTCACGTAAACGTTGTGGACTCGCATGAAGTGGATTTGAATAGAAATAATATGCGTCGTCATATAAGTTCCAAAAAATAAGCGGAAGGTATTGATTTTTGAAATACTGCATATACAGAGAATTTTTCTTTCAAGTATATTCAGGCATTCGTTATTTTTTGTTAGTTTAATTTGAAACTACTAAAGAGTGTTTTCACTACTTAATTAAGCATGAAGTAAAATTTCGAGTTTAGAAAAACCTAAAAATTTGGTTTGGTCGCGTAGCGCGTAGCAAAATTTTCAGACTTTTCTAAACTTGAAATTTTACTTTATGCGCCAGGCGTTTTAACCACTGTTATAACGTGAAGTTTAGATTATACTGTTTTATCACAGTACTTTAGCTATATATTATAATCTTCACAATAGATCAATGTTTTGTACGCGTGGCGCATGAAGTAAAATTTCGAGTTTAGAAACTCGAAATGTTACTTCATGCTTAGTCTGGGAGTGGAAACACTCGTTCGAAACCTCAAATTGAACCCTTTAAAAAAGGCAATGAATGCCTAAAATCTTACAGCACATACATTAGAATATATACACTTAAAATAACAATTCCCTGTATATAGAAATATTTGAATTGATATTAATTCAAACAGTCGTATGATTTTAAGATAATAACAGTTTACATTACAATATCTAATAAGCTGAAACGATTCCAAAAATAATGTATTTATTTTTGTTAGATCTATAAACTCAAAAATGTATTTTATTACACTTGTAAATAAAACACGTTTTTACTTTGTTTAACCACTGTATTTTGCACTTAATTTGTGACTATAGTTTCGACTATCTAGTAGCTAAAAGTTTGATTAGACTACTAGATAGCCGAAACTATAGTCACAAATTAAGTGCAAAATACAGTGGTTAAACAAAGTAAAGAAGTGTTTTATTTACATGTGTATTTAAGATGTACCACAAAGTGAACGCCTACAACACAAAACAATTTATTTTATTCTTTATAATTTTAACTAATACTTTCAATTATAAATATTTTATGAATTACATACTTGTTTACTGATTTTATGAAAGGAAATCAATATTACCCACGTAAGTGCATGAAAAATACTAAAGAGGAATCTATACTTTTTTTTTCATTGAACTGAAAGTTAACTCTCTGGGGTATTCCTCCTGGTGTTCTTATAGATATTTGGTTATGTATGTTACGCAGTTAGCGGTGGCACAATGGATTTAATCCACCCCATACGAGGGATTATCACAGCTTTACCCCGAGGGCAAAACTGCATCCCCTCCTGAATTCCTCCTAGTTGTTAGTCGCTGTACGGAGGAAGGGACTTAAAATAGGGGTGGATGCGCGCATTTACCGAAACTTTTATTATTTATAAGCTCTTTACTGTTTACAATGCACCGCTACACAAACTACCACCTATTGTCTACCTAAATACTACGGGGACCATCCATCAAATTAAGTATCTTTATAGTTAGCGTGTATGAAGGAGGAAAATTATTCATGGAAGTTTATCTCGGAATTTATCAGATCGATTTATCGATGTTTAGATGGTTGTTGGCAAATTGAGTGGATACAAATTTTGGCACGTAATAGTGTGATGATTAGTTTTGTCACAGAAATCTGATTTTGTCATCCTGTTATCGATATGAGATTTTTGCAAATCAAACCTATTTGCTACATGCATTGAATTGTTTTAGAACAATTTTTGAAAAAAAAAACAAGTGTTGTTAATTTTGACGAGTTTACAATTCTATCAGTTTTATCTTTATCTTTATTAATATATGGCGGACCATTTACAAAATATAACTTAACAGTAAAAAATTACAATACAAATTAAATGTACTTAAAATAATATAATAAATAAATAGTGTGAAAATCTAATCTTTCAGCCACAAATATTATAATCTTTTTTGTCAATCTTGACGGCTTTTTGTAAACTTTTATCATTTTTTGTTAAATAACTAAATTACGAAGTAATTTTATTTCTCTAATTTTGTTAAATCTATCATTTTCGACAGAATTGAACGTAGATTGAATTAATGTTTTTTTTAAACCATTAAACCTTCACGGCTTTCATCAAATTTGATATTTTCAACTAGTTCTGTAAATTTTGTAAATATTCAAGTTTTTTATTGACTAAAAAATCCTGAAATCACCATTAAATTTCCACATGCTCGCGATTTTTATTGTCTGAAAAAATCCTAAAATTACCATACATTTTTTAAAATTTTATAATAGTATAGATTAAAATTAAAATTATATAAAAATTTTTGATTATTATTGACTAACAAATCCTGAAAATCACCTTTAAATGTACCAAAATTGTGTGATCGGGATTCTTGTTAATTGTCAATAATTTTTATATTTTATATGGTTTCTATTTTGTCACATTCTCTAAATTCGATCTAACGCCTAAACTTTCTAACGTATCAGTTAATTTAAACAAAAATTAAACCTAAGATAAATAATTTCGGCATTGATTAATTACTCTAATGGTTAAAATGTTCCTGCTCCCTCTAACAAATTTGATGAAAAAAAAACACTTGGTAAATTTTTTGTTTCCTGACAAGTGTTTCGCTTTCGGCTGTTTACAGATCATTATCAAAAGTTAAAGTTAGTTTAACCTTTGACACGTGTCAGGGAACTGAAACATAATCTGTGTTTTCTTCATCAAATTTGTATATCCGGTTCCATCAAGAGTGTAACGCGACAAAGCATTAACTATATGTAACAAATTATAACGTTTTTTTTGTCGTTCATCACGGCTGTCGTCAAATAGTCATCATTCATTGTAAAATTATTTTTATTTAATTTTAACTTATTAATTTACACAAAATCCAATTATAAAATCTGACCTGATTGTTGCAGAACTACAAAATTGAGTAATATTTTCGGTCTCGATTAAAAATATCATGACTCCTTCACAGCTACTAGACTTGATTTTAAATATAATTAAATTATTTTGTTATCAAAACCTAGGATCAAAACTATTTATATTTTTAAATACTTGAAAAATAACGACTTGGCTTAATTTAATATTCAATTTAATTTCTTAGCAAAAATCATGTCAACTAAATGTCTATTCAGGATTTATTAAAAAAAAAAAATGTCGCACATGTAATACAAACATTTAATTTATTTTTGTACAATTTCCGGTTGCAGACAGATACACATTGTAATCTCATGAAAGACAACATTGAATTATCCTATAAAATGGGTTATTTTATAATAATAATGTTTACGCGATTTGGTTTTAAAAATTACTTAAACACAAAATTCGTAATAAAAGGTATATTCTCAAATAATGTGCATCAGATTATTTACATAAATATTTACAGATATCAAGTTAACATAATAATTTAAATAAACAATAAACACAAAGAAATGAATTAAGTTAAGAAAAGATTGAAGTAGAGATTAGAAAAAATGAGCAAAGATACACGGTGAAAGAAAAAGTTGAAGTTATGAGAAAAATACAAAGTTTCACGTTTTCGATTCAAAGAGAGAACTTACTCATTTGCTGTTCAAAACAAGACTCTTCGATTTTTAGTTTTGAAAACGAGAATTCACAAGGGTGTAAAAAGTGGGAGACATTTTAGATAAAGAAAGAAGAACATAGAGCATGCAAAGAAGGAAGATACAAGTGGAAAAATCAGAATAAATTATCTCTCCGACTGGCCTGCATTTTATAACTTCGACGAACATTTTTCGGCGACGGATTAGCGCCTATTGCGCCTCATCGGGCGCGTAGAGCCGAAAACCCATTGTCACACAAGAAATTTTACACAAAGCATTTATTTGCTATTTTTCGGGTCTTCGGCTCTTAAGGTTGTCATAAAATAAAGCCAGTCTCTCACGACAAGAGCAAACAATTTTACAAAATAACAAAAAAGTCACGTACAAATTTATTTTCTAAAGTTCGGGGAATTTTTGACGCGAACAAATAATAAAAGTAAAAATAAAGAATTAAGTAAATTTGTATATTTCGGAAAATAAGGTTACAAATAAGCAACCCAACAATAGTTTTCATAAATGCCAATGATTTCGCAAATATAAAGGGTGTTTCAACAAGAGCGCAAGATTTTAATTGCACGCCATGTTTGACGGTCATAATGACACGTGATTATGACGTGACAGACCGAAAGTGGACAGGTGGGAGTTAGTTAACATGGAGCATTACACGATAGAACAACGCGTCCTGATTGTTAAACATCATTATCATAATGGTGAAAGATTAATTGCCATCATTCGTAAAGTGGGTCCAATATTCGGTCGAAATAATGTTCCTAATGCATCTACTGTAAAAAGAATAATTAATAAATTCGAATGTACTGGTTCGTTTGGCGATGAGAGTGTGGCCGAAAGTCCAGAGACTTTGATTTGTCATCGTACACAAGAATTGGACATCACAACAGCCACTCTTCAGAGTATTCACACTCATGATTTGCATCTCCATGCCTACAAAGTCCAACTGACTCAACAACTGCCAACAGACCATGCGCAGCGAAGAGAGTTCGCCAATTGGATCCTTGAGCAACAAGAAGTGAATGCAGATTTTCGGACAAAATCAATTTCAGTGATGAGGCCCATTTCATCTCTATGGCTTCGTTAATAAACAAAACTCCCTCATTTGGAGCTCAGAAAATCTACAAATGATTCATCAGAAAGCAATACATCCAAAACGTATGACTGGTGTGCATTGTGGTCTGGAGGAATGATTAGACCATTTTTCTTTGAAGATGAGGCAGTAACGGTGAACATCGAACGTTAATGTACTATGATAACGCATTTTTTGCCTTAATTAGAAGATATTGCTCTTGACATATATCGTCAAGAGTAATATTTCAGCAAGACGATGCCACATGTCATACCGCCCGTGAAACATTGACGGTCTTGCACGAGTTTTTCATGGTCGTGTCATTTCCCGGCTTGGTTACAAGAATTGGCCGCCACGGTCTTACGATTTAATACCTTTGAACTTCTGCCTGTGGGGTTATCTAAACTCACAGGCCCCTCGACCACCGAAGCGTTGAAAGCAGAAATTAGACGCTCTATCAATGAAATACCGCCACATGTATACAATTATGGTATAGCAAATGTTACCAAATGACAGAGCTGGGCAGGATTAGAATCATTCAGGATTCGATTACCGGATTCGAATCGTTTTAGAGGATTCAAAAGAGGTATTCGAATACTTTAGTGAAAACAGATTCGTGATCCGGATTCGTTACATTTTTTTAAAAGAATTTGTATTCGAATCCAGACGTATATGATTCGAATCCTTATAAAAGGATTCGAATCCTTATAAAAAGAATCGAATCATTATAAAAGGATTCGAATCCTAATACACGGATTCAAATCCTCCCAAATAATTCGAATCATTGCTATTACGGCTGGGATTCGAATTCGATTAATTCAAATAGTTAAATATTCTAATATGAATATTTAAATCACTAAATTATTCATATTTGAATATAAATATTTACATTTTCGAATAATTCATATATTTGTGAATGCATATTTGGTTACTTAACCATATAAAATTTCCAACCTTAATAGTATATTTTTAACTTGAAATCAGTGTTTTATACGCGTGGCGCATAAAGTAAAATTTCGAGTTTAGAAAAGCCCCGTGAAAATTTGTCTCGGGTCGCTGCGCGACCCTCGACAAATTTTCTACGCGGGGCTTTTCTAAACTCGAAATTTTACTTCATACTTAGTCTGGGAGTGGACAACACTAGTTCTTAGAAGTTTCAAATTGAGTGATCACTCTAGATTACTAAGTTTATTACCATTTTACAAAGGCTACAGCTCGATCATGGTCTTTGCAGACCGAAGGACTACAGGGAATCGAAGTTTTTTACAAGAAAACAACGAATATCTAAAGGTTTACAGCATGGGTTGGAAAGAAAACATCCAATTTTGAAAAAATATCGAAGTTAGGTTGGTTTTCAGTGCATTTTTAACTTCACTTTAAATCAGTGTTTTCTACGCGTGGCGCATGAAGTTAAATTTCGAATTTAGAAAAGCCCCGCGAAAATTTATCTCGGGTCGCTGCGCGACCCTCGACAAATTTTCTACGCGGGGCTTTTCTAAACTCGAAATTTAACTTCATGCTTAGTCTGGGAGTGGACAACACTCGTTTGAACTTTAAATTTAACTCTTTTATAAAATCGACTTATGTAATTTAATAAATCATTCATTGAAATCATAGAAAAAGATGCAACTTTTTACCTAAAAACAACTTTTAGAATTAACTTAATCATTTGCTCGGTTCCTAATGGGTGAATATTCTATTCCTAAGGAAAACCGTATTTATTTAATATTAAAGTTGCATTTAATATAACAACAAACTGTGAATAAATCGACAAAAATCTAGAAATATCGAAAATCTCGACATGTAGAAAATCTTGACGGTCCACTCCCAGACTAAGCATGAAGTAAAATTTCGAGTTTAGAAAAGCCCCGCGTAGAAAATTTGTCGAGGGTCGCGCAGCGACCCGAGACAAATTTTCACGGGGCTTTTCTAAACTCGAAATTTTACTTCATGCGCCACGCGTATAAAACACTGATTTAGAATGAAGTTCAATAACACATATATCATCATTAATTAAAATCATTATTTAATCAGATATTTAGTCGCTAAATGAATATTTTTGTTAATAGAAACTGATGGAATAAAATGTTACTGGTTGCAAATGATAGATTCAAATTTATTTTTAAAGGATTTGTATCCGTGATTAAAAAATGAGGATTCGAATCTCTGATTCGAATCATATTTTTCACTTACGAATCCTTTATTCGAGTATTCGTGATTCGAATCATATTAGATGATTCGGATTCGTGATTTGAATCCTGTTTTTGAGGATTCATCGCAGCTCTGCCAAATGAGTACGCATGTGCCAGCAAAGCCATGCGGGCCACTTACAAGATATTTTGTTTCATACATAGTTCCCAAATTTATACATTATAAATCAATAAATATTTCAATACTTTTCTAAAGAAAACCATGATTTTTTTATTGAACCCTAAAATCTAGCGCTCTAATTAAAACACCCTTTACTTTTTGACAGTGCATTTTAAAAAGTTTGATATCACCCTATATTTATATATTTTTCATCTTGATTAATTACTTTTACATGAACTAGGATTAAAACAACCCCTCAACAACGTTGTTTACAAACTCGTTCAAAAGGGTTTACACCCTCAAAGCAACTTTTTAACAATTAATTTCAATATATTGTAAACTACTATAACTCTTACTATTGCTATTATTAGAAGTCAAACATGTTCAAATTTACATAAAAATATGTAGGTAGATATTCGTACATGTAGATCTACATAATTATTGATTAAAATAAATGTGGACATTGAAAATTTAAAAAAAAAACAGAATTATTTCAGTATTCATAATGCTTCTTTACTTGCATAACGATAAAATAAAATTAGCATACTGTTACTAAATACTTGTTACTAAACCACTTGACTTTCGATTTAATGTTTCAGTTTCCCACTGCCAAACAAACAAACAAATAACGTTATATCAACATTTTAGCAACATTAAACGTTGTTTTAATGTTGATGAAACATAACTTAAATGGATTTGCTGTGGGTAGATACATACAGGGATCTTTTTCTTTTAAGTATACTTTTACAAATTCCATATAAACATTTGTAAAAGTAATTAACTTGAGATCAAACCTAATCAGTATATTTTGAATTTTACTTTACATCCGTATTTTATACGCGTGGCGCATCAAGTAAAATTTCGAGGTTATAAAAGCCTAAAAATTTGGTTTGGGTGCGAAGCTTCTCTAAACTGGAAATTTTACTTCATACTTAATCTGGTAGTGAAAACTTTCGTTGTAGGTAAATTAATAATGCTGTTCATTTTCCTTGCGTTTAATACTTCCAAAACACAACGTTATCTAGATTTGCAGTAAAATGTATCAGTTTAGATTCACAAATTTATCGAATTTCCGGTAAAAAAAGTACATGTATGGAAGCTCAAACTTGACAAATATGCAAAAGTTAATAAGAATTTCCAAAATTCAACTAGTAAAAACCTATTTAACATTAAATAATTAGAAGTATTTATGAAATGCATTAAAACTTGTTTTTTATTAAAAAAAACAAACTCAATCGATTGGACATAAAGTTACAAAAGCTCGAAGTTGATTAAAATTGAGAAAAAATATCAAATCAATATTTTATCAAAAGTCTACAAATAATTGTGTATCTCATTTTGGTGTAATCAACGAAAATGGTTAAAAAATAAATTAGTTTAAAAAACAACAAATTCGATCAATCGGAAATAAAATTCAAAATCTCAAAGATAAAAAAATTATGCAATAAAAAAATATTCAATGTCTTGACTAAAATAAACAATAAACATTCAAATGTTGACATATGTAATAAATAGAAATAGAAATAAACCAATTTCATTTTAAATAGATAACATTACAAAAGCTCCAAGTTAACTAAATGCCAAAAATCCATATTTTACGTCATGACTCGCATAAGAAAATAAGGTCAATCTCAAAATTTGATATTACTAACAAAAACAGCTATGATTTATCTTTGTTTTAATTTAAGAAAAATAAAACAAATTGATTCCAAATAAAACTGCAAACATTCAAAGATGAATTCATAGCATTTAATGATTTACCTAAAACAAGAGTTTCCGCTCCCAGATTAAGCATAAAGTAAAATTTCGAATTTAGAAAAGCCTTAAAAAAAATTCAGGCTTTTCTAAACTCGAAATTTTACTTAATGCGCCACGCGTATAAATCACTCAAATATTACAAAGTTTAAAATATACTAAAGCAGTATGTTTTGATCTTTACAATATTTTAGTATTTTGTACGCATTTAGAAAAGCTTGAACATTTGGACAAGAGCAAAAAAACGGTAGAAGCTTCTATTCTAAACTATAACTCACACTTTTAATAGAAACACTTATAATTCTTTGATATAATTTCACTGTTAAAATACAATCACCAATTCAGCTAATTCACTTTAAACCAAAATATACCATGCAAAATTGATCTAGCATAAAACATCGGCTCAACAGATATTATTTATGTATTTATTCGTTATCACAATACTCTCGGGCTCGCCTAAAAGCCTCCAACAATGGTACACATATAGCTTATTCTAATTATCTTTAAACCGTTTTTATCGGTGTTCATTAGAGCGTAAACGCGACATTAAGAATGCGTTTTAAATCTGTGCCCGATTAACAGGTGCACACACGACTAAACTGTTCCCCCTAAACAACGGGGCAAGCACGAATGCGAAACCTCCCCTACTTTTTCCTTATTGACTCCGACCACTACAGAAATATAACATTTTTTCAAGTATAGAACCACCCCGAATATGTCGAGACCGTTCATTTGCTAACGATTGTTCCCCATTCATAAATCCAGGGTTGTATTCAAATAATTTTCGAGAGTTGTTTTTTAATCAATCTTCCTGAATGGAGGTTCTGAATTGCAATATTTGTATCCGTATTATTTATTTTATAGGTTCAAAATAATAATTGAAACAGTTATTTTTTGCTACTAGATCTTATCAATGATAGAAATTGACGTGTATTCCATTTCCATCATTATTTTATAAGCTCCATTATTCTGCTCTATTTCTACAAAATGTGACTATAGTATTTGTTTTCTAAATAACGAAACATTTATACAAAATTATTCTTTCTACTGCAAGCAATGAATGTTCTAAAAATTCTTACAAAGATCCAAAACATGTTATAATCAAGAATATTTTTCCCAAAATAAAACACTTTCTAACTCAATGGCACAATGTTTGATAAAATGGTTTTGGTTTTTAAACGAAAGTAAATAAAATTTGTACTTTGTAGAAACGCCTGTAAGATTTTAAGGTTACACGTGAGAAGATCAGAGAGCTCTATCATAAAAGACAATGAATCCAGAATACACTCCTTCTGATTAAATGCATTCAAAATTGAAGGGTTAAAGGGAAAATCAAATGAATCGCAATTTTAAAATCTTACAAGGGGAGAAAATTAAATGTCAGAACTCTGTATGTTTACAGGTTATTTGGTTTTCTTTCGTCGTGAATAACTGGCGATCAATTTGATTTGTTTGATTCCTTTGCTTAGGTGAAAATACTTGGTCTAAGCTACACAATGGCGTTAAAAACGATATGGAAATGATTAAATGGTTGTTCATTGCAAATACTAAACAAATTTTCTGTGGTTCTCTCTTAGACTTTCTGGAAAACAGAGTATAACATAAATATGGCGGAAACAAACTTACTTTTGTGGATACGTTAAGAAAAACAAAAGAGTAACGGCATAAAGTCTTTATATATAAAATTTGAATTTTCCATTAAGTCAATAATAAAATAAATACCTTGGATATCGCCGAAAAGGGGGCTACTACAATAAGTATTAATATTAGTGTTATTTATTTTTCATAATCTGGAACATTTATTTGAAACATTTCTAAATATTATCAATATTAACTAAAATATTTCAAAAACTCTAAAAATTGGCAAGAGTACACTCCCACTTTCGGTTTCCAATTACAATTTTCATGTATAAGCTAAATACAAAATATCATAAGTCTAACTCATTGGGTTTTTGAGTTATCGTATTAATCGATACAAAGACAAATAGACCGATACACAGGCATAATTCCAACAATGTGTTTTTCGAACTCAGGGAGGTCCAAAACGTAAAGATCCAACAACAGGTCAACAGGTCGATTTTCTTTCTTATGAGAAAGTAAAACGTATTTTAATAAGAACTCTAGCGATTACAATTTTTAAAGAGGAAAGACTTATTTCAATTCATTTGGATGATCAAACACTTAGAACTTGTTATTACAAAGCAGATTATTGTTTCTGTTACATTTTGCACTCTGGATGTGCGGTTAATAATATTATTCTTAATATGAATATGTCTTCCATCAGAGTTACAAATGATTTGCAATACTAAAGAAGATAGGCACAATATATTTACAGTCTTCTAGAAACTTGTACTTTTTCTTTACAGGCAAAGCCTTTTTAGGGCAATATGTAACTTTGAAGTGTTTTCTGTGTGACTTTCATAAGAAGATTTGTGCGGCGAAATGTTGAAAAACCTGTTCTTTCTTAAAGAATTAGGTATATACTAAAATAAACTCAAGTTGCAGTTCCAGATTAATGGTGACTATAGGTAGTAAACATTACCAACAAGGCCCCAGCTTTTCCGAAACCATATAAAAAGCAAATGTTTCTTATTTTTCCTATTTTTACAAAGTGTAATTCATGTTTTGCATTTAAAGGTAAAGTGTTTTTATTTTGTAACATTCAAAAGTTTTCTCTTACTAATCTTAATGATGCAAATTGCATATTTTACTAAGTTGTAATCTACAAAATCAATCGCTTTAAAAAAATAAAGAATAAACAATTTACAACTTCTCACATAAGTGTAGTTCATATTTAGGAAATAAGATTTCTTTTTTTAGTTTTTATTCATCAGAAGAAAATGTCTTTAATCTTTGCAGAAAAGTTTAAAATGTCGAAAATAATGCTTTCATTAAAAACGAAATGTCAATTAAACATTAAAATGTTTTCTTACATTTTTTACAGAAAAGTTTCAATTCAAGATAACAGTGGAAAAGTCTGTAAAAACAATAAGTGTGCAATTGCGCAATTGCAGGATTATCCGTTTGATCACCATGTATCAAACAAAATTTCCTTTATATCAAATTGCTTAATGATTATGATCATTTGATAAAAGAGAAAGTAATTTGACAATTATTGTAATCATTTAATAAAAAAGGATTATCATTTGAAACATGGTGGCAATGAAACAGAAAACCCTGTGAATTTATATATATTTATTTTTTTTATTAGCCAACTAGATCTGGTGATTTTTGTATAATATTGGATATTTGGTTGGATACTCTGGCTGTAATTCTAATTTTTGCCTCTAAAATAAATTTAAGGTTATGTTTTCTATCATAAAGATTAATCCTTCAGCACTAAATGATGCATATCATTGGGCGCATTTTTGCTTTATACTGGCAAAGCTGCATGGTTTTGATCCATAGAAGCTCCGTGATGCATTTATGCATCGATTTATAAACTCCCACATAACCTATATTTCGCACATGGTTTTATTCAATTCAGTGTGCTGTCTACGTAGCCAAGGTTACGTTTCAAAGTGGTACGTGAGTAAATTTGGATACGATTTTTGATCGTTATTTATTAAAAACTTAAATAATAAAAATTCTCTGGTGATATCTTGATACCAAAAGGGTAAGTGAAAATTATTATTCATAACCAAATTATACATTTCTTCTTTCTATTTGCGAAAACATCTGTAATTCATTTTTGAATCATTGGGCAGTGTGGTGCATACTGCATGGAATGCTGAATAAGATCTAGCGCATAGTTTTTTTCATATTTTTATTAGGTATTTCACAATTATGTTCTAGATGCCATTCATTTTAAAACACACTGGGAAAAGCATAGATCTAGAGAGCTTGGAGACAGATGAACTCTTCGACTTGATCGAGGAAATTTCAGCAGGCAGTGAAGATGAAGTGAACGATGACATCGATAGTCTCGATTATATTGATACGGACAGTATCCCAGAAAATTTGAATAATTTAGAACATAGTTTTGAAGAACCTTTGATACTAGATGCTCCAGAAAACAGCAACCTTATTATTGACCACTGCTGGAGGCAATTCAAATTCTATAGGGTGTTCTAGTTGTCAAAATTCACACGAAAAAAAAAAGCGACCTTCAGTGCTCCTGTTCAATTGAAGCGGAATGTGATATGGCGCAAAGGCAATTTGGGGAAAATTTCGTCCGATTTTACTAGAAATTCAACCCTGCCCAATTCTATCAAACAACTGGAAACACCATACCAGTTTTTCAAATATTTCTTTAGCGATGCCTTGATGGAATCAACTTTTGAAGAAACTATTAGATATAATTTTTCAAAAAATCCATCGAAACCATTTTCTTTCTGTAAGAATGAGTCGATGAAATATTTGGAAATTTGTACTTTCACATCAGTGTGTGGTTTACCAAACATGAGGCTCTTATCGAAAGAAGCAATTGGTTTTAAAATTGTTAAAGACACTGTCTAGAAATTCATTTAAAGCAATTCGGTCAATGCTTTATTTCAATGACAACACGTTGGAATTGACAGCCTTTTAAGCAAATTTTTGTCTATTCTTATGGAGGAGAAGTTATCTATAGATGCACAGATTTGTGCTACCAAAGCCCGCCACTAGTTAAGGAAAAACTTGCCCCTCAAACCGCACAAACGGGGCTATAAACTATTTGTTCTTTGTGGAGTGTCTGGATTGGCGTATAAATTTGATATTTATACCGGTACATATAATGATCCGACGAAGAGACTGCCTTATGAACCTGACATGGGTGCTAGTAGTAATGTAGTTGTTTGTCATGACATGAATGCCGATTTTCTCCAAGTAGGATATTAGGGAAAGTGACGTATAATAATTGTCAAAATATAATTTATAGAAACAATTTCTAGGTATATCACGTGCTAGACGAACAACGTAGTTGTTCGTCTAGCACGTGATATACCTAGAAATTGTTTCTATAAATTATATTTTGACAATTATTATACGTCACTTTCCCTAATATCCTACTTGGAAAAAATCGGCATTCATTCCCTTGATACGGCCAGAAGGCCTCGTATATCATCATGTAAAGTACCAGTAGATCAGGTGCTGAAAAAAATGGAGAGGGGCACTTCAGGGGAATATGAAACAGATTATAATGGAACTGAAATCACTAACGTCTATTGGAAGGACAGCAAGACTGTTTTATTTCTATTCTCCTCTGTTGGTGAACAACCACTAACTACAGTGAAACGGTTTGATAAAAAGAAAAAGGAATCCGTTGAGATACCCTACCCAGCTATTGTTAAGCAATGTAACGTTCATATGGGCGGGGTTGACTTGCTAGATAGTCATATCGGCAGGTATCGAATCAAGATGCGATACAGAAAATGGCATATGCGGCTTTCTTATTACCTCCTAGATGTCACAATTATAAACAGTTGGCTTCTTTGCCGAAGGTGCAATGAAGGAAATAAAATAATGTCTACTAGACTTTAGAATTGAACTAGCTACAACACTGTGTTCAATTGGAGTATCTATCCCAATAAGACGTGGAAGACCTTCGGATTTACAATACAACATTAAGGCTAAAAGGAAGAAACCAAAAACAAGCTCCACAATTATAAACAGTTGGCTTCTTTGCCGAAGGTGCAATGAAGGAAATAAAACAATGTCTACTAGACTTTAGAATTGAACTAGCTACAATACTGTGTTCAATTGGAGTATCTATCCCAATAAGACGTAGAAGACCTTCGGATTTACAATACAACATTAAGGCTAAAGGGAAGAAACCAAAAACAAGCTCCACAATTATAAACAGTTGGCTTCTTTGCCGAAGGTGCAATGAAGGAAATAAAATAATGTCTACTAGACTTTAGAATTGAACTAGCTACAACACTGTGTTCAATTGGAGTATCTATCCCAATAAGACGTGGAAGACCTTCGGATTTACAATACAACATTAAGGCTAAAAGGAAGAAACCAAAAACAAGCTCCACAATTATAAACAGTTGGCTTCTTTGCCGAAGGTGCAATGAAGGAAATAAAACAATGTCTACTAGACTTTAGAATTGAACTAGCTACAATACTGTGTTCAATTGGAGTATCTATCCCAATAAGACGTAGAAGACCTTCGGATTTACAATACAACATTAAGGCTAAAGGGAAGAAACCAAAAACAAGCTCCACAATTATAAACAGTTGGCTTCTTTGCCGAAGGTGCAATGAAGGAAATAAAATAATGTCTACTAGACTTTAGAATTGAACTAGCTACAACACTGTGTTCAATTGGAGTATCTATCCCAATAAGACGTGGAAGACCTTCGGATTTACAATACAACATTAAGGCTAAAAGGAAGAAACCAAAAACAAGCTCTACAATTATAAACAGTTGGCTTCTTTGCCGAAGGTGCAATGAAGGAAATAAAACAATGTCTACTAGACTTTAGAATTGAACTAGCTACAACACTGCGTTCAATTGGAGTATCTATCCCAATAAGACGTGGAAGACCTTCGGATTTACAATACAATATTAAGGCTAAAAGGAAGAAACCAAAAACCAACTTAAGATGTGAGACTTGACAAAGAGAATCAGTTCCCCTTATGGAACGACACTCGCTTGAGGTGCAAAAAACCATTATGCAAATCGCAAACGTTTGTCATTTGCCAAAAAACGCAAAACTGCTCTTCGTTCAGAATAAGAATTGTTTTTGGTATTTCATAATAAATAAAATTAATTATAATTTGCAATTTATAGATAAATTATTTCTGCAGACAAGAATGAAAACCTATATATTTTGTTTTACCATCACCCACCGATTCATATATGAATCAATGCAATAATTTGTTATTAATAATATAAAATATTAAGACAGTGTTTGTTATTATCTTTTCCATTTTCTGAACATAATTTGCGTGTTACTCGTAAAAAATCAGTTAAAATTAAAAAAATGGACACTGAAGGGTTAATATTACTGTCGGCATTTTATTACCATTTTTCTGTCAAATAATTAACCAGTTGCAACATGGCGTTTATATATCAATGTCATTACATGGCAAACAGTAGGGACACCCAAATAATCAAAGAACCTAAGAAAAATAAATCTCAAATCTGGTTGACCAATAAAAAAAAACCGAACACGTTTACCCGTTTTGTTTAAAATCAACGTATTTTTTGTAGACTTTTTCTAAGACGTTACAATTCTCAGGAATCCTTTTGATTTCACTACTACCTCTAAAATTACTTGTCTCCAATAAATCACATCTAAAAGAATTTTTAATAATTAAACAAATTGCTGCAAACAACGGTTACCATTCATGTTTAATGGATATACTTATGATAAAACAAAAATTAAAACAAATTAAAAAGATTGATTGATGAAGTTAATAAATGTTGAAAGTTCATTTTCACTTGCATGTAACCCATTTCTTCGCCTAAAGAAGCCAATGTGGCATAACAATTGCAGCGTTCTTTGCAATACAAATTTGAAAGTTTCTTAAAGTGTTTTATTTATGTACAAGAGAAAACTGAAAACATATTTTACACAAAAAATACATTAATTAAAAGAGAATTGCACCCACTAACATATTTTGAAAATATTTGTAATCAAATCTCAATGTAACGTCTATACAGGGTGTCTACGCTAAACCGTTCGTTAAAAGTTTATGGGGTTACCGTGGCACTAAAAATTTGAAAAAAATCCTTGTCATACGGTTGAATCAGTTCTCCTCATGTGAAATATTTTCAACTTTAGATCACTTCCGGCTCCACCGGATGAAGCACCAAATTTGTTATTTTAAATAGAACGCCCTATATATTAGTAATTTTTTGGATTCCTCATTTAAATTGCAACATATTTTATTCGAACATATGCATACTTATCTCTTATAGTTTTCAAGAAAAAAAATATATTTCTAAAATGTTGACCTCAAAAAGGCATCTTGAAATCTATCTGTAACTTCTCTTAAGAACAAGACAAAAATAAGATTTATATTTGTGCTTATACCTAGAGGATGCCTCTATGAGTAAATTAATTGGAAACTGTCAATTTTGACAAGTGTTCTTAAAATGCCATTATCTAAGTGCCCTCTTCAATATCTAGTAATTCAATTTTTTTAAATGGAATGACCCATTTTTTATCACATGGTACGATTGGGGGGAAAAGTTCCTACAAAAAAGTATTATACAACTATACTCGTAAAGCAAGTAGTTTTCGAATTATTTCGAAAGCTATAGTCGGTGAGTTGTTGAATTTTTCGATTCGGTCGATAATAACGCTACAGTTGGTGAGTGAGATTACTAAAAGAATAAATCTGGGCTAGACTCTCTCGTTTCTTGATCAAAAACAAAATAGCTAAGGTAAACATTGTTTATAAGAAATTGTGTGTTTTTTCGTTAGCTACAACTTTTATTTGAGACATTTTTTGATTAGGTTAATATGTTTCTATATTTTTTTACTTCACTTGAAATCAGTGGTTTATATGCGTGGCGCATAAAGTAAAATTTCGCGTTTAGAAAAGCCCCGTGAAAATTTTCTACGCGGGGCTTTTCTAAACTCAAAATTTTACTTCATGCTTAGTCTGGGAGTGGAAGACACTCGTTCGTAAATTTACGAATTATCATAAAGTTGTGTGTTTTTTTATTGTCTGCAACTTTTGTTTGAAGCTTTAATTGAATCGATAATAAGGCTACAATTGATGAGTGAACAAAAACAAAAGAGCTGAGGTGAAACGTGTTTAGGTAAAAGTGGTTTATCTTTTCGTTGGCTACAACTTTTGTTTAAAACTTTTTTGGTAATACTAAATTGTCGTGTAATTGGGAATGTTTCCTGTTAGGCAATGACCATTATTATTATTATTAAAACAGTAAACACTGTTGCTAACTCTAAACCATCAAATGTCTAAAAAGTCTTCTGTTAAAAATCACCATAAATCATTACATTATTCGGTTTTTTATTAAACAAATTTCAAATATGTTAACAACAAAAAACTCTGATATAATTAGGAACTTTCTGAGACCAAAGAATTTTCACAAATATTTTCTTTTTCCTTTTCGACATATATTTGCTAATTTAAAACTTTTTTATAACATTTTCAAGCAATATCTTTTTGAAATTTTATAAATTAAATGCTTACTTATTCCTCAATGTATTACATTACTTCATAGTTTTTCAAAAAATGTTTTGAACAAAAGTTGTAATTAATGAAAAAACACACAACTTTTACCTAAACACTCTTCACCTTAACTCTTTTGTTAATAATCGCTATACGAAAAAGCCTAGGGGAGATATTTATTTGATAATTACTTACAAATTGCTGCTTTATTATAGGTAACTAATCAAAAAAAAGTTTCTCACAAAAGATAATAAAAAAATCCAACACAAAATTTTATATAATCACTTTTCACCTCAGTTCTTCTGTTTATGAACTAGAAACTAAAAAAACTAGTTTAGATCAACAACTCACCGACTATGGCTTTCAACGTCTCAACCGAAAAATGTTTCAAACAAAAGTTGTAGCCAACGAGAAAATAAACCACTTTTATTAATAAAACAAACAAAGTTAAACCGTTTTTTATTAATAAACTAAGTTGTATAACGAAGTAGAAGCCTCCACAATACAACATTTTTTAAACCACTTTTACCTTAATACTTTTTACCTCAGCTCTTTTGTTTTTGTTCAATTAACCGAGAAAGATTTATTTGATATATTTTGCTAATCACTCATTAACTGTAGCTATTTTATCGATTTCAATCAAACAAAAATTGCAGACTACGAAAAAATACACAACTTTATGATAATTCGAACATTTACGAACGAATGGCTTCCACTCCCAGACTAAGCATGAAGTAATATTTCGAGTTTAGAAAAGCCCCGCGTAGAAAATTTGTCGAGAGTCGCGTAGCGACCCGAGACAAATTTTCACGGGGCTTTTCTAAACTCGAAATTTTACTTCATGCGCCACGCGTATTAAACACTGATTTCAAGCGAAGTTAAAAATATAGAAACACATTAACTTAATCAAAAAATATCTCAAATAAAAGTTGTAGCCAACGAAAAAAACCACAAATTTTGTATAAACAATTTTCACCTTAGCTATTTTGTTTTTAATCAAGAAACAAGAAAGTCTGACCCAAATTAATTCTTTTAGTAACCTCACTTACCAACTGTAGCGTTATTATCGACCGAATCGAAAATTCAACAACAATAATTCGTTTTATTTGTCGCATTTATGCAGAGTATAATACGCGCATAAGTCGCAATTAAATTTTAGTAGGCAAGTAGTATGCTTTCGTTTTGTCGCGATTGTATTGCGAAATGTCAAATCATAAAAAGAATTAGTACAAAGTTTTACAGAAATCAACAAAATGAGTAATTACACAAATCAACAAATTATACATGGCAACTGCCAATTGAACAAAATTTGATTCCAATCCTCTAAATCTTGTTTTATTCATCGGCGGCAAATGTGGATAAGTTTCATTAAATACTCTACATGTTCAAGTAACATTGCTATTGCCGTTGATTTTATCTTTTGTTTAATTTAAGTTGGCTACACAGTTTAGGAATAATAACATAAAACGTCAGACATAATAATTATAATGTATAATTTCAGAGTTGCCAACCTACAATATTTTCTATGGCACTCTAGAGGTTTTATTTTATTGAACATACGATATAAAGAATAAATTGATAATTTGTTTATTTGTGTAATTATTTATTTTGTTGATTTTTGTAGAACTTTTTACTAATTGTTTTTATTATTTGACATTTCACATTACAATCGCGACAAATCAAAAGCATACTACTTGCCTACTACAATTTAATTGCGACTTATGCGCGCATTATTCCCTGCATAAATGCGACGAAAAACGAATCTTCGAAATAATTCAAAAACTACTTGCTTTTGGAGTATAGTTGTATAATACTTTTTGTAGGAAATTTTCCTCTCAATCGTACCATGTGATAAAAAATGGGTCATTCTATTGAAAAAAATGTAATTACGAGATATTGAAAAGGGCACTTCGATATTGACATTTTAAGAACACTTATTGTCAAAATTGACAGTTTCTAATTACTTTACTCATGGAGGCATCTTTTAGGTACAAGTAGAGATATAAATCATATTTTCATCTTTTTCTTAAGAGAAGTTACGGACAGATTTCAAGATGCCTTTTAGAGACCAAAATTTTAGAAATATTTATTTTTCTTGAAAACTATAAGAGATAAGTGTGCATATGTTCGAATAAAATATATTGCAATTAAAACAAGGAATCCAAATAATTACTAATAGATAGGGTGTTCCATTTAAAATAACAAATTTGGTGCTACTTCCGGTGGAACCGGAAGTGATATAAAGTTGAAAATATTTCACATGAGGAGAACTGATTCAACCGAATGTCAAGGATTTTTTTCAAATTTTTGATGCAACGGGAACCCCATAAACTTTTAACGAACGGTTTAGCGTAGACACCCTGTATAGTTTTTAACCAATGATCTACTAACTAATAAATCGAGCGTAGCGAGAGAAACGGGGCACCAACATAACTAGACAGAGAGGGGCCGATGTTCGCGCAAAACGAAGACTATGCTAGTTTGCGAAGATTTTATTGGTTTTGCTGCATTTTTTTAAGTGTTTTTTTAAATATTTTAAAAACAAAGCTTGTGTAGTCAAAAATATTTTATTTCTTTTTCTCCGGGATGGTGAATTCGTGTGTGGCGTATGACTGTACTGCCTGCTATTCCAAGGAATCGGATTTACCTTTTCACAGGTAAATAGGATTATGACTTAATGTTCTGAGCCCATTTAATAAAAAAACTGGATCTTTGTGAGAAAACGAATTAATTCCGCAGTTACGAAGCACACTAAATTCATATAGAAAGCTATCAAATCAATTAAGCAACTAAATATTAACACAATTTATTTCTTTAAAAGTACACATTGTGGATCAAGATCCATTGAGTATTTATTTAATTAAATTGATGTATTTAGTTTTACATTATATTGCATTGAGAATAAATGACAGAAATAAATCCTTTAAAGTAAAACAAACAATTCCACGAGAATGTTCCAAATTAATGCATTTAACCACCAAAAAAATGAATAAATACAAATTTTATTAGTCAGTATGATTGCTTTTTTTATTAAGTTATTTAGAAATTCTTTTTTCAATTACATGTGGACAAATGAGGCCTGCTGGTGGAATTCAATTAATTGATATTCTCTCATAAGAGCGCTTAGTAAACGGGCGCGTTTTGCCCGAACTTCGTGCCATTCTTTTCCAGCAACAGCGATTTCCTATATGTAAAGGATAGACAGATGTTGGTGCCACGGCACAGCATGTACGGGTCTGCAAACGCTGTATCTAGTAGTTATTAGATCATTGTTTTTAACTCATATAGTAAAATTGCCAATAATATAGACAACTCTAAAACTGTTATAGTAAAAGAGCATATATACGAGTGTTCCTCATCCTTGGTTTACCATGAAGTAAAATATCAAGTTTAGAAAAGCCTGAAACATTATTTGATGCCACGCGCATAATCATTAAAATATTGTAAAATAAGCCGCATATTTTGAACTATAAATCAGTATTTTTATACGAGTGGCGCATGAAGTGCAATCAGTCGTTAAAAGCTTCAAATTTAACGTTTTTCAAAAACAATGAATGCCTTGTAAAGTACGGTGTATAAATCGGGACATGTATACTCAAAAGAAAAATTCCCTGTAGGTCAGTCTGCTAGAAATATTAAAATGATACTAACGAACACAGGAATTTATTACGTTTAAAAAACAACAAAGCTAGGTGATTTAATTTTTTGTACAGAAATTCGGATACTTACAAAATAATTCGAATCCTCTAAACGAATTAGAATCTACAAAAATAGTTTGAACTCAATGTGAGGATTCGCATTAAAATGTTTTTTGTGTGTTTTTGAACTTTATCAGTGTTTTATACGCTTGAAGCATGAAGTAAAATTTGGGTTTGTAAGTTACACCGATTTTACGTAAAGTTCAAAAACATATACATCATGTTTATTTAGAATAATACGGAATCAGATATTTAATAGTCTGTTGTCATTGTTAATAATAAATAATTAGGTTTTGAACATTTTTGTTAATAAAACTGGTAGCGATGTTAAAAATATTAATGGTTACCAAAAACGAAGTGGCTGTATATACAGGAATCATATTTATATTAGTGCCATTTATTTGTATCTTATTATATATTTACCTACGCCCTATCTAGTAACAGCATCATACCACACTGTCATCTTGACGTGTATGATTGACATTACCTACACATGCACGTAATAGCTTTGATAAGTATATTACATGCTGATAGCTGAACAGCTGATTGATTACCGCACAACCAAATGACATTTCTTTGATGTATATTGATCAAGTAGTAATTTAGTTTTCATCAATGTCATGTTACTATCAAAATTTATTGAATAAACAAGTTGTTCTTTCATGCTCATTGTTTATTTTGTTAGAGCGTAGGTAAACTATCGTACGTTTCTCGAGTGGTATGGCATTTACATACTCGCGGAATACTGCACTCGCCGCTGCGCGGCTTGTGCGCAACAAATCCGCTCATACCACTGCATACTGCATACCACTCTCGTGACGTAATATATTATTATTATGTATTTTTAGACTTGTAAGTTATATACATAACTAAAGGAATTTAGAAGAAAAATCTTTTTTTTGTAAGTATTTATATCTGTGATTCGAAAAACAGAATCATATTTTTTTCTTGTGGATCCTTTATCCTTGTATTGGTGATTTAAATCATAGGTGATTCGGGTTTGGATTTGTGATTCGAATCCTTTTTTTGTGGATTCCTCTTAGCTCTGGTTCCATGGACATTTCATTTGTTGAATAGACTGCACAGATGAGGACCACAAAGTTTTAAACTGAGATTTGTTGTTCTGTCGAAGAATACTATAGATAAATGTGATTATTCCAGTTTAATGAAAATAATAAAATACACCATATAAAATGAGATTTCACTGAAAAAATTCAGTTTCTTTCAAGAAATACATATTTTACTCAGCCTAAATTAAATTTGGGTTCTATTTATTACCTTAATGTACAAAAGATGTATACCTTTTTGCAAAATATTTTTTTTTTGATAACCGTGTTTATTGATAGTATCATAAAATATCCTATATATTCTATTTACTTGCCAACATTCAGTAGGTATATATATTTTTGTTGAATACGGCACTGTATTTGTGCACCCCCGTGCTCTATGTTCTATAGTGTAGTAAGGGGGTAGTTCTGGTCGAATGATCAAGCCAGCTGCACTCTGATTTATATCGCAGGTTGTCTCGCGTGCATTTTACCAGCAAAAGCAACCCTCTATATATTTATGCGTGTGTGTGTGTCACATATACGCGTGTGTGAAGGTTTGAAGCGTGTAACGCGCATATAAAGAAATGGCTTTGGCTTCCGCCGCCACCGTGAAATCGCTACCATTTCGAACTAAATAGTTCCGCTCGTTATATCCCCATTACCGAAAAGTAAACACACTTTTATTTACTTATTTATATATAATAAATAAATACATACAAGTAAATTTATTTGTACGATTTAATTGTCATGTTTATGTTACCTACCTGTTTGAGTTTAAACTGTTATAAAATGACTAATGCAATCAAATGTTACATTACAATAATGTAATCTTATTCATAAATAAGTTATAAATCAGATTATAATTTGAATCTTTGAGGCGTTTACTTCGTGGTCCATTTTCAGATTATAACTGGTGAATAAGATTACATTATTTTCTGGAAATAAAATAATTTATAAGTACCCACTTTACAATTCAATATTGACTAAACAATATATTTGTTTTTGCTTATTGATTACTGTTATTGCAGATTGTTAGTTGTTAGTGATTAAATCGATTTTAGCAAGATCATATTTTATGATATTATTATTTCTGTATTAGAAAAATGGCACCAATTTCATGAAAATACTCCACAACCAAATATTATACTTTTCGTTAAATTAAGTACATACAGAGTTTTTTTTTAAATATACATATCCAAATGCATACTTTGTAAATGTCCAGGCATTTGTTTTTTTTTTTTTTTATAGGCCAAAAGGGGTCATGTGCAAATATTATTTTTGGAAAATAATTTACAATATTAATTTAAAAATCATTCAAGAAAATAATAAAAGCAAAATCAGCGTTCACTAAATACAAGAATTACATCGATAACAATTTTTCACACAAGAGAAATAACGACCGCAGCATCGCCTTAACATAACAAACAAGTTCGGGCGCCTAGAGAGATGCTGACATTCAAAGAAAATTTGGTTCAAGGTTTAAAGAGCACAAACACAGAGAGTCGCAAAATCGTGGGAATGGCAACGTCAGCAGATCTCCAAAATCGTGCGGGAAACATAAATTATAAAAGAGCGCGGAGTGAAAAACAAAGAGGAGTGAAGAGACAGTTCGAAAGAAGAACATCCCGAAAAGCAAAGGTAGTTCCAAATCAAAGGAGAAAATATAAATCAGGTAAACAATGTTCAAGATGACTTCAACATCTACAACAAAAATAAGAATAACACAACAAAAATCAAAACTATACAACAAAAGCAATTGACGGGTGTGGTCGAGCTGTGCGTGGAAAACGGAAGAGTGTTCCCGCTAGTTAATTGCCTGAAAATAATTACCGGGTGTAGTCGTCCCGAGTTAGTACTGGAGAGTTATGTTCCAGCTAGTTAATAGCACAAAAACAATTGACGGGTGAGGTTCCCGCTAGTTAATTGCCTTAAAACAATTAACGAGTGTGGTTGTCCCGAGTTTGTACTGCAGAGTTATGTTCCCGCTAGTTAATGACACAAAACAACAACGATGCCGTTGAGATCTGCTTGCTAAATGGAGGAGTGTTCCCGCTAGTTGGTTGTCTGGTAAGCTCCGGGATGTTTTTTGTGGGTTTCCCATCTCGTTATGCAAATGCAGGGGTGATTTAATTTTGCCCTCACGCGTAGAGTCATATACTTTTTGTGTTTACCTAAAATGCGCATGGCTTCTAAGTACAAACGAATAATAAAGTATTTTGAGAATATAAATGGTTTAATAAATACAAATTAATTAGAAATGTCATAATAGAGGTCAATAAATTTTGAATATGTTAAGCTCATATCCTGTTTTATTTATTGTCCACATACATTCCTGGTAATTAAAAGGGAAGAAAGACACAGTATTTACGATAATGCATATTGACACAAACAACGAATCTGTTAAATAAATTAAAAGGGTTACTACATACACAACACGACGTAAATAAAATACAAATTATAAATTTGTATAATACCTAGGGTCGAATCATTACAGTACTTAATTTTAAATTTTGAACGTCTGTTTCCACTCCTTGATTAAGCATGGAGTAAAATTTCGAGTTTAGAAGAGCCTGAAAATTTGGATGGTTGCGTAGCGAAGCAAAGCGACCGAACCAAATTTTTAGGCTTATCTAAACTCGAAATTTTACTTCATACGCCACGCATATACAACACTGAAATAATGTGAAGTTTCAATTATACTACAAAAACAATATTCTAAAGTAGTATACTTTGAACTTCACGTTAAATCAGTGTTTTGTACGCGTGGCGCATGAAATAAAATTTCGAGTTTAGAAAAGTGTGAAAATTTGGTTTGGTCGCTTCGCTTCGCTACGCGACCAAACCAAATTTTCAAACTTTTTTAAACTCGAAATTTTACTTCATGTTTAGTCTAGGAGTGGAAAACACTCATTTTAATCTTCAAATTGAACTCTTTTAAAAAACAACGAAATTCTGAAGATATACAGCATATACATTGTAATTAAGATATGTATACTTAAAAGAAAAACTCCCTATATACCTAAAAGAAACATTGTCTGTATGCACGTATTCTAGACGTATTCAATTTTATTCATATATAAAACATCCTAATCCTTGGATTTAGCTTAGCACAAATTGCTATTTCTATTGTACTAAAAAAATCTCCCCTTGTATTATATTTTATCAATATTTCACCCAAAAAATTAAACCACTATACATCACAAAAGACAAAAATTTCAGTTTTTACGTAAAAAAAGTTAGGGGAGATAATTTTTTTTTCTCTCTCCTCGTAATCCATCATTTACTGTTTGAATAAGTTAGCTGATCCGTAAGCGACATTTTGATGCATTAACGCTTTCACTCAATGCACATTTTCGAGTTAAGCTCAGCGTACATAATTAGGGCTCGCTACTGGTTCCGAAATTTAAATGACAATAATTGAGATCATCGATATAAAAAAATCTCCGGAAGATTGTAAATAATGCTTGTAGAATAATTTCAAATTGCGTTGAGAGTTTAAGATGTTTTAACAAATGCATATAAAAATACAACCATAGTCATAAATTTGCATAAAACGAGAAAACCCTAAATAACAAATTTAAATGTTTGCTCAAATTGTAGATATCCTGAAAATAAGATATGCATGTAATTTTTTACTTCCAAGTAATTGAGAAAAATATTTTAATCCGTCCAAACAATTATTAGGTTCTCAAATTACTGTACAGGGTGACCCAAATTAGATGTTTTTATATAGTAACACGGTAACCACCCACTGAGCAAAGAAACATTGCATGACACGTTGCATCAATGTTGCCGCATAACACGAAACGTTGTGTTTTAAGTTACATAAATGTTGAAAATACATTGCATAAACGCTGAACGTTCGCCTGTAGGAACGTTGCATGTTAACATTCAAAAGAAAAGTTGCTGCACCGTTGACAAAGCAACGCCTATGCAACACGAGCGATTACTCTTATTTGTATGCAACCCAACATACGAATTCATCATAGGATGAATGCATAGAATCCGTATTGTATGCAACCCGATGTACAGCAATTAAGTGAACGTTATAGGAATGTTTCTCTCGTAATATTAATGCAATATTTATTTCAGTGTTTAAATGGGCCAAAAATACGAATATATATTGGTAACAAGAAAACAAGAAAAAACACTGTCTTATAAAAAGTATTGTCTAGTCTAGGGGGCAGTGCCCCAGTACCTTAGTACCCAGTACCCTTAAACTTTGAAAATACTAAAATATTGTTGCCAAGTAAACTTCAATGGAAATCAGCGTCTTATACGCGTGGCACATGAAGTAAAATTTCGAGTTTAAAAAAGCCTGTAAATTGGGTTTGGTTGCTCCGCTTCGCGGAGCGACCATACCAAATTTTAAGGCTTTTCTAAACTGGAAAGTTTACTTCGTGCTTAATCTAGGAGTGGAAAACACTCGTTTAACGCTTTAAATTGAACACTTTTAAAAACAACGAATATCATGCATTTACAGCATATAATTGGGATATGTATACTTAAAAGAAAAACTCCCTGTTTGTTCAATGTCCATGAAATGTGTAAACCATAATGCTGCATTACTGCGACAGTTTCAACAATTATACAATGTTAAAAATGCAATGTTACCATTTTCAATATTTATCCAATGTTTACAATACAATGTTGCATAAAAGTCAACTTGTAATGATTATACAACGTTGTGTTACTTTGCCACAATATTTTTGAAACGTTAGAAGTCAATGTTGAATTTTAGTATCATTTTTAACATTTAGGTAATGTATATAAATCAATATTGCACGTAAAACATTTATTCAATGTGTGTAACGTTGCTAAAACTTTGTTGTAATACTTTTATTTTAGTATCATATTCAATATTTATGCTATGTTAAAAATATTTCAGTGTTCAGTGGGCAGAAGAGTTAGAAAAAGCTGATATACACGTCATGACTTCTTTTACTGAGAAAATAACAATGGCCACCCTGTACATTCTGAACCAGATCTCAAAAATAAATTAAACTGCCACAATCATCATATAGCACATTGCTTTTTAGCACATAACATAATAATATACACTTGGTTCAACAAGGATAAGAATTAGGCAAATATTTATTATTCAATGATTAAAATGTTTCTAATAATATTAATACCATTAATACCAAAAGACAATTGAAGGAGTATTCCTAATGTTAAAATGGCTATGTTTTATTCTCATCAACTGTCGCAATTGACAAATGAGATCCATTCAATGTTTTTACGTCTAAATATTCTCTCTTCAGTTGACTTATGAGAAATGTGTAAATTAAGACAGTCTATTAACTATCAAAGTATTCAAAAGACAATTAATAGAAGTTTATGGTTGTGTCCAGAGGCGCGTTAACCATAAGGCGTAACAGGCGGCCGCCTGGGGCCTCAGCCCTTCGGGGGCCCCACAAAACGTGCCTCTGACTCAAGGTACGTCGATGGCTGCCACACACATGAACACATATATGTTACAAGGTATGACAGAACTGGATCTTTCCATGTTTTCCCCTACCCCGTTTCCCGCGGATCCTAGTACCTGAGAGAGAGAGAGAGAGAGAACAATGACGTTGTGTTTGGTTACGTTTTTGACTCTATCATAACCTATATTTAATTAATTTCTCACTTAATTCTTGGTGAAATATTTTTTAGGTATTAAAGGTTTCAAAATTGAATAAAAATACAGTGGTTTGTTTACTTAATTCAGTTCAATTAAGTGAACAAACCAAGTGTTTTTATTCAATTTTGAAACCTTTAATACTATCATAAACTCTCTTTTTGATTTCGCTGTACTTTCATACATAGATTTTTTAATATTTAGTGTTATAAGTGTTATTAAAATAAGACTTTGTGTAAGTGTTAAGTGTAATTAAAATAATAGTTTGCGTTACGTGTAATTAAATTTAAAAAAATTGTTGACGTTGATTGGGTTATAATAAAAACATTTTGAAACAAAGATTATTTATAAGAATTAATTATTTAAATTACTAATATTAGGTTTTTAAAAATAACAAAGATTTTAAGAGCAAAGTCTTTTAAATAAATTAAAATACGAAGAGGAGAAAATTTAATAAATTGTAAATCAATGAAATTATTAACATGTTTTAAATATTAATTTCTCCTTTTCGCACCTTCCTTAAATATGTATTTACATTATACAGGGAGTTTTTCTTTAAAGTATTCGTATTCCAAATTCAGTCTATTTTCTTTAAATCTTTAGATATTCCCTGTTTTTTTTTTTTTTTTAAGTTCAAATTAAAGCTTTAAACAAGTGTTTTCCACTCCCAGACTAAGCATGAAGTAAAATTTTGTGTTTAGAAAAGCCCCGTGAAAATTTATCGAGGGTCGCGCACCGACCCGAAACAAATTTTCTGGGCTTTTCTAAACTCGCAATTTTACTTCATGCGCCACGCGTATAAAACACTAAAATATTGTGAAATTTAAGTATATTCGAACTTTACTAAAAATCTGTGTTTTATACGCGTGGCGCATGAAGTAAAATTTCGAGTTTAGAAAAGCCCATGCAAACGCTGCATGTGCTGAGGTTAAAACACATGTTTCATGTACCATGTCCTAGGTATAGCACTCAACCATTATTGATAAATTTACGATTGAGAGGTCTTATTTCTGGATATTATTTTTTTGTAAATCAAGCAAAACATTAAATCGTGTGTTAATTTATTTTTTTAATTGTTTTTATTCTAATAATGTTGTATTAATTTTTGAGTGCAGTTGCAAAGTTTAAAATAATGGACCGTTTAACTGTTGTGCTGTAAATTTCTCAATAACTGTTGTGTTTAGGTATACATGGTACATAAAACATATATAGAATTTGATGCAAAATTCAAAAATTGAAATAAAAAATAGGTGTTTGCAAATCGACCTGTCCGAGCGTTTTTCAAAAAAAAAACTCCTGAATATTAAATAAATTTGTTCCTACCTGCGCGACCACCCTGTATGTATGTGGCTAAGTAAATTGAATATATGGCTAAGTAAATTGAATATATGTATTTAATTTAATTTTCGTGCACAAAAATGAGGAGACACGAACCAGGTGCTGCAAAAAGAAAGAATCTAAAGCGAAAACAAGAGATCGCCGAAGAACAAAAAAATGCTATGCACAAATACTCAAATAAACCATGTTTAAATGAGGCTTCATGTTTACCCTCAGATTCAAAATGTCAAGATTTGTGTGCAAGCATTACGACAAATAATGACGATGAGAAAAACAATTTTAGAAAAGAGACACCCAAGAACATTCACCAAAGGCAAAAATACTAATGTAGTGTCAAATCAAGTCGAATTTCTTAAAAATAAGTTATATGATATTGCCTAATGGCCAACCTCACTATAAGATACATTTATAGAACATATAATATATAATAAACCCGAAAATATAGGAAACATTGACACACTAAAGGTAGAATATACTAATAGAGGCGTATCATATTATCGAGGATAAAAAAGTGAACATTTTTATCGCAATAAATTAAATGGAATCAAGGAATTTAGAAATTGGCCTATGTTTTCTGAAACTTCTTAAAGTGTGTATTCCTATCCCTGCAAGATATTCTCGAACTAAAGCTCTTTTCTAATCCAAGGTTTTCAATATTCAAAAAATGTGACAGCAACATTGGCAGATCACGAATTTTCAAAGGACCATATATCATGTATGTGTATATTGTATAAGAGATCTTCCATATTAAAAAGAATCGACACAAACTTATCGCAGCAAATGGAAGAGGAAGCAAATTACTGGAAAAAGTTTTAAAGCGAATCGTTTCTACAATAAAATTCAGAGGTTGTTTAGGCCTCGCTTTTAGAAGACATAATGATGGCGTTGACTCTAGTATAAGAGGCAATTACATGACTTGTCTAGAATATCCAAGTGAATATGACGAATTTCTCAAACTACATCTTATCTTCAAAAATACGGCATAAAAAAGGGCAATGTTAGTTATTTATCCAATACTATTTGTAACGAATTTATTCAGATTCTTGGCAATCATGTGTCAGACAAGATCGTTTAAAGAATAATAAGTGCAAACTACTACAGCATTATTGTTGATTCTACACCTGATTTCTCTTACGTTGATCAACTGACTTTTGTAGTAAGATATGTTTCATCTAATGGCGACGTCAGAGAAAGGTTTTTAGAATTTGTTCCAATCTAAGCGCAATTCATTTGAAAGATCAAATATTTATATTGAAAAAACTAGGACTTGATATAAAGTTATGTCGTGGACAAACATATGATAACGCTGCCAATATGGCAGGAAAATACGCTGGTGTGCAAGCTTTAATTGCGCGACTCACTCCTTGAATTTGGTTGGAAAGTTTGTTGTGGACCTATACATTATTTTATGTTTATTTAAAAATGGTCCACCTTCTTCTCTTCATCAACGCATAGATGGAAAATTATAACAGCCAAATTAGAAAAATGCGACAAAAATATTTCTCTTAAAAAGCTATCAGATACCAGGTGATCAGCAAGAACTGATGCGACATTAGCATTGAAAAATGGATATAAACATATTCAGGAAGCTTTAGAAGATATCAGAAACTCTGATACAGAAAAAAAGTTGACCGTAAACGAAGCTACTTTATTATTAAAATCGATGAATAAATATGAAAATATTTTAATGACTGTCTTGTGGAACACTGCATTACAAAGAATTAACGCTACCAGCAAATCATTGGAAACAGTCGAATGTCCTTTCCTAATGGAACCAAGTTACTAACATCACTAAAACAATTTATAATAATATATGAATGAATTTGATAAAGTAGAAGAAGAAGCAAGATCTTTAACAAGTGCAACATTTGAATATGAATACACTCGAACACGCAAGCGACAAAGATTCTTTGATGATGAAGAAAACGAGAATGACAATGACAAGATTAATATGAATCAGAAAGATCAATTTGTCGTTAATGTACACAACGTTATCTGTGATAATTTAACAAGTGAGCTTAACAAAAGAATCGAAGTAAACAAAATTACATGTGAATATTTGAACGTGTTTTTTGAAGAATTATTAGCGGAAGATAAAGAAAAAGTTGTACAAAACTTAATAAAAATATATAAATATGACATTGACATTGACATTTTTCGTTATGAATCAGATCAATTTTCAGCAAAGCAAATGTCATCTACTTTTCCCAATATTGAAACAATTTTAAAGATATTTTTAACATTGCCTATATCGAATGCTTCAGGCGAAAGAAGTTTTTCAGTTTTGAAACGAGTTAAAAACCATTTAAGAAGCACTATAGCAGAAGAACGTCTTAATAGTACTTCTTAATTTTAAAAGTGACGTTTTAAATGAAACGTTTGCCAATGGTAAATCACGGAAAAAAGTGTTTTAATATATTTTTTGTTTGTTTATTAGAAATTATTTATAATTGATTATGTACCTATATTGTTTATACCATGTTTCACAAAATAAATATTTATGCATTTTGTATTTGCAATTTCATTTTATTTTACGTAAGTCCACTACATAGGAGGGGCCCTAAAATGCAATTCCGCCTGGGGCCTTCCTGACTCTTAACACGCCTCTGGTTGTATCAACACTGATGTAAGGCAAACGACTTGAGTATTTTCTAGGATCAACTTTTAATAAAGTCAAAGATTGAACAATTTTATATCATATGTAAGTATAGTTAAAAGATAGTTGAGTGCAGTTTTCTTATGAGTCCATATTGACAAAAGATAGTCGAAAAGGAAATTAATGTAAAACGCCCAAGTTTTTAATAGTGCAATTTTTAAAATTCACACACAACTGATTTTTTAAAATTATTAAATATTTTCTAACATCAACACTCTTGTTTATAACAGTTTTGTTTAACAAAATAAATATTCGCACATATAGTTCACTCATGAGGATTGTCCAATATTTATTAAAATAACGGATAACATATCCGTGAAATAATTGGGGCCACTACTTACGTATTTCAGTCCACAGCGCGATAAAATGAGCATTCATGAGAGCTTGTTTAGAGCACCCAGGTGGGCAAGAGCACGTCGCAAAGACTTAAACACGCCTCATGTCTTAGAAAAAAAGGCTGTCATTTTCAACGAACTGATCAGCACGCGAGTCGATTCAGTTGTTGTTGCCATATACGGTTACATTTTTATCTGTATATTTACAAACTACTTCAAGCAAAAAGTCATTATGACCTTCTTTCTGCTCTAGTCCTGCCTAGTAGTACACACTGATGTAGATTTCAAAATCTACTAAACTGATCGCATTTATCCGTCACTTTCAAGGCGGTTATTTAAAAAAAATACATTACTTATGAAAGCTGGAAAAGATTCGAATTATTTAAAATCCCGAAGCCGAATCATTTAGGATTCAAATCCTGGATTAAAATTCTTTTAGTGATTCGAAACAGGTATTCGAATACTATATTGAAAAAGGATTCGTGATCTGAATTCGTTACAACTTGTTAAAAGGATTTATATTCGAACCCAAATGTAAGTGATTTAAATTCTTCTAAAAGGATTCGAATCTTTACAATGGATTGGAATCATCGCTATTACACAGAGAATACGCTGATTTAGAATAATTTTGTTTAATAAATAGAAATAAATTATTAACAAGTTAAACAGTTTTAAAGTACCATCGGTGGAAACAAAATGTTAAGACACGTAAAATATTTTTAGTGTGTATCAAACTTTGGACTTGTCAGTTAATGCCATTTGATGTGTCGAAAATAAGGAAAAGTGTTTCGATAATTCCTTCCATTTACATATTTTTATTGTCATTTTCATAACCTTTCTTTAACCTGACTTAACTAATATAAATTTAGTTATGTTTGACATTATTCAATTTTCGATTTGTCCCAACATTTTATGTCCACCGATAGTACATCAAAGTTAATAGATGTGACATATTTAAAAAAACATATGGCGCTATAATTTATGTGGTTAATAAATCTGAAATAAAACATTATTTTTAAATTCAAAACTTCTTTAAAAACATAATTTCTAATAAAGCACTGAAATTCAAGCATGCATTTATTATTGTTAGAAAAAATGAAAGATTTAAAATAAAAAAGAATACGTTGAAATAAAAACCATTGAACTCGAAAAATATATAACTTTAAATACTTCTTTTGTTTGTTTTGTGATTTTGTTGAAATAAAGTGCTTTAAGAACAGCACACTAAATCAGTGTTTAATTCGAATGGCGCATGAAATAAATATTTCGAGTTTAGAAGAGCCTGAAATATTTACTTCATGCTTAATCAAGAAGTAGGCCAATCCAAATTTTTAGGGTTTGCGAAACTCGTAATATTTACTTCATGCTTAATCAAGGAGTAGAAAACACTCGTAAGAATCATATTGTACCTATGAATAAGTGTGAGGATCTGAAAGAAGGAAATCAAGCTAAATACTATTTTTTTTTTAATTTACTTTAATTAATGAATATTTTCCTTGCAGAAAATTAACTTGATTTTCGAAATTATTAAGCCACGTTTGTATTTAATTTACAAATCTTTATACAAAATTTACATATTTTTCCAAATATTAGTTTTTGTTAATAAAGAAAAATGCCATTACAGTTTGCCAATGTTCGCAAAATGTGAAAAAATTGACCAATTATTTAAACTTTAACGTTTATGTTTTCGATAGATAATTTAAAAATCTCACTTTTTCTAAAGAAACAGAATCTACATTGAAATGATAAGGCATAAAATATGTTTAAATAAATTATGCAACATTAATAAAATATGTCCCTTAATTTACACAGAATTCAAACAAATATCTGAACTAGTTTTTCATATATCTTGAAACCTTGGACGGTCCCCATCGATATTTCAGGCAAAAATTAAGGCCATGAAAACATGCGCTCAAGTATCTTTAGAAAGGGACTACAACAAAAAGAAGATATACATATGTTCAGACAGTCAGGCTGCATTAAAGGCAATAAAATCACCTACATGTAAGTCTAAATCTGTCTGGAAGTGCAAACTATCCCTAAAGCAGCTGGCCAGGAACAACAGAGTTAAACTGCTCTGGGTTCCAGGTCATGCAGGGATCAAAGGTAATGAAATTGCCGACAGCCTTGCCAAAGAAGGCTCCAAAACTCGATTTGTTGGACCAGAACAATATAGTGGAATAACTAAAGTCTGCATTAAGGGAATGATCCAGGAGTGGGAAGATGCTGCCAAAAGTGCTCACCTGAGAAACACACCTGGCTTGAGGCAGGCGAAAAGGTTTATCGCCTTCTCTGCCATACGAGCCAAACAGTTTCTCAGACTAAGCAAGTGCAACCTAAGGCTCATAACCGGCCTTCTAACCGGACACTGAAGAATCGATGCCAATTGCAGATTCTGCAACGAGGGACAAGAAACAGCAGACCGCCTTCTTTGTGAATGCTCTGCCCTGTCCCTTCAAAAGGAGAACTACCTGTCATCGGTCACTGTAAAGCCTGATGACATGGTACACATTAACAGGTCTAGGCATTGAGGGACTCAAGTAGGTCAGGGTTAATTACAAAAGATCTCTCATATCGAGGTACTTTCGGAAGGCTCAGAGGCCACACTACCCATCGACCCCATAATATAACATAGCATCTTGAAGCAAACTCATAGAAATCTTACGTCTTTCAATATTTCTAAAATTAATAATATACTTATTTCAACTAAGTATAATGTTTATGCATTTAAACGTAATCTCTTTTAATTTTAATGCTGTGTTTACAAATTGTCGTTAAAATGAATGCCATTTAGCATTATAAATTACAATTTCTTTATATACGTACCTATTTTATAAAAATGGAATCAAGTTTGATTATGTTTTTAGTTTGCTAATTTATTAGTAGGTATATATAGTATGTTCAATAAAAGTAGTATGCCACTGTCCGATTGATATTTCCTAAGTATTTTTCTATAATTTAAATTTAAATGTAGTCCCGTAGATTTTTACGCGACCGCCATAACCTCTCATCTCTAAAATTGGTATTTTTACGAGTTAAGCAAGCATACTATTTTATATTTTTAAAAAACCCAACAAGAACAGGTAACCTAATAATAACTAATGTTAATAACAATTGTTTTAACATTTTGAGACACGTACACTTGATTATAATAGATATTTTATTTGCGTTCGTATTTTTACTTGTAACTTTTGATTTAAAAAAATTAAAAACATGCCGGTTTCGCTAATATGTTTCAATTTTAACAAGCTATCGAATACCAACGAAATATATAGGGCATTCCATTTAAAAAAGGCAAGTTTTTTTCGTATCTTGAAAATGAATTACCCTATATATTAACCATTATTATTTATTAGTAGCTTAAATTAGTAGCTACCAGTTTTATTTGAAACTTTTTTTTAAACTCATCACAAAGCAAGATATCAAGCCGTTACATTACTTTTTGTACACTCTACATAGAAAACTAGTGATAATGTTGATTATTAAAATATTTAAACGGAACATTTTTATATTACAAAAAAAACTAACATCAATAATTTTCACTGTTTTCGCAGTTAAACTCAATTTTATAAAAATTGATATCATTATAAAATAAACCAAGGAACCAATGTCTTATTATGTCTTTACGAAAAATAAATTTATTCGAATTCGAATTCATTTCCGCGAATATTGAGAAAGGGTAATTGTATTCGTATTCGCGAAAATCCAGTTTTATATAACAGGAGTTTTTCTTTTAAGTATACATATCTTAATATTCTGTACACGCTTTAAATATTCAGATATTCGTTATTTTTAATAGAGTTTAAATTGAAGCTTTAAACGAGTGTTCTCACTCCCAGATTAAGCATAAAGTAAAATTTCGAGTTTATAAAAGCCTGAAAATTAGGTTTGGTCGCGTGGTCGAAATTTTACTTCATGCGCCACGCTTTTAAAGCACTGATTTCAAGTGAAATTCAAAATATACTATCAAAACATTACAATAATTCAGTGTTTTATACGCGTGGGGCATGAAGTAAAATTTCGAGTTTAGAAAAGCCTGAAAATTTGATTTGGTCGCTTCGCTTCGCTACTCGACCAAACCAAATTTTCAGGCTTTTCTAAACTCGAAATTTTGCTTAATGCTTAATCTGGGAGTGAAAACACTCACTCAAAGCTTCAATTTGAATTCTTTAAAAAATAAACAACACATGTCAGAAAATGTACAGCGTATGCGTATGTATACTTAACAAAAACATTTCGTGTATTTGGTACACCCTTAATTAATACCAGTAGATAGCATTTGTGGCGGAAATTCAAATATCTAATATATTTGACTTTCCGCCACGAATGCTATCTACTGGTATTAATTACGAGAAAAGTACTATAATGGTCACCAAGTAATGTTTATGAATGATCTTTAAAAGGATTTGTATTGGAGATTCGGAAGTTACTATTGGAATCCTTTGATTCGAATCATATTTGATCGTTTTATGATTCGAGAATTCGTGATTCGAATCATTTTAAATGTGAGGATTCCGATTCGTGATTCGATTTTTTTTTTTGAGAATTCTGCCCAGCTCTATTTTCTAAGTGATTTATTAAATAACTTAATGATGAACTTAGAAATTAAAAGCCATGCACTTATACTAGCAAACCATTAGGTTACTTTTCTATCTCACACAAATAAATAAAAATTATACCATACCCTACACACATGCAAGTTTTAAAATCAACCATTAAATACATGAAATTTATAACCCAATCCTTTTAAAACTGACATCCGTTTTTTTTTTTAGTGCAACGTTTCATGGTGCGGTAATGCAATTTTGCACGGGCGCACTTTCGAAGCCGCATTTCAACCCTTCATGGGCGTTTCTACAGGCGACAATAAAACGTCTGATTAATGACAACCGACTCTTTTCCGTTCCGTGTTTAATAATGAAGTGTGCGCGGAGGGCATTATTAGCCCAGCATCCGCATATTATTTGTTTAGGGTTCACGCTTTTTCGCCCTTCTCTGCAAACAAAACACACGCACTAGAGCCTATGTTTTGCATATTTAATATTTAATAATCGGATTTCAGAATGTAATCTCTAATAAAATATTTAAGAATACATCAGTGGTGAGTGAGCAAATGAGTATAAGTCAAAATTGTATTTCTGGAGAAGTTTCTGTTATTAAAATTTTAGAAATTCGCAATTTTTGCAAAATCGTTCAATATGAAAGTTTTTTCACTCCTAGATTAGGCATGCTGTAATATTTAGAGTTTAGAAAAGCGCCAGGCATATAAAGCATTGAAATATTGTAAAATTCGAAATATTTTGCTTAGATATACATATTTGTACGTTTATGATTCAACGACTCAATTTGATATGATGAATTAATTTCTCACTTAGCCCGTGGTGAAACATATTTAATTAATACGCTTTGATTAAAACACTTGGTTTGTTTCACTGATTTTTTATTTTTACTCCAACTAGTTTCGACCTTAGGTCATTCTCAAGGAGATATGTACAAAATTTTACAAATTTATCGATATTTATACAAATTTTACAGCTAATTTCAGGTAATAAGGGCCGTCGCGATGGGGGAAAGCCAAATGTCTTCGATGTTATTAAGCGTGGTTTTTCCATTTTTTATTGCACTGTTTATTTCTAATCCCTCTCGGAGATTTAAGTCACGTCCCTTATTACCTGAATATAAAATATTTAAATTACTATTATTGAAAAAATGGTTATTTTCTATACAATGTTGTGAAAGTCCGGTGGAAAATTTATTATTTAATATTGATTTTTGTGTTCACTTAACCTAATTTTAAAAGTTCTTCCTGTTTGTCCTATATATAGGACAAACAGGAAGATTGATTAATATTGGTTTTTTGTGTTCACTTAATCTAATTTTAAAAGTTCTTCCTGTTTATCCTATATATAGGACAAACAGGAAGAACTTTTAAAATTAGATTAAGTGACCACAAAAAATCAATATTAAATAATAAATTTTCCACCGGACTTTCACAACATTGTATAGAAAATAACCATTTTTTAAATAATAGTAATTTAAATATTTTGTATTCAGGTAATAAGGGACGTGACTTAAATCTCCGAGAGGGATTAGAAATAAACAGAGCAATAAAATATGGAAAAACCACGCTTAATAACATCGAAGACATTTGGCTTTCCCCCATCGCGACGGCCCTTATTACCTGAAATTAGCTGTAAAATTTGTATAAATATCGATACATTTGTAAAATTTTGTACATATCTCCTTGAGAATGACCTCAGGTCGAAACTAGTTGGAGTAAAAATAAAAAATCAGTGAAACAAACCAAGTGTTTTAATCAAAGCGTATTGACTCAATTTGATTTTATATTTGATATCACGTTAATACATTTTCCAAATGTTTATTTTGTCTAATATATTTCGTATTTTATAACGCCTTCAATACCTACATATACAAGGAATTATTGTTTTAAGTATACATATGTATATGCTGTAACATTCGTCCATTCTTAAGAGTTCAATTTGAACTTTAAACGAGTGTTTTTCACTCACAGACTAAGCATGAAGTAAAATTTCGAGTTTAGAAAAACCTGAAAATTTGGTATAAAACACTGGTTTTAAATGAAGTTACTGCTTCAGTAGCATATCGCGAACTTCTCATGAAATTAGTGTTTAATACGCGTGGCGCATGAAGTAAAATTTCGAGTTTAGACAAGCCTAAAAATTTACTTCATGCTAATTCTGGGTGTGGAAACACTCGTTTAAAACTTCAAAATGAACTCTTTTAAAAAACAACGAATATCTTAAGAATTGCAGCATATATAATTGGGATATGTATACTTAAAAGCAAAATACTCTGTATAGTATTCTAGCAAACATTACTTGAAATAATACACAGGTGATGTTGGTGGTAATGTAACATGGCAATTTTCAATTAACCTTAATTTATGAAAGCGCAAAATTAAGATTGATAAAATAAAGTTGTGTATAAAAATTATACAGACATTTTTTCTTTTAAGTATACATACTTATACATACGTTAAAAATTCAATTTGAAGCTTTAAACTCGAAATTTTACTTCATGCGCCAGGTGTCTAAAACACTGATTCAATGTGTTATTTAAAATATACTGCATTGACATATTACTTTAACAGTATATTTTATACGTCAGAATATTACACTGTTTTATACGGGTGATGCATGAAGTAAAATTTCGAGTGTAGAGAAGCCTGAAAATTTGGATTGATTGCTCCGTTTCGCTACGCGATCAATTTAAATTTTTAGGCTTTTCTAAACACGAAATTTTATTTCATGCTTGATCGAGGAGGCCAAAACACTCATTAAAACTTCAAATTGTACCCTTTTAACCCATTTCCCGCCGAAATTCTAAAATTGAGAAAACTGGCGTGAAATTTCTTTTCATTCAGAACTAAAATTCATTGAAAAATAATGGTTACTTTTTTGTCTAAAAAACTGCCAATGGGTTAATAATTTTAACTTTTATACTAATAAACTTAACTTTTATACTCTTAATCTTAAGATGTTAACAGGTAAACTCTTCATCGCAACTTTTTTTCTTATTAAACTTTTGGTCTTATCTTTTATACTCTTAATTTTATACTCATGATCAAATATTTTTGCACAAATTTAATTTATATCCTCTTAATCTGAACATTCATAGTCACAATCCTTTTAACTTATTTATCTTAGTTGTTATACTGTTTAGACTCTTTATCTGTGTTAATTGAACTTTTATAGTCACAATCTTTTTCACTTCTTTATAGTCTTTAACTTTTTATACTCCTACTCTTATCTTTTATATTAATAATCTTAAGTTGTTTGCTCTTTTCACTGATACTCTAAACTATATTATTTTTTTGGCTCATAATCTTACCTTTTCTACTCTTAAAACTCGTAATCTGTGTAAGTTGAACTTTTATAGTCACAATCTTATTCACTTCTTTATGATATTTATCTTTTTCAATTTTTATACTCCTAATCTTTTCTTTTATATTCATAATCTTGCCTTTTTTACTCTTTTGTCTGATAATTCTCACAATTCTACTCTTTTGGCACAAAATTTTAACTTTTCTACTATTTAGACTCTAAATTTGTGTTAGTTAAACTTTTATAGTCACAATATTTTTTACCTCTCTATAACCTTGAACCACAGTTCATATATATCCAGTTAGCCAGTCCCCATATAAATTTTGGGTACACGCGAATGGGAGCAGAGCGCTGGATGCCAAATCGGTGTATATGGCTGCCTATATACACCAGTCTGGCTTCCTGCGGTCGGTCGGTTACGACTATTTTACTCCAGATGTCGCGAAATCAAGTCTCAGAGAGAGAGTGAGAGAGAGACAATTTCTTTCTCCCTATATTCCGCGCTTCTCGTTGTATCATATTCCAGATGTTGATTTTTAAATCTTGAAAACACGTCCTTTTTTTCTTTTAACGAGCTAAGATGTGTGTTACATTCATTCATGCTTTTCCTTCTACAATTTTATTTTCTGCGTTATTAGAGAATAGATTTTATGAAATTATATGTGAACGTAGTAAAATTCATTAAGTATTATTTATTTTGTACAAAAAACTTAAAATACAAAACTATTTAACTTTTGATAAAAAAGTAAAACAAATACAATGAGAGCCAAAATGATTTGTTCATTTTTAATAGGAAATAACACATGAATTATTTTAAATGCAGAAATAATATAAATGACATCTTAAAAAGTAATAATGGGAGTTTTACTTTTTGAATATAGTGTGTGTTAAATGTCCGCCACCCTTCTCCACACACTCTTCTAAACGACGGACGAAATCTGCCATAACTCGTTGAAGCATATCCTGTGGAATAGCTTCAATTTCTTGTCGGATATTTCTTTTGAGCTCCTCTTTATTTCTAGGCTTACTCTTGAACACTCTACTCTTTAAATATCCCTAAAGAAAAAAGTCTGGAACAGTAATATCGGGAGATCTCGGGGGCCAATTAAAATCACCGTTTCGAGAAATTAGTCTATTCGGAAATGTCTGTCGCAGGATCTCCATACTTATTCTTGCAGTATGACAGGTCGCACCGTCTTGTTGAAAAAAGTGATTTCTTTCTTCTTCTTCAATTTGCGGTATAAAAAATGTCTGGAGCATATGTGCATACCGTTGAGAATAGACTGTGACTGTTTCGCCGTTTTCTTCAAAAAAATATAGACCGATGATTTTTGATGATGATACAGCACACCAAACAGTCACTTTTGGGGAATGTAAGGGTCTTTCATAGATTTCACACGGGTTTTCGGTAGCCCAGTATCGAAAATTCTGTTTATTTACCAAGCCATGTAAAGTAAAGTGTGCTTCGTCGCTCATGAAAAGATGTTGTGCGATATCGGGTTCCTCATTGTTTAACTCCAAAAAACGTTGACAAAACTCAACACGGCTCTGTTTATCACGATCAGTTAACTTCTGCACCACTGCTATTTTGTATGGATGAAACTTCATTTTGTGCAGCATTCTTCGGGTACTTGTTGCAGATAAATTTAACGCTGCCGCATGCCGCCGAACTGATCGATTTGGGCTACGCAGAATTGATTGTCTCACCCGTTCCTCATTTTCAGGATTGCATGCAGAGCGAATCCTCCCGGCTGATTTTCTTCTCTCAACTGACCCATGATTTTGCCACTTCCTTACCCAATACGAAATAACAGTTCGAGCCGGAACATCACGAACATTAAAATGTAGACGAAATAAACGTTGAGTTTGAATAATTGAACTTAATTTAAGACATTTTTCAACACAAAATATGTGTTGCTGTATGTTCCAACGCACCATTTTGACAGCTGTCAAAATATCTCGAAAGTCTCCTCTTTCAAATTGTTATCAGTAATATAGCGATTAATAAATAGTTATATTTGTTATTGCCTATTAAAAATGAACAAATTATTTTGGCTCTCACTGTACATCAACTTATCATTTTATTAACTAATCAGATCAATCCTATTGATCAGATCAAATCTACTGATCGATAAGGGTTTCTTTTTTAATTAAAGGGGTCAGTGCAATATGCAGTTGTCATTTTTCTTTTTTTAGTTTTTGAATTATTACCGTTTGAAGTTTTTAACCCATTAAGCGCCGTTGATGCATACACGCAACATTATTATTTTTTGATAATTAAGTTACTAAATAAGTTTATTTGATATATTATATTATTTGACCTGAATTGAAAATGTACCAAGAAAAATTTAAATATTTTGTTATTTAAAGTGTATTATAAATACTTCACAATATTACAATGTTTTATACGCGTGGCGCATAAAGTAAAATTTCGAGTTTAGAAAAGCCTAATTTGGCTCGGTCGCTCCGCTTCGCTACGCGCCCGAGCCAAATTTTCAGGCTTTTCTGAACTAGAAATTTTACTTCATGCTTAGTCTGGGAGTGGATACACTCGTTCTTAACTTCATATTGCACGTTTTTATATAAAATCGACGAATGCCTGAACATTGACAGCGTATACATTACATTGTTGAGGCACTAATTTTTTGAAAATCCATTATCACTTTAATATAATAATAATAATAAACTATTTAAACTTTTTATTAAATTCACGTATACATTATGTGTATTTAAAGAAAAAATTCACAGTATGTAATGCAATAAGTCATTCATAGAAATCATAAAAAGAAGTGTAGAATTTTAATTAAAATTAACTTTAAGAGTTAAAATTGCTTGGCCGTTAATGGGTTAAAATAGTTTTAAATATACTATGTGTCCCGTTTCAAGGCGCATTGTATGTTTCATGTAAAGATTTCCATTGTTATTGTAATTTGAGTTTGTATCGCTTATTGAACCAAAACGATTACAATAAAATTAAAATCATTTCTTTACCTACTAGCAGTATTTTCGAGGTATTATTTTTGAGTTCTCCTCAGTTTCATTAGAAATATAGCTTGAAAATAGTGAACGATTATACGAAAATAAAATCGTCAAAACAGTAGTTGCTACGAAAAGTCAGTGTTTGGCATCAAATTTATTAAAACACAAAGCAGTAATTCAATTCAACATGAATGTTTATTCTGCAAAAGAAAAAAAATAGATCCCAAAATGGACTCAGTATATATTATAATCACGATGCGTATTTTATTAAATGAACCATATTTTTAATAAATATTAACAGTTTCAGAAATTTGTGGTTTTTGCACTGACTACTTTAATTATCCGTTTACTTTGAACGATTGTTACATGATCAACTTGTACTTTTCCGATTGAAATTTTATAAACGCTTATTGTGTGCCATTTGACCAACACCGACAACACTCAGCGGGCACTAAAATGTTACCTAATTTTTGGATTAAAATTTATGGCATCCGTCGTGCGGCTGCATGGGGATAATTTAAAAAAGAATAAGCAGAAATATTTTTCGATATTCTCAATACTTCCCGAGATACACGAAATGTTATATAGAGAAATTACAAATTATATAAAAATCATGAAACTTTATAATTGAGAATATTATCGACCTCATGGCTATCTTTTTTTGTACGGAAATATACGTTTTAGGGTTCCAGGAATCAGAAAAACACTTGTTATCGATAATATTTGAGATAATTGGCTCAAATATTGAAATATGTTGAAAAGTCTCGTTAAGTGATGATAATCAAAAACATCTAGAAAACAACAAGATGTCTTTTAATAGAATAAGTATAATAGATTTTCTCTGAGAAGTGTAATTACAAAAATTATTGAATACTCTATTTCCAGTTTACAATGTTTTGTATGTCAGGTTAATTCAATTATTTCAATGGTTTTATTCTTAGTCAGATTACATTTACAAAAGGTACCGATGGGATTATGTTACAGACTAAATAGGTAAGTAAAAATAATTCAAAATGATTTAAGAAAACCCGATCAAAAAGTGTCTAATTAAAATATCGGTTAGTGAAAAAAATGATAAGAAATTACCGAATTGGATTCTGCGGATACGGATTAAATGTGTCAACAGTAAATAATCTTTTTAAATCCCAAAATATTTATGGTGTTTAGAAGGTTGCGGATTATCTGTAAGTTGCAGTGGTATTGTTCTGGTCGCGCAATACTTGAGGGTATACACCATAATAAAAACGTGGTCGAAAAAATGCCTACAAATAGGTAAAAACAGATAGATCACTTCGAAGAATTTGATTTTTCATCCCTTCTATAAAGTTATCCCCACTAAAATAATGAATATTGTCAAAAAAGAAAATAGTCAAGGAAAAGAGTTAATTCGATATTCATACACGTTATTCAGAGTGTAAATGGATGAAACGGAACGTAGCATTTTTAATGTTAATTTCTCAAAATTAAAATATTATCTTCCCTAATTATTTCAGGGAAATTATGATATTCATTTGGTTAGAGTAAAAATATACACACCGAGCTTTGCTATTTGTTGCATTTTTAAAAACCGGAGTGTCATGAAATTAAACAAGCAAATGATGAGGTGTTGATTTGTTGGCTTTTTATTTAAAATATATTCTGTTGATTTTGTGTTACACTTCGATCAATTCTGTATAATTATTACTGAATAAAAAAAAACAAAAAAACTGCTTCTAAAATATCGTTAATAAATAAGAAAACAGTTATATGTATATTTAATATAGTTTTTTAATGTTTGTTAGTTTTTTGTATATATGAATGTTTATATGAATCTATATTGCTATGTTTTTAGTTTTGTGTATTCGTAAATAATTTATCTATTTTATTGAAATAATTTCTGTTTTTTTATTATCAATTCCAATTAAAATACCCATCAAACATTTTTCAAATTGATTTTTTCATTGTAAAAAGATGTTTGTATTTATCTAACTTTTAAATAAAAAATGTTTAATAACATAAATATATTAAAAAACTATTAATTTTTAAACACGTTTTTATTAAAAATATATACAGGGTGTTCATTTGAAAACTTCCCAACGCGGATTTATGGAAAACCACTGATTAAAAGAAAAAACGCCGAGACACGTCCAAAGATTTCCCAAGGGGGACAACTTTTTAACCAAAAACGACTTCACCCCCTTTTACCCTCTGCCCCCCGGGGTCATCCCCTTAAAAATTTTAAATGACAAGGGGTATCAAGTAATAGCTTGTTTGAAAGGTTTTTTAAAGTGCTTTATTTTGACGTTTGAATTTTTAAAATCGGTCGATTTGTTTACGGAAAAATTAGAAAAATCTTTATTTATCTTAATTTGTTCAGATAGAAAAAAAAACACACGAAAATATCACTTTTTATTTTATTAATAAGTGTTCAAAAACCAACAAAACTTGGCAGCAACCAAATAAAAACCCTAATTTTTTGCGCCTTCTTTTCATCAATACGGAGATAACATTTATTCTTATACCTGTTTAGTTTGGGTTAGTTGCTATGGAAAAGAAACAATTCCATTTGCTGTCAGTTACCTTTGTGGCAATCTTGGGATAGTGAAAATAAATTTATTGATTCATATTTTACTTCCAAAATGGTTTACACACTAGCCGAAAGAGTGGAAATTATTCTAATTTTAGGTGCCCAAAATCAATGTGCTCGGCAAACTGCCGTCACATTTAACGCCAGACATCCGGACAAGATAACTTCGCATAGGTATGTTTTGGACCTTGTTACTAAATTTACTCAAACTGGATCTGTTGCAAATAAAAAACGTAATCATCGTAGAGTTTTAAATGAAGCCGCTCAAATTGAAGTTTTGGGTCATTTTGGCATAAATACTAATACTTCATTACGCAAAATTGGTGATGCGACTGGTATTTCATTAGGCTCTGTACACACAGTTACTAAATTACATAAATTTCATCCATTCAAAATGCAAATATTGCAAGAGTTAACCGAGGGTGATTTCGATAGGCGAGTTGAGTTTTGTGAACAAATGACTGCAGCGATTAATGATAATACCATTCATGTAAAGAATATCTGCTTCACTGATGAATGCACATTTTATCTAAATAGATTTGTTAATAAGCATAACTGCAGGTATTGGAGCAATGAAAATCCTCATGCTTTTGTAGAAGGGCATACTCCGTAAACAAATCGACCGATTTTAAAAATTGAAACGTCAAAATAAAGCACTTTGAAAAACCTTTCAAACAAGCTATTACTTGATACCCCTTGTCATTTAAAATTTTTAAGGGGATGACCCCGGGGGGCAGAGGGTAAAAGGGGGTGAAGTCGTTTTTGGTTAAAAAGTTGTCCCCCTTGGGAAATCTTTGGACGTGTCTCGGCGTTTTTTTTTTTTTTAATCAGTGGTTTTCCATAAATCCGCGTTGGGAAGTTTTCAAATGAACACCCTGTATAATAACTTAAAATGTTGGAAATATATTTTACATTTTTTCATTGTAAAATGACTTTGTTTATTTATACAAATTATGAATATTTGAAACAATAATCTATTAATCTAATAATTTTAACAATTTTTTTATTAAAAATATATAAAATAACTAAAAACGTTGAAAATATATTTTAGAATTGTTAATTTCATTGTAAATTTGTTTTTATAAAATATATTCCCGAATTTCACAATTTGGAACACGCTTGAAATCTCAAAATAAAAGAAATATTTCCGAATAGACTTTTTGTGGTGATAATAAATTTTATTATTCGTCTACCACAGTTCATATACAGGAAGTTTTCCGTTAAAGTATACATATTTCAAATTCACCTTATTTTCTTTAAATCTGTAGATATTCGTTGTGTTTTTAAAAGAGTTCAATTTGATGCTTTAAACGAGTGTTTTCCTCTCCCAGACTAAGCATGAAGTAAAATTTCGAGTTTAGAAAAGCCCCGTGAAAATTTGTCGAGGGTCGCGCAGCGACCCGAGACAAATTTTCGGGGCTTTTCTAAACTCGAAATTTTACTTCATGCGCCACGCGTATAAAAAATATTGTGAAATTTAAGTATATTTGAACCTCACGTAAAATCAGTGTTTTGTGCGCGGGGCGCATGAAGTAAAATTTCGAGTTTAGAAAAGCCCAGAAAAATGTACAGTGTATTCTGTATATTGAGTTATTTATACTTAAAAAAACTGTCTGTGTAACTAATTAATAATATAAATTATTTTCCAAATTTGGTACATACCCAAGTTTTAATTGAATTTATCAAAAAAAAAAAACAATCAAGATAAAAATAATATCAAATGAATTCTTTAATGTAAACTCATTGAATTTTATTTTTTGATTTTTAGTTAAATTTTAGATTTATTTAGGAGCTTTTTAAATATATCTGATTCCCAAAGTCTATAATTTCGAACACTCTGGAAATCTGAAAATAAAAGAAATGTTTCGGAACAGTTTATTTTTTCTGAAGGTCATCAAATTTATCATCGTACAAGTGGTGTAGACGGGATCAAATTACACGACGAAATAAGAGCGAGCGCGTTTGTGTGTGTGTGTGTGTGTGTGTGTGTGTGTAGACGCAACCGGAGCAGTTTTCTCTAGAATACTTCTACCTTTACTCTATTCATAAATAGATGGACCCACTTCCCTACCACAGTCTCTCCTTTTCTATCCTCGAAAACTCGGAATTCAGTTCTCCCATAAGCATTGTCTACCCTTGCTTGAACTTCTTTACTTTTTATATTCCTAATCTCATTTTTTATATTCATAATCTTGACTATAATTTTACTCTTTTGGCTTATAATAATAACTTTTCTACTCTTTAGACTCTTAATCTGTGTTAGTTGAACTTTTATAGTCACAATCTTTTTCACCTCTTTATAGTCTTGAACTTTTTTACTTTTGATACTCCTAATCTCATTTTTTATATTCATAATTTTGACTGCTTTTACTCTTTTGCCTGATAATCTTAACAATATAACGCTTTTAGCTCATAATCTTAACTTTTCTACTCTTCAGACTCCTAATCTGTGTTAATTGAACTTTGATAGTCACAATCTTTTTCGCTTCTTTATAGTCTTTAACTTTTTTACTTATTATACCCCTAATCTCATCATGTATTTATTTATAATCTTGACTTTTTTACTCCTTCGACTGATAATTTTAACAATAATACTCATGATTGACTTTGGTTCATGATCTTAAGTTTTCTACTCTTTAGACTCTAAATCTACATTAATTGAATATTTATAGTCTCAATCTTTTTACTTCTTTATAGTCTTTAACTGTTTCACTTTTTATACTCCGAATCTTATCTTTTATATTCATATTCTTGACATCTTTACTCTTTTGACTGACAATCTAAACTATTTTACTCTTTTATCTTATAATCTTAATTTTTCTAGTCTTTAAACTCTTAATTTGTGTTAATTGAACTTTTATAGTCGCAATCTTTTTCACTTCTTTATAGTCGTTAACTTTTTTGCTTTTTATACTCCTAATCTCATCTTTTACATTCATAATCTTGACTTTTTTCCTCTTTTAGCTGACAATCTTAACTATTTTACTCTTTTGGCTCATAATATTATCTTTTTTTACTCTTTACACTCTTAATCTGTATTGATTGAACTTTTGTAGTCACAATCTTTTTCACATCTTTATAGTCTTTAACTTTTTAACTTTCTATACTCCTAATCTCATCTTTTATACTCATAATCTTGACGTTCTTAGTCTTTTGATTGACAATATTAATTACTTAACTCTTTTGACTCATAATCTTAACTTTTGTACTCTTTAGGCTTCTAATCTTAACTTTTATCACCAACAAAGCAATTAATCGTTCGTTACATGAACGAATGTAGCACTTTTTACACTTTTTGATATGTATTTACATTGGAATTTGTTTTTTATTTGAGTTATGTTATGATTTAAACTAAACTTTGACTGAAAACACTGACCGGTTTCAAAACTTCAATTAAATCGTTATTCGATAATTAAATTTATTTGTCGAATAAATTTGACATTTATCGTTTCACCAACGTTAAATAACGCTATTCATTGAATAAATCGACTAATAAATTAATCAGAGAAATGTCTCCGCTAAAAGTTATGTTCAGAATTTTAACCTGAAATCTCTTACGTGTTCTTTGTATAGCAAGTGAATATGATCATCCTCAACAGGTATGAATAATAGGTATAGTATTTTTAATACCCATTTGGAATAATCCCATCCTTATTTATCAATCATGAATCAAATAAAACAAAAAATTACCAACAAAAATGAACGTCGACTACTAAATAGATGTTACGTCAAAAGTTTGATGTCTGTTAATGTCATTAAATAACGCAAAAATACACTACTAAAATGCGATATTCCGATGAATCCAAAAAGCTAATACTTAATGTAGTAAGTTATTTTCAAAATGAATTAGGATTATGATTTAAGGCAATTCAAAAAGCGTCCATAGTCCGAAAAGTTCCACAAAGCGCATTATACAACCTACAAGATAAAAACAGATCAACGGATTTCAAATTTCGAATTTAGTAGGAATATGTCTGCAAACGTTTCCCTGGGCAAAACTCGAGTTAAGAAGAATACTCTACATTTTTTAAGGGAAGTGATTTATAAAATGTATGCCCGAAAGAAACATATTACTTTAGAAACTATTCACAGACATTTTATGGAAGAATTATCAGAAATTGAGATCTCGAAAAGTTCTTTATATTTGGGATGTAAAAAAATGGGCTTTAGCTTCAAAAAGCCAGACAGAAGAAAACATTTATTGGAAATGCCTAGAATCAGGTTAAAGAGAATTTTAGTTTTCAATAAATATCAATTGCCAAAAAAGAAAACATTTGTATAATGTTTTGTGCAACTTTTAGTTGTATTATAATATAAAATAACAGCATTACGTCCATATAAATCAGGTATGGGCAACCTTTGACATATTGAGGGCCAAACTTTAGCGTGCAAATACGTTCGCGGGCCGCGTTTAAAAGTACTTAGTGCATTTTAAAGTAGTGATAATATTTTTTGCGATAGATATTAGACATGAAATAATACGACAATGTTATTATAGTACAATTTATTAAAATAACAAAATGAAATTTAAAAAAATGGTACATTATAATTAAATCGTTAAATTTGCAATTGTTACAAACTACGAAAGTTAAATACACCGAAATCAATGAGACACTTGAGCTTGAATTTGGGAAACTAATCCATCGATATTTGGATTAATTCCACTGACACAAAGACGTAAAAAATTTTCCAAATTATCGTCAGTCAGTCTTGTACGATGTGTTGATTTATTAACTTTCATCAATGAAAAGAACTTCGCAATTATAAGTACTGCCAAACGCACAAATCAATCTTCTTGCGAATTTTCTAAGCTGCGGAAAATTGTCTTCTTCTAGGTATTTTTTGTAGAAATCGCACAACTCTACGTCTTCAAATTTGGATTTTAGGAGTGAGTTTTCTTGAATCTCGATCAACTCCATTTGTAAGTGTATTGGAGCATTTTGTACAATATATGTTGTAGGAGTAGCAAATAAACTGAAACAGTCTTCCATGTTTTTGAAGTCGCAAAATCTGTTCGAAAATTGTTCCGACAGTACCTTGAGTTCTTCAGCATATTGAGCATAAGCAATATTTTCAAACGCAGAGAGCGTGTTGAAATGGTACCTGTTACCAGACAGCATCTGTGACTCCCACAAGCGTAGTTTGATCTGAAACGCTTTTAAATGGCTGTACAAATCATTTACTAACTGTCCTTGTTTTTGAAGTTTCAAATTTAAATCATTCAAATAGCCTGTAAGATCGACCAGAAATGCTAAGTCACATATCCATTTTGGGTCACTTAATTCAGATAGTGGTTTATCTTTTATTTTCATAAAGTCTGCTATCTCATTTCTAAGCTCGTAAAACCGTTTCAACATTTTTCCTTTGCTCAGCCATCTGACTTCACAATAATATGTTACGTCGTTATATTCAGCTGATATTTCATCCAGAACTGACGATGGTTAAGCCCTCGGGATCGAATAAAGTTGATGGTTTTTACTACCACATTTATAACTTTCTGGAGTCGAATGGACTTAGAACACAAGTTTTGTTGGTGGATAATGCAATGAAGGACTATCAAATCATCTTTTTGCACATTTAATTCTGTTGCTTTTTCATTCAAAATTCCGATGAAACCTTTACGTAAACCGACCATAGAAGGTGCACCATCAGTGCATACTCCAATTAATTTTGACCATGGGAAGCCAAAACTTGTGAATACCTTTTGAACTTCAATAAAAATATCCTCTCCTGTAGTGGTTCCTTTTAGCGGCTGTAAAGCAAGCAATTCCTCAGTAACAGTGAACTCCTTATCAACACCTCGAATAAATACAGCCAGTTGAGCTGTGTCAGACAAATCGGTGCTCTCGTCTAATGCTATGGAAAATGATTCAAAACCAGCCATACGGTCAGTGAATGTTGTTTTTATATCATTAGCCATCACTTTTATACGTCGAACAACAATTCGTTTTGACAAACTAATTTTTTCAAATTCTTTTTTTTTTTTCAGGACACATAATACCGCAAACTTCTAACATAAATAAATTCTCCTTCGGCAAATGGTTTTAATGCCTTTGCCAATTTTGAGCTAACTATAAAACTAGCTTTCACAACATTATCAATTTGTGTTCTTTGTTTATGAAACATTTGTTGCTGTTTTTCCAAATTTGCGGTAAGCTTCTGGATTTTGTCTGTTCTTAATTGTCCTGTCAGTGAGTGCAGCGTAGCATGCTTAGTTGAGTAATGCCTCTTTATATTGAATTCTTTCATTACTAAAATTGATTCATTACACAGCAAACAAATAGGCTTACCATTGTGCAAGATAAAAAAGAATTCTTTAGTCCATTTTTCTTGAAAATGGCGACACTCTGTATCTACTTTTCGTTTCTTTCCACCAGACATCATTTTTGTTTACTTTTCGTTCAATAAACTTAATAACAAACTATAGTTAGTAACCACTCAAGATGCACACAAAGTCACAAAGCAAGTTGACGGCTCGAGCAGTTCGCTAGGATATCGCTTGTCCAAGTTATCACCTCCATATGTGTGATCCTACGCCGCCACTGGTTTTTTTGAATACTAAGTTACTCCATCAATGCCCTAAGAATACTGGTTTCGATGTCGGCCATTTGAGATGACAAGTTCCTAACGTAATTTTGTGTGTGTGTGGGTTGAAGAAGCCACTTACGTTAAGTCACTAAAACAACTGTTACTTCTAAATAGGTATTAAAAATACTATAAGTACGATATAAATGTATATTAAAAGGATCACGAAGTAAAATTATATTAACATTAATAGAGTTTTCACTTCTTCGTCCTCATCTTCTTCTACTTCTTCCGATGATGATAAACACTTCTAGCAGCGGCGTCTGCGTATAATATTGGAAGGAACAAATCTGTTTACTGAATATGACAATATTGAATTTAAAAAACGATTTAGATTATCAAAACAATGTGTGGAAGAAATTTTAGATTTAATAGAAAATAATTTAATATATATTAGTAATCGAAATTTTACAGTAAGTGCAATGAATCAGTTGCTAATTGCATTAAAATTCTATGCTACGAGATCATTTTAAATGTGCAATTGTGATCATTTCAATGTATCTGAACCAACTGTATGCCGAGTTATAAAAAAAGTTACACATGAAATTGCAGTACTTCGCCCACAATTTATTTACTTGCCCCGCAATGAATTAGTCACAGTTTAAACGACTTTTGTAGAATAAATGGTTTTCCACGAGTTTTGGGCGCAATAGATTGTACTCATATTCGTATACAGCCGCCAGGTGGTGATAATGGTGAACTATATAGAAATCGCAAAGGATGGTTTTCCATGAATGTGCAAGTAGTATGCGAAGGATAATTAAAAATTAGAGATATTGTTACAAGATTCCCTGGAAGTGTACACGATTCAACGATTTTTAATGACTCTCGTCTTAGAGCTCGTTTGGAAATCAACGAATATCCAAATACCTATCTTTTAGGAGACAGTGGATATGCCTGTAGAAATTATTTATTGACTTCATTGCTAAATCGACAAACTCCATCTGAAAATACATATAATTCCGTACCCATCACGAACATTTGGGATTCTTGAAAGGCGTTTTCCGTTCCTGTAGCATTAAATACCACTGCAATATCATCCCACACTTTATTTTTAATTTTTTGACACGGCGTCAGTTTTTTATAAACTCCTTACATCTATTCACAATAAGCGAACGCTTTCTTTTTCCTCCTCTATGTTATTTTTGCATCTTTTTTGTTTTTCGCTTTCCATTTCGCCTCAACGAATGACAGAACAATGACAGACAGATATTGAAAGCCCGGCTTACATGAATATTTATTCATTGAATAGTTAATTGGAGATTTAAATGTGTTGGTGAAACGATATTATAATTAACTGAATACTAAATTTTATTCGACGATTACCTATTTACAGATTTTTTAAATATTGGTGAAATCCGGCATAATATTAATATTATTATCGTTTTATACAAAATTATTCTGAAGAAAGTGTTAGTGTTTTCATTCCATGTATTTTCATGTTAAGGAAAATAATATTCCTATATACAGAAATGAGTATGTTGTGTTTTATCCATCTACACCAAGAATATTACTCTTGGATGAACCTCACATATTTTCTTCGTCAATACGGAGAATTTGTACAAAATGTTCAATTTCGTCTTACTTACCAACTTATTTTCACAAACTAATTTGCAAATTATCTAAAAGCCTTATGGACATTAACACAATAAATATTTATATGACATGGAAGTAAATCAAAAATATGTAAAATATAACTTTATTCAATAAATTCATATATCTATCTCCTATTTACAGGTATACAAAAATATAAAATATTATGTTCACAAGTTACAATATTAAAAAGCACATTTAAAAGGCAGAGAGTTTAGTTTAAAAAGTAATGACTAGAAGTATTTATGACAATAATATTAAAACTGTTTTACATATATCTTAAGTTTTTCATAAAATAGAATATTTACCCAACTAAATGCAAAGTTTCGATATTACTTATAGGAGTAAATAATTAACTACAAAAACCAATTTATTGGAAAAGTCAGTTGACTGAAATCTTTTAGCCATAATCAAATTCATTTGTCAAAATAATAATGATCATAATCCTTTCAATTACAACCTGTATTTCTACAATTCTACAAAATAATTCACTGGTAAATATATTGTTTTTGCTCTTTCAAGGCCGCTTTTACATACAATAAATTAACAATTTGAAAATTTCGGGGGGGGGGTTGTTATACATTACATTTAATTGCATATTTTTCGATTATATACTCATGTTTCATAATCATTTTAGATTGAAAAATAATCTGAAAGAAAAAAATATGCATTTAAGGGTTAAAATTAAGTTTCTTTTTAATGGATTTAATACCGCCGCTTTCCACAAATGGTTACAAATAATTTAGAATAAATGCTGAAATGTTTAGATTATTTTATAAAACTAATACCCGATCGCATCCCCAGTCGATTAACTCAATCAGCGATTAGTAAATCTAAAAAACACAACAATTTTATTCTTAACCTGTTTACACAATCGCTTATTGGCTAAAGAAACTTCCTTGGGATAGCTTACAAGTGTACAATATTATTTTATTCTAGAATGTTGATTTAATCAGAGGTTTAATCAATGATTAGTAAGGATTAAGGTTAATCAGTCGTGGTGCAAATGAACGAAATACTTTTAATGTCTAATTAGATGTTCATGTTAGGTGTATCAATTATTTCTTGAACTATCTAACATTGTCATGTGTATTTATAAATTGCTTTATAAATATGAAATATAAAATTACAAGAAAAATTCGTATTAACCACAAACAATAGGTCTCAATTAATAAGACTACTAAGACAATAAATATCCTTTGAAACGACTACTTCCTGTGCAAATACACCGCCGGATATTGAATTATTCAATGAAGATTTAAAAAGTTATATTTGATATGTTACAACGTTATCAACAGTACATGTAACGTTTAACCAAAATTATCATCAAACCAAGTGAACAAAAATAAAGAATTACTAAAAAGGGAAACGAAAAGGACTTAGATTAAAGCCAATATCTTAGGCCATCTATAGACGCATTTCGAGATTTATTTCTCTTCAGTATAGCTCTGCTTATGACATTTTAAAAACTTATTCATTGAAAAATACTGTTTGCGGATTATACAAATTTGTCTCGTAATTTTATATTTCATATATAATGTTCTGCAAAACTAAAAGCATAAGCAATTTTTCCCTAACTGAAGATAGCTTTAAATTGGAAATACTTATGCATTATAAAGTTAAATTTGTTTTCCACATATAAAATAAAAAAACTTGACTGTTGCATTTTATAAACACTACATTTTTAGATATAAAATAAATTAAAATGGAATATAAAATAAACGCTTTTTATATTATTTTATCAATATTGTTGTTATTAGCTCCACAACAATTGAACTGATTTTATCTTCGAACTAAGTTCAAAATGATATTAGAACAATCAAAAATGTCATTATTTAGAGATAAACTCAATTCAATTACCCTAAAACAATGAGCTGTTAACTTTGCATAATAATAATTCACATAATTATCAGATTATTGATAATGAACACCTTTTGTCTCGAAATGCACATCTCACGATACAAATAAATAGTGAAGTAAGGAATGTCAGTCTTTTTATGTGTAATAATCACCACGTAAACTCAAATACATACAGTTAATTATCAGGTAAAGTAAAATTGATTATTTTAATAGACTAAAAAACTTGGTCGTTTTCTTTTTCATCGTTTGGTTGATTACGCTTAACAATAACAATATTTTAAATAATGATTTCAGAAAAGTGACATTTATTATATATTTATTATAATTATTTAAAAACTTCATTATTGCAGAAAAGTAAAATTTATTATAATTATTTAAAAACTCAATCGTTTTTTTTAGACTTTCAGTTGATTAATAACAATTTTTTAAATAATTATTGAAAAATGAAATTGATTATATAAAATATAGGCTGAAAGAATTTACACAATTTACTTTTCGAAGATTTTCGTAAAGTATGCTGTTGTTATTATTAGAAGACATCTAGAAATATTCAACTTAATGTATGTATTTTCTGTTTAAATAATATAATTTATCATGATTATTGTGATAACTAGGTAGTTTTAAGGTGGCTGTTTAATAAACATTTTTTCATATACTACTCCAAATAAAAACATTAAAATAATTATTGTAGAAAACTAAAATTAACTATATTTTATAAGCTGAAAGATTTTAGGCCATTTCCTTTTCAATGATTTTTGTAAAGTATGCTGTTATTATTATTGGAAGGCATCTAGAAATATTCAAGTTAATGTATGAATATTTTGTTTAAATAATTTAATTTATCAGTATTATTGTGATAAATAGGTAGTTTTAAGCTGGTTGTTTAATAAACATTTTTGCATATACTACTCCAAACAAAAACATTAAAATAATTATTGTAGAAAAATGAAATTGATTATGTTTTATAGGCTGAGAGATTTTAGACCATTTCCTTTTCAATGATTTTTGTAAAGTATGCTGTTATTATTATTAGAAGACATCTAGAAATATTCAACTTAATGTATGTATCTTCTGTTTAAATAATGTAATTTATTATTATTATTGTCATAAATAGTTTTAAGCTGATTGTTCAATAAACATACTACCTCTCTATACTCTAAAAATTATTTTTTACAAAAATCCACATCAGGTTTAACTTAAACTAAGTTTAATTTCAAACCAACCTTAAGTAAAAGTTTAATTTCAACCAAACCTTAAGTTAAAGCTTTGAATATTGAACAGCCAGTCCATAAATTGCCATTAATGTTTAAATAAATATAATATTACACATAGTATTGACTAGAATGTTGAACTCAGACTAAGTATAATGCAGATGTAAATTTGAATAAACCCCATCGATCAATTTATTCTGATGGATCTCTTCAGATGACAATAGTCAATTTACATAAATTACACACGGGAAGCCCAAAGGCACTCATTGATGAAAAAGAAATCAGTTACAGCCATCGAAACATCCCATTACTTTTGAAGTACAGTAATTGATCGAAAAATATGTTAGTTATAGATATTTGTATATACTATGCTTTTGTTATTGAAGTGTTACTATAAAAGACAAAAATAACTGGTACTGTTGGCAGATTTTATACGTATTTTTAAAGTGACAATATTTCTACTCAAAAGTATGTGGTTTAGTTGGCAATATTGAAGAGATTTTACGTTTTCATGAAAGACGGAAAAAATGTCATTAATAAACAAGAGAGTTTTAATATTTAAAAATATCCAATAATTTGTTTAGAATTTTAAATCTGTTATACATATGTTATTTTTAAATTGCACTATTAAAAACATAGATGAATTAAATCTTCATTAACTTCCTTTAATTTGTCACCCAACATTACTGATAACAGTAATGTTTTTAATAGTGCAATTTAAAAATAAAATAAATAAATAAATAAAACACTATTATTTTTAAAGTCACAATGTTATTACTCAAAAATGTCTGGTTTAGTTGGCAATATTAAAGAAATTTGAAGTTTTTATGAAAGACGGAATAAAAATGTTGGTAAATTTTATTTACATATTCCGTTGTATGCGCTGTGAAATTTTAGGCATTCATTGCTTTTTGCAAAAGCGTTTAATTTGAAGTTTCTAACGAGTGTTTCCACTCCCAGACTAAGCATGAAGTAAAATTTCGAGTATAGAAAAGCCTGAAAATTTGGTTTGGTCGCGTAGCGCTACGCGCTACACGACCAAACCAAATTTTAAAGCTTTTCTAAACTCGAAATTTTACTTCATGCTTAAGAAGTGGAAACACTCGTTCTATACTTTATTTATTAAAAAAACAACGAATTCCTGCAAATTTATCAACAAACTCTGTTATTATGGGGATATGTATCTATAAATGAAAAATTTACTGTAATGGCACTTTAAATTGTTAAATCCAGTTCTTCATTTATCAAACGAAGCATCAAGAGATAGATAATATTAAAGCACTACCAATCTGAAGAAAAAACACGTTTGCCAAATAAACCAGTTATTTTAGATTTTGCGATATAAATAAATATAAATGACTCTCTACTATGTTAAAAGTACATTGCCAACTGTACCAGTAAATTTGTATTTTAAGTAAATACAATACTATATATTGGTAAATACCTAGGATATTAGAAACATTTCACGTTTGAAGAAAGCTCTATATTGGTAAATGTTTTTTGTCATTGGTCCCAAAAATAGCAAATATTAAAGCCATTTTTTTAAGTTCATTAACATACACTGTATGTTATTTTTTTTTATTGTGGGCCATAGGATTTTACATAGTAAAAATTTTACCATGTGTTGATGTATTTTATCATTAATTTTGAAGCAAACTTTTATTGTTAGAAATAGATCAATTATTTTTCTACGTAATGCGCTTAATTAGAATAACACAAACATGTTTTATTCCATTAAAAAATGAATTTATTTAATAATATTTTAACAAACAATAGATATAAAACAATAACAAAAAATCACAAAAATTGTTCACAATTCTTTCCTTCGGCGTTTAATTAGTTGTCTCACTAATCAGTCTGACATTTTAAAATTTCCTGAAGTTAATTAACGCTTTTAATCCAACAAGTTTTTCAACACAATTCGACTTTGATTGAAAGTTGCTGATAAAGCGATTGATATATTTCAATTTTCTCTCTAATTTTTTGAAGAGGAACTATTTGTAAGCGAATTGCATGAGTTTTTAAGTTGTTTTAAAAATTCAACAATTTCTTATAATTTATTAAACAAAAGTCTCCTTAAAAATAAGCATTTTTTCGTTTTTCTCACAAAATTCAATTTCAATTAAAAAATGCTGATAAACCTATTGAGCTATTTAGATTTTCTGTTTTATATTTAAAAGAGCAGTTATTTCCAAGTGAATTCTGTGAGTTTTAAGTTGTTACAGAGATTCAATAATATCTTATAATTTTTGAAACAAATCTCTTTTTAATGTCGGGATTCACCAACGTCAATTAATTTGACCAATAGTTATTCATCGATTAATATCTAGTAATAGTTACATACATGTCAGAAAATCAATAAACTCACATGATATTGATGTTTATGACATGGTAAATGTCTATTCCAATCGACAAATAAATTTCATCAACGAATAAGATTTAATTGAAGTTGGTAAAACCGTACATTACTCTAACAAAATTCAACTTTGATTAAAAATTGCTGATAAACCAAGTAATATATTTCAATTTTCTGTTTATTATTTTGGGCACTTATTTTCAAGTGAATTCTGTGAGTTTTAAGTTTTTACAAATATTTAATAGTTTATTGTAATTTTTCAAACAAAAGTTTCATCAAAAATGAGCAGCATTTTTTTCATTCTTCTTACAAAATGCAAATTGAATTAAAAATTGGTGATCAACCAACTGACATATTTCGATTTTCTCTTTAATAATTTAAAGAGCAATTATTTCCAAACTAATTCTATAAGTTTTAAGTTGTTTCAGAGATTCAATAATTTATACTAATTTTTCAAATAAAAGTCTTCTTAAGAAATTAGCATTTTTTCGTTATTCTAGTGAAATTTAAGTTAGATTAAAATTTGCTGATAAACCAACTAAGATATTTTGATTTTCTGTTTAATATTTTAAAGAGCAGGTATTTTAAGAGAATTCTGTCAGTTTTCAATTGTTTTAGTCACTTACAATTTATTATATTTTTGCAAACAAAAGTCTCTTCAAAATAATGTTTCCTAGTGAAATTCAACATTGAGATAGTGCAATTTTTCTTTTATATTTTTTAAAAGGAATTATTGGTAAGTGAAATCTAAGAATTTGAAATTATTTCACAAATCAATATTTTCTGCTGATTTTTCAAACTAAAGTCTCAAAATTAACATTTTTTCCAGAAAATTCGACTTTGGTTATAAAATTCTAAAAGAGCGATTAAAATATTTCAATTTTATGTAAAAAAAATTTGCTGCTAAAGCGATTGAGATACTGCAATTTTTTCTTTTATATTTTTTAAAAGGAATTATTGGTAAGTGAATTTTGAGAATTTGAATTTATTTTAGCAATTCAATATTTTCTTCTAATTTTTCAAACTAAAGTATTCTCAAAATTAGCATTTTTTCAGAAAATTCGACTTTTATTAAAAAATTCTCTCTTTAAATTGTTGTTTAAAATTTTTAAGAGCTGTTGTTTCTAAGGTATGTCTATCAGTTTTAAATGTTTGTTAGTTATTCAATATTTTCTGGAAATTTTCCAAACAAAATGAGCAAGGTTTCCTTAAAATAATAAAAACATTCTATAATTTTCATTTATTTTCAGGAAAAATTATAGAATATTTTGTAGATGTTTAATATAAAATGGGATTTTCTTGTAAATAAATAGTGTTGAAATCATTATTTCATCTGCCTGATGAAGCCACTGTGTGGTGAAACATGTTGCAGTGTTCAACAATTAAAGTGAAACCCTCCCAACTGTGTTGTTTTATTTCAAATAAATAGAAAAAATTTATTTGTAATAATTTGTAAATAATTCAATTAGATTTAAACTCTATTTTCTTCATGAATTCGGAAAGAAAATAATCCAACAAGAAATTAACTTAAAATTAAATTCGTGAATAGTTCAATTAGATTTAGTCTCTGGTTTATTTCATGAATTTTTAAACAAATAATCCAAGAAGGAATTAATTTGAAACTCTGCCAACATTAAATAGTTACATTTTCATAATTTAAAACTTTCACACATTATATTATAGTGTTTTTATTTTATTTTCTTATCGGGGGTTTTTTACTCCCAGATCAAGCATGAAGTAAAATTTCAAGTTTTAAAAAGCCTGAAAACGTGACCAAACCAAATTTTTAGGCTTTTCTAAACTCTAAATTTTACTTTATGCGCCACGCGTATAAACACTGATTTAGTTTGAAGTTGTTTTTATCAAACCAAATATTTACAGCAAGTATTTAATTAAATATTTTGATTTAAAATGTATGTAAAATTCAATATTTATTATTGAATTAACTTACCATTATCTAATTTTGTATGTAGAAATGAATGCACTTTAATATTCTGAAGAGAATCTTGAATAAACTTTCTCTTTTTTTCAATCAAAATATTTACAGAAAGTATTTAATTAAATGTTTCGATCTAAAATGTATGTAAACATCAATAATTATTATTAAATTAACTTACAATTATCTAATTTTGTATGTAGAAATAAATGCACTTTAATATTCTAAAGAGAAACTTGAATAAACAATTCAGTGATTGTATTTAGAAATTAATTCACTTAAATATTCTAGAGAGAAAATTAACAAAATTCAACAATTGTATTTAGTAATTTATCCAATTGAAATATTTTAAGAATTTTAATTGAAAGTGGAATACATACAATATCGGAAATATTTTAATAGAAAATAAAACACAATGAATTTTCTAAATTATGAGAACGGAATATTTTTTGAATTTTTTTAAATTATAATAGTGGATTATTTCTTTAATTTTATCAATTATAAATGAGAAAAAACACACTTTGATTATTTTTTGCTCAGTTTTTTTATATTAAATAATTTCATTTTTTAATGGAATGAAATATTTTTAAGTTATTCTAGTTAAGCGCATCACGTAGAAAAATAATTGATTTATTACTAACAATAATAATTTGCTTTAAAATTATATTAACACAAGGTATTAACAATAATACAAATTCAGCACTATTTAAATTCGAGAAAATAAGCTTACGCTTCTTATAGGTTTATAATAGCATTTTTAAAGCACAAGGTATAATTTTTAGCATGTAAAATCCTATGGCGCACGATAAAAAAACATACTGTATACAGCTTACTTCAAATATGTTAGTTTTTGAGCATCACTAATTGCCTAGGATGTTGGAAACCTTCCACGTTTGAAGAAGGCTATGTATTGGTCAATGTTTTTTGTTATTGGTCCCCAAAATAGCAAATATTAGTCAATTTTTGCAAGTTCATTAACACAGCCTACTTCAAATATAATAGTTTTTGAACATGACTAATTTATCAAAAACATATTTTCTATACAATTGCAAATTTTATAATTCTATTACAGTGCTGTGATTAATTAAAGTCACGCATGCATTCAGTTATTGTTGAAATGCTGTATTTTCTCTGGACTTGAATAATAATTGAGTGGTCTAACTGCAAAACTCACATTCTTCACTTTTGAAAACTTTTGGCAAATTGCAAAAAACACGTGTTCTTTAACATAGCGGACATAAATAACCGCTAACTCAATATTCACAAAAAGTGGAGAATGTGAGCTTTGCAGTTAGACCACTCAATTAAGCTCAAAATAAGTAGATTTGTATCTTAAGTAAATACCTAGAATATTGGAAACTTTCCAAGTTTAAAGAAGGCCATGTATTAGTAAATGTTTTTTGTTATTGGTCCCCAAAATAGCAAATATTAGAGTCAATTTTTGCAAGTTCATTAAATACACACTCCAAACACAATAGTTTTTGTACATCACTAATTTGTCAATAATATGTTTTCTATACAATTGCAGATTTTGTAATTCTTTTATAGTGCTGTGATTAATTAAAGGCACTCGTACATCCTGTTATTATTGAAATGTTGTATTTTCTCTGGGCTTGAATAATAATTAGGCTCATAATAAGGATACTCTTGATAATGATGATTGTAGATCCCCGATTCTTGTTCATTTTTGATTATTTGCTCTGGACTTAGGTTTACAGCTTGATTGTAATCTTGCATGAAACTTGCGTTTGTTATGGTGCCACTTGTCACAACAGAACTGCTCACGTAAGGAATGGTTTGATGAAGATTATTCTGCGCAATTTTATTTCCATCTTTGTTGATTGAAACAGTGACGTTCCCAACTTGAATGATCATACTATCCCCAGTTTTGTTATGTTTTCCATCATTCATAGCCTCACTTAAAGCATAGATGTAATTATGGGCGAAGCGCAAGGTTTCGATTTTTGTCAGTTTTGTGTCTTCGGGAAAAGTTGGAAGGACGCAGCGTAATCTATCCAAAGCCTCATTCAACATGTGCATCCGATTCCTCTCCCTATCATTAGCCTTAGCCCTTCTCGAGCGCTTAATTTTTAAGATTTGCGTAGGGCTTTTCGCTCTTGACATTCTATTCCTTCCAGTAGCATACCTCCTCTTCGGTTTTTCTTCCTTTATAGGCGTCGATGAGGAAACTGGTGCTCCGAAATCTTCCTTGGCGTTAAATAAATCCCTGCTGACGCTCGATTTGTGGTAAACATCTTGGCTTTGGTAACCGCAATTCCAGTTGGTCGGGGTTTGTTGAAACTCGGCACTTGCACTTTTATGGAAAGCACTCGTGAATTTTTCGTAGATTTGCTTTTGCGGTGTGGTTAGAAGATTCCCACCGTCGAAATCCAAATCGTATTCAATGAAGTCACTTTTGTCATCGCGGTATTCTGTTAAGGTCGTCTCTGATTTGAAACTCATTTCGAAACCCGAATCCGAACTGTTGTCTTCGTAGGACATGTCAAAACGACCACTATGAACCATCGCCATGATTGTTATTGATAATAAAAATATTCGACTTGTTTGATTCACAGATTAGATGAGAAGAACAAAATTAACACTATAACTAGCAATCAAAATTAAATTTGCACTGTCTTCAATATTAGCAATACAAATATTATTCTTGTTAAATTCACATTGTCTATAATGTTCTTCACGACCTTTTTAAATATTATCATTAAAATATAAACATTTTTGCACTATGTTCGAGCAACAAAAATATGATTCTTCTAAAATTCACATTGTCTTCAATTTTTTTCACGGTCTTCTTAAATATTAGCATACACGTGTTTGCGCTATGATTGAGCAATAAAAATATGATTCTTTTAAAATGCAATTTTCTTCACGGTTTATTTAATTATTGCCATTATAATATAAAATTATTTGCACTATGTTCGAAAAATGTTTTAAATGTTGCACTAAATCAATCGGATTTTCCTTCGTTATAAAATTCACACTGTCTTCAATATTCGCATTCAAATCAATTTTCTTCGTGTGTGCGTTCACGGTTATTAACACTAGGAAGGATTTTTCGAAACTGGGGTGTTTTGTGTTGGGGTGGTGGGGTATATATCCCCCGGCCCCTCCACCTTCTGGCTGGCCCTAAATGAAAAAGGGCCTCGAACGCTATTGGCCCTCCGAAAAGCGCGCGTGGTGCATTGTTTAGAATTTATTCCGTTGCATTGTTTGGTGAATTATGCCTGCATAGGTAATGTTGAGCAAATATATCGAGTCTTTTTTATTTTTCGAGTGTAAATATTTGAGTATGGTGGTCGATTTCGTTGTAAATTAAATAGCCCGAGGTGATGAATTACGTTTGTGAATGGAGAATTGGATTTTATTTTTAGAGAATAATCTCATTGAGTGTGTACTATATAATTTAAAAATAGAGTACCAGAGGTGGAATTCAAAATAAAGCTACCTGAAATCTGTTAAAAAAAATTAATTTGAGCAGGGGCGCAGCCAGGATTTCGTCAAATATAGTTACAAACAGAGCTGGGCAGGATTCGAATCATTCAGGATTCGATTCCCGGATTCGAATCCTTTTAGAGGATTCAAAAGAGGTATTCGAATACTTTAGTGAAAACGGATTCGTGATCCGGATTCGTTACTTTTTTTTAAAAGGATTCGTATTCGAATCCAAACGTAGATGATTCGAATCCTTATAAAAGGATTCGAATTCTTATAAAAGGATTCGAATCCTTATAAAAGGAATCGAATCCTTATAAAATTCGAATCCTGATACATGGATTCAAATCCTCCTAAATAATTCGAATCATCGCTATTAAGGCTGGGATTCGAAATCGATTAATTTAAATAGTTAAATATTCCAATATGAATATTTAAATCACTAAATTATTCATATTTGAATAGAAATATTAAAATTTTCGAATAATTCAAATATTTGTGAATGCATGTTTGGTTACTTAACCATGAAAAATATCCAACGTTAATAGTATATTTTCAACTTCACTTGAAATCAGTGTTTTATACGCGTGGCGCATGAAGTAAAATTTCGAGTTTAGAAAAGCCCCGTGAAAATTTGTCTCGGGTCGCTGCGCGACCCTCGACAAATTTTCTACGCGGGGCTTTTCTAAACTCGAAATTTTACTTCATGCTTAGTCTGGGAGTGGACAACACTCGTTCTTAGAACTTTCAAATTGAAGGATTACTCTAGATTACTAAGTTTATTACCGTTTTACAAAGGCTACAGCTTAAAGGACCAACCATGGTCTTCGCAGAACGAAGGACTACAGGGAATCGAAGTTTTCTTACAAGAAAACAACGAATATCTGAAGGTTTACAGCATGGATAGGAAAGAAAACATCTAATTTTGAAAAAATATCGAAGTTGGGTTGATTTTCAGTGCATTTTTAACTTCACTTTAAATCAATGTTTTATACGCCAAAATTTCGAGTTTAGAAAAGCCCCGCGAAAATTTGTCTCGGGTCGCTACGCGACCCTCGACAAATTTTCTACGCGGGGCTTTTCTAAACTCGAAATTTTACTTCATGCTTAGTCTGGGAGTGGACAACACTCGTTTGAATTTTAAATTTAACTTTTTTAAAAAATCGACGTATGTAATATAATAAATCATTCATTGAAATCATAGAAAAAGATGCAAAATTTAACCTAAAATTAACTTTTAGAGTTAACTTTATAATTTGTTCGGCTCTTAATGGGTGAATATTCTATTCCTAAAAAAAAAACGTTTTTATTTAATATTAAAGTTGCATTTAATACAATAACAAACTGTGAATAAATCGACATAAATCTAGAAATATCAAAAATCTCGACATGTAGAAAATCTTGACGGTCCACTCCCAGACTAAGCATGAAGTAAAATTTCGAGTTTAGAAAAGCCCCGCGTAGAAAATTTGTCGAGGGTCGCGCAGCGACCCGAGACAAATTTTCACGGGGCTTTTCTAAACTCGAAATTTTACTTCATGCGCCACGCGTATAAAACACTGATTTAAAGTGAAGTTAAAAACGCACTGAAAACCAACCCAACTTCGATATTTTTTCAAAATTGGATGTTTTCTTTCCTATCCATGCTGTAAACCTTCAGATATTCGTTGTTTTCTTGTAAATAAACTTCGATTCCCTGTAGTCCTTCGGTCTCCGAAGACCATGATTGGTCCTTCGAGCTGTAGCCTTTGTAAATTGGTAATAAACTTAGTAAACTAGAGTAATCCTTTAATTTGAAACTTCTAAGAACTAGTGTTGTCCACTCCCAGACTAAGCATGAAGTAAAATTTCGAGTTTAGAAAAGCCCCGCGTAGAAAATTTGTCGAGGGTCGCGCAGCGACCCGAGACAAATTTTCACGGGGCTTTTCTAAACTCGAAATTTTACTTCATGCGCCACGCGTATAAAACACTGATTTAAAGTGAAGTTAAAAAACGCACTGAAAACCAACCCAACTTCGATATTTTTTCAAAATTGGATGTTTTCTTTCCTATCCATGCTGTAAACCTTCAGATATTCGTTGTTTTCTTTTAAATAAACTTCGATTCCCTGTAGTCCTTCGGTCTCCGAAGACCATGATTGGTCCTTCGAGCTGTAGGCTTTGTAAATTGGTAATAAACTTAGTAATCTAGCGTGATCCTTTAATTTGAAACTTCTAAGAACGAGTGTTGTCCACTCCCAGACTATGAGATGTGCTTCATAAAAATCATTTCAAATCGCATTATTTCTCACATACTCGTAGTACTAAATCAAAAAGGAATTGTGATCCGGATTCTTTACATTTTTTTAAGAGAATGTAGGTGATTAAAATCGTTACAAAAGGATTCGAATCCTCCATCCCTGTGTTTTTAAACTTCACGTTAAACAGTATTTTATACGCCTGACGCATGAAGTAAAATTTCAAGTTTAGAAAAGCCTGAAAATTTTGTTTGGTCGCTTCGCTTCGCTACGCGACCAATCCAAATTTTCAGGCTTTTCTAAACTCGAAATTTTACTTCATGCTTAATCTGGGAGTGGAAACACTCGTTAGTAGCTTCAAATTCGCTTCGCTTCGCTACGCGACCAAACCAAATATTCAGGCTTTTCTAAACTCGAAATTTTACTTCATGCTTAATCTGGGAGTGGAAACACTCGTTAGTAGCTTCAAATTGCTTTTAGAAAAACAACAAATTACTAAAAATTTATTTTAAAAAATCCATGTTTCACAATAAAAAGTGATTCATTATCATTATCATTAAGTAAGTTTAGTTTAATATTATTTGAAGTTAAAGTGATACCTATAATTTTTAATATTTCTATTAAACAAGGGTTTACACATCTTGGTTAAACATGAAGTAAAAATTCCAGTTAAGAAAAGCCTGAAAGTTTGGATCCAAATTCAGGCTTTTCTAAACTCAAATATTACTTCATGCGCCACCCGTATAATACACGTGTTTATCGTAAAGTTTAAAAAAACATTCATCCTCTTTAATTAGAATAAAACTGATCAGATATTTAGTCTGCTATCAATGATGTTCAGTATTATTATTAGTGAATAATTATGTTTTGAACATTTTTGTTAATAAAAACTGGTACCGATAATAAATAATAAAGGGTTTATGGTTGCCAATAAGAAAAATTAAATTTATTTTGAAAGACTTTGTACCCGTGATTCGAAAATCCAGTTTTTCTAATCACGAATATACATTTTAATTAGAATTATAATTTTCTTTTACTAATCCTTTATTCGAGTATTCGTGAATCGAATTATATTAGGTGATTGGGATCCGTGAATTGAATTCTTTTTCATCCCACTTTTGGCACTTAGGTATAAATGTTTACTTCATTTTTGTGTACAATATTACAAATTACCCTTCTTAAAATGCGCCAACTGACAGAATAATCGCGTACTAAATATTGCATACATTATCTATGTTAATAACAAGCGTCCAACCAACAATCACCTCTACCGTAATTTGCAATAACAAATTTAGAGCAAACAGTAAGTTCAATTGTTCCAAAAACAACTTTCCAACCTTTCTTATTTGAAATCAGAGCTGGGCAGGATTCGAATCATTCAGGATTCGATTCCCGGATTCGAATCCTTTTAGAGGATTCCACAGAGGTATTCGAATACTTTAGTGAAAACGGATTCGTGATCCGGATTCGTTAAATTTTATTAAAAGGATTCGTATTCGAATCCAGACGTAGATGATTCGATTCCTTATAAAAGGATTCGAATTCTTATAAAGGGATTCGAATCCTTATAAAAGGAATCGAATCCTTATAAAAGCATTCGAATCCTCATACACGGATTCAAATCCTCCTAAATAATTCGAATCATCGCTATTCAGGCTGGGATTCGAATTCGATTAATTCAAATTGTTAAATATTCTAATATGAATATTTAAATCACTAAATTATTCATATTTGAATATAAATATTGAAATTTTCGAAAAATTCAAATATTTGTGAATGGATATTTGGTTACTTAACCATGAAAAATATCCAACGTTAATAGTATATTTTTAACTTCACTTGAAATCAGTGTTCTATACGCGTGGCGCATGAAGTAAAATTTCGAGTTTAGAAAAGCCCCGTGAAAATTTGTCTCGGGTCGCTGCGCGACCCGAGACAAATTTTCTACGCGGGGCTTTTCTAAACTCGAAATTTTACTTCATGCTTAGTCTAGGAGTGGACAACACTGGTTCTTAGAAGTTTCAAATTGAAGGATCACTCTAGATTACTAAGCTTATTACCATTTTACAAAGGCTACAGCTCGAAGGACCAACCATGGTCTTCGGAGACCGAAGGACTGCAGGGAATCAAAGTTTTTTTACAAGAAAACAACGAATATCTGAAGGTTTACAGCATGGATAGGAAAGAAAACATCTAATTTTGGAAAAATATCGAAGTTGGGTTGGTTTTCAGTGCATTTTTAACTTCACTTTAAATCAGTGTTTTATACGCGTGGCGCATGAAGTAAAATTTCGAGTTTAGAAAAGCCCCGTGAAAATTTGTCTCGGGTCGCTGCGCGACCCTCGACAAATTTTCTACGCGGGGCTTTTCTAAACTCGAAATTTTACTTCATGCTTAGTCTGGGAGTGGACAACACTGGTTCTTAGAAGTTCCAAATTGAAGGATCACTCTAGATTACTAAGTTTATTACCATTTTACAAAGGCTACAGCTCGAATGACCAACCATGGTCTTCAGAGACCGAAGGACTGCAGGGAATCGAAGTTTTTTTACAAGAAAACAACGAATATCTCAAGGTTTACAGCATGGATAGGAAAGAAAACATCTAATTTTGAAAAAATATCGAAGTTGGGTTGGTTTTCAGTGGATTTTTATCTTCACTTTAAATCAGTGTTTTATACGCGTGGCGCATGAAGCAAAATTTCGAGTTTAGAAAAGCCCCGCGAAAATTTGTCTCGGGTCGCTGCGCGACCCTCGACAAATTTTCTACGCGGGGCTTTTCTAAACTTTAAATTTTACTTCATGCTTAGTCTAGGAGTGGACAACACTCGTTTGAATTTTAAATTTAACTTTTTTTAAAAAATCGACGTATGTAATATAATAAATCATTCATTGAAATCACAGAAAAAGATTCAAAATTTTATCTAAAATTAACTTTTAGAGTTAACTTTATAATTTGGTCGGCTCTTAATGGGTGAATATTCTATTCCTAAAAAAAACCGTTTTTATTTAAAATTAAAGTTGCATTTAATACAATAACAAACTGTGAAAAAATCGACATAAATCTAGAAATATCGAAAATCTCGACATGTAGAAAATCTTAACGGTCCACTCCCAGACTAAGCATGAAGTAAAATTTCGAGTTTAGAAAAGCCCCGCGTAGAAAATTTGTCGAGGGTCGCGCAGCGACCCGAGACAAATTTTCACGGGGCTTTTCTAAACTCGAAATTTTACTTCATGCGCCACGCGTATAAAACACTGATTTAAAGTGAAGTTTAAAACGCACTGAAAATCAACCCAACTTCGATATTTTTTCAAAATTGGATGTTTTCTTTTCTATCCATGCTGTAAACCTTAAGATATTCGTTGTTTTCTTGTAAATAAACTTCGATTCCCTGTAGTCCTTCGGTCTCCGAAGACCATGATTGGTCCTTCGAGCTGTAGCCTTTGTAAAATGGTAATAAACTTAGTAATCTAGAGTGATCCTTTAATTTGAAACTTCTAAGAACCAGTGTTGTCCACTCCCAGACTAAGCATGAAGTAAAATTTCGAGTTTAGAAAAGCCCCGCGTAGAAAATTTGTCGAGGGTCGCGCAGCGACCCGAGACAAATTTTCACGGGGCTTTTCTAAACTCGAAATTTTACTTCATGCGCCACGCGTATAAAACACAGATTTAAAATGAAGTTCAATAACACATATATCATCATTAATTAAAATCATTATATAATCAGATATTTAGTCGGTAAATGTACATTTTTGTTAATAGAAACTGATGGAATAAAATATTACTGGTTGCAAATAATAGATTCAAATTTATTTTTAAAGGATTTGTACCCGTGATTTAAAAATGAGGGTTCGAATCTTTGATTCGAATCATATTTTTCACTTACGAATCCTTTATTCGAGTATTCGTGATTCGAATCATATTAGGTGATTCGGATTCGTGATTCGAATCCTGTTTTTGAGGATTCATCCCAGCTCTGTTTGAAATTATATGTACCATACCATTAAATATGTATACCAATAAAAAAATTGTCAAAATATCGCTGTGCACCTAAACTAAATTTCAGCAGTTTCTTATTTCTGGTAAACTTTGTTCGTAAGCCTCACTCATGTTTCCAGTTTTCCACAAAATATTAATATGACAAGGTCAATAATGACGTTTATAGTAATAGCTCACTTATTCAAAGTAATTAATTCATAAAATTTACATTCTTAAAACAGTATTATTAAAATAACTAAAAGAGCTACGACATAAATTAAATGTGCATTAAATGCAAATTTTTCGATTATACACCGTTCCATTTGTTTCTGGATCTCGCCTAGCCATGCTTTCGTGTTGTTATGTTGCAGTATCAACATTTACATTTTTTATTAATTGGCACTCCTGATTCCTTATTTTAACAGTGTTGCAATAATTTATGATATCATAAGTAATCCTCTTTTTAATTTTCAAGAGGTTTATTGTTAATCTTGCAACAATTATTTCGCCACGCGGTCGCTTCTTCGAGCATTTTATTATTAAATCAAATTAATCTAGTGTTGCAATGCTGTATCAATGTCAAAGTGAAAAATAATTTCAGGCACATATTAAATATTAACATGCCAAAGATTATCTCTGAATCAAAAAGGTTACAAATTCTGAAATCCTACAAACATTTTAGGCAAAGTAATTCAAATCTACAGCATCACAATATTATTACGATTTTAATAGATATTTTTGGGGTATGTCTAGTATTTTAATTATCATATATATTTAATTAAAGATAAGTTTGCAGAGCCGAATTCATTATATTTGTTATATACAATATTATTGCTGTGTTTGTATGTACAAAAACCAAGTAGTAAATTTTGTTAATCTTAAAACTGCATATTATTATCCTTTTATATCTGAAAATTTGTAAAACAGGCAACAGTGTGAGATCATAATAGTCAGAAATTATAACCTTAAAATCGAACATCTGACAGTGACATTTAAAAACCCTGATTTAAAACACAACCAGCCCCATTTACAATACTTAAACTGTCACTTTTCCATAGCTAGGCGAGATCCAGAAACAAATGGAATACATAATATCTACAACTTTTCTGAACAAGATTTTTTTTATATGATCATTATTAAAGAAAAATACAAAAAAATGCTAGGAGTAAACTACCACTTCCGGTTTCCGCATTTTCACCGACAGTTGATTGGATACTATTGTAATAAAAAGCGTAAGTTTATAGTCAATCAATGAGAACCAAACTAAAGATATTTTATAGTGTCATCTTAACAGCTCAATCGGCTTAGACTTTATCGTGGCGACAGAATTACAGGACAGAGCAAAAGAACAGACATTTTTCAAAAATGGGGGGACCTCAAAATGGATATATCCACTAAATTTATTGATTTGAACATTTACGCGAAAAAAATACTGTTCCTTTATTTTGCATATGGGGTAAAACAATTAGCAAAATTAACATATTATCAGTCATGCATTCACTGAATTAACACAGAATTCAATCAATTTTAACATTCGTCAAAGAAAAGTTATAATGATTCATTTCATTTATTTACGGAATCTCCTTTTACATAGATTTATAATATTAGTATATTTATGTATACAGAGTGGATAACAGAAAAATAACAATTGTATTAGACATGTTCATGTTACTCTTACTTTACGCGAGTTAAAATGATAATAATATAAAATACTAAAGAGTGAATACATTATTTAGAGATAAAATCAACAAATCGGTACAAAGACAAATACATAAACAACTAATAAATTGTACAAATAACATATTGAAATTAATATCAGTAATTGATGAGCAAAATAACACAGTAAATACTAGATTATATAATATAATATCGAATTAAAATTATATGAGTTCACAAACTAAGTAATTAAAATTAAGATAAAACATTATTAACAATAGCGGATAAATTGATTCGTTTCAAATTAGCCTTAAATGTTGAAAATGAAGAATGATGTAATAAAAGATGATTGTTATTGTTTAATTCGTTACAGTAACTCATCATTCTGCATATTGGATTAAATTTTGCGTAATTAACTGCATGATAGCGCAAATAAAATAAAAATTTCGATCTATTGGGACCTCTAGCAGGCACATAAAAGTCTAATTGTTCTAATAAGCTTTGGCAGTCTATCTCGCCGTGTATAAGCCTAAATAGAAAACACAAATCATTTATTATTCTTCTATTTTCCAACGAGCTGAGACTCAACATATTATGCATAGTACTATTGCTGAATTGGCATCCAGTGTTGCCTAGCCTAGCAGAAACTAAGCGCAAAAAGCGACTCTGTACTTTCTCCAGCTCTGCTGAAAGTACCCTCGTATGAGGAGACCAAACGACAGATGCGTATTCCAAGTGAGGTCTGACCAAGGAAGTATATAATTTAAGTAAAACGGAAACATCAAAATCTTTCGAAAAGCGTCCAATAAAACCAAGGACTCCCAGTGCTTTGTTAGATATGCGTTTAATATGATGGCTAAAGTTTAAATTATAATTAAATATGACACCCAGGTCCTTGATGTTATCAACGCAAAGCAATGCATGATTACATATTGCATAATTAAATTCCATTCTGTTACGGCGATAAAATAAAATTGAGCTGCATTTTTGTAAGTTAAAAAATAATTTGTTAGTTTCACACCACGTGGACAAACTATTCAGATCCAACTGTAATTTATGTTGGTCATCCAGGCATTTAATAGATTTAAACAATTTCAAGTCATCGGCAAATAGAAGATAATTACTATATTTAATATACTGGCCAATATCATTAATAAATAGTACAAATAATACTGGTCCGCAATGGGAGCCCTGTGGGACCCCAGAAGTAACACTAATTTCTGTAGATATTACCTATCTTGACTACCTGTTTTCTATCTGTTAAGTAGCTTATTAACCATTTAAAAATAGTGCCCCCAAAACCGAAAGACGCTAATTTATGTAACAAAATTCGATGATTAACACGGTCGAAAGCCTTAAAGAAGTCCTTATAAATAGCATCAACTTGACAGCCCTTCTCTAAAGCGTTCGACAGGTATGTATGGTAGAAAGTAAGATTTGATACAGTTGATCTATTCTTCATAAAACCGTGCTGTTGATCAACTATTATATTTTTACAGTTCCACACTATTTGTTAAGAAACTAACAGATCTAATATTTTTGGTATTGTGGATTGCAAGGCAACTTCAATATTCTCTTTTCTGCCACTTTTAAAAATGGGTGTCAAGTAGCTACTTTTCCAACTTTGAGGGATAATACTGGAAGATAAAGATAGATTAAACAAATCAAGAACTGGTTTAGCTAGAGTATATTTACATTTTTCCAGAAAATAGGCTGGAATCCCATCAGGGCCTGCGCTGCATGATTTATCCAGATTAGACAATGAGTTAAAGACGTGAGTAAGAGTAACATTTACATTGCAAAAATTTATTATTGGCTGATTTTCAAAATTGGCTACCACAAACTGATCATCAATTGTATACGCCGCTGAAAAATATTCGGCAAATAATTGTACTGAATCATTAATTGAGTTTGCAAATTTATCTCGTAAATATAAGTTTTTCGGAAGACTAGATGAGTTACGGCACTGATTTACGTGTTTCCAAAAAGACTTAGGATTAATGTTTATATTTGCTTCTGCAATATAGGATATGTACAGTTCATTGTTAAGTCTCTTGCACTTTTACCATAATTCATTAAAATATACGTAATCAGTTTGAAGACCAGAACTTTTAAAAACAGCATGAGCTTTCTTTTTTTGTTTAGTTAGTTTAATTAAGTTACTGCTAAACCAAATTGGAAAAGTTGAAACTTTTATTAATTTTAATGGTACATACCTTTCAAATGCACTATATACAATGTTATTGAAATTATCAGTAGCAATATTAATATCATTAGTGTTCAAAGCATGAACCCAATCGATAGAAGAAAAATAATTATTTAAAGCAAAATAATCTGCACGTTTAAAATCGTGAATCCGAATTTCTGGCATAATAATATATTCAAACTTTTGATTATTTACTTCTAAAATATACGGATAATGGTGTACATCAGAACGGCATAATTGATCAATAGCCTTTGCAATTTCTATATCTTCACCAATGTTTGAAAAAAATAAATCCAAATAATTGCCTCTTTTATTAGGAATTCTATTAATTTGAGTTATATGGTGGTAATTTAACACATTAGATAAAACATAAGCTTGATGTGAAGTATTTTCATTTGCTAAAGTTTTGTTCGATTTAATGCTCCAAACCGCGTTAGGCAAATTATAATCTCCACAAAATAGAAACTTACAGTCATTGAACTTACTACAAATACCATCTAAAGATGTTGCATGATCCTCATAATACGATAGGCTTGCTCCTGGCGGAATATATGTAGAACCAATTATAATGTTTTTAGCTATATTAACAAATAAGTGTTCTACTACTTCAGATGCAACCAAACGCTCGCTAGATATATTACGCCGCACCGCAATGAGTACACCACCACCCCTAGACTTAGCACTGTTTGTCGGAGATCTATCTAATCTATATATTACGTACGATTTAAGTTCAAGTTCTGAATCGTGAAAGGATTCGTCTAACCAAGTTTCAACTAAGACAATTACATGATAAAGTAAACAGTTACAATTTAAAATAAAATCACGAAGTTTCGATCTTAATCCGCCGACGTTTTGGAAATAAATTTTTAGTTTTTTTGATTTTGTTTGAATAGAAGTTATTTTTGGGTTTCCATTAAAAAACTTTATAGTGATGTTTAATTCACCCCTTTCTTTGCGCTGTTGTTATTCTTCACGCAGTTTCCTTAAATGTTCGCGCTGCATAACTGTTAGATCATTAGCGAACTTGATGTTGCCTGAATTCATTACTCTGCCTGCCCTCAATAGTTGAATAGCTGATTCATTGTTAGCGAATATAAGTTTGATTGGACGAGGTTTCCTGTCTAATTTACCTATTCTCATAACTTTAATTGGATTAACAGAGATTTGTGAATCTACTGTGTTTTTAATTGCAGCCAAATCTTTGCTTATTTTTTCTTCTATTGTTCCCGAATTTTCCGGCACATTATAAACCATAACGTTGGCGGCTATTTTGTTTCTTTCATTCATTTCAGCGATTAAATTAGCATTAGTGATATTATTATTTGAATTAACTGAATTGTTCGATTCAAGAATCTGTATGCGGTCCTTTAGTGAAGCAATTTCACTCTGCAGTTCTTGGATTGTATTCCTCAGCTCGTTTTTAAATAATGTGGGTAATTCCTCCTTTAGCACCTCTCGAATAATGGACGTCACTGAGTTTCCATCCATTCCATTAGACTGAGCGATAGAGACGCGCGCAGCTGCATTGCCGACTTCGGCAGACGGCGCAGAGCATACTGTGCATGTCCATCGATCTCCATCAGGTCTTTTTGCCTCCGATATAAAATACGCGATGTCATCTAATGTCAATTCATTAATACAATCCACATGGAACCATACACCACATTCGGTGCAATGCAAGGCTTTAGAGCGGCTACCAATATTATTTTCACAAATCCCGCACGGACGTGCCATCACACAATTAATTATTAGGTGTATTAAATTAAATTAAATTAAATTAAATTTGGCAACCAATATGAACACAGCACTTGCGCACAATTAACTGTCAAAAACAGCTGTTAGTGTTCAATGTTTATTGCACTAAATTATCAATGTTTATACACAAAGTTAATATGTTCTTCCGCTCACCATAATACACTGAGAACGCGACACAAGTTTTAATTACTTATATTTCTATAGAACCACTAATTATTCACACACTAAATCGGCATTAGACTTGCGACGTTGCCACCATTTTACGATTTTTTTATATATATCTCAAGTAGTTTTTCTTATACTTGATTCTTTTCAGTTTACATAACCTGGTGATTGAGTTGTAAATTCTTAAATATTTATAAAAGCTCCAGTTTGAAGGTTCTAACGAGTGTTTTCAATCCTTGTATACGCATGAAGTAAAATTTCGGGTTTAGAAAAGCCTGAAAATTTGGATTAATCATGTAGCGAAGCGAAGCGACCAATCTAAATTTTCAGGCTTTTCTAAACTCTAAATTTGTCTTCATGCGCCACACGTAAACACTGGTTTCAAGTAAAGTTCAAAATACACTGCTTATGATTTTTGATGTCAGGTTAATACATTTTCGAAACGTTTATTTTGTTTAAGGAATTTGCTTAGAGATATGATTGCATATTCAGACAAGATGTAAACTCTTCTAAATTGTATGAGTTGAAGAATTATGAAAAAATATTACGCTTGCGTCAAAAAAATCTCGAACGCCCCCTTTGGCTATTAATTCCACTTAATTTGTTAACGTAGTATCAGTAGGCTTAGTTAGCTAGGGTTAGCTAGGGTTGTAAATGAATACATTTTATTTCTAATTTTAGTAAAAACTAAAACTAGCATACGTTTTGACTCTCGTTAAAATAGGATAAAATGTTAACCGTAACAATTGACCAAATCATATAAAATATCGAGATTAATAGTAAAAATCACGAAACATGATAAAATGTATGATAAAACTCAATAAAATGTTTATAAAATATACAGTATCAATGACGGCTCGTCAGGGACGGCAGGGTTGGCCGGGCCGTACCGTTCAATTTGATTGAACATATATTATACATTTTTATTTTCTCAGATATAAATATTGCGCATTTTTTATAATTAATATTCAGAGAGTTTTATGTAACACTAAACATTTGCATCCAATACAATTTGACACCTTTAATTTTTAAGTTGTGTGTAAATTGAGTTGCCTATATGACCATTAAAAATTAATTAATGCCTCAACTTGTACATACAGGGAGTTTTTCTTTCAAGTATACATGTCCCACTTACAGCGTATATGCCGTAAATCTTTAGTTACTCGTTGTTTTTTAACAGAGTTCAATTTGAAACTTGAAATGAGCGAAGCGCGGAGCGGACAAATAAAATTTTCAGGCTCTTCTAAACTCGAAATTTTACTTCATGCGCCACCGGTACAAAACACTGACATACTACGAAGTTTAAAACACACACGCTAAACTTTACATTGCATCAGTCTTTTGTACGGGTGGCGCATGAAGTAAAATTTCGAGTTTAGAAAAGCCTGAAAATTTGGTTTGACCGCTCCGCGCTTCGCTCTACGCGACCAAACCAAATTGTCAGGCTTTTCTAAACTCGATATTTTAGTTCATGCTTAGCCTGGGAGTGGAAAACACTCGTTTAAAGCTTCACTCCCGTGAGTATAAGTACCTAATGTAATATTTTTTTAATTGGGTTTTTTCAAAATGTCTCGCGGGCCCGATCATATCTTACAGCGGGCCGGATCCGACCCGCGGGCCGTGGGTTGCCCATATGTGAACTAGATTGACTGTTAACAATTTTTCGAGGCTCTGTTTTCATTTTTTAATCAAATTAATTAAATTGTTTTTTTTTATAAAGGCCTTATTGTAATAACATGATAAGCCACACAAACAAAAAAATCTGTTCTATTCTTGGATTCGATTAAGCAGTTATATAATAAGCTACAATAGATGAATTGTGGTCATCGTCCAACAGATATCGTCCCTATACCTAAAATCAGGTTATTACATTTTAGGGGTTTTGTATAAATATCACTTTAAAACATTATAAGCCACATCAAAATGGCAACAGGTATTATTACACCTTCCGAAAAAAATCAATTTCGTGTGAGAGTTTGAGTTCAAGTGATAAAATGCATGGCGCAATTGACGAGAGTGTTATTGATTAAGACTTTGTGCTACTAAATGATGGTGGACTTTTGGATACAAGTAAGCTATGTATTTTATTTCTTGTTTGTGCCATATCATGTTTTACCAAAAAAAAAAAAAATTTAACATGACTTACCATGTTATTGCAGCAATAACATGATAACATTAACTAGAGTAACAGAAACAACACCTGAAAAAAACACTAATTCTTTAGAGACAAAGAAGAGATGAAAGTTATAAACAAGTCATATGAAAAAGAAGAAGCAAATTAGGAAAAAAATATTCAACAGCAAAAAGCAAGAATAGTATTAAACCTCGTGATTTGGGTTCACCATGCAGATGCACGAACAATTGCAGAGAGAAACTCAGTAATACTATTGATTAACTAATAATATTCTCTTTATTCATTGGCAATACCCATAAATTGATTTCTACAAATTGAGACTAATCAATATCAAATTAGGAATAAGCAATATTAAATTGGGACTTCAAGCATAGCTGCCAATTTAATCACAATCAAATTGGGAATAAACAAAATCAAATTGGGAATCAGCAATTTCAAACTGGGATTGAACTACTATTATTTAATAAATAACCAGTTTAAATAATTTAGCAAAAATAACAAAAATATATTAATTTGACATGTTTTGTATCAGTCTTTTAATTTTAGAGTATTTTGAATGTGAGCATTATATAGAGAGTCTTTCTTTTAAATATACATTTTCCTATTACAGCGTATATGCTGTATATCTTGAGATATTCGTTGTTTCTTTTTTTAAGAGTTCAATTTAAAGCTTTAAACGGGTGTTTTCCACTCCCAGGTGAAGCATGAAGTAAAATTTCGAGTTTAGAAAAGCCCCGCGTAGAAAATTTGTTGAGGGTCGCGCAGCGACCCGAGACAAATTTTCACGGGGCTTTTCTAAACTCGAAATTTTACTTCATGCGCCACGCGTATAAAACACTGAAATATTGTGAAATTCACAATATCCTAATACTGCTTTAGTAGACGTATATTTTGAATTTCAATTTAAAACCAGTGCTCTCCATTGTTTAACAGTTATTTTAGATTTATGTGGTGGCAAATATTAACAATATAGAATTACATATTTTCTTGTAAAAACATTTACACTTGTTTTTGTAGGCAATAACGTGAGAAACCACAATATTTTAAAATCAAATTGTTTTTCATAAGACAATTACATTTTTGTATTCCCTTTCTAAGCATATTTGTCAGAAAGATACCTAATAAGCTTATTAAAAATGCTTGAATTTTAAATTTCATAGTAATACATTTTTTCTTTTTTATTTCAAACTCCAATAGCTTATTTTTGTTTACTTTTGGCACATCACGTTATTACAATAAGCCATTCAATTATAGACATCACTAATATATTGATAATGAAGAATGAACACCTCCAACATCAAGAATTTCTTTTAAAAAAATCGTTCCTTTTAAACATCAAGCTTATGATCATAAGCGAAATATGTAAATTCTAGAGTGCTAAAACATTAAGCATAATTTTAGCAACCATTAACAATAGTTTATGTTAAAAGAAATTCCATCATAAATTTAACCTTCTTCCACACTTAAATATTTCTACATATTGCAATATTTTGTAAATTCTTTTAAAATTAACAAATTTTACACTCGTTAAACACAATTATTATTGAATTTTATACGTTTATTATTTTTTATTGTGAGAATACAACATGTGCTCTTTTCACCTTTTTAACACTGATTGATTATTAAGAAATGCAATCAACAAACACAAATATGAACAAGTGTGTTTTTGCGTATCTTATCTCTGGACAAGTGAGAGACACATGAGTGATTTGTAAATAATTGATTCAAATTAAATAAATAATGGGATTTATATTAAACATTGCCATTATTGCTGCTGCTGCTTTCGAAAAGGACACGTGAATAAATATTGAAGATTTTATGTGATTATATTGCTTTTGTAATAAATATGGAAAAAATCATGGATACACTGCTACCTGTCAGCTACGCAAATAATATAAACAGAGTGAGGGATTTAATTAAATTAGGAGCTAAGTTTCTGTTTATCTGTAATGGTGGGTTGTTGCAATTGATATGATAAGTTTAATAGTCTGAATGGATTGATTACTTCATTTTCAAAAAAAGGTTCTACTAGTATTTACGTCTAGACATGTTATGTGATTACTACATTTGCAAAATTAGTTCTATTTACAGCTAGACATCTTGTGTAAATGAGATTAAAGTATTGAAAGCACTATTAAAGCTGTTGCTAATTTTAATAATAGTATTTCTGTTCCTACTTCTTGTACACAAATCCTTTAGCTCATATTTGTATAAACCTTCACAAAAATAAACTAAAGTTAAGCCACCAAGTAAAAAAAAATCTGTATCAATTATTTTCTCATTTAAAAATAACATCTCAAAGTACTGATAGTAAATGATATGCATTACATTAATAACATTACATTAATTATTTCTGCGCATAAAAAACTGTTAAAGCAAATGAATATTTCGAATTCAAAACTATTTGAATTCGAAAGAATAAGCTTACGCTTCTTTTAATTTTCTAAACTTTAAACTTTGCAGTTTATACGAATATTAGTGTAAAAACCTTATTTTATAAAAGAGTAATAACAATGGTAATTAATTAAATTGATATTGATAAAAATAAAACTATTTCCATCTGTTTTTTTTAATGATTCATTGTAATCAAATGTATCAATCTCGATTAGTTAAATAATAAATAAAATTATCCCGTGGCAACATTGTACTAATATTTCATACTATGGAAACTTTCCAATACACCGTTGTATTTGTAATTCGGCATGAATAAAAGGGTTCTCTGGTTTGCAGTAAAAAGGGATGGGCGTCGAAGGGCAATAAATAAAATTCGACGTGAATTGAAAAAAAAGGGTTACAGCACATAAAAAATACGTGTGATTGGTCATGATCGGAAAGTTAATGTTTCAAAAAATTGGGCTTTTTCATACTTGTTTAAATCGATTCGAGCATGACGGTTTACACAGCGTTTATTTTATTTGATTTTATAAGAGGAACGAATTTCATAAAATATATATAGGTATACAAAGAATTTTTCTTTTAAGTATGTTTTTAGGAATTCCTCGATTTTATAATAGTGTTCAATTTGAAGATTATAACGAGTGTTTCCACTCCCAGCATGAAGTAAAATTTCGAGTTAAGACAATCCTAAAAATTTTCAGGATTTGCTAAACTCGAAATGTTACTTCATGCGCCACGCGTATACAAAACTGATCTAAAGTAAAGTTCAAAATATACTTCTTAATATTAGAACATTGTTTAAAACACTTGGTTTGTTTCACTAATTGAATCAGTGAAACAAACCTAGTGTTTTAATCAATGCTCTAATATTAATTAAATATGTTTCACCACGGGTTAAGGTTAAGTGAGAAATTAATTCATCTTATACCTCTTAAAATTCTAACGTCTAGAAGGAACAATTTGCTTTCGGATTTTTTCTTTTAATTATACTATTGAATAAATATATACCATTTAATTAATTATATACTATTTAATCAACGATTATACTCACATATTCTAAAGCGAATTGTTCGAATTTTGAAAATGCAAGTTTTGGTTAGAGAAAAAGAATAATAAAAATGTTTAATGTGAAATCAAACTTATCTGGTACATTTTAAACTTCACTATAAATCAGAGTTTTATACGCGTGACGCATGAAGTAACATTTCGAGTTTAGAAAAGCCTGAAAATTTGACAAAATTAAATTTTAAGGCATTTCTATACTCGAAATTTTACTTCATGCTTAATCAAGGAATGGAAACGCTCGTTGGAAGCTTCAAATAGAACATTCTTTATAAATTCAACTAATATCTGAAAATTTACATCGTATACATAGGATCTTTTGGAATTGATTGCATTCGAAGTTTTCTATTGAATTTATGCATATATGTATTTATTCTTTAGATCACGAAAACATCATAAAATTTTCTGTTTATAACTTTAACTCGCAATTATTTTATTTCTATTTGATATAAAGATACTAACTTTGTTTGCACAAACAAATTTGATTTTTTCTGAGTGAATTTCGTCAATATTAAGTACGTACTTTAAATCATACAAATTGACATAATTATTCCAAACATATTACATCAATAAAATAATGAGTCGGGTGAAATAATAATGAATTCATATTATTTATATTAACCTTTCTTAACTTTTTTAAAGAATTATAGTCGTTACAGTAAATATGTCGGCGAAAGGCAACTGAAATACTCAAATAAAACGCGCATTTAGTACGTTAACAAGTCCAAATATTAAACTGCAAAAAAGGTTTGAAATTTTTATATTAATTGGGCTTCCTGTTAAAAGAGGGCTCTGTAAAAGACACGTAGGCAACCAAATCTACTTAATTAAAATTTGATTACTCATTAAACAAATTATACATTTGAACGTTGCTGTGATTGAATTATGACTTATTATTTAATTACCCAGCATTTTAACTTGATTTCTTCTACATTTTAATTTCTAGAATAAATTACTTCACTCAAATTACGCATTATCACGGCGGCGCAGTTGGCTGCACTGATAACATTTCCTGGGGCAAACTTCAACTCAGTTATTTTCATTCTGCAATAGTGTCCGGCTGAAACGAGGTGTTTTAATATTTTAGGAATACTTTAATCAAACCGCCAAAATGACTGAACAAACGTAAGTACCCAAAAACCATTTGCCCACGCAGAACACCACCCGACGACAAACTTTAATCAGTTCCATCAACGCCAAACCGGCACGGTTTATTTAGAGTGAATACCCGTGTTTAGCGGCACGGCCATGTTGAATATGCTTTTCTCGATAACTATTGATTCTGGAATATTCCGATATTAAATTACACAAACGCTGTTTGGTGGTTCAAGAGTTTTTGAAAAGCGTTGAATTTGTGGAAAAATGCAGTACTTAACCTCACAATTTGTAGGTTACCACCCCCTGTTATGTGGGCGCAGAGGACCGCCGTCGTATTCCTAACCATAAACCTCGAGGACGTGAAGGAGCCTGATATTAAGTAAGTTTTCATCAAATTTATTAATAAGTTTGTGATTTGTGCATTAAATAAAGCGAAGGTGTCCTACTGGTGAAATATAAGGAAACATTAATTCAATTAATATAATTTAATTACAAAATGAGTCATGTTTTCAAGTTTTTTCCCGTATACATTTTTATTGATGTATCAGATTGCAAATGTTTAAATAAAAAAATAATTGATGTTAGTCATTGAAACAAAAGGATTAGCACAAAGATAGATATTATTTTTTTTTTTTGTTTTTATTGGGTTTTGGCTTTTGCCTGGCCTTAGTTACTAGACTATTAGCCATCATCAATTTTTATTATTTGTATACATTTGTTTTTTATTTTAACTTATTACTAAGTACATATAACTATATATTTGGACGTCACAACACATTCACACACACCCATAGACTCCGGGACGAATATTTTTCGTTGGAAAAATTACTCGCCCCGGCTGGGAATCGAACCCAGATCACCGCCGTGAACGATTGGCGAAACCAGCGGCTCAACCGCTCGGCCACGGCGGGCCTTAGTTATTATTAATTATTGAGATACATAATTCATTACTCGTCCCAGCTTTAATAATGCATTTTAAACTTCTCTCAAATTCAGTGTTTTAAACGCCTGGTGCATGAAGTAAAATTTTGAGTTTAAAAAAGCCTGAAGATTTCGTTTGGTCGCTACATGAACAAACCAAATTTTCAGGCTTCTCTAAACTCGATATGTTATTTCATGCTTAATCAAAGAATGGAAAACACTTGTTAGGCAGCTATTACGACCTTTAATGACCACACGGATTTATTAAAGAAAATAGAAAACAAACCCAGACCGTAGCTATTTTCATAATCTCTACGAATTTCATTAATTATCTTGTTCATTGGTTTTAAGAATCTGGTGTTGTCATTAAAGGTTTTAATAGTTTTTCAACAAGCGTTTTCCAATCCTTGATTAAGCATGAAGTTAATATTTTGAGTTTAGAGGAGTCTAAAAGTTTGGATTGGTAGCGAAACAGAGCGACCACTCTAAATTTTCAGGCTTTTCTAAACTCGAAATATTTACTTCATACGCCAGGTGTGCAAAACACTGATTTAATATAAAGTTAAAAAATATATTTAGTTATTGTTCATTCATCACATTAAAATAAAACAATGGTACATGTTGAAAATTGAAATATTCGAATAATTCAATTTTAAAAATCCCCAGCCTTACTTGATACTGAAGTTTTGGTCCTCTTTTTCTTATCATTCAACAATAAACATTAGTCTGCCAATAAGGCAATTTTTGACTTATTTTTGTTTTCCTTTCTTGTACATGTTAGTAAATACTTATTTTAATATTTTATTTAGATTCACAAAAGATTCAGTGTTTTTCAAAGGAACGGGCGGTGTAGAAAAAAAGAACTATGAAGTAACGATACCCCTCTACAAAGAAATCGACGCCGAAAAAAGTAAAAGCTTTAACCGTGGCAGGTGCATCGAGATGCTGCTCGCCAAAGCCAACACAGAAGAGCCCTACTGGCCGTCGCTGACGTCGGACAAGAAGAAGCACCACTGGCTGAAGTGCGACTTTAACAAGTGGCAGGACGAAGACGAGTCCGGTGACGAAGGACTGGGAGGCATGGGCGGCGGCGGAGATTTCGAGGAGATGATGAGACGGATGGGAGGGCTGGGCGGTGCCGGTGGCGACAAACCGTCCTTCGACGACCTCGACGTGGCCGATGCGGATTCTGACGACGAGCCCATCCCTGACCTCGAGTAGTCTTTAGTTTTTCGTCATTAATTAACCTCGAAAACTTGAATGTTATTCTATGATTTATTATTATGACTTGTATTTTTATTGGTCGTATAATTTTCATATTTTGGCGTGTTGAAATTAATCATTTCATACATTACACACTTTTTTTTTTTAATCGAATTGTTTATTTTTCTTTCCCATTTTGTTACCTAATAGTTACTTACTGCATGTGAATAAAAATAAACATCAGTTAACATACGGCAGTTTATGTGGATTTAGGTTCGTAATTTTATATAAATAATAAAAGAAATTGTTTAGTCATTTCTTTTTTTCAATATTTAAATAGCCTAAACTACAAAAATTCCTTTCCTTATCTCCATGAGCATTGGTTGCAGTCAGGAAATTTTTGACTGCAACATTAAGTGCTTCAACTTTACAGGTAACTGCTTTTTTAATAAATCACTGCAGTACTTATCAAAGAGCGAAAAAAATACAATTCATGGTAATGGTTTTATTAATGTGACTGCGTTTAAAGATCAGGGGGGCTATTTACAACACCAATGCAGTTTGTTATCGGTGAGAAGTTGCAGTGAAATGACGTTATTTTGGAAAGAATTTACCAAACTGTATAGAGTAATAACTGTTTTTGAGTTTACGTGAAGTGATTATTACACTAAATAAGACTTATTCCTTACTTCACTTTTTATTTGTATCATTAGATGTACATTTCGAGACAAGGTGCTCATTATCAATAACGCACTATTTGTTATTGATAATGAGCACCTTGTGTCTCGAAATGTACATCTAACGATACAAATAAAAAGTGATGTAACAGTCTTTTTTTGTGTATAGAGTAAAATGACATAATTTCAGTGCAACTTCTCACCGATAAAAAATGTCATGGGTGCTGTGAACATCCCCTCAGCTATTTTTTTAAAGAAACGGAGACAATACAGTAGCCACACCAAAAATTCGGAGGGGTTTTCAAACATTTCTAAAGGAGGGAGTTTTATGGTGAAAATTGTTTTTGTTCTTATTTTTAAATACAAAAATGTTTGATTTTGGGGGCCGTTATCAGTTGCCAATTCTACCTTTAACTCTTTTGCTGCTGTAGTCCCATATATACGTTCTGTCTACATGCCAGTGTTGCTTTTTAACTTAATTTTTCAACAACAAGGTAGATTGTCAAAGTATATACACACACTATAAACTGTATTTTGTTATTACTGATTATATGCCGTTGCTACTGACTTAATGTACATTTATGTCAGTAACAACGGCAGTAATACTAAATGCAGACCAATCTTAAGTGTCCCCACACGCTCAAGCGTATTCTAAACCTCACAGCGAAAGGGCTGATGAACAATGAATCCCTTTTTTTTTTGGTCAGTTATAATTATTTTGCCAGAACTATGGATTCCTCTGATTCGTCATTTTTTAGTTCTTTTTATATTTTTAGGCAAGTAAACTGGCGCTTTACATTATATGGTACAAATAGGTTTTAAATAAGACTTCTATAATTTTATTTATACTGGAGTGCTTTATTTTGTCTTAATAAATAATAAAATGCAGCAGTGGCATAATTGAGGTTATTAAGCTATCGTATTGTGTTCTTAATAAAAATTATTAATTTCCTTTACTTTCTTGTTGCTCGAATTTCGGGTACTTTGATTCCACGTCCGCCCATGATTGCTTGTTGTAAGAGAGATTATGTACGACTTCAGCAATTTCAGACAGCTGAAAAAAAATGTTTTTAAAAACTGTGATATCTACTGCTTATAGAAATATTGATTTTAACATATCCGTTTACGGAACAGACGTGATAAATGATATCGGATACTTTTTTCTTGTAAATCACTTGGTAAAACATTTTCAAAAAAATGTTCTTCACCTGAAGAAGCCACAGTGTGGCAAAACAATTGTCACGAGTACAATAAAGTGTTTAAAAGTAATAAGTGTTTTATTTAAACTAAAATCAAAGTAAAAATATATGGGTTTTGTAAATCAAATTCACTTAATTTTGTTTCACTTATATGTAAAGGGTGATTACAATTAAATTGTCACTTGTTCAAAGGTCAATAAAACAAAAACGAGACATTTTAGAAAACAAAGTTTCTAGCATGAAAATTTAATACATTTAACATAATTTACGGGAAAATAATTAATGCTTTGATGTTTTTTAGCTAAATTCCCTTACTTAAGACTTTACTTGGTTCATATTTTTTTGCACTGAATTGCCAGAGATTAGTTTTCTGCATCACACTATTTTTATTTTATATTCTAAAGAAATAGAAGGCTTACATGTTCTTCTGAGTTTAGTTTTTGTATTGGCCCAATATTTTTTCGTTAGGATGTAGCTGTTTCAGATGAGCTATTGATGAGACAAAACTCCCAGTTTTCACTAACAATTTATCCAAAATTTTGGTACGCTTAACAGCTTGAGTACATTGTTTATGCGTTATTTTGGGCGTTTTTCTTGTTACACATTATTATGCACACCTATTTTAATTTCTTAGACAGTAGATTTTTGAACGAGTACCTTTCTCATCACATCTCTAGAGGAAATGCAAGAATTTCATTTGTAAGCTTCACATTCGGCTTTCTCAATTGTTTTTTTAGGAATTCGTGTTGACTCGTCGTTTCATTGTTTTCTATTTATAGTTTCAGGTTTTTTTAATCTTTTAAATACATCTTAGTAAAGCCTAGGCTTCTATGCATTCAAATCCCTTACAATTTATTTGAAACTAGGCATTATTGTTTAATTTATTCCAGTACATGTAAGTGACAATTTAATCGGAATTACTCTTTATTTTATTTTTCTACTAGTTTCGGCTTAATGTCATTATCAAGACTAATTTGGTAATGGCATTAAGCAGAAACTAGTAGAAAAATAAAATACATATAAGTGAAACAAAACCAAGTGAATTTAACTGACAAAACCAATATATTTTTGATAAATGATGTGGAGCTTAAATATTGTGCAAGTAAATTCTACATACCGGAATTCTAACTTGTCCCATGGAATCTCTTTCCCTTAAAGTGACACTGCTTGGTTCCTTCAAGGTATCAAAATCGATTGTTATTCCGTAAGGAATGGCGATTTCGTCAGTGCGAGCGTATCTTCTTCCGATTGAACCAGAGCTGTCATCCACTTTGTGCGAGACGTCGACTTTCGTTAGGGCAGATGCTAAAATAAAACTGAGTGATATCGAGTAATCGTTGATTTGAATTTATCAATAAAATCTTTTACAAAAACAAAATGTATTTTTAAAAATTACAAGCCTGTTAACAATAACAAATAGTGTTCAAACAAAGTTGTGTTTATAATGCTTTATAATTCGGAATGAATCCTTTGATTTGAAAATAGTTCATTTAATCAAAACCCATTTCAAATTAGAGAAACAAATATAAAGGCGAACAGGGTGATTCAGAATATTTGTAAAAAAAATCACATCTTGTTCAGGGGTTCAAAAAACTACGATTTAAATTTTGTATAAATAAATACATACAATATGGGGTTGCCGTTGCACTAAAAATTTAAAAAAAAATCCTTGTCATATGGTTGAATCAGTTCTTCTCCTGTGAAATATTTTCAACTTTATATCACTTCCGGTTCCACCGGAAGTAGCACCAAATTTGTTATGCATAGAAAAGCCTAAAATATTTACTTCATACTTAATCAAGGAGTGAAAAACCCTTGCTAGAAATCTATTAAAACTTTGATTGCAAATTAAATTGAATTAAAAAAAATTAAGATAATTAACAAAAAATGTATGAAATCTGTATACTCATTAAAGGTTCATATAGCTGTGGAACAAATGTTTTCCGCTCCTAGATTAAGCATGAAGTAAAATTTCGAGTTAAGAAAAGCCTGAAAATTTGGTTTGGTCGTCTACCGAAGCGGAGCGACCAAACCAAATTTTCAGGCTTTTCTAAACTCGAAATTTTATTTCATGTGCCACGTGTATAAAACAATGATTTAAAGTGTTTAAAATATACAGCTCACGTTTGATCCCATGTTAATAAATATTACGAATGTTTATTTTCGTGTTTATATTACATATGTTCATTTAAATTGTATTAATAATAATTCTATATTTCACATACTTTAAATCAGCTGTAGTTTTGTAATAATTTTAAAAAATCCCTTGAAGATCTCAATTTTTGTTAACTTATTCTGAATCACCCTGTATGTACTAAATCAAAATTGATTTAGTACAGATTTCTTTATAATTTTCTACTGAAATATTTTTCTCTGGCAAATTTTTAGTGTCAATATAATTTGTTTCCTTTACTCTATTAAAATTGCTTACAAATTTCTTTTATGAATGGCTGGAACTCGACATTCGAGCTAAGTGGCAGTACACTGCATTTTAGTGGGGCGACAGTTGCCGGTAGAGATAAGTACGTCCTCTGTTCATCGTTTTCTCGCATTTTGAAGTTGTGCTCGAATATCGCGTACATTATACGCCCAACACCTGAAATTTGATTAATGCTTTATCTCAAGATATGATTAAAATTTGTCAATGTACTAACCGAATGAAGGTTCGATTACGCTCGGCGTTATTTCCTCCACGTGAACAGTTTTTTGATACTTCTTCACGGAAATCATGTCCTTGCTCAAGTTGAACGTTTTATCATCTACTTGAAAATCATAAGATCTAAAATAATGAATTAAATGTAAATTGAGAGGTAATGCAAATTTTTCTCTATAACTGAGATTTGTTTTAGCTTAAATGTGTATTCAATTAAACCAATTTTTGAAATATGTCTGCTGCATTTCCTTTCTAGAAAGAGCTGCAGTTTGCTGACAAGGTGCCAAACATCCTAAACTGTTGAAATCAGCAAACCTAGTACGTTTTATCTTCGGGCCAGTTCATCGCCAGCTATTTCATTACCATTATTTTTATAATATTACTAATGGTGTAGAAGTACATATGTTAAATCACTAGCATCATGGTGTACAAAGAGATATTTAGTTTATTCTATTACCAAGTACATATGTTGCATCACTAGCATCATGGTGTGCAAAGAGATAATTAGTTTATTCTATTACCAACCCTTCTTCTAACTTAACTTTATCTAGAACCATAAAAAATCTCTAGCATGTGCAAAGAACCTTAAGCAATTTATCTTATCACAAATGTTTCTCCTAATCTAACCTAACCTAAAAGTACAAAAAATCGATAATGTGTGCAAATACTTATGCAATTTATTCTATTGCAAACCTTTCTACTAACCTAGAAGTATGTCAAATCGTAGTGTTATCATACTTTTAGTTCCCTTCCTTCACCTGATAAGTGTTAGCATTGCAAAGAGAAACCCTTTCTCCTAACTTAATCTAACCTAGAAGGATGTGAAATGGGCATTGTGCGCAAAGAGACTTACGCAATTTTTCTCTTGCAAACCTTTCTACTAACCTAACCTAGAAATATCTAGAATCGCTAGCGTGTGCAAAGGTACTTAAGCACTATAATTAATTTTAAACCTGAAACCAGAAATATAAAAAAATTTGTGGCATCGCCTAAATATGTGAGATTGCCTAGATATGAAAAATTGCCTAGGTATGGAGAGCCCGGTGATGAACTGGAGTACCGATGAAACGGCCGGTGATGAACTTTCTCGGGGATGAACTGGACCAGCGATGAATTGTCCTATTCCCCTAAATGAATGCTACCAAAGTCAATGGGTAAGAATTAAGGATTGTTTAGTGGAAGGACACAGTCGGGCGCACTGTACTTCCTCCCATCTTATGATTAGACCCAGTCAATGGGTAAGTCACAAAAAAAAATCAATATTTGCATCGATTTTTTTGTAAAATCAAAAAGAAAAATTTTGTAAATTGTGGAATTTTTCCTTTTTGATTTTACAAATCGATGCAAATATTAACTTCTTTTGTAACTTACCCATTGGCTCCTAATTTCTTATCTATGTCTTCAACTTCCTCATTGGATAACGTGCTCAAGCTATCCGTGATTAATTTCGCATCCTTCTTGAAAGTCTTGCCCAAAACTCCTTTATTAGGCGTGATTTCTACAACATCTACAGTTTTCGGCTCGCTCAATTTCTTTTCCGCTGCCAGTCTTACGCCAGTCGCTCGGGTGTGCTGCGTGAGATCGTACGCGGACCGATCGGCACAGCCAACGCACTCAATCCAACCCTGTGTGAAAGAATTTTATGAGAAAATTTAAGAATTTAAAATACTTATCTGAAAACATACGTAACTAGTCAAGCATTCTGCATCCCAACAATCTTGAGCGTAATGGGCCATTTCGTTGGCCATGTGTTGACGGAAACGCAATTTCGTTGGTTCCACTCCAGATCTAACTAAAAACGATTGGATTCTCGCCATGAAATAACCAAGAGTTTCATTCGCCACTAAACCCTGAAATAATTTACAATTAGCCCAACAAAATCTGCACTCGGATATATTTCTACAAACTATAAGATTTTAAATGCTTTTTTAAAAAGATGTTTTCATTGTACTGTGCGATCAATTAAATTATAAATTAGAGTAGGTGGCATTCTTTTTGTGCGGTTGCCCTGAATAATAGAATATTTGAGGTTATGGTAAACTATGTGTTAACAGTCAGTAGTGCCAATGTAATTTAAAATTGAAAGTCTACTCCGATTTATATCGTATGTTCAATAAAACCTCTAGAGTGCCATGGAAAATATTGTAGGTTAGCAACTCTGAAATTATACATTATAAATATTATGCCTGACATTTTATATATCAATTCCTAAAGCGTGTAGCCAACTTAAATTTAAAAACAGATTAAATCATGGCACTCTAGAGGTTTTTTTTTAAATAAACATACGATATTTTAAATGATAGCACGGTGGTAGTTTATTACTTTGTTATAAAAATATTTTACTGACTTTAGAAACGGAATCTCCGATTTTGACTTTTTCGGCGGCTTTACCGTCCATTTGGTTGCACGCTGAGTAAAGTAGCATTTCCGTGTCAGCGACATTCACGAATTTCGGGTGTTTTTTGTCGACTGGATCGCAAAAATGCTCGATTTCCGCCATCGTGAATTCACGCACGCGGATTAGGCCGGAACGTGGAGAGATTTCATTACGGAAAGCGTTTCCTAAAATATAGAATGTTCATATATAAATGTCACAAAAAGATAGTGGTCATTTAGGTAGTTTCCGCAAAAATGCATTTATGATAACATTCTTTTGTCAATTTTTGATATTTAACAATAGAAACACATGAATCAATTTTGATATTAAAATACTCCTCTGTCTTTAACTGATAACATAAAATAACAGCAGATATAGCTAGTTTAATTTAACTAGACGAGAAATTAGAAAACAATTGTGCACATAACTCAAACGACCCTAGACTTGTTTAACTTATCAAAAGTGCATTACGGCATCGAAATGTCATTATTTTTAGGCAAATCACTTAATTAGTTACATAAATAAACTCCGTAGAGAACTTTAGAGATAAAAAGTTGTTTAAATTTCTTGCATCGTTAAATGAAATAAGATAAACTACAATCAAATGCTTCTTTGTTATCAAATTTGAAATTAAATATTGATTATTTTGGCGTTAAATTTCTGGTTTAACTATTTTCAAATGTGTCATTTGATGTTAGAAACATATTAGAATACCACTCTAACTATATTTATCAATTTTGAATGTCAATATTAACAAAAGAGATTTGCTCAACTTAATAATCCATTTATTAGAGTTTTTATCGTCACACTGCAATTGTTTTCAAGTAAAGTTGTAATCATTGGTAAACTTACCAATTTGTGCTGCAGCAAACGGTAGCCTTCCCTGATTGAACTCTAACAATCTCTTGAAATTTACAAAAATACCTTGCGCAGTTTCTGGTCTCAAAAATCTAAAAACGTTATAACAAAACAATATGAAAACACTTATGGATTTTACTATTAAATTAAAATTACCCTTTGATTAATCCAGAAGGCCCAATTTGAGTTCCAAACATAAGATTAAACTCAATAGGCTCAGTTAAATCATTGTTTGTCAAAGGACTTTTCATGTTGAATTTTTTCATTACTGCTGACATTTCTTCTTTATTCATTCCATCCAACTATACAAAAATGTAGAAGTATAAATATTATAATTGAGCAAATGTACATGTATCTGATAACTAACATTTAATAGGTAAAAATATTGCATAAATTAAGGTGAACAAATTTGATGATTGGAATATTAACATTTGCATATTCCACTATTTGAATTACTTGTATTCGAATCTCAGGAATATGAATAATTCAAATATTTAAACATTAATATTTCAATCATCAAATTTGTTCACCTTAATTTATGCAACTCTGGTTCCTTAAAGAAAATTCAAAACAAACACAATCTGTAATTATTTTTATAATCTTTATGAATTTCTTTAATTACCTTGTTGTTCATTTGTTTACGAATCTGGCATTGTCATTAAAGGTGTTTATAGTTTTTAATCCCTGTATGAAGTAAATATTTCAAGCTGTTCTAAACTCGAATATTTACTGTATGTGCCAGGCGTGTAAAACACTGATTTAATATAAAGTTACAAAATATACTTAGTTATTGTCAATCTATCACAAGATTCAAATATAAAATAAGGATAGATATATTGATAAATTCAGATGTTTTCGTAATAATAAAATCATTAAACTAAGGCAGATATTTAAAACAAAATTCAATGATATCCGTAACATAGATAAAGCACAATTTCAGACGTAAGTTTGTAAATAAGATTTATTTTAACTTACTTTGATAATAATATCCTGACATTCAGCTCTCGTCTCTTCAGTTGTTTTCTTATCCATAGAAATTTTCTCCAAATGCCCTTTTATCAAATGATCCAATCGGAAACACTCGCCAGTCTTGACATCTTTTGTCATTAAATCAGCAAATCTATCCACATGTCCCGATGCTCTAACCACAAAAAAATCAAATCAACACAAAATACAGTAGAGCGTCGATAATCCAGATTAATTGTGACCAGACCCTGTACGGATTATCAAAATGTCCGGATTTTCGGAAAGAACCAAAAAAAGATTTTTTAATTTTATAAACTATAAACAAGAGTTGTCCACTCCCAGACTAGAGCAAAATTTGGCTCGCAGTGACCGAGCAAAATTTTGTGGGGTTTTCTAAACTCTAAATTTTCCTGCGAATTTTAGTACACTTACTTCAAAACAGGTTCAGGTGTCAAGATGGAACAATCGACTTCCAGCATTTGTTCTTCCAGCACGAAAAACTGTCTCCACATTTGGAGTAAGTTGGCTTTGAAAGCACAACCCATCGGCCCGAAATCGAATTGACCGGTAATTCCGCCGTAAATGGCAAAGGATTGATCGAAGAAAAATCTCCTTTTGAGGAGATCTTCCATTTTCGCTCTGTCGAAAGTAGCGGCATCGGGAACCAAGCTTAGCTCTTTGTCTTCGAGGATCTTTTTTCGAGCCTTCAATTCAGCGACGGCTTTTTTGACTTCGAAGTCCGCTGCTCCATTTGATTTTAACTCACGAACTAAATCTCCCTAAAACAACATTTGTGTTCCAATGAAATCGTTGTTACTGTTATTTAAACTAACCAAACTGTTATTTTATATAAGCTTTATAACTGTTATCTGTCATCGCAGTTAAGATAAACAATTGTTATAAATTCTTAATGTAATAAAAAATTAAAGAAATATCGAAACACATAAATTAGTAACACGAATAGTTTAACTGGTAACACAAAATTCGGTACAATTTTAATTATATAATACAATGGGCCGTATGATTTCCCTTTCGTTAAAGTTAAAGACAGTCGGTAAGTTCGTTTGTCCCTGTTATATATGTCAATTTTAACATGTTTTTACTCACTCCAATCAATTATTTAGTTAACGAAAACCTTAACGAAGGGGAAATCATACGGCCCAATGAATTCAACACAACAGTTGTAGAAATTATATCATGATAATTATAAATGAATTATCACTTCTGTCTTCTCAATAAAAAATAGTATAATAAAATAGTCTTTGAAAATAATTTATTAATGCATACCTGTTGTTTGACACTAGCCCTAAGCGGGGCCAAGATTTCTTCAATCTTTGGATCAGCCATGCCGTCTAAGAATACCTGCAGTTTAACACTCCTGTGAGTCTTCTTCGTTCCCCACTTGGAAACACTATAATGTTGTACAATGAGAGCGTTAGTGAAAGGATGCGCGTTTTTGTGAAATATGCTTAAATTATTGGTTTTGATCACGTACAGTGAAAGTTTGCAAGCGGTTTGAAAAAATCTGTGTAATTGCATTGCCACGCGGGCAAATCGATTATTTCACTTAGAATCTACATGTACGTGAATGGGTGAGGAGTCTAAACTGCGCGCAATTCTAGTTTTTATTTATTTTGTGTATAAAAATTGTATTTTATGGGTTTATTTGTGAAAATATGGTGTATTTAAAAACCTAACCTTAAATTACAGTCGGCAAAATAGGACGATGCGAATTTGACTGATGTTGGAATTTTGTGAAAGTGATTTTCCGGAAAAGCCTTGAATTTTTATTTTTTGCTTGTTTTTTACATTTGCTGATAAAAATGTTGTTTTATAAATATGTAATTAACGAAGAAACATCATTATAATCTATAAAGTAATTAGAAGCTTAGAATATTTAGTGTCTCTCATGAATAATAAATAACATAATTGATTAATGTTTGATTTATCATATTTAATTGAAATTATAACACATTCTTGTTGTTTTGTTCGAAACAAAAATGTATTTAACTTAATTTAGTGGGTGTAGATCCGGCTTCAACGTTAACGCCATCTTTTGGCAGTTTCGCGAAGTGTGGTACTACCAACCTAATGAGAATGCAGATATAAAAGGATCAACAAAAATCGTTTGTTCGTTTTTCTCAAGTTTATAAAAAAGCGACAACACTGTAATATTTCTGGTTGTCAAAGTAGAAAGATATTTAAATTGCTTTTGAAATATACATTCATTAATGCAAATACGAAGTAGTTTAAAACAATAAACCAATTATATTTAATTTTCAGTTGGTTTATTTTAAAATATAGAAAGATGTGTTTAAAATATAAATTGGGTAAGCCAAATAAATCGAAGTACTTTTAACCAAGGTTTTAAACACAACAACCCGGCTTTTAACAAATAAACCACTGATTAATCATTTCAGTTTTCGTTTTGAAATGTAGTAGTGTTTTAAAATTTTGTTATATAGTAAAAAATAACCACCAAAAATAAAATTTATATTTTTACAAAACATTTATTAAATTTACAAGTCATTGCTGGTAAAAACAAATGTAAGTATTATTAGGATTGAGCAAGGCTACAGAATAAATAACTATTATTATAAATATCAAGTACATACAAATAAAATAGTCCAATTTAAAATTTTCACAACAAAGACAAAAATATACAAAAAAGAGAAAAAGTAAATTGACAAAGTGTCAATACATTTAACTCTACCTTTCATGTAACAAACAAGTTTTCTCACTGCCGCTCACACCACTTTGGATCAACAATCGTACTGACAAAATAAGGTTAACGCACATAACCTAAAATATTATAAAATCAGAAAAGACTATTAATTCCATATAAAATTAATAGCACCCGATTAATTCCTTTGAAATTTACATACTATACATAACCTATGAGTTTATGAATTAAACATAACCTATAAGTATATGCACAATACATAACCGAAGTGATGTAAAAGGCTGTTAAATTGAAATAATTTTTTGGGGGAGGATAATAAATAAACCGTGGGTGTGTAATACAGCCTTCATAGGATATGAAAATAATGTCACGTAAAAATATATATATGTATATCCTAAAATGTACAAATCGTTATGTATACAAACTAAACTACTCGCGAATGCAACATACATCAGTTCGCTGCCGATTCGAAGAGCAACTCTTCGTGGTCGGCCGCTTCTGAAATATGAGATTCTAACACAGATTTCCCTTGTTCGTTCTCCGAGTATTGATCAGCTATGCTGTTTGCCGCCACGTTCAACACGTCGACAGATTCGCTCGTCTTATGGTGGAGGCCGTCTATTAAAATTTCGTTTGCCGTCGGACTCTCCCCATCTAGAATATAATTCAGTAGAGATCAGATTAAATAGATAGTTCACATAACTTAAAATAGTTAATACACATAATCTCAAATTGTATTACTGTCCTCAACGATATTACATTTGGTAATACACTTAGAAAAGTTGTAAGCACTTCGGTATATATGTTGTCAAAGGTTTAACCTTTTAACCAATAATTTTAAAATTACCAATGCGACAAACAAAACAAATCTAACTTTGACAGTTACCTAAACACGGCCAATGTTAGTGGAGCCTTTGTTGAAAAATAAAATTGGTTTTTGGTTGAGTCATTTTTGAATAGCTTTTTATTATTACTAAATATATTCAAGTCGATTCAATTATTGACCTTACAGTTAGTTAAAGGGTTAATAACAGAAACACTCATACAAAAGTAATAGTACGCATTCCTGAAATAGTTAACCCTTTCGCTACGAGGAGTGTATCCATACGTTTTGCTTTTATGTGCTCCATGTGCAAAGAGTGTATATTTTCAAAAGCCTGCGTACAGTTTGTGTACCTCTTCAATGTGGCCAAGTTTTTGTTTGGTTTGTTTATTGCATTTTGCTCAAGGAAAATGTAATGCAAGCCTATGAAATGATTACATCATTGAAAAGCTCAGAAAAATCTCTATAAAAAAGTATCAATACATTTTTTTGGTGCCATTAAAAAAAAATTGTGGGACACATGATATATGCTGATATGAGCCTGTGGTACGAAATACGCACGGGTACGCATTGTGTTTTTGAGCACGGTACACGGGGCACGCATTTGAAATTTAAACTGCGTAGATAAAGGGTTAAATTGTAATTGAAATATCTTACCTAGGATATAATATGAGTTTGTATCGGCTTCGACTTTCACAACACACTCTTCATCGCCGACTATTTCCCCCTCCTCTTTAGGAACCAGGTTGTCTGCATGCAAGTGGCCACCCAAGAGGTCAATATCCTTCTTATCATCCTCGACTTCTCCCTCAGCAGCACTATCCACACTGTCATTAACCTCAGCCTTAGTTTTAACAATTAAATCACTAACTACAGAAGGAACATTTGTACTAAATTCTCGTGATGCTTTTTCCGATGCCAGCCCTACATCCTGCTGCTTGACGCTCATCAAGGGCGACACGCTGGCGATGCTCTTCGTCACCGCCTCACCTCCGCTAGCGTTCACCAAATAAACGGGATTCGTCTTGGAGATGATCTTACCGCCCAATGGAAGAACTTTGATCCCCGTCCGTGTGTTCAGGACCTGAACCTGAGAAAACGGCAGCACTTTTTTATTTCCCGACGCTGCACGCACGGTTACAACTTTCGGTTTCGAATTTTGCAAACTCATCGAGCTCGTTGTCGTGATTGTACTTGTCGTAGTTGCTGGAACAATTTTAAACTTATCGAAATTTTTCACCGAGATATTTTTAAACGGAATCGTCGTCAAAGTTCTCTGCAGAATGCTCGATTGCGGATTCGACACTACAATTAACTTTTGGCCAGAACTCGTCGTTACCGTTTTCGTGGTTAGAGTTTTCCGCGGTGCACACACTTTAATAGTTTTCTGCAAATCACTCGTAATCGTTAACTGATTCACTTTATTGATTGCCGTCACGTTTGTTAAAACCTTATTAATGACTTTCGTTGTCGGTTGATTATCGCTCGAGCATCCAGCCAAGGGTAGTAGTTCTTTCGTCTCCTCAACTTCCAGCAGTTCTGTCTTTATTTCCTCGCAGGAATTTTGCAACGTGTTGGCAATACTGACATTTTGTAAAATATTCACTTTCTGGTTGATTTGTGATGCCATTTGATTCAGCGGTGGTTTCGGTTGAATCTTTTGTGGGGGTTGGTTCGTGGTAGGCGGTGTAGGTTTCGGTGCCAAAGTATGTACGTGAATGTAATCCGGTTTATCAAGTTCCTGTTGTTTCAATTTCATCAACTGCTGTTCTCTTTGTTTTACTTTAGTTTTTTGTCTGTAATTTAACAACATTTATATTGATTAAATGGACTCCGTTAACTGAATAAATAAATATTGTTTAGTAACAATTCTCCAAAAACTGTAGATCGAAGTGTTTTAGTAAAAGAAAACATGAATGTCCAAATTGTCCCAAAACAGCACAATTGTATTTTAACATCATTGTTGAAGGAATGGTTTAATTATAATTCATATCAAAATTGACAAAAGACAATCAAACAAGTGTAATGTAAAGTTTCACTGTTCACACAAGACAAGTTTCGACAGACAGTGAACAGTCAATTTTGTCAGTACTTGTTAAAAATTATATTTTCTTATTTTAAACAACTGGGGGACTATTCTATTCATCATTAATGCCAAAGAACAATCCAACCGGAGCTATGGAAAAGTGTCAAATAATAGAGTTCAGCTTGAACTAAAGTTCAACGTTTTTGGTGCAACTGGGCCTAAATCAGAATAATCCAGCTGTCAAATTTAATATCACACACTTACTTCAACAAAAACAAATAGTCAAAATTACTCACCTATAAATTTGTTGTATCTTACTAATTTTTGGGGGACCCATCAGATGCTGAGCCAAATTGCTATTCTCCAGGTTTATTGAACCCAATTTTCGTTTCTTCGTATCGGACGGCTCGGACAAGACCCCCCGATACTGTAAGTTTTTATTGCACTGTTGTTCCGAGGTCGAAGCCATTGCGTTGGTAGTCGGTGACATTGAGGCGGGCCTTTTCCGTTCTGTTGAAGCGGGACTCGGCAGCTGCTTGTTAATTTTACTGGCAGTGTCAGCCACCTCGTCCGCTATCGCAGAGTAAGCCGTTTGGGGGGCCACACGAGCCATTAGAGGTATCAACCTTTGGCCCTCCTCAGCCCACTCATCCGCACAATGTTTCTCTCCGTTCACACTAGAAATCCCAGAATGTATACAAGAATACGAAAAAAAGGAAACCAACATTTCCTATATTGATCTTTACAAAATAAATTATTTGTTATAAAAATTATTTATTTATATTTTGTCAAAATAGCATCGATCATTCAAATGTCAGTGTTTATGATTTCAAAAACAAAAGCTGCTTAGATATAACCTGTATACTTCCTTATGAATTTAAGTAGGTACATTTTCTGTAACACACTTTAAAATAAAGAGTATTTATTGTGAAAGCATAATTTTTATTTTTTCATATGGTAATGTATTCCAAAGATAACATATCACATTATTAACAGTAATTTAATCTTAATTATATGATAGGGAAACTGACAACTTACTGATAAGCGATTGTATTGAGCCTTTCATCATTAACAACCCTCCGAATCTCCGCTTTATGCCTTTCCTGCGATATATGCAGCATGCTCCCTGTGTCTCTCAAAATCTTTAGCTTCTCGCTGTCCAAGCCCCCCTGTGCCCTCAACGCGTCTACCAGCGTAGAGAAAGCGTCGATTTCTACACCGCAAACCCAATTTTTTTAATCTTGACACTTTTTATTCGACATTCGTACACTTACCCAAACATCTTAAATGCTGCATCGATTCCTCCTTGGTCATGTCCAGGAGAATTGGCCACATGCTGATCAATTCATTGCAAATTCGAATAGGTTTTTCTCAGTGGTGTCTATTGTTTGAGGTTATGAGTGTTTTTGTGTTCGGTTGTTATGTTTAAAGCGCTACATGGTTGATGCGCATTTTGGTGTGTTTTTTCGGGAAAAGTGGGGTTTTCGGTGTTAAAGTGTTACGAAGTAATTCATTTTTACGGAATTTTTATGTACACAAATTAAGTTTGACAACTTATTTAAGCGGTTTGATAATTGCAGCCAACTGTCGGTTTGTTAAAAAACAAAAGTTAGTTAATTTAGTACCGACAACACTACAATATCAAAAATATTATTAATAATATAACAAACATTCTTTAAACTATTTAGTTTTTGTTAAGGATAATTAATGAATTAACCACTTGAGTATTGGAATCTGGTATCAGAAATAAATATCCTGCAGTTTTATTAAAATTTCCCGCTTTGAATATATATAGTTGGTAGCCTTATTAGATGTTTACGAAAATTATCTCTCACAACATAAGAATTAATTGAAAGATCTCGATTATAAGGTTTTTAAAAATTCTAGCATGTTAATAAATAAATACTTCTATGCCATTGTCGTTAAATCGTAGGAACTTTGGAGGATCAAAAGAAGTACTCTAAATCGTTAAAGATCTCAGTTAGTTTTCGTTAATTGATATTGATTGTTAAACGCAACTCAATTATCAAAGTAGTCTATTTTATATATCTTTTATTAAATTGGAAACATATTCACAATGCAATCGATTTTAATTCCACAAGAAAATCATCATTATAACATATAATAATTCATGAAATCCTGGAAGTATGTACTCTATGAAATATATATTTTTTAACAACATTCTGTCTGCGCATGCGTAGGAATTGCAGTTGTGCCGCCATCTTGTTTAGTGGGTGCATATTTTCCGGTGTGTTCGTAAATGCTTTATTTACATCGAATTTCGTGAAACGGGGCGTGCGGGCCGCGTAAATAGACCGGGAAAATGTTAACAACGACCCGCATTAAACCGTAAATAACATAAACATTTACCTTTACAAACATTCACAACGAAATTTCGCAAACACAAAAAACTCATGGTGGCCACAGTGACATTTGTGAAAAGTGCTGTTTGTTAACTAATCGAAAACTGTAAATGTTGGGACAAAAACAATAGTGATAAGAAGATGGAGTTCGCTTCGCCTCCCCCCAACTTGGGGGCCCCGCCGCCAAACTTGCACTTACCACCGCCGAATTTGTCGGAGCCACCACCAAATTTATCCATGCCTCCTCCAAACCTGAACAACTTGGGGAATCCAATGGGGCCGCCTTCGAATCAGTACAATCATTATAAACAGTTTCAGCCGAGGCATCACTTTCGGCCCTTTTTAAATTTAGCTCGGCCATTACCAGGCCCCCTTGGAAATATGACTTTAGAGGATTTTGATGGGAAAAGGTTACGGAAATCAGTGATGAGGAAGACTGTCGATTACAATTCTTCGATAATTAAAGCACTTGAGGTAATTAATTGGCCAAAGAATAATTAATATTATAAATATTGTTTGAACTGACTTAGTATTGCCAACATTGTCATTTCGACCTGGAAACTATGAATTTGGTGATAATTCCTCGGCGTGGTTTAAAATTAAAATCCATTAATTTTGGTTTGTTGTTGGATCCAAAAGAGAATTGGTCACTGTAACTTTGTTTTTTCAATGAAAGTAATCCTTTTTCTCCACTGGTTTATTTTAATCACTAGACGTAGATTTCGTTTACCAAGTGAACATTTTCAATAGTTACAACTATTGAAAAAGTTCTTCAAAATGTTGAACATGTTTGGATTTGTTTGTGATGCATGTTGGTATCCGATGAACCGTACTCGGCCATTTTGAAAATTTTAACCCGTCAACACCAAACGGTCTATTTTGTAGGATTGCAAAAATCCCAAACACGTTCACGATTAACAGTCCGGTCATCAGAGAATTTCCCAACAGTTTGCAATAAACTCCCAACTGTTGTTTTTGATAAACGGACCCAGTGGGCCCGTTCATCAAAATGATCAACATGTTTGGATTTGTTTATGTTATGTTGGTATCTAATGAACGGTCCTCCGGCCGATATATTTTGTACGATTGCAAAAATCCCAAACACATTCACGATGAATCCGTTTACGATTAGTCTGGCCATCAGAAAATTCCCCAACAGTTGGCAGTAAACTCTCAACTGTTGTCTCCGATGAACGGGCCCAATGTTCATTTGGTGAACGAAATATACATCTATCTAGTGATTAAAATGAACCAGTGGAGAAAAAGTATTACTTGTTTGATTTAACACTGCAACTTTGATAAATGCTTTTCCCGTTGTACCAATTTCCAGTTATAACAATCATTGTTCTTGTCCTTAGAGATTTGTTGTAATGAAGTTTTATTGTAGTTCAACAAATACCAGAAAAATGTACAATGGGATTATCCATTTTCTAGGTATTAATACACAAAAAATATACAATCCTTAAGAATAGAGTTGCCAGCACATAGGCAGCATTGCCAGTATTTTTGACTTGTGGTTAAGCCGGCGGCTCTATTTTAATTGATAAACCACATTCAGATAAGTCCAATTTATGACTGATGATATTTTATTTGTCATGGATGGCACGAAGTGAGTTCAGCTAAAATATAAAAACACAGGTATGTCTCCTCACATAAAAATATGTGTAGAGCAACAGTTGCCTCGCCATGCGGCACTGCCGCAAGTACGTCCCCAACCTAAAAATGTTCCCTTTTTTATATGCAGAGTTTGGTTTTTTGTGTGATCCCATCTTATAATGACTGCAAAACTTTATCCCCTTTACAATGGTGTGAATGACCTCTACTCTCCAAACCTAAATTCTCTTTAAATTCATCTACAAAAGTGAAGTTTAGGGGAAGGGTTTAATGGGAAAAGATGAAAAACTGAACCATCATAAGAGGAGTGGATAAAATTGGTGTTTAAGTGTCATTAGGGTTATCCTGCACTTCTAGGTCCGGACTTTGCTCCACCTAGTGCCAACAGTAAATAACTGGAAATGTTGCCAAAGGTGCTCAGGTTGGAAATTATGAGTAACTATTGTTTGTGAATTTAGTATTTTGTAACATTTGTGTAAGTATTTAATAATTTATTTTTTTTAGAATGTGTTTTATTTCTAGTGTTTTTTTATTTATAATATTTCTATAATCATTTAATAAAATCGGTTTATAATAATTGAATTATTGACGAATATAATTTTCACTAACCAATAATTGCAAAGCCCTTGCTAATTTATTAATACACTTTAGATCATTCTGTTTTTCTATTAATTTAAACTACAAGGGGTGATCAAGAAGTAAGGTTACAAAATGTACACGTTTCATTGTAGGCTTTGTAACCTTACTTTTTGATCCACCCTCGTACAATTTTTACATTCTCTCCATTGACAAGTAGAAGTTTAAAATACCTGCCACTGCAAAAAAGACATTTGGCAATGCTGAGTGCTTGAACTTCAATTGTTTACTGTTGGCACTAGATGGTGGCAAAGCCGGGACCTCAAAGTGCAGGATAACCATTATTAGCATTACTTATGCATCAGTTTTAAGCTTCACTAAAATTTTGACAAATCAGGTCATTTCAACAAGAAAAATATATAACCAAATTAATTCGTGTTTGCACAGATTACCCCAGATGTCCAACATATTGTTAATTTTTGCATATTTCGTATTTATACATCTGTTTGTAGCGAGTTCAAATCACATAAGTATCTTTCTATGTTTTTTTTTTTTCGATGAGGTTGGATGGTACTGCTATCGCATAAAATTTTAAAAAAACAGAGCTATTCCGTATGCGAAATGTTTAATTAAACATATTTTAAATTATCCTCACAATCTATGTATACATATATATCAATAACCGAACTCTTTTAGACTGATGCTAGGATAACATGTACGTTAAATTTAACATTCCGTGTACAGAATAGCCCTAAATAATGGAATCTGTAATTTGGTTCAAACATGGAATCTATGTAGTATATTGTTCTAGAATAAATTCATAGATGATAGCGAGCTAACATGCATGCACACACACAATAAGGATACATTTTCACTACAACAAAATATTTGTCTTTTTCATTTCACATAAAAATGTAAAGCATAACAAAACTAAATAATCATGTGTGCAGATAAATTGGGTTTTTTATTAATAAAACTAAGATTCTATCAAAATAAAAATACATTTATTTAAAATAATAGCTGACTATTATAATTAAATGTAGAATGTATCTGTTTTTAAAACACAACCAGTTACTTTTCACAACACACCTGTCACACACGAAAACTAAGGGCTGAATTAGTTAGCAGATTTTTAATTGAAAAATATAGGAAGATAATTAATCTTCCTATATACATAAATATTATATAGGGTGATACATTCTGTCATAGGTAGGATTGAAAACTGTTTTGTTTTATTTTGTTTTTCATCGCCGTCTTCAATCAGGCTTAGATTGTCGTTCCAAAATAGATCGCCGCTCCAACAGAATTTGCAAAATGTGCAAGCTCTAGTGGCACCCTCACATGCTTTTGAAAAATAAGGAAATGAAGGTATGCAATCGTATTGGAAGGTCAGAGTGGATATGAGTTAGGTCTCTGTTCTACTCTGTGTATATTTGTGTTTCCGAGTTCTTGCCTTCAGGCAACAATATTCCTCATCATATTTCTCACACAACTGTTACACCGAAATATGCAATAAAAAAAGACTTTTTGGGGCAGAGTTGGCTATGATTTTTTCTTTTCATGTTGAACTAACTGCTTCGGTGATGTAGCGGATGCAACTTTTTTTTCTGTCAGTGTCTGTTCGACATTTTCTTGCCACCAGATTGCCAGATTTATTTATTTATGTAAAATAAAGTAGCATATTTACATCATGTACACAATTCTTATCTAAACTGCAATAAATATTAATATTGAATACTTTTCTTATGCATTATTTCTCATTCACGTTTCTTTCATCAATTGTCAAGTTATATCAATTTTTCATCCTTAATTTAACCACCCTATAACGCCTGAATTTTTAATTGTCAATTTTGTCGACATCTTCGTAAGCTCCAATAACTTTATATTTTCGATACCAGATACGTTTTGATTAAATGTTACGAATGATCGACGTTATAGGGTTAAACAGAGATCCGGCAACAATGTACAACAATGAACTTTAAACTGAAAACAACCCAACTCAATTACTGTCCATTTTCATTAGGGAGTTTAATTGGCACAGAGGTACTCCCAACAAAATTACTAGATGTTCATAGCTACAGTGACTTAAGTAAACAGAGTAGTGGCAACTGTGGTACTCTTTTTGATTGGTTGATAGTAATTTAGACCCAACATGGCGGACAAACAGCGGCGTAGTTATGAGTATTGATAATGAAGGTTTAAATTAAATTACACTTGGTTTGTTTCACAATTTTTTACTTTCCTATTTACTCGACTAGTTTCGCGTTTTACAGCATTATCAGGAGTAAGAGTAGTTATGAGGTCTAAAGTTGATCACAGCAATTCCGTCTAAAGTTTGTGTATTATTTCACTTACCCCAAAATCGTACCTTAGAAATTCGAAACGGTAAATAGAATCAAACTATACTCATTCATTTGAGGTATTAACCATCATATGTTCTTATTTAAAAATCAAGGGAAATAGGGAAGATGACGCTAAAGTGAAAGGTGACAAGCACCCGCTGTCACAATTGAATATCAGATGTTTGTATTATAACCTATTCTCTTGATTAATTTTGACTCATCATGGCGGATGACACGGAGTTGTCATCACTGTGTTTAATTAAGTCACTGTAGTCGTAGCCTCCCCTGACTCAAAAAGATCGTAAACGGTATATACCGGGTGATCATTTTCAATCCAGAACATGTAATATAACCAAGGGTGAGCATTTTCAATCCGGAACATATAATATAAATGAGGGTGAGCAGGGAATTTTTAATAATAGAATTATTAGATCGTTTTAAATTATTGGTAATTTAAAATCGGGATCCTAATTAGAACTTTTAATCCACAATGTTGGCCTTGCACTAGAAGGAGCAGCAGGTGACAATCAGGAGGATTGGTTTTAACACGATGGCTGCTCAGCACATTTTGAAGTAGATGTTCGGGAATATTTAGACTAAACCTCTCCAAACTGCTGGATAGGTCTTAGTGGAATAATTAACTGGCCCGTCAGATCTCCCGATTTATGATTATTTTCTGTCAGGTCATAAAAAAGCAAAATTTATCAAATACGGCACTCAAACATTGATTCTTGAAGGAATGCGATTTTTGAAGAATGCGCGTATTAACGCTGAAACACTAACGAATGTGATTAATGGATTTTATAATAGGCTTGACGCAAAATGGAGGGTTGTTTGAATTTTAACTATTAATTTTAAGAGATGCCCAATTTGTTTTTAATTTTTAGTTTGGAATTAAAATGCAATTAAATGAAATAATTTGCCCCTTTTTTTGTAAACACAGTAAAGCTCCGCTAATAATAAGTTATTTACATTATGTATTCTACAATCCGGATAAAAAGCTCAAAAACTATGAGTTGGGATTTCCCTGATGGTTAAAAACCATCATTGCACCAAAGAGACCACACAAAACATTAACTGTAACGTATTTTTCTGACTTTTAAAAAGCTCTCAATAATCCGGATTACCGGAGCTTTACTGTAGTTACTTTCCGGATTGAGAGCTTTTTCAATCCAGAATAAATAACTAGTTTCTAATAAACTTTCTTCAAATCGTGACAACGTCATCTTGCAATTAATGGTAATATTTTTTTCTACATGCCTAAAAAATAACAATTACAGTGTTATGAAATTATTTTTAAATGAGCCATACAGGTGTTACTCTAACATCCAAGCATAGCTTCGACACATCTGTAGATGGCGCTGTATTCGCCAAAAATGAACTACTTACTGCAAAAGTTCAGAGCAGTCAACTTTTCTGTGAGCCTCACCAAAAAATAATATTTCAATCTTCTCTTGTTTAGATAAATAGACCATCATAAGGATTCTTATGGACAAAAAAAAACTCTATCTGCATAAGTAGATAAATATCAATTTTGCGAATGCAGTGCTATCTACAGATGTACAAAAACCATATTTGGACATAAAAGTAATTCCTATAGGGTTGATAATGATTTAAAAATCATTTCTAATAGCATTATGCTTTTTTTTCAGAATAACAACAAAATTGGTTATCGTTATAAATCGAAATAAGATTTTCATACAAAAGTTATTCATTTTTTGACGTACAATTCAAATTTGTAATAAAAAATAGTGGTTACTATTTAAAATTTTTGATATAATCCGTAATTCTCCAGATATTTAGTCTCAAAGTAAATGAAAACACCCTATATATCATTAGATATTTATCATGATTTATATCGGTATTTGTGAACTACGATAAATATCATGGATATTTATGGAATACACATAACCATTTATTTATGAATTGAAACATTGCGGCACTCGAATCACATTTTCATTTGGCTTGGTGCAATCAAAATTAAGAAATAGAATGGAAAATTAGAAGACTGTCAAAAATGTTTTTATTTAAAACTGGATTTAGGAAGATGCTCCTATTCTCGAATCAAACCATTGATTCTTCAGACGATGAGCCATTAATCAACATAATATGCTAAGATTGCTAGGTATTTCTAAAATTTGAAAGCAACTTAAATGTTATATTTTTTACTATTTTGAAACCAACTATTTTCTTGTAATAAATAAAATAATGAAATAAATAAAGTATGTGTATTATTATTATTACAGAGAATTTGTCTTTCAAGTATCCATATTCATATGCAGTACATTTTTGGCATTCATTGATTTTTAAAAGAGTTCAATTTGGAGCTTTAAACGAGTGTTTTCCACTCCCAGATTAAGATAAAGTAAATTTTCAGGCTTTCCTAAACGCGAAATTTTACTTCAGAATATACATCTCCAGCATACTGCTTCACAAAATTACAGTGTTTTAGCACGTGGTGCATGGAATAACATTTCAAGTTTAGAAAAGTCTAAAAATTTGGTTTGGTCGCTTCGCTACGCCAAATTTTCAGGCTTTTCTAAACTCGAAATTTTACTTCATGCTTAAGCTGGGAGGGGAAAACACTCCTTTAAAGCTTGAAATTGAACTCTTTCAAAAAACAACCAATATATGAAGATTTACAGCATACGCACTGCAATTAAACATGTATACTTAAAAGAAAAGATCCTGAATAATTAATGAATAATATTAATATTTATGAACAAGAATAATTATCCACAAGTTGATATATCAGATATTTTGATATTTATATAAATATCAAAATATCATATATATTACCTTCTTAAGGGGGAGTATTTTTATAATTGTGCCAAAACTACCTGATGTTTGGCAATTTTTTTGGGGAAACTGAAAAGACTTAGACACTTGCGGTTTTTGGCACAATGTTTATTGATCTCTTGTCTACAAAATAGAATTTTTTAGAAGTATAATAATTTAAAATGGCGTCCATAATGGCGGCTCCGAGAAGTCATGTTTTGAAAATATTTGTTATCTGCGGGATGGATAGAAGCCGCAATACGTCACCTAGAAGCATGAAACCAAAAAATAAGTAAAGTTTAAACTTCAAGGAGGCATCTGAATCTAAGAAACATGAAAAAATTCCTTATAGAAACAAAATGGCGGCCGTTTGAAAAAAGGTACGAATTTTCGCATGATTTTTTCAACTTTGGCTTGCCGTTAAAAATCGTTAGTCATCCAAATGTTGCGATTTTAAAGGTTCAGAGGCCCATAAATTCAATTTCCTTTTAGGCAGTCAAAACTAGAAGTCGATTGGTTGAGCGGTTCGCAAGCTAGAATTCCCGCAGATTTGAAAAATCTTGTTTCGAGATAAACGCGTTTGAAGTTTGACAACTGCGGCGGAATTGCTACCTGAGCGGCCGGTCCGCGCTCAGGACAATGGTTCATTGAAAGCCGTATAGCGAAGGAACTAATGCACGGACCGCCATATAATTTTAACCAAATATTCTTCAGACATGTGGCATTAGATTTATGTAATAAAAGAAAAATCGATTTTTTGAAAAAATTATAAAAATACTCCCCCTTAAAAAGAAAAACTTCCTGAATAATTAATAAATAATAATATTTATGAACAAGAATAATTATCCAGAAGTTGATATATCAGATATTTTGATATACATATATAAATATTAGAGCTGGGCAGGATTCGAATCATTCAGGATTCAAAAGAGGTATTCGAATACTTTAGTTCAACTGGATTGGTTGCATTTTTTTAAGAGGATTCGTATACGAATCCAAATACGGGTGATGCGAATCCTTATAAAAGGATTCGAATATTTATAAAAGGATTCGAATATTTATAAAAGGATTCGAATATTACAAAAAGATTCGAATACTTACAACAGGATTCGAATACTTATAAAAGGATTTGAATCGTCAAAAATAATTTGAATTAATTGTGAGGATTAAGATAAAAAATGTCTTTTGTGTGTTTTTAAATTTCTTGTTGAATCACTGTTTCAGAAAATTTTCACGGGGCTTTTCTAAACTCGAAATGTTACATTATGCTTAGTCTGGGAGTGGAAACGCTCGTTCGACACTTCAAACTGAATGCTTTGATAAGAACATCAAATGACTCAAAATGTTTTTAAAGATAATAATCTACTTTTCAAAATTTTGTTTAATATCATTTGAAGTAGCCACAATCTGAAATGTTAAACTTTTCCGTCATTTCCCTGATTCAAGATTTTTTCCCTGGCCCTTTAATATAACTTTCTTCTGTGGGAAACCTCCATTTTGTTAAATTGTTTTCATTGTTTTTGTCAATATTTAAGTTAATTTTATAAATGTTTACGGGTTATGTAATTTGCCTGCTAATTTTGACAAATTTAATAATATCATATGGCTTTTTTGTTAGTGTTTTGATCAATTTAAATATAATTCCATGACTTTTCTCTGACTATCTCGGTTTTAATGATATTCAGTGAATTTTTTATTTTCGTAATTTTTAGGCATTTGCGATTTTCTAATAGAGTTCAATTTGAAGTTTTGAACGGGTGTTTCCACTTTCAGGCTAAGCATGAAGTAAAATTTCGAATTTAGAAAAGCCCTGTGAAAATTTGTCGAGGGTCGTGCAGCGACCTGAGACAAATTTTCGGGCTTTTCTAAACTCGAAATTTTACTTCATGCGCCACTCTGATCTTTAATCAGAGTAACAGGGAATCAGATATTTAGTCTGTTATCAATGATATTCAGTGTTAATAATAAACAATTAGGTTTTGAATATTTTTGTTAAAACAACTGGTAACAATGTTTATATATTAATGGTTGCAAAAAATAATAAAATCAAATATATTCTTAAAGGATTTGTATTCGTAATTCGAAAGAACAAGATTTTTCTTGCGATTCGAATCCTTTTTACGAGAATTCGTCCCAGCTCTGATAAATATCATGATCTTTCTGAATCTTTCTTAGAATATTATTTTTCTTAAGATTTTGTTAACTAAAGCTTCTAAAAAAATATCAAGAGAAGGTAATCAAATTAATTATAATTGCGAACTCCAAAAAAGTAATAATCTTTGTTCGTCTGGGTCATGAATAGCACCAGTTTCAATACGTACAAACATTAAATTTTGAAAATGTCTCCTTTTTCGTGGCTACGGAATCGACGTAAATTCAGTTTTGGCTGAGAAATTTGAAATCATGTCCAATGTGATGGTGATTTTCTCTTTTACCCTATAAAGCAGAGGCATTAAAAGGGAACTCTATTATCATGTCCTTATCTATGATGTAAATCCCGGTGCACACATCCGATGTTTTGACACTGCGGCACCGCTGTTACGACTTAAGATACATTAGATCGAATGGGGCAGTGCATACATAGCTCCGGTAACTTTGAAGCAGTTTCTATGGAAATCGTGCCGCAATTGTGGTGACGCAGTGGGGAAAACCGTGCAGCGGAATTAAGCAGTCAAATGCGAAATGGTGGACAATCTGAGCAAGTTAACATCAATGCTTTCTACCGGCCGTGATCAAAATATTATATCGGGGTAATCATTAATGTAAACCGCGATGACATGTAACAAGCTAAACCACGGCATCATATAAAATATTTAAAAAAATATACTTGGTCCAGCAGAGCATTCAACACCTTTACAAAAATTAAATCATTATCTCAGGCCGCGGATTAAGTTTTTGTTTCAATTATAAAAATATTATTAATTATAACAGAATAATAAAGCAAAAATTTGAAGGGACATAAACGTTCAGACCACCTAGTTAATATGTCTATATAGTTATACTAGTTCCGCGGCATGGGCAGCATGCCACGATGCTTTAAAAGTTGTTTTGGATGCGGTACAAGGTACATGCGGGACCTAAACACAAATTTAACTACGGCACAAGTGAATGCCGCGTGGCGATCAACATGTTAAACAGCTTATTTGCTAAATAACAAATCACATCTTCTCTAGATTTTTTCCTATAATAAATAATTACACCTGCGTTGACATGAAAAAATATTTGAACAGGACTATGAGTAAGACCAAAAGAGAAGTCCCTAGAAATGCGTCATGTTGTGTACGAAATATCCAAAATAAGAAAGAATAGAACACGGTAAACCCTAATATCTTCCATCGGGCGAATACAGAAATTTTATATTCCGAACACCAATTTACATTGATTCTCCATAAGTGTTCTGATACTCACAGTCCTCTTAGACAAAATTAGACTGAGAATTAGCCTCGGTCAAAAATTGGTTGTTTCTTAAAAAATAAAAATAAACACTAATTGGCATTTCTTAAGATTTAATTAAACCAAGTTTGACATAAGCTTCCAAGGAATAGCCTTTTCATGTCGTTTTGGTTTGGTCTTAGGTACATATCAGTAGTTATTGTTTTTTAACGCATTCCCTGTTAGGGCAGACACTGGTTTCCGCTCGAATATATTTTTACCACGCCAGGGTGTCCGCTGAACAGAAAGGTAATCTGAGCCTAGAGGACACAATATTTTTGAAAATTTCCAATGTAACTATTTGCTTTGGAGTATTTGTAATCAGATGCAGACATTGGTTTTTAGAATCAAATGCTTTTAATTTTTTTATTGCCACTGACCGGTAATAGAAACGTGGATCTAAAAGTGTAGAAACATCTCTATTTTAAAACGGTATATCGGATCATACGCATCTCTTCCGGTGGGAAACCCACATCAAAATTAGCTGAGAAATGTATTTTCGGTGAATTTTAAAAGATTTTACACCATATAAAGATATAAATACAAAATTCGTGTCAACACATCAGAAATGTCAAAATTGTGTCTGTCACCGTTGTCCGTCGAGCGTTTCTTATGCATAGCGTTGAGAGAAACATAGGCAAAAACATCCTAGCAGTGTTAATCAGCCCCTGAACAAGATGCGATATTTTTGTACACCTATTCTGAGTCACCCTGTATATTATTTAAAATTGTTAACTTTATAAAGAAATAGAACCCCCTCTGTGATATCATATTAAGCACATGAATTTCTGAAGACAGTGGCATTTTTATTTTTGAAATACCTCAATTGCGGGCTGAGGTTTTCAGGTTTAGGATTGTCCAGGAAGGCCAATTATGTCAGTTTTTTTTTAAATTTTTAAACCTTAAACAGAAAAATGAAATATGTTTTTATTTAAAAATATACAATTTAAGATTTAAGCATAGTTTTAATCGTTCAACAAATGAACAAAAAATTATGAAAATTGTAAGACACAAGGTAAATAATTAATTGAAAATTGAATCATATGAGTTGAATTATCACCTAGGAAGTGGAAAACGGATTATTATTATATTTATAATGTAAAATAGGTTTAAATATAATCGAATTTATAGACCTGGATTAACATTTATTTTTAAAATTTACGGAGAGTTGGCAATCCTAAGTTCAATTTAAATTCAAGTGAAAACAGCAAAAAAACCGGAACAATTAAAGTGAAATTAAATTAAATTTCAGAATCGAGTATGGCAAAGGGATTTTCGGGACCGAAGAGCACTGCAGCCGGATGTCATGTATTACCCAGACATGATGCCTCCGCCCAGTTACCCGGATAACCCCATCAATTGCGTTACCACTAGATTCGTAAAAACGGCGACGAATAAAATGCGGTGTCCAATATTCTGCATGGCATGGACTCCGGAGGGCCGGAGATTAGTCACCGGAGCCAGTTCGGGAGAGTTCACACTGTGGAACGGGCTCACGTTTAACTTCGAAACAATTTTGCAAGTAAGTGCACTATCACCCTTTTTAAATAAATAAATTAGCAGCGAAAATTCTTTTATTTACCATTTGATTTCTTGTAGTAATGCATTTTTTTAATTATTAATTATAGGCTCATGATAGTCCAGTGAGAACGATGGTCTGGTCCCACAACGACAGCTGGATGGTGACAGGCGACCATGCGGGCTACGTGAAATACTGGCAGTCGAACATGAATAACGTAAAAATGTTCCAAGCGCACAAAGAGGCCCTACGTGGAATAAGGTATCTACAAATTGACTTCGTTTTACTCATCCGTCTTGTACATAATTTAATAACAGTCTTAATAAATGGCACCTACCTATCCTTATTAATTACTATCAAATTTTTAAAAGACGCACACGAAAGACAAATCACGCAAAATAAATAAAGTACCTAAACAACCTCCCTTTTTAGACTTTTTGTGATATTTGAATAAAGACTTTTATTTTCTTTCTTAATTATTTTATATTACTGTGATATATTTTTTTATGAATAATTGTAACACGTGTATATTATGAGTGGAATTAATCAGATGAATAAATTTTTTCCAATCGAATTTTGGACACTCTTCCAAGTTTCTTTATAGACGTTGGTTATGTTGGTACGAATCTCCGTCTGGAAAGATGTTTGGAAAAGTATTATTTTCTTGCACATTCCCGTTGCCATATCTCGGATATTTATCAACACAATCTGGATTTAAAAAACAATAAAGATCAAGACGAGTTTAGTTTATTTTCCTCTTTACAAAAATGAAAACGTGATGAGATTTTAGTGCCATTATTTTTTTTTAATTTTTTTTTCGTTTAAATTATTTCAATCACATAATATAATAATTACGATATAAAACTTGTAGTAAGGATCTACATTATTGCTATTATTTAAATAAAATCAGAAGTATTGGGTTTAAAGTTGATATTGATTCTTACTTTTAAAAGTATTTGTTAAATAAAATAATGAACAGTTTAGTTTTTTCTTTCTGTATTATGGGATGTACGATGTTGTGTGTGTTAATATAGCTTCAGCCCGACGGATAGCAAATTTGTCACCTGTTCGGACGACGGTACGCTCCGTATTTGGGATTTCTTCAGGTATCAGGAGGAGCGAATTTTGAGAGGTAAGTGAGTTTTTACATTACTAGCACTTATGGATATATATGCCGATTCTGTAAGTGAAATGTTAAATTTAACCCGTTAACGCCCATTGGCATATACATAGATCACTGGATATAAATTATAAACAATACAGTTATTATAAATTAAAAGTATAAACATATTATATTAAATAATGATAAAACACACAACCATACCGGGTGTTGATTTGGCGGATGCAACATAGGAAATCTCATGTAAATTTTAAATAGTTCAAATTTTGGCTCCCCTATTTATTTTAGAAACAAAATGTATTTACCTTTTTTGTAGAGGGAAAAATTCTGAATTCATTTGTGTTAACGTTTACCACTTTAAGTTTCTCTAAGTTAAAATAATTAAGAAAAAGTAATAAGATTTTATAAAAATAATGACATGCTATGGGCTTGAAACAACAACTGTGGATGTCAAAATGGCAAAAGATATTGCTGTCACTTGAATTAAAGTAAATGTTTACAAAATAATGTACACTACACAATAAAAAATCCTCCTAATTAAGTGGTATTATGCAAACCACAGTTAACAGGATGTTTGCAATATGTTTTCTGTCTTTAATCAGGTGATTGCTGGCACCTGATTAAAGACATCTTGTGCTATTTTGACATCCACAATTGTTGTTTCAATTCCATGGTATGCCATTATTTATATAAAATCACATTACTTTTTCTTAATTATTTTAACGTAGAGTGTTAAGTGTGAACACTAATAAATTCTGAATTTTTCCCTCTACAAAAAAGTTAAATACATTTTGTCTGAAAAACTAATAGGGGAGCTAATATTTAAATACTTCAAAATGAACAGGCGATTTCCTATGTTGCGTCCGCCAAGTCAACACCCGGTATATCAATCAACTACTTCCGAAACCTTGTAAGTCCCAATATTTCAAAAAAATGTTCTTAAGCCAGATATTAAATTACTAATATTAGTATAAACCATTTACTCAAATTACTTATTAAAAATCCCTCATGATGAAGTTATACGTACCATATGCACTGTAACAAAATAGTATTTTGCGTCTCCTGTATAATTTGACATATTACACTTACGAGGTTTCGGAAGTAGTTGATCGATATTTTATAAATATTACATTTGTTAATAACTTTATTGTTTACAATCAATAATTTCCAGTGATATACAGGGTGTCCCGATTAGGCAGTCGATGCATAAGTATCCTCTATACGGTAAGAGATAGAGAATTGGTTAAATGGGAAACAATATGCAGGACAATGAATACTATCAATGTCCGTTGTAAAATCAACAAAAAAGTTAAACGTTCATTTTCCTTTTTCTTTATAACTTAGTTGTTATTGATGATTTTTTGACACCCTGTATTTATGTAAATGCCAATGAGCATTAGTGGGTTAATGTACATGTTTATCTTCACCTTCTAAGCAATCTCAGTATTCTTAAAATGTTGCCTTAAGTAAATAACATACGTTAAATTTAACATCTCGCTTACCAATTTTCCAATTAAAAATGAAATTTTTAACGGTCAATTGCTTAATTTTTCTTAACTAAACAGCAGTTAAAATGATTGTGGAATTATGGACGAAATATTTTATGTAAAATAAAATTATTTACAGAATATTTGCACCATTTTGGTTTAAACTTTTTATATTACAAGGGTCATTCCATAAATAATGCACATCATTTTTTATTTCCTTACATGTTTATTTTTTTTGACATAATCTCTTTACAACCTTTTAATGTAATCTTCCTGTTTCTCAATGACCAAAGCTCAACGTCTGGGAAACTTTACAATATACCATAAAATACGCCATCTTTCTTCATCTGACGAAGGGTTCGGGTACCGGTGACAAAGCTATTTTAGAGATGAATAGCGACGTCTTCGCATAGGTTATTTCAACTTTGGGAATAAGTAAAAGTCTAGTTGACTTATGTCAAGACTGTAGCGTGTATGTTACCTTATCCACACTACAGTCTTGACATAAGTCAACCAGACTTTTACTGTAATCCCAACTGTAATCGCACAGCTTTTCATTTATGACATTGGCAATGTGCGAGCATGCGTTGATGTGGAGAATAAGTGGTCCAGCCTCGAGCAAGTGAGGTTGGGATTTCTGTATTATTTGGTTCGGTTTTTGAATGAAACTGTACATTATTAATGAAATGACCCTCATATATAGTGTTTTTTTTTTTACTTTTCTAATATTTAACTTTCACAGCAAATGGTTTAATAAAAATTGTAACATTTAAGTGATGTAACGATTAGTAAAAAGTAAAATTAAGCTTATTTAGGTATCAACGGTCCTAAATTGGCACGTTTTGTAAGTGTGGCAGTAATAGTAAAAAATTTAGAATGATTTTATGTTTTTTACATTACTGGTGTTTAAATTAAGGCCTAGGCATTTTTTAAATTCAAGTATTTGAATATTCATTTAAAACCGTAGTTAGTTATTCAAACTATTCGAATAACCAAACAATCATAACCAACAATTTGAATACATTTTTGAATGAATACAGCGGTACTTAAATTTAAAAATCCCAGACATCATTAACACATGTTTTAAATATTTGCTTTATTGTGTTTGCCCAAAATATGCACTGTAAAACAAACTAAATTTTTATGTCCCTTTTTTATTCTAATCTTGTTATGGATTAACAATAACTATCTTTTTTAACTTTACATTAAATTTGGATTGGTCGCTACATTTCGCTTCGGACTAATCCAAATGTTCCGCCTTTTCTTAATCAAGCAGTGGAAAACACTTATTAGGAAACTATGAGAAACTTTAATGACAACACTGAATTCTTAAAGAAAATGGGACACAAACACAAATTGTGTGGTTAATTTCATATTTTTTAGAAGTTTCGTTAATTATGTTCTTTTAGTTCTGTTTTCTATGTTTAAGATTTTTAATATTTTAATATTGTTGACTGTCACCAATTTTCACATTTGAATTTTCTGCAAAATATACGTCAATTTTCATCAATTTCAAAAGTTCTTAGTTTTCATTATTTGTTAATTTTATTAATTATTTTATTAATTTTCTTCAATTTTATATTTTTTAATTTTCCCGTATGTAATACAAAGCAAAAGTATTGTTTTTGTGAAAATTTCCAAATAAAAAAAGTCTGCTGAAATATCCACTTTGAGGTCCCTTGAGTACTATTTTTGAAAATGTCTCTCCGTCCGTCTGTCTGTGGCCACTGTATGGTAAAAACCTCTACAAATGATAATCAAAACAAATAAATATTTTCAAATGGATTAGAAAACCTGAAATGCATGATTGGAAATTAGTGTTTTTGATTCTTCAAATTTAAAAGTGCTAATATTGTCACTCCACTCCATTATCCTAAGATTATATGTCAGTTTAATCTTAAATGTGATACAAAAGCCTATATTACTTTAGACGTAACCGTTGATTTGATTTTGTATGTTGATAACTTTTAAAAATAATGATCCCCCACTGAATACATATTCGGTTTAGTTGGTGGTTATTTTTTATGATAACATATTTGTAAAAAAAAATAATTCAGAAATCAATCTAAATATTTGTATAATATTGGCTCAACTTATGCTCGAGTCACATGTTTTATATTTAATGTAAGTTTATAAGCTCGGTTTACCAGACTCTCAGAGAAAAATTCGATAACTGTTGTCTTTAGAATTTTTTATTAAATTGAAAAATTGCTTAAAAAGCTAAATTTTTGATAACTTTATTATAATTGGCTCTATGAAATCATATCATAGATTGGAAGAATTTAAAAAGGTGCGGGATGTTCTAGTCTAAATAGAACATCCTGCACCTTTAAATTCATCTGATCTATTTATGATATGATTTCATAGAGCCAATTATAATAAAGTTATCAAAAATTTTGTGTCACATATACTGGTAGCAAACGTGTTAAGCCAATATTGAAGAACTAACCATATGAGTACAAATGAGACTTTGTGATTGTTTCTTTATTATGGTGTCTCTTAAGTTTCAATTTACACAGCCACGTGACCAAACCAAATTTTCAGGCTCTCCTAAATTCAATATTTTTCTTCATGCTTATCTATGAGTGGTTCTAAATTTCAAATTGAACACTTTTAAAACGAGCAGTGAAATACCTACAATTTTATAGCGCATGCATCGAAATATATACACTTAAAAGAACAATTCCCTGTCTGTATAAGTACTGTAAATAGGCTTCCAAACTGCACACCCTAGTTTTAAAGACAAATTTCTTCATGCAGTGTTAACCTAGAAAATATGGATACCTATTTTGGGGAATTGTATTTATAACGTAGAATAAAACAAGTGGTTATCCAATACCAATTTGTTTTTACTTTTGTCTGTTGAGTACCATTTTATCATAAGTAACCAAAACTAACTTAACTCTTGTATTTTCATTCCATCATTTTTTATCACCTAAATTTGAGCATAAATTACAAAATCATTTTCTTATTATGAGCATTACTCTTTCTCAACTAAATATTTAATTGTGATGGATTTGTTTTTGAAATACTACCAATGAAAAGTAACGTTTCTTTCTGATTATTCAGTTGAATATATGTTAATATATTATGTTTTGCAAAAAAGAAGTTAAAGAAAGGGGACATAATCTATTTTTCAACCCGCGATAGGAGTTTATAGTTTGTAAAAATAAATGCTTTTGCGATTTTTGGTGCTGTACTTTAATGAGCACATTGGGATAAAATGGGTTATTAATAATATTTACTTCTTAAAAATGTGATTACTGTAGCACCAATTTGTAAACTACTGAAAGTTCTGAGTAGTGAGGGAATCGATTCATTCGATTATGAATATAATCAAACATCTTGAGATCTTCCGGAGATCACTCGAATGATTGATCGAGAGGTCACTTCAATGGTTGCTTAAATCGCTCGTATTATCATTTGAATTATATTATTGATCATTCGATTATGCCCCATTTTATATTCAAATTGAATTTTTGTAAACTTCTAAGCCATATATTCTTTTTCCTGATAGATTATTTTTTATTGCCATTATTTTATTGCGATAGATTATCTGATCATTCCATTATTTGAGTGGCCATTCGAACGATAACTTAAGGAATCATTTGAGCAATTATTCGAGTGATCCCTTAAGCAATTATTCGAACGATCTCTCGAGCAATCATTTAAACGATCTTTTGGGCGATCACTCAAACGATCCCTCGAGCAATCATTTGATAGATCTATCGAGCAATCATTGAAAGGATCTCGTGAGCAATCGTTCCATTATCAATTTAATTCGAATCTTAATAATCGATTATTAATTAATCATTTGATTTCGCCTATTACTAGTTCTGATTATTTTATTGCTATAGATTATTATCTGATCATTCCATTATTGAAGTGGCTATTCCATCGATAACTCAAGTGATTATTTGAGCAACTATTCGAGTGATCTCTTGAGCAGTCATTCGAAGGATCTCTCAAGCGATCCCTCCAGCATCATTAGAATGATTTCTCAAGCAATCATTCCAATGATCTCTAGAGCGGTTGTTTAATTAGCAATTTACCTCTAATCTTAATAACCGAATATTGGTCATTCGATTTAGCCCATAACTAGTTCTGATTAATCAAATTATTCTAAAATTTACGTAATGACAAAACTAGTACATTGTGTACCTTTCTAATTAAGTGTTTACGGTAGTGATGAGGGTAAATTATTGAATTTAATAATCGAATGATTGGCACTTCAATGATGCTGATAATCGACTCACTATTTGTATGATCAATTATCATTCTAATGACAATTCAAACGGTTAATTGAATTATTATTATAGTAAGAAAAGTATATAAATTACATCTAATAAAACACAGATAACATAAATTAACAATTGCCATTGCTTTCATTATTAATTAAAACTAGCTGAGTTTAATTGGTTGTAAATCATATTTTATTTACTGTTGATGGTTTTAAATGTAATGATTCGTATGATCACTCGATTATCAAAACATTAAAAGTGGGATTCTTTAGTCATTCTACAACACATTTGTCTTAGAAAGACTAAAGGCCGGTTCACAATCAAAACAGAAACAAGAACTAGAACGAGAAGCAAGTTAAATCATAAGGTTTTACATGTTAACATGCACAACATTTGCCTTGCCGTTCTCAGGCCCGAGAACAAGAAGGGACTCGGTTGTGTATGTTAACGCTATGATTCAACTTGCTCTGTTCCAGTCCTCGTTTCTGTTTTGATTGTGAACCGGCCTTTAATTAAACACTAATCGAATCAACTACTTCCCGAGCGAATACCCCGAAGGACATTGAATTATACAACAAGGGTTTGCTGCTACATACAGTAACCTACTGTAATGTTTGATTTAGTCTTAGACAAATGTGTTGTGGATTGCATAAAAAATCTCACTTTTAATGTTTTAAAGTATTCTACAACCAAGTATTAGCAGTTTCATTCATACTTACACTCGATTACCGTTCAAATGATGAATCGATTATCATTCGAATGATGAGTCTATAATCTTTCACATGATAATAAAATCTTTCTAAATATTCAATGATTTTAGTAATCGAATGATTCCGTAATTCGTGTTTCATTACCAATTCCAAGAATTATACAATTAACAAAATTTACACCATTTTATTACAGGTTTACACTTTGATCATCAGTACCTGCTTGTATGGGTTTCTGTTAAACTAACTACACCATAACCTGCACGATGGATTGATTTATGTGATAGATAGCTAGCACCTTTAACATAAGTGTGCGATGCAACGTATTTTGTCATTTAACTACAACATAAATTAATACGTTCGCTATCAGTGTCACGTATATGTGACACAAAATTTTTTATATCATTATAATTTGCTCTAAAAAATCATATCGCAAATAGATTGATAGAATTTAAAAAATGTAATGCCTACACGAATATCTGGGCTGAGACAATTACCTTCTTATAGCTTTTTAAGCAATCGTACAATTTAATAAACAATTATAAAGACAACTGGTTTAGAATTTTTCTCTGAGGGTCTGGAAGCGAACGTGTTAACTAGAACCGGTGCAAATGGGCATAGGCGACACAATAATATAAAAACAGATCGAAACTGTAAGGGGGCTCTTATACGGACGTTTTGAACGTGAGGTGGAATGGGAACGGGCGCAAGCATTTGCGTTTTAACACATAGATTTATATGAGAGTCCCTAGACGGACGGGTGCGAGGTGAAGAAAACACCAGCACCTGTCCGTCTAGAAACTCTCATATAAACCCATGTGTTCAAACGCTTGTGCCCGCTCCCATTCCGCCTCGCGTTCAAAACGTCCATATAAGAGCGCCCTTAAGCATGGTCGACAGGATATTATTTTATACAATATTAACGTTTTATTATGGTCTTAATGCTAACTAAAATACATAAATGTAACTCTTGCAAAAAAAAAAAATCTTTGTAAAAACGGAATAAAGTTTTTCTTTATTTTATGTTTATAGCATACAATTAAGTTGAAATTATTAAATGTTTAGGAGACATGTGAAAATTCCATTGTTATTACTTACAGGACACGGAGCAGATGTTAAATGTGTACACTGGCATCCGCAGAAAGGTTTGATCATTTCCGGAAGTAAAGACAACCAGCAACCAATCAAGCTCTGGGATCCAAAGACCGGTCAGTCTTTGGCTACACTGTAAGTAGCCAATTGCTCCACACAAATATAAGATTTAAACATGGTAGACACTCATTTTCTATGTACTTAACATTTAGTATAGTTATGCTATAATCTGTAACATGAGTTGCGCAATGGTCGCACAGACTGTTTTTTGTAATATTAGCAAAAATATGTACATATATATATATATATATATATATATATATATATATATATATATATATATATATATATATATATATATATATATATATATATATATATATATATATATATATATATACAGAGTTATACAAAATGAAGGAACAGATTTCAAACATTTATTTCTTCCAAACTACAAAAGCTAGAACAACAATTCGAACGTTCCTGGAAAGAGAAAAGTTAAATGTTTTATGCATCCAATATAAACACCATGTGTTACACGACAAATATCAAAACGGTGGCTCATTTCTTACCACACACTAATCAGCTGGTCTTTAGTTATCGAATTCACAGCTTTAACAATTCGATGTTGCAGATTTTCAAGAGTGTCAGGCATAGGGGGGATAAAAACACAGTAAATCTGCTTATGACGAGGAGGTTGTTTATTAAACTGACGGCGAAAAGCACGTTGAACTTCAATAATAGACTCTAGTTTTGCGAATTGCAGCACACAAAATGCTTTTTCTTGTTGTATCGCCATTTTACTAGACAATCAACATGACAAGGAACAGCACCAATATGGCCGTGGTTGAAACTTCTGCCTGGACTGTTTAAATTTTTAACTTTTGTCTGTCCAGGAAAGTTGGAATTATGGTTCTACTTTTCGTAGTTTGGAAGAAATAAATGTTTGAAATCTGTTCCTTCTTTTTGAATAACCCTGTATATGGATGTTTCGGCAAAGGAAACAGCCCAGGTGAACGCATATGTCAGAGGATAACGTCAGACGAATAGAAGACAGTTTTGTTTGTAGTCCAAGTAAGCAGTAAAGGGAGGACACATTGAACATTTATGACCTGTCTTTAAAAACTTTGAAACTTCCTCTTTTCATTAGTATGTAGATTGTTTATTTCCAATTTATACTTCATTAAATATAAATTAATTAAATTGGGTTCATCTTTTTGAATAACCCTGACTGCTGAAAGATTAATGAAGATTAAATGCTATAGAAAGGAAGCAGAAATGTATTTGCGGAGTTTATTTTCACAATGGAAGATATTTTTATTGTACCAAAACGATTATTTTATCAGAAATTTTCCATCTATAATATTAAGTGCGAAACAACATGGCCAATAGAAACCAAAATCAAAGTTGACTCGCAGGGCCTTGAAATAAATTTCGCACAAGAAAATAACAATTTATTGCGCTTTGTTACTTATGTATTAGAATATTACCACAATTGGAAAAGTCAATTATTTCTAATTGATTTTTAAATTTATACTTGAATGTAAATTTCTTTTTTTTTATTAGGCATGCTCATAAATCAACAGTAATGGACTTGAAATGGAATGAGAATGGAAACTGGCTGATTACCGCGTCCAGGGATCATTTGCTGAAACTCTTTGATCTGAGGAATCTCAGCCAGGAAGTGCAGACGTTCAGGGGACACAAAAAGGAAGCCTCCAGCGTCGCTTGGCATCCCCACCACGAGGGCTTATTCTGCAGTGGTGGCTCCGACGGATCCATTATGTTCTGGCATGTAGGGTGAGTCAACAACAATAAAATGAGAATGGAAACGTATAGAAAAAATTGGTTTAGAATGTCTAAACCAGTGGTTCCCAACCTTTTTTAATCAGTATGTTTTCTGCTCTTTGTTCAAGTGTTAATCTTACTTTAAGATTAACAGTTTATAGGGAATTTTTCTGTTAAACATACATATACACATTGTAAATTTTCAAGTATTCGTTGATTTTACAATAGCATTAAATTTGAAGCTTCTAAAGAGTGTTTCTAATCCCTGATTAGGCATGAAGTAAAATTTCGAGTTTAGAAAAGCCTTAAAATTTGGTATGGTCGCGCAGCGAAGCGGAGCGACCAAACCAAATTTTAAGGCTTTTCTAAACTTGAAATTTTACTTCATACGCCATGCATATAAACACTGATGTAAAGTAAAGTTTAAATTATACTGCTTGAGTTTTATCTCACTTACATTTTACAAATGTTTATTTCATCTAACCAAATTTTCCGCTTTCAAAATTGGAGCAGTTTACATTGGGAAATGTAGCATGCGATCATTTAAAATATAAATTAGAGTAGGCTTTGAGTTTTAAATTAGATTGGCACTATTGACTGTTAACACATAGTTTACTATAACCTTAAATTTATTTCATCATTTAATTAGCATTCTGGGCAACCACCCAAAATAAAGCGCCTACTCTAATTTATGATTTAAACGATCGCGTGCATTACAGTAATGATGTTTTGACAGTTATGACGTTTTTGGATATTTTAATTTGCCTAAATATTTACATAACATTCAACTTTTTCGACTTTCAATTAAAAATAATTGGAAAACTGTCGATGGCGTATTTTTTGTTTTTCACATATTCTCAAAGAATGTCTTCTTAACATTCACACGAAATTTCATGAACATTTCTTAAAGAATTTCCACGTTTTTGACTTTCAATTGAAAATAACTCGAAAATTTAGAAATGTAAACAAAAAAATCTTAATAAAGTAGTAGTATAAAATATAGTTTAGATAATTTAATAATAACAAAACGTTTTAAACAAATTTAACGTTTAAAACATATTTTAAACTACTTTAGCATTTAAAACATGTTTAAAACAAAACCGTTTAAAATACGACGGCTATTTTTAAACATTTTTAAAACAATGTTTTAAAATAATGTGCTTTAAACATAATAACCCTGCTTAAAAGAAAAAATCCCTGTGCTTTAATCAAAACTTTCAACATATTTAAATGAATTAATGTTTCTCAAAATTTTCATTAACTATATTTCTGAGAACCACTGGTCTAAACAGTTCTGACAATTAAAATATAAAAAATGTCTTCATCTAAAATATGACACTGTGTAAAAAACCTGTTTTCATAGGGATTGATTTTTGTGGAAAAATATCGTGTCTAATTAAGGGGATTATTGCAGTGTAACACGCCGATCGTGTTGGAAAGACCCACATAGTTTAGAGTAGCTCATCCGATGCCAAATTTACAGCACAAGTGGGGAGAATACAGTCAAAAGAGAAAAGCGGCAGTTCGCTGTGCATTTGTGCATTGCTCCTGGGCATGAACGGATGGGGTCTCGCGTCGCGTGGAATAGACGAAAAAAACAAAGCGTATAAAAAAGACGGATCGAACGAAAGTGTCGATTCGTATTATTTAAACACGCTGATAATACATACAAGCTATGTATTGTTTTCAATTCGTTAGAAAGCGTTATCGGATCCTGTGTTATTTTTCGGTATTTACAAAACTGATGATTCTTATTCTTGTCATTATAACACATTATTTTTACTTTTAAGACTCCAGTTTCGACAGCCGAACAAACTATGTGTTTTATTTTATTAAATTATAGATTATTTCTTAAAAATATAATAATAAAATAATTCATGTTCATAAGCTCATTGTGAATATTTATATGCCGCACATATATGAAAAAAAACATAGGATTTTCAATCATATTTTTTAAATGGGAATATTATCTTCCCTAACTGCTATTGCCATGAAAATAATGTGTATTAATTTGGCCTCTGCCCAATTGGGTAAATACCCCCAATTTTGGGGAGAATTTCAATTTATATTCGGTCAAATATTCTAGTTTTTAGGAATGCAACAAATAAATAATAGATTGAAAAAAATTAAACGGAAAGCTGCCCTGTTTTTTTTTTATGTTTAGTACAGGGTTTACAAAATGATGATGTGTATAAATAGGCTCAGTCAACTTAGCCCCCCGAAGTTCGACTTTTTTGAAAAAAGCGATTGCGCTAGACCGGCCTTAGCTAGCGCCACAAAAATTAGAGCTAGCGCCATTTAGACAAGAAAACTACGGGGATTTGAACTTTCGGGGGGCTAGGTTGATGCTAGCCCCCCGAGTTTGGATTTTTTAAGTTTTTTTACACTATTCGGATTCCTCAGAGCTAGCGCTACCAATTTAAAAGCCAACGCCACTCCCACAGCCCCAAAAAATGAAAACATTTTTAACCCTGGCCCCCTAAAATGAGATGTTTTTAATCAAATTGGGTGGAAAATATAACTTAGAGCTAGCGCCAACAGAATATGACAAAAATATTCTCTCAAAAATATCAGGTAAAAAAAAGTTCACGTCCAAATTTTGATGCAAGAGCTTTCAGATCCTGTATGCGTATTACCATTTACTTCCTGAATTTTAATACAAAATGATGTTTGGCATATAATATACCGCTTTCAACAAATAGTTCGGCGTTGTAATTACTTTATTTATGTTCATAGACACTGGCTATTAGAAACATGATGCCTAGTAGACAGTAGCGTAACTGACAATTGTGTTTTCACTCCTAGCTAATTTAAATCGTAATTACGCAAGAACTTACCGTACGATTTAAGAAACTCTTTTGGCATTGTAATTACTATACTAATATTTATAAACACTGGCAACGAGATAGCTTGCACTAGTAAGACAGTGGCGTAACTGACGATTGTTTTTGATAATTGAAATCGTTATAACTCGGAAACTAACCGTACGATTTCAATTTTTTTTTTTGGCATTGTAATTGCTATACTGAAGTCTATAAACACTAACAACGACATAGCTAGTGATATTAAAGGATAAATTAAAATCACTTGCTTTGTTTCACTATTTGTTTCTATTTACTCGACTAGTTTCGCTTTTTACGGCATTATCAAAGTTCACTCTTGATTCACTCTTGATTCACTCTTGATTCACTCTTGATAATGCCGTAAAAAGAGAAACTAGTCAAGTAAATAGAAACAAATAGTGAAACAAACCAAGTGTTTTTAATTTATCCTTTATTATTATTTCAAAATGTTTCACCAAGTGATAAATGAGAAAGTTATTCAAGAGATAGCTAGTGCTAGCAAGACAGTGGCGTACCTCACGGTTGTTTTTTTATGATAACTTAAATCATTATTACTCGGTGGAAAACACTCGTTGGGAGTTTCAAACTGAACGCTTTTCAAAAACAATGAATGCCTGAAAATTTACCTAGTACACATCGGGTTATGTATGTACCTAATCAAAACATGGGTATCTTTTCGATGCTACAAAATTGTGATTAAGCTCCTTTCGTTGCTATTCAATTGACTTTATTTTCATTCTAACACAATCTATCTCAATATCCTGATTCTACGATATACAGGGAGTTTTTCTTTAAAGTAGACGTATTCCAGATTCACTTTATTTTGTTTAAATCTTTAGATATATGTTGTTTTTACAGGAATTCAATTTGAAGCTTTAAGCGAGTGTTTTCCACTCCCAGACTAAGCATGAAGTAAAATTTCGAGTTTAGAAAAGCCCCGTGAAAATTTGTCGAGGGTCGCGCAGCGACCCGAGACAAATTTTCTGGGCTTTTCTAAACTCGAAATTTTACTTCATGCGCCACGCGTATAGAACACTTAAATTTTGTGAAATTTGTGTATATTTGAACCTTACTTGAAATCAGCGTTTTATACGCGTGGCGCATGAAGTAAAATTTCGAGTTTAGAAAAGCCCAGAAAATTTGTCTCGGGTCGCTACGCGACCCTCGACAAATTTTCACGGGGCTTTTCTAAACTCGAAATTTTACTTCATGCTTAGTCTGGGAGTGGAGAACACTCGTTTAAAGCCTTGAATTGAACTTTTGCACCCAATTTGATTAAAAAAATCTCATTTCGGGGGGCTAGGGTTTAAAATGTTGTATAATCTTTTGGGGTTGTGGGGGTGGCGCTAGCTTTTAAATTGGTAGCGCTAGCTCTGAGGAATCCGAATACTGTAAGAAAACTTGAAACATCCAGCATCAACCTAGCCCCCCGAAAGTTCAAACCCCCGTAACTTTCTTGTCTAAACGGCGCTAGCTCTAATTTTTGTGGCGCTAGCTAAGGCCCGTCTAGCGCAACAGTTATTTTTTAAAAAGTCGAACTTCGGGGGGCTAAGTTGACTGAGCCGTATAAATAGAGGATTGCAATAACATTCAATTTCAATTCATTTATTCCTTATTTACTTACTATCAAAATATGACTCATCATAAATCAGCCAAATTTGAAAAAAATATATTGGGCTCGGTGCAATGTTGAGCAAGAAGCTTATTATTTGAAATGCATTATAATAACTACCTTATTATTATTATAGTTCTATTTTTTCTAAAATAATTAACAATGAATATGCACGCAGTTAAACCCTACATTTTTTAAACATTTGTCAAACAAATATTACCTGTGCTCAGTAAAAAATAGTTGATTTGTAACATTAATCTACGACAACGTCATATTGGTGTTATTCTTACTATTCTTATAGTTTTGATTCATTGATTCGTTGATGAAGTCGCAGTTGGTTCAAATAGGTCCGATTGCTAGAAACTTTACAATTTACTTTAATAGTTTTATTGCGAGAAGTTTAATGGCATTTAACAACTGCTTTAATAACGAAAGATTTAAGACGAAATAATGATTTGAACAAGACTGATTGTTATTCGATTGCTTCTGGCTTATTAATCAGCTTAAAAAACTTTAAAAATAATTTAATAATACCGACACTGTCAAATAATAAGGAAAGCCAATATTAAAGGTATATTACACATCTTTATTTAAATTAGTGAAACATTTCGTGTTTTCTATATTAGTGAACATGCAGTATAAAAAAATACTTATTCCATTAGTAGTCAGAAAGCATGAAAATAAAACACTAGTACAATAAAATATCGATTATAATTGCGAAATATTAATTTTACAAGAATAAATGCTAACGACGCGAGCCGTTTTTGTTAACTATGATTGAAAAAAGAAAAGAAAAACAAACGCGAAGCCGCACAGCGTTCACCGGCCCAGAGATAAACGCTGGCCGCATGCTGCTCGCCCCTCCACTAATTGTGCAGATGAGTGTACAACGCGTTCAACTAAGAGAAGATCCGCAAGGCGGCGGTATTTTACGGTCTTATTTTTCAAGATTTTTATTTTAACCTGACTCGGGCATGAGTTATCGCATCTTTATGAAATGTTCACATTATATTCCTTATAGTATAAACTAGTAAGATATGGGAATATTTTTTTTAATTTTGAAAAATTTAACATTATTTTTTTCATACCTCTGAAAGCAAATTGTTTAAAAAAAAAGTACTTCGATATTTTACTAGATAATTGGGCTTAATATACGCTGTAAAAATTTCAACTTTCTAGGATCTTTAGTTTTTAAATAAACCTAACATTAAATTTCAGACCACTGTTATATTCCCCTTAAGAAATTACATTTTTTAGTGCCGATAAGGAAGTAGGAGCAATAGAACAAGCTCATGACAGTATAGTCTGGACATTGGCATGGCATCCATTAGGGCATATATTGTGTTCAGGTTCGAACGATCATACCAGTAAATTTTGGACTCGGAATAGACCTGGGGATCAAATGAGAGATAAATACAATTTGAACACACTTCCTCCAGGGATAACTGGATTGGATGATGTAGATATAGGTATAAAAAACTCATCACAATTTTTGAAAGATATTTCGTTTGTATAAAGTCATAATGTACTTACATTTATTTAGATGAACCTTCCGTAATTCCTGGAATGGGCCCTGAAGATAAAGTCGAACCGCTGATCCTCACCGATGGAAATACAGAAATTCCGGGACTCGATTTAGACGCGGTTGTGAACTCAGGCGAGGAGAAATCCAAAGCAAAGAAAGTGCCCTACAGTAAACCGATCCCACGGAATTTCCAAGCTCAATGGAATGAAACTGGCGGTAAATTCTATGCCGCAATAAAACTTTCATTTGAGTTATTTTTTTTTATTTTCTGTATTTTAGATGAAGAATCAGCACTGAGCGAAGTCATTTCACAAATCGTGGAAAACACGCCCGGAGTTGTTCCGCTGCAAAAGATTACACCAAACGCTATCATCGTCTACGGAAAATTAATTCCTGTAGAACGTAAGTTTTCTAAGTTTAATTATACTGCCTGTAAAAAAAAAAAACCTTTATTGGCATAATACTCTATTACATCCATATCTACACTAATCACTGCCCCCTTTCTTCCTTCTGCTTTCCCTCTCGTCTTCTAACTTCTCCAGCGTCCTTACCCCGGCCCCATCCTCTCTCATCCATTCCGTCACTCTTCTATTCCCTCTTATTCCCACCCATTCCTCCTTCACCCCCTCGCACTCCTCTGCCAGATGGCTCCACGTATCCCTCCCCCGCTCACACATTACACACCTCCCATACTATTCCCCCATCCACACCTTCCTTCCTCTCTCCTCCGACCCACACCTCGCCCTCGCCAGCACCACCCTTTCCTCCCTACTCCATCCCCCCTCCATCAAATACCTCGGCAATACTGCCTGTATTGTAGGGGCGTATACTTCGTTATACATGTTAATTTCATAATAAAACACTTTTTACTTTGTATGAGGGATTATCAAAAAGTAAGGTCACAAAAGTTACACGTTTCATTACAAGCCTTTTAACCTTACTTTTTGATCACCCCTCGTATAAGACTTTTTTAATTTTAAGTGACTGCAGTTTCTACAAATTTAGCTTTTCATTATCAAACATGAAACTTTCATGTTTGATAATGACAAGCTAAATTTGTCAAAACTGCAGTCACTTTAAATAACAATAGTCTTTCTTATACGAGGCGCTGATCAAAAAGTAAGGTTACAAAGCTTGTAATGAAATGTGTACATTTTGTAACCTTACTTTTTGATCACCCCTCATACAAACCAAGTAAAAAGTGTTTTATTATGAAATTAACATGTATTACGAAGTAGTAAATAAAAAAATGTCATACAAAGTAAAAAGTGTTTTATTGTTAATTATACTTCATTCTAACATATTTATTTCTTTTTGTTTTAGCTGGATCGAAGTTAGAAGCAGCGATTTCCGAAGGCCCCGAAGCCCTACAAAAATTCATTGATTCGGGGCAAATCGAAGAGTTGCACGACGTGATGCCTCACGACGATGAACACGATTACCTTAATGATGCTTATATAGACGATGAGGACGAAGAAGAGGAACCGCTGAAAGCATCCGAACCTCAACCCCCACTGGCGCTCATCCCGCTGGCACCAACGATAGCTACCAAAGCGCCTTCGCCTCCAGTCTGGGAGCCCCCGAAACCGCTCGAACAGGAAATCCGTCCTCCATTTCCCCCACCCCCTTCGAGTGATAACCACCCCGACATCAACACGAGGATCAGAGAGGACGTCGACTTCCGGAATCCGCAGGCTTTCAACAATTCCGACACGGATTACCGGAACATGCGGTACGAAGAGGAGCCAGAGGATGATTACGATTACCAAGATAGGAATCACCAAAATCAAAGGAACGGAGGGAACTTTAATAACAACCAGTTTAACCGTAACGGTGGTGCAAACTTTAATAACTGCCGCGGCGGGAATAACTTTAATAACCGTGGTGATTTCAACAGACAGGATAATGTAAACTCAAACCGTGGCAGAATTCGGAATGCTATGAACAGAGTACCACCACACCTTAACAGGCCTCCACGGGGTGCTAATATGGGTAATATTTTGGGGTTCAGAGGACGTGGGATGCCACCTCGTGGTGGTAGAGGGGGGACTCAGAATCCGGGGCCTCGGAACGGTAATAGTGGTTATAATCGTGGCCGGATGTATTGAGTTATTATATTTGTTTGATTTAAATAATTGGTTATGTTTAAGGACAAATAAATTCCAAAAAGGAATAAAGATTTCGTCGCAATGCTGCTTGTTGATAAACGTGACCACTGAATGATTTGTACATAATACTGAAATAATTAAAATTTAATTTACAACTGTTTTTTATACAAAAATAACGATTTATTTGTGTAACCTTTTTACTTTCCCCCATATGAAATGCAAAAGGATGAGGGTTTTCGTAAAAAATTTAAATCAAAATCATTAGTTGATATATCCATATTCAGGTGTCCTGAGTTGATAAAGACCATTTTTGAAAAATAACTGTTTATCTGTCTGTAGACACCGTATAGTCTAAACTTTTTCCTTTGCGGGCCACATATATAATTCTACATAATCAAACGGGCCAAGATCCAAATAATCGTATAAACATTTTTTAATAGAAAATTGTATTTTTATTTACTGTTACATAATGATAATAACTATTAAAGTAATTTATTTAAAAATAATTAATAACAGCCTATTTTGAACTTCACATCAAATCGGTGTTTTATACGTGTGGTGCATGAAGTAAATTTCGAGTTAAGAAAAGCCTGAACATTTGGTTTGGTCTTTCTAAATTTGCAAATAACGCAATAACTAATGGGAACACAGAAAAATTATTAAAATGAAAGGTTTAGATAATAAAATTATGGACAATTTTTCTATCAAGTTTTTTCGTAGCTATCTTTTTTCTTGAAGTAAAACGACAGTTTGTTGAAAGATTCGTAAAAACTTATAATTTTCACAAAATCGTGTAATAACTTCTTAGAACGATTAATTGGAATTTGTGTATGTTTTCGAACTTCGGGATAAGTCAGCGTTTTACGCACGTGGTGCATGGAGTAAAATTTCGAGTTTAGAAAAGCCTGAAAATTTGGTTTGGTCCAACCAAACTAAATGTTAAGGCTTTTCAAAACCCGAAATTTTACTTCATGCTTAGTCTGGGAGTGGAAAACACTCTTTTGTATAATATTGACAACCTTTATAAACACTCGCCCTCTTGATTTGAAAAACTACAATTGACATTTTCTTTTAGATACTTTATGAATCACCCTGTATAAAAATAAATATGGTCATATTGTAGATCTTGTCGAAACAGCTGAAATGCGTGTATTATACTTTGCTGTAGCTCAAGTAGTTTTTGAGCTATAGCGTTTTTTTGTTTTTTGCAAAAATTGCGAATAACTCAATAACTAAAGGGAATACAGAAAAATTGTTAGAATGAAAGTTTAAGATAATAAAACTTTGGACAATTCTAACTTTAAGTTTTTTGTAGCTATCTTTTTTCTTCTAGAAAAACGACAGTTTGTTGAAAGATTCTTAAAAACATACAATTTCTACAAAATCATGGAAAAAATTTGAAGATAGAAAAATTGTTTAAAATTTTATTATCTAAAACTTTCATTGTAACAATTTTTCTGTATTCCCATTAGTTATTGAGTTTTTTGCAACTTTTGTTTAAGTACAATAAAGCGAGCGCACTCAATTTTTAATTTTATTTGATAAAACGCATTATAACTCAAAAACTCACAACTTGGACGACCTGAAACACTGCATCACTCAGCGCATTGAGAGGGATGGGTGCCCAATTGAAACCCTGTAACCAAATGCCTGTCTAGTAATTTAAGGTGAATAAGCACCCATTTAATGTTAACATCTGTTTGCCTCACCCTGTATAATAACGGATACTTTAATTTTTTGCATAAACTTATTAGGGGGCAAAATATTTTAATTCAATAATGTATATATTTATTTAATATAATTCTAAACTCCTAATTTAATTAATGAACAGAACGTGGCATAAAATTATTTCAAGATTCGATTCATTGAATTTATTTATCTGCAATGGACTGCATTAATTACTACCAACGCCATCTCATGAATAATGTTTCAAACACTTTAACGATACTATATCTATGATTTTTATTTTACAAATGAGGTAGCCCTATGACTTGAAGCTATTTTTTTTATTAAATAAAATATCAATCAAAACAACAAAATACTCGTATGTATTACGTTTTTGAAATAATTTTTCATTTTAATTACATACATATTATACGGTTATTATTTGTACAGTCATTGATAACGATATTAATCAAATTTAATATTTATTTAATAAATGCGATGCTTATAAAAATAACTCATGGAGCAAAAATTCGTAATAAAATATGCAACAATTTCTATTTTTAACTCAGACCGTCCGCAAGAGAAAGTGATTCTTGAACTTGAGCGCATTATCAGTTGACGTAGATAAGAGAAATCAAAGCTAGAAAAAAAGCCCAGTTACGGAAATCGGGCTCAGTCCATTCCATTCCTCAATATGTGTGTGTACATTAATGCGTATGTGTTAGTGTAAAAGTCCACATTAATTAATCCAAAAGCACGAAAACATGTTTCCCCGCTGAAAGAAAGGAAAGGGAAAAAAACGTAAACACACCACTTTCGAAACGTCAAAAAATGTGACAGCTCCTGTAAGAATTTAAACCACCGTGGGGTCTCACTTGGTAAAAAATACAAAAGAAAACACTAAACCATTGTGTTAAAATATGTTTATAATGGTAGTAGCATTACACTCTAGTTGACCCTTCTAATCAAGCCTTGATCTTTAACGCAGAGTGTGAGTTGATAGTGTTATAATAATAAGCTGTGGGGAAATGTTCGGGTTGAAAATAAACAAGTGCGGGGAGAAGCCGGAGAGGGAGGCGATACACTCGGGTCATTTCATGGTGTCCCATTTCGAAGCCGAGGCGCAGGATGACGAGGACGAGCTGGCTGTGCCTCTGCCAGAGACTGCGGAGGTTAAGATTGAAAGTGTGGTGATAATCAAAGAAGAGAAGGCGTTGCAGAAGAAACTGGTGAATAGATCACAACTCGGGATCGATGGCAGTTTGACAAAACTATTTCAGTGCATGTCTTTAGCGTACAGGTTAGTACAGCAGAATTCACATTGTATAAAAGATAAAAACACTATCCCTATTGTTTATAATTAACTGCCGCGATGTTTTTACACATGGAAATTTCGATTTAACATGAATCGTATTTGATTCACATGGCAGCCAACATGTTAAAATAGATCAAGTGTAGGCTACATTTGATAAACAACACTATCCCTATTGTTTATAATTTAACTGCCGCAATGTTTTTACACATGGAAATTTCCATTTAACATGAATCGTATTTGATTCACACAGCAGCCAACGTGTTAAAATAGATCAAGTGTAGGCTACATTTGGTAAACAATGTTCTTTATTTACACCTGAACAAAGATTAACATCGAATTAAAACCTTTTTGTGGCATTTTAATCTTTGTAAATAAGATGGAGATAAAAGTGTTAATAATTTGTAAATAAGATCGAGTTTATAATTTTTACAGGCAAAAATTGACATCACCAAAATGGAATCGATTCAGGGGTATAAGACTACGCTGGAAAGACAAAATTCGATTGAACAATGTTATTTGGAGATGCTGGCACTTGCAATGTATGTTTGTTTTTTGTATTACAACTAATTAAATATTAAAAAAAATAGTTATCTGTTTATGTAGACATAACGAAATATATGAAGATAACATTATTTTCTAGTTATCAAAAAAGAGAACACTTTAATATGTCAGTTTGCTTCTCCGCTGGATGTGGACACCCACAACAAACCAGAAGTAAGTGATTTATATTTGTTAAAGTGTTTTTATTATTATGTTGCATAAATGTGATTTTTAAATTCAAGGAATTTTCTTTTCAGGTATAAATATATATGCATACACTGTAAATATTACTATAGTGTCCGGGTGAAGTAAAATAGAAAATGCCCGAAAAACAACTTTATTCTGATTAAACAATTAAATATAACAATTGATACAACTCGATTAATAGGCGCGCGTGTGGTCGCATCTGCGGCTAATACAATACTGGCGCGCACAGCTCAAGATGGCACAAAAAACTGATTAGTATAAAAACATATTAAATTTAAACTGAAATACACCACAATATCTCTCCCTTAAAAAAAATATAAACCTGCCATCCCTTTACCTATTTCCGCTAAAAAAAATCATAAGTTAATCTATTAGGCCGTTTTGTTGTACGTTTTGGTCTTTCATTGTTTTCAATTTCCGGTGACTTATTTTCAGATTTATTTTCTGCATTATTATCAACATTTACTGAATTCTCTGGTACAGGTAAACTGCCTCCTAGATAACTTTCATTCACTTTAATTATTTGGTTCGCATGGCGCTTCCATGTGACATTTGATTGCGGAATCTTAACAATGTACATACTAGAACCCATTTTTTTTATAACTGTTGCTCTAATCCAAGTAGGTTTTTTAACATTGAGTCTATAATCTCTCACTCGCACATTCTCACCAATAAAAAATTCGACTTTTCTTTTTCCCTTATAACATTGTTTTTGTTTATTTTGCTTAAGCTCGACATTTTCCCTAACATTTTCTCTTAGTAAATCAAAACGAGTTCGAACTTCCTCTCCAAACATTAATTTTGATGGTGGTACATTTGTCGTACAGTGTTTTGTGTTACGGTAATCGAACAAAAACGAATTTAATTTTAAGTTCAAGTCCAAAGAACGGTTCTCGCCCAAAGCTTTCTTAAGAGCATACTTAATTGTTTTTACTGAATTTTCGGCTGCACCGTTCGATTGTGCATGATAGGGAGCGATAGTAAGGTGACGTATACCATTTCCTTTTAAAAAAATGTCAAATTCGTTAGAAGTAAACGCCCTTCCATTATCAGAAACTAACAGCCTAGGTAAACCAAACCTAGCAAAAATACTACGTAATGCCTGTATAGTAGCGTCGGTTGTTATGTTTCTTAATGGAAAGACTTCTAACCACTTAGTATACGCATCGATAACTATTAAAAAGTAAGTATTTAAATAAGGTCCCATGAAATCAACATGCACTCTTTCCCATTTCTTATTTGGAAAGGGCCAAGGTGTCAGAGCTATTTTTGGTGGGTTAGTGCGCACCTTTGCACAATTTTCACAGTTACTTGCTAACTGTTCAATTTCTTTTGTTAGCCCCGGCCACCAAAAATACGCTCTAGCTAGGCTTTTCATTTTAACTACCCCCATATGAGTTGAATGTAGTTCTTTCAGTAATAATTCACGTAACTCCTTTGGAATACATATTTTGTTATTCCATAAAATGCACTCATTTTCAAGCGTTAACTCATATCTAATTTTAAAATAAGGTTTTAAACTGCTTTTAATATTGTTGAATCTTGGCCATCCATACTTTAAATATTTTTTTATTTCTTTAAATTCTACATCTTTAGAAGTAATTTCCTTTATTATCCTAAAATCAATTGGTGTGACCAACTTTAAATTAAAAAATTGTGAATAATCTAAATCTGAGTTATGTAAATTATTATTTTCATTTAATGGTAATCGTGATAGACAATCTGCTACATTTTTTTCTGACTTGACATACTCGATTTTGTACTGGTAATTTGAAAGAATCACCGCCCATCGTCTTAACCTGTTCGCTGAATACTGCGGAATACCCTTAGTGGGATTAAAGATAATTACCAAGGGTTTATGGTCAGTAACTAACGTGAATGTTCTACCATAAAGATACTGATTAAACTTGCTTAACCCGTAGATTATTGAAAGTCCTTCCTTTTCTATCTGTGAATAATTTTGTTCAGCCTTGCTTAACGTACGCGATGCATATGCAATCGGTTTCTCGCTACCGTCTTCCATGACATGGGACAACACAGCACCGATTCCATACGCACTGGCGTCTGTCGTCAATTTTAATTCTAATTCCGGGTTGTAATGTACTAGTACATCAGTTTTTGTTAAGACATTTTTAATTTGTTCAAATGATTTTTGACATTTTGTGCTCCATTTAAATTGTATATCTTTTTTTAATAAATTATACAGTGGAGTTAAAATAGTTGACAAATTATTTACGAACTTTCCATAATAATTGACTAATCCTAAAAATGACTTGACTTGAGTAACGTTATTGGGTATCGGAGCATTTAAAATCGCCTCCACTTTATCTTGTGCAACATGTAGCCCTTCTCTGTCAATCATATACCCTAAATATTTAATTTTACTTTGAAATAAACTACATTTTTCCAGTGACAATTTTAATCCAGCAGATTGCAAACGATCTAAAATTAAACATAACCTTGCTACATGTTCTTTACGGTTTTTTCCCGTTATCAAAATATCGTCCAGAAAACATGTTACGCCATCAACACCCTGGATTAAAGTATCCATAATTTGTTGGAACTTACTGGGCGCACACGCTATCCCAAAAGGTAGTCGTGTATACTGAAAAAGCCCCTTGTGTGTTGAAATGGTAACATATTCTCTGGATTTTGACTTTAACATTATTTGCTGATAAGCCTGTGACAAATCCAGTTTAGAAAATTCAACACCCCCTTGAAGTTTACTAAACAATTCCTCGATACGGGGTAAAGGGTATTTATCTACCTTCAAAACTGGATTCACCGTCACCTTAAAATCACCACACAGTCGAACAGTGCAGTCTTTTTTTAATACTGGCACTACTGGTGTGCCCCAGTGGCTAAATTCCACTGGAATAATTATACCTAAATCAAGTAATCTATTTAGCTCGTTTTCCACCAACTGTTTCATTGCGAACGGCAACGGTCTTGCTCGAAAAAATTTCGGAGTAACATTCTCCTCTTTTAATTCTAAGGAAATTTCGCCCTTATTAAAATATCCAAGACCGGGTGCAAACAGTTCTTTGTACTTGGACTCAATAGCTTTTACATCATCTTTAATAAAATTAACAGTACTAATTCCTAACTTGGCATATTTCAAAAAATCGCGACCTAGTAATGGATCGCCGCCGTTTTTAATTACATAAACATCCAACTTAAATTCATCATTATTAAATTTAAATTTTAAATTGCAAATACCTAAAGGTTTAAGTTGCTCACCGTTGTAAAAATATAATTCATTATCGGACTGTTTAAGTTCAAAATTATTAAAATATTTTTCAAACAATTTATCTGAAATAGCCGTTACGCCTGAACCAGTGTCCACTTGACACGAAAACAAAATATTTTCAACTAGTACGTCCAACATTAATGGTTTATCCATTATTTTACTATTAATTTCGAATGTAAACAAAGCTAGATCCGATTTACGGTCGGAGCGCTCAGCCGACTGTTCAGATTGCAAAAAATGTGCGTGTTTTTTACCGTAATTCCCGCCGTGCGATGTGTGCTGTTTATCCTTACATACCGAAGCGAGATGTCCCCTTCTTCCACATTTATGACACGCGCATTCGCGATATCGGCACTTTTCGGCACTATGCGATTTTCGACCACACACTGAACACTTTTCAAATTTTCGTATATACTCCTGCTCCTTGATTGGCCCATTCCGATGACGTCGTGGAGTCACATGGTGCAACCCTGGTTCCATCTTCACCTCTACCGGAAACTCTGTGTTGGATTTCGCCGCCATTTTTGCCGATGCTATTTCAACCACTTTTGAAAATGATATTGTTAACTCTTCTTCGAACAGTCTGTCTTGTACACTGCCCTTTTCGAATCCCATGATAAACTTATCACGCATTGCTTTCTCGATTTCTCCGTCTTCGAATTTACAATGTGCCGCCAAACTTCTCACACGTGCTGACCACTCTTTCACATTTTCTGATGGACCTTTCACAGCATTATAAAACCTATATCTTGCAGCAAAAGCTGATAACTGTGGTTTAAAGTGTTCATCTAACACTTCTAATAGCTTCTTATACGCCTTCTTTTCCGGAAATTCCGGCAAACACAGGTCATAAACCAATTTGTATGCTTCTTCCGATAGTGCGTTTAAGAGAATCGCCCTTTTCCTCTCCTCTTCTTTAATACCATTCGCTGTGAAGTAGTTTTCCATCCTTCGCCTATAAATAGTCCAGTCTGCTGTCTTCGGATCATATTCACGTAAATGTCCAACGCTGCTTTCGACCTTAACGACCTCCGCTGGTTCCGCCATTGCACACGTGAATTTGCACACTCCGGGATTATTTAAAGTTTATTAAATCGATATTTTCACTTATCCTCGTCGCCAGTTATAGTGTCCGGGTGAAGTAAAATAGAAAATGCCCGAAAAACAACTTTATTCTGATTAAACAATTAAATATAACAATTGATACAACTCGATTAATAGGCGCGCGTGTGGTCGCATCTACGGCTAATACAATACTGGCGCGCACAGCTCAAGATGGCACAAAAAACTGATTAGTATAAAAACATATTAAATTTAAACTGAAATACACCACAATTACATTTGTTGTTCTTTTAAAAGATTTCAATGTGAATCTTTAAGCGAGGGTTTTCCACTCCTAGACTAAGCATGAAGTAAAATTTCGAGTTTAGAAAAGCCTGAAAATTTGGATTGGCCGCGTAGCGAAGCGGAGTGGCCAATCCAAATTAGGCTTTTGTGTGGCATATAAAACACTGAAATATTGCAAAGTTTAAAATATACGGCTTTAGCAATTCAATATGTAGATATGAATAAAACGAGAGTCAAATTCTGCGCTGAACAAATTGTTTAAAACAGTGATTATAGGCAACCTAATAACCAGGGCTGTGGAGTCGGAGTTTAGGCATTTTGGTCGGAGTCGGAGTCGCGGAGTCGAAAATTAGTTACGACTCCGACTCCAGACAAATCGAAATAAAAAGTACAAGATGGACGAAAATTGAGCGTAACACTTCAGGTAACGCTATTCGTTAATCGTAATTTAAAAATGCTGTACCTATAGCTTCTTATTAAGTCTCGATAGGCATTTAAACTCTAAATTTATGATTAAAAATAAGTATTTTTTAATATATTTTGTGTAAAATTATTGGTTTTACATATAATAATTAATTATGTCTAATTTGTAACGTTTAAAAATAATATAGTGTTAATGGACTTATTGAATTAATACGATTATTAGTGCATATACATTCGGGGTCACCTTAAATTGCGCGGGTCTTAAGGATAATATGGCTTATTTTCCTCAGATTAAATCATGATTTATCCAGCCAACGGGGAAAATTTTATATTATTGGCACTATCAATTTGAGATTATCCCAACTGTACATACAATAAACGTCGATATGTGGATACCATAATATAAAAAATGCATACCTTGTTATGATATTCATATCTTTATTTAAGCAAAGCTCTTCATTGTTTTAGGTATTATTTCAATTTAATTGGATTATTATTTTATATATAAAATTATTCTCATTTGATTATAAATACAACAACATACGTAGAGTTTACAATAAATCCACCCTATTTAGGAGATATAATAATGTATTGTTTATATTTGCTGTTATTATTTCAAACATCAATATCAATGTATACATATACCAGTTAATTACTTGATTTAATTGTATTTTTGTATTGTTTATCATAACTATATGTATTTGTACGTTATTTTTCAAATCTACAAAATACTTACTTGTATGCACATTAAAATTATGCATCAATAACGAAAACAAAGAATATTTTTTTTTAAACAAAATATACGGTTATTGGTTATTTTTAGTTGAAAATGATACAGGTTTTTTACTTTAATATGTAAAACGTTTATTTAAGTTCTGAAATGTTAATCCGTTGAAAATTGTCGAAAAGTGATAAAATGTCGAAAAAAAGTCGAAAATTGTCAAAAATGGTGAGATTTTACAAAAACTACGAGAAGTGATGAAATTATTAAGTAAGAATTGTTAGCATTTTATTTAACTTTTGAATAAATCATTTTTTTATACGCGTGGCGCATGAAGTAAAATTTCGAGTTGAGAAAAGCCCGAATTTGGATTTGAACGCTGCGCGTCCAAATCCAAATTCTTCCGGCTTTTCTCAACTCGAAATTTTACTTCATGCTTAGTGTGGGAGTGGAAGACACTCGTTTAGTTTTTTGAAAATGTTGAATTTTCAAGATTTTAGTTAATTAAGTTTTCACAATTTTTCGTGTATTTCCAATATTTTAATTGATTTTTAACTTAACGCTTTTCGTAAATTTATTAGATTTTGTTTAATTCTCAGACTCTGACGGGTTTCCTGAATTTCTAAAACTTTCCGAAATTTTCCGAAATTCTGAAAGTTTCGATACTTTACATAAGTTTTAAAATTTTCAATTTTTTAAATTCTTGGCAATTTTTATGAATTTAATAAATATTCTTTAACTTAAAAAATGTTGAAGTTTTTCATGTAATTTGAAGATTTCTGATAATTTTCAATAATCTAATGATTTTCCTGAGTTTTTTTAATTTTCGATGAAATGTTTCATGAATTTTCCTTAAATTATTTCGTTAATATTCATGAACATTTATCATGACTTTTCGTCATTCGTTTTTAAATCTTAATAGTTATCGTAAAATTTCTAAATGTTGGTTACATTTAAAAATTTCGACGGTTTTCATGAATTTTTCACAATTTAAGTGAATTTAAAATTATCAAAATTTTCACAATTTTACATGTATTTCTAATGTTTCAGTTGATTTTTGACGCTTTTTGTTTAATTCGTTTAATTTTCAAAATTCTGACCGGTTTCCCGAATTTCCGAATTTCCAATGTTTTGGTTGATTTTTAACGCTTTTCGTAGATTTCGTTCAATTTTCGAAATTCTGAGGAGTTTCTTGAATTCCGAAATTTTCATACTTTTCATAAGTTTTTAAAATTTCGAATTTTCAAAATTCTTGGCAATTTTCATGAATTTACTTAATATTCTTTAACTTTGAAAATATTGAGGTTTTTCATGAAATTTTAAGATTTCTATTAATTTTCAACAATCTAATGATGAAATGTTTAAATTTTCGATAATTTTGAAATACAGTCTGTTTGATCTATTGTGACACAGCACATATGTCCGTTATTAGTACAGATAGAAAAAAAAGTTAAAGACAATAGTTTTAGTATTCTTCATGATCTATTCAGTAGCATTGTCAAAAAAACAATTGAAAATCAAATAAACACGTGAAAGCTATTAGCTTCATTTTCTTTAATAGAACACCCTGTATATTTTGTTTATTTCAAATAGGTAATAACCTTAGCTTTATAATGATACCACATAAGTACCCCTTCATTATACAAATAACGCGACAATTGCAAAGTGGTGTAGTAACTTCCCGTCTTGTGTGTTGTTGATTCAAATCTTTAGAGATGGGTGATAATTACTATTCTAATGATGAAAAATGGATATGCTAAAGGTCTTCGTTAGATGCAACGATAATTCTAGAGAAGCTAGTATCACTTATGGAAACATGTATCCAGAAAGAAGACAACCACATTATCGCACTTTTGCAAGACTTGAACAAAATTTACGGAGAAATGGGTGTTTTAATAATAAATGAGGAAGGAGAAGACAAGAAAGAGAAGATAATAATGAAGTATTGATATTGGCCTATTTTAGAGCACATCCACGTAATTCAATACGCGAAGCAGTGGCTGACTTAGGAATAAGTATGCATAAAATATTTTCTATTCTGAGAAAACATAAAATGAGACCATATAAAATTAAGTTAGTACAAGGTTTAAGAGATGGTGATTCTGACAGGAGGATAGTATTCTGTAATTAGCTTAGCAACAATCAACATTTATTAAATTTAATTCTTTGGAGTGATGAATCAAATTCAACAACAACGGAATCTCCAAACGAAAAAACGACCATTACTGGGATACTGAGAATCCACGTCAAATTCGAGAATGCAGATTCCAACAAAGATTTGCAGTTAATGTGTGGCTTGGTGTGTTAGGTGATACCATAATAGGACCATTTTTTTTATCAAGGAACGTTGAATGCGGAGCGATATTTAAACTTCTTGTACATACATGTCGTTTTTAATAGTACCCTTTAATCCTTATGATTTCCTAATAATCACCGGAGTCGGAGTCGGACGTTGAAGCTGGAGTCGTTTTATCTTAAATTGAGGAGTCGGAGTCGGATACTGTATCCAACGACTCCACAGCCCTGCTAATAACTATAACATATATTCGGTTGCCTATAATCGTTGTATGTGTGTGTTTTTCAAACTTCACTGTATATCAGTGATTTTAAGCGTGGCTCATGAAGTAAAATTTCGAGTTTAGAAAAGCCTAATTTGGCCAATCCAAATTCTTAGGCTTTTCTAAACTCGAAATTTTACTCTAGTCTAGGAGTGGATAACACTCGTCAAAAGCCTCAAATTAGCCACTTTGAAACAACGAATTCCTGCAAATTTAAAAAACGCTGTAATTATCGGGATATGTATACTCAAAAGAAAAATGACCTGCTTGTTCTATTTTAAACATGTTTTTATTTGATAATGTTTTAAACGCCGTTTCAATGAAAAAAACATGTTTTGTAGAAAAACTGTTTGTTTTAATTAAAATTAAAAAATACGTTTTTTTTACCAACCCTGCTTATAACTTCCCATCTAAGTGTATTAATAAGTTTACTTTATTTTTTGTATTCAAAACTCGTTTTTTAGGCTGTAGTGTTAGAGGGAAAATATTGGAAGAGAAAATTAGCGGCTGTGACGGCCGAGTACAAAAAATGGCGGATGTTTTACAGAAATCAGCTTTTGGGACATGCTCGAGATACATCGGATATGGTATTAAATATTCTTTGCGTACTTCAAATGAACGGTATTTTACTGGTTTTCTTTTAGTTAACAGAAATGGAGTTGATGGCGTGGGACACTCCGAACACAGACGACTGTCACATGATGGTGGACGAGGATTACATGGGCTTAATGAGCGACACACTCTTTTCAACCATAACCAATCAGCCTTTTCCCTTTCCAGATACAAGAGAGTTGGGTATGCAATTTTTAATATTTATTCTTTGAAAGTGAAATAATATTTCATAAACTTAAAGGTAAAACTACACTGAAAATCAATAGCTCCTAATAACTTTTACTTTTAAACTATTTATTTCAGCAAAAGCGGGATGGGCGGATTTTATTCAGCCAAGTTTGGGCCCGCTTCAGCCGAACTTGGATGATTACATGGACACATTTGAACCATTACATGGTAAGTTCAATACTTCCTCCCATAAAAATTGCCATTAGCTTTTTGTGTTCCTTTGGATGGATTTTTTAAATTTTCTAATTGTATTTGTTTTTCTAATTTCTGAAACAAATAGGATATAAAAATATTGCATTATTTTATATAGATCTCATATCTGAAAAGCTACCTACTGTACCTGAAGAAAACCCTACAGATTACAAACAAGGATGGTATCCAGTATTGGATTTGTTGGGAGCAAATACTAATTTACAAGTACGTACAAATTGTTCATGAAAAATAGTCTTACTTCTTTCTTAAAATTAAATTACACCAATTAAATCTGCACCAGTAACATATTTAATATACCGTTTGTTTTATCGTGCTCACCATTGGGATCTTGAAAAACGAACGAACGGTATGGTCAGGTTAGGGCGCAATGATTTTGCATTCCACTGATGTTAAAATCTAAAAATATTTCTTTTAGATGGTTTCGAATACGAATAACACTTTAAACACATACCAAATACAGCCGTTAAACAAAGAAGCTATGCCTCCGGATATGAGGATACAGCCTTACGATCCGAACAATCGAATGGCTTCGTATGCTGCAGCGGATAACCAGCTGTATAACTCTAGTGTGATTTCAAAAGATGCAAAGAGCATCGAGATGAATTCTTCCAAACTCATCTCACAAAACTACGAAAAGACTGTACAGAACACGTTTGGGGGTTATAACGACACAAGTACTAGTCTACATTCAGAACAAAAAATACAAGGTAGATTAAAATAATAAATTAATCATTATTATTAGGTTTAAAAAAAGACATTTTCAATGTCTAATTGAGCTACGCATTGGAGATTGGAAGAGTTTTATAAAATTTGTTTTGCAGAAAGTAGAGTAACAGATATGAGTAGTTATGGAATACCTCAACAAGTGGTAATGTCGAATAGTAGTAGCGGTTATAAATTTCCACAGCCAACTACCCCAAATGTCAAGTTTGCATCACATCCCAGTTATAAACCTGTAGATAGCCACGTGAGTAATTTTTTCAATTCCTTCTTCCTAACAGTCATTTTAGAGGCGAAAATACTGATTGTCAATTGTTTATAGAAGGAAGAGAAGTTGACTGCAAGACCTAGGGTAGTGAGCACAAGAGGTCGTCAGAGGTCTCGCTCGAACACACGGGAGCCGTTAAAGAAGCCACCATTGACGTCTGCGGTTAGCGATCCGTCTCTGATTAATTCTTCCAACAGTGCCTTACTTACACAATTACTCACAAGTAAGTTTATAATATCGTATGTTCAATAAAATAAAACATCTAGAGTGCTATGGAATATATTGTAGGTTGGCAACTCTGAAATTATACATTATAATTATTATGTCTGACGTTTTATATGACAATTCCTAGCCAACATAAATTTAAAAAAAGATAAAATCATAGCACTCTAGAGGTTTTTTTTTTATTGAACATACGATATTTTCTTTGAAATAGTGATGAATTTAGGAGATGCCATTTTAAGGGTGTCCAACACTAAAACATGGCTCTCCACAAGTCATAACCAGCATATGCAACGTTACAGTCTTTTCCAAGAGAGATTTTTTTTATTGACTATTTTAAATCAAATTCTCCAAAAGCATTATATTTATTCTAAAAATATATTTGATGATTCGTTTTTTATTAATTTTTGCCTTTTGATATTTCCAATCAAGTGCCTCTTCTAAATAATGCCATATTACGTATAAATAATAGTCGCTAACTGCTTAACATTAGACGCAATTACTACATTAATGGGATGGCAGCATTAACAAGAGACCAAACACAGTTGTTGGACGCAACTTTGAAAATTGATAGGAGACCAACTTTTTAGATTTTAACATTGCATGGTCTTAACAAATAACTACTTTTAATATTTCTTCTAGATAATGACAACAGCAATACGTTTACACAAAATCACAGGATGAATAGCTCACACGACAATCTGAGTTTGATCAGGATAAAAGATGAGCAAGCCAACCATTCTGTGCCGATTTTGCCCCAACCACAACCCACCACGCTAATCATCACGTCGGTCAACATGAATCCGATGAATGCCACTTTAAATATGCAAGATCCGGTGAGAAAAGACACATTCATTTCAATTACAAATTGGCGCTGATAGATAATTTCCATACTCATAATTTTAGTTTTATTATTCTTGCAGTTACTGTTGAATATGAGTGCCTCCAACAGCCCCATCCTTGACTCGAACCAGTCTTTGAACTCTCCAACGTCTTCGCAAGGATCAATCGGTTCGCCTACTAGAGATGGGTCCAATAGGGATAACAGGCGAGTGGGGAACATTCACGCAGAACAGAAGAGGCGGTACAATATCAAGAACGGTTTTGACAGGATACACTCGCTCATACCACATCTCAATCAAAATCCCAACGCTAAGGTGACTAAATTCTATTCTGTCTCTAGCAACTCTTTCTTTACAAGATTCTAAATTACTTAAATATGTAATAGTAATAAACACACCTTGTAAAGTAAATTTTTCATGTACATTGTCAAAATCTTTTTAGTTGAGTAAAGCAGCTATGTTACAAAAAGGCGCCGAGTACATAAAGCAGCTCCGTTCAGAACGAAATTTGCTCAAAGACGAGATGGACACCTTGAGGCAACAAATTGAAGTGTTAAACACATCAATAAGCAATTGTCAGTCATTGTTGCCGGCAACGGGTGCTCCGGTGTCGAGGAGGAGGGACGACAAAATGCAGGAGATGTTCGACGATTACGTCCGCACGCGAACTCTGGAGGACTGGAAATTTTGGATTGTATCCTTCAAAAAAAATTGGCATATTGACATTTTAATTCAAATAGTTTTAAGATATTCAATAAATCAATCGAGTAATGCAGTAAATGTGATCTAATACTTTCTTTTCTGGGTTGTTTCTGTGTATATATTGCTTCGTTGACAGAAAAGTGACGCAAGTCAAAAATTAACATTTTCGAGACAACTGCACAAAATCTATCGAATACAAAGATATATTTATGTGGAAAAACGACACATTTGTAGGTCTAATAAATATTATTAGACCTACAAATGTATTGTTTTTTCGGATAAATATATTTTTGTAAATGATAAATTTTGTGCAGTTATCTCGTAAATGCTAATTTTTTACTTGTGTCAAGTTTCTATCAACGGAGCGATATCAGTTTATAGAATGTATGAAACATTGAACTTAAAATGCTGACTGCCCCACGAGTAAAATACAACTCGTATGTACTCTAAGCTATGGCGCCGCACGAGTTATATATGATTCTGCGGCAGATTTGATTATAAGGCATAAAAAAGGAGTGTGGTCTCACGGCCCATTTGCCTATTTCTGGCGCGGTAGTTAACGTATTAATTGCAGTGCCACAGATTTTCTAAACATTTTGGTGAAAAGATTTTTAAGTGTTAATCATTTGATTTTCCTTAACAATAATTACAGTTCAGTTTATTGTTTAGGCCTTTATTGGCATCTTTCAATAATTTTGTTTCGACATCGAGTGTTGAAGACCTCTACAGATCAACATTGCTTTGGGTTGAACAGCACTGCACATTAGTAGATCTCAGACCAGGTAGGCATTAAGTTTTGTAAATGATATCTTTTTTCTGATTGTTCGATAAATTCTGTTTTAAATTGTATTGATGTGACTGTTGTTTTGATTTCAGTGGTTTTAAATTCTTTGAGGTATCTGTGCACGAAAACGGACATTTTATCTGAGCCAGAGAAATTACCGGAAGAAACACGACAGATAGTTTTAACCAACCAGCAACAGCAGCAGCCAATGTAATTAATAATTTTAAGGTCTTGCCATATTTTACGATGACTAAAATAGAACGTGTATATATTCATTTTATATTACAACAGATTATGTATAATTGAAAATAATATCAAATATAATATTAAACTTGACATGAAAAGTTAATTGAAAGTCAAATGTACCATTTTTTAAGTTTATAAAAAAAATATGCAAATCAAATATAAAAGTACACTCCTTTTTAATATCTATCCAAAGCACTTTTAATTCATAGCTTTTACAGTCTGTAGCAGCCTTTATACAGTACAATTTTTTTATCAAATAAGTGTCCAATATTGGATAGAAAATGACAGGGGCCCCACCTGCATGGGATGGGGGGGGAATAAAATATAATAATAGCCTTCATTGTCCTAATAAAAAAAAAGTACAATACAACGTAAAATTAAAACAAACTATACAGCGTGTAATCGAACTAATGTACATCCTCTTAAGGGCGTATACACAAAATATTTTGACACCAATTGCAGCAAAAATAAAATCGGAAAAAAAATATTGGATTTTTCATAATTTTTCATGCATTTTTTACTTTTTGAGAACTACTGGTTACCTGTGTTCATGATATTTTTCGTGGATGCGTAAGTTGTATTTTTTATTTACTTTTACTACTGCGAGGCGCATAAATCACTTCGCACGCACGCTGTCTCGAATGACTAGATGAAACTAGGTCACTCATTTGTGGTATTGTTTATTTACTGTTACTACTGCGAGACGTATAAATCACTTAGCACGCACTACACACACACACACTGTCTAGAATTACTAGATGAAACTGGGTCACGTATAAAAAAAATCACAATACGTGTTCAAATTGACGTCCGCCGCACTCAATGCACATTTGGGCTCTACGTATCCAATTTGCACGAACAGTAGCAAACATTTCACGAGGTTTTTCACGAATGGTATTAGCCGCGGCGTTTACTCGTTGTATCAGCATTTCAGCATTGTTAATTTCCGTAGTGTAGACTTCACTTTTAAAGTATCCCCAAAGAAAAAAATCTAAGGGGTTTAAATCCGGACTTCTTGGAGGCCATGGTACAGGGCCTCCACGACCAACCCAACGTCCTGGAAACTCATCATCCAAATATCTTCTAACGCGCCTTTCATAGTGAGCTGGAGCACCATCTTGCAAATACCACATCTTCTAAGAACCGCTAAGGGTACATTTTCTAGAAGATCTAAAAGGTCATCTTGCAAAAATCGTAAATATCGTTCTCCATTCAAATTAAATGGGAACATAAATGGCCCAATTAATTGATCATTTAAAATACCTGCCCAGATATTAAGGGAGAAGCGATGCTGGAAATGAGTTCTACGCGTAACATGAGGATTTTCTATTGCATAAACATGCATATTATGGAAATTAAAACTTCCATTACGCGTAAAGCTCGATTCGTCGGTCACTAAAATGTCTTTGGTAAAGTTAGGATTTTGAACATTTTGTGCCAAAATCCATTGACAAAATGCAATTCTTTTGGGAAAATCATGGGGTTGAAGATGTTGTACACGCTGGTAGTGATACGGATAAAAATTATTGTCTCGTATAACACTGCTGACAAATGTGTGCGATACATTTAGCTGAGCGGCGATAATACGGGTACTTAAACCAGGATCCGCTTCCAACAGATTCAAAATTTCATCTTCCGCTCGCAAATATCGCATTGGACGGTCACCACCTCCGACGGCTCTGGCGACGGGCTGCAAACTTCCAGTGTCGCGTGCTCTTTGTAATAAATTTCTAAATCGGTTTGGCGGTGGTAAGTGTCGTTCAGGAAATCGCTCTTGATAAATTCTTACAGCTTTCGCGGAATTACACCGAGTTTCACCGTAAATAAGAAACATGTCTGCCAATTCAATGTTTGAATAAACGTATCGCGCCATGTTACAAAATGTAAATGTTTCATGGAATAAGTTTCACCATAGACTAAACAGCAAACTATTTTTATGTTTAAAAATCATCCACCCTCGCCGCTCTTATCTAAACATTTCAATAAGAGTGGAGATAAAGTGAAGTGTGAACCTAATAAGGAAAAATATTGAATTTCATTAACACGTTTAGAAAATATTCGGAATTTAGTCAGCAAAGGGTACTTATGAAAACGATAACATAGACATAATTCTTCACAATCTGACCTACTTTTCTCTGGATGGTGTAATTCGATATCCAAATCGTTTAAAAACTACCAGTCTATGTGGAATCTCTCTTAAAATACGCAATGTGCGCGTATACCAGATACCACAAACATGTGGCCTATTATTAATTATTTTTAATAATTATTTGTGAGCTATCTACTAAAGGTATGGTAATTTCAAATGCAGGTATTGTTTATTTAAACGCTGCCCCTTATGTGGTAGAGAGCCTGTACAGTAGTTCATTTACACGCTGTATATAAAAGGCAATATAACAGTTATACCGTTCGTTTGTTTTGTTGTGCTCACCGTTCCGATATTGTAAACTATTATAGATTAGAAGACGGTTAAATTCAACAAAAGTTTTCAGTTTTAATACAAAATAAAGCAGAGTTAACAAATAACAACTAGCTTCACACACAATTATCTTTTTACTATAGCTTTGTTAAATAGAATGACAATGATCTGAAATTTGTAATGTACCCCAAATAACATTCGCAGAACATAATAAAATTGACCGATTTTATACAGGGTGTCCAACTTTCAAGATACATCCAAGTTTCATTTCTCTTATGGCAATAAAATTATATTTTAACACCATCGAAATGGCAGGAAATTTGAGTTGGAAACTATGCCTCATATGTCAAAATAAAATGGTAATTGTCTTATAAAATCTCCTATTACCATTACATTTATTTCCTGATTATTAATATTAATGTGTATATTTTAAAATTTTACACATTATTAATTTCATTTTAAATTTGTATTGTTAGTTGGTTTGAAGAGAATTTGACCTAAACGTTACATATACTTTAATAGAGCGTTGTAACAAATCAAATTAAATAAGATTTTAAATATTTCATTGTATAATTCAATATCAGGCGGTGTATTTGCACCGGAAGTAGTTGGTTCAATGGATATTTATCGTCTTGAGTTGTCTTATTAATTAAGACATTGTTTGCATTTTCACGAATAGTTTTTTTCGTAATTTTATATATTAAGAAATAACTTGTCTTCTGTAATTCTCATACTGTCTTATTGGTTTTGAATTTTGTTGACTTTTTAATTGGCTCTTCAGATTTGTAAAATGATGTTTTTTGACATATGCAACTATTTTTAGATTAGATTAATTCGCGACTTGGTTAGGTTTGGCAGTTTGAAACTAAAACAAGTGTTTTCCACTCCCAGGCTAAGCATGAAGTAAATTTTCAGGCTTTTCTAAACTCGAAATTTTACTTCATGCGCCACCCATATATACCACTGATTTATTGTAATGTTTAAAATCACACACACACACATTAACTTGAGTTACAATAACAGAAGACCAAATTTATAAGTATAAGTAAGTGTGTGAGAGTGTGATCACAGTAAATGGTTGCTCCGCAGATAAAGTGAATCCTCAAGTGTAGTATACGAAAATAAAACGCGTGTTTTGGACCAGATTAACATCGATCATCAGCCGACAAACTGTAAAAGTTTGAAAAACATATCTCCCGTGGGGTAAAAGTAATTACGCGAATTAGATCGGCACGGAGCGTTCGCGAAGCCGTCTATTTCACGGTCGAGGTCAAGCGACGTAGCTTTTTTGCTTGTGCGTTTTTTTTATTGCGGGCTGCAAAAAAAAAAACATAATTCACGAGCAGAATTTAAAACAAATAATACAGCTTTTATAATACGCTCGGCTACAGCGCGCATAAAGAGGCCGAGGAGCGAGAATGGCGACGGCAAAGAGACAGAAAGAGAGAAAGGAGGTGGAGGGATGGGAAAGGCAGGAGGAGGAGATCAGGAGGGGGGTGTTTGGTCGAGGAGCGGGAGTTCAGAGATCGCCGCAAGGAACAGGGGAGTTGAGAGAGGGAGAGGGAGGGGATAAGAGGAAGGTGGCAGACACCTCGTTTGAGACGGGAGGAGAAAAGGGAAGGGATGAAGAAAAGAGTGGTGAAGGATGCAATGGGAATTGTAGAGAGATGGTGGAATTAGTGCTAAAAGAGATAAGGAAGGAGAGGGAGATGTGGAAGGAGGAGATGAGAGAAACAAGGAAGGAGAGGGAGATGTGGAAGGAGGAGATGAGAGAAGCAAGGGAGATGTGGAGAGAGGAAATGAGGGAGATGAAAGAAGCATGGAGGAGGGAAAGAGAGCAGTTGCTACACAAAATAGTGGACCTGGAGGGGCAGGCGGAGAAGAGGGAGAAACAGGAGATGAGGAACAACATCGTAATAAAAGGGAAGGTGTTAGAGGGGAAGGGAGAAGTAAAGGACTTCCTGAAGGAGGCGCTGGGCATAGACGCGGAGGTGCAGGAGAGTTATGTGGTGGATAGGGTGGGAAGATTGGTGGTGGTAAAACTGGGAAAACTAGACGAAAAACTGGCCATATTGAGAAGCAAAAGTAAATTAAGAGAAATGAAAGAAAGGATTTTTATAGACGAGGACCTGACGAAGGAGGAGAGGAGGGTGCAAAAACGCCTAAGAGAGATAGCAGGACAGGAGAGGGAAAAGTGACAAGAGTGGGGTACCAGAAAGTGATAATTAACGGGGAAGAGTGGAGATGGAGCAAGGAGAAGGAGATGTTGGAGAGGCAGGAGGTGGCAAAAAAGTAAGAAGGAGTGAGGTAGTGGGAGGGGAGGAAGGTGGAAATAGGAGGATGGAGGAGGAAGTTGGGAAAAGTGTGGAGGTGGAGGAAGGGGGGAGAAGAGATGGGGAGAGCGGAGATAGAAGGGTCAAAGGGGGGAAGATAGGGCAGAGGCGGAAGAGCCGTGAGAGGAGCGGGGGACGAGGAAGCAGGTGTGGGGGAGGGGAGGAAGAAGAGGTGATAACGCTAGGGTTTTGGAATGTGGCGGGAATAAAGTCTAAAGGGCAGGAGTGCAAGTGGAGGAGAGATTTTGAGGAGTGGGTAATCGGGAAGGACGTAGTGGGGATAGTGGAGACGTGGATGGTGAAGAAGGATTGGAGGGAGGTGAAAGGATGGTTACCAAGGGGGTTTAGATGGGAGATGAAAGAGGCGACCAAATGTGCGAAAAAGGGAAGGGCGAAGGGGGGAATGATTGTTGGATGGAAAGAAGACAGGAAAGGAAGCAAGGGGGAGATGATGGAGGGATGTGAAGGACTGGTGTGGGTCAAGTACCAGCGAGGGGGATACAAGATGAACGTGGGGGTGTTATATGTGAGTAAAAACTGGGGAGACGTAAGGAGGGAGATAGATGAAAGAGCAGGAGAAGGAGGAAGGTGGATGGTGGGGGGGGATTTCAACGCGAGAATAGGAGAAGCGGGGAGAGGACTTAAGGAGGACGGTTCAATGAGGAAAAGGAGCTCGCAGGATAAATGTATAAACGGGGAGGGAAGGAGAATGAAGGAGTGGGTGATGGAGGAAGGGTGGGAACTGTTAAACGGGTGCACGGAGGGGGACTGGGAGGGGAAGAAAACGTACATAGGGGCAAGAGGGGCATCAGTGATTGACTATGTAGTGGTGAAGGGAATAGCAAGAGGGGAGATAAGGAGTATGGAGGTAGAGGAGGTGTTGGGATCGGATCACCTACCGTTAAAGGTGAAGATGTGGATAAAGGAGGGACACGGGAGTGAAAGAGAGCAGGAAAGCGAGGTGCTGGAGTGCGGGATAAAAGCGATGGAGGATATGAGGAGAGAGTTGGAGAGGGTTAAATGGGAGGAGGTCAGCAAGATAGAGGAGATGGAGCGGATAATAGTGGGGTGTGCAAGAAAGAGAAAGGGGGAGAGAAGACGGGCGGATGCGTGGTTTGATGAGGAATGCAGGCAGAGAAAAAAGGAGCTGAGGAGGGCGGTGAAAGAGTGTGTAGGAGGCGTAGGGGGAGAAAGGAGAGTGGCGGAGGTAAGGAGGAGGTATGAGGAGGTATGTGAGAAGAAGAAGCTAAAGGCGGTGGAAAAAGCGAGCGAGGATTTGAGGGAATGTAAAAACGAGGCGGAAATGTGGAGAATATTGAGGAGAGGGGAGAGAAGGAGGCAGGTAGGGGTATCGCTGAGGGAATGGACAAGGAAATGCAGAGAAGGGAGCGGAGTACCGGGGGAGATTGGAGAAAGCAGATGTGGAGACAGAGGGGAAGAGTTCACGGAGGAGGAGGTGGAGAGGGCGTTTAAGGAAGTGAAGAGTGGAAAGGCGGCAGGGAGGGATGGTCTCAAGGCAGAGATGTGGAAGGAGATTGGGGAAAAAGGGAAGAAAAAATTCAAGGAGCTGTTGAATCAGATGTGGAGGGGCTCCCCCCTTTCCGGAAGAGTGGAGGGTTGAGATGATGTGTCCGGTGTATAAAGGAGGGGATGAGAAGGAGGCCAGTAGCTATAGGGGGATAACAATAACAAGCATTGGATACAAGCTGGCGATGATGATTGTGAGGAATCGCATGGAGATGGAGGTGGAGGAAAAGGGGATACTACCGGAGACGCAGGGGGGGTTTAGATGATGTGTCCGGTGTATAAAGGAGGGGATGAGAAGGAGGCCAGTAGCTATAGGGGGATAATAATAACAAGCATTGGATACAAGCTGGCGATGATGATTGTGAGGAATCGCATGGAGATGGAGGTGGAGGAATGGAGATGGAGGTGGAGGAAAAGGGGATACTACCGGAGACGCAGGGGGGGTTTAGAAGGGGGAGGGGGACGAGGGAGCAGGTTTTTACCCTGGCGCGAATGGTGGAGAGAGTGATGGAAGAGAAAGGATGTGTGTATGCGGTATTTATGGATCTGAAGGCAGCGTATGACTCGGTGCCGAGGGAGAGTTTGATAGAGTGCTTGAGAAGGAGAGGAGTGAGTGAGGGGATGGTGGAGTGGGTGAGGAGAGTGTATGAGGAGACATGGGTGGTGGCGAAAGTGGGGAAGGAGGTGTCGGGGTGTTTCAGAACGTGGGAGGGTTTGAGGCAGGGGTGCCCGCTGAGCCCGATGCTCTTTAATGTATACGTGAGTGAATTGGAAGAGGTGATGAGGAAAGGGCAGGCGGGGGGAGTGGTGATGGGTAAAAGTAAAGTATGGATGTTGGCATATGCGGATGACGTTGTGTTAGTGGCAAGAGAATATGAAGGGATGAAAGAGATGTTGAAGAGAGTGGAGAGGTTTATGGATAGAAGAGGAATGAATGTGAATGTAGTGAAAACGAAGTGGGTGAAGTTTAGAAATAAAGGGAGAGAGGGGAAGGTGAAAGAATTGGAGTGGAAGGGGGTAGTTATTGAGAGGGTGAAAACTTTCAAGTATTTAGGGTTTTGGTTCAAAGGAACGGGAGGGTATGAGGAGCATGTGAGGTGGGTGCAGAGTAAGGCGAGGAAGGCGTGGGGAATGGCGTGGGGCAAGTGGGGGAAGTGGATGGGGAACAATATGACGGTTGCGTGTAAAATATGGGATGCGTGTGTGAGATCGGTGCTAATGTATGGAGTGGAAGTGTGGGGGACGAAAGGGTACGAGCTGATAGAGAGGGAGCAGATGTGGTTCCTGAAGCGCATGTTGGGGGTGGAGAGGTCCACGCCCAGCTACATATAGTGCTTCAGGAGACGAACAGAGAGAGGCTAGAGTGGGAGGCAATGGTGAGGGTGGTGAGGTACGAGATGAGATTGTGGGAAATGGAGGAAGAGAGATTGGTGAAGGATGTATGGGTGATGAGTGTGTGTGGGGGTGAGGGTAGATGGAGGGGGGAGAGGAGGAAAATGTATGAGAGGGTAGGGCTGTCGGAGGCGAAGGTAATGGAATGGCTAGGAAATGGGGTGAAGGTGGATGAGTGGGTGAGGGGGAAAGGGAAGGAGGTGGAAGGGCAAGAAAGGCAAGGGCGTATCGAGAGAAGTGAGTATAATGATATGTATGGGAGGTGGCAGGTGTATGGAAGAGTGCCGAAGTATTTGATAGAGAAGGGATGGGGTAGAGAGGATAGGGTGATTGTGGATCGGAGGAGAGAGGAAGGAAAGTATGGATGGGGGAAGGTGTGTGTTGTGTGGACAGGGGAAGGATACGTGGGGACACTTGGCGGAGGAATGTGAGGGGGTGAAAGAGGAGTGGCTGGGAGCGAAAGGGAATAGAAGGGTAGTGGAGTGGATGAGAGAGGATGGGATCGGGGTAAGGACGTTGGAAAAGCTGGGGAGGGAGAGGGAAAAGAGAAGGGAGGGTAAGAGGGATACGGAAATGGAGAAATAACGAATGAATTGTAAATAGTCTGTAAGATATTAAGATATGCCAATAAAGGTCTTTTTTTTTTTTTTTTATAAGTATTCAAGATTTACGTGTTAATAAAGAAATTATTATTTAAGAATATGAATTTGTGCTTATTACTTATTCATTCACCGGACAACTATATATGCGTTTCAGGCTTGATGATGCTACTTAAGCTAATGGGCATTAGACGGCGTTTACGCTTTCGCGCATATGTAAATCATTATTTTACAAGATAATTACATTTAGATGTGAAAAGAACACAAAACTTCCATAAGTTTCCATAAATCAATATTATTGACGTAGTTATCATAAATTATAATAATATTATTAGTGCTTTATTCGCCAATTTAATTTGATATTCACGAACCTTAATTTGTAATAATATATTTGTTAGTTCTAGTAATAATAGTTTGACATTTTGATTAAAAAATGTACATAACTTAAAACAGTCTTTAGGAATACAAATAAATTGTTAAATTTTAGTGTTCCATTTTATGATTTCCAACTTAAATTTCCTGCACTACAAAAAGGTAATTTTGTCGATTTTCAATTTTTTACTATATCTTAAAAAAATGACGATAGATGACATTTCGAATGCAATTTTATTTTGTATTCAAAATGGAAACTTTTGTCTAATTCAGTCGTCTTATCTCTAATAGTTTATGAAATAGCAATGATAAGCACAATAAAGCAAACGAACAGTATATATACATAAACAAATAAATTCCAAGGAGGGGCAAGTGATCTCCCTTGCCCATATTTACCTGCAAGTGAAATTTGGGATATTTTTAATAAAGACCTTATTAAACAGGGGCATTTTCAAAAACAATTATTAAAAATAAAAAAATATATATTTAAACTTTAATTCAAGTAGTGCTAGCTACACCATCAAACATACTAACTGCTAGCAACAAATTCCTCCTTGTGAAATGTAAATGAATCAACGGAGAATTCTTAGTCGCGTAACTCCAAAGCAAATAATTATCCCCGTTCTTAACATCAGGATTGTGGGAAATGTTCACATCCTCCGAACTCGTATCCTCTGATAACTTGGTGAAATCCCACAGTTTCACAGTGCAATCCAAAGAACCGGACGCCAGAATATTCCCGCACCTGCTAAAGCAGAGTGTATGAATGGGTTTTTCGTGCCCGTTTAATTCAGCAACCAAATGCCCGTGCGCTAAATCCCAGATGAGGATTTTGCAATCGGAGCCGGCGGAGGTTAGAAAACGGCCACATGTGCTGAAGGTAAGTGCGTGGATCTGAGATTTATGGCCGGTCATCAAGCGAACGTGATTTCCATTGGTGCAATCCCATAAACAGACTCTCCTGTCGCTTGAACCAGTCGCTATGTAATTTGAATTAGGATGGAATTGAATGCACTAAAAATTAATTTTTCGAGGTAAGATTACATACATTTTAAAACATGTTAGTTTACAGTTATTATTAAGTATTACTAATTTTCTATGTATTGTATGTAATGAGTTTTAAATTTAACCACTTCATGTACATGCTCGTGTCAGTCACGGGCGCTGCTTGCTGGCAATTTTACACTCCGCCGTTATATCTCCTCAACAAATTTTACCTGCTCGTTTTCGCTTTGACCAACATTTTTATCAAAAAATAATGTGATCATTTTTTGACCAGAAACTCAAAATTAATTTGTGTTTGAAGTGGTTAAACTCACGAATCTTTCAATGCCAAAATCATAAGTCTATTAAATAGTAAAACAAATTAATTACATATAAAATAAATAGCGCTTAATGACTTACCTTTAAACCAAAGAAATACAGGGTTGTCCAAAAAGATGTTACTCATATGGCACTACGTAATTTTTAATGTTCTATTGTTATAGACTAAATATGGCCCCCCGACTTTAGAAGAGAGAAGGGAGGTAGCACAGCTTGGATGAAAGTATTTGTGCCACCCTCAGTAGTAAGAAAAAAATTCAGCAATGGTTTCAGAAGGATTATCCAAGCCGTTTAACTACACCAATAATAACACAGGCCCTTTCTGATGGTGACAAAGGCCCTTTCTGAAGCTGACTACGAGCTGCAGAAGTATTATTAGGAATAACAAACATAGACCATAATGTTGTGTTCTTCCTTCTGAAATCGTAGCTGAAATGCTTTTCTTACTACTAAGGGTGGCCCAAACATTTTCATCCCAGCTGCTTCCTTCCTTTTCTCTTCCAAAGTAAGTTAGCAACAATCAAAAATTAAAATCAAAGTCAATCCCATAAAAGTGGTTACATCTTTTTGAACAACCCTGTATATTCAAATTTTAAACTTACGTCAACATCGGAAAAATGTCCAGCAAATACTCTCAACGGTTGATAGTGATCCGTGGCCCATAATCTGGCTGTTCTATCGTAGGAGGCTGAGGCGAAATAGTAACCTAGGGGGGAAAATTTGACGTCCCAAATAGGAAACATGTGCCCCTTGTAAACCACAAGACAAGACCATATTTGCAAGCTCCATAATCTTATTGTTGTATCCTCAGAGCAACTTAATAATAAAGTTCTGTCCGGTGAGAATGAGACGGAATAAACTGTGCCTGAATGTCCAAATAAAGTCCGAGATGTTTCACCGGAACGTTCGTCCATCATTCTCACCTATGTTAAAACAAATATTTAAACCAAAAATTATTATAGAAATGTAGAGAATACTTTAACTAAGCCTGGGAACTTTTTAAATTGAAGTATTTAAATATTTATTTAAAAACATATTCAAATATTCGATTCATTCGAATATTCTAAACCTCATAAAGATTATGAAAATATCTACAATTTGTGTTTATTTTTAATTTTGTTTAAGAAATCAGTATTGTAATTAAAAGTTCTAATAGCTGTCGAACAAGTGTTTTCCACTCCCAGATTAAGCATGAAGTAAAATTTCGAGTTCAGAAAAGCCTGAAAATTTGGTTTGGACCAAACCAAATTTTCAGGCTTTTCTAAACTCGAAATTTTACATCATGCGCCTCGCGTATAAAACACTGATTTCATGTGAAAAATTCATAGCTCTAATATATTTTAAGCTAGGAATTTTTCAAAATTAAGTGTTCACTTATTTATTCAAAAACATTCAAATATTTGCATTAATTGAATATTTAAATATTGGTTTAAAAATTTAATGATTGAAATATTTATATTAGTATATTCGTCTGTTTAAATTATTCATATTAGAATCCCAGCCTTAATTAAGACCCCTCTTTTACATAAAAAATAAAATACTTTGATTTGATTGACAATAAACTTACCAGGACATCAACAGCATCTATATTAACAGTCTGCAACTGACCTGCTGATTTTAAAGCCCTTAATTTTTGAGGCACTAGCGTCCACACTTTCACAATTGAATCACTGAAGCCAACAGCTAGCATACTTGAATCTTCAGTAACTTCAGCACACGTAACCCTGAAAAAAAATCTCAACATTGTGAAAGGATAGCACTAATTATAAGTTTTAAGGTAAAAGTCAGCTATTACATTGATATGAATTTAATAACTTATTAGATACACTTAAACTCTTACGTATGATTAGCGTTGAGTAAAGTGTAACAACAAATCGATGGGCTGGTTTCTGCGTTTAAATTAACCCTCTTCGAAATTTCCCTGAGGGCTTTGACTTTCTCCAACTTATCAACATCTTTCCTAAAATTCGACTAAAATGTAACTTAAATTTTAAAGCAGTGAAGACACTTACAAATCAGGAATAGGAATTCGGTCAATTGGTGGGGCGTTCGGATCAGATTTTGTTTTTTTAGAAAATAATGGATCTTTTTTGGCTTTCTTTTTTTTTGGTTTATCAGGGGTTTCAGCATCGGCACCCTCTTCCTCATCCTCCACGGGGGCCACCAGGGATTGTATGTCTGGGGCCTTCGGAAGACCATAATAAACCTTTGTTTTATTATCTAAAAACATTTAATTTTTTTTTTTGGCAATATAATCCTGACTATAAATTTGTTATTTCCAGAGATTTATTATGTAATTGTTACATTCATTCATGTCTACAATTAAATTTTTCCCTTAAGCCCATATGATTTTGCTACCAACGTTTGTCTCAAAAAATGTTATGAAATGTCTCTGTATTTTACTTCTTTCGATTAACCCCTTTACGCACGCTTTTTTTTAAACTTGCTTTAACTTTAACTAAAAATTATAAAACTTTAAAAAAATCGATGGCTTGCAAAAGAAATGGAGTGCAAAAAATTTAAAAACCTAAAATGCGACGTCGCTCGAATTATTTCGAGCATGCACATTTTGGCCTGTTTCGTGCGCTTGAAATGAGTCGAGTGTGCGTGTTCAGTTTAGCGTAGACATTAGTGTTACTGTATTTCGAAAAACGAAATTATCCCTATTATTAAAAACTTACCTTGTCTTGTCGCTTCACCGATGACAGCTCCTGAAGTTGAATCAATCTGCCCCTTATTCCTCGCCACACCCTCATACATATCGAAATACAAATGCTCTTGCACAATATTCATCAAAACAGACGCCTTCTTATCCTGCAAATGCCTTTTTAAAAGTGAAAGTGTGTCCCTCGACATCCTTATAATAAACTGATTCGACTTGAAAGTATCGGTCAACTCATTCCCATTCATGTGATCCCTTTTTGTCACCAAGGCTAATTTCTTCAAATCATCTTGATAATAGAAATCCTGCTCGGGCCCGAACCGTTTCATCAAACTGATGGCCTTCTCAGTGTGGCCGTTGTAAACTAATTCTAGATACATGTGAACGAGGATTGGATATAAAATCATTCCCAGTTCGTGTTTGTAAATGTCAAGGGAGTCTTCCACGAAGCGTTTTAGTTCTAAGTAGCAGTCTTCATATTTTTCTGGATCTCCATCGCTTTTATAACCAGTTAATACGCTGCTAACATCGGATTCCTGTCCTTCGAGGGTTGCATCTATATTAGCTTCCTTTTTTAATAATTCCTCCGTTTCCTAAATAATTCATATTAGTAAGTAGTCTGTGAGCCTTCTTAATAGAATTTAAAAGAGAGTTTTAAAATACTACTAAGCTCAATTAAGTGCAGTTTTAGAATAATACAACAAACGTAGTATGTATCACTAAGCGGGCTTCGATTTAGGCTTAGAGGTCTCTCAAAACAGTATGCTAACGCTTTTTAACAAGTCTGTTAGTAATACAATTAAAAATTCTTGTTACGAAAGATTTTGAATCAATGTTAATGGTTTATTTTTGAATAACCTGTTTTAATATTTTTACGTTTACCTTTAAGTTGTATTTCTTTAAAACTTGAAGAACTGCCAGAAGCTGGGACTTATCTTGCGGTGAGGGATGCATTTTTGCTCCCTTAATGTTTATTATTCCCTTTTATTTAATTAAATACACAACCCGACGCTTTTGACAGAATAAACTTTGTTTACAAATTAGGGGTTTTTGAGTTTGTGTGGTGGTGGCTCTGAATAAAACATAGATCTATTTTTGTAGATGGGACACAAAATAATTGCCAACATATTATCTTTTCGATGTACTGGCATAAATTTATTATTGGGACCGTTCATCAAAATGTTCAACATTCAACATGTTTGGACTTTTTTGTGATGTATGTTGGTTTATAATGGACGGTATTCCGTATAGTCTATTTTGTACGATTGCAAAAATCCCAAACATGTTGCCGAATAACAGTCCGGTTATCAAAAAATTCCCCAACTGTTGTCTCTGATGAACGGGCCCGTTGCAGTTTGTTTATAAAATGCGTTACAAACTTTAAAAGTAGAAAATTACGTAAATGTGAAATGATAATAATCATGAATAAGCTTTATTCTAAATTTAAAAAACTTCAACAATGCACGTAATCATGCAACTTCAATTAGTTTTGAATAAATATAAATGCACTCGTAATGGAATCTTTATTATAAAATGTATGTTATGGATAACTGTTTTAAATATGTAATAGAGGTGAATGATAGAGTGTAACATTTTGAGACATAAGAATCAGCAAATACATTTTTATTTTTAATGCATTGAAGTTTAAAGCATTGAAGTTGGTAGGATGCATTTTTCAATTTTATTTTCTATTTGTGAATTTATTGGGGCATACATACCGTGACCATTTATTTCTTCATCAAAGCATCTAAAGAATTTTGTAAATAATATACTTATAAGTAGTCAATCAAAACCTTATACGCATTTATATTATTTAAACTATCGTTTGCACTGTTTTTGAAAGCGAGACATTTTTCCTCGTGCTGAGGATAGTGGGACAGACTGCCTGCAAGCAGGACATATGGTCACGTTAGGCATACACTGTCATTTTTTGGTTTCAAAAAGAAGTGGTAAGTCATAAAATAATAACGATTATTATTATACATAAATATTACAGAACAAAATAAATGCATTGTTTTATATTGTGTATTTGAGTTCCTTATTTAGTTACGGAATGCATCGCATGCGCAAGGTATTCCACATTCTTCGAAGTGACTCCGGCCATGGAAATCCTACCGTCTTTAGTTAGATAGATGTGGAAATCTTTGGTTAGTTTTTCAACCTAAATTAAAATATACAAACAAAATTAATTAACAGTAAATGTTAAGGTTGGGATTCGGATACAAATAATTCTATCAGTAAAATACTCACATATTTGAATATTCAAATAATTAGAATATTTAAATATGTTTTTGAGCGAATATTTAAATTTTCCAATGATTAAAATATTTGAATGTTTTTGAATGAATAAATAAATGCTTTAATTTAAAAATTCACACTCTTAATAGTATATTTTAAACTTCACTTTAAATCAGTGTTTTATAAACGTGGCGCATGAAGTAAAATTTCAAGTTTAGAAAAGCCTGAAAATTTGGTTTGGTCACTCCGCTTTGCTACGTGACCAAACCAAATTTTCAGGCTTTCCTAAACTCGAAATTTTACTTCATGCTTAATCAAGGATTGAAAAACACTTGTTTGATAGCTACTTACCTTTAATGACAATACTGATTTTTTAAAGAAAATGACAAACAAGCTATAAATATATACTGCCTTTCAAAAAAATCAGAACACCAAGTATTTATTGCACGATTTTAATAAAATTTACACAATTTGATCATGTAAACCAGTGGTGGGGACATTTTTTTTAAGACGGGCCATTTGTAATAACCAGACAATCGTAGCGGGCCAAAGAATAATGCTTAATCGTAGGTAGGTAGTTTTTATGCGGGTCGTCACATTACGAAGTAAGAACGCGTTCAAACATTCTCACGACGGCACTCTTAAACGGGCCGGATTAAACCTTTCCGCTTGGCTTGGCCCGCGGGCCGTAGTTTCCCCATCACTGATGTAAACGAACTGTATCGATGATCAAAAAATCAACTTGAAAAACAAAAAAACAAATAAATAAAAATTAATAATGTGTTGGGCCTCCACGATTTCCCAAACACTCATTAACACGCCGAGGCATGCTAGAAATCAGGCTGTCAATATCGACTTGGGGTATTTCATTCCAAACTTCGATAATTTGACCTCTAAGTTCCATTACAGTGTTATCGGGGCGCTGTAAGTTACTTATTCTAACACCTATCATATCCCAAACATGTTCTATTGGCGATAGATCTGGAGAACGAGATGGCCAAGGTAACAAATTGATTTCGGCACTATCAAAAAACTGTCTTGTAATGGCCGCTGTGTGAGGTCAAGCATTATCTTGCTGAAAAATGGGGTTCTGCAAGCCATTTACATAGGGCACTAACACTGGCCGTAAAATGTTGTCAATATACCGAATCGTGTTAAGACTTGCTTCTAAAAAAACTAGAGGAGACCGACTACCATATGCTATCGCCCCCCAAACCATAACTCCCTGTGTAAGAGCCGTATGTCTATCAACAGCAAATTGTAAAATTCTGCGTTCACCGCATCGACGTCTCACTCTTCTGCGACCATCATGAGCCCATAAACAGAACCGAGACTCATCGCTGAAGATAATGTTATTCCATTCATGGGTCCAATAATGTCTTTCCCTGCACCAATCAAGTCTTGCTCTGCGATGCTGCGGAGTAAGAGGTAGATACAATTGTGGACGGTAGGATCTTATACCAAAACTGCGGATTCTTCTGTAAACAGTAGCCATGGATACTCTTTGGCCATTTAGAGCCAACCAGTCATTTCCCAATGCCCGCGACGTTGTAAATCTGTCCCTTAAAGTTGTAAGACGAAGAGCTCGATCTTCACGCTCAGTGGTGCTTCTTGGACGTCCTGATCCAAGTCTACGTCGATTCTCCCCAGCTTCGGACCATCTAGACCAGCAGCGTACGATCACCGATACACTACGGCCTACCCTTTCAGCAATAGCACGAACCGAAAAACCCGCTTCTCGCATTCCAATAATGCGACCCCTTTCAAATTCACTTAGATGATGATATTGTGCACGCCGACGAACACGGGGCATCTTATTATGTTTTACAAACTGAAACGTCAAACTACTCAGAGGCTACTTGGATATTAGAAGCAATTACATTAAAAAATCAGCAGCTCTTCATAATGGTGAAATCAAGGAAAAATACCATTAAATAGTAACCAAAACAATTGATTTTTTGATCATCGATGCAGTTCATTTACATGATCAAATTCTGTAAATTTCATTAAAATCGTCCAATAAATACTTTGTGTTCTGATTTTTTTGAAAGGCAGTATATGTTATCTTTATGAGTTCCGATAATTATCTTGTTCTTAATATATTTTAAGAATTCGGTGTTGTCATTAAAGGTTTTAATATTTTTTACAGGGTTTTCCACTCCTTGATTACGCACTGAGTAAATATTTCGAGTTTAGAAAAGCCTGAAAATTTGGATTGTTACATAGCGACCAATCCAAATTTTCAGGCTTTACTAAACTCGAAATATTTACTTCATGTGCCAGGCTTGTAAAACACTGATTTAATACAAAGTTAAAAAAAATACTTGGTTATTCTTAATCCATCATGACAGTTTAAGTTGTATACTAATAAAACTCTTTATGAACTATACTTCTAGTATTTACATTGGCAACTTTTGACTACCTAGCGGCCGTATGATCACTCTGGTGCAGGCGGAAAATTACATAGTGTTCCGCCCTGGCGGTTAAAGTGTTAAGAATTTTTAGATGTTAAAAAATCTTGTATGCCAAAATATAATTAATCACCTGATCTGGAGTCATTCCAGTATAACAGAACATTCCAATTTGATCAGTAATGTGCTGCCAGTTTTTAGTTGAACCTTCCTTTTCAAGCGTCTCCCTCAATTTAGTACGAACTGAAATAATTCGGTCGGCCATGCCTTTCACTTCTTGCAACCTACAAATCAAACGATTATCTTTTTTCTCTAAAAATAATAACTCAATCATTTACCATTCTTGTTTCAACGAGGGGTTTGATAAAATCTCAGTAGCAATCCTGGCCCCGTTAATCGGCGGATTGGAGTACATGGGCCTGATGAGGATTTTTATTTGAGACATGACTTTATCAGTGACTTCTTTAGAGTCGGTTATGATCGAAAAAGCTCCGGCTCTTTCACCGTAAAGGCCCATGTTTTTAGCAAAGCTTTGACAAAGGGCGATTTCGTGGCCGTCTTTTAAAAATAGACGAACCTAGAAAATAAGACTATAATAAAGAAATTACTTACTTTATGAAAAAATTACTTACAGCATAAGCATCTTTATTAAAATCACCTGAGGCGAAACCTTGATAAGCCATGTCGAAGAAGGGGAAAAGATTCTTTTTCTTAATCAAATTAGACATTTCTTGCCATTGTTCTTGCGAGGGGTCCACACCTGTAGGATTGTGTGCGCATGCGTGCAAGAGAATTGTTGATTTTTCGGGCATATTCTGAAATTTAGAACAGTGTTTCAAGGAATTTGCTTTGAAATATTTGACTATTTTTCAGAGCTGGGATGAATCCTCAAAAACAGGATTCGAATCACGAATCCGAATCACCTAATATGATTGGAATCACGCATACTTGAATAAAGAATTCGTAAGTGAAAAATATGATTCGAATCAAAGATTCGAATCCTCATTTTTGATTCACGGATACAAATCCTTTAAAAATAAATTTGAATCTATTATTTTTATTCCATCAGTTTCTATTAACCAAAATGTTCATTTACCGACTAAATATCTGATTATACACTGGCGAAAGAAATTAACACATCATTTGTGATTTTTTTGATATCTTGGAATCGAGTTTTCTTTGAACACAAACATATTTTTACAATAAGAAATCTTATCAAGCATGCTGTTTTACATGTTGTGTTTTGTCTTTTGTTCTCATGGTTTTCTGTCAATAAATAAAATGAAGCACTTTTCATTATTCTGACTGTAAGAAAGGTTCATATAAAATTTCTTTTTGAGTTTGTTTTCAAGTAATTGCTAAAATTAAGTGCTAAATAGTGAAGAATGAATATGGATAGACGTCCGAATCTTAATTTAAGCAGTGAAGAAGCTGTGATTGTGGTTACACTTGCAGAAGAAGGTAGGAGTCAGCGTTACATCAGTCAGCGTCTTGGTGTTAATCAATCGACCGTATCCCGTGTCTTGAAGAGACATCGGGAAACTCAGGCATACTCAAGAAGGCCAGGACAAGGGAGAAAAAGGGCCACAACTGCTGTTCAAGACCGTTTTTTAATGATGCAGACATTACGCGAACAGTTTATTACGGCTCCTAGGCTACAAAATATGCTCGCAGAGATCCACAATGTTCATGTAAGTTCCGTTACCATCAGAAAAAGGTTACGTGGTTTTAATTTAACTCCGAAAACAGCGGCAAAAGGACCACAATTAACCGCAGACCATCGCAGAGCCAGGTTAACATTTGCGCAAGAACATGTAAACTGGTTACAGGCCGATTGGGCTAAAGTTATGTTTAGCGACGAGTCCAGATTTTGTCTTTACGGCAGTGACAGACGAATGCATGTGTACAGACGGCCAGGTGAACGTTATGCGCAGTGTAACATTGTTCCGACTGTTATGTTTGGTGGAGGCTCTGTTATGGTGTGGGGTGGTATCACTTTAGAGGCTCGTACGGAGTTGGTGGTCATACCAAGAGGAAGCATCACGGCAGCGTCTTTTATTGCAAACATTTTAGAACCATCCGTAATGCCTTTTGCTCCCTTTGAAGGAAACGATTTCCTGTTGATGCATGACAATGCAAAACCACATAGTGCCCGAATTGTACAACAGTATCTTGACCTAGTGGGTATCAACACAATGCAATGGCCAGCCAGGAGTCCCGATCTTAATCCGATCGAACACTTATGGGACGCGATGGGCAGACGCCTTAGAGCACTTCCTCGGCGTCCAAGCAATCAACAAGAGCTTGGACAAAGATTGCAGGAAATTTGGGAAGATATTAACCAGGATGAAATTGGATCATTAATTAACAGTATGAGCCGTCGCTGTCAGGCAGTTATTCGAGCAAGAGGAGGAAACACTAGATATTAAGTCTTATAATCACATGTTAACTTTTTTCCTCTTTTTATTTATGACATTATTTTAGTCATTAATGAAAGAAAATGTGTTGAAAATCATTATTATAGTTCAGTTGGTTTTGTTGTTATTTTTTTTGTTTTTAAACATCAAAACTTTATTTTTAAATTAAAAAAAATAATGTGATGCGTTAATTTCTTTCGCCAGTGTATAATGATTTTAATTAATGATGATATATGTGTTATTAAACTTCATTTTAAATCTGTGTTTTATACGCGTGGCGCATGAAGTAAAATTTCGAGGTTAGAAAAGCCCCGTGAAAATTTTCTACGCGGGGCTTTTCTAAACTCGAAATTTTACTTCATGCTTAGTCTGGGAGTGGACAACACTCGTTCTTAGAAGTTTCAAATTAAAGGATCACTCTAGATTACTAAGTTTATTACCATTTTACAAAGGCTACAGCTCGAAGGACCAATCATGGTCTTCGGAGACCGAAGGACTACAGGGAATCGAAGTTTATTTACAAGAAAACAACGAATATCTGAAGGTTTACAGCATGGATAGGAAAGAAAACATCTAATTTTGAAAAAATATCGAAGTTGGGCTGGTTTTCAGTGCGTTTTTAACTTCACTTTAAATCAGTGTTTTATACGCGTGGCGCATGAAGTAAAATTTCGAGTTTAGAAAAGCCCCGTGAACATTTTTCTCGGGTCGCTGCGCGACCATCGAAAAATTTTCTACGCCGGGCTTTTCTAAACTCGAAATTTTACTTCATGCTTAGTCTGGGAGTGGACCGTCAAGATTTTCTAAATGTCGAGATTTTCGATATTTCTAGATTTATGTCGATTTATTCAGTTTGTTATTGTATTAAATGCAACTTTAATATTGAATAAAAACGGTTTTTTTTTTCAGTAATAGAATATTGATCCTTTAAGAGCCGAGCAAATTATAAAGTTACCTAAAAAAGTTAATTTTAGGTAAAATGTTGCATCTTTTTCTATGATTTCAATGAATGATTTATTATTTTACGTACGTCGATTTTTTAAGAGTTAAATTTAAAATTCAAACGAGTGTTGTCCACTCCCAGACTAAGCATGAAGTAAAATTTCGAGTTTAGAAAAGCCCCGCGTAGAAAATTTGTCGAGGGTCACGCAGCGACACGAGACAAATTTTCGCGGGGCTTTTCTAAACTCGAAATTTTACTTCATGTGCCACGCGTATAAAACACTGATTTAAAGTGAAGTTAAAAATGCACTGAAAACCAACCCAACTTCGATATTTTTTCAAAATTAGATGTTTTCTTTCCTATCCATGCTGTAAACCTTCAGATATTCATTGTTTTCTTGTAAAAAAAACTTCGATTCCCTGTAGTTCTTCGGTCTCCAAAGACCATGGTTGGTCCTTCGAGCTGTAGCCTTTGTAAAATGGTAATAAACTTAGTAATCTAGAGTAATCCTTCAATTTGAAACTTCTAAGAACGAGTGTTGTCCACTCCCAGACTAAGCATGAAGTAAAATTTCAAGTTTAGAAAAGCCCCGCGTAGAAAATTTTCACGGGGCTTTTCTAACCTCGAAATTTTACTTCATGCGCCACGCGTATAAAACACTGATTTCAAGTGAAGTTAAAAATACACTATTAACGTTGGATATTTTTCATGGTTAAGTAACCAAATATGCATTCACAAATATTTGAACTATTCGAAAATTTAAAAATTCAAATATGAATAATTTTGTGATTTAAATATTCATATTAGAATATTTAACTATTTGAATTAATCGAATTCGAATCCCAGCCTTAATAGCGATGATTCGAATTATTTAGGAGGATTTGAATCCGTGTATGAGGATTCGAATCCTTTTATAAGGATTCGATTCCTTTTATAAGGATTCGAATCCTTTTATAAGAATTCGAATCATTTTATATGGATTCGAATCATCTATATCTGGATTCGAATACGAATCCTTTTAAAAAAATGTAACGAATCTGGATCACGAAACCATTTTCACTAAAGTATTCGAATACCTCTTTTGAATCCTCTAAAAGGATTCGAATCCGGGAATCGAATCCTGAATGATTCGAATCCTGCCCAGCTCTGCTATTTTTGAATACTTACCCCCTACACCGCCATTCTGCTATATGGGGATTTTAGATTATATATATATAGTCGGCTTACCTGTAAATCCTTCTAAGTATGAGAAACAAAACTTTTCAGGAGAAACAAAAAACCAGTTGCCAACACTATTTTTGAAGCCTGTTTTTAGAGTTTTTTTTATGCAATATCATTTCAATGTTATTTTAGTTATAATGAACAAAATATTTTAGTGTTGTATATTTCATTTGTAATTTAATACAATTATTTTCGTAAAAAAGCAAAATAGCCAAAACTTGGACTTAAAAGGTATTACAGGTAAGCTGACGATATATACCGTGCGATCATTTTAATTATGATTTAAAGTAGGCGGTATTTTTTTTTGTGCGGATGCGCAGAATGCTAATTGACTGATGGAATAAATTTGAGGTAATGGTAAACTATGTGTTAAGGTCAGTAGTGCCAATCTAATTTAAAATTCAAAGACTACTCTGAATCATGTTTTAAATGATTGCACGGAATAAATACTTACACTAATGTCTTTAAGAGCTCCATGGAAATCAAACCCGCAAGTTTTAGAATCGTAGAACGCATAATTCTTAACCTCAATCCCAGCGTGTTTAAAAATCGGAACGTGATTACCCCAAGTAGGTGTTGGCAAATAAACAACTTTCGGTCCGGGAAAATGTGCTTTGAATAAAGCGGCTCCTACTCTCAGGGACCCCGTTCCCGATATACATTGTGCGGTTGCGTTTAAGCCGTTTGCGATGTGCTGTGAATCTTCACCTAAAGCTAGAGAAATCGAGTGCTTGCAAAAATCAGGTGTGCCTATGATTGGCGAGTATTCCTTGTCTAGTTTTTTCGTGGCTAGGTTCGCCTCGGCTTTACGGACAGATGAGAGGACGAAGGGTTTGCCATCATCATCTCTGTAAGCGCCTACGCCTACGTTGATTTTCTGGGGGTGGCTGTCTTTTTTGTAGGCCTCGGTTATGCCCAAGATGGCATCCGGAGGGCCCATTTGTACACTGGACCACCATGAACTAAAAACGACATTTTTTTTGTAGTAATTCTAGTTACGTTTAAAGTAATGTTTAAGTTAAAAGACATTTTATACAGATTACACTGGTATATTGAATTGTTATTATCAATTTAGATATAAATTTGAGCATTTTTGACAAATTATTTTTGCATAAAATGTTGACACCATTAAAATTGAGACTGTACCACTAAAATTGGTAGTTACCTGTCCACGGTATTTTTAAGATCGTTTTCTGACTATTTGTTGACTACATGGTATATTTTCATGATAAATTGATTAAAATCATCACGGTAAGGCCCAGTTGCACAAAAAATATTGAACTCTAGTTTAAGTTGAACTTGAGTTCAAGACGATAGTTCGTATTGTTCTAACATCACTTTGAACTTGAGTTCAGAGTTGAACTAGTTCAATGTGTTTGGTGCAATTCCCCCTTAAGGTATTTATAGTTAGTTATTTGAAATTTATGTAAGTATTTAAAATTAACATTTTAACGCTCCCAAATTCTCTTACACCTCAGTCACCTCTGAAGTAAGACCAACAAAGTAGCTGAAATTGTTTTATTTTGAATTTGCTTCGTACAACTGATAGCAAAATTTTGACTGTCTGACCTTGGTTAATAATTTTTGTAATTTATTTAACAACTGATGTGTATTTTATGTATTTACAGTTTTTGATTCTCTTTACGATACTTATTTTCTAATAATACATTAATAAAGAATAAAACAAACAAACGTGCAATCATGTGACAGTACAAAAGAATTTATTTATAGTCTCAAGTGTAAAAACCTCTATTAACACAATTGATAACAGGGGTGGGAAACAATTGAAACTAATTACTAAACATGCTTCAATTAGTTAATTTATTTTTATAAAAAATTTCGTAATTAGCTAATTATTTACCTGGCTCTTTGGATAGCATGTCCGTTTTTGTTGAGTGCGAATAAAAGGGAAGTTTTCAAAGCCATTGTTTTTTTCGTACTGCAGAGATTTTTTCTGTGCGAACCGGCTATAACCTATTTGACCCTCTTGAATGTATGACGAAAAATGTTGGAAAAATATGTAATCTTGAGATGTGTGCGCGTCTTGTTTGTCGCCTTATCAAATTATCGGATCGCGTTGACGACACAGTTAAAATGTGGCAATGTAGAAATGGGTGTAGAGGTCAAAATCAAAAAATGTGTAGTATTTTTTTTATTCCGTAAAAGAGTTCGACGTGTGCGCCCGTCTGCGCATTCATGGATTGATAAAAGTTTTATAGCGGGAAGTTCGAATATATTTCAGTAATAAAATGTACAGAGAATTTTTTTTAAGTATACCTGCATGGCCCGTTTTCACAGTACCGATGCAATTTATCTTGGGTAAGAAGTTGCACTGAAATGACGTAATTTAACTCCAAACGGTTGGGTAAATTCTTCCCAAAATGACGTAATTTCAGTGCAACTTCTCACCGATGACAAATTTCATCGGTACTGTGAATACGGGCCCATATCTTTTCCTATATATACATTGTAAGTTTTGAGGCATCCGTTGTTTTTGAAAAGCGTTCAATTTAAATCTTCTAACGAGGGTGTCCACTCCTTGATTAAGCATGAAGTAACATTTCGAGTTTAGAAAAGTCTGAAAATTTGGTTTGGTTGCGTAGCGAAGCGGAGCGACCAAATCAAATTTTCAGGCTTTTTTAAACTCGAAATTTTACTTCATGCGCCAGGCGTATAAAATCATGAAATATAGTGATATTCAAAATATTCTTCTTTAGCGGTATTGTTTTAATCCTGTTTTAGCAGTTTATTTTAAATACTGATTAAGCAGTATATTTTTAATTTTACAATATTTTAGTGTTTTATAAGCGTGGCGCATGAAGTAAAATTTCGAGGTTAAAGAAGCCTGAAAATTTGGTTTGGTCGCTTTTTTTTCGGGCTTTTCTAAATTCGAAATTTTACTTTATGCTTAATTAAGGAATGGAAACACTCCTTAGAAACTTCAAATTGAACGCTTTTTAAAAATGCAATGAGTGCCTGAAATATTACTGCGCTCCATGGGAATATTTGAAAATATATTTTTTTTAATCTAGATGATTTCATGCAAATTATTCTCTAATTCATTTTTAGAAAGTAAATTTTTTAGTTCTTCTGCATAATTTTTACGATTATTAATGTTTCTCAATGCAGTGTTTTTCCCGCAATGAAAAATCATTGGAGAGACTGCTGTTGTGGGGGTGTGATTATTACATTTTGCGGAAATTTTTCTTGCGCTTTAGAAAACCGACCTGTATTGTACAAAAATATACGTTTAGGAAAATGTTTATGGTCCCCCACTCATTTATCATGTTTATATCCGCCATTGTCGGCGGCGAAATACCCGCCTCTTTTAAATGACACCGCACAAACCGCCACCGTGATTGATGGACGTTCAATTTCCTATCGAGTAAACACGCCATTGTACATTCCGAGACTACTGTGCCAAATAAGCCCCATAAATACACCTCGCCACACCGAAAACTTTTAATCCATACAATCATTAACTAATTGATCTATTATTATATCAGAGTTTAAAGTAACCAATATTGGTGTCCAACAAAATGCAAGTGAGAATATTAATCAGAAATGCATAACTTTAAACTTAAAGGCCTAATGATTATGTTTATACTAAACTTAAGTTTCCAATTTTCATTGTTTAATAATAGTAAATTGTACAGCGTGCATGGAATGATGATCATTTCCCATGAGTATAAAACGTGCTGCGCGAGCAGGGTTGTTATGTTTAAAACACTTTATTTTAAAATAGTGTTTTAAACATGTTTAAAAACAGCCGTCGTGTTCTAAACGGTTTTGTTTTAGGCATGTTTTAAATCTTAAATGTGCTAAAAACATGTTTTAAACTTTAAATTTGTTTCAAACGTTTTTTTTATTATCTTAAATTTACTAAATTATATGTTATACTACTTCATTAAGATTTGTTGTTTACGCTTTTAAATGTTAGCTAAATTGTTGAAGATATTTCAAATTACATTATTAAACACAACAAGATAAATTCAAATTCAAAAATATTTGAATTCGAGAAAATAAGCTTACACTTCTTATAGTTTGCACACTTTAAACATAATATATAAAATTACGAAAAAACTATTCGTGAAAATGCAAACAGTGTCTTAATTAATAAGACAATTTAAGACGATAAATATCCATTGAAACAACTACTTCCCGTGCAAATACACCTCCGGATATTGAATTATACAATGAAATATTTAAAATCTTATTTAATTTGATTTGTTACAACGCTCTATTAAAGTATATATAACGATTAGGTCAAATTCTCTTCAAACCAACTAATAATACAATTTAAAATGAAAGGAGAGATAGCAACAAATTAGAAGTGAAAGGGCTTAGATTAAAACTAATGTCTTAGGCCATCTATAGACGCGTTTCGAGATTTATCTCTCTTCAGTATAGCTTTGCTTATGACGTTTAAAACAAATTAGGAATAAAATTAAAACAAACTTACTTGGAAAAAGTGTTGTGTGTGGAATGAACAGGTACACAAAAATGGAATGAGTGAAAATGATGGTCGGTATTTATAGGTATAGTTGTTTCAATGGATATTTATCGTCTTAAATTGTCTTATTAATTAAGACACTGTTTGCATTTTCACGAATAGTTTTTTCGTAATTTTATATAATATTAAACACAACATTTTATTACAATAAAATATCACAACTGTGTGTGCATAAATGCGATTTTTAAATACAGGGATTATTTTTTTCAGGTATACATATGTGTGATGGTTAAGGTTCGGAGAATTAACTCGGACGAGGCTTCAGAGAAGAACGATTTTATTTAACACGGTAAAAATGACGCATACACTTGTTTTCGTTACTTAGGTAACTAGAACTATAAAAATGAAACAAGGTTGCTTAACATAAAATACAAAATGCCTAAGTGATACACTGTACAGTTTATGAACTTTAACACTTCCCCGTAAACTGAACATGGAGTATCACGAAATACAATTATCAATTCCGAAGACCAATCTTCGAACATATGTTTTTAAATTTAATCGAATTCAACGGTTTCGTAAACATGTCTGCTAGCTGATCTTCAGAACGCACGAATTCCACATCAATATCCCCATTTTTATAAAGTTCTCTAATAAAATAATAGCGCACCTCAATGTGCTTTGATCTTTTGTGAAATTCGTGATTCTTAACAAGTTTTATAGCACTAGCATTATCGATTAATAGTATAGGTACAGTTTTATTTTCACCGATCTCAGATAATAGGCGATTAAGCCACACCAGTTCTTTTGCGCCTTCGCTTGCAGACACAAATTCTGCCTCAGTAGTTGAAAGCGCGACCGATTTCTGCAATTGAGAAGTCCAGGATACCGCAGTTTCGTTTATGAGAGTAACGAAACCATTTGTAGATTTCCGAGTTCTAACATCTCCAGCAAAATCTGCGTCGGAGTAAGCTCGTAGTCCGCTACCAATTGAAGTGTAAAGCAATCCCATATCAATTGTACCTTTTAGGTATCGTAGTATTCGTTTGACTGAAGCCCAGTCGGATACTTTAGGTTCCGCCATGGATCGAGCCACCTTTGAGACAGCATACGCTAGATCAGGGCGAGTGACGCAGGCTAGATACAGCAGCGAGCCTACAGCTGATCGGTATGGAACGGAGCTGTCAAGAGGATCATTGGATGTTTCGTCAGATTGTTCATTTTCGGCCGGTGTTTTCACCGAATTGCTATTTTCCATGCCAAAACGTTGCAAGATCTTCTTAATGTATGTTCGCTGGGAAATTCGCACGTGAGACTCGCATTGCTCAATCTGAATTACTAAGAATGAATCAAGAGAACCCACCGTGATTTTGAACTCTGAAGTCAGCAGTCCCAGGAACGAGTTAATAGCATCTTGTGTTGATCCTACAATGAGCCCGTCATCAACGTAGATTGCAAGTAGTAGTTTTTCTGTCGCATTTTGCCGGATGTAAATACATGGATCTGCTGTCGAACGAGTAAATCCGTTCTTTGTCATGAAGGAGTGTAACTTCTTATTCCAACAGCGCGGCGACTGCTTAAGGCCGTACATAGATTTCTTTAGATGACATACACGACCTGACCCATCGTCGAAACCCTGCGGTTGAGTGATGTAAATTTCGGTGTCAATTTCGCCATACAAGAACGCGGTTCTCACGTCAAACTGGCCGAGCACAAGTTTCTCTTCAGCTGCAGTCGCGATAAGAGTTCGGATCGCATCGTACCGGGCAACCGGGCTGAAAGTCTCATCATAGTCAATCCCCGCCCGCTGGAATACCCCACGAGCTACTAAGCGGGCACGATATCGATCGACCGAACCATCAGGTTTATATTTCAGTCTAAGTACCCAACGATTATTGATAGCGTGCTTACCTGGCGGCAAAGATACCAGGTCCCACGTGTCGTTCTCCTCAAAAGCTAGGATTTCATCCTCCATTGCCCTCAGCCACTTCTCCGAGTGAGTACTTTTCAAGGCTTCAGCAAAATTTGTTGGTTCAAGGTCCTCTAAAACTGCTTCCGTCAGACATGCTATTGCGCTGTTCGCCTGGGAACGATGCATCTTGTAGTCCACTTCGTAGTGTAACGGGGCGCTCGAACCGGGGATGGCAATGCGTTGGATTTAAATGTGTTTTAACATAGTCTAAGTAATATCTTTTGACACATGCCACTTCCGTTCCGAACCCTATCACTTTCGGTTAGCTCAGAACAATAAAAAAAAATCAACGATACTTACTCTGTTTCCTCCTTGCTCCATCTTGTCATCACTTTCACAATTTAATAAGGGTTTACGAGATTTAGATTTGTTTATGAAATTATATTCTTCGTTTTCAATAATAACAACGATATATATATTCAAAATTAAATCAGTAAACAAACGAGTAACAAATCAAATCCACAAAAAAAAAAATAGAGAGATTAACTATGACGATTAAAGTTACGACTAAATTATAAGGCAATTCGACAAACACTTTAAAAAAAATAGATCTCGTAAAATCTTGAATTATTAAATACAAACTATTTATCACCAACTTTCATTTAAAACTACTGACTGGCACTTTTACAACTGTCTCCCGTTAACACACTCGACTATTTAAACTTTGCAATACACTTTAATAACTCTGACGATTGTTGAACACCAACTGACTGACTAATTCGGGCTGTCCGTTCATTATAAAGACAGCGTTTTTGCGAAAGGTTAAGTTGGGGGTAGCAGAGCCCTGGAAGGGTATTTTCACCCGCACCTCATTGGCTGAGGCTGTGGTAGGGGTTGCTAACTCTTCCGCTTATTGGTTACCGATACGCTTGGATGATCACTCTCAACCGTTATTGGTCAGCTCCTTACTCAACGCCAATTGGCCGAGCGTCATTTGGGCAATATGCATTTTGAGAGTGACATCTTCGGAATTTGTTCAACAATTAAATTAAAAAGAAAATAATAATGTAAAGTAAAATGCCAGTATTAAATAATAAGTAATTGGTAATTAGATTTTAGGTTGGTGAGAAATAGAATGACTTCTGATCATTTTGCAGGAGAGAAAAAAAAAATAAGTATTTAAAGAATTAAATTAATGTTTTAAAAATGTTTGTCTAAACTGTTTGTTTGGGTTAATATATACATACAATATAATATAAATGAAATAAAGACTACGTCCTAAGAAAAACAAAAGAATTGAAGTTCTGAATTACTAAAAGAATAATAATTGAATTGAAAATGAATCTTGCAATTCTAGAATTTAACTTAAGACTTATTATAAATATAAACTCATATATAATACACATTGCGATATTCGGATGTGAATTCATATCGCGCTTAAATTAAATTAATTCGCAAGTATCTAGAATTAATTTAATTTACTTTGAATTGTGATTTTTGAAAAAACTGTACAAACCTAAGAAATAAACATTATGGTGCTTTTATTACGGTCAGCGTATTTTCGGGACTCGAACACCGGGCGGTAATGAAAACTAATCCACTCATTGTTCGACACTGAGCCGGCGTCCTTTTGTTCTCGTCACGTTCGGGATTTATATAATCCCGTTCGGACGGATTTGGGAATTTCGAAGATTTCGGAAATTTTGTGTTTATTACTTATCCAGAAAATACGCTGCCGGTTTATTGCTTTATTGCCCTAGGATTAAACAGAACAAAAGGGCAAACATTTCTATACGGACTTAACGGATTTTCAAACTAATACAAGGTTTAATTTTTATGCAAAATGTAAAAGGAATGAAATGCAATGAGGTCCGATGTTACATTAAATCGCGACTGAAAATTTAACGTGTTACGACGTGTCGAAGTGACACGCCGGTAACAGTAGTCATCGAGTCTTAGCGGCTGTTGCTTTGCTCGAGCTGGGCGCTGAGTTTCGCAGTTGATTCCGACTTCAAATGGTCGACTTCCCTGTCTCGATTGGCCTCCTCTCTGTAGAGCTTCTCACTACGGTGTTGAAGATCGAGGTCAATGGTGTCGTTTGTTATGCACAACTTCTCTGGACGAAAGTCACCGTCACGTGTCTTCACCAACTGATGCTTTGACGGCACCCAAACTTTGTAGCCATCTTTGTCGTTTACGTATCCGACGAGGTGTCCAAGAACTGCCTTGTTGTCAAATTTAGTGCGGAACTGCTTCGGGATGTTTACGTAGCATTCTGATCCAAAGATTCTTAAGAAGTCAAAGCTGTCGAATGCCTTGCCTTTCCACAACTCGAATGGAGCTTTACCTGGAACACTTGATTTCCCCGTGCGATTAATCAAAAATACTGCCATATCGCACGCGTGAGCCCAAAACGTTTTCGGCAGCTTGCTGACAGAGAGCATTGAACGGGCCAGTTCGACGACGTGTCTGTTCGCTTGTTCTGCAACACCGTTTTGTTCAGGAGTGTATGGACATGATGGGAAAAACTCGATGCCTCGTTTTCTTAGTTGAGCTAACACCGCGGCACAATCAGTTCCGCAGTCTGAACGAAATGCTTTAACTAAATGGCCTGCAGTATCGCACTCGCTCAGAAACGTTTCCAAGTGTGAGGCAACTTCGGATTTCCTTTTCATGAAAAATATACGAACGTATCGAGAGTAATCATCTTTAAATGCCACATAATATCGGAAACCATTAATCGAGTCGTTTGACATTGGGCCGTTTACATCGGCATTAATCAGTTCACCGATCGTTTGCGGACGATTTCGGCGTGAATGAAACGGTTTTCGATGTGACTTACCGAGAATACAACCATCACAAAATGACGAGGTGTCCGAACGCTTCACCGATATACCTACGCGGGATAAAACATTGCGCACATGGCGCTTGTCTTGATGTCCTAAGCGTTCGTGCCAGCTCTGGAGAATCTCTCCACTTGTAGCAAGATTAGATTCCGCTACCGAATATGGAACACAAACTCGAATATCCATAACCTGTGATGGTTAAGGTTCGGAGAATTAACTCGGACGAGGTTTCAGAGAAGAACGATTTTATTTAACACGGTAAAAATGACGCTTACACTTGTTTTCGTTATTTAGGTAACTAGAACCAAGGGTAGACAATGCTTATGGGAGAACTGGATTCTGAGTTTTCGAGGATAGAAAAGGAGAGACTGTGGTCGGGAAGTGGGTCCATCTATTTATGAACAGAGTAAACGTGAAAATATTCTAGAGAAAACTGCTCCCGTTCCGTCTACACACATACACATACATAAACGCGCTCGCTCTTATTTTCTCGTGTAATTTGATCCCGTCTACACCACTTGTACGATGATAAATTGGATGAATTGGATATATATGAACTGTGCTAGAACTATAAAAATGAATCAAGGTTGCTTAATATAAAATACAAAATGCCTAAGTGATACACTGTACAGTTTATGAACTTTAACAATATGCATACACTCTAAATTTTACAACATTCGTTGTTTTTTAAAAAAGATTTTAATTTGAATCTATAAACGAGGGTTATCCACTCCCAGATTAAGCATGAAGTAAAATTTCGAGTTTAGAAAAGCCTGAAAGTTAGGATTGGCCGCGTAGCGAAGCAGAGCGGCCAATCCAAATTAGGTTTTTCTAAACTAGACATTTTACTTCATGCGCCACTCGTGTAAAACACTGAAATATCGTAAAGTTTAAAATATACGGCTTTAGCAATCTAATATGTAGATGTGAATAAAACGTGAGTCAAATTCTGCGCTGAACAAATTCTTTAAAACAGTGATTATAAGCAACCCAATAACTCTAACGTGTACTAGGTTGCCTATAATCGTTGTATGTGTGTGTTATTTAAACTTCACTATAAATCAGTGTTTTATACGCGTGGCGCATGAAGTAAAATTTCGAGTTTAGAAAAGCCCCGTGAAAATTTGTCTCGGGTCGCTGCGCGACCCTCGACAAATTTTCTACACGGGGCTTTTCTAAACTCGAAATTTTACTTCATGCTTAGTCTGGGAGTGGAAAACACTCTTTAAAAGCCTCAAATTAACCGCTTTGAAGCAACGAATTCCCGCAAATTTAAAAAACGCTGTAATTACCGGGATATCCCACTAAGCAAAAAACAAACAAATAACGTTATATCATCAACATTGTATCAATATTAAACGTTGTTTTAATGTTATTAAAACATTACTTAAATGGATTTGCTCAGTGGGATGTATACTCAAAAGAAAAATGCCCTGTATGTTCTGTTTTAAACACGTTTTAAACGTGTTTTAAATATGCTGTAAACACGTTTTAGATATGTTTTTAATTATTAATGTTTTAAACGCTGTTTCAATGAAAAAAAACACGGTTTGTAAAAAAAACTGTTTGTTTTAATTAAAATAAAAAACAACATTTTTTTAACAAGCCTGTGCACGAGCCGTAGGATAGTGCAGCAATTCATACGAGTGGCCATTCCATGCGAATTGTACGCTGTACTTTTTCTACGACTATACACATGTTTTAAAAAAAATAGTTTTATTTATTATCAAACTATCACTATTTTCCGCCATTTTAACTTTTAAACGCACGGATTTAATCTGCACGGATTTACTCCTGGTTTTCTTTGATGTGTAGGCTCGATTTGAAAAAGGAACATTTTCAATTTCGATGTATACTTAACTTTTATATTCGGCACTTTTGAGCATCGCGAGTGGTCGTAACGTGTCGGGGCACTGATTTGTGACGAAGTGTCCTATCCAGGGGTTTGATTCGGTCTGTGTAACGCAAGGCGAGCGTAGTTTTGAGACGTGACAACTCCCTAGCTGTTTTCTATTGTACAAAATATATTTCAGTTGTGTCCAGCAATTAAAAACTTGTGTAATGCGCAAGTTGCACGTCACTGTACAGGGCTTCTTTTAAATATAAATTTACACTGACAGGCAAGGCCGTAGCCAGAAAAACATTTCGGAGGGGGTTATACAAATTTCGAGGGGGGGGTTAAAGGTAAAAATATTGTTTTTGCTGTCACAGGGCCACTTTTACATACAACAAATTAATATTTTGAACCCCCATGCCCCCACCCCTGGCTACGGCCATGCTGACAGGGGCTTTGGAAATTCCCTGATGGGCCGGTGGCTTGGTTTAGAGCCCTGCACTGGTCGATTTTTCTTGGCCTGGCCCGGCTCGCTAGCAAATTTTGCAAGCCCGGCTCGGCCCGGCCATTATATAATTGACTTGAGAGCGGCCCGGCCCGCCCCGGGTAAATAATAGAACAGGCCCGACCCGGCCCGGCCCGGTCAATATTTTAGTCTGAATAATTCAAAATGTTCTCGGAGTTTCAAGACACAAGCTAATTAAGGTATATCATACTTGTAAATGTATAAGTACTTATAAATGAAATTGCCAATTCTTGGTTGCAGAATACTTCAAACATTTAAAGTGCGATTCTTTTCGCAATCTACAACAAGTTAGTCTTACAAAGACTATATCAAACACTCATTGAAACAACTACTTCCCGGGCTAATACCCCGACGGACATTGAATTATACAACAAGTGTTTGCTGTTACATACAGTAACCCCTACGGGGTATTAGCCCGGGAATTAGTTGTTTCAATGAGTGTTTGATATAGTCTTTGTAAGACTAACTTGTTGTAGATTGTGAAAAGAATCCCACTTTTAATGTTTGAAGTATTCTGCAACCAAGAATTGACAATTTAATTTATACTTATGTTTGAACGGTAACGTGACCGCCAGTCTAAGGTGTCAAATTGTTTAGAGGGAATGGCAAAGCTATACTGATGAGAGATAAATCTCGAAACGCGTCTATAGATGGCCTGAATAATTTGACCCAAATTGTTACATTTGCAGTAGGTTACTGTATGTAACAGCAAACACTTGTTGTATAATTCAATGTCCGTCGACGCGTTTCGAGATTTATCTCTCATCAGTATAGCTTTGCCATTCCCTCTAAACAATTTGACACCTTAGACTGGCGGTCACGTTACCGTTCAAACATAAGTACTTGTTTATAGATATGGTTTACAATTAAAAATAAAAACAAACTTAAAAAAAAACAGTCAGGCCCGGCCCGGCCCGGTCTTTTATTTTGGATTGGAAGCCTGGCCCCGCCCGGGTCAAAGCCCGGCCCGTACAGTGCTCTAGCTTGGTTATCTTATAAACCTGTAGAAATATATGCAAAAATGCCGATTAAATAACTTTTTGACCATCAACTATTTATTACAAAAAAAGCCGTGGAGTTGAGGTATTGTATTTTAAATCAGTGCAATTTATAGAAAATGTGAGGCCGGGGCAACTAATATTTTCGAAGTCCTTCCAAATGTTATTGAAAAACAGGTATTTATTTAATATTTAGGTAGGTATTGTTTTTCTTATTAATATCCTCTACTTTTATTTCACATCTGTAGCTCCACATTTGGCAAATTCACAATAAATCAGTGTTTTACACGCCTGGCGCATGACGTCAAAATTACTTCATGCTTAAACAAGTATAGGAAATAGACACTAGTTAGAATGACATTGAGGGCTTAAATGATAACAAATTAACTTTGATTTAGTGAGCTTAAAGTAAGTTGGTTCTCCAACTTGTTTAACTTGAAGCCCCGTAAGAAGCAATTATTAAGGCCCCCCAATTACATAATGAGAATTTAAAAAATTAACGAAAATCATTAATTTTAGTTTATATTTTTATATTTAATCCTCCGAGACGTCAACCTTAATTTTTGAACGCGCATCTTTTCTGATAGTTGAAAAAAAAATTGAAATTTATAAGAAAAAAACTTGTTTCAATTTTTATTTATTGTACGACTTTAAGTTAAAATCTTAAATAAGTTGATTTTTGTAACAATTATGAAAAATTAAAATAATGACAAATTATAATCAAATGTATTTTTAATCTTTAAGCGATTTTTTTATACGACAACTTTTGTAGAGCTTTGAGTTTTCTTTTATTTTTTAAAAATCTTTAATATTAAAGAAAATATTTAAAAAAATATATGGAATCCCCATTAAAAAGGACAATTTAAATGGCTATTCTGTATGTTTATTTTTATTTTTTCTTTAAAATTAAAGATTTTTAAAAATAAAATAAAACTCAAAGCTCTACAAAAATTGTCGTATAAAAAAACGATTTCCATTAAAAAAAACTGGATGACGTCATTAAGCAAAGGGGTGGGGGTATAAAAAAGAGACAACTATCAGAAAAGATGAGCGTTAAAAAATTAAGGTTGGCGTGTCGGAGCGTTCCACAGCTAACGATCGCACAGTATAAAATTGTGAAAACCAACAAACATAAACATAATAAAAAAATCTTTAAAATTGTTAAAACTACTACTAATTGACAGAAACGTCAAAAAAGTATAATTACATAGGAATATTAAAAATAAACTATGATAAAATAACCCACCCACTCAGCAAACACAATTAAGTAATGTTTTATCAACATTAAAACAACGTTTAATGTTGCTACAATGTTGATATACCGCTATTTATTTGTTTTTTGCTCAGTGGGCAACTTGGCAAATTTAAAAAAATATACGTACACAAGTAGCAATAAAATCTATAATATTAACAAACAAACAAAATCCTATAAACATTATCAAAAAAACATAATTGTACAAACAGTCAAAATTTGTTAAAACTGATAAACTTAATATAAAATGATAAAAATCTGCAAAATCCGCAAACGTTGCAATAGAAGTTTCCAGGTAATTCGGTAAATTTCTAAATTAAAACGGTTTACTGATCATTTTTTCGGTTAATCACAATATCGATGTTTTATGTCATTAAATACACGGAAAATTAATAGCATTCAATGAACTAACTTTAACAAGTGTTTTCCACTCCCAGATTAAGCATGAAGGAAAGTTTCGAGTTTAGAAAAGCCTGAAAATTTGGATTTGCTAGGGCGCGTGAGCGAAGCGAGTCGCGCCCCGGCAAATCCAAACTTTCAGGCTTTTCTAAACTCGAAGTTTTACTTCTTGCGCCACGCATATAAAACATTGATTTCAATTGAAGTTCAAACGCTTGTTCACATTCAGCCGAATAAAAATAGCATTGTTCTGATAAGTGTATTAGTAGTAAAATTATTTTTTAATTAAAAGATTTAAAAAAAGTTAATTCTAAAATGCTTCATCTTTGCGTACCTACAAAACGTATATAATGTTTAAATTACAGAAATATTTTGTGCTTACGCTTAAATTAAACCTCATTTAACTTAAAGTAATAGTCATTTCAGGAAATGCTTACTTTCTTCTGGTTGCTAAACTGTCCAGTCAATTTTAGTATTTGGAAAAGTGTATATTTTATCTTAAAGTACTCCCACTGAGCAAACACATTTAAGGGGAATATAACAGTGGTCTGAAATTTAATGTTAGGTTTATTTAAAAACTAAAGGTCCTAGAAAATTGAAATTTTTACAGCGTATATTAAGCCCAATTATCTAGTAAAATATCGAAGTACTTTTTCTTTTAACAATTTGTTTTCAGAGGCATGAAAAAAATAATGTTATGTTTTTCAAAATTAAAAAAAATATTCCCATATCTTACTAGTTTATACTATAAGGAATATAATGTGAACATTTCATAAAGATGTGATAACTCATGCCCGAGTCAGGTTAAAATAAAAATCTTGAAAAATAAGACCGTAAAATACCGCCGCCTTGCGGATCTTCTCTTAGTTGAAAGCGTTGTACACTCATCTGCACAATTATTGGAGGGGCGAGCTGCATGCGGCCAGCGTTTATCCCTGGGCCGGTGAACGCTGCGCGGCTTCGCGTTTGTTTTTCTTTTCTTCTCTCAATCATAGTTAACAAAAACGGCTCGCGTCGTTAGCATTTGTTCTCGTAAAATTAATATTTCCCAATTATAATCGATATTTTATTGTACTAGTGTTTTATTTTTATGCTTTCTGACTACTAATGGAATAAGTATTTTTTATACTGCATGTTCACTAATATAGAAAACACGAAATGTTTCACTAATTTAAATAAAGATGTGTAATATACCTTTAATATTGGCTTCCCTAATTATTTGACAGTGTCGGTATTATTAAATTATTTTTAAAGTTTTTTAAGCTGATTAATAAGCCAGAAGCAATTAAATAAGTCTTGTTCAAATCATTATTTCGTCTTAAATCTTTCGTTGTTAAAGCAGTTGTTCAATGCCATTAAACTTCTCGCAATAAAACTATTAAAGTAAATTGTAAAGTTTCTAGCAACCAGACCTATTTGAACCAACTGCGACTTCATGAACGAATCAATGATATCAAAACTATAAGAATAGTAAGAATAACGTCACTAATATGACGTTGTTGTTACAAATCAACTATTTTTTTACTGAGCACAGGTAATATATGTTTGACGAATGTTTAAAAAATGGAGGGTTTAACTGCGTGCATATTCATTGTTAATTATTTTAGAAAAAATAGAACTGGAATAATAATAAGGTAGTTATTATAACGCATTTCAAATAACAAGCCTCTTGCTCAACATTGCACCGAACCCAATATATTTTTTAAGGCCCGGCTTGGCCCGACCCGGTTATAAAACAAGAGAGATTGAGTTTTGCCTGAACCGGCCCGGTCAACATTTCAGGTCTAAATAAATAAAAAATATACTTATCTGATTATAGGCGTAGTTTTTAAAAAAAGTAAAAAATATATATAAAATGAAGATAATTTAAATATTGAATATGATACGGGAAAATCGCCTAAGAAAAATTCAGGCCCATGCAGTGCTCCAATTGACATATCTTCCCTAAATATTTTAGATGACAAATCTCAAATATATTTTTTTTGAGTATAAAATCTCTGCCTGAAGTAATTTTATTATTTATTTGTTGCATTCATAAAAACTAGAATATTTGATAAAATAAAAATTGAAATTCTCCCGAAAATTTGGGGTATTTACCCAATTTGGCAGAGGCCAAATTAATACACATTATTTTCATGGCCACAGCAGTTAGGAAAGATAATATTAGTATATAAAAAATATCATTGAAAATCCTATGTTCCGCGTTTTTCATACAGGGTGTCTATGGTAAACCGTTCGTTAAGTTTTTTGGGGTTGCCGTTGCACTAAAAATTTGAAAAACATCCTTGTCATACGGTTAAATCAGTTCTCCTCATGTGAAATATTTTTAACTTTATATCACTTTCGGTTCCACCAGAAGTAGCACCAAATTTGTTATTTCAAATAGAACACCGTATATATTTGTCATTTTTTAGATTCCTCGATTAAATTGCAACATATTTTATTCAAATATATGTACACTTATCTCTTATAGTTTTGAAGCAAACAAAATATTTCTAAAATTTTGACCTCTAAAAGGCATCTTGAAATCTGTCTGTAACTTCTCTTAAGAATAAGATAAAAATATGATTTAAATCTCTACTTGTACCTAGGGGATGCCTCTATAGGTATATTGATTCGCAACTGAATTTTAGTTGGCAAGTAGTAATGTTTTTGTTTTGTCGCGTATGTAATGCAAAATGTCAAATAATAACAGTATATTACGTAACCAGAGTAGTATCCAGTATTTTACATATGAGCGGACATATTGCGCACGAGCCGCGCAGCGGCGAGTGCAGTATTCCGCGAGTATGTAATTGCCATACCACTCGAGAAACGTACGATACTTTACCTACGCCCTAACAAAATAAACAATGAGCATTAAAGAACAACTTATTTATTGTAATAATTTCTAATAGTACCATGACAATGATGGAAACTAAATTACTATTTGAATAATATACAGGGAATAGAGCTGTACATTTTCCGACATTCGTTGTTTTTTAAAAGAGTTCAATTTGAAGCTTTAAACGAGTGTTTTCCACTCCTAGACTAAGCATGAAGTAAAATTTCGAGTTTAGAAAAGCCCCGTGAAAATTTGTCGAGGGTCGCACAGCGACCCGAGACAAATTTTCTGGGCTTTTCTTAACTCGAAATTTTACTTCATGCGCCACGCGTATAAGACACTAAAATATTGTGAAATTTATTTATATTCGAACTTCAGTTGAAATCTGTGTTTTATACGCGTGGCGCATGAAGTAAAATTTCGAGTTTAGAAAAGCCCAGAAAATTTGTCGAGGGTCGCTGCGCGACCCTCGACAAATTTTCAAGGGGCTTTTCTAAACTCGAAATTTTACTTCATGCTTAGTCTGGGAGTGGAAAACACTCGTTTAGAGCTTCAAATTGATCCATTAAAAAAAAACAACGAATAACTAAAGATTTAAAGAAAACAAGCTGAATTTGGTATACTTGTTTTAAAGAAAAACTCCCTGTACATCAAAGAAATGTCATTACCCTGCATAAATGCGACGAAAAACGAATATTCGAAATAATTCGAAAACTACTCGCTTTAGAAGTATAGTTGTATAATACTTTTTTGTACGAAATTTTCCCCCTAATCGTACTACGTGATAAAAATTGGATCATTCCATTAAAAAAAAATGAATTACTTGATATTGAAGAGAGCACTTAGATATTGACATTTTAAGAACACTTATTGTCAACATTGACAGTCTCCAATTAATTTACTCATAGAGGCATTCTCTAGGTACAAGTCGAGATATAAATCATATGTTTATCTTATTCTTAAGAGAAGTTACAGACAGATTCCGAGATGCCTTTTAAAGGTCAAAATTTTAGAAATATTTTTTTTTCTTGAAAACTATAAGAGATAAGTGTACATATGTTTGAATAAAATATGTTGCAATTTAAACGAGAAACCCAAAAAATTGCTAATAAGTAGGGTGTTCTGTTTAAAATAACAAATTTGGTGCTACTTCCGGTGGAACCGGAAGTGCTAGAAAGTTGAAATATTGCACATGAGGAGAACTGATTCAACCATATGCCAAGGATTGTTTTCCAATTTTTAGTGCAACGGCAACCCCATAAACTTTTAACGAATGGTTTAGCGTAGACACCCTGTATATATCCGGCATATAAATATTTACAAGGAGCTTATGAACATGAATTATTTTATTATTATACTTTTAAGAAATAATCTCTAATTTAATAAAATAAAACACATAGTTTGTTCGGCTGTCGAAACTTTAGTCTTAAAAGAAAAAATAATGTGTTATAATGACAAGAATAAGAATCATCGGTTTTGTAAATACCGAAAAATAACACAGGATCCAATAACGCTTTCTAACGAATTAAAAACAATACATAGCTTGTATGTATTATCAGCGTGTTTAAATAATACGAATCGACACTTTCCTTAGATCCGTCTTTTTTATACGCTTTTTTTTCGTCTATTCCACGCGACGCGAGACCCCATCCGTTCATGCCAAGGAGCAATGCACAAATGCACAGCGAGCTGCCGCTTTTCTCTCTGACAGTATTCGCCCCACTTTGGCATCGGAGGAGCTACTCTAAACTATGTGGGTCTTTCCAACACGATCGGCGTGTTACACTGCAATAATCCCCTTAAGTAATGTTTCATCAACATTAAAACAAAGTTTAATGTTGGTACAATGTCGATATAACGTTATTTGTTCGTTTTTTGTTCAGTGGGCTTTTTTGATGGTTAAATATTATGTTCAATACAAACGCTCAAAGTTGAATTTTGATGAATCAATTTATTTTCCAAGATTTTTAAAAGTGGTAAAAAACGGAAGAATATCCTTTTCATTGGGAGTTCTTTGTAATGTTTAAAAGAGCGCGAAGAGCGATTTTTTTAGATTTTTAATTGTTCGTTAATGCCCATTATACCTAAAGGAGACATTGGGCGACGACACGAAAATATCTAAAATTTTCAGATTTCTATCTCTTTCCTAATATGTTGGAGGGTAAGGGGAAAGAGACCGAGTACTCAGGGGGTAATCCATTATGAACACCAACCGCATTTTTTGATGTCAATGTCAACCCGATATTAGCAGGTAGTAAGAAGTCTATTTGTTTTCAGCCAGCGCGTAGCGTTATATTTTGTCCGACTTGGGGTGGTTGAATTTTTTAAAACGTATCTGACGTTTACATCTCGGTAAATATTGATCATCACATCTGAACGTTATATATTTTAACTTTACTGTAAATCAGTGGTTTATACGCGTGGCGCATGAAGTAAAATTTCGAGTTTAGAAAAGCCCCGTGAAAATTTGTCTCGGGTCGCTGCGCGACCCTCGACAAATTTTCTACGCGGGGCTTTTCTAAACTCGAAATTTTAATTCATGCTTAGTCTGGGAGTGGACAACACTCGTTCTTAGAAGTTTCAAATGAAAGAATCACTCTACTAAGTTTACTAAGTTTATTACAATTTTACAAAGGTTACAGCTCGAAGGACCAATCATGGTCTTCGGAGACCGAAGGACAACAGGGAATCGAAGTTTTTTTACAAGAAAACAACGAAAATCTGAAGGTTTACTGCATGGATAGGAAAGAACACATCTAATTTTGAAAAAAATATCGAAGTTTTGTTGGTTTTCAGTGCATTTTTAACTTCACTTTAAATCAGTGTTTTATACGCGTGGCGCATGAAGTAAAATTTCGAGTTTAGAAAAGCCCCGTGAAAATTTTTCTCAGGTCGCTGCGCGACCCTCGACAAATTTTCTAAGCGGGGCTTTTCTAAACTCGAAATTTTACTTCATGCTTAGTCTGGGAGTGGAAAACACTCGTTAGTTTAAAATACATCACAATTGGTAAAATATGTATCGTTGGATGCCCGTCTTCAGGAGTGATATGTAAGCAAATTATGGGTCTTAGGAGTTGTCAAATAAGTGAGTTATTCAACTGTTTCCAAGGGAATCTTTACGAAAACAAAAGATTAACATTTTACATATAAAATGTACAAGGTGAGAAACTCGATGTCTCAGCTCTATTAAAAGGGAAGGAAAACCGATAGAAAAAATCTGAAAAGAGGTTCATAATTGGGATTGAGTAAGGTTTATTTTAATCCAAAATTACATATTTTTCTAAATTTTGAATGTGAAGTAATGACGTCATCGAATATTTTTTCCCCAGAAACATACCTATATTTTTGGATATTTCAAAAGAGCTAATTTTTCTGAACTGTGTAGAGAAAAAAAATCTGCCATCTTCTTTCGTTAAAAAATTAAAAGCAAACTTAAAAAAAAGTATTATCAAAAATTCCAAATTGTCACGACTTAAGCAAGTAGCCTTTGGAAGCAAATAACAAAGCCGCACCTGTCAATAATTAAACTAATGGTTAACAAATATTGTTTTGTTGTCATTTGATTTTAGATTTCAGATTTTTCTATCGTTTTTCCTTTTTATATAATAGAGCGGAGACATCGAGTTTCGCTCACCCTGTATAATAAACTATAAGTGTGATACATCATTGAATTCAGGAAAAAATGTTATTAAATAAAATATGAAAATCCAAAAGAAAATCCAGAAAACGTGAACGCCATCTACTCCCAATAGCATTGTCGATGGTACTCACAGAATTACTATTATAAATGTCAATTGATTGTCCATTTTAAAATCCAGAAGGAAACTGAACTTCTACAACCATTTTAGTAGTCATATGCAATTTTCATATAAATTGACAATGTGAACGCCATCTGCTGCCAATTTTTGAGTAGTATCGTTACAGCTATTAACAGTAGATGGCGTTCACGTCGTTATTTTAAATGTAAATTACATATGAGACTATTAAAATGAATAAAGATGGTTAGTTTTCTTCTGGATTTCAAATTGCACTATAAATTGGAAATTTTAATAGTCATATGTAATTTACATTTAGGTTGACGACGTGAACGCCATCTACTGCCAATAGTCTTGTCTAATGTACTCACAAAATGACTATTATAAATGTCAATTGATTGTGCTGTTTAAAATCCAGAAGAAAGTTAAACATCTATAACCATTTTAGTAGTCATGTGTAATTTACATATAAATTGACGATGTGAACGCCATCTGCTGTCAATTTTTGAGCAGTGCTATTGACAGATTGACAGTAGATAGTGTTCACGTCGTTAATACAAAAATAATATATATGTTCATTATAGCACTTTTTCCGTCATTTAAAGAATTGATGATTGTCGTACTAAACTTATTTCACTTGCTAATTGGTTGGTTAGAGACCATTTCACATTAAATCAGCGTTTTATACGAGTCGCGCATGAAGTAAAATTTCGAGTTTAGAAAAGCCTAATTTGTCTCAGTCGCTCTGCTGCGCTATGCCCGAGCCAAATGTTCAGGCTTCTCTAAACTCAAAATTTTACTTCATGCTTAATCTAGGATTGGAAACACTCGTTAGATGATCGATCATAACCAGGGTTATTATGTTTAAAACACTTTGTTTTAAAATAGTGTTTTAAACATGTTTAAAAACAGCCGTCATGTTTTAAACGGTTTTGTTTTAAACATGTTTTAAATCTTAAATTTGTTTAAAACATGTTTGAAACGCTGGATTTGTTTAAAACCGTTTTTTTATTATCTTAACTGCTAAAAATAAATATTTGCTAAATTATATTTTATATTACTTCATTAAAGTTTTTTGTTTGTTTTTAAATTCTAGCTAAATTGTTAAAGATATTTCAAATTACATTATCAAACATAACATTTTATTACAATAAAACTGTGTCTGCATAAATGTGGTTTTTAAATACAGGGATTTTTTCTTTCAGGTATACATAAGCATTCACTGTAAATTTTTCTACGTTCGTTGTTTTTTGTTCAAGATTTCAATTTGAATCTTTAAACGAGGGCTTTCCACTCCCAGACTAAGCATGAAGTAAAATTTCGAGTTTAGAAAAGCCTGAAAATTTGGATTGGCCGCGTAGCGAAGCGGAGCGGCCAATCCAAATAAGGCTTTTCTAAACTCGAAATTTTACTTCATGCGCCACGCGTATAAATCACTGAAATATCGTAATGTTTAAAATATACGGCTTTAGCAATTTAATATGTACATGTGGATAAAACGTGAGTTAAATTCTGCGCTGAAAAAATTGTTTAAAGCAGTGATTATAGGCAACCCATAAACTCTAACGTATATTAGGTTTCCTATAACCGTTGTTGTAAGTGTGTGTTTCTTGAACTTCACTGTAAATCAGTGTTTTTAAGCGTGGCGCATGAAGTAAAATTTCGAGTTTAGAAAAGCCTAATTTGGATTGGCCGCTCCGCTTCGCTACGCGGCCAATCCAAATTTTCAGGCTTTTCTAAACTCGAAATTTTACTTCATGCTTAGTCTGGGAGTGGAAAACACTCGTTTAAAGTCTCAAATTAACCGCATTAAAACAACAATTTCCCATAACTTTTAAAATGCTCTAATTATCGGGGTATGTATACTCAAAAGAAAAACGCCCTGTGTATTCTGTTTTAAACACGTTTTAAACGTGTGTTAAACATGTTTTGAACACGTTTTAAACCCATATCATAACCTTATTTTGCATTTTTTTTATTGCTAGATTAGCGTGCTCTATTTAATCGATTTCATTAAAACGTAACCAAATAATACCATTGCATAACATATTGATTAATGCGTTTTACTTTTTTATTTTTTACTTTGATATGTAGTTTATTTTTTTTATTATTATTATTTAGTTAAGAACTGACCTGTGTAAAACATGTACATTGTTGTTGCATCAATAAATATGAATATGAAATTGTTGGAGTCATCAAATGAACATGACCGACCGTTTAAAACGCTTTAAAAAGGGCAAAAAGGGAAACTACCTGCTATTCAAACAGATAAAGTCAGAAATTGTAACATCAACACACCATAAATTGTGGTTTCTTTTCTTCCATTATGCTCCTGCGCTTGTAGAGGGTGTCTCTCTTCAAAATTTGCTGGTTTAGAGATTTTGTAGAGGCCCTAGACATTGGTACTCGTTTTTTTTTGCGCAAGTCCAAATATATGCTTGTGGTAGGTCAAAACGTTGCAGCTCAAAATATAGCTTTATTCAAGCCAACATACAGTTTTGTCTCAGGTAAAAATATTGTCTTATCTTAGGTCAAAATAGTGTCCTATCGTAGGTCAAAACATACCATGATCGTGGGTCAAAGTAGGCAATACCTCATAAGTCAAAATATAGCTTTGTTACAGGCCAAGATATAGCTTTGTTACAGCCAAGATCTGACATAGTTGCAGGTTAAAATACGCTCTTGTATTAGGTCAAAATATAGCCCCGTTGCAAATAAATGAGTAATTATTTTTTCTAAAAGGAGGCGGTAGACCAAAAAAGGTTAGGAACCTATATATCACATGCTGAATCGTTTTTTGACAGAAACTAGCAGGGTTGTTAAAAAAAATGTTCTTTCCATTTTAATTAAAACAAACAGTTTTTTACAAAATGTGTTTTTTTCCCCACTGAAACAGCGTTTAAAACATTAACAATTAAAAACACAACCAGCCTAATTAATAGACGTTAACACACAGTTCTAAGGATATTGACAATTTCGGAATAATAAAACTTTTTAGTAGATTACTATTGTAAGTTTACAATTAATAATTTAATAGCCTTAGTTTAAGTCTTATACATAACCTCAATTGTCACAACAAAATAGGGTTATTTAGGACTTATTTAATAATACAATAAATCATAAATGTATAAAGCTTATCAAGTCATTTAGAAGGTATAATACACTGTTTTCTTATGTTTGTGAAAATGCATTTCTTCTGATAAATTATTTTATTGAAATTGTCTTCTAAGGAGTGTCTCCACTCCCAGACTAAGCATGAAGTAAAATTTCTAATTCAGAAAAGCTTAAAAATTTGGTTTGGCCACGTAGCGCTACGCTCTACGCAACCAAACCAAATTTTCAGGCTTTTCTGAATTAGAAATTTTACTTCATGCTTAGTCTGGGAGTGGAGACACTCGTTAGAAGTAAATTTCAATCAAATAATTTATCAGAAGAAATGCATTTTCACAAACATAAGAAAACAGTGTATTATACCTTCTAAATGACTTGATTACAATGAAGTTAGAACACATGAAAATGTAATGTTGCCACGTTCATTTTATCATTATCTCAAAACTAACTAATAGCATGTAAATTTTGCTCTATTAATACGAAATGTTAGTAACGTGCTTGTATGCGTTTTAGTAGAGATTAACTAACATTAACCTATAATGATATTAACGGCAATTCTATTAATAAGGCTGAACATGTTTAAATCACATTTATGCACACATAATTGTGATAGTTTATTATGATAAAATGTTATTTTTAATAATGTAATTTGAAATATCTTCAACAATTTACTAAAATTTGAGAAAGTAAACAAAAAATGTTTAATAAAGTAGTATAAAATATAGTTAAACTAATTTAAGATAATAAGAAAAACGATTTAAACAAGTTTAACGCTTAAAACATGTTTTAAACAAGTTTAACGCTTAAAACATGTTTTAAATGAATTTAACATTTAAAACATTAAAAGTGCGACTCATTTCGCAATCTACAACAAGTTAGTCTTACAAAGACTATATCAAACACTCATTGAAACAACTACTTCCCGGGCTAATACCCCGACGGACATTGAATTATACACCAAGTGTTTGCCGTTACATACAGTAACCTACTGCAAATGTAACAATTTGGGTCAAATTATTCAGGCCATCTATAGACGCGTTTCGAGATTTATCTCTCATCAGTATAGCTTTGCCATCCCATCTAAACAATTTGACACCTTAGACTGGCGGTCACGTTACCGTTCAAACATAAGTATAAATGAAATTGCCAATTCTTGGTTGCAGAACACTTCAAACATTAAAAGTGCGACTCTTTTCGCAATCTACAACAAGTTAGTCTTACAAAGACTATATCAAACACTCATTGAAACAACTACTTCCCGGGCTAATACCCCGACGGACATTGAATTATACACCAAGTGTTTGCCGTTACATACAGTAACCTACTGCAAATGTAACAATTTGGGTCAAATTATTCAGGCCATCTATAGACGCGTTTCGAGATTTTTAGTTACATTTGCAGTAGGTTACTGTATGTAACGGCAAACACTTGTTGTATAATTCAATGTCCGTCGGGGTATTAGCCCGGGAAGTAGTTGTTTCAATGAGTGTTTGATATAGTCTTTGTAAGACTAACTTGTTGTAGATTGCGAAAAGAGTCGCACTTTTAATGTTTGAAGTGTTCTGCAACCAAGAATTGGCAATTTCATTTATATTTAACATTTAAAACATGTCTAAAACAAAACCGTTTAAAACACGGCGGCTGTTTTTAAACATGTTAGAAACTCTGTTTTAAAACAAAGTATTTTAAACATAACCCTGGAAACTAGACACTTTGGAAGACCGGCAAAAAGATAGAAACAGCTTGTTTAGATAATCTGCTCGCTGTAATAACATAAACAATAACAAAGACGCATGTAGAGATAATAGAGAGACTTCGCATTTTTAGAAAATGATTAATCCATAACGCGCGCGTTATGGTAATATAATTTAACGCGTACGCGTTTGATTCGCAAAGTTCGCACCGTAGTTGATCGCTGGAATAAGTCAAATAGGTACGAAAATCACATGACAAAAGTTCTAAAGAATTAAGAAAGTGGATATTTGATAATTTTATTCCAAGAAAAACACAACTAATTATTGATGTTTCACCAAGTGATAAGTGAGAAAATTATTCAAGAAATACAACTAATTAGTTATTAATAATAATAAATGAGAAAAATCCGTCTTTACAATCAATCGATAAATTGGTAATTATCCCAAGTTTTTATTGTCGGTGTTAGATTTATTACCTGTGTGACATATCCCCTCTCTTCTCTCTTGGATAATACACCCCTCGATCGCAGCCCCCCGCGGATTATCACCCGCGCGCTGTACGAATCGTCTTTATGTCGTTTATCAAAGGCGGCGGAACTGTGTATATCAAGTGGGGATAGTTATGTATATATAGGGGCTGATTTGCACATTTTAAAAATCAGTATCAAATCAGGTCCCTTAATCGCAACAGCTAATAATAACGCGCAATCGTAACATTGCGTTTTCAAAATACGCAAGAAATGGAAGTGGACGCACCTTTAGATTTGTCGCTTCCGAAAAGTATTCCTAATTTTAAAATGAAGAAGGGGAAAGTGAATTTGGTTTGTGCTTTTTGTAAAAAGGGATTTGACAGGCCATCGTTGTTAAAAAGACATATAAGAACTCATACTGGTAATTATTATTTGATTAGATAATTTATTCATACTTTAAGCAAAATTGTTTTTCATAAATCAAATGTAACAAAAGTAAATACCAAAAATATGCATACGTTTTGGAGTCCCCCCACTGAGCAAACACATTTAAGTAATGTATTATGAACATTAAAACAACGTTTAATGTTGTTATAATGTTGATTAAACGTTATTTGTTCGTTTTTTGCTCAGTGGGCCAGGAATCCGAATCAAGTGTGAACTCAATAATGTCGGTCTGTGTACTTGCTAAAGTCGACACACAGACCGACACTATTGAGTTCACACTTAATTCACACACCCATGGGGTTTTGATGAAATTTCGTATTTGAGTTCTACTTCATATCTCGAAATGAATTTTTGGGTAAAAAGGGCGCTGGTTCCGCTTTTTACCCAAAAGTTGATCTTCTGGACACAATTAATTTAGATGTAAACTGGACATTTTTTTCTGTTCTCTTCTGTAAAGTAAGATTTCTGAGATACAGGTTTGATTGAAACTTTTTCTTTTAGGAGAAAAACCTCATGTCTGTGAAGTTTGCAAGAAAGGCTTTTCAACGTCCAGCTCTTTAAACACACACAGAAGAATCCACATCGGACTAAAACCCCACGTTTGTAATCAATGCGGTAAATGTTTCACAGCGAGTTCTAACTTGTATTACCATAAAATGACACATTCTAAGGTAAGATAAACTTCTAACCTGTAACAGGAACATTACTAATGATTTTTTAGGTAAAGCCTCATAAATGCAACATCTGTCCAAAGTCCTTTCCAACACCAGGAGATCTTCGTTCCCACATGTACATGCATAATGGCACTTGGCCCTTTAGATGTTCTATTTGTTATAGAGGCTTCAGTAAACCAACCAATCTGAGAAATCATTATATTGTTCACACAGGTAATATTAAGGCACTTAGAAGCAATGTTTTTTTATAATTAGATTATATATATACTATTATACTTTAGATGGTGGAAATCCAGAAACCATAAGTCGAAGATTATTCTGTGTTAAATTATATTAGTATTAAAAATTATCTGAAATAAAAGTTATAGAGATAAATCGTCATTACTCTTTTTGAGAAATAGTTGGAAATTTATTTGATTATGGAACTTAAACATATAAAAGAAAATTGACAATAAATACACCACAATAATTTATTACATTGTAAAAGTATAAATCATTTTAAACCCTATAAATGATCAGATCATCATAATCTTAAAAAAAAACATTAAAGAATAATGATCAAGTAGGCCATGAATATTATAAACGAAGCACAAATATAAACCATTTTTTTCAACACAAACACAATAAACTCATTTCCATTTTTGTTTTAAAAATATAAATCATTAAATACTAATATTAATTAATAAACATTAGTGAACAGTTTTGTATTCTTTAGTAAAGTCTTAATTAATCATTGATTGATGGGTCAATAGCACTTAGTGCCAATTGCACCAAACACATTGAACTGGTTCATCTCTAAAAACTCAAGTCAAAGTGACAGAATAATTGAGAACTAACATGATCGATGTTTTGGCTTCTAATTAAGGAAAATTTAGTAATATATTTATATCAGTGCAAAATAGAAACATAGATATTTGTAGTAAATGGCACATCTTAATTTTGCCTCGGAAAGGGTGCCAGAACCTATTTTGAAGATGATAGTGAAAACGAAAATTTATTTTTATTTCTTCTTCAGACACCACGCCACTCATTTTCACAAACCCTTAACTCAATTTTTAAAAAACAATCCTATTTTCATTAGTTAATCCAACACCGATACAAAATATAACCTTCAATTCTTTGCACGATTTTGAAATCTATGGATCCTTAGTGCCATATTTCAACTTGCTATGTAATTGCGCTTCTATAAACAGTTGAACAGCGATTTTACACGTTTTGGGTTTAATTACAACACTTATGAGACAAATAAAGCACAAGAAAACACAGTAACAGTACTTCTTTCTTTAATATTTTTTCCTACCACCAAGTGGCGTATTTAAACGCGATAGCAAGGGGAGAACTGGAAATCGAGTAGAAAATGACTATGGTCAGGATGTGGGGTAAGGGTAAGACAGACGACTATATACACCAATCACCGGTCTTGCTTCTGGATGCAGCATCCAAACCCGGTTACCAAATTTTATATAGAGACTGGTTAACTGGATATATATGAACTGTGGCATTAGTTCTTAATAGGAACTGTCATCTTGAACTTGAGTTCAGAGATGAACCCACTTCAACGTTTTTGGTGTAACTGGGCCTTAATGATTTCTAACTTTAAACAATTTTTTCCAGCTGTCAAAGTAATAACACTATTTGATATATATTTTTTTTTTAAGGAGACAAACAATTCGAGTGCAATGTCTGTTCTAAGAGGTTCGCTTTGGCCTGCAACTTAAAAGCCCACATGAAGTTACACCCATCATCCATTCACCAATCCAAACCGGCAACAATTTTATCACAAGAAATTTCAGGATATATGACCGTACCACTTTTCTTACAAACTAATTCAAATTCAAGTTTTTAAAATTAAGCACAGAAAACGACTTACGAAACTAATTATGCTCGAAACTTAATTTTACATAAAATAATGAAAAGTATTAATTAAAATCAAGTGTTTTTAACAAGTGACACATGTGAAGTATGTTTCAACATTTGAAAATCAATGCAATTTACGAAATTTAAAATTCAGAAGGTTCATGGTTTTTTTATTCTGTTAATACCTATTTGCACTCGCTTCCGTTAAAGTATTAGATAACTAACGATAACATAAAGCTAACTATAACTTAAATTTAAAGTCTTGTGTGAGAGTTAATAAAACACATTACCATGGTTACATTTCTATGTAAATGTAATTTTGAATGTAACTGGCAAATACATATGTGTTTATGTATTCGTTAAACCTAACAAAATACCTAGCAACGCCACTTATGTTAAAAGTGCTATCTGTCACATAAATTACTCCACCGCATAGGGATTAATTTATGCGACAGATAGCACCTTTAATATAAGTGGCGATGCTAGGTATTTTGCCATTTAACTACAACATAAATTAGGGAGGATCTTAACGAGAAGTGATGCAAACGCACATAAGTAATATGAATATTTTATATAAAAATCAAAACAGCAACTGTCAGTGTTACTAATACAAGCTTCTTTTTCATTGTTCCTGCATAATTAACACCCTCAGCTATATGTCTTATTAACACTGCATGTAAGCTTGTACTCGTAGGTTACAATAATATTCTTTAAATTTTCAAACATACTTCACTTTCGTGTTTTAATCAAGCAAGCGTCAATTCAGCATTTAATTTACAAAATAATGTAAATCAATTCGCATTTTGTTTTAAACGAGTGATGCTTGGATTTTAATACCAGGCTCTTCTTTTTCGCTCTCGTCGACTTTGCTCTTTTTGGGCGATACTTCTGCCTCCTCTCTTTCAGCATCTATTTTTCTTTTGATCGGCTCTTCGGATTCCGACGTATCGAATATCGCTTTCTTGAAAGCCTCGAACTTGTCCTTATCGCTCAACAGGCTGCTTTCGTTGACGATCGATTCGTTCGCCTTGGCCTCTTCGTTTTTACTGTGGTAATTGTTCAGTTTGGCTTGGGCGGATTTGGACGTGTCGATTTTCAAAAATTCACGTAAAACCATCGTCGCGTATGAAGATGAAGGTAGACTGAATGATACGATTAATCCTTTGTATTGTCCATCTAGTTAAAAAAGAAAGTGTTTTATTTATTATTATAGACCGATTTTGGTAAATCTCATATATTTGTTATTTTTTTTATTGGCCAACCAGATTTGGTTCTCTACTGTTGGTTATGTAATGGCATCGATATATGAATGCCATGTTACAATTGATTAATCATTTGACAGAAAAATGGTAGTAAATGCTGAAAGTAATGTTCTGCCACTTAATTAATCTTTATGATAGGATAATTAAGCACATGGCAACCATATGGAAAACATAACCTCAAATTTATTTTGAAGGCAAAAGCCAAATTTACAACCAGGTATCCAACCAAATATCCAACATTATAAAAATATCACCAGATCTGGTTGGCCAATAAAAAAAAATAAACGAATATACAAATTATTAATTAAATTGTGTAAACATTGATCTTTTTTACTAACCTGGAGCGCTTACAGGTTCAGTATGTCCGAGTACTTCTTCGAAATCTGATCGGATTAAAGTGTCGTTTGGGTCTTTGTATAAAATTGTATTCCATGTTAAGTCTGAGATATTTGTGATTATTTTACGGTAATTTCCACAAAGTGTGTATGTTCTAAAAAAATATAATTTTTCTTGTAATAAATAAGGATGAAAATCTTTAATATTGATGTTTTCGAATCACTGGCGCAGAAAGGGGGGGGGGGGGGGATGTAGGGGTTCCCCTCTCTCCACGAGTCTTGAAAAATAGAATGAAATAAAAAGCTTATTTTCTGTTAGCGATACAATTTGTTATTACATTTATTTTATTTTTATGTACATCTAAGTGAAAAATAGAACCAATTTATGTACTTGTTTTTGTAAAACTTTAAAAAAATAATTTTATGAAACAAAATATTAAGTCAAATCCCCCCTATTGCAAAAAGCTATCTAAGGCACTGTATCGAATATTCATTCAAACATTCGATTTACTCTAATATTCTATTTCAAATATTAGAAAAAATATTTTAGCCTTGTGATAGATTAAGAATAACTAAGTATGTTTAGAACTTCATATTAAATCAGTGTTTCACATGCCGAGCACGTGAAGTAAATATTTCGAGTTTAGAACAGCCTAAAAATTTGGCTCGGTCGCGTAGCGATGTGAAGAGCATCGCTACGCGACCGATCCAAATTTTCAGGCTTTTCTAAACTCGAAATATTTACTTCATGCTTAATCAGGGAGTGGAAAACCCTCATTTGAAAACTATTTAAACTTTTGATGACAACACCGAATTCTTAAAAAAAAAATTACGACCAAGATAATTGTAACTCATAAATATTATGAAAATAAGTACAGCTTGTGTTTGTTTCCCATTTTTATTAAGAAATTAGTATTGCCATTAAAGGTTCTAATAGCTGTTAAATAAGTGTTCTGCACTCCCTGATAAGCATGAAGTAAAATTTCGAGTTTAGAAAAGCCTGAAAATTTGGTTTGGTCACGTAGCAAAGCGGAGTAACCAAACCAAATTTTCAGGTTTTTCTAAACTCGAAATTTTACTTTATGCGCCACCAGTTTAAAACAGTGATTTTAAGTGAAGTTTAAAATATATTATTAAGGCTGAGAATTTTTCAAATGTACGAATCTAAAAACATAGTCAAATATTTAAATATACATTTAAAAATATATTCAAATTTTCGAATATTTAAATATGTAAATAATTTAGGGGTTGAAATAATTCATGTTTGAATATTTGAATTATTCCTATTGGATTCCCAGCCTTAGTAATTATTATTAAAATACAGCGAAGTGTTTATTATAAAGTATCATATGTTCAATAAAAAAAACCTCTAGAGTGCTTTCTTTAAATTTATGTTGGCTACACGATTTAGGAATTGTCATATAAAACGTCAGATATAATAATTATAATGTAAAATTTCAGAGTTGCCAACCTACAATATATTCCATAGCACTCTAGAGATTTTATTTTATTGAACATATGATATATGTAAAAATGTTGTTGTTACTACAATTTTTCCAAATAAATTATTATTACTTTGACTTACTTTACGGATTGTTTGGGCATTTCCAGTTCCAACCCGTATTTCTCTAACAATTCCTTATAATAGCCTTTCAAGGAATTTTCCGGATAAGTGATGTCATATCCAGGTAATGGCAAAACAATATCATTAATGGTGTAATTGTCCAAATCGGCTTCGGATAAAATTTTAATTTCTTGCAGTGGCTTTGTCGTTTCAGTCTCTACAAAAAGTACAAAACATACCAATCATTTACTATACTTCAGAAAAACAATAATTTGTTTGTTGATATTCTTTTGTTGTACAAAGTTTTAAATCTAATTTTAAATTAACTAAGGTTACTGGTAAAATTACCCAATTTTAAACTACAGGTAATTTCACATCACTAATCAAACCCATAGATGTCGTTGAACTTGAAATTCGGGGTCAATTACATTTTGTAATTTTAATATACAGGGTCCGTCAAAAAGGACAGATTATTTCATTTTCTAAATATAAAACGTAGGTCACAGCAATCGCTATGTGTTTTATATTATTTACAAGAGTTAAAATTCCCCGATCTTAAAATCCTTTATTACCTGATTATACAGGGCTATTCAAATAGAAGGAACAGAGTTCAAACATTTATTTCTTCCAAACTACAAAAGTTAGAACTATAATTCCAACGTTCCTGGACAGACAAAAGTTTAAAATTTAAACAGTCCAGGCAGAAGTTCCAACCACGGCCGCATTGGCGCTGTTGCTTATCATTTTGATTGTCTGTAGTAAATGGCGATACAACAAGAAAAAGCACTTTGTGTGCTGCAATTAGCAAAACTAGAGTCCATTATTGAAGATCAACGTGCTTTTTACCGCCTCGTTATAAGCAGATTTACCAGTGGCATCGAAAATTCGTAGACGATGGTTGCATCTACAAACAGAAAATCAACAACGAATGAAAATGTCGAGCGTATTTGTACAGTTTGGAGCCCAAAAAAATCCACAGCACGGGAAACACATGGTGCTCATATTGAATGCATAAAAAATTGAACTTTTCTCTTTCCAGTAATGTTGGAATTGTGCTTCTATGTTTTGTAGTTTAGAAGAAATAAATGTTTAAAATCTGTTAGTTTATTTTGAATAACCTTGTATATAAGCTTGTCAGTTTCTCTTAATAATGCCGTAAAAAGCGAAACTAGTCGAGTAAATAGAGAAAAATTGTGAAACAAACCAAGTGTAATTTAATTTAAACCTTCATCAATAATAGTTAAAGAGTGAGCTTTGGAGATCTGTATAAACCAATTGTAGATTTTTTAGACACTTAGCAAAATGGAAACATGGCCAGTGCCGCAATGTATTTTTTGTGTTGAACAATAAAGTGAATTTAATTATTCTAGTGCAACGTTTGATTCGAAGACAATTTATTGTTCTCAATGCTCCTCTGCGTATTGCCATTTCATATCAGGTTGCAAATCCAAGAACAATTGACAAACTTAAAGCAAGCATTTAAGCAGATACTCGGGCTATTCCGCAGAAATTACTTATTAGATTCATGTTTAATTTCGTTCGCCGTTTAGATAAATGTATTGAAAATGACGGAGGCTACTTGCGGCATACAATATTTGATAAATAATTTATACCACTATTTTCCTCCTTTCCTTCTTCGTCTTCTCTTCCATCTTCTTCACCATTCACACTACTTCCCAAGTTGTCTAATAAAACATTTTCGTCCACTAAATTCGAATCGTTCACTAAAACTATATCGCCCACAATTGGTTTTAAACCGAAATCTTTTATTCTCTTAGACACGGCGTTATTCCATATCAAACTTTGAAACGAGTGTATGTATAACAGTCTTGTATTTCTTGGTACCTGAAAATGATCATTTAAATTAAAAGTATAATTTTTTTTTAAAGATTTTATACCGTGCAATCATTTAAAATATAAATTAGAGTAGGCTTTGAATTTAAATTAGATTGGAACTACTGATTGTTAACAGCTAGTTCACCATAACCTCAAATTTATTCTATCATTCAATTAGCATTTTGGGCAACCGCACAATAAAATGCCGCCTACTCTAATTTTAATTTAAATGATTGCACGGTATTTATAATTTCCAAAGAACTCATTAATTGCTGTAACTTGCTTATACCTAATCTGCGATTTTTTTGAACAAACCCAACTTAGATTTTAACCTTCATAGTAATCAAAATTAGAGACTGGAATTTAATGAAAATTCACTTACCATTTCCAAGGCATTGACAAACTCGTTCTTCCCAGTCTTAGCCAAACCATTCAACAACTTGGACTCAATAGAACTATTTGAATATTTTCCTAATTTCAAACAAGCTTTCTTAGCATCCTGCGTCTCTTGATATACTTTCTTCGCTAAGGCGATTTCTGACAGAGGATCCTCACTCTTTTTCAATTTCAAAATCAAATTACAAGCCTAAAAACAAATAACACACATGAATAATATAGCAATTGATACATGCGAGTAAAAGTGGAGTTAATAATTAAAAGATAAAAAATGAATATCAAATTTATAAAAATATTCATGTTTAAGGGATGAATTAAATAATTTGATATTAAGGCTAAAAGTCCTTACACACAAACTAATGACGTCAATCATGGGCGTAGCCACTTGCTCCTCCCTGAACATGAAGAAATCGTATATTTTTGACATTTCACGTGAAAATAATTGACATATCATATCACTGCTTTGCTTTGATAATAGCATAGGTGAATTTTGTTAATTTTTCAGTGGGTGCCTGCAAAAGTTTACAAGACACTTTTATTTAAATATTGAAGTCCCTATCTTCACTTGACTTATTTTGTTTTTTGCACGTATTTTTATTTGTCTCTTAAAGCTGTATTCATTAATCACTTTTTTTTAGTTGTGCCACTATCAAAGCAAAGCAGCAATGTTTTTAACAAATATTTTGACTTGCCCCACTTAAACACAATATTTTGTCTTTTGCCCCTCTGATATCGATCCTGGCTACACCAATGATGTCAATATCAAACCTCGATTTATTGAGATGGTAATCTTTGTTTATATCTAAATGATGAAAGCAATGGGAATATTTAAATTAACCCTTTCAAATATTAAAATGTTAGAACCAGCTTCCTAAAAACTTTGAACTTTGCTTCAATTTCTTGTTATTTAAAATGAGTAGACATTTTACAATTGATCTGAAGTGCAGAGATAAACTGCAGTTGAATTATAAAAAAAAAAATACTTGAAGTTTCTAATATAAACATGGAAATTTAACATTAATCCACTTTTAGGCTCAGTTGCACCAGAAAACGTTGAACTGGTTCATTCCTGAACTTGAGTTCAATATGACAGTTCTTATTGTTCTGTCACTATGAACACTGTTCGGTGCAACTCACCTTTACACTTCTAACATAATCCTCACCTCTTTCCAGCAACCTTTCAACAACTGTATCCCGATATCGTAAGTTGGAACTTCCTTATCATTTCCAAATCTTTGCAACCCATAATAATTTATAAACCCTTTACTCTTCAAATTCTCCATTGCCTCGTTAATCAGCCCATCCTCCACGGTAATATTCCTCAATGCGATCCTGAACATATTGCCTTTTAACTGCCCTAATTTCAGCGGAGCATCTTTGAAGGTCAAATTTCCGATTTTGACGTTATAAATGTGCCGAGTTCTGTGTATCAGTTTCCACGGCTCGACTTTCCTAACAGAAATCCACTGGGTTGTTTTCGCTCTGCGATCTTTGACACCGGCGTAGTTGAAAGAGGAAGGGGCCAAACGGATGGCATCGCTTATTCGCATCATGGCCTCCATCGTGTCCACGCTTTCTTTGTACATGACGAAGTGGACATATTCGCCTAAATCCTTCGGCCATTCCGATATTGTTCGTCTATCTATGGATTTAAAGAGATATATATTTGCAACAGTTTTTGATGTACACTTCTGTGCAATAAAATTAAGCACACAAAATATGTTATAGTTTAAAACGGACATGAGTTTCCTAGTTACGAAAATATGTCAATTTTCTTAATGTCAAAATGCTGTGTCATTTAGACAACAATTCAAAAATTCGAATTTTAATTATTGTATATGGTTTTTCATTTTTGGCTTTGCTGTATTTATTACGAGCGTTTTTTTCAAAAGGTCTTAGTTTTGGTTTTTTAATAAAGGTGTTATTTTCAAGTTATGCTGTTTTATCATTTATTGAAACTGCTGTTAGGCAATTAACACAGACCCGATTTATACAACTAGAATATTGTGAAAAATAGTTGAAACTTGTGCTTCATTTTAAAGTGTATTATGTGTCTCAAAATGTATGCAACAAATGGGAAGCATTTTTATTTCACATATTATTTATTTGGTGATTGCAAAAAAAAATTCATCCCAAACTTTTACCAATACAATTAAGGCCGTTTCACAATCAAACAAGAACTAGGAAGGGAATAAGAACGAGAAGCAATTTGAATCATAAGGTTTACGTGTTAATATGCACAACACAGGCACCTTCTCGTTCTCGGGAGCATTCAACTTGCTTCACGTTCCAGTTCTCATTTTCGTTTTGATTGTGAACCGAACTTTAGTTGAAAAATTAGCATGTAATTTGTAATAAAATTATAAAAATTTGAAAATCAATGTAAGTGTCAAATATTATTACAAACGGCATGAAAATAAACACTGCCAAAATAGAAAATCATAATAGAAATATGATTGTATGACAGAGGCAATACCCTTCAATATTAGTCGTCGAACTGTTAACAATTGATACTGAAGAAGTTATCCAAAATATTAGTGACTGTTTTTGTTACGATATAACTTTGTGTCTATAGCTAACTTAGATTAATTTAACATTACTAGCCATTAGCAGAAATGAATAGGTAAAGACATACCCTTTGTATATTTTCTAACTTCAATAAACTTTTTCTCTTCTTCAATTATAGTCGAGCTAATAATCTTATCCCCTAAGACTCCCTTAATCTTCTTATGCAACTCCGTTCGTTTATCTTTATCAATCTCCGATACGTCCACCCTCACACGCTTATCCTCCTCCCTCTTACTCACAACCTCTAAAATCTCATTCCATTGCTCTTGACTGATCTCCTCAATCGGACACTCTTTCGGGGGCTCCTCCGGCTTCTTCTTCAGAAACTCCTCCGGCTTCTTCTTCACAAACTCCTCCGGCATTTTATTATTCGTGTATTTTGCAACCTCTCCATTTAAATCGATCTCGTTCACATGAAAATCCGAGTATCTGGCTTTTATCACTGCTGAAAATCCCTCGCTTGTGCTCAAGTACTCGCTTATGCCAACCTCATGTTCTGTGAGTTGTTCTGGCTGAGAGTAGGGTTTGCCGAATCTGGGCGCGAAGTTTCTGCCACGGAACGAGTTGCCCCCTCGCCGGTTGCCTCGGCCCCTTCTTCCCCAACCGCGTCTGTGCATTTTTATAAAAGGATGTGTCTCTGCAGGGGACGGTTGAAAAAGTGAGGTTATATTTATACGTGTCACATGGGAGAAGACGAGTGACTCGGATTTGAATTTTAGCGCGCTTTATATATATTGATGTTTATAAGTATTGAGGAGTCAGGGCATCGGCGATTACATATAAAACGCATTATATGCATTGATGTTTAGAATTGTTAAGGAGTCAGGGCATCGCTGAATATATATAATACATTTTGTATGTATTGATGTTTAGTTGTACTGAGAATTCTGGGCATACGCGATTAAAAATAATAATAAAATAAAATAAAATAATAAAAATACTCCTAAATAGGAGCATTAAAAATTGTATACAAAACACATTATATGTATTGATGTTTGGTTGTACTGAGAATTTAGGGCATAGGCGATTATAAATAAAATGCTTTATATATATCGATGTTTAGAAGCATTAAGAATTACTTTTGCCTTTGCTTTTATAAATATTTTTTATAAATATTGATATTAGGCTTACGCGCCCAAATCAACATTTTCTAAATTCGAAATTTTATTCAAGAAGTGAAAACACTCGTTTAATAGTAAAAAGACTTTAATAAAAATATTAGTTTTGTTGTATTGATTTTATTGAAAATTTTAAACCATTTTAAAGTTAAATATAAGTATTTATCTCATATTAAAAATTTCGTTTCAAAATTAACGATTTTTAGCCAATCATTTTTAGATTTTATAAATAATATTATCCTTATACGAGTATGTATTTAATGCAGGCTTTGTGCTTTTCAAAAAGCTGTTTCTGGAATTTTAAGTGATTTCAAATCTTAAGTTAAATCGATTGAAAAAACTAATTTTTAAAGAATTCTAACAATCACAAACTTAGCTTATAAATGCATGCAGTTTAATAATTAGTAATGAATGAAGTCTCCCACTGAGCAAACACATTGAAGTAATGTTTCATCAACATTAATACAACGTTTAATGTTGTTACAATGTTCATCTCTTTAAATTAATACGGTAATTAAATTCAAATGATTTAAATAAATCATTTAGATTTTTTAAAACCCCTTCTTCCGTGAAAATTTAGATCTACATCCCCAATGATATCAATTGCGATGGTACAAATGCAGTTTTTTTTTTTAGTAAAAATCGTTTCCTTGTATTCCTTACTCTACGGGAAGTTGCGATCTTGTATCTATTTTTATATAGCAAATTACCAATGATCAGTTCGTAAAGAGAGGGAGTAGAACTCGAAGTGGAAATTCTTTTTAAATATACAGAATATGGAGCAGGATCTGTTTTTATTAAACAATGAATTTCGCTTGAGGATATAACAAACCAGACACATCATCGAGAGGGGCAATATCAGGGGGCTTCAGGACCCTTATGACTTTGGCCCTAAAATTAAATTAGTTTAATTTAATCTAGTATTTGTGACCAAAAATGTTTAGATGAAAAAAGCTAGGGTCACTTTTTCGTGTTTTAATCAATGGCGAAAAGAAAATTGATCTATCTCTAACCGTTTTCGCTTTATAACCTGAAGTTGATACAATGTCGTTTTTATGAAGTTACTGTAACTCATTTGTTTTTAAAGTTATAAACAAACTGCAAAAACTTTTTAATGGTAACTTTTTACGTCCATTAAGATGAGGTACCTGTTTTATGTCAAAAAAATATTTTTCTGAAGATATGCATATCATTGAACAGCATTTTTAATCCTGATTTCAACGACGTGCCACATGCATGCTTTTGTAAAAAATGCCATTTACAAAGTTGCAATGACAATCGATAAACAATTTCGTTACTAGATGAATATATGACTACTATCGATGCGGTATATTTTGGTTTATAAATAACCATTCTTGATTGACATAATGTGCTTCTTTGCTTGTCGTATACAGGGCGTCCGTATTTCGACAGAATGTATAGGGCTCTCAGTTATTTGAAGAGATAAAGAGTCGGTTTGTTTTCAGATTATTATTAGGCACTAAAATACGCAACTTTGCCCCAATTTAACCGACTCTCTATCTCTTCAAGAACCGAGATCTCCACACTTTCTGTCAAAATACGGAATCCTGTATATCAAAAAATATGTTTTTCCACAAAGGTATACAAGTGGTACATCGTTGAAATCAGCATAAAAAATACTGTTCAATGTTGTGCATATCTCCATATGCGCCCATATGAAAAAAATGAATTTGGCTTTAGAAAACCAAAACGAAACGTCCTTCAAATAAAATACGTATGTCATTTTAATAGGCGTAAAAAGTTGCAACAAGAAAGTTTTTACAGTTTGGTTATAACTTTAATAACAAATGAGTTACAGTAATTTCATAAAAACGACATTTTATCAACTTCCGGTTATAGAGAGGAAACGGTTAGAGATAGATCAATTTTCTTTTCGCCATTGATTAAAACACGAACAAGTGGCCCTGGCTGGCGAAAACGCTTTTTCAATATCTTTTCAAATAATTTTTTTCCATATGTGGCACCTATAAAACGTACCATATTAGAGGGTTGTTGAAAATCACGTGTCTTTCATTATAACAAGGGTAGACAATGCTTATGGGAGAACTGGATTCCGAGTTTTCGAGGATAGAAAAGGAGAGACTGTGGTCGGGAAGTGGGTCCATCTACTTATGAATAGAGTAAACGTAGAAGTATTCTAGAGAAAACTGCTCCGGTTGCGTCTACACACACACACACAAACGCGCTCGCTCTTATTTCGTCGTGTAATTTGATCCCGTCTACACCACTTGTACGATGATAAATTTGATGACCTGAAAAATAAACTGTTCAGAAACATTTCTTTTATTTTCAGATTTCCAACGTGTTCAAAATTATGGACTTTGAGAATCAGATATATTTAAAAAGCTCCTAAATAAACCTAAAATTTAACTAAAAATCAAAAAATAAAATTCAATTAGTTTACATTAAAGAATTCATTTGATATTATTTTTATCTTGATTGTTTTTTTTTCTTCATAAATTCAATTAAAACTTTGGTATGTACCAAATTTGGCAAATAATTTATATTATTGATTAGTTATACAGAGAGTTTTTTAAGTATAAATAACTCAATATACAGAATACACTGTACATTTTTCTGGGCTTTCCTAAACTCGAAATTTTACTTCATGCGCCCCGCGCACAAAACACTGATTTTACGTGAGGTTCAAATATACTTAAATTTCACAATATTTTAGTGTTTTATACGAGTGGCGCATGAAGTAAAATTTCGAGTTTAGAAAAGTCCAGAAAATTTGTCTCGAGTCGCTGCGCGACCATCGACAAATTTTCACGGGGCTTTTCTAAACTCGAAATTTTACTTCATGCTTAGTCTGGGAGAGGAAAACACTCGTTTAAAGCATCAAATTCAACTCTTTTAAGAACACAACGAATATCTACAGATTTAAAGAAAATAAGGTGAATTTGAAATATTTATACTTTAACGGAAAGCTTCCTGTATATGAACTGTGGTAGACGAATAATAAAATTTATTATCACCACAAAAAGTCTATTCGAAAATATTTCTTTTATTTTGAGATTTTAAGCGTGTTCCAAATTATGAAATTCGGGAATAAATTTTATAATAACAAATTTACAATGAAATTAACAATTGTAAAATATATTTTCAACGTTTTTAGTTATTTTATATATTTTTAATAACAAAATTGTTAAAATTATTAGATTAATAGATTATTGTTTCAAATATTCATAATTTGTATAAATAAACGAAGTCATTTTACAATGAAAAAATGTAAAATATATTTCCAACATTTTTAGTTATTATATATATTTTTAATAAAAACGTGTTTAAAAATTAATAGATTTTTAATATATTTATGTTATTAAACATTTTTTATTTAAAAGTTAGATAAATACAAAAATCTTTTTACAAAGAAAATATCAATTTGAAAAATGTTTGATGGGTATTTTAATTGGAGTTGATAATAAAAAACAGAAATTATTTTAATAAAATAGATAAATTATTTACGAATACACAAAACTAAAAACATAGCAATTTAGATTCATATAAACATTCATATATACAAAAAACTAACAAACATTAAAAAACTATATTAAATATGCATATAACTGTTTTCTTATTTATTAACGATATTTTAGAAGCAGTTTTTTCGTTTTTTTTTTTATTCAGTAATAATTATACAGAATTGATCAAAGTGTAACACAAAATCAACAGAATATATTTTAAATAAAAAGCCAACAAATCAACACCTCATCATTTGCTTGTTTAATTTCATGACACTCCGGTTTTTAAAAATGCAATAAATAGCAAAGCTCGGTGTGTATATTTTTACTCTAACCAAATGAATATCATAATTTCCCTGAAATAATTAGGGAAGATAATATTTTAATTTTGAGAAATTACCATTAGAATTGCTACGTTCCGTTTCATCCATTTACACTCTGAATAACGTGTATGAATATCGAATTAACTCTTTTCCTTGACTATTTTCTTTTTGGACAATATTCATTATTTTAGCAAATTCTTCGAAATGTTCTATCTGTTTTTACCTATTTGTAGGCATTTTTTCGACCACGTTTTTATTATGGTGTATACCCTCAAGTATCGCGGGACCAGAACAATACCACTGCAACTTACAGATAATCCGCAACCTTCTAAAAACCATAAATATTTTGGGATTTAAAAAGATTATTTACTGTTGACACATTTAATCCGTATCCGCAGAATCCAATTCGGTAATTTCTTATCATGTTTTTCACTAACCGATATTTTAGTTAGACACTTTTTGATGGGGTTTTCTTAAATCATTTTGAATTATTTTTACTTACCTATTTAGTCTGTAACATAATCCCATCGGTACCTTTTGTAAATGTAATCTGACTAAGAATAAAACCATTGAAATAATTGAATTAACCTGACATACAAAACATTGTAAACTGGAAATAGAGTATTCAATAATTTTTGCAATTACACATCTCAGAGAAAATCTATTATACTTATTCTATTAAAAGACATCTTGTTGTTTTCTAAATGTTTTTGATTATCATCACTTAACGAGACTTTTCAACATATTTCAATATTTGAGCCAATTATCTCAAATATTATCGATAACACTTGTTTCTGATTCCTGGGACCCTAAAACGTATATTTCCGTACAAAAAAAGATAACCATGAGGTCGGTAATGATTATTAAAATGTAAAATTTATAATGTTATTAATGTGACTAATTACTTGATTTAACAAGTTTGTTTGTTTCGCAGTTTTTGATAATATTCTCAATTATAAAGTTTCATGATTGTTATATAATTTATACTTTCTCTATATAACATTTCGTGTATCTCGGGAAGTATTGAGAATATCGAAAAATATTTCTGCTTATTCTTTTTTAAATTATCCCCATGCAGCCGCACGACGGATGCCATAAATTTTAATCCAAAAATTAGGTAACATTTCAGTGCCCGCTGAGTGTTGTCGGTGTTGGTCAAATGGCACACAATAAGCGTTTATAAAATTTCAATCAGAAAAGTACAAGTTGATCATGTAACAATCGTTCAAAGTAAACGGATAATTAAAGTAGTCAGTGCAAAAACCACAAATTTCTGAAACTGTTAATATTTATTAAAAGTATGGTTCATTTAATAAAATACGCATCGTGATTAAAATATATACTGAGTCCATTTTGGGATCTGATTTTTTTCTTTTGCAGAATAAACACTCATGTTGAATTGAATTATTGCTTTGTGTTTTAATAAATTTGATGCCAAACATTGACTTTTCGTAGCAACTACTGTTTTGACGATTTTATTTTCGTATAATCGTTCACTATTTTCAAGCTATATTTCTAATGAAACTGAGGAGAACTCAAAAATAATACCTCGAAAATACTGCTAGTAGGTAAAGAAATGATTTTAATTTTATTGTAATCGTTTTGGTTCAATAAGCGATACAAACTCAAATTCCAATTACATTGGAAATCTTTACATGAAACATACAATGCGCCTTGAAACGGGACACATAGTATATTTAAAACTATTATAACCCATTAACGGCCAAGCAATTTTAACTCTAAAAGTTAATTTTAAATTAAATTCTACACTTCTTTTTATGATTTCTATGAATGACTTATTGCATTACATATTGTGAATTTTTTCTTTAAATACACATAATGTATACGTGAATTTAATAAAAAGTTAAAAATCATAAATAGTTTATTATTATTATTATATTAAAGTGATAATGGATTTTTAAAAAATTAGTGCCTCAACAATGTAATGTATACGCTGTCAATGTTCAGGCATTCGTCGATTTTATATTAAAACGTGCAATATGAAGTTAAGAACGAGTGTATCCACTCCCAGACTAAGCATGAAGTAAAATTTCGAGTTTAGAAAAGCCTGAAAATTTGGCTCGGGCGCGTAGCGAAGCGGAGCGACCGAGCCAAATTAGGCTTTTCTAAACTCGAAATTTTACTCATATACGTTTAAAAAAATTTTATTGACCTAAAATTGTACACGTAGACATAATTTCGACTATATTTTACAAATGTCGTATTAATTACACTGCGCAACAATGAAAATGATTCGGACTCAAAACTAGCTAAAACTTACGTATTTTCACCCGCTGAATTCGAAAATGACATTAAAAATTACATATTAGCTCTTGTTTAGGAGATAAAGTTGTATGTTGTTTCTTAAGGGTGTAAATTTTAATTTTTTGGTAAATTTTGTATATGACATTTGGCATACCTGTAAACTGACAAAACTAACATTCCATAATATTTGTAGGTTATGTTTATAACTAGTGAAGTGATTTATGTGAGTTTCCTATTGTTTAACTAGTGCGGAATTATTAATATAAATCAAAATTCCAAGGAATTGTGTAAATTCAGTAGACAATTTTTGTTACATATGTGGTGAAATAACATTTTCATCACAGAAGCGAAATATCACGCCTCTTGTGAAAACTGCTTACCTACATTACTTTGGTATGAAGGTAGGGGACCAGGATAAGTCATGGGTTCCACACATATGCTGTAACCAATGTTCGGTTATAATAAGAGAATGGCTGAAAAATAAAAAAAGATCTTTGGTATTTGCTGTGCCTATGGTATGGAGGAAGCCTAAAAACCATAAAAATGACTGCTATTTCTGCTCAACTCCGCCCATAAAAGCAGGATTGTCAATGAAGAAAAGGGGAACAGTTAAATATCCGAATCTTCCATCTGCCATTCGACCTATTCCTCATTCGGATAGTTTACCAGTTCCTACCCCACCACAAATTTATGATTTGGAAAATGAAGGTAGAAATGAGGTAGAAATAGAAGAAGAAGAAGAAGCAAATAAGCGTTTCACATCAAATGACCCCGATTTTGAGGTAAGAGATGATACACTAGTAACACCACACAGATTGAGTCAAGCAGAATTAAGTGATCTCATTCGAGATCTAGACTTGTCACAGGAGAAGGCAGAACTTCTAGGGTCAAGACTACAGCAGTGGAATCTTCTGCAACACGATGTCAGAGTTTCACAGTATAGAAAACGTCAGCGAAACCTGCTCTCTTTTTTTGAGAAGAATACCAATCTTGTTGTTTGTATCGACGTCTATGGATTAATAAATTGTCTCAAAATGAACTATGATCCAACAGAATGGAGGTTATTCATCGACTCATCTAAGCTAATCTTAAAAGCTGTATTACTGCACAACGGAAACCGTCTTCCTTCTATTCCTATTTACCATGCAGTTCACACGAAAGAGACTTACATTAACATGAAAACTCTCCTCGAATCAATCAATTACAATGAACACAAGTGGAAAATTTGTGGTGATCTAAAAGTCATTGCTATACTTTTAGGAATGCAATTAGGGTACACTAAATACTGCTGCTTTTTGTGTATGTGGGATAGTAGAGACAGAAGTTCACATTACATAAGAGCAGACTGGCCTGCAAGAAATCTCAATACTTACGAAAAAAATATCGTTGCTGAGCCACTTGTGGACCCAAAAGATATTCTTCTTCCACCCTTACATATTAAATTGGGTTTAATGAAGAATTTTGTCAAAAGTATGAACAAAGATGGACAGGCTTTTAGGTATTTGAGAGACAAATTCCCGAAACTAAGTGATGCAAAGGTTAAAGAGGGTATTTTTGTCGGGCCACAAATTTGTCAACTTTTTAGGCATCCTGAGTTTGACGAAGTTTTGGAGGGGAAAGAAAAGGAAGCCTGAGAAGCTCTGAAGGGAGTGATTCGTGGATTTTTAGGAAACAAAAGAGATGAAAACTACAGTCAGTTAGTAAAAATACTCCTGGAAAAATACCATCAACTCGGATGTAACATGTCCCTAAAGATCCATTTTCTCCACTCCCACCTAGACTTCTTTCCTCGCAATTGTGGTGCTGTTAGTGATGAACATGGGGAAAGATTCCACCAGGATATTTCTGTAATGGAACGAAGATATCAGGGTCGTTGGAATGAAGCTATGCTAGCGGATTACTGTTGGTTTGTGTGTAGGGATGCTCCGGAACTCGCATACAAGAGAAAAGTAAAAAGATCACGATAACGTTATACCTACTATGTATCACAGAAACTAGAGCTAATAAAACATTTTCATTGTCATTTTCATTTCTTTTTAGCATAAAATGAATATAATTTGACTAATATGGTGCAGGAAACACGAAAAAAATATTTTTTTGTGTTGCAGTGTTATTATTACATTTTAAATAATTTCCTAAATATCAATTAAATATTCCTATCAAAACTACCCCAAGTCGGACAAAAGACTTCTTACTACCTGCTAATATCGGGTTGACATTGACATCAAAAAATGCGGTTGGTGTTCATAATGGATTACCCCCTGAGTGCTCGGTCTCTTTCCCCTTACCCTCCAACATTTTAGGAAAGAGATAGAAACCGGAAGATTTTAGATATTTTCGTGTCGTCGCTTTCGCGCTTGTAGAGGGTGTCTCTCTTCAAAATTTGCTGGTTTAGACATTTTGGAGAGGACCTTGCATGAGGTTATACAAAAAAGTAATAAAAGCTTTTCGTCTACGGCATTGCAGGGATTCAACATTAAATTTCTGCAGCAACAATTTTTGATCAAGGGGTAGAACCCCTCGGATTTCATATAGAGAAATTTAAGAAATTTACGTTGGACATTCTCAGTTAATGCTGTTTGCTGCTGTTTCAGCAAACAGCTAAATGATGTAATGTATCAAATTAACTTATTTAGTAATTTAATTAACAACAAATTAATAATGTTGCGTTATTGCATTAGAAGCATATATTATAAATTCTATTTTTTGTTTGTTCTCTTTAATTATTACTTTTTTTTCTATGCACATGATGCTTTTTGTTTTCACTTGAAGAACTAAGACCAACTTTATAGTTGTTCTTAGTCCTATTTGCACTACTTTTATTTTCAATTTCTGTAAATAAGTATTAAAATTTAAGTCGCCTATTTTCAAAAACCCCAAAATCCATTTTTTTCATATGGATTTAGGGATTTTTGGAAATAGGCGACTCATTTAGTTATATGATGTATTCATATTATAAATGTATAACTGTTGTGTTGATTGCAAATAAATTGATCATTATTGCATCAATAGCGCTTAGTGGGTTAAGCTAACTTTAAAATAAGACTAATTAAATCCAAGAAATTTAAATTAAACATTAGGTAAGCCACTTGTGATCTGGTTTTTAAACTCTGGATCAATTATTTTACAATTTATTTTAATTGTAATCTTCTACATATTATACCCACTGAACAAACACATTTAAGTAATGTTTCATTCATATTAAAATAACGTTTAATGTTGCTAAAATGTTGATATAACGTTATTTGTTTGTTGTTTGCTCAGTGGGTCGTTTCTGAATATTGATATATTTTGTAAATTGAATAAAACTGTTTATTTATGTACTTTTTTCAAGATTAAATAAATCCAATGTAGTTTAAACTAAACATTAGGTATTTTACAGTTCGTTTTAATTGTAATCTTCTATACATTATACATAACATCTCTGAATGTTATTAATTTTGTGAATTGAATAAAACTGTTTATTTATGTAAATTTTTTTTAGTTATTTCTTGTTTTTTAATTTTCAATTTTAAATTTGAATTCACCAATGAAGCTAAGCCTCACAGTGCACGTGACCGGAGCGCACCAATGCCTCTATTGATGTCAGGTAATTAACAACAAAATTCGTGCGAAACTTTTCCTTCTGGACGTAAAATGTTGATTCAGTTACAACTCGACCGTTAACGAGAACGCGTGTATATTCCGTATTCACTCAAGTCCATTTTCATTCACCGTTGGTCCGTGTGCACGCGAGTGCCGTATTTTGTATACTATAGACCTAAGTCACTAAAGTAGCATGTTTACTTTTTGCTTCGGTTGGTTTTATTGTTTTATTTGACTTTAGGTGATTTTGAATAGACTTTCTTGTACAAGTGTTTGTTAATTAAGTCAGTTTACTATTTTGCTTTTTACTTAAATCCGTTTTTTTGGAAAATTTTGAATATTTTGTTAGAGTTAAGCCGGTGTTTGTTCGTTTCGGTTTTTTGTATAAGTGCAATGTTGCTCTGATTTATTTGGATAACATGTCAATTTTCAAGGATAATAATTTGGTAAGTAAATTTTGTAGTTAATTAATTACTTAATTACAGTGTATCCATACTGGCAGAGGTTAAAACAAAGCTTTAATGGTCTACTAAGTTAAAACAGAGCTTTAAGGTTTACCAAGAACTTAGTAACAACCACAAACTGTTTTTTTTAAAAAGCCGGTGATTCTTTTTATACAGCGAGTTTTAAAATCCTTTTTGAGTATAAAGTGAAATTGAATTTCTTAATTGATTGCAGAATATTTACAAAATCTAAAACCAAATTAATCTTTTTAAGTATACATATCCCGATTCCATACACTGTAAATGTTCAAGCTTTCGTTGTTTTTATTTAAATGTTTAATTAGAACTTCTAACGAGTGTTTCCACTCCCAGATTAAGCATGAAGTAAAATTTCGAGTTTAGAAAAGCCTGAAAACTTGGTTTGGTCGCGTAGCGAAGCGAAGCGATCAAACCAAATTTTCAGGCTTTTCTAAACTCGAAATTTTACTTCATGCGCCAGACGTATAAAACACTGTTTTAACGTGAAGTTCAAAATATACTGCTTTACATATTGCTTAAGCAGTGTATTTTAAACATCACAATAATTCAGTATTGGTACACGTGACGCATGAAGTAAAATTTCGAGTTTAAAAAAGTCTGAAAATTTGGTTCGGCCGCTCCGATTCGCGGAGCGACAAAACCAAATTTTAAGACTTTTCTAAACTCGAAATTTTACTTCATGCTTAATCTGGGAGTGGAAACACTTGTTAGGCTTTTCTAAACTCGAAATTTTACTTCATGCGCCAGACGTGTTTTAACGTGAAGTTCAAAATATACTGCTTTAGCATATTGCTTAATCAGTGTATTTTAAACATCACAATAATTCAGTATTGGTACACGTGGCGCATGAAGTAAAATTTCGAGTTTAAAAAAGCCTGAAAATTTGGTTCGGCCGCTCCGCTTCGCGGAGCGACCAAACCAAATTTTAAGACTTTTTTAAACTCGAAATTTTACTTCATGCTTAATCTGGGAGTGGAAACACTTGTTAGGAATTTCAAATTGAACGCTTTTCAAAAACCCTGAATACCAGTAAATTTACACAGTAAACATCGGGATGCGTATACTTAAAAGAAAAACTAAACAGAGTGCTGTGTTTGTCAAACAATACTTTTGAGAAATAGTGAAATATAATTGACAAAAGAGGATAACCAAAACAAAAGGACTGTTGATATTTTATTATTTCTATTATACATGTGTATACCTATGTGTATTATTTAATTTGTTATTGGCAAACATGCCAATCATCATCATCACCTGTCGACTACTTTGTGGTTGTTTGCAATTAAAATAATTTCTATAAATATCTAATCAATAAGTAATAATTAACGTGTATTAGGTGGATATTTGTTGTTCGATTAATGCTGACCTGTTTTTTTTAATACTTTGCTGCACTTTCCTGTAACTGAAAATGCGAAGGTCTCTTTCTATTAGAACGCGATGGCAACCTTTGTTGTTGTTTTGTGCAATGTTTTTTGGTAATTTACTAAAAATGTTCAAGGAAGTTTACAATAATTCATTTGAAATATTAGTAATGGATGAATTTTATTAGGGCTGGGAATTCGAATATTCGTGAATATTCAAATATGAAAAATTCAAATTAGTCAAATATTTAAACAAATAAAATATTTAAATGTATAACTTGTTTAGTTTTAGAAAATATATTAAACATTTTCTAGTACTAATTTATTGAAATATTTAAATATTCAAATAGCCAAATTAATGAAATATGTGAATTTAATATAAGTAATGTGATATTTAAATATCAGCGATTATTCAAATTCCCAGTCTTAATTTTTATTATGAATTTATTTATTGAAATATTTAAATATTCAAATAGCCAAATTAATGAAATATGTGAATATAATATAAGTAATGTGATATTTGAATATCAGCGAATATTCAAATTCCCATTCTTAATTTTTATTATGAAATCATCTAAATTTCTGGAAAAGTATTATTAATCATACATTTTAAAACGCGCATAGAGATTTTTTTAAAAATAATATAAACATTTTGGATAAATGTGGCATTCTGAATTAGAGTGAATATCTTAACATTAATGTAGACATAATTGGCAAAAATGTAAATGCTTCATTAGGTAAACATTTCTCTAATAGTATAATATAACTTAAATGCGTTCTAAAGTTAACGTATATATAAAGTAGCATTTTTAGGTGCTCATAATAAAAATGTTAAAATTCAATATTATGAAACATGTTCAAGGAGAAGTAAGCATTATTCAAATGCTTTTACAATATAATTAAAAAAGACAATAAAATGTGAAGTAAATTGATTGGTTAGTGAATTACTCGATTAATATTAAAATAAGTAAACTATTTCAAACACTATACTATTTACCAGAGCTGGGCAGGATTCGAATCATTCAGTATTCGAATCCTGGATTCGAATCCTTTTAGAGAATTTAAAAGAGGCATTCGAATACTTTAGTTCAACTGGATTCGTGATCCGGATTCGTTACATTTTTTTTAAGAGGATTCGTATTCGAATCCAAATGTGGGTGATTCGAATCCATATAAAGGGATTCGAATCCTTATGTAAGGATTCGAATCCTTATAAAGGGATTCGAATATTTATAAAAGGATTCGAATATTTATAAGAGGATTCAAATACTTACAAAAGGATTTGAATCGTCAAAAATAATTCGAATTAATTGTAAGGACTAACATAAAAAATGTCTTTTGTGTGTTTTTAAATTTCTCGTTAAATCGCTGTTTTATACGCGTGGCCCCATGAAGTAAATTTTCGGGTTTAGAAAAGCCCAGAAAATTTGTCGAGGGTCGCTGCGCGACCCTCGACAAATTTTCACGGGACTTTTCTAAACCCGAAATTTTACTTCATGCTTAGTCTGGGAGTGGAAAACACTTGGTAAAGGTAAATCTTTAAATTGTATTAATTATCCACGTAACGTATTTAATGAATTGTACCCCTGAAACAACCATATCATGATTTCTGGGTGAAATATCAGTAAACCGGTTTAGATTCATTAATTTATTGAATCATGGGTAATTTACAATTCTCAATAAATTTATTTATATTTATTAAGAATTGTAAATTACCCGTATAATTACCTTGTATTAAAAATCTACGAATCAAATTAAAGCGTATTTAGTTATTAATCAATAAGTTAAAAACAATTATTAAGCGTTCATTTTGAAGTCTAAACGAGTGTTTTCCACTCCCAGACAAAGCATGAAGTAAAATTTCGAGTTTAGGAAAGCCTGATCGTCCAAATCCAAACTCTTTTCTAAACTGAAAATTTTACTTCATGCACCACGCGTACAAAACGCTGATTCAGTGGAAAATGTTAAATTTTGATGCTTGCGTTTTATGGCGCCCAACTAGGGGCCACAGCGTTAGCCTGACCCCAGGTTCGGCGCCAAACAACCTCAAACGCAAGCGTTTTAAGTATTTTTAAACGAGTGCTCTCCACTCTTAGCTCAAGCATAAACTAAAATTTTGAGTTTAGAAAAGCCTGAGCGTTTTGATTTAGACCCGTGGCGTCCAAACTCAATCTTTTCTAAACTTGAAATTTTACTTCATGTGCCATGCGTACGAAACACTAATCAGTGTGAAGTTTTTAACTTTTACTTTCACAATTTATGGCGCCCAACAAGGGCCCAGCGTTAGCATGGCCCCAAATTGGGCGCCAAAAAACTTCAAATCTATGCAAGTATTGGACAATTTCTAGATCATTAAGAACACACTTACACCGTTTTACCGTTTCGTATAGCATAATCTGAGATATGCAATTTGTTTTCCAAAGCAACGTTTTGATAGAGTTTTTATTTCTCTATTATAAAATTCTTCAAGTTTTGAATAAAAAGCAGTTGGCAAATCCATTTTTAGTGTCTCTTCGTTATGATTATTTGTTCAGTTTACACTGCCATGGCTGGATACACTGCCATTGTTGCTTTCATAATCTAATGAAATTTTTCTGTGACGAAATTTTTTAAACCAACTTTGACATTTTCAATTGTCATAGCACCTTCATCGAGAGTACTGTAACTATTTTTTTGCCAATTTGTTTTTTTTTCAATTGGAACTTAAACAGAGTGCAGTGGTTAATGTGTTTATTTTTATTTCGAACATTTTTAATTGTTTCAACTGAAAAATTGTCATCATTTATCTGCCTGTGTGGCAAAACAAGTGTTGCAGTGTCAACTAATAAACAGTGAAATCTTAACCAAGTGTGTTATTTACTAAAAGTGTTGAAAAATTGTTGTTGTTACGCAAAAATCGTGGTCACTAAACTTTAAACTCTCTGTACAAATAAAATGTTTTTATGTTATAATGCTTAGATTATTAACAAACTTTATCATCTCTATCAACGCGCACAATCAAAACGACATTAAATATTACTAATTACTAATGATATATTTTTTCAGTAATGCGCAAAATCAAGTTATTCCATGATTTTTAAAAATTATAAGTTTTTAAGAATCTTTCAACAAACTGTTATTGTTCTCTAAGAAAGAAGATAGTTACGAAAAAACTTAAAGATAGAAAAATTGTCCAAAATTTTCTTATCTAAAACTTTTGGTTGAACGATTTTTTTGTATTCCCATTAGTTATTGAGTTATTCGCAAGTTTTGCGAAATACAAAACTGCTTAAGTTCTCGACTTACTTCAATTTTGACAAAAAACGTTATAACTCAAATACTATTCGAGCTACAGAAAAGTATAATACACGCATTTAGGCTATTGTGGCGAGATCTACAAGATGGGCGTATTTGTTTTTATACAGATTGATCCATAAAGTATCTAAAAAAAAATTCCATTGTTTCTTTTTTCTAAATCAAGAAGGCAAGTGTTTATCAAAAGTTATCGATATTATATACAAGACTGTTTTCCACTCCCAGACTAAGCATGAAGTAAAATTTCGAGTTTAGAAAAGCCCCGTGAAAATTTGTCGAGGGTCGCGCAGCGACCCGAGACAAATTTTCGGGCTTTTCTAAACTCGAAATTTTACTTCATGCGCCACGCGTACAAAACACTGATTTGAAGTGAAGTTCAGAAACACACAAATACATCGTTAATCAGAGTAACAGGGAATCAGATGTTTAGTCTGTTATTAACGATGTTTAGTGTTAATAATAAATAATTAGGTTTTAAATAGTTTTGTTAAAACAACTGGTAACGCTATTTATATATAAATGGTTGAAAAAAAAAAAAAAAATCAAATTTATTCTTAAAGGATTTGTATTCGTGATTCGAAAAAACAGGATTCGAATCTTTGATTCGAATCATATTTATCTCTTACGAATCCTTTATTCGAGTATTCGTGATTCGAATCATATTAGGTGATTCGGATTCGTGATTCGAATCCTTTTTACGAGGATTCGTCCCAGCTCTGCTATTTACATATTTGAATATTCGAATATCCATATATTTGAATAGAGGGTGTTTCAGCGAGGACAGAAAGCTCAATATTTCCCTTAATTATAAAAATGCAAAAAATGTATCAGATAAAAGTTTCATGTAATCTTTTCAACTCTTTTCAACGTGAATTTTTTTCGCATATACAGGGTGTCCCATAATTCCTAGACGACATACGCCTTTGTTATTTTTAATAGGACATCCTATATATTATTACTTTTTTGGATTACTTGTTAAAAATGAATGCAAGTTTGTTATTAATATTTTTGTATGAATTTGACATTTGTAGTAGTAAGGGGAGCCAATGCTTATGGGAGAAGTGGAAACCGAGTAGAAAAGAAGAGACTATGGTCAGGATGTGGGGTAACAGACAGATGACAGATGGATGCAGTACCCAAACGCGGTTACCAAATTTTATATAGAGACTGGATAACTGGATATACAGGGTGTCAATTTGAAAACAAGCCAGCCACAATATCTTTGGAACTGTAACAGTTAGCAAAAATTTTCCAAAACCGTTTCTAGGATACGGAGGGGAAACCATTTTTGATCCACATAACAATCTTCTGCAACCAACCCCTTAGGCTGTAGCCACGCTTGCCTATTTTTTTTAAATGGTGTGATATATCATTACAAAGGTCTTTCAAAATGCTAATCAGTGGTACCAACTAAAATTTTTATAGTTAGATAAAAAATGTAAAAAAAATTAATTATTAAATTATAGTATGCTTAAAATGATTTTTTTTTATATTGCGGACAGGTGCAATTTATTCAGTTAATAAATGTATTCCATTGAACCAAGTTTTGTTATTATTTTAATATTTTTTTAGAGTTGTCCATATTTTAATAAAACAATAGATAACTCTGATAAATATTGGGTACTATTGTATTTATCTGTGCTTTTTCATTTATAATTTGTAAAAATAAATTGTTATAATACCTAATTTGACAACAATTTTAAAATCAAATAAATTGATTTGATTTTTTGTTTGCATTTTTTATGTAACAATAACATTTTTAGTTGGTACCACTGATTAGCATTTTGAAAGACCTTTCTAATGATATATCACAAGTAGGGTCGTGCCATTTAAAAAAAATGGGCAAGGGTGGCTACAGCCTAAGGGGTTGGTTGCAGAAGATTGTTATGTGGGTCAAAATGGTTCCCCCTCCATATCCTAGAAATATTTTTGAAAAATTTTCTCTAACTGTTACGGTTCCAAAGATATTCTGGCTGGCTTGTTTTCGAATTGACACCCTGTATATAAACTGTGGTAGTAGTCTCGTAAACCTATAATATCTCTAAAACTAAATGAGATAGAGAGTTGCAGTTTTCATCATTCTCTTGAGCACAAATGGTGCTATCGTTAGCACTATAAAGTTGCTTCGCTGGGCACAGGTGGCTATGAAATAAAAATGTTAAATTTATAAAATTTCAATCAAGTGTAAAATGTCAATATCTAAGTGCCCTCTTAAATATCTCGTAATTACATTTTTTTCAATTGAAGACCCATTTTTTATTACATAACTCGATTGGGAAGTAGATTTACTACAAACAAGTACCATACGCCTCAAGCAAGTAGTTTTTGAATTATTTCAAAGATTCGTTTTTCGTTGCATTTCTGCAGGGTATAATTGCGAATAAGTCACAAGTGCATTTTAGTAGACAAGTAATATGCTTTTGTTTTATCGCTATTGTAATAACAAATATCAAATAAAAAACATTCAGAATAAACTATTACAAAAATTAACAAAATGTATCATTACACAAATTAAAAAATTACTAAATTATTCTTTATACATTCTTGTTTAAGTTTATTTTTAGAAGATATGGGTTTCACATATATTACAATTGTCAAAGAAGAAAAACACATATATAAAATTACTTAATGTTAACATAAAATACAAGTTAAAATTACAATTAAAATTATTCACTTATATCGAACCGCTTATAGTATATCATTAAAAGTTTCATACAGAAAATCGCTTACTGGGTAATATGCCTTTTTAATTAATAGTCATGGCAACTACGATACAATTGTTGGATGAAACTTATCCACATTTGCCACCAATGAATAAAACAAGATTTAGAAGATTCAAATCAAATTTTGTTTGCCGTTTGGAGGTCAACATTTTAGATATGTATGTTTTTTTTAAAGTAATAGAGATAAGTATACATACGATCCTACAAAATATTTTGCAACTTAAACGAGGAATCCAAAAATATAATGGTTTATAGGGTGTTCCACTTAAAATAACACATTTGGTGCTGCTTCCAGTAAGCCTGAAGTGATAGAAAGTTAAAAATATTTCACGTGAGAAGAACTAATTGAATTGTGTGACGAGAGTTTTTTCAAATTTTTTGTACAACGGCAACCTCTTAAACGTTTAACGAACGGTTAAGCGTAGACACCCTGTATACTTAAAAAAATCTATATGAGTTTTTTAAATGAACACCCGCAATTATTTTTTAAGACTAGAAAATGTTTCGTTTAGTAAATATCCAAATGTTTGTATCTAGGTCATCAGATCAACAAACGTTTTCAATTCCACAACAATAATTATTTAAGTACTTTAAACTGGCCACACTAATTATTTCACCAACAAAAAAGTTAGCGGTCAATTTAAATTTCCCGAAATTAAATGTTGCTTATTTATCGTGAGATAACCACCAATACATGCTAATCTCGTGAGAATAAATTATTAACGAGTTGGAAAGTCAGTTGATGAATGGAATGATCAAGCACTGCAAAAGTAATCTTATGCAATAACGTTTTTATATAAAGTTAGTGTCAAGATTGAACAAAAAACTCAATTCATGTAACAATGATTAAGCAAAAAATATCCAATAATAATTTTATCAAGGAATTTAATTGTAATAATAATTTATTACGAAATAAAGAAGTTGAATGTATATGTCATCAAATGAATATTGAATTCTTAATAATAGTTGAATAATTTTTACATTTTGAGTTTTTAAAATTAATAAAGTCAGTTTAATTAGTAATAAGTAAGACTAGGATTATATGCAAAATACATATTTGTTATTAAGATGTATATTAACAAAATTGTAAGTTTTCTTGTATGCATATCTGGTGTTTTCCTTATTTTATTAAAAAAAAAAAAACATTAGAAATGCACGAAAAACTTACAATTTTGTTGATATACCTCTTTATAACAAATAAGAATTTTGCATATAATCCGAGCCTTAGTAAAATACATTTTTGTTATTAAGAAGTATATCAACAAAATTGTAAGTTTTTTATGCCTTAAAATAATGGTTCACTTTTGACTTGGTGTCATTTAAAATTGTTCTATCTAGAAAACTACACTATATACGACTAAGTGCTATTTACCTCTCTATAGAATAAAAAATGCTGATTCCAATAATACAAAAAACGTATTTTGAAAAAAAACCGAGTTGGTGTAGTTTACATACAGAAATAAATAATGTACATATTTACAAAATTGATTTTTTTTCAAAATTAAAACTTAATAATAAAATAAATAAAGGTTAACAGTTTCAACTAATTATATTCGTAAAAATAAACTGCAAATGAGCAAAACATTTGAATGAAGTGTGTTTAACATTACAGCAATGTTTCATGTTGTTGTAATGTTGATTTACAAACGTTATTTACATTTTTTTGAATGGGAAATAATGGACTGCTTTACATACATAATAGTTGATTAGTGGCAGTGTAATTTTTCTACTAATATTTATTAAGAATATAGTAAAATCGTTAGTAGAACGCAGTTTAAATTCATGTATCTAACAGTTTCTAATACATTTCAATTGTTACAATTACACTTTTGTGAAACAATTCACAATCCACTAGACTAACTGACTTTCTCTTCAATTTGGTTTATTTACATTTTCTTTGAGCTATTAAAAGTAAAAGTTTGTAATTTACATAAACGCAAGCAGTAAATCCACAATTTTATTATTAAAAAAAAATTATTTACATGTGCTTCCAGACATTTAAACGTAATAATGCTGTTAGTATTAGTGTGGAAAGATATAATTATAAGTTTGGAATAGTTGCATAATGGAAATGTAAAATATTTAAAATTGAAGAGTTTTTGGAATAAACGAAACGATTTCACGGTTCGTATCTATTTCGCATTTTGTAATCTCTTTGCATTTTTTGGTAATGGACGGTTTGTGTTATGTAAACTTAATTCAGATGGAAACAGTTTGTAAATAACTGCAGGATAAATGTGTAATTATTTAAATTGTAGGTTTCGGAAAAGTTTTAAAGAGTGTGTTCTATTTTTTGTAAGTGGTTACGTTGTGAAATTTTGAATACATTTTGGGCATCGATCAATGACTATTTATAAATATTTTGGATTTCGATAAGTGACTATTTGGAAACATTAGGACCTGGATCAATAACTACTTCGTAGGTTAGTGTTAAAAGTAATGAATTGCTAATAATTATTAGTGGCATTCATTACTATTACTTTTATACTAGACCTCGTTATTTTTAAAATTAATGTATTCGAATACTCATTTAAAAGCACAGTCAATTATTCGAATTATTCAAATTATTCGAATATTCAAATAAGTATTTAATTATTCGAATATTTCAACTATTTGAACTACTTTGAACTACTCGAATAATTTGAATATGTACAAAAATGTAAATATTTTATCATTTCGATTATTACTCATTTTTTTAAAAGTATTTCTTAGTGTATTTCTAACTTCACAATATTTCAGTGATTTATAAGCGTGGCGCATGAAGTAACATTTCGAGTTTAGTAGAGCCTGAAAATTTGGTTTGGCCGCTCTGCTGCGCGGAGCGACCAAACTACATTTTCATGTAATGTAATGTATGTATCAAGTTATGTATACTTAAAAGAAAAAAATCCCTGTATATGACTTTTTGTTTGATACTTGAATTTAACTTTTACCAAACTAATGATTATCTACACCATTTTGTCTCTAACGACCATTACTTCTTGCTGTGTTGTTTAATTTCTATAAAATTATTAAACACAATAGTCTAAAAAACAATACTAAAGTCTTAAAAAAATTGAAATCTATGTATATTTTATTAAAATTTCAGTGATCGCGTTAATAAAGTGAACTGATAAAAAATCTAATAGATATCAACTATTTTGTGTTATAGGCGTTAAGTTTGTGGTACATTTATATTCGTAAATATATATATATATATATAAAAAATAACATGTTTTAACTTTGTTTAACCACTGTAATTACATTTACCATATAGTCACATGTTAAATGTAGGTTCAAATATCCAGTAGTCGTTTTAAAATATTATTCTCAAACTCATGTTTTAGAATGACTACTAGATATTTGAAACTATAGTCATCCGTTAAGTGTAAATACAGTGGATATACAAAGTTGAATACTGTTTTTTACTAGTTTAAAATAAATATTAAAATTTATGTGGATATATTGAATCATCAGCTAGCTATCGTCCAAAAAAGTCGAAAATTTTTTCTTCTGAAGAAATTAAGAATTTATTATTAATGAAGCACCAGATAATGAATATATGTTTACAAAAGTAAGTTACACATTTTAAATAAAATAAAAATTGAATATATACGAGTATTTTTATAGATTGTCTTAATTATGGGAATAATAATAGTTGCTTGCTGTAAGGACGAATTGTATAAAATGCAAGTAACTGATTTCGAAGATTTAGGTTCAATAGTATTAGTTCAAATTCCAAATACGAAAACAAACGTTTCCAAAAAAATTACAATTAGAGGCCCATTTTATGACATTTATAAAAGATATGCAGATCTTCGTCCGCAAAATGTTCAGCAAACCTGTTTCTTTCTAAATTATCAAAAAGAAAAATGCACCACCCAGAGAATCGATATAAACAAATTTGGAAATTCGGAGAAACAGACTGCTGTTTTCTTAAAACTTCCTAATCCAGAATTATATATTGGACATTGCTTTCGCAGATCTACTGCTACAATTCTTGTAGACAATGGCGAAGACATAACATCTTTAAAACGACACGGAGGGTGGAAATCGACTTCAGCCGCTGAAGGATACATTGAAGAATCTTTGAAAAATAAAAACTATATAGCAAATAAAATTATAAACTCTATAGAAACAAGTGAACCACCACCCACTTTAAAAACTAACATTTTATCTACTTCAAAAATTCATCTTTTTTAAAAAACAGAAAGTACAATTAACACCCCATTTACACAATCTCCAAAAAGGGTCTTCAACAATTACAATAATATTACGTTTAATTTAGTTAATAAATAAAACATATATAAAATAGTGTGTGTGTTGTCTATTATATCAAGTGTTTATTTAACTAATTGGAGTAGTGGAGAGAAAGAAATGTACTTCTTGATATTATTTTGAGAAGTTTATTTTCTATACATGTTTCGGCTTAGCCATCATCAGTAGAAAACTAAAAACAGATTTACACTAAGTTTAGATTATTTATAATTTTGTATAAGGTACATTGAAATAAAACACAGTTAAAAAAGTCACGTAAATAAAAAGATCGAGATAGTTTTATAAATAAATAAAATGGCGGCTAATCTTGGATAAAAATTATTAAGTATTGGGATAGATGTTGTAGGAGTGTTATTAGGTAATATATATGAGATAGTTATATTAATTTGTATTATTCTGGGGGAAGTATAAGAGTTTATTTTATTTTTATTTACATAAATTATTAAATTGTAGGTTATTTTTTATATTGTTTGTGTTAGAGAGGGATGGATATGCCGGTTTTGCCGTTATGCGGTTTGGTGTTTGGCTGGCCCGTGTCTGCGAGCACGCACACATACACATATAAATGAATGAGGAAGTATTTTTTTAAATAGAACACAAATGTATTCACAATTTTAACAAATTAGATAATGTAACTAATTATTATATGACTTGTAATAGCAAAGATAGATAAAGAATACAACTTACACGTCAGGATATTGTTTATAGGTGTTTGTGTGTGTGTCACATATATTATATATAATTGTGTTAGATTTCATTTTGATAAAAAAAAATAAAACTAATTTTTTGATAGAGCTGGGACAAATCCTCGTAAAAAGGATTCGAATCACGAATCCGAATCACCAAATATAATTCGAATCACTCGAATAAAGGATTCGTAAGAGATAAATATGATTGGAATCAAAGATTCGGATCCTGTTTTTTCGAATCACGAATACAAATCCTTTAAGAATAAATTTGATTTCATTATTTTTTTTTCAACCATTTATATATAAATATCGTTACCATTTGTTTTAACAAAAATATATAAAACCTAATTATTTATTATTAACACTGAACATCGTTGATAGCAGACTAAACATCTGATTCCCTGTTACACTGATTAAAGATGTATTTGTGTGTTTCTGAACATCACTTCAAATCAGTGTTTTGTACGCGTGGCGCATGAAGTAAAATTTCGAGTTTAGAAAAGCCTGAAAATTTGTCTCGGGTCGCTGCGCGACCCTCGACAAATTTTCACGGGGCTTTTCTAAACTCGAAATTTTACTTCATGCTTAGTCTGGGAGTGGAAAACACTTGTTTTAAACTTCAAATTGAACTCAATTATAAAATCGACGAATGCCTGAAAATTAAGTAGATAAAAAATTCACTGAATATCATTAAAACCGGAAAAGTCAGAGAAAAGTCATGAAATTATATTGAAATTGACCAAAACACTAACAAAACGGCGTATGACATTATTAAATTTGTCAAAATCAGCAGGCAAATTACAAAACACGTAAAAATGTATAAAATTAACTTAAATATTGACAAAAACAATGTAAACAATTTAACAAAATGGAGGTTTCCTACAGAAGAAAGTTATATTTAAAGGCCAGAGAAAAAATCTTAAACCAGGGAAATGTTGGAAAAAAATAACATTTCAGATTGTGCCTACCATGTCAGTTTTACTTCAAATAATATTAAACATAATTTTGAAAACTATATTATTATCTTTAAAAACATTTTTAGTCATTTATTGTTCTTATCAAAGCATTCAGTTTAAAGTTTCGGTTTGCTGTGGTAAATGCGAAATTTCGAAAAGACCCACAGGGAGGTCTTTTCGAAATTTCGCATTTACCACAGCAAACCTCAAACCTTGCAAGTCTTGAAAGCCAACATTGAAGAAGAAATCACCAATTTGGGGCCAGATGTTTTATGAACAACAATTCAAAATGCTGTACAACGAGCACAATCAACATCAACTCAGGAGATGGTCATTTGACCGATATCGTTTTTTAAAGTTTATATTATCAATTTTACACCATAAAATTAACTTTCAGTCAAAACATTGCCCATTTTTTTCATTTCTAATAAAATGGCAGACAATTCATAATATGACATTACTTTTGCCTTATATTACAAGAGACAAAAAGTTTATATATTAAGATATGTTAATTTTTGTTTTTTAACATTGATTTACTATCCTTTTAGTAGTATGTAGAGTTTAGAAAATTCTTAAAATTTGTTTTAGTTACGTAGCGAAACGGATAAAACACTGAAATATTGTGAAATTGAAAATATACTTGTTTTCACTTATTATGTTTGAATTTCATAGCAAATTCAGTTTGATTTTATCAGAAATATCTATGTCCTGAGAAATACAGGGAGTTTTTCTGACGTCACACATGAAATTCCTCGCTTGACGTGAAAAGTCAATGTAATTCAACTAACAAGCCCAACTCGGTTTTAAATTAAGACGTCCTTATACACTAACTACCTTGATTGCTGACGTCACGCGTGGAAGTCCTCACGAGACGTCAACAATCAAGGTAATTAAACAATACAAGGTCGGCTCGGTTTAAATCAAGACAAACTTACTTACAAACCTTGGTTGATGTCGTCACTCGTAGAAATCCGTACGTGATGTCAAAACCAAGATCATTACTGTGCAAGGTTTTCAAGCCGACCTTGTCACGGGCGGAAATCCTCACATGACGTCAAAATCAAAGTCATTACTATATATGGTCGACTCGGTTTAAACTGGGACAGTCTTGTATAAGGTTGTCTTGATTTAAACGAGTGTTTTCTACTCCCAGACTAAGCATGAAGTAAAATTTCGAGTTTAGAAAAGCCCCGTGAAAAATTGTCGAGGGTCGCGCAGCGACCCGAGACAAATTTTCTGGGCTTTTCTAAACTCGAAATTTTACTTCATGCGCCACGCGTATAAAACACTGATTTAACGAGAAATTTAAAACACACAAGAGACATTTTTCATGCTAATCCTCACAATTAATTCGATTTATTTTTGATGATTCAAATCCTTTTGTAAGTATTCGAACCCTTTTATAAATATTCGAATCCTTTTAAAAATATTCGAATCCTTTCATAAGGATTCGAATCCTTTTATATGGATTCGAATCACCCACATTTTTATTCGAATACGAATCCTCTTAAAAAAATGTAACGAATCCGGATCACGAATCCAGTTGAACTAAAGTATTCTAATGCCTCTTTTGAATCCTCTAAAAGGATTCGAATCCAGGATTCAAATCCTGAATGATTCGAATCCTGCCCAGCTCTGTTATTTGAGTATAGTGTATAGTCGTAGAAAAAGTACAGTGTACAATTCGCATGGAATTTATCACTTGTATAAATTGCTGCACTCGCCTGCGGCTCATGCAGCAAGTTTCATACTCGTGGAAAATGTCATCATTCCATGCTTATTGTACAATATACCAGAGCTGGGACGAATCTTCGTAAATAGGATTCGAATCACGAATCCGAATCACTTAATATGATTCAAATCACGAATACTCGAATAAAGGATTCGTAAGAGATAAATATAATTCGAATTAAAGATCCGAATCCTGTTTTTTCGAATCACGAATACAAATCCTTTAAGAATACATTTGATTTTATTAGTTATTTGTAACCATTATACATATTTATATATATATAATATATATATATATATATATTATATATATATATATATATTATATATATATATATATATATATATATATATATATATATCGTTACGAGTTGTTTTAACAAAAATATTCAAAACTTATTTAATATTTACACCGAACATCGTTGATAACAGACTAAATGTCTTATTCCGTGTTCCTCTGTTTAAACATGTATTTGTGTGTTTTTCAACTTTACTTAAAATCAGTGTTTTGTACGCGTGGCGCATGAAGTAAAATTTCGCGTTTAGAAAAGCCTGAAAATTTAGTTTGGTCGCGTAGCGATCCGCGCAACGCTACCAAACCAAATTTTCAGGCTTTTCTAAACTCAAAATTTTACTTCATGCTGAACCTGTGAGTGGAATCACTCGTTCAAAACTTCAAATTAAACTATATTATAAAATCGACGAATGCCTTTAAATTACGTAAATAAAAAATTCACTGAATATCTTAAAAACCGGAAAAGTCAGAGAAAAGTCATGGAATTATATTAAAATTGACCAAAACACTAACAAAAAAGCCATATGATATTAAATTTGTTAAAATCAACAGGCATCATAAAAATTACAAAACACGTAAAAATTTATAAAACTAACTTAAATATTGCATGAAGTTAATATTTAGAGTTTAGAAACGGCTGAACATTTAAATTCACTGGCAAATTGAAATGAATCTGATGCCTTTTCTAAACTCGAAAGATTTACTTCATGCATCATGCGTATATTGATATAAAGTGAAGTTTAAAAGCTCATACTTTATTATTTCGTTAAAATTTTGTTTTTAATATGAATTACAAATGTATTTAATGTGGAAACTTAAGACGTAAATATTTTTTGCGGCTCGCACAAACTTTTTATTAACATAGAAAAGGTCCTAGACAACTGATCATTTTCACTATGATGTCACATTTAATAAATTTCATTGGTTGTATTGGAGATCGAAATCGTGACTGCCTTCATATCAAAGCTGGGCAGGATTCGAATCATTCAGGATTCGATTCCCGGATTCGAATCCTTTTAGAGGATTCAAAAAAGGTATTAGAATACTTTAGTGAAAACGGATCCGGGATCCGGATTCGTTACATTTTTTTAAAAGGATTCGTATTCGAATCCAGACGTAGATGATTCGAATCCTTATAAAAGGATTCGAATCCTCATACACGGATTCAAATCCTCCCAAATAATTCGAATCATCACTTTTAAGGCTGAGATTCGAAATCGATTAATTCAAATAGTTAAATATTCTAATATGAATATTTAAATCACTAAATTATTCATATTTTAATATAAATATTAAAATCTTCGAATAATTCAAATATTTGTGAATGCATATTTGGTTACTTAACCATGAAAAATTTCCAACCTTATTTTTAACTTCACTTGAAATCAGTGTTTTATACGCGTGGCGCATGAAGTAAAATTTCGAGTTTAGAAAAGCCCCGTGAAAATTTGTCTCGGGTCGCTGCGCGACCCTCGACAAATTTTCTACGCGGGGCTTTTCTAAACTCGAAATTTTACTTCATGCTTAGTCTGGGAGTGGACAACACTCGTTTGAACTTTATATTTAACTCTTTTATAAAATCGACGTATGTAATATAATAAATCATTCATTGAAATCATAGAAAAAGATGCAAAATTTTACCTAAAATTAACTTTTAGAGTTAACTTTATAATTTGCTCGGCTTTAAATGGGCGAATATTCTATTCCTAAGAAAAACCGTATTTATTTAACAATTAAGTTGCATTTGATATAATAACAAACTGTGAATAAATCGACATAAATCCAGAAATATCGAAAATCTCGACATGTAGAAAATCTTGACGGTCCACTCCCAGACTAAGCATGAAGTAAAATTTCGAGTTTAGAAAAGCCCCGCGTAGAAAATTTGTCGAGCGTCGCGCAGCGACCCGAGAAAAATTTTCACGGGGCTTTTCTAAACTCGAAATTTTACTTCATGCGCCACGCGTATAAAACACTGATTTAAAATGAAGTTCAATAACACATATATTATCATTAATTAAAATCATTATTTAATCAGCTAATTTTGTTAATAGAAACTGATGGAATAAAATGTTACTGGTTGCAAATAATAGATTAAAATGTATTTTTAAAAGATTTGTATCCGTGATTCAAAAATGAGGATTCGAATCATATTTTTCACTTACGAATCCTTTATTCGAGTATTCGTGATTCGAATCATATTAGGTGATTCGAATTCGTGATTCGAATCCTGTTTTTGAGGATTCATCCCAGCTCTGCTTCATATTCACAAAAATGTTTCAAATTATCAAGTGTCTTATGATTATTTTACATACTTTTTGCTAATTTTGGCCGTAAAGTATCCCTGGGGCGAGTAAACAGAAAGACTTTTGTAAATAACATGATATATTTTAATTCATGCAGATAAAAATCTAACTCTTAGATTTATTAGTAAAGCTAAAGTAGACCGTTCTAGGACCCTTTTTGGAGTAGTAATCTTAGATGTAAAATTGTTACTTATCAATTATTAAAAATTCTCTATACTTTAGCAAAATTACATTCCTTACTTCAGCAGTAATTCAAAGAAGTCAATATTTGCAATTGCATAACAAACTAATAACAATCAATCAGCTTATGGGATGGTCTACTTCACATCCCATAAACTCCAGCAATATCAATATTTTACTGATTGCCAATACCCTTCACTGCATTCGTTAACTACTAACCCAAAAAATAAAATTCAATCTCGTTCGAAGAAATATCAGTCGAGCGTCGGAAAATTCTTTCGCAAAGTGGTCATCGTGAGTGCCAGCAGCCAGTGAGTGATATTTAGAAATGACCGCGGAGATTCTAAATGCCAGTGCGTTTGCTTCGGAATGAAAAATTAATCCTGGCAGAGCTTAACGACTCGAACGAATATTAATTATACATTACTCGTATTTATGTGTGTACTTAGGAGTTGGTTGGATGAAAATGTTATGCAGGTGTTGAAACACCCACGAGTATTTTAATTACGCTTCGACAGAAGTTCAGAAGTTAAGTAACGTGGGAATTATCGTAAAATTAAGCTGAGTTGGCTACGACTAATTTTACCAATTATAAGCAGGGTTGTTATGTTTAAAACACTTTGTTTTAAAACAGTGTTTTAAACATGTTTAAAAACAGCCGTCGTGTTTTAAACGGTTTTGTTTTAAACATGTTTTATATCTTGAATTTGTTTAAAAGATGTTTTAAACGTTAAATTTGCTTACAACGTTTATTTTTATTATCTTAAATTTGTTAAATTATATTTTATACTACTTCATTAAGATTTTTTGTTTACGTTTTTAAATGTTAGCTAAATTATTGAAGATATTTCAAATTACATTATTAAACGTAACATTTTACTACAATAAAATATCACAACTGTGTGTTGTGCATAAATGTGATTTTTAAATACAGGGAATTTTTCTTTCAGGTATACATATGCATACACTGTAAATTTTACGACATTTGTTGTTTTTTTTTTCTAAGATTTCAATTTGAATCTTTAAACAAGGGTTTTCCACTCCCAGACTAAGCATGATGTAAAATTTCGAGTTTAGAAAAGCCTAAAAATTTGGATTGGCCGCGTAGCGAAGCGGAGCGGCCAATCCAAATTAGGCTTTTTTAAACTCGAAATTTTACTTCATGCGCCATACGTATAAAACACTGAAATATCGTAACGTTTAAAATATACGGCTTTAGCAATCTAATATGTAGATAAAACGTGAGTCAAATTCTGCGCTGAACAAATTGCTCACAACAGTGATTATAGAATAGAATGGAATAGAATAATATTTATTGGTGCCAACAACATATAAGTTTTACACAGGTCACAAAAATGAGAATACAAATAGTGTAGACTACAAAAAACATTAATCACTAACATATTAAAATTTAAATGAGAAATAGTTGTGTAAAATAGATAAATAAATATATAAAATAATTAATAAATAGATATAATATATAAAATACAATAAAATTGTGAATAAAATGATGTAAATGTCACAGATTAATTTGTACTAAAATTGCTCATGCCAAGCATAATTCCCACAATCTGTTAGGTACTCTTCGAATGTATAATGTGCTCTTTCTATTAAGTACTTCTTACACAGTTGTATAAACATTAGGTCTGGCAGAGCCTGGACATCACAAGGTAACATGTTTAAAAATTTAATTGCATGATATCGTTCCCCAGTTTTAGCCCTCGATAAGCGAAAGTTACTGATTCTCACATCATTATTGGCAACCCAATAACTCTAACGTATATTAGGTTGGCTATAATCAGGCAATAATAAAGTTAAAACAAATTCAACAAATATTGACTGTAATGAGTTCAATACGTTTTTCACAGAAATAGTTAATGACTTGACCAACAAAATACCAGCCACAGACACCTCGCCAATTTTCTTAAGAATACAGTCGAGATGTCCAAAGGTAATGGTTACTTCCAATTTAAATCTGTAAGTCCCATTGTTGTGAGAAGTGTTATTGGATCATTAAAACAGTCAAAAAGTCGAGATATATACGGTATGAATTCACACTTGTTGTTGGGTATGCTGGATGTCATTCTCCTTCCATTAACAAAATTACTAAATCTCTGTATTGATTCTTCTGTTTTCCCTAAATGTTTACAACGTGCATCAGTGATCCCAGTTTTCAAGAAAGGTGATAAATCAATTTGCAACAACTACAGACCCATCTCCATTTTGCCAGTACTATCTAAAGTGTTCGAAAAGATTTTATTTCAACAGATAATTAGTTATATTGATGAAAATTCAATTCTCCATTTCAATCAGTATGGCTTTCGCAAGGGTAGATCCGTGGGAGGTGCAATCACGGCTCTAGTAGAGCAAATATATAATGACTTTGAAAATCGTTCTTCCTCTATCGCAACCTTTTTAGACCTAAGCAAGGCATTTGATTGCATTTCCCACGAGATCCTTTTGCGTAAGCTTTACTATTACAATTTCCACCCAAATAGTTGCCGTCTAATTAATTCTTATTTAAGTTATCAAAACCAACAAGTAATCATTAATAATAAAAGATCGACTGAATTGAAAGTAAACCATGGTGTACCACAGGCCTCCATACTAGGTCCATTAATATTCTTATTATATATTAATGATTTAGCATTCCAACTTAAAAAATCAGAAATAATATTATTTGCGGACGACACCACTATTAAAAGTTGAGCTTCCAACGATTACGATGTTAATCGAATTAACAACGAGTCAATTGATCACGTGTCTAAATGGTTTGCTGCCAATGCTTTAAGCATGAACTCAGATAAAACCGCAAAGATATCATTTTCACCAAAGAACAATATTCCCACTAGTAGCGTTACATTTCTTGGGCTGCACATCGATAATAAACTAAATTTTTCCGAACACGAAAACGCAACAGCTGCAAAACTATGCAAGGTATTATTTTTGCTAAGGCAGCTGGCAAGTCAAATTCCTGTATATGCATTAGTCCAGGTATATTATGCACTTTTCCACAGTCATCTTAAATATGGATTGATAACATGGGGGCACGCGGGAATTACAGTACGCCTTTTTCGTCTACAACGCAAAGCGATTAGAATCATTGGTAGATTGTCCTTCCAGGAAGATTGTACAGAAACTTTTAAAGCATTAAATATTCTTACCTTGCCATCATTGTTTATCTTAGAATGCTTAATGCACGTAAGAACACATCTGCATTCTTATGGAACTCATAGAGAGATCAGTGGGCGAAATACCAGATCCGGCATATTATTAGATATACTAAAGCTGAGATTAACTAAGTCGCGCACTGGGATTTCCTATTTTGGACCTAAGCTCTATAATGCCTTACCAGAAGTATTAAAGTCTCTGCCACCTATTCAATTTAAAAACAGAATAAAACATTTTCGTGCACGAACCTGCGTTTATAGAATTAACGAATTTTTAAATAGTGACATGTCAACCATCTGACTTATTTGTCTGTTAACAAGTTTGTGAGATGTGTATTATATTTATGTATGACTTAATTTATTTTATCAACTTTGATTTTACTTGGAACTTTATATTTAATGTATGTATATTTCATGTATTTGTCAATTTATAGCTTAAGCTATTTATTATATTATGTATTTTGACTCGTATAAAACCTTTATGTTATAGCACAAATATATTACTTACATATAATCGTTATTGTGTCTGTTTTTTGCACTTTACTGTAAATCAGTGTTTTTAAGCGTGGCGCATGAAGTAAAATTTCGAGTTTAGAAAAGCCTAAGAATTTGGATTGGCCGCGTAGCGAAGCGGAGCGGCCAATCCAAATTAGGTAAATTAGACTTTTCTTCTACTTCATGCTTAGTGTGGGAGTAGAAAACACCCCTTAAAAGCCTTAAATTAACCGCTTTGAACAACGAATTTCCACAAATTTAAAAAAACGCTGTAATTATCGGGATATGTATACTCAAAAGAAAAACGTTTTACACATGTTTTTAATTGTTAATGTTTTAAACGCTGTTTTAATGAAAAAACACGTATTGTAAAAAAACTGTGTGTTTTAACTAAAATGAAATAAAACGTTTGTTTGAACTAAAATGAAATAAAACTTTTTTTTTAACAACCCTGATTTTAAGACAACTCTTCCTTGACTAATTCTTTAATGACATAAAGGATACGTATGCTTATACTTTTGAATTTCTTAGAGCCTCTTATTACTTCCAAAGGTTTTTGAAACTGTTTAACGATTACAATATTAGGCCCGTTCATCAGAGACATCAGTTGGGAGTTCACTTGTTAATCGTGGACGTGTTTGGGAGTTTTGCAATCGTAGAAAATAGATCGACCGGAGTACCGTTCATTAGATACAAACATCACAAACAAATCCAAATATGTTGAATGTTAAACATTTTGATAAACGGGCTCATTGCTTTAGCTTTTTATACACATAAAAATTGAACATCCTAGATTGAGCATGAAAATTTCGAGTTTAGAAAAACTAATCCAATTATTCAGGCTATTCTAAGTCCGAAATTTTACTTCATACGCCAGGCGTATAAAACACTGATTTGTTATAAGTTAAAAAGTAAATTCATCTTTTATTATTGCCAAAAGTGTAATTAAAGATGTGAAATAAATATATCAGTCCAAATTTATACAAAATTTATATTTTGTCTGTTGCAATTTAAGTATAAATGAAATTGCCAATTCTTGGTTGCAGAATACTTCAAACATTAAAAGTGCGATTCTTTTTGCAATCTACAACAAGTTAGTCTTACAAAGACTATATCAAACACTCATTGAAACAACTACTTTCTGAGCTAATACTCTGACGGATATTGAATTATACAACAAGTGTTTGCTGTTACATACAGTAAACTACTGCAAATGTAACAATTTATGTCAAATTATTTAGGCCATAGCTTTGCCATTCCCTCTAAACAAACATAAGTACCGTTACCGTTCAAACATAAGTATAAATGAAATTGCCAATTCTTGGTTGCAAAATACTTCAAACATTAAAAGTACGATTCTTTTCACAATCTACAACAAGTTAGTCTTACAAAGACTTCCCGATTTTATGTGACCTAAAGTAATTGTCTTCACATGTCGAGCAGAAAAAAATATGTACATGGGAGCAAGACAGTAGCAAGAAAAAAGTTTCAATGGGGTTTTTAAAAATGTCTGGGTATTTATAAAAAAAGGTAAGGAAACACTGGTCGGGATAGTCAAACAAGAATACTAGTAAACATCTAAGAATACATTTTTCGAAAAAAGGACGATACTTGTTTTTAATGCGATTATCTTTATATGTATACTTATCACAGATCAATGACACCTATGTTAAATGACATGAAATTAGAATTGATGAGGATTGTTTGTTACAAAATGTAAACATACCGTTTTTAGGACCTAGTTGCATCCTGTCTTCCCAAACTGCTATGCAGTTAATAATGCACGGATTGAAATGCGACTTGAATTAATTTTGCCCCAGCGGAAACGGAAACAATATAAAAGTTCAATTTACTGCAGTGTGTATTGTGAAACCGGTACAATTGACAGTTTTCTCGATTGGCAGTTGCTACACGTAGCCTCTAGCGAGACAATTTCTGTCTTTTTTCTCCGCCTGAATTTTGACGGTAGTGTCTCAATCTGTTTGCTCAATATTTATTAACTGCGCCGGTTTTTAAAAAAAAGCGATTTCCTCAGTGACGGATTTACGGTTTTGCCGCCGGTAGGCTGAAATATTTTGCCACCTATTCTCAGTGGGGGGCATTAGATGACTTTTTGATAATAGATTATATTCTTGATATTAGAATACGTTTCTTGAGATTAGATGACATTTTTCACATTAAATGTTACTTTTGATAACCAATGATGACCTTTTTTACTTTTTTAACATTTTTGATGTTGACATTAAATTACTTTTTGTCATTAGATGAAATTTTTGACTTTCTATATTTTTTAGTTTTTTGATATTATACGACAATTTTGACATATTTTTGATATTACATATTTAAGTCTTTAATTTGGTTGGCGTTCACATTGTGGTACATCTTATAACAATTTAATTAAAACACTTAACTTTGTTTTACCACTTTTGTTTTACTTTTCAGTGAATATAGTTTCGACTACAAACTAGTCATTATCAAACTAAGTGCAAGGGGGAGTGTGCAGTTCTGCACTGCACTTAGGCCTCATTAGGCCCATTGTGCCTATCAAACTAAGTATTACATATTTACTTTTTATTATTAGATAAGATTTTTTACATTATTACTGATTTTGACAGACATTTTCGTTTTTGTAAAAAAAATTTCAAACTGTCATGTATTGAGATAAAATGATAATTTTGACGTGAATCGATTTAATCAACACGCCGATTTTTTTACGTTTTTGATAGTTTTTATATTGACGAGTTCTACAATTTTTTAATAATCTTGACATTTTGGTAATTTTGATATTTTTGACAATTTTAAATAATTTTGAGAATTTTAATATATATTTTTATAATTTTCAAAACGGAACATAGGCAATTTTAAATGCTATGAATTTGTATGTTTAGAGATAAAAAAATGCATTGTTTATTGACTTTCTATATCTTGACAATATTGAGTGCAATACTGTTATTTGACTACTGAAAATTCGAACCGCATATTGTCTATACAAGAATCCATAAAATGTCAAAATTAAATCAATATTAAAGCTACAGTTGGTGAGTGATTAGCAAAATATAAGCGAAACAATCTTTCTCGGTTTATTGAAAAAAAAAAAAACAGAAGAGCTGAGGTAAAAAGTGTTTAATAATAATAGCCTTTAGATAGCCTTTAGATAAAAGTTGTTTGTTTTTTCATTATCTACAATTTTTGTTTAGAATGTTTCGGTCGATAGCAACGCCCAGATTTATTCCTTTAGTAATCACTCACCAACTGTAGTGATTACTAAAGGAATAAATCTGGGCTAGACTTTCTCGTTTCTTAATCAAAAACAAAATAGCTAAGGTGCAAATTGTTTATACAAAAGTTGAGTGTTTTTTCGTTAGCTACAACTTTAATTTAAGATATTTTTGATTAAGTTAATACGTTTCTATATTTTTAACTTCACTCGAAATCAGTGGTTAATACGCGTGGCGCATGAAGTAAAATTTCGAGTTTAGAAAAGCCCGCGAAATTTGGCTCGGTCGCTGCGCGACCGAGCCAAATTTTGCTCAGGGCTTTTCTAAACTCGAAATTTTACTTCATGCTTAGTCTGCGAGTGGAAGACACTCGTTCGTAAATTTTAGAATTATCATAAATTTGTGTATTTTTTCGTTGTCTGCAACTTTTATTTGAAGCTTTATTTAATTGAATCGATAATAAATTATAGTTATAGTCTTTTATATTATTTATTTTTTATTTTTTTATGTTGTGTGTCTATTGTCAGTTTTTGCATTCACTGTATTTTTATATTTTATCCTGACGAATGTTTCAACATAATATTTAATTTATCAAAGATGTTGATATATATAGTCTTTTATATTATTTTTTAAAAAAATTTTATGTTGTGTGTCTATTGTTGTCAGTTAAAATTCACAAATTTATAATTTTTTCGTTGTCTGCAACTTTTGTTTGAAGCTTTATTTAATTGAATCGATAATAAATTATAGAAAAGCCCGCAAAATTTGGCTCGGTCGCTGCGCGACCGAACCAAATTTTGCTCAGGGCTTTTCTAAACTCCAAATTATACTTCATGCTTAGTCTGGGAGTGGAAGACACTCGTTCGTAAATGTTAGAATTATCATAAATTTGTGTATTTTTTCGTTGTCTGCAACTTTTGTTTGAAGCTTTATTTAATTGAATCGATAATAAATTATAGATATAGTCTTTTATATTATTTATTTTTTATTTTTTTATGTTGTGTGTCTATTGTTGTCAGTTTTTGCATTCACTGTATTTTTATGTTGATATATATAGTCTTTTATATTATTTTTTAAAAAAATTTTATGTTGTGTGTCTATTGTTGTCAGTTATTGCATTCACTGTATTTTTATATTTTATCCTGACGAATGTTTCAACATAATATTTAATTTATTAAAGATGTTGACGTATATATCCCTAAATATCATGTTATATTATACTATGTATTAGTAATAGGGTACAGTATGTATGTATAAATAAATAAATAAATATAGCTACTTGATGAGTGATTAGCAAAATACATCAAAAAAATCTTTCTCGGTTTATTTAATAAAAACAAAAGAGCTGAGGTGAACAGTGTTTAGGTAAAAGTGGTGTATTATTTTGTTGGCTACAACGTTTTTTTCAAACATTTTTCAATTGAGACGTCAAAAGCCATAGTCGGTGAGTTGTTAATCGCCACTAGATTTTTTAGTTTTTAGTTCATAAACAAAAGAAATGAGGTAAAAAGTGATTATACAAAATTTTGTCTTGTGTTTTTTGATTATCTTTTGTTTGAAACATTTTTTGATTAAGTTCGAATAAAGCAAACATTTGCGAGTGATTGTCAAATAAATATCTCCCTTAGGCTTTTTCGTATACTGATCATAAACAAAAGAGTTAAGTTGAAAAGTGTTTAGGTAAAAGTTGGGTGTTTTTTCATTATATACAACTTTTGTTTAAAACATTTTTTGATAACCTATAAAATAATGTGATACATTGGGGAATAAATAAGCATTAAATGTATAAAATTGTAAAAAGATATTGCTTAAAAATGATTTAAATCAGCAAATATATGTCAAAAAAGAAAAATAGTATTAAAATCTCTTTGAAAATTTTTCAGTTCCACAAAGTTCTTAATTATTTCAGAGTTTTTCATTGTTAACATAATTGAAATTCGTTTAACAAAAGAACCGAAAAATCTAATGATTTCTGGTGATTTTTAACACAAGATTTTTTGACATTTGATGATTTAGAGTTGGCAAGACTGCCCCCCAGGGATATTCAACCGAGAGAAATAAAGTTTCCCGTCTAAATAAAAATTCATAAAACCCTCAAAGTCAAAATTAGGTATCCGTTAAAAATGTGTCGCCGTTTAAAATTTTTCGCTGTAGGCTTTAGCCTACTTAGCCTAATAGGAATGTCGTCACTGCTTTTCCTCCAATGTATTTATAATACCAACAAAATAAATTAGTTAAAGTTTAAGGAATCAAGGTGTTTAATAATGAAAGAGCCAATAAAGAAGAACTCACGGAATTTATTATACCTAACTCTCTCATGTTAAAATGTATTTACCCTTCCGTGCAATAAAATTAGTCACAAGTCTCATAACTATTTTTCACAATATTCTAGTTGTATAATTCGGGTCTGTGTTAATTGCCTAGCAGCAGTTTTAATAATTGATTAAACACCATAACTTGAAAATAACACCTTTATTAAAAAAACCAAAACTAAGACCTTTTGAAAAAAAAAAACGCTGGAAATAAAAAACTATCTTCTATTTTAGTTATAATTCATATTTTTGAATTGGTGTCTAAATGACGCAACATTTTTATATTAAAGAAATTGACATATTTACATATTCTTGTTACTAGGGAACTCATCATGTCCGTTTTAAACTATAACATATTTTGTGTGCTTAATTTTATTGCACAGAAGTGTACGTAATAAAAGATAATAAGATTAACCCCGAGAAAACCCACTTCAGAAGTATGCTATAAAGAAGTGGCATCTATTATTTTATGTTGTGGAGCAGTTGGAGTAAACTGCTCCATGCGCCAGATCTAGGTTAGACCCATGGTTATCCATGCATTTATGGTAAATCACCCCGTACATTTATAAATCATAAATAAACCATGGCATAAATAAATATATTTTGTCTATTTTCATGCATTTGGTTGTAGCCATTCTATTAATTTTCAAATGCTTGCCTTAAAACTCAAATTTCTTTTAAATTTAATTTTTCATCATTAACTCATCTATAAATGTAGAAAAAGTTGAAAGTAACAACTGAAATTAGAAGTCTTTTACGAGAAAACTAAATGAAAATACTATGCGAATCTCGCATCAAACTCGTATATAGTAAAAGTGGGCATATCAAGGCCGATAATTAAAAAAAAAGAAATGGTAAGAAGTGACCATTATATATCTCTTGTAATGGCACACACTGACCTCAAACTCGCTTCCGACCTGAAAATGAAGAACACACGCGCGGTTTTTGTGTTGTGAAATTTGCAAGACTAATTTATATTAAAAACAATCATCAATAGTTATTTGCCTCTTTCCTCGTATAAAATATTAAGGACTGCATTGCTTTTATAAAGCTGGTACTAGACGATACTATTTTCTTGTACAAGAAAATAGTATACCATTTTCTATCATGGTGTAATACACAAAATATGACCAAACGACAATCTTTTAGAGTTTTGTATAATGGAAATAGGTCATGTTCTATTTGGTACACCATACTATCTTCTTTACAAGAAAATAGTGTCGTCTAATACAAGCTTTAAATCGAAGTGTGCCTGAAAATTGAAAGTTGTATACTCTTCAACGGGATATATACACTTAAAACAAATATTACTCGTATATGTAATTGTAGTATAAGTTACATCCCATTTTGTTTAAATATGTAGAATAAATTGTCTTTGAAAGTGGATTATGTGGATACGGAGTTGTGAACATTTCTAACGGAAATAATTTCATTAATTCTTTCTCTGAGAAAATTACTCATGCTGTAGCTTTTCTAATGGCTTAAAATATTATGTTTGTATGATTCAAGTTCGTATCTGTAAATGGTCAAGTTCATATTTAATTTAAAACAACATCCTGTTTTCGAATAGATTACTAGTATTAAAGACTAAGTAAGTTTTAAAATAATTTATTATTAAGTATTTATTAAAAAAATATGCATAATAAACCAATTTTAAAGTACTAGTAATCAAGATGTATTAAATTAATTAGTAGGTTAGTAAAATTAATATTGTACCTACAACGTGGTATATCCACAAAGAAATTTGTCTTAGGGGGGCTCACACGTCTTGAAGAGGGCCCCTCCTGGTCTTATGAGGGGGGTTTAGACAAGTCCTAATGTACAATCATAAAAATGTCAAACTTGTAAAGTTGTAATAACAGAAGCTCAACGTTAATCGAAATTATTGAGAACATTGTGCTTTATTTTGACGCTCGCAAAATAATAAAGAAATAAAAACAAATTAATTATTAATCTCTTTGTTTTTATGTAAAAAACCAACAACAAAATTTAGCTGATAAACCTAGAGGAGCTAAACATTGGCACTGAATTTTGAATAATACGAGACAATCTCTCACTTTTTTTCCGAAATCATAAAATAAATGTATCAAACAAAACAAAACCAAAAAGTACTAGAAAACATCACTTTGTTTTATAAACATAATGACAAATTATTTATAAGGAGTATATTTTAAACTTCACTTTAAATCAGTGTTTTATGCGCGTAGCGCATGAAGTAAAATTTCGAGTTTAGAAAAGCCTGAAAATTTGGATTTGCCGGGGCGCGACTCGCTTCGCTCGCGCGCCTCGGCAAATCCAAACTTTCAGGCTTTTCTAAACTCGAAATTTTACATCATGCTTAATCTGGGAGTGGAAATACTCATTAGAAGTTTCAAATTCAGCGCTTTTATAATTAACATTGTATAAAAAATCTACTTCTCATAATTGAAAGTGCCTAATTATTAAATAATCCAGTTTGATATTATTTGAAGTAAAGCTTATGCCTGTAATTACTTTATAAATCAAGTAGTTTAAATTTAAAATTAAAAACTGTATCTAAATTCAAATACAATTAATTAATTTTGTTAAAAAAATACACTCGACCGCAAAAAAAACGCGCCACTTGAAAATTCACGTTTTTTTCGTGAATATTCAAACAGCTATAACTTCGATCAATGTGGATGAAATTTGATGTATTTTTGAGTTTTTTTCTCTTTAAGTGGATATAACGAAATTTGAGACTTTCTGTATTTAACAGTCCTACCAACAAAAAAATGTTCAGAATGTTAAAAATGATAAAAGTTGAGAAGTTATACTGTGCCCAAAAAAAATCGTAGCTCTACTTCAAAAAAAGCGCAACAAAATTCCATCATTTTCCTTTGAAATAAGCAAAAAATCATGTCGATCCAATGATTTGGCTCGAAGTTATGGCAGTTTTTTTAAAAAGTGTATTTTGAGGCATAACTTTTATGTGTCCTTAAAGAGAAAACTTTAGCGTTCCAAAAACTCAAAAATTCATCAAATTTCATCCACATCAACCGAAGTTATGGCTGTTTGAATATTCACGAAAAAGCGTGAATTTTCAAGTAGCGCGTTTTTTTTGCGGTCGAGTGTATGTTATTTAAATCAAGTCGTTTTGTTTCAATTAAATATTAATAAAAAATTATAATATTTGAAAATTGTAATATTTCTTGACAGTCGTGAACATATTTTATTTGTCACTCTATCACTTATGACATGACATAGTTATTAACTAATTTGTATATTTGTTTACAATTTCTTGAAAATAAATTACTTATTATTATATGTCATAAAGTAACATAACATTAAGTGTTGAAAGTGGTATAAAACGGGGAATGTGTCAAAAGTTAGGTTAGGTTAGGTGCCATATACATTTAGGTAGACGATGTAACATCTAACCTAACCTAACTTTTGACACATTCAAAGTGGTCACCGTGTCAAGTTTGGTTTTACCTCACATCGTCAAGGTTTTTCAGGTTAGGTGTCACTCTTATAAGTTAGGTTACCTATATTGTCATTCTGTCGACTAAATGTCGGCTGCCGCCGACTTACATCAATAGCAATTATAGTTCAGATATCGACTTACATCAACTGTCTTTATAGATGAACGTAAAACAAACATAGTAATCAAGATACAAATTCAAAATAAAAATAATAAGTGCCATCAAAATGTCATAAGTGATAGAGTGCCAAACAAATTTTTTCACTACTGTCTAAAAATGTTACAACTTTCAAAATTTAAAAAATGTATATCTCAAGCCTGCAAGTCACCACCCTGGGTCTTCATTATAAGAAGGTGCCGCCTGTAATTACAAGTTAATTTTCGTCTACCTTTGTTGTTCTTTGATCTTATCATCATTGTTGTACCTCTTTCCACTAAAAATCATAGAGAGCAGAAATTGCAAAATTTAGGTTTTCGTGAATCAGTTTTTCAACTGCAGCAACCAGTTCATTACTAGTCAAACATGGACGCTCACTTCGTTCGTCATCAAACACATTATCACGTCCTCCACATCCTTCATTGAAAATGTGATAAGTGATTCAATGGTAAAGAGATGGGTGAAAATGTCCTTACCTCAATGGCACTTATCACATTTTCTCCATACACCTCACAGATCTGTTAATGAACGTAGGCTGGCTTAATGTTGTTCGCATTGAGGAAAGGAATTGCAGATCTTATCTCAATTTTATTCGCCATTTCCACCACCACCAAGCGTAAGTGTAAGTTATGGTAAGCTCCGAGCATACGCGAAATTCCGATCGCAGCGCTGCTGTGGCCAGAAATACAAACGGAACTTACTTTCTGGATACACCACGTACCCAAAGAGTGTTTAATTACTCTTACGTTTGGAGTAGGCCGTGATTCAGTAAACGTTAATATATAGTCTTCCGATTTGCAGCCTTACTGTGTTTGTAAACGGCCCATGAATATTACTGTTTTAGAATAAAGATATTCAGAAAATTACGTTTATTACAGTATTTTTATCTAAACAATAATAATATGCTTCAGTGATAATAACTTAAAATATATTTTTGTAAAGAACAAGCTTAAGGCAAAGTAGTTTCTTGATTTATTCATTTAAGCAATGATACTTAATTTAAGTAAACATATGATGCTTTTTATAAGAATGAATTCAATGAATATGCAGGAAGGCTGTGTTCAGTTTGTTTCAAATAAACCGTAAAAAATGATGATACCTGATGTGTAGAAATAAATAAACTTAGTTTTAAAGATGGAAAAACGATTGACTAATTACAAGTTAATTTTCGATAATTTTGTCAGAGTTTGATAGCAAACGAATAAACATTGTTTTGAAGCTGGAAAAATAAAATCTTACCCTGTGCTTGAAATTGAACTCACTCGATTTTTTTTATTTAACACTTATAAGTTTTTATAATTACCCTATATTACTTGTATTTTTTTTACATTTATTACATAGTACAGTTTAAATATTTTTTGGTATATTCTTTGATTTTCATTGTATTTGTATTTGGTTTGGTCGCTTCGCTTCGCTACGCGACCAAACCAAATTTTTAGGCTTTTCTAAATTCGAAATATAACAATTTTCAAATATTATAATTTTTTTTTAATATTAAATTGAAACAAAATGACTTGATTTGAATAACATATTTTTTTAACCAAATTAATTAATTGTATTTGAATTTAGATACTTTTTTAATTTTAAATGAAAACTGCTTGATTTAAAAAGTATAAGGCATAAGTTTTACTTCAAATAATACAAACCAAACTGAATTATTTAATAATTAGGCACTTTCAATTATGAGAAGCAGATTAAGCATGAAGTAAATTTTCAGGATTTTCTAAACTCGAAATTATACTTCATGCGCCACGCGTATAAAACACTTATTTAAAGTGAAGTTCAAAATATATTGCTTAGTTCTGATCACATGGTCATTAGTTTTACAAATGCTTATATGGAATATGTGATAGTAAATTTAGAAGGAAAAATCCCTGTATAACAATATTTAAAAAAAAAATCACAAATTTTAAATAATTATTATTATTTTAAATAAAATCGTCAAAACCAACACACATTATAAAATTTTTACAAAAACTTGAGAACTTAAAACAAAGTTTTATATCTTTGTTTTAAGTTCTCAAGTTTTTGTAAAAATTTTAAAATGTGTGTTGGTTTTGACGATTTTATTTAAAATAGTAATAATTATTTAAAGTTTGAGATTTTTTTTTAAATATTCTTGTACAGGGATTTTTCCTTCTAAATTTACTATCACATATTCCATATAAGCATTTGTAAAACTAATGACCATGTGATCAGAACTAAGCAATATATTTTGACCAAATCAAAATTTTACCAAATCAACAAAAATGTAAAATTCCAAACGAGTAATTGTAGAATTTAACCTTCATTTTAAAACTGCCTTTAAAAGATAATTGCCCCCGCCCCCCCCAAATCGTTTTCTGAATCTGCTCCTGGGTAGACTAATATCAAAATTGTTTTAATTGGTATTCTAAGAACATTCAAAACCTTGTAAAAAAGCAAACCTCTGTGAAAACCATAAGCAAGTCTGTGCAAAAAAAATATGTTCCAGTCCAATGAATATTTTTTTATTGCCCCACTGATCATGATTAATAATTCATGAACACAAATAAAAATGTTTGGCAAAAATACGAATTCAGTGTATTTCTACATTACCTAATATTTTTAAATAAAAATCGATAGGATCGACTTCCTAAAATTCATTCCTAGACTTTATTTGTGTTTCAAATAAAAACAACTAAGTTGGTGTATACTGCAACTGCAACATATTTATAGATAGATAGATAAATGAAACAAAAAATCGTTATGCATCTGTCTGATGAAGCCACTGTGTGTTGAAACATGTTGCGGTCTTCAACAATAATGTGAAACCTTTATTCGCCTCATTAATCAAATACTTAATTTATTTCGTTCGAAGAATATTATGAAATAATTGAAATACATTTTTTTATTTATTTATTTATTTATTTATACACGGGTTAACCCATTTTTACATTAACTATACAAAAAAAATAATAATGTGAACAGGAATAAAATAAATTGCATAAGTGAAAAGAAATATAACCTAAATGTATAGTGCATAATGTATCAATATGAAATAAAACCAAAAACACCAAAAAATACACAATCCTATAAATAGAAACTTAAAAGATATACATAATAGCATAGAACAACTTACTATCCTAAAACAAAACAAAAACAAAAACAAAAACAAAAACATGCTGAAAACAATAATAACTACAGATGCCATTCACATACTTTCAAAAAATATACAAAAAATCAGTTACATTCAAACTTAATAAGAAACTTCTAAAACGTAAATAATTAAATGAAAAAATTGGGAATGATGCCGTAGAATTTATTACCCAATCGCATAATCCTGCCAATGGGGTTATTTTGGCCATAGTTCGTTCTAGAAAATTTAGATCTACATATAAACTTCGTTCTTATTTGAGTTACACGTTCTAATGGACTATTAATTATGGTGTAATTAAAATCAACGGCTGTTTTGTTTTTTGAGAATGACAAATATTTGCATTTTTTAATATTTAAATATAAATTATTCACTTCACACCAATCCGAGATAGCATTTAAATCTTGCTGTAAAAATGTTGTGTCTGTATTATCATCTATAACACGGCATATTTTGATATCATCGGCATAGAGTAAAATACGCGAATAATTTATACGATCAACAATATCATACAAAAATCTGGAAATATTTGTTTATTTACTGACTCGTTGAAAATAATTGTAATTAGAGTAGTTATAGAGTAAACACATTTTTTTTTAATAAACATACTGGGTATACCATCTGGACCACAAGTAGAAGTAAATATATCATAATCATCATAATTATCATTTTTTAATGATAATTTTTTGTTAAATTTAGATTTTTTGTAATAGTGATTATTGAAATTGAAGTTCATGTACATGTAAAAAGTTAGTGTTTTCTAAAATATTTTCATTCTTATTCTGATATCGTATGACGTCATTTTGAGATTAATTGACAAAACCATACGAACAAAATAAAGATGTTTTTATTGAGAAAAGTCACCAATAGCAAAACTTATCGGTTACAAAGGTAATCAGTTTTCTAAAATATTTTCATTCTTATTCTGATATTGTATGACGTCATTTTAAGATTAATTGACAAATCCATACGAACAAAATGAAGATGTTTTTCTTAAGAAAAGTCACCAATAGCAAAACTTATCGGTTACAAAGATAATCATTTATTTCTTGAAACTTGGAGGCGTTTACTTTGTGGAACATTTTCAGTTTATTTATTTATTAACGGAATCTCCATTTTATATAAAGAAAACACTTAACTTTTTTATACCACTTTTATTGTGCGTTTGTGACTAGTTTCAATTACACGGTAATCATCGTCAAACTAAGTTGACAATGATTACCGTGTAATTGAAACTAGTCACAAAAGTAAAATAAAAGTGGTATAAAAAAGTCAAGTGTTCTCTTTGTATTAAATCATTTATTTATTGATGTTGACGAAATTATTATGAAGTATATTCTTCTTTCTTATGAAAAAAGTATGATCATATCAGAGCTGGGACGAATCCTCGTAAAAAGGATCACGAATCCGAATCACCTAATTTGATTCGAATCAAGAATACTCGAATAAAGGATTCGTAAGAGATAAATATCATTCGAATAAAAGATTCGAATCCTGTTTTTTTCGAATCACGAATACAAATCCTTTAAGAAGAAATTAGATTTTATATTTGTTTGCAACCATTGTTATATAAATATCGTTACCAGTTGTTTTTACAAAAATATTCAAAACCTAATTATTTATTATTAACACTGGACATCGTTGATAACAGACTAAATATCTGACTCCCTGTTATTCTGATTAAAGATGTGTTTCTGAACTTCACTTCAAATCAGTGTTTTGTGCGCGTGGCGCATGAAGTAAAATTTCGAGTTTAGAAAAGCCAGAAAATTTGTCTCGGGTCGCTGCGCGACCCTCGACAAATTTTCACGGGGCTTTTCTAAACTCGAAATTTTACTTCATGCTTAGCCTGGGAGGGAAACAACCGTTCAAAACTTCAAATTGAACTCTATTATAAAATCGACGAATGCTTGAAAATTACGTAAATAAAAAATTCACTGAAAATCATTAAAACCGGGAAAGTCAGAGAAAAGTCATGGTGTTTTATTCAAATTGACCAAAACACTAACAAAAAAGCCATATGATATTATTTAATTTGTCAAAATCAGCAGGCAAATTACAAAACACGTAAAAATTTATAAAATTAACTTAAATATTCACAACAACATGGAAACAACTTAACAAAATAACCCCCATTTTGTTAAATTCTCCCACAGAAGAAAGTTAGATTAAAAGGCCAGGGAAGAATATCTTGAACCAGGGAAATGTCGGAAAAATATAACATTTCAGATTGTGGCTATCATGTCAGTTTTACTTCAAATAATATTAAACAAAATTTTGAAAACTAGATTATTATCTTTAAAAACATTTTCAGTCATTTAATGTTCTTATCAAAGCATTCAGTTTGAAGTTTCGAACGAGCGTTTCCACTCCCAGACTAAGCATGAAGTAAAATTTCGAGTTTAGAAAAGCCCCGTGAAAATTTGTCGAGGGTCGCGCAGCGACCCGAGACAAATTTTCTGGGCTTTTCTAAACTCGAAATTTTACTTCATGCGCCACGCGTATAAAACAGTGATTTAACGAGACATTTAAAAACACACAAAAGACATTTTTCATGTTGATCCTCACAATTAATTCGAATTATTTCTGACGATTCAAATCCTTTTGTAAGTATTCGAATCCTTTTATTAATATTCGAATCCTTTTATAAATATTCGAATCCTTTTATAAGGATTCGAATCACACACATTGGGATTCGAATACGGATCCTCTTAAAAAAATGTAACGAATCCGGATCATGAATCCAGTTGAACTAAAGTATTCGAATGCCTCTTTTGAATCCTTTAAAAGGATTCGAATCATGAATGATTCGAATCCTGCCCAGCTCTGGATCATATTTAATATATCGAACAACTACTTTCGAAACCCCGTAAGTCCCGATTTAAAAAAAAATGTTTTCTCGTAAGTCAGTTACTTATATTAGTATTAACGATCTACTCAAAATACTTATTAATAATCGCTCAAGATGACGACATATGTACCATACAAAAATCAGAAGGATTACGCAGTTCATATAATTAATAATAATTAACTAGTATTTAGCGTCTCCCCTAAATTTAACATTCTGAACTTACGAGGTTTCGGAAGTAGTTGATCGATAAAATGGTTTATTAGCCTAAAGGCAAACTTACAAAACCCGTTACAAACAAAACTGGAGTACTCTTTAAAAATTTCCGGTCGTCACAAAATTGTTATCGCTAATTATCTTTGGTCTTTGAGCGGATTAAAACAACTTTTATTTAATAAAGCAATTAGGAAATCAAACCTTGGGATCACATACGACCACTTTTTTTTAATAATGTGGTTTCGGCCTTCAAAATTCCATTACAAGAAAGTGTTCGGAAAGAAATCCGGACGTGAATTTTTAAAACTTAAAACAGCTTAATTTGTTCGTTCTTCAATTTGGTTAGAAACCGCAGGAATGCTTTCTATGGTTGTAAAAACACAGATTATTTTAAGTTTGACATACGAATTTAATTTGTTTGTTGATTAAATTGAATTAAAAACCACGGAAATATTTTTTCTGTGTGTGCTTAAAGTACGAACATTATAGTAATTTTATATATTATATTGTGTGTGACAAATACACTTATTTAAACAAGATTTTTTTTGTTTGGTGTTGTAGGCGTTCACTTTGTGGTACATCTTAAATACACTTGTAAATAAAACACTTTTTACTTTGTTTAACCACTGAATTTTACATTTAATTGTGTGACTAGTTTCGACTATCTAGTAGTCATTCTCAAACTAAAGTAAATACAAATTACACGTTAAAAACTATTTATACGGCTTCGAAGAGAGGGGTGTACATTAGGTCAACCTGGTCATTAAGAAGGGAAATTCCGGGATTAATTCGGGCCTTGTGTATTTCTAGTGCTTCCAGTAAATCCATTTTACGACCTTTTTCGGCAAAATGGATTACTGAAAGTACATCTTCGCCAAAAGTGTGATTCTCTTCTAAAAGATGGTTAGCATAAGTAGAACTAGTATGTTTTAATCTATAGGCTCGCTCGTGTTCTTTCAATCTTATTTCGATTCTACGACCAGATTGAACTGCGAAAATTATAAAGGTGTGTACATTGGACAATCTGGTCGTAGAATCGAAATAAGATTGAAAGAACACGAGCGAGCCTATAGATTAAAACATAATAGTTCTACTTATGCTAACCATCTTTTAGAAGAGAATCACACTTTTGGCGAAGATGTACTTTCAGTAATCCATTTTGCCGAAAAAGGTCGTAAAATGGATTTACTGGAAGCACTAGAAATACACAAGGCCCGAATTAATCCCGGAATTTCCCTTCTTAATGACCAGGTTGACCTAATGTACACCCCTCTCTTCGAAGCCGTATAAATAGTTTTTAACGTGTAATTTGTATTTACTTTAGTTTGAGAATGACTACTAGATAGTCGAAACTAGTCACACAATTAAATGTAAAATTCAGAGGTTAAACAAAGTAAAAAGTGTTTTATTTACAAGATTTTTTTTAAATACAGATACAATACACAATCAATCAATTAAACGATGATAATGTTTTAATTAGCCAGTTTTTGTACAGGGAATATTTCTTTCAAGTATATTCTGACATCAGCTGTTTTTTATACATTTTATGGAAATATAAATTGCAAAATAAATCATTACTTTGAAAGCTTGCGAGGTATATTATTGACATTTTCTTTAGATATTAAGAAAACATTGCTCTTTTGAAATATGTGATAGTCTAACAATACTCCTTTAATAGTTTTTAAGTTATTTTGAATTGAATAAGACTAAATGGCTGATTACATTTATATTGTTGTAATTGTTGAAATTATTGTAAAACGTAAACAAATATTTAAACACAGAAAATTTTATATGCAGCATTTTCAGGCATAAGTTGCTTTTGTAAAAGCTTTAAATTTGATGTTTTAAACGAGTGTTTCTACTCCCAGATTAAGCATGAAGTAAAATTTCCAGTTTAGAAAAGCCTGAAAATTTGGTTTGGTCGAATTTATTGAATTAATTAAACATTAAAAAATTGTAAGTAATTTGCGTTTAGAAACTTCTGCACCTTTAATAAATTCGCAACTTTTTCTTTTACATTTTTTACACGGACAAAAAACACAAACGCAAATCACGTGGAAATGCTATTTTCACCATTTTCTTTCTTCCTTTCCTCATTACTTATTCAAAAGCTATTACAATAATCTAAATAAAGCGAGAGAAAAAATACAACTAATCACCAATTAACACAGCAATTTTCCTAATAACAACATATATTGAAATAATTAGAATACAAATTTGTAAGAATGTTTTCAATTAGAATATGAATTGTTTAAAAGTAAAAGTCATAAAGTATATAGAAAATTAATAGAACTTAATGATATGTTGTGAATTAGAATATCATTCGTAAAAATCATTAACGATGCAGAACATTCACAACACTTAATGATTTTTCACTTTTAAACCGATGATATGAATATGACAAGTGATTTTTTTTGTAATCTACGCCCTTATATCAATCCTGTAATTCTCGCGAGGATGACCATGGAAATATTGTAATTACATATTATAAATATGTAATGAACTAATGACTAATTGTGGCAATCTGTGTTGTTGAGTGGTAATCTGCATATCACGTGTTGAAAAGAGATGCATTGGAAAAAATAATCTAGGTTGTTGTGTTTGTTTATAACAGGTTTTATTGTTGACAGCCTTCCTGGTGTAACGTGAAAACGCAATAAACCGTTAGGTGTGTAAATAGAAAAAAAAACGTAATAAGGAATAGTGCATCTGCTGGAACTTTGATGAAGTTCGGTGTTTTGAATTTTATCAATAATTGAAAGATTTCAAATACTAGAAGGAATATTATTATTAAAATTTGGTTTGGTCGCTTTGCTTCGCTACGCGACCAAACCAAATGTTCAGGCTTTTCTAAACTCATGCTCAGCCTGGGAGTGAAGAACACTCTTTTGAAGCTTTAAATTGAACTCTTAAAAAATTGCTTATGCATATGTGTACCTAAAAGAAAAGTTCCCTGTATAATTAAAACATACACGTTCATTTGTAACAAGTATAGTTCATTTGATTTTTATATTAATTCTCAAATAGTTCTTAAGTTGGCAAAATACAATATTTTATAATAGTGATTTTGGTGAATGTTGGTAGTTTGTCCTAAATGTCGTAATGACATTTTCATTTCAGTTTTGATTTTGAAATAGACGCAGTGGTCAGATACATTAAAGACCACAACACTCAAAATAAGAATGTAAACAAGAAAATGCTTTTTGAAAGAGCTGCACGGATTTTAGATGTAAGTTTTATGTATTTATTTTTAAATTACTATTTTCAATACTGAATTAAATTAATTTGCAAATGTCAACTATTACAGAGTTTGTAATTTAAAGTTGAAGTCCAAATAAGTCGTAGCCGCTCTAACCTCACATTAATGTATCAGAATCTATAGTCTGTTTAAAACTAGAAGGAGTAAGTGCCAAAGCCCAATTTACACTATAAAAAGTTACTAGAAATATCACTAGATAAATTTAGCGGCAATTTTAAATAATTTCATAATTACTCTTTAAATAAAATCAAATATCCATTTTGTACTTCTTAATTGTGGTTCAGTATTTTCTTTTCCATCGTACGATATCGTCAGTTCAATTAAAATGCTTATAAGGCATCTCGCCATATATCTGTGAAATAAAACATATTTACATTATGTTCATAATATAATATGGAATTTATATAATAATGTGTCTCTATCAGATCTGAGACGAATCCTCGTAAAAAGGATTCGAATCACGAATCCGAATCACCTAATATGATTCGAATCACGAATACTCGAATAAAGGATTCGTAAGAGAAAAATATGAAGATTCGAATACTGTTTTTTCGAATCACGAATACAAATCCTTTAAGAATACATTTGATTTTATTACTTTTTTTGCAACCATTAATATATAAATATCGTTACCAGTTATTTTAACAAAAATATTCAAAACCTAATTATTTATTATTACCACTGAACATCGTTGATAATTGACTAAATAACCGACACCCTGTTACTCTGGTTAAAGATGTATTTGTGTGTTTCTGAACTCCACTTCAAATCAGTGTTTTGTACGCGTGGCGCATGAAGTAAAATTTCGAGTTTAGAAAAGCCCGAAAATTTGTCGGGGCTGCGCGACCCCCGTCAAATTTTCACGGGGCTTTTCTAAACTCGAAATTTTACTTCATGCTTAGCCTGGGAGTGGAAACACTCGTTCAAAATTTCAAATTATACTCTATTTAAAATCGACTAATGCCTGAAATTTACGTAAATAAAAAATTCACTGAATATCATTAAAACCGGGAAAGTCAGAGAAAAGTCATGTAATTATATTCAAATTGACCAAAACATTAACAAAAAAGCCATATGATATTATTAAATTTGTCAAAATCAGCAGGCAAATTACAAATCACGTACAAATTTATAAAATTAACTTAAATATTAGCAGAAATAATGAAAACTATTAAACAGAATGGGAGTTTCTCACAGAAGAAAGTTATATTAAAAGGCCAGGGAAAAATCTTTAGTCAAGGAAATGTCGGAAAAATTTAACATTTCTGATTGTGGCTACCATGTCAGTTTAACTTCAAACAATATTAAACAAAATGTTGAAAACTAGATTATAATCTTTAAGAACATTTTCAATCGTTTAATGTTCTTATCAACGCATTAGCTTTGAAGTTTCGAACGAGCGTTTCCACTCCCAGACTAAGCATGAAGTAAAATTTCGAGTTTAGAAAAGCCCCGTAAAAATTTGTCGAGGGTCGCGCATCGACCCGAGACAAATTTTCTGGGCTTTTCTAAACTCGAAATTTTACGTCATGCGCCACGCGCATAAAACAGTGATTTAACGAGAAATTTAAAAACACACAAAAAAGATTTGTCATGGTATTCCTCACAATTAATTTGAATTATTTTTGACGGTTCAAATCCTTTTGCAAGGATTCGAATCCTTTTATAAGGATTCGAATCACCCATATTTAGACTCGAATACGTATCATCTTAAAAAAATGTAATGAATCCGGATCACGAATCCAGTTAAACTAAAGTATTCGAATGCCTCTTCTGAATCTTCTAAAAGGATTTGAATCCTGAATGATTCGAATCCTGCCCAGCTCTGGTCTCTGTCTTACTTAAAATTGACTTGTTTTATAACACTATACAAGGTAGAACGACATATCTTTGGCATGCCCGCGTGATCGTTTACTTCTTTTAAAACTTTATTCAAAGTTTGCAGTTCATTTTTATAGAAGAAACTATGCACGGATCTCTTCACTACGTCATCAAAACTTGTAATTATATCCTCCGAGCTGTTTAGGGCTACAAAACTCTTCGAATTTTTTATATTCGCTTATGGTACGATAGACAGTGGAATTTACAACTCCTAAAAATTAAACATTTTAATATTTGATGCATATTCTTATACTATTTGATATCTCACCTACTGCACGAACAATGTCTGATACAACAGCAATCATTTTCACATGTGGATCATCTGGTATCATCTGCTTATACATATTTATTATGCATTGTTTTTCAGACAAATATAAATGACCCAAATCGAACTTCTTACGCTTTTCAAAGTTGCAACTCGGTAACGCTTCGAATTAAGGTTATGTCAGCTGTTGCGTCTAATAATGACGTAATTAGCATAGTGTAAAATGGGCGCGTTCTCGGCCAATCAGAGTTGTAGGTTTTGGCGCGTGAAATTTATAACGCTCCTCCTAGTTATTAAACAGATTATAGTAACTTATAAGGGTGATCCCAAGGACGGTCGAGTATATATTATGAAGGATCGACAGAGTCGAAGATTTTGGAGTAGGGGTAGAGATCGCTTACGCGCTGAATTTAAATGTGGTAACTACATGATTTAGATAATTACAAGTAATTACAGTAACGGAATAGTAACTCTTACTATTAAATGTTATTAATAATATAAAAAATATCTTAGATAAAAGACATAATTCGATTTCGAAATAGCATTAGCAACATAATGTATTTACACATTTAATTCTTCGTAATATTGCTATCCATGTGTACTTTATACATATTTATTTTTATTGTAATATCATATAAATTTCCAATGTATAAGCATTAACAACTAAATTTACAAAACCAGGCTGGCTTAACCTTAAATTTTATAAGTTTGCATTGAAATGACAAAATAGTTGTTCATACAAAACGGATTATAGTAAATGTGAGAACTCTAATATTTAAATATAAATTTTGATAACGTTTAGTTATTATCCAATGTAATCAATTAAACTATAAGGATATTTAGTGTTACTAGTAGTTTAATATACTTTTGAACACTAAATAATTCAAATGGTTTACTTATATAAATATTTGACTATTTTGTAAATTCTAATTCACAGCCTTAATTTATAATTAACTTTAAGGCACGGCCAACTTTAATTTACTCCAATTTATTAATTCCAAGTGTAAAAATAATAGCAGTTTTATAAAACAGAACACTTTAACTTTGTTCGTATAACATACTATTTTTTCGTTAAGACTATAGTTTCTATTATACAATACAATTATACAGGGATTTTTTCTTTTAGCTAAACATGCATAAGTTGCATAAAAAAGTTCAATTTGAAGCTTTAAAAGAGTATTTTTCACTCCCAGACTGAGCATGAAGTAAAATTTCGAGTTAAGAAAAGCCCCGTGAACAACCCGAGACAAATTTTCTGGGCTTTTCTAAACTTGAAATTTTACTTCATGCGCCACGCGTATAAAACACAGGTTTTAAGTAAAGTTTGAACATACATAAATTTCATAATATTTTTATACGTAAAAAGCCCAGAAAATGTACTTCATGCTTAGTCTAGAAGAGAAAAACACTCGTTTAAAGCTTTAAATTGAACTTACAAAAAAATAGGGAATATCTAAAGATTTACAGAAAATAGGCTGAATTTGGAATACGTATACTTTAAAGAAGAACTCCCTGTATAATGTAAATACATATTTAAGGAAGGTGCGAAAAGGGGAAATAAATATTTAAAACATGTTAATACATTTATTAATTTACAATTTATTAAATAAACCTAACATTTTGAATTCATGTTTGATAATGGCAAGCTGAATTTATCAAAACTGCAGTCACATAAAAATAAATTGTGTTATACAAACAAAGTTAAAAGTGTTTTATTGTGTTAAACCTGAAATTATTAATTTGAATAATTATTTCTCATAAATAATCTTTATTTTTAATAACCCAATCAACGTCAACATATTTTTTTAATTGAATTACACGTAACACAAACTAATAATCTAAATACACTTAACACTAACACAAAGTCCTATTTTAAGAACACTTATTTTTAACACTAAATATTAAATAATCTTTCTATAAAAGCACAGCGAAACTGAAAAGAGAGGTTATGATAGACTCAAAAACGTAACCAAATACAACGTCATTGATCTCTTTCTATCTCAGGAACTCCAATTCTGTCATACGTTACGTTCATGTTACGCCCATCGACGTACCTTAATGTGATCCAATGAAATGTATTTATTATACCTAGTGATTTTTCACTAAAGTTGAAAACTAATATAAAAATCAAATGAACTAAATAGCACATTCGTGAAATATACTGATATTAAAAGATTAAAACTTAATTAAAGTATATATATATATATATATATATATATGTATATATATCATATACATGTTACAAGATTATATCAACACTTTGATGTATCAGTTACGGTATAAAAACTATCAAACATCCCATCTATTTCAAATGCCTCTTCCGTTTAATTGTTGATTGTATGCATGTGGGTCTCACTTTCATCCTAACATGAATATCAGAAGGATATAAAACCAAGGAGAAGACGAGATTCTCTGAATATATAATAAATTAGCGTATTAATTATCTTACTTATCTTACATATACATATGGCCATAGGATGTTGTTAAACGTGGAAAGTGTAAATATTTATTTGCTTTTAATATGTGGGTAATGTGACATTTACTCGTACTGAACAGCTTTCTTTTTATAATATAAATTTAATTTAGTGTGCACAATTAAATCGACAATAATAAATTGATTTACCATATATCAACCAAATAAAAATGTCATATAATTTTCCATCATATTAACCAAATAAAAATGTGTGTATGTATCAGAGCTGGGACGAATCCTCGTAAAAAGGATTCGAATCACGAATCCGAATCACCTAATATGATTCGAATCACGAATACTCGCATAAAGGATTCGTAAGAGATAAATATGATTCGAATCAAAGATTCGAATCCTGTTTTTTCGAATCACTAATACAAATCCTTTAAGAATAAATTTGATTTTATTTTGTTTCAACCATTTATATATAAATATCGTTACCAGTTGTTTTAACAAAAATATTTAAAACCTAATTATTTTTTATTAACACTAAACATCGTTGATAACAGACTAAACATCTGATTCCCTGTTACTCTGATTAAAGATGTATTTGTGTATTACTGAACTTCACTTCGAATCAGTGTTTTGTACGCGTGGCGCATGAAGTAAAATTTCGAGTTTAGAAAAGCCCAGAAAATTTGTCTCGGGGCTTTTCTAAATTCAAAATTTTACTTCATGCTTAGTCTGGGAGTGGAAAACAGTCTTGTATATAATATCGATCACTTTTGATAAACACTTGCTTTCTTGATTTAGAACAATCGACTTTTTCTTTTAGATACTTTATGGATCACCCTGTATAAAAACAAATACGCCCATCTTGTAGATCTCGCCACAATAGCCTAAATACGTCTATTATACTTTTCTGTAGCTCGAATAGTTTTTGAGTTATAAACGTTTTTTGTCAAAGTTGAAAAATGCCGAGAATTTACTCGAGCGCGCTCGCTTTTTTGTATTTCGCAAAAGTTGCGAATAACTCAATAACTAATGGGAATGCAGAAAAGTTGTTAGAATGAAAGTTTTAGATAATAAAATTTAGGTTAATTTTTCTATCTTCAAGTTTTTTCGTACCTATCTTTTTTCTTGGAGAAAATCGACAGTTTGTTGAAAGCTTCGTAAAAAACTTATAATTTTCAGAAAATCATGAAATAACTTCTTAGAACTATTTATTGGAATTTGTGTATGTTTTTGAACTTCAAGATAAATCAGCGTTTTACGCGCGTGGCGCATGAAGTAAAATTTCGAGTTTAGAAAAGCCCAGAAAATTTGTCTCGGGTCGCTGCGCGACCCTCGACAAATTTTCACGGGGCTTTTCTAAACTCGAAATTTTACTTCATGCTTAGTCTGGGAGTGGAAAACAGTCTTCTATATAAAATTGATAACTTTTGATAAACACCCGCCTTCTTGATTTAGAAAAAAAACAATCGACTTTTTTTTTTAGATACTTTATGGATCACCCTGTATAAAAACAAATACGCCCATCTTGTAGATCTCGCCACAATAGCCTAAATGCATGTTGCGAACATGCGAATAACTCAATAACTAATGGGAATACAAAAAAATCGCTCAAACGAAAGTTTTAGATAAGAACATTTTGGACAATTTTTCTATCTTTTAGTTTTTTCGTAACTATCTTCTTTCTTAGAGAACAATAACAGTTTGTTGAAAGATTCTTAAAAACTTATAATTTTTAAAAATCATGGAATAACTTGATTTTGCGCATTACTGAAAAAATATATCATTAGTAATTAGTAATATTTAATGTCTCTTGAACAAGTTTCTCATCTTTCACGCGGTGAAACATATTTAACTATGATTTAATAAAGAAAACACTTGGTTAAATTTATTAGTGAAATTTAACCAAGTGTTTTCTTTATTAAATCATATTTAATGTCGTTTTTATTGTGCGCGTTGATAGAGATGATAAAGTTTGTTAATAATCTAAGCTTTATAACATAAAAACATTTTATATGTACAGAGAGTTTAAAGTTTAGTGACCACGATTTTTGCGTCACAACAACAATTTTTCAACACTTTTAGTAAATAACACACTTGGTTAAGATTTCATGAAGGTGCTATGACAATTGAAAATGTCAAAGTTGGTTTAAAAAATTTCGTCAAAGAAAAATTTCATTAGATTATGAAAACAACCATGGCAGTGTATCCAGCCATGGCAGTGTAAACTGAACAAATAATCATAATAAAGAGACACTAAAAATGGATTTGCCAACTGCTTTTTAATCAAAACATGAAGCATTTTATAATAGAGAAATAAAAACTCTATCAAAACGCTGCTTTGGAAAACAAATTACATATCTCAGATTATGCTATACGAAACGGTAAAACGGTGTAAGTGTGTTATCTAGAAATTGTCCAATACTTGCATAGATTTGAAGTTTTTTTGGCGCCCAACCTGGGGCTATGCTAACGCTGGGCCCTTGTTGGGCGCCATAAATTGTGAAAGTAAAAGTTAAAAATTTCACACTGATTAGTGTTTCGTACGCCTGGTACATGATGTAAAATTTCAAGTTTAGAAAAGATTGAGTTTGGACGCTACGGGTTTAAATCAAAACGCTCAGGCTTTTCTAAACTCAAAATTTTACTTTATGCTTAAGCTAAGAGTGGATAGCACTCGTTTAATAATACTTAAAACGCTTGCATGTGAGGTTTTTTGGCGCCCAACTTGAAGCCAGGCTAACGCTGTGGCCCCTAGTTGGGTGCCATACAACGCAAGCAACTAAATTTAAAACTTTCCACAGAATCAGCGTTTTTCAGGCTTTCCTAAACTCGAAATTTTACTTCATGCTTTGTCTGGGAGTGGAAAACACTCGCTTAAGCTTCAAAATGAACGCATTATAATTTTTTTTAACTTATTGATTAATAACTAAACACGCTTTAATTTGATTCGTTTATTTTTAATACAGAGTAATTATACGGGTAATTTACAATTCTTAATAAATATACATATATTTATTAAGAATTGTAAATTACCCGTGATTCAATAAATTAATGAATCTAAACCGGTTTACCGATATTTCACCGAGAAATCATGATATCGTTGTTTCAGGGGTAAAATTCATTAAAAACGTTACGTGGATAATTAATAGAATTTAAAGATTTACCTTCACCAAGTGTCTTCCACCCAGACTTAGTATGAAGTAAAATTTCGGGTTTAGAAAAGCCCCGTGAAAATTTGGCGAGGGTCGCGTAGCGACCCGAGACAAATTTTCTGGGCTTTTCTAAACCCGAAATTTTACTTCATGCGCCACGCGTATAAAACAGCAATTTAACGATAAATTTAAAAACACACAAAAGACATTTTTTATGTTAATCCTCACAATTAATTCGAATTATTTTTGACGATTCAAACCCTTTTGTAAGTATTCGAAACCTTTTATAAATATTCGAATCCTTTTATAAATATTCGAATCCTTTTATATGGATTCGAATCACCCATATTTGGATTCGAATACGAATCCTCTTAAAAAAATGTAACGAATCCGGATTACGAATCCAGTTGAACTAAAGTATTCGAATGCCTCTTTTGAATCCTCTAAAATGATTCGAATCCAGGATTCGAATACTGAATGATTCGAATCCTGCCCAGCTCTGGTGTGTATGATATTCTAATTGAATTCGTTTCAAATTCATTGTTTATTAATTATTATTCATAATTTTTTTAGAGTAGTGCTAAAATATAGCAAAATAAGTAAAGAGAGACAGCAAACTTTAATTTATCATTCCGCTCACAGAATCGACCCGAATCTTACATTTGAACTTAACAAAAACTGAATTGCATTTTTTATCATTCATTGACAAACTTAGTAGAAATTCATTAACAGTATATTTTAAACTTTACTCTGAATCAGTGTTTTATCCGCGTAGCGCCTGAAGTAAAATTTCGAGTTTAGAAAAGCCCCGTAAACATTTTTTCTACGCGGGGCTTTTCTAAACTCAAAATGTTACTTCGTGCTTAGTCTGGGAGTGAAAGACACTCGTTAGTTTAAAATACATCATAACTGTTATTTTATTTTTATTTTATTTTGAGTTTGACTTCATCTATTTCCGCTGCTATGGCCTATCATGACGCCGGAGATTAGGTCTACAGCTATTTGGGAATTTTGTCGAACGCGATGGGAGTTCCAACCCATCGGTAGGGATCTTTAAGGTGCACGCAACATCCAGGCAGTACACGGATCCTACATGCATTTAACGTCATATCCGAGAAGCGGGAGTGTTTGACATTTTTATCCTAACCTATATCAGGCCGGTATTTGAACCCCGGCCCGTGGCGTGGCAGTCCAACACTCTAACTACTACACCACCAAGCTGCCCACACGTCATAACTGTTAAAATATGTATCGTAACTGTCACAAAAAAAAAACGTCAACATGGCGATCTCATTATAGTTCAATTCAAACTCGTGTCAAGTTCGCACGATAGGTTAAATGTCGGCTTACGTTGACTTATGTCGACTGTCATTATTCAAATGTTGGCTACCACCGACTTATGTCAACTGTTATTATAGTCTAAATTTTGGCTAGCGCCGACTTATGTTAACTATCATTATAGCCCAAATGTCGGCTGATGCTGATTTATGTCGTGTTGATACGATGGACTAAATATCGGCTGGCGCCGACGTATGTCAACTGTCAATATAGTCCAAATGTCGGCTGCCGCCGACTTATGTCAACTATTATTATAGTCTAAATGTCGGCTAGCGCCGACTTTTATGTTAACTGTCATTATAGTCCAAATGTCGGCTAACACCGGCTTATGTCAAGTTGGCATAATGAACTAAATGTCGGCTACCGCAACTTATGTCAAGCTGAAACGATAGACTTTTGTCAGCCAACCTAGTGATTACAGACATAAATTTACATTTTGACTATTGTGACATTATGACTCTAAGTCACTTGGTTAACTGTCTTATGACTATGGTAAGATTTTCTCTAATTATATCTCTATGGACTGTATTTCGACTATTCTGGTATTATGACTCTAAGTCACTTGGTTAGCTGTCTTTTAACTTATTAGTATTTTGTCATTAAACTACAATGACTTACAATCATAACATCACGATAGCCATAGAGAGACATAATTAGACAAAATCCTAGCATAGTCAAAAGAGAGTCATTCAAGCCACTTAAAATCCTATGATAGTCCAAAGACCGTCAAGCAATTTATTAAGATTGCCAGTATTTCGTTTATAAACAAATACATTTTATATCTATATAATAATTAATCAGCTGGATGCCCGTCTTCAGGGGTGATATGTAAGCAAATTATGGGTCCTAGGAGTTGTCAAATGAGTGAGTTACTCAACTGTTTTCAAGGCACTCTTTACAAAAAAAAGATTAAAATTTTACAAATAAATGTACAATAAACTATAAGTGTGATACATCATTGAATTCAGAAAATAATATTCTTCCAAAAATATGAAAATCCAAAATGGCGCCTATAAGAAAAACAATGGCTATGGTCCCTGGGTAAATGTTATAGTTACCTTAAAATAAAATGTGTTTTTAGATTTCTCGTTAAAGAGATAATGTCAACGTTGTAAATGTCTGGATTCAATAGTTTTTCAATAAAAAAATAAAAACGAAATTTCAAACATCCGTTTTTTGACAATATCTCGAAAACGAAAGAAAAGATTTTAAATTTGGTTTTAGATTATTATTGGGCCTTAAAATACGCAATTTAACCGACTCTCTACCTCTTCAAATAACCGAGATCCCCATACATTCTGTTAAAAGAGGATCACCCTGTATACCGGGAGTTTTTCGTAAAAGTATACATAACCCAATTATGTGCTGTACATTTTCAGATATTCATTGTTTTTTAGAAAGGGTTCAATTTGAAGCTATATACGAGTGTTTTCCTTTTCCAGGTTAAGCATGAAGTAAAATTTTGAGTTTAGAATAGCTTAAAAATTCAAGTTTTCATACGCCAGGCGTGTAAAATACTGAAATATTTTGAAGTTCAAAATAAGTACTAGGTATTGTATGATAGTATGAATTAATTGATAGAAATGTTCAAATTTAAAAAGCTAAATGGATAAACACATTGTTGAGATGCAAACTTGAAAAATTGATAAAATGCATGAATATATTTTTAATGTCAAATGATTCATTATTTTTGACGTTTTACTACTAAATATGAGATATTTTACATATATTACTAAATAAGTTAGTTTGATATATTATATTATTTGACCTGACCTGAAAATGTATGAAGAAAAATGTAATTATTTTGTTATTTAAATATTTCGATTAATACTCATTAAAAAAAAAACTAAGTTAGTGAAAATTTGGTTTGGCCGCTCCGTTTCGCATAGCGACCAAACCAAATTTTCAGGCTTTTCTAAACTCGAAGTAAAATTTCGAGTTTAGAAAAGCCCCGTAAACATTCTTTCTACGCGGGGCTTTTCTAAACTCAAAATGTTACTTCGTGCTTAGTCTGGGAGTGGAAACACTCGTTATAAATTTTATATTGCACGTTTTTATATAAAATCGACGAATGCTTCAAAACTTAAAGCGTATACATTATATATATTCAAAAGAAACATTCACGGTATGTAATACAATAAGGCATTCATAAAAATCATAAAAATAACTGCAGAATTTTACCTAAAATACTTTTAGAGTTAACTCTATAATTGCTCGGCCGTTAATGGGCATCCCTTTCCTTATAGTTTTTCTTATAATTTAAATTAAAATTATCTGTCGATTAATTCCATCAATATTTCTATTCTTCTTTCACTTCGTGTATTTTAAAATGGATTTTTTCATAAATCCTGGTTTATGTATTTCAATTGATCAATTTTAAACTTTAATTTCTTTGTTCTTCCTTCAATTATTATTTCCTTTACTGTTGAAACCCATATTATTAGTATTTATGAAGGCTGCTCGTCAGAAAACGACCTTGAAGCAGATCTTGTGCGAATTGCTCTCAGTTGCAGTGATTATTCACTACAATTGTTTTATAAATTTTTATAATACCTACTGAATAAAATAATTGTAGTCAATAAATACACAAATTTTGAGGATCACGTTTTTTATCTTTTATAATTAATATACAGGGATCTTTTCTTTTAAGTATACTTTAACATATTTCATATAAACTTTTGTGAAATTATTGAACACGCGATCAAGCCTGAGCAGTATGTTCTGAACTTCACTTTAAATCAGTGTGTATACGCGTGGCGCATGAAGTAAAACCAAACCAAATTTTTAGGCTTTTCTAAACTCGAAATTTTACTTCATGCCTAATCTAGCATTGGAAATACTCGTTAGATGCTTCAAATTGACAGTTTTATTTAAAACAACGAATATCTGAAAATTAAGATCGAACAATCGTGATATGTAAAAGTACAAAAAAATCCTTGTACTTTCTCAATCATACAATTATATATTTAATTATTTTTTGTTTTCTTATAACCGAGAGATTTTTCCATTGACTTGTTTCATTCCCATTATCTCCAATTTTTTTCTTTTGATTAAATTGATTGAAATTTATCAGTTATGTTCTTTATTCTCTTTCTATATCAAATTATTTTTTTCTAATCAGTTTTCTTGTTTTGTCTGGATACAATATACATACATATATATTTAATTTATTTTGTCGTTTATTAATTCTTATTCTTGTAATCGATATTACCTCTCAATGTATCTATTTGATCCTTAATATCTTTTTTTCTTTTTCTTTCATTTACATCATCTCCTATATATTCATTTGATAAGAGTGATCTTTCAATTTGAAATTCAATCAGTTAATTTTTCTTCCAATATACAATATACATTTTCAATCAGTTTTTTTTTTTATCTGGATATAAATTTATAATAATAATAATAATAACATACATTTATTACGTAAATCCATATTTTATGAAGAAAATACAAAATTATACTCCATAATTTCAAGAAAAATGTAGCTAGAAGCCTGGTTTATACAGCTAAAATGGCGGAATCTGGTGACATTTTTGAGCGCGGAATTTAAAATTTATGGGAAACGTATGCTGACACGAAATCGGTTAGACCAAAATTAATTTTTATAGGAAAAGTACTTGAATAAAGCTGTTAAGTAACATTATTTAAAGTTAATTTCTGTAAATATCAAATTACTCTCTTTTACAATATTTTTCAAGTAATAACAAAGAACTATATTATTTTTACAACTATATAACTTATTATAACATTATTCATTAATGATTTAAAAAGTGTTTTCATTACTTAAGAAATAATTATCGATTGTTTACGTACAGAACTGAAAAACAAATCTCGAAATACCGAAAATCTTACGAAAATGTCTATGTAAAATTTTTATAATTTGACGAAAATCTCGACATATCGAAAATCTTATTAAGATTTTAGAAATTGAAAATCTCGAAATATTGAAAATCTCATTAAAATTTTATGATATGACGAAAATCTCGAAATACCGAAAATCATACAAAAATATCGAAATATTGAAAATCTCATTAAATTAAAAAGTTTATTTTTGAATAGAAAATGACACCCAAATATTACAGGATATTAATGATTTGGATGTCATTTTCGACACTAATCCATTCAAAATATAAAAAAAACTTTAATATCACTATTTTTTTTAGTAAACATGATGTGCTTACACTTAAGGTACAAATAATTCTTCTCACACCAAGTTTGTAAATTATCTAGGTCTGACTGAATATCAAATTGATTACACGTTTCATTTATGGATTTTAACAATTTTAAATCATCCGCAAAGCACAAATATTGGCAATTTTCCAATGAACCACTAAGGTCATTTATAAAAAGTAAAAATAGGATGGGCCCACTATGCCTACCTTGTGGAATCCCAGATGGTACCTGTATAGATTTTGATGTTATGTTACCTATTTTTACACATTGAGTTTAGAGAACAAAGAGATTTCTTGTTTTAATTAAAGTGATCTTTCAATTTATTCATTTTATTCAATATCAATCATTTTCTTCTTTTTTATTATTATTATATATACGAGTATTTTTTGAACCATTTTTTATCTGAATATAAATTTGTAAATTCAATTTACATGTCTACTTTTTTTTAATTAAAGTGATCTTTCAATTTATTTTCTTGTTCAATTTCTTTCTTCTTCTTCTTCCAATTGTTATACATTTTTTAGCCGTTTTTTTCTCCTCTGTTTCCAAATTTGGAGATTCAGCCTGGAGGTCTGTTATGTATTCGTTTTGCAATTACGTAACTGTGCATTGTTAACTTTTTTTTTCCTTGGGGCATCTCGGTTTTGTTTAATGACTTTTCTGTTAGGTGCGTTGACTTGTCTGGTGTAAATAAGAATTTTGCAGTGATGATTACATTTTAATTAAGCGTAAATATAACAGCACTCACCAACAGAACAAGGTGGATATTATAAAGAGCGTTTAATTATAAAACGATTTCGCTCAAATGTTTTGTCTCCAATGTTTTACTCTATCCTACTCTACTGTCTTAATTTTATCTTACTAGATAGTCTGAACATTTGAGGTGTATAAAAACAAAGCTAGCATTCTCCAATTTAAGGTTTTTTGAAAAAAATAACAAAAACCTGTACCCCTAAAAATACACATATTTATTATATTTTATGTTTGGCTATTCAGTAGAATACAATTGCATGAAGATATAAAGCAAGTTTGAATTGAATTCACATAGAGGTTTATAGACAAATACGATAAGAAATTATAAGTTCATGAAAACATGAAGTGGAGATTGTCACCTTTGTTTCTATACCCCTCATTTATTCAGGATAAAAGGAGAATACGTTAGTGAGAAGTGCAAGAACTCAGCAAGATGCGTTTATTTATAAAAACACACCACAATTGAAATTAAAATTCATTGTGATTAGTTACTCCACATAACTCAATTAAACAATAAGCATTGAGTATAAAATATAGAATATTATTGCTATAATCAATGTAATTAGTGTATAAAAACATATTTTATATAAGTGGATTTTTTCCGACGTATATGCTGTAAATTATTATAAATTCGTTATTTTTATAAGAAACGTTTAATTTAAAGCTTTTAACGAGTGTTTGCACTCCTTAATTAAGCATGAAATAACATTTCGAGTTCAGAAAAGCCTGAAAATTTGGATTTGCCGGGTCTCGCGAGCAAAGCGAATCGCGCCCCGGCAAAACCAAATTTTCACTCTTTTCTAAACTCGAAATTTTACTTCATGCGCCAGGCGTATAAAACACTGAAATATTATGAAGTTACAAATACGTGCTTTGGTCTGCAAACAAGATAGACGATTTTTGTTAATTTCTCAAAATTTATGACACTATCTATACCTGACAGAGCTGGGATGAATCCTCAAAAACAGGATTCATCATCACGAATCACGAATCCGAATCCCCTAATATGATTCGAATCACGAATACTCGAATAAAGGATTCGTAAGTGAAAAATATGATTCGAATCAAAGATTCGAATCCTCATTTTTTAATCACGGATACAAATCCTTTAAAAATAAATTTGAATCTATTATTTGCAACCAGTAACATTTTATTCCATCAGTTTCTATTAACAAAAATGTTCATTTACCGACTAAATATCTAATTAAATAATGATTTTGATTAATGATGATATATGTGTTATTGAACTTTATTTTAAATTAGTGTTTTATACGCGTGGCGCATGAAGTAAAATTTCGAGTTTAGAAAAGCCCCGTGAAAATTTGTCTCGGGTCGCTGCGCGACCCTCGACAAATTTTCTACGCAGGGCTTTTCTAAACTCGAAATTTTACTTCATGCTTAGTCTGGGAGTGGCCAACACTCGTTTTTAGAAGTTTCAAATTAAAGGATCACTCTAGATTACTAATTTGTCTCGGGTCGTAGAAAATTTGCCGAGGGTCGTGCAGCGACCCGAGACAAATTTTTGCTCTGATTGAAAGTGAAGTTAAAAATGCACTGAAAACCAACTCAACTTCGATATTTTTTCAAAATTGGATGTTTACTTTCCTATCCATGCTGTAAACCTTCAGATATTCGTTGTTTTCTTGTAAAAAAACTTCGAGAGACCGAAGGACTACAGGTAGCCTTTGTAAAATGGTAATAAACTTAGTAATCTAGAGTGATCCTTTAATTTGAAACTTCTAAGAACGAGTGTTGTCCACTCCCAGACTAAGTATGAAGTAAAATTTCGAGTTTAGAAAAGCCCCGTGAAAATTTGTCTCGGGTCGCTGCGCGACCCGAGACAAATTTTCACGGGGCTTTTCTAAACTCGAAATTTTACTTCATGCGCCACGCGTATAAAACACTGATTTCAAGTGAAGTTAAAAATATACTATTAAAGTTGGACATTTTTCATGGTTAAGTAACCAAATATGCATTCACAAATATTTGAATTATTCGAAAATGTAAATATTTATATTATGAATAATTTAGTGATTTAAATATTGATATTAGAATATTTAACTATTTGAATTAATCGAATTCGAAACCCAGCCTTAATAGCGATGATTCGAATTATTTGAGAAGATTTGAATCGGTGTATGAGGATTCGAATCCTTTTATAAGGATTCGAATCCTTTTATAAGAATTCGAATCCTTTTATAAGGATTCGAATCATCTACGTCTGGATTCGAATACGAATCTTTTTAGAAAAATGTAACGAATCCGGATCACGAATCCGTTTTCACTAAAGTATTCGAATACCTCTTTTGAATCCTCTAAAAGGATTCGAATCCGGGAATCGAATCCTGAATGATTCGAATCCTGCCCAGCTCTGATACCTGATCTATAAATAAACCCAAATATGAATCGGAACTGATTTCAAGTTATTGAACTGACTAAAAAACTGTTTGCGCATTCTTTATAATTAATTCCTTTTTTTATTAATAGATATATAATCAAATTTGCATTAATCAAAATTAATGATTGCAATCATTCGTTCGGTAACCTCTTTTTTAGTTGTTATTAAACTCTTTGCGTAGGTCGTTTGTTAATTAAGTTGGGGGCTAGAAGGTCGAATAAATTATTTAATTACGTTAGTTTAGATTAATATTTGCATGGAAATATGAGTTGATGGGAAATAATAACGCGAGAAAAAAACCGTAAAAATCGCGTTCGATGCAGATGCACCTGCATATGTGCAATGTACTGGAAATAATAAAATATAACAGAAACAATGCATGTAGGTTGGTAATACTGTTAATTATTGTTGTTCCAGAGTGTGTTATGCATTCTCTGGGATAATTTAATTATGTATATATGAGAAACTATTTTATTATTGTAATAGACAGGATTATACAATTGTGATGTTTCTTTTTTATCTTAATACAAAATTTGAACGTAAAATTAATAAGTTTATGTCCTATATCAACTACAGTTAAAATTTGATTTACATTTTTTATCAACTGAAATATTTAAAACTAAAAATAGTAAGAAAGTATTTTATTCTAGTAATTTTGTAAAATCCTGTCTATATTTTACAATTGTGATGTTTTTTTTCCATCTCAATACAGAATTTGAACGGAAAAATTTACTAATTCATGCCCTGTATCAACTAAAGTTAACATTTGATTTACATTTTCTCTCAACTGAAATATTTAAAACTAAAAATAATGAGCTTTTCGACTATGTGAATGTAAAATAGTAATCTTTATATGTTAATATTGTTTTAACCGTTACTGTGTGGTAATCATCCATATTAATTAATTACATTTCTGATCTTTTGTTTTCTGTTTCTTTTTTATCATGTCGCCATTTAGCAATAAACTTATTTTAGCTAAAGAGTTCCAAAAAGTATTGAATATTGGAATTTTACCAATTTTGTGAAAAATGCATCCGTAAAATAATACTTTTAATATATTTTGAAAAAACATTAGCAAACATTTTTATATAAACCCTAATTTGTAAATATATTTTTTACAAACTAATTATTACATTAATATATCCATATTTAAACATTTCCATTGCAAAATAATCTAAAAGTAAAAAAGCATACATTTAGGCAATACATTGATCACAGATACTTTAAGTTTGGTGAAGAAAAACACTTGTTTTGCTCCATGATTGTATTTTCAGACGTTTCAGACGTGTTTCGGTCTTTACAGATCATTTTCATAGGCTACTACTTTAAGGAGTTTTTCTTTTAAGTATACATACTCAAATATACTGTACATGCTAAAAATCTTCAGTTATTCGCGGTCTTTGAAAAGAGCTTTAAACGAGTGTTTTCCACTCCCAGGTTAAGCATGAAGTAAAATTTCGAGTTTAGAAAAGCCTGAAAATTTGGTTTGGTCGCGTAGCGCGTAGCGCTACGCGACCAAACCAAATGTTCAGGCTTTTCTAAACTCGAAATTTTACTTCATGTGCCACGCGTTTAAAACACTGATTTCAAATGAAGTTCACATTATACTACTAAAGCAATATGCTAAGGATATACATTTTGAACTTTACAATATGCTAGTGCTTTATACGCCTGGCGCATGAAGTAAAATGTTGAGCTTAGAAATGCCTAAAAATTTGTTTTGGTCGCTCCGCTTCGCTACGTGACCAAACCAAATTTTCAGGCTTTCATAAACTCGATATTTTACTTCATGCTTACTCTGGTATTGGAAAACAGTCGTTTAAAGCTTCAATATCTCAATATTTACAGCGTATGCATATGTATACTTAAAAAACAAATTTCCTGTATAAAGGAGCTCAATATTAATTACGTGAATAAAACCCATTAAATTGAATGAAAAAGCTACAATTAGTAAAAATCGACAGCTACAGAGCTATTCCGAGAACAAGTAAAATGTACTTAAGTAATGAGTACAAGTACTCTACGCAAATTGTACTTGAGTACTAAGTACAAGTACGTACTTAAGTACCTTTATGAGTACAAAGTATTGACTACAATAAATAAAAATACGAAAGACTATAATTCAAAAATGTTTTTATATATTTTGAACTTTACTTAAAATTTGTGTTTTATACGCGTGGCGCATGAAGTAAATTTTCGAGTTTAGAGAAGCCTGAGTTTGGATTTAGAAGCTACGCGTCTAAATCCATCGCTTAGGCTTTTTTAAACTCGAAACTTTACTTCAAGCTTAATCCGAGAACGGAAAACACTCGTTAAACAATTGTTTGATTTTTTTGATTATCTAATGCAGATAACTAAAATGTTTAGACATTAATAAATACACATACACAAAACTTAATGTTGATATTTTTTGTAGATTTTCATTTAAAGATTGACCAAAAATTTAGCAATAGCGGATATTATTTATAATTACGAATATTTCATTTATAAGTAACCATATTTTATTATTCAGTTCAGAAAAACGAGAATATTCTGGCAAATTTTAAAGTTATAAGATTCTAAAATTAAAGCATAATATTGTATAAAAATATGTTTTTTTCCTATAAGAACAAAAATGAATTAAAGAATTATTAACGTTTGAAATTGTTTAAAATCATCAGCATTATTTTAAAATTAACTACTTTTGCTTATATTTATAATTTTTATATTATAAAAATATCTAAGTTACAATATCCCAAAAAATCAAAATATAATGTATGATATGAAAAAAATCGATATTTTTATTAGACTTTAACATAAAAATTAATTAAAAAGTGATCTACATTTAAAATCAATTTTAAAACTGACAAATTTTTCTTTGTTCAATATACAAAACAAAAATATCTACGAAATTATTTAAAATTTATTTGATAATTTCGAAAATTAGAACTAAATTAGAAGATTTGATGAGAAAACGTTATTTAAGAATGTAAGAGTTTTTACGAAAATATATACTGTTTCAAATTTTGATCAAATTGACTATTTCTATTAAAATGCTCATACAATTTGACTATCCATTAAAATATTTGATATAGTTTGATTATTTCTATTCAAATTTTGATATAATTGACTATATTCATTCAAATTTTGAAAATTGACCATGTTTATTAAAATGTTGATAAAGTTTGATATCGAGTTTTGACATAAATTGACTATTTCCATTCAAATTTTGATATAAATTGACTATTTCTATAAAAATGTTGATAAAATTTGACAATTTATATTCAAATTTTGATATAAATTAACTAAACCTGACTATTTTAACTATTTTAATTTAACTTTTGATATAATTTGATTATATACATTCAAATTTTGATACAACTTGACTATCCATACCCACAACACCAGAAATAGACACAATATCATCACAAACGCAATGCGACTTACGAAGTCACAAACAGGTGTCAGGTATTACTCCGTTAAATTCTTCAACAAATTAACCACTCAAATCTAAAACCTACAAATAAACACGTTTAAAACTCTATAAAATCTTTAAATTAAAAATTAAAGTATCGACGAATTTGATTTTAGTATCTCATTTAAGAGGAATTATGCTGCTCTTTCTCTCTGTAATCTTTAATATTAAATTATATTTTATTTGTCATTGATGTTTTCATTTTAGATACAGGTACTTTTAGCTTATTATTGACTTAGTTTAGAATGTATCAGGTATAGTAGCGTTCTTTTATATAGTGATGTATTTAGTTTTAAGACAAATGACGTGTAAAGATTGTTACTATCTATTATGATTTATTTTCGTCAAAATTTTCATATAAATTGATAATTTCCATTTAAATATTAATATAATTTAACTATTTCTGTTCAAGTTTTGATATAGTTTGACCATTTCCATTTACATTTTCATATAATTTAAATAATTTCAATTAAATTTTGATATAAATTGACTATTTTAATTTAATTTTTGATATAATTTAACTATTTCTATTAAAATGTTTACATAATTTATAATTACTATTTTATTTTACGGAATCTCCTTTTACATAAATTTACAATATTAGTATAACTTCAAATATATGGCAGTTAATAGTATATTTATATATTTAAATTTTGATATAAATTGACTATATCCATTCAAATTTTAATATAATTTTCACTATTTAAAGTCAAGTTTTGATAAAAATTGACTATTTCTATTTAAATGTTAATATATTCTGACCATCTCTATTCAAATGTTGATATAAATTGACTGTTTCTATTCATATTTTGATATAATTTGACTGTATCTATTCAAATGTTGATATTAATTGACGGTTTCCATTCATATTTTGATATAATTTGACTGTATATATTCAATTTTGATATAATTTGACTATTTATCTATTTAAAATGTTGATATATTTGAATATTTCTGTTAAAATGTTGTGTTTAATTGACTATTTAAAATTTGATATAATTTAACTATTTCTATCCAAATTTGATATAATATGACTATTCCCATTTAAATATGACCATTTCTATTCAACTTTTGGTATAATTTGACTATTTCCACTCAAATTTTAACATAATTTGACTATTTCTATTAACATTTTGAAATAATATGAATATTAAATAATATGAAATTATCAATTTTTACGTTTAAAGTCTAAATGTTAGTGTAAATACACTAACATTTAGACTTTAAACGTAAAAATTGATCGGTAAATGAACTTAAGTAGGTACATCCAAATGTACTCAAGTGCATTTTGCGAACTAAAAACGAGTTGAGTACAAGTACAAGTACTTTAAAAATAAAGTACCCGTGGACTGAGTACCGAGTACACAGCTTTGGCTTACATTATAAAATTATTATGAAATGGAAGATAAATATCTTCCATTTCATAATAATTTTTTTTAATACATTTCCAACTTCAACGCTTCGCGGCGCGACCAAACAAAATTTTCAGGGTTTTCTAAACTCGAAATTTTACTTCATGCTTAACCTAGGAGTGAAAACACTTGTTCGTAACTTCAAATTCAACACTGTTTAGAAACAAAAAAACACTTACAAAATTACGTCGTAATATGAACACGAAAAGTCGTTAGATTTTGAAGTAATCTTGTTTGGGAAATTATAAGAAAATTATAAATTATTCAATCAAATTCAAAAGCAATAATTTAATTTTTTGTTTCTCTAGTTTTACGTTAAGTCGTTTTGTCCTGAAATTTTAGATTGTTAAAATTCTAGTATTTATATCTTTATAATCAAAATAAATGTATTCTTAAAGTAAATGTCACAATTAAATACTTAAGCAAAGAAAACTACTTTAGCCAATTATTAGTAAACCTGAAATTATTTAAACAGTTTTATAATGATTCAACTTTAGATATTTAATAGAATTTAACTTCTCTAAATATACATAAAAATGACTATTATACCTTACTTCACTTTTTATTTGTATCGTTAGATGTACATTTCGAGACACAAGGTGCTCATTATCAATAACAAACTCAAACCTGAGTTTGTTATTGATAATGAGCACCTTGTGTCTCGAAATGTACATCTAACGATAAAAATAAAAAGTGAAGTAAGGAATAACAGTCATTTTTATGTGTAATAATCACTTCACGTAAACTCAAAAACATACAGTTATCTTTAAATGTATATCATTTGTTAAAGTTAAAATTTACATTAGACAATTATCACGAAATGGAAAATTTGTATCTCTAATTCTAATTTAAGAATTTTTGCCTTGAAATTTTTAATTGTTGAGATTGTAGTTCAGTGGGGAAAGTACTACATCACTATATTTTCAGTTTAGAAAAATAAAAGTATCATTAAAGCAAATGTCTCAATTAAATACTTAAGCAATGGAAACTAATTTCGACAATTATTATTAAACCTGAAATTTTTTCAAAAGTTTTATATAAAATTCAACTTTAGATATTTAACGGAGTTTAACTTCTTTGAATGTATATTAGTCGTTAAAGTTCAAAGCAACATTAGACAATTATTATAAAATGGAAGATATTTATCTCTAATTTTAGGTCTAGCATTTTCGTCTTGCAGTTTTAAATTGTTGAGATTCTAGTGTTTACATCTTCATAATCAAAATAAAAGTATCCTTAAAGCAAATGTCTTAATTAAATTCTTAAGCAATTTTTCCGGATTTCTTTTGTACATAATTGATATTGACTAAACGGTGCATTACACAAGTAGTGGTTGTTGCTAGATGAAAGTAACAAGTGGGAAAGTAATTTCTTAGAAAGTGACATTTTTTTCCTGAATCATCACCTTATAAGAAGGTGTTGGTTGCCTCCGTGACTGGCAATTTTGTCTTTATTATTACGTATTTTTCTCTAAACAAAATACACAGGATTATAAGATTAAGGTGCTTACCGAATACAGGGATTGTATCAGCTATTAAAGACTTGGGTCGATGGCCATTTGTAACTCTCTAAATAAATTACTCTATTTAGAGAGTAATAAATGTCAGTATTTATATACAGCTGATTTTACATACATACATATCCTAATGTATACGCTGTAATATTCAATTAATGTCGAGTTTTGTTCCGTCTTAATAACCATTTTATTTTTAACCAATGTTCAAATTTTGGCAGAACACTTTATCTATGCAACATTTATAAAAATGGTTAAGTTTTGTTTTGTATAATTTATTACATAAACGAAGAATACATAAATTATTAGTGTTATACGTACCGGGTGTTCACTTGGCGGACGCAACATAGGAAATCCCATGTAAATTTTGAAATGTTGAAATTTTGACTCCCCTATTTATTTTAGAAACAAAATGTATTTACCTTTTTTGTAGAGGATAAATTCTGAATTCATTCGTGTTAACGTTTATCACTTTACGTTTCTCTGAGTTAAAATAATTAAGAAAAAGTAATGTGATTTTATATAAATAATGACATGCCATGGAATTGAAACAACAATTGCGGATGTCAAAATGACAAAGATATTGCAGTCACTTGATTAAAGTAAATGTTTTTGAAATGATACAAGAAAAAAACCTCCTAATAAAGTGGTATTATGCAGACCACATGCAGACACGATGTTTGCGTTATGTTTTTTGTCGTTAATTAAGTAACAGCAATATCTTGTGCTATTTTGACATCTGCAATTGTTGTATCATTATGTCATTATCTTTATAAAATCACATTAGTTTTTCTTAATTATTTTAGCTGTACATTTTCTGACATTCGTTGATTTTTAGAAAAGTTCAATTTGAAGCTTTAAACGAGTGTTTTCCACTCCCAGACTAAGCATGAAGTAAAACACACAGATTTTAAGTGAAGTTCGAATATACATAAATTTGATAATATTATAGTGTTTTATACGCGTGGCGCATGAAGTAAAATTTCGAGTTTAGAAAAGCCCAGAAAATTTGTCTCGGGTCGCTGCGCGACCCTCGACAAATTTTCAACGGGCTTTTCTAAACTCGAAATTTTACTTCATGCTTAGTCTGGGAGTGGAAAACACTTGTTTAAAGCTTTAAATTGAACTTAAAAAAACAGGGAATATACACAATTGTTGTATCAAATATATGGTATGTCATTATTTTTATAAAGTCACATTACTTTTTCTTAATTATTTTAACTTAGAGAAACGTAAGTGTTAAGTGTGAACATTCATAAATTTAGAATTTTTTTCTCTACAAAAAAGGAACATACATTTTGTCTCTAAAATAAATAGGGAAGCCAATATTTGAGCACTTTAAAATTAATATGCGATTTCCTATGTTGCGTCCGCCAAGTCAACACTCGGTATTCACAGAGGCGAGTTAACCATAAGGCGTAACAGGCGGCCGCCTGGGGCCGCAGCCCTGCGTGGGCCCCACAAAACGTACCTCTAACTCAAGCTACGTCGATGGCAGTACGTCGATAGCAGTAACATATGAACAAATATGTGTTACAAGGTATTACAAAACTGGATCTTTCCATGTTTTCCCCTACCCCTTTTTCCGCAAGTCCTAATTCCAGAGAGAAAGAGAGAGAACAATGACGTTGTGTTTGGTTACGTTTTTGAGTCTATCATAACCTCTCTCTCAGGTTTTGCTGTACTTTCATAGATAGATTTTTTAATATTTAGTGTTAAAAATAAGGGTTATAAAAATAAGACTTTGTGTAAGTGTTAAGTGTAATTAAAATAATAGTTTGTGTTACTTGTAATTAAATTAAAAAAATTGTTGACGTTGATTGGGTTATAATAAAAACATATTTAAAACAAAGATTATTTACAAGAATTAATTATTTAAATTACAAATATTAAGTTTTTAAAAATAACAAAGATTTAAACAGCAAAATCTTTTAAATAAATTAAAATACAAAGAGGAGAAAAGTGAATAATTTGTAAATCAATGAAATTATTTATATGTTTTAAATATTAAATTCCCCTTTTCGCACCTTCCTTAGATATGTTTTTACATTATACAGGGAGTTTTTTTAAAGTATACGTATTCCAAATTCAGTCTATTTTCTCTAAATCTTTAAATATTTCCTGTTTTTTTTTTAAGTTCAAATTAAAGCTTTAAACAAGTATTTTCCACTCCCAGACTAAGCATGAAGTAAAATTGCGAGTTTAGAAAAACCCCGTGAATATTTGTCGAGGGTCCGAGACAAATTTTCAACGCTTTTCTAAACTCAAATTTCGAGTTTAGACTTCTTCATGCGCCACGCGCATAAAACACTATAATATTGTAAAAATTTAGAATTTGATGCAAAATTTAAAAATTGAAATAAAAAATAGGTGTTTGCATTTGAAAAAAATGAAGTTGATGGTCGTAACTTCTTTTTAGCCCACCCTATATACTTGAATTTGCCATAAAAGAAACCGCAGCCAAAAATAAAAATCGACCTGACCGAGCGTTTTTCCAAAAAAAAACAAACTCCTGAATTTTAAATGAATTTGTTCCTACCCACGCGACCACCCTGTATGTATTAAATAGGCTAAGTAAATTAAATATATATATTTAATTTAATTTTCGTGCACAAAAATGAGAAGACACGAATCAAGTGCTGCAAAAAGAAAGAATCTAAAGCGAAAACAAGAGATCGCCGAAGAACAAAAAATGCCATGCACAAATACTCAAATAAACCATATTTAAATTAAGCTTCATGTTTATCCTCAGATTCAAACAAGTGTCAAGATTTCTGCGCAGGCATTACGACAAATAATGACGATACCCAAGAACATTCACCAAAGGCAAAAATTACTAATGAATTTCTTAAAAATAAGTTATATGATATTGCTTAATGGCCAACCTCACTATTAGATACATTTATAGAACATATAATATCTAATAAACCGGAAAATATAGGAAACATTAACACACTAAAGGTAGAATGTACTGATAGAGCCAAATCATATTATCGAGGATAAAAAAAGTGAACATTTTTATCGCAATAAATTAAATGGAATCAAGGAATTTAGAAATTCCTATCCCTGCAAGATATTCTCAAACTCAAGCTCTTCTCTAGTCCAAGGTTTTCAATATTCGGAAAGCGTGACAGCAACATTGGTAGATCACAAAATTTCAAAGAACCATATATCATGTATGTGTGTATTCTACAAGACATCTTCCACATTAAAAAGAATCAACACAAACTTATTGCAGAAAATGAAAGAAGAAGCAAATTACTAGTAAGAAGTTTTGAAGCGAATCGTTTCTACAATAAAATTCATAGGTTGTTTAGGTCTCGCTTTTAGAGGACATAATGACGGCGTTGACTCTAGTAGAAAGGGCAATTACATGACTTGTCTAGAATATCTAAGTGAATTTGACGAATTTCTTAAACAACATCTTTAAAAATACGGCAAAAAAAGGGCAATGTAAGTTATTTATCCAATACTATTTGTAACGAATTTATTCAGATTCTTAGCAATCATGTGTCAAACAAGATAGTTTAAGAAATAATAAGTGCAAACTACTACAGCATTATTGTTGATTCTACACCTGAATTCTCTCACGTTATTCAACTAACTTTTGTAGTAAGATATGTTTTATCTAATGGCGACGTTAAAGAAACGTTAAAATTCATTCCAATTTTAGCGCAAGCCGCAATTCGTTTGAAAGATCAAATATTTATATTGAAAAAACTAGGACTTGATATGAAGTTATGTCGTGGACAAACATATGATAACGCTGCCAATATGGCAGGAAAATTAAGGAACACTGTGCAACTGCTGTATTTATACCAGGGTTTATACCAAGGTGTTTAAAACACTTTGTTTTAAAACAGTGTTTTAAACATGTTTAAAAAGAGCCGTCGTGTTTTAAACGGTTTTATTTGAAACGTGTTTTAAATCTTAAATTTATTTAAAACATGTTTTAAACGTTAAATTTCTTTAAAATGTTTTTTTTATTAGCTTAACTGCTAAAATTAAATATTTGTTAAATTATATTTTATATTACTTCATTAAAATGTTTTTTTTATATTTTTACATATTAGCTAAATTGTTGAAAATATTTCAAATTACATTATTAAACATAACATTTTATTACAATAAAATATTACAACTGTGTGTGCATAAATGTCGTTTTTAAATACTGGGAATTTTTCTTTCAGGTATACATACACTGTACATTTTACGACATATGTTGTTTTTTTTCTTTAAGATTTTAATTTGAATCTTTAAACAAGGGTTATTCACTCCCATACTAAGCATGAAGTAAAATTTCTAGTTTAGAAAAGCCTAAAAATTTAGATTGGTCGCGTAGCGAAGTGGAGCGACCAATCCAAATTAGGCTTTTCTAAACTCGAAATTTTACTTCATGTGCCACGTGTATAAACACAAAAATGTCGTAAAGTTTGAAATATAAGGCTTTTGCAATCAAACATAGATGTGGATAAAGCGTGAGTCAAATTCTGCACTGAAAAAATTGTTTAAAGCAGTGATTATAGGCAACCCAATAACTCTAATGTATATTAAGTTGCCTATAATCGGTGTTGTAAGTTAGTGTTTTTTAACCTTCACTGTAAATCAGTGTTTTTAAGCGTGGCGCATGAAGTAAAATTTCGAGTTTAGAAAAGCCTACATTTTCTAAACTCGAAATTTTACTTTATGCTTAGCCTGGGAGTAGAAAACACTAAAAAGCCTCAAATTAACCGCATTAAAACAACGATTTCCCGCAACTTTAAAAAACGCTGTGATTATCGGGATATGTATACTCTGTTTTAAACGTGTATTTAATTGTTAATGTTTTAAACGCTGTTTTAATGAAAAAAACACGTTTCGTAAAAAAAAACTGTTTGTTTTAATTAAAACGAAAAAAAAAAATGTTTTTTTTAACATGCGCGACTCACTCCTTCAATTTGGTTGGAAACTTTGCTGCTGAAAGTTGTAGTGTAGTTATTTTATGTTTATTTAAAAATTGTTCACCTTCTTCTCTCCATCAACGCATAGATGGAAAATTATAACAGACAAATTAGAAAAATGCGACAAAAATATTTCTCCTAAAAAGCTATCGGATAGCAGGTGGTCAGCAAAAGCTGATGCAACATTAGCATTGAAAAATGGGTATAAACATATTCAGGAATATTTAGAAGATATCAAAAACTCTGACACAGAAAAAAAGTTCACCGTAAACGAAACTACATTATTATTAAAATCGATGAAGAAATATGAAAATATTTTAATGGAACACTGTATTACATAGAATTAACGCTACCAGCAAATCATTGCAAACAGTCGAATGTGCTTTTCTTAATGGAACCAAGTTACTAACATCACTAAAACAATTTATAATAAAATATCGTGATAAATTTGATAAAGTAGAAGAAGAAGCAAGATCTTTAACAAGTGCAACATTTGAATATGAATACACTCGAACACGCAAGCAAAGAGATTCTTTGATGATAAAGAAAACGAGAATGACAATGACGAGATTAATATGAATCAGAAACAACAATTTGTCGTTAATGCACACTACGTTATCTGTGATAATTTAACAAGTGAGCTTAACAAAAGCATCGAAATAGGTATACAAAATTACATATTATTTTAACGTGTTTTTTTGAAGAATTATCAGCGGAAGATAAAGAAAAATGTGTACAAAATTTAATAATAATGTATAAAGATGACATTGACATTGATATTTTTCGTTATGAATTAGATCAATTTTCAGCAAAGCAAATGTCATTTACTTTTTCCAATATTGAGACCATTTTAAAAATAGTTTTTTAACATTGCCTATATCGAATGCTTCAGGCGAAAGAAGTTTTAAAACGAGTTAAAAACCATTTCAGAAGAACGTCTTAATAGTACTTCATAATATTAAAATTGACGTTTTAAATGAAATTGATATAAACTAAATAATCGACACATTTGCCAATAGTAAATCACGGAAAAAAAGTGTTTTAGTTTATTTTTTGTTTGTTTGTTATTATAAATTATTTATAATTTACTATGTACCTATACTTTTTATACCATGTTTCACAAAATAATTATTTTTGTGTTTGCAATTTCATTTTATTTTACGTAAGACCACTGCATAGGAAGGGCCCTAAAATGCAATTCTGCCTGGGGCCTTCCTGGCTTGTAACACGCCTTTGGGTATGCAAATTATATTTGTAAAATTTAGTTTAGAAAATATATTTTCAACAAATTAAACGTTTAAAACATCTTCAAATTAAAACCATTTAAACCAAGGCTGTAGCCAAGGGGGCATATGGGGGTTCAATATTTTTACCTGTAAAACACCCCCAAAATGGTTTAAACCACAACACTTGATTTTAAACATGTTTTTAACATAATTAAATTATTAATCATCAAATTACTGCAGTAAAAGTCGAACACGGGTTGGTTTGTTTCGAAATTTTATAATCACAACGAAAAAGATAATGAAGATATACAACTTTGAGTGGGTAATTTAATTCCATGCCTTTTTTTTTGTTAGTCTTATGATGAATGGATGTTAAGTAAGAAGTAATCAACATTTGCGCGATAATTACACTATGTGTAATTTAAGTAGGCGTTAATGATTTTCGTGTTGGCTTATTAACCTCGATCACAAGACAAGAGAGATGAATAGTTCGTAATTTGTGTGGACAATTCGTGAAATAACACTTCGTGTTCGCGGCGTTTGCGGTAAATGGAGCAATTTGCACCGTGAAACAAGAAAGAGAGAAATCTCGGCATAACAGTGAAAAAATTGCAAATGTAATCGCAAGTGCTTCAATTGGATTTCCTGGAACAAAATTGATGAGATTAAGAGCTAATTGAGTAATCTGAACTACACATCGAAATTGCATTTTGCTTTGTAAAATGTGTTTTAAGTTGCAGGACACACATGAACTTGGTCAAAATTGTAATTCATCTCAAGTTTGTATATTTTACAAACGACGAATTATTTGTTTTATTGCTGACACTAACTGCACCTAATACCTAAAGCTAAATGTTTAATTTTTACTAGGCTTAGGGAGTACTGAAACCTAAACATTCAACGTTTGATATGATACTTAGATATGATACCTAGAATCTTGTATCAACATTTTTATTGAAATCAATCATTGTAAAATACAGGGAGATATGTATATTTAACATCCCAATTATATATGTCGAGTATATGTTGTAATTCTTCAGACATTCGATGAATTTAATGTAAAGCTTTAAACAAGTGTTTTCCACTCCCAGGTTAAGCATGAAGCAAAATTTCGAGTTTAGAAAAGGCTGAAAATTTGGTTTGGTCGCGTAGCGCGTAGCGCTACGCGACCAAACCAAATTTTCAGGCTTTTCTAAACTCGAAATTTTGCTTCATGCGCCACGCGATAAACACTGAAATATTAAGAAGTTCACAATATGCTACTAAAGCAATATGCTATTAACGTATGTTTTGAACTTCACTTAAAACCAGTGTTTTACACGCGTGGCGCATGAAGTAAAATTTCGAGTTTAGAAAAGCCTGAACATTTGGTTTGACCGCTCGCGACCAAACCAAATGTTCAGGCTTTTCTAAACTCGAAATTTTACTTCATGCTTAAACTGGGAGTGGAAAACACTCGTTTAAAGTTCAATTTGATTGAACTAAAAAAAAAAACTATTAAAAATCGCAAAATTTAGAGTGTATACAAATGTATATTTAAAAAAGAAAAATTCCCACATCTGGTGAAGACAAATATTGTATTATCATAACACATTTTGTAATATCTTTATTACAGTAGCTAAACAATGTAAATGCCCACCTGTCACACATCAAAAATTCAAACAGCGTGTTCAACTTACAAATAATTTCCGTTGTGCAATCGATAATTACTAGCCTTTGCCGCCTTTCCGATCTTTTTAATAAAGTCATGACGATTTAACAGGAATGGAATATGGAGAGAACCCATAGGTAATATTGCACACACATTGTTACTTTCACTATCCATCATGATCGTTTAATCCTACGTCTACGAAAAACAAACAGACACAAACATTGCTTACGTAACGCATCTTGGCCAGGCATAAATTAAGTAACCACACGTTTACTCAAAAGGTTGAGAGTTTGAGAGCTAAAATTGGTTTATTATCCAATGGGTTGCTGTACGCTTAGCGCCTTTCTTCGGAATATCTGACATTTAGGAGAATTCAATGATACACACATGGAATTAAAATTACTTCTGTTTTAAAGGTATTTTGTCTTTAAGAGCTTCCCTATAATTCTTTACTTAAAAATATAAATCAAATTCATGAGTTCAAATAAATATAGTTGATGAGTTTTTTTATAGAATGCTGTTTACGTTCAATGTTAGAAATACCAACAATTTTGGGATTAAATATGTTTTACCAACGCTTTGCTTCCAAGATTCAAGAATAAATTAATAACTTCACCCTATTTTAGTCAACTTTCACGTCTGCAATTTCACTTCCAGTTGATCGATTTTCATTTTGAATGCCTGTAAAACTTTGAATATCTACAATTTTATTAAATTGATTAATAGGCTGATAAATGTTGACAGTTCATCTTCACTTTTATATAAATAAAACAATTTAAACACTTTCAAATATATATTGTGCATTCGCTACGATTGTTTCGCCACACTGTGGCTTCTTCAGGCGAAGAAATGATTCATTTCTTCGCCTGAAGAAGCCACAGTGTGGCGAAACAATTGTAGCGAATGCACAATATATATTTGAAAGTGTTTAAATTGTTTTATTTATATAAAAGTACAATTTTATTATCAGTTTATTTACCTGATTATTACACTCAAAGTAATGAGAGCCGATAAAATTGGTAAAATTTGCACCACGTGACATGTTTTTATAAATGGAAAAACCACGTGATTTGCGTGGCGTCTAGAGGGTTTTTCCATATATTTAAACTTTATGGTCCCCATGTGACGTCTATAAAAGTTTTAATAAATGGAAAACCTCTCTCCCCCTTGCACTTATACAAACACCAAATTAAAATGGCCAAAGCCTTATAATGCTTGTTTTACGAATAAAATTAACTAAGATATCTCAATAACAAGAATGAAGAAATTTAGAAGACATTAACAAAAATGTTGATGTTCTGTCCGAAAAAAACTCAATTTAGAATTTTGGAAGCATTTTGCAGTTTTTTGCAAATACCCATTCATTCGAGAGTATGGCACCTAAACTAGCAAAGAGTTAAGTAATATTTTAAACTAACTTCAAAATTAGTTTCGGTCCATTTAAGTATATTGAGTGCAAATTTACCAGGAATACATTTTCGTATAAGAATAATAGCGAAAACCACTGGAGTTTTATTTTTTATACAGACAAAATTTCAATATTTCACTCAAACTTTGTTGTTTTTAGCAAATTTATTTAACTCGAGCAAAGTCACCAAATCCCTCGACCTACCACTTCACTACGCGACCGAAAGAAAAGTTCAGGCTTTCCTAAACTCGAAATTTTACCTCATGCTTAATCAAGGAGTAGACACACTCGTTAAAAGCTTCAAATTGACCCCTTCTATAAAATCAGTGAATTCTTGCAAATTTACTAAACATTTGTAATAATCGAGATATGTATACTTAAAACAAAAATACGAACGCATTAAATCTATCTAGGAGTTAATATTATTAAACGGGTATTTTGTTCAGTATTTTATCAAGCAAAATTACCAAAAATCAAGAATACATTTATTGGCAGAATTAATTATTACAGTTATATTTAAGCTGTTGCTCTTTTAATGACACAATCGTGTGTTTTAAAAATTCTCTCGCAAATGTCTTCTTGTTGGTTCTCTTCATTGCATTCTTTGACTTTTTCCATGGTCCGCTCATCCGCATTGAAGGTTTTTTTTATGGTTTCCAAATTCGGATCGCCGTTCTCGTTGATCAAGCCCTGCTTGATGGCCATACATTTTGCGAAGCACTGGTATTCCTTTTTTTCGAAAATCGCATTGTCCGGCATTAGGCCCGGTCGGAAAACTGAAAGATCGGCGTTTGATTCCTTGGCGCAGTGTGCGGCCATTTCAACCATTTCAGGTTCTAGTTTGAAGGACTGTATAAACATAACATTTTCGTACATTTTCAGGCATTACTTGATTTTATAAAAGCATTCAAATTAAAGCTTCCACTCCTTGATTAAACACGAAGAAACATTTCGACTTTAGAAAAGCCTGAAAACTAAACTTTTACGCTTTTCTAAACTCAAAATTTTACTTCATGCTTAATCTGGGATTGAAAACATTCGTTCGAATCTTCAAATTTAACGCTTTTAGAAAAACGTACAAAACACTGATTTAAAGAGAAGGTAAAAACGTACCTACTAAAATTTGATCTCATGTTGTTTGGTTGTTTATAGGTATTTATAATATTGTAATTTACTTAATTTAATAAAATACACATATTTATTGTTTTGTTGGATTCTTAAGCGAACGAAATAATGATTGTTAAATCTTATTAGAACATTATTTCCACTTACCAGTGAAGTCGAAATTAAAAAAAATAAACCTACAACAGTGTTCATCTTTTTTAATGGATAATCAAAATCTGTGATACCTTTAGAGTGTACTAGAAATCAATGATGTTTATTAAAAAATGTCCGGCTTTATATACAGCTTTTTTGAAATATTGACAATGGGCATTGAAAAGACGTCAAGGTTGGAAATATTTTGTACAACCTGTATTTATGTATTCACACATATATTGTGGATAAATCCGTAATTGTACATGCAGAAGGATAATTTATTTTAGATTGACAATTTTTATTTTGGAATAGTAAATAATAATAATTTAGTGTTCCCATATGTAGGATGTTTGCAAACAAATACATTAAATTATAAATTGAATAATTATGTAAAGAAGTTGTTAAGATGGCAAATGTTATGTAATTATGTAATGTAATGTTGTTAAGATGGCAAATTAATATGGCTGAGCATGGTCAACAAATGTATGTAAACAAGTTTTGATCGAATTAAAATTAATTTTTCAACAAAAATCATATTGAGGCATGATCGTTGCATACAGGAAACATGTTCACGGGTTTGTTTCCAGTTCACAGACTGACGAGAATTGACGTTAAAATGACATAAATTAATATTAATTTGCTTTTTATGTTTATAACACATTCATATACAATGACGAGTAAAAGACGTCAATTATTTTAATATGTAAAAATTTATGTGCCGCAGACGCCACAAATATCGTTGGAGATTTGTATATTCAAGGAATCAAGTTATTGCTTTTGCTACGCGACCAAACTAAATCTGCAGGCTTTTCTATACTCGAAATTTTACTTAATGCTTAACCAGGAGTGCAAGCACTCGTTTGAAAAAAAAGCAATGAAAAAAAGCAATGTGTCTGAAAATTTTCAGCGCATGCATCGGAATATGTAGACTTAAACAAATCCCTGTATTCTGTACTAAATATTTTTTCCAGCTAACTGTACACACTGTATACTATTTACAATAGTGTGCATGAGACTGAGTGCAAACCTAATCCGATATTGCCTTGTGGTCTTTTTGGTTTGAGGTTTGCGTGCGCTCCGAGAATGCATTATTCGAGGAAGTGACCTTTTCCTAAATACGTGCTTTCTTCGCAGTTTCTTCCGCACTGGTATTTCTTTCTACGCCCTCTCGAGTCGTTCTAATGAATGAATCGCAGACATTTAATCTCTGGCGAACGTTACATAACACAACTCCATTTGACCAAAATCCGAAAAAGGAAACAAACGTGCGATTACGAATACACGAATACAAATACGTAATAATGACTTAACAATTTACAAATAAATAGTGTGGGTACATTATCTTGTCTAATTAGTAAAGAAAGAGTAATACATTGTTTGGTTACTTCTAAAATAACATATTTCAGTGCATTTTTGTATTGGATGTGGGGCTAGAATGAAATACATGTAGATCTATTTTTGTTAGATTCTTTTATTTAGTCTTTGTAAGACAAATTTGTTATAGATTGCTACGCGACCAAACTAAATTTTCCGGCTTTTCTAAACTTGAAATTTTACTTCATGCGCCACGCGTATGAAACACTGATTTCAATTGAAGTCCAAAATATACTACTCAGGCAGTATGGTAAAAATATATATTTTGAAGTTAACAATATTATAGTGTATTATACGCGTGGCGCATGAAGTAAAATTTCGGGTTTAGAAAAGTATAAAAATATGGTAGTTCTGGTAAGTGAATTATTGAAGACTGTGCCAACTGACGTAGGATGGGGCTCGTGCATATCTCAGCGTTTAGTAAACTTTAAAGAATTTGTTGATTCTATAAAACCGGTCAATTTAAAGTTGTTTCTATTCCTTGGTTAAGCATGAAGTACAATTTCGAGTTTTGATAAGCTTGAAAATTAATGAGTAAAGATAATAATATGCCGATTTTTCAGCGTTTAGATAGCGGCATAATACCTCTTAAAGTATAGCATGCCCATTTTTTCTTCAAAATATTTTATCCAGAAATAGGGATATAGTTAAGACCACAATATGTCGAATTTTCTACATTTAGCTCGCAGTTGGCTTCTTTTAACATATATTTTCCTCATTTTGTCAAAAATCTGACGAAATATGCTGTTTAAGCAAATCAAATTAAACCTTAATTCTAATAATTAAGGGGCTTAGTGGAAAAGTAGTACAAGTGACATGAGATTTATTTGAGTAAATATGAGACAAACTTTAAGTTTTATAGACAAATCTGTGGACCTCTAATCAATAACATTGTATATTATATTGAGAGATACACATATTCAATTGTACCATTTTTCATCTTTAAATCCAAATCATATTTGTAGATATCTGTACTTATACTATTTTTTAAGTAACTACTTTTCCACTGAGCCCCTTAATTATGATATTTGGTATTTTTTAAATTGAATATATTCATTTATAACAGTACATTGAATGATACAATGTATCCGGTTTTCCTTTCTAAGGTCGTTATCGGTTCATACATTTAATGTACCTTAAGCCCCTCAATTAGATTATTTACAAAGTCACAACCCGGCCTTCACGATTTATTGTTTTTTGCAGGATGCTAAACATAAACATGCAAAAAATAACGTGTCTTTTCAAGGCAAAGGCTGAGGAAACGTTGATCACAATCTATTTATGGTAAATAGACTGTAACAAGAAATTGATACATAAAAAAATTATGCAAATAAGATTGCTAAGAATTGAAATTACCTGAGTAATAGCTACTTACACAGTGAGTATTTATTTTAAGTATACATATCTCAATATACTATATGTAATATGTAAATCTTCAGATATTCGTTGTTTTTGTAAAGAGTTCAAATTAAAGCTTTAAACGAGTGTTTCCACTCTCAGATTAAGCATGAAGTAAAATTTCGGGTTTAGAAAAGTCTGAAAATTTGGTTTGGTCGCGTAGCAAAGCGTAAAACATAATTTGACAGGGAATGACCTTATTGTCAACTGTCTTTTGTGTTTTCATAAAACACGCGGACGTCCTTTTATCTCAATATGAATAATTTTAGGAATGATACAAAATAAATAAAAGTAAAGCAATGAAAACTTAATTTTAAATTTAAAAATAGGGCTATAAAAAACATACGATTTTTTTTCAAAATTAATGAGTCGGTTGATAAATTGATGAATTAAAAAATAATTTTTGACGATACATTAAAAAGAACTTCAACCTAAGGGTTTTTACGCATGTTTTCTCTTTAAATAAAAACAACTGAGTTGGAAGAGGTTCACTTTATTGTCGAGCACTGCAACCTATTTCACCACACAGTGGCTTCATCAGGCATATGAATAATTATTTATCTACATGGCACTGTGTGCCGAAATATGTTGCAGTGTTCAATAATAAAGTGAAACCCTCTTAACTCAGTTGATTTTATTTTAAGAGAAAACATACGTATAAAACCTTTACTTTAAAATTCTTTTTAATACATAGTAAAGACATATTTTTAATCTAACTGTTAGCACACTTCATTTTCCTTCTTTAGTGCATTTTTAGTTTGTTAAGAAGGTTAAATATTTCTTTTATAGATCTACTAATCTTGTTGCTCCATTTTGTTATGTAAATAAAACCAGAATACGTGAAAAAGCAAAAACACAGGGATCAATTTACATGAACACTAACTTATCGATTATGTCATCCCAAATAGGCATCCTCGTAGGCGTACTTAGAGTATGCAAGAGATTGTCTATTCCCTGCTTAACTCTTCAACATTTGAATAATTATTTTTGAACTAGTAAACACCAAGGTGATCAAATAATCCATTTCCGTATTGACATTTAAAAGTTGTAAACTCATAAAAAGAAAAAAAATCTCATTATATTTGTAATTTTTAAAGTTCAAACAAGTATATTAATAAAACACATGAGATATGGAAACACTCGCTTACGCCTTAGAGAGTTGAATTTACCCTACACATTTTAATACTATTTTGCCATCCACTAGGTCTGTTGGTTGCATGAACTAGTGCAGAACTTTTTACACTTTTTGCACTGAATCTGTTCGTAACATGAACTGGATGTCTGCAATTGTAAATGTGAAGCTACTGGAATTCGAGGGGTAATATGGGAACTACAAGAATAATCTGCTTAACTAAACAAACACGCGCACACACGGCTTTTATTAATAACTACTGGATTTTTGTCATCTAGCGTTACATTTCTAATAAAGATTTTTTTAACAACTCCAACTTCTAACATTTTAAATATATTCTCCAACAGTTACACTAACTTGAACTGTGACGTCACAAACTTGAGCTCAGTTGAACTTAGTGCAGCAGAAACGAACAAACCTAATATCATCATCTACTGTTGGAGGAAAAAATGGTAGTAAGTTGTATTGAGTAAATATAGTGTAAATGATGTAGAGTAAATTAATAAACCAATTAACCTCAGTTATAATTCAGTTTGCCACTTAACTGGATGGCAAAACGCCATTAGTGTTGGCTCGTTTTTAGTAAAACTATGTAAATAGGCGGTACTGCACTGTTCTGTACATCTTAATGAATGTGATCTAAATTGATTGACACAGTTCATGACACTATAATTTTGAAATTAATAAAACTGTAACTTTTTAATTAATCAAGAATCAGGATTTAAACATTTCAAATATCATTACAGTTTTAATCATCAAAATATACTTTTTTTTTCAAGTATACATGTATTAAATTTTTTTTAATGTGACTAATCAAATTTGACATTTCAAGAATTTATTGTTGTGATGCAGGTTGTGTGTTTTAGGTTAGGACAAGATCAATCACATGTTTTGTTGTAAAACTTTTAATTTGTAGGTTATGTTAGGGAAAATCTGACAGTAAAATGACAAATTAACTTATAAAATAGACCTTCAATCAGCGGAAGAGGATTCATATTCGAGTCTAAATGTGGGTGATTCGAATCCTTATAAAAGCATTCTAATCATTGTAAAAGGATTCGAATACTTACAAAAGGATTTGAATTGTCAAAAATAATTCGAATTAATTGTGAGGAATAATATGAAAAATGTTTTTCTTGTGTGTTTTTAAATTTCACGTTAAATCACTGTTTATGCGCGTGGCGCATGACGTAAAATTTCGAGTTTAGAAAAGCCCAGAAAATTTGTCTCGGGTCGCTGCGCGACCCTCGACAAATTTTCACGGGGCTTTTCTAAACTCGAAATTTTACTTCATGCTTAGTCTGGGAGTGGAAACGCTCGTTCGAAACATCAAACTGAATGGTTTGATAAGAACATTAAATGATTGAAAATGTTTTTAAAGATAATAATCTAGTTTTCAAAATTTTGTTTAATATTTTTTGAAGTAAAACTGAAATGGTGGCCACAATCTGAAATGTTACATTTTTCCGACATTTCCCTGACCAAAGATTTTTTCCCTGACCTTTTAATATAACTTTCTTCTGTGGGAAACCCCCATTCTGTTTAATAGTTTTCATTGTTTTTGCCAATATTTTAGTTAATTTTATAAATTTTTACGTGTTTTGTAATTTGCATGCTGATTTTAACAAATTTAATAATATCATATGGCTTTTTTGTTAGTGTTTTCGTCAATTTGAATATAATTCCATGACTTTTCTCTGACTTTCCTAGTTTTAATGATATTCAGTGAATTTTTTATTTGCGTAAAGTTCAGGCATTAGTGGATTTTATAATAAAGTTCAATTTGAAGTTTTCAACGAGTGTTTCCACTCCCAGACTAAGCATGAAGTAAAATTTCGAGTTTAGAAAAGCCCCGTGAAAATTTGTCGAGGGTCGCGCAGCGACCCGAGACAAATTTTCGGGCTTTTCTAAATTCTAAACTCGCAATTTTACTTCATGCGCCACGCGCACAAAACACTGATTTGAAGTGGAGTTCAGAAAAACACAAATACAAAGATTCTGATTACGAAAAAATAAATATTTTTTTTTTTTTAGTGTGAGTGAAACTATGGACTTGTCAGTTAATTGTCACTTGATGTGTCAAAAATTAAAATCCCTTTCTTTTAATAGTGTTTCGATCCCCATAGTATAACATTTCCTTAAAAAAACTGTCTTAACCGGTATAAATTTCGTGATTTTTGACATTATCCAATTTTAGATTATGTCCACCGATGGTACATATCTCCGCCAAAAAGTATTTGTATGTACTACCAATTTAATAAAGTCTCTCTGAGGATCGGGTAAACGCTCCTTGCTTTGAAGTAACTGGCTGATTTCGTTCTATTGGGTTTTTCCAAATTTTTTATCAAGATATAGTTGTAGATAACATTATACTATTTAATTTTGAAAAAAGTTCTAAATATGTGTTGTGTAGTTGCAAGTTGTGGCGTTCTCTTTTTTGACAATTTATTTGACAAGTTATGATTTATTTGCCACATTGATAATCATAACCAATATCTCAAAATTTGATGTTTAAATACCCTACTGTTAAAGCAGGACTGCAACTGTTCGCAGTAAATACACCCTAAGTTCGGCCATAATAAAAAACAGAGTTTATATAGGCGAACTGGCTATAAGACCTTGAAAATGTTATTTAATTAAAATCAAGCTAAAATAAATATAAATAATATTTTTCAAAACCAACTAAATATAACAAGAAAAATTCGGATGGGATACTGTTTTAGTAACAAAAATATATTTATTGACGATTAAATATAATAAATTATTAATATAATAAAAATATTGATTATTAAAAAAAATTATAACAGGCTAACGACCAGTAGTCTATCTACCCATATGTTCATAATTTATTAATTATAAGTTATTAATGATATGTGCTTAAAATAATAATTCAGTGTTTAATTGTTTATAAATTGTATGCATTGACAAGCAAGATTCGAAAATAGATGATGAATGATTTTTGAATTTTGTTTGGATGTTCGTGTTTTTTACTTTACAAAATAATGAAAGAATTTAGAAATTTAATTCTGACTAAGAAACTGTTACCATTTCTATTGAAGTTATCACTTTAAGTTCATACAATCCGTTTTCTATTTGTATACAGTTTGATAAAGCTTTTTGAAATGTTGTCAACATCAATAGTAAATATCACGAAACTCCATTCAAAAGTTTTAGGAAATTATATTTCATGTATATCTCGCTAAAATCAATACAATTTCTACAAAGAGAGGGGCATTCGATTTTTATATATTTTCAAAGAGCTAAGTTTCACTAACATTCACAAGATTTAAATGTTTACATTTTATACAAGCGCTTAATTTGAAACTTCTAACGAGTGTTTACAATCCTTGATTAAGCATGAAGTAAAATTTCGAGTTTAGAAAAACCTGAACATTTGTCTTGGTCGCGTAGCGCTACGCGACCAAATCAAATTTTCAGGCTTTTCTAAACTCGAAATGTTACTTCATGCCAACCGCATAAAACATTGAAATATTGTGAAGTTCAAAATATTTTAAACTTTAATCGAAATTAGTGTTTTATTCGCGCAGCTTAATTAACGAGTGGAAACATTCGCTAGAATCTTCAAATTAAACACTTCTAAAAAACAACAAATGCCTGAAATTTACAGCGTATACATTTAAATTATTGTATACTTAAAAGAAAAAATCCCTGTACATCCAACTATTCTTAGATAAATATCAAATCGACATATTCTTAAATTAACAAATTCAGTTTTCTGATGTTCGCCAAACATAAAACAAATACTGTTAACTCCAAGTTAAATTTGTCGAAACTATAGTCACAATAAAAACCTCAGTTATACAAACAAAGTTTAAGTGTCTTATTTGTATAAAACAAAAACTTTGTTTTGCACTCTAAAGGTGTTGCCAACTATAATAGGAAATTCAGATCTCACTATATATAATTTTCCATTTTATTTTTGACATTTTTAGTTTTCGGTAGTATTTTTATGTTATAAATAAACATTTACATACACTTCAGTAATTATTCTTAATGTTGAAAATTCTTAATAGAAATCCCATTAAAAAATTAAAAAAATCCTTAATAGAAATCCCATTCAAGAATTAAAAGCATCATTTAAAAACATTTAAATTATTGTTAATAAATGCCATGCATACAAGTGTAAGAATCTAGTATAAGTGAGTGACCTTTTATTGCATAACACAACATAAAAGACTACGATTTTTGCCTTGACTTTGGCATATATACTCACAATAGTTCACTTTCTTTCTTCGTGGCACCTGTTCAAGAAAAACAGAACAGGTTGGGTTTTAAATTCACCAACGATTTATTTAAGCTGGTTTTTGTTTGACAAATGTGTGATTTACTTTTAATGGCCTTATTGTTTAATATTAGTAAACTGTTTTGATTAGTAAATCCTGGTCGTAATTACTGCTATTTTAGCAGTTGTTAATTGGGCCTATTGTTTATTGGCGCTATTGCGTAGTCTTGTTTACGAACATGTTGAACTAGTTTTATAAATTTAGATCGATGTTTTTAGCTAAGTGGCATGGAATATTACAAAATCGTGTTTGTAGAGGTTTTTTAATCGTAAATAATAGCGGTCGATTGATATTTAAACAATCTTATGCGTAATTTCCCATAGTTTAGATTTTATTTTTTTGTGTTATCTTACATACAATTTATCGATGCCTTAGCTCACAGATGTGTTAGGTGCATATAGAATATGAAGCACTTAACAGATCTGTGAGCTAATGCATCGATATTTGAAAGTGTAAATTTTAGTTTTCTTCAATATTTTAATAAGTTTAACTTGCTAAGGTTTTCATAATCTTACCCATTAAGCGCCATTGATGCAATAAGTAAAAATATTTCTTTGTTAATTCAATGACTAAATAGCATGATTATAATTTATCATTATTTTTAATTCTTATTGTGTTTAAATGCCATCTATCATTTATTGATCTCGGTATTATTATGTACTCCTAGCATTTTTGTTTTGTTAACTTTTTGTTTAGTGCTAAGCGCGATATGCATTTATTGTAACTTATACAAATTATTATTTTGTTATTATACATTTTTTCTATAAATTATATATTTGTAATTTTGTAAAAAGAAAAAACCATAAAAAATAAGTTTATTTGATACATTGTATTATTTAATCAGACTTAAGAATGTGTGAAGAAATATGTAAATATTTTGTTATTTCAATATTTCTATTATTATTCATTAAACAAATGTTGTCAGTGTATTTATAACTTTATAATATTTCAGTGTTTTATACGCGTGGCGCATGAAGTAAAATTTCGAGTTTAGAAAAGCCTGAAAATTTGGTTTGGTCGCGTAACCCTACGCGCTATGCGACCAAACCAAAGTTTCAGGATTTTCTAAACTCGAAATTTTACTTCATGCTTAATCTGGGAGTGGAAACACTCGTTTAAAACTTTAAATGAAAGGCTTTTATAAAATGCACGAATGCCTGGAAATTTAGAGTGTAACCATTATGTACATTTAAAAGACAAATTTTCAGTATGTAATTTAATAAGTTTTCATAAAAACCATTAAAAGAAGAGCAGAATTTAACTTAAATTCAATTTTTAGAATTAATTTTATAATTGCTCGACCATTAATGGGTAAACCCATTAATGGTCGAGCAATTATAAAATTAATTCTAAAAATTGAATCAGAACAAAAATCCTATAAAACAAGTCGTTTTAGTCTTGATTAATTAATTAATAACGACATTTATCATACAATCAAAAACATATAAACGGCCATCGCCCTATGGAAGTCCTCCAACGTGTTTTAGTCTTATTGAGACTGTATTTACAAAAATCCATTGAATAATTTTATTATGAATTGGATTTTATCATTAATTAATAAGATTTTATAAAACAAAATCCATTCAAATCGATAGCCTAAATTGATGATAAATATTCATTCATAAAATTAGATGTATTACGTATTGTAACAATATTTTCTTATCAATTCAGATGTATTTTGCTGTTCGACCTGACGAAAGCTTTCGACTGTGTTGATATACATTTTATAATAACAAAACTTGAAGCATATGGATTTAGAGGTCATTTTTCTAAATGGTTACTTTCTTACCTATCAAACCGAAGTTTCTTTGTTGAAGTCAATAAATTTAAATCTACTTGTAAACAAACGTTTTATGGTGTTCCGCAAGGGTCAGTATTAGGCCCACTTTTGTTCCTTTTATTTATCAATGACCTTCCGGAATACTTGATAGAAACCGCATTATTATTTGCTGATGACACCGCAATATTAATGACAGCGGACAGTCGTACTGAATTAATTGACAAAATAACAAATGTCATACACAGAATGAATTAATGGTGTGCCGCCAATCACTTAATATTAAATTCGTCTAAAACGGTATGTATGCATATAGGTAAGAAACGTCAACTGCCAAATGACTTCAAAATCATAGTAAATGACATCAAATACCCGCTCGTAGACTGTGTGAAGTACCTAGGTGTGCACATAGATCGGAAATCGACATGGAGAAACCACACCGATCATGTTTGTAGAAAGTTAAGTGAGGCACATTTTGTAATCCTTAGAATGAAGGACGAAACAGAAGAAAATACTTTAATGACTCTGTACTATGCATTTGCCTACCCTCACCGGTCTTTTAATATACTGGCATGGGGAAGAGCAGTTGATGCTCATAATGTATTCATGGCACAGAAAAAAATTATTAGATCAATGTTTGGTCTTCAGAGACTAGATACATGTAAACATGTATTCGTAGCAAAAAAAATGTTAACACTGTATGGAATATATGTCTACAAGATGCTATGTTACATAAAACAAAATCTTAATGTTTTCCCTACGTCAAGTCAACATCACAATTATGAAACTAGACATTGTAATCTACTGCGGTTAGATAAATCGCACACAACTCTTATGAATAGAGCATATTTTTGCGAAGGGAAAAAAATGTTTAATCTACTTCCAGATAATGTTAAGAAGTTAGATTATTCTAAATTTAAAAAATATATAAAAAATATACTTATAGCTCATCCTGTTTACTCAGTTGACAACTACTTATTGTTATTCCCTACTTCCATCGACGGCAGTGGTAATAATTAAACATATCTGTAGTACAAATGTTTGTAACTTCTCTTCCTTGACGTTCACATCTTACAACTATGTTATTCAACATTTATTGTAGCTAAAGTAATAAATAAATAAATATACAAAATAAAAAAAATTGTTGTATATTCAAATTATTTTTTTCTTAATTTTTGTTTATTATTATAAACTGCCAAATGATACGTGTCTGAACGCAAATATTAAAACACAAAAACAAATCATCAATTTTGTATTTGATTTTTTAGTTTATCTACATAATATGCTATACTCATACTTGCAATAATTAAAATACTGTTTGATCTAAATAAAATCCGGCAGCCTTTGGCAATTGAACGTTTAAGAAATTTTTGGAAATGAATATTCCTTAAAACGTATTATGTGTCACCAACTTTAATATACCGTTACACTGCCCCTTATTTTTGCAAATTAATTAAAGTTACATTTTTATCTAGGTCGCATGGAAAAGTGTATTGATTAATTAATTGATTTTTTATTAAAATTGTTAAATGTAGATTAGTAGCATCATCTTTAAATTCATTAATTTTTTTAAAACGACCTGTCACAATAAATCTCCTCTAATTGAATCCATCTAATAATACTACATACATACTTTTTAATGTATTTTCTTGAACAACAAATTATTGTTAAAATATTTTGATAAACCTCAGTGAAGTCATATTTTGTGCAATATTGTTCAATTGTTTGTTGTTATTGCGAATGGCACTTAGAATTTCTAACCAAGTGGGAAAATGAAGCTGCAACTCGATGCAGATAATTTTGCAAGAATTTGTTGCGGAATTGCGTTATCGATATTATTTGATGTATAATGGTTTCATTATTGCATTGCCACACGCTAGGTTTTCTCATATAGTTAGTTATTTTAAGATTGGAAACTCCTGCGGATTTATTACAAAATTATACAAGAAATTACACAAACTACAAAAATAAAAATAAGAAAATATTAAAGACGTTATTGTGAGGTTCTAGAAGTAGTGATTGTATTTGTTAGGATCTTCCTAACTGGCTATTGACTGCGAGGTCCTTTATGAATGGTTCTATTTTATGATCAAATAATAATAATTGCACACATCAATTATTTTAATTATTTAATTGTTAAGTTACTTTTGTGTTTCCCAACTTTTTTAACATGCCCCATACACCAATACACTTTTGTATTTTAAGCTGACAGTCTATATATAGTTTAAAATTTCTGTTTTGTATTTAGTGTTAATTCATTGATAATGGTCACTTTGTGTCCGAAATGTACATTTGGTAATTCAAATAAAAGTGTAAAGAAAGGTTATTAGTGCTTTATTCGTCAAATCAATACACTTATTGCTTTTCATTCTAAATGTGGATTATAAATTATTGTAAATTAAGTGGTTGCTATGATAAACAATTTTAAATTTAAAAACCTACTCATACAGTTAAAAAAGCCAAAATCACACTAGCGAAATACTGTCGAACAATGCTTATGGGAGAACTGGATTCCGAGTTTTCGAGGATAGAAAAGGAGAGACTGTGGTCGGGAAGTGGGTCCATCTACTTATGAATAGAGTAAACGTAGAAGTATTCTAGAGAAAACTGCTCCGGTTGCGTCTACACACACACACACACACACACACACACACACACACCAACGCGCTCGCTCTTATTTCGTCGTGTAATTTGATCCCGTCTACACCACTTGTACGATGATAAATTTGATGACCTTCAGAAAAAATAAACTGTTCCGAAACATTTCTTTTATTTTCAGATTTCCAGCGTGTTCGAAATTATGGACTTTGGGAATCAGATATATTTAAAAAGCTCCTAAATAAACCTAAAATTTAACTAAAAATCAAAAAATTAAATTCAATGAGTTTACATTAAAGAATTCATTTGATATTATTTTTATCTTGATTGTTTTTTTTTCTTCATAAATTCAATTAAAACTTTGGTATGTACCAAATTTGGCAAATAATTTATATTATTGATTAGTTATACAGAGAGTTTTTTAAGTATAAATAACTCAATATACAGAATACACTGTATAATTTTCTGGGCTTTTCTAAACTCGAAATTTTACTTCATGCGCCCCGCGCACAAAACACTGATTTTACGTGAGGTTCAAATATACTTAAATTTCACAATATTTTAGTGTTTTATACGCGTGGCGCATGAAGTAAAATTTCGAGTTTAGAAAAGCCCCGAAAATTTGTCTCGGGTCGCTGCGCGACCCTCGACAAATTTTCACAGGGCTTTTCTAAACTCGAAATTTTACTTCATGCTTAGTCTGGGAGAGGAAAACACTCGTTTAAAGCATCAAATTGAACTCTTTTAAAAACACAACGAATATCTACAGATTTAAAGAAAATAAGGTGAATTTGAAATATGTATACTTTAAAGGAAAACTTCCTGTATATGAACTGTGGTAGACGAATAATAAAATTTATTATCACCACAAAAAGTCTATTCGAAAATATTTCTTTTATTTTGAGATTTCAAGCGTGTTCCAAATTATGAAATTCGGGAATATATTTTATAAAAACAAATTTACAATGAAATTTACAATTCTAAAATATATTTTCAACGTTTTTAGTTATTTAATATATTTTTAATAAATTTTTTTTTAAAATTGTTAAAATTATTAGATTAATCGCTTATTGTTTCAAATATTCATAATTTGTATAAATAAACAGTCAGTTTACAATGATAAAATGTAAAATATATTTCCAACATTTTTAGTTATTATATATATTTTTAATAAAAACGTGTTTAAAAATTAATAGATTATTAATATATTTATGTTGTTGATAAATACAAAAATCTTTTTACAGTGAAAAAATCAATTTGAAAAATGTTTGATGGGTATTTTAATTGGAATTGATAATAAAAAAAAACAGAAATTATTTCAATAAAATACATAAATTATTTACGAATACACAAAACTAAAAACATAGAAATATAGATTCATATAAACATTCATATATACAAAAAACTAACAAACATTAAAAAACTATATTAAATATACATATAACTGTTTTCTTATTTATTAACGATATTTTAGAAGCAGTTTTTTCGTTTTTTTTATTCAGTAATAATTATACAGAATTGATCGAAGTGTAACACAAAATCAACAAAATATATTTTAAATAAAAAGCCAACAAATCAACACCTCATCATTAGCTTGTTTAATTTCATGACACTCCGGTTTTTAAAAATGCAATAAATAGCAAAGCTCGGTGTGTATACTTTTACTTTAACCAAATGAATATCATAATTTCCCTGAAATAATTAGGAAAGATAGTATTTTCATTTTGAGAAATTAACATTAAAAATGCTACGTTCCGTTTCATCCATTTACACTCTGAATAACGTGTATGAATATCCAATTAACTTTTTTCTTTTTGGACAATATTCATTATTTTAGTGGGGATAGCTTTATAGAAGGGATGAAAAATCAAATTCTTCGAAGTGATCTAGCTGTTTTTACCTATTTGTAGGCATTTTTTCGACCACGTTTTTATTGTGGTGTATACCCTCCAGTATTGCGCGACCAGAACAATACCACTGCAACTTACAGATAATCCGCAACCTTCTAAAAACCATAATTATTTTGGGATTTAAAAAGATTATTTACTGTTGACACATTTAATCCGTGTCCGCAGAATCCAATTCGGTAATTTCTTATCATGTTTTTTCACTAACCGATATTTTAATTAGACACTTTTTGATCGGGTTTTCTTAAATCATTTTGAATTATTTTCACTTACCTATTTAGTCTGTAACATAATCCCATTGGTACCTTTTGTAAATGTAATCTGACTAAGAATAAAACCATTGAAATAATTGAATTAACCTGACATACAAAACGTAAACTGGAAATCGAGTATTCAATAATTTTTGCAATTACACTTCTCAGAGAAAATCTATTATACTTATTCTATTAAAAGACATCTTGTTGTTTTCTAAATGTTTTTGATTATCATCACTTAACGAGACTTTTCAACATATTTCAATATTTGAGCCAATTATCTCAAATATTAGGGATAACACTTGTTTCTGATTCCTGGGACCCTAAAACGTATATTTCCCTACAAAAAAGATAGCCATGAGGTCGGTAACAATTATTAAAATGTAAAATTTATAATGTTATTAATGTGACTAATTACTTGATTTAACAAGTTTGTTTGTTTCGCAGTTTTTGATAATATTCTCAATTATAAAGTTTCATGATTTTTATATAATTTGTATTTTCTCTATATAACATTTCGTGTATCTCGGGAAGTATTGAGAATATCGAAAAATATTTTTGCTTATTCTTTTTCAAATTATCCCCATGCAGCCGCACGACGGATGCCGTAAATGTTAATCCAAAAATTAGGAAACATTTTAGTGCCCGCTGAGTGTTGTCGGTGTTGGTCAAATGGCACACAATAAGCGTTTATAAAATTTCAATCGGAAAAGTACAAGTTGATCATGTAACAATCGTTCAAAGTAAACGGATAATTAAAGTAGTCAGTGCAAAAACCACAAATTTCTGAAACTGTTAATATTTATTAAAAGTATGGTTCATTTAATAAAATACGCATCGTGATTAAAATATATACTGTGTCCATTTTGGGATCTGATTTTTATCTTTTGCAGAATAAACACTCATGTTGAATTGAATAATTGCTTGGTGTTTTAACAAATTTGATGCCAAACACTGACTTTTCGTAGCAACTACTGTTTTGACGATTTTATTTTCGTATAATCGTTCACTATTTTTAAGCTATATTTCAAATTAAACTGAGGAGAACTCAAAAATAATACCTCGAAAATACTGCTAGTAGGTAAAGAAATGATTTTAATTTTATTGTAATCGTTTTCGTCCAATAAGCGATACAAACTCAAATTCCAAATACATTGGAAATCTTTACATGAAACATACAATGCGCCTTGAAACGGGACACATAGTATATTTAAAACTATTTTAACCCATTAACGGCCAAGTAATTTTAACTCTAAAAGTTAATTTTAATTAAAATTCTAAACTTCTTTTTGTGATTTCTATGAATTACATACTGTGAATTTTTTCTTTAAATACACATAATGTATACGTGAATTTAATAAAAAGTTAAAAATAGTTTATTATTATATTAAAGTGATAATGGATTTCAAAAAATTAGTGCCTCAACAATGTAATGTATACGCTGTCAATGTTCAGGCATTTGTCGATTTTATATAAAAACGTGCAATATGAAGTTAAGAACGAGTGTATCCACTCCCAGACTAAGCATGAAGTAAAATTTCGAGTTTAGAAAAGCCTGAAAATTTGGCTCGGGCGCGTAGCGAAGCGGAGCGACCGAGCTAAATTAGGCTTTTCTAAACTCGAAATTTTACTTCATGCGCCACGCGTATAAAACATTGTAATATTGTGAAGTATTTATCATACACTTTAAATAACAAAATATTTAAGTTTTTCTTGGTATATTTCAATTCAGGTCAAATAATATAATATATCAAATAAACTTATTTAGTAACTTAATTATCAAAAATAATAATGTTGCGTGTATGCATTAACGGCGCTTAATGGGTTAAAAACTTCAAACGGTAATAATTCAAAAACTAAAAAAAATGACTTCACTGCATTTTGCACTGACGCCTTTAATTAATAAAGAAACCCTTATCGATCAGTAGATTTGATCTGATCAATAGGATTGATCTGATTAGTTAATAAAATGATAAGTTGATGTATTTGTTTTACTTTTTATCAAAAGTTAAATAGTTTTGTATTTTAAGTTTCTTGTACAAAATAAATAATACTTAATGAATTTTACACCGTTCACATATAATTTCATAAACTCTATTCTCTAATAACGCAGAAAATAAAATTGTAGAAGGAAACGCATGAATGAATGTAACACGCATCCTTAGCTCGTTAAAAGAAAAAAAAACGTGTTTTCAATATTGAAAAATCAACATCTGGAATATGATACAAAGAGAAGCGCGGAATAGAGGGAGAAAGAAATTGTCTCCCTCTCACTCTCTCTTTGAGACTTGATTTCGCGACATCTGGAGTAAAATAGTCGTAACCGACCGACCGCAGGAAGCCAGACTGGTGTATATAGGCAGCCATATACACCAATTTGGCATCCAGCGCTCTGCTCCCATTCGCGTGTACCCAAAATTTATATGGGGACTGGCTAACTGGATATATATGAACTGTGGTACTTGTACGCTTTTTTATGGAATAGAACTGTACAATTTTTTTTTTACTCAACATGTGAACACGATTATTTTAGGTCACATGAATTGCAACAGAGAAAATGTGAGCCCCTTCAAATTGTTATATACATTTAGACTGCGATTTTATATTTTTTATATTTATTTTACATCTTTAACTACACTTTTAGCATTAACAAAGTATGAATTTGCTGTTTTTAAACTTTAAAATAAACCAGCGTTTTATACGCTATACGAATGAAGTAAAATTTTGAGTTTAGAAAAGCCTGAAAATTTGGATTTGGGCGCTACTCTTCGTTTCGCGCTCAAATCCAAATTTTCAAGCTTTTCTAAACTCGAAATTTTACTTCATGCTTAATTAGGAAGTGGAAGACACTCGATAGAATGGTATTAGGAACTTAAATAAAAACATTCACAGTTATTTTATTCAAAATTCGTAAGATTTTCTAGTTATTTTAACATATTAATCCCATTTGTAAATAAAACAATTTTTACTTTGTTCAGCTATTATATTTTGCACTTAATTTGTCACAAATAAATAGTGGTTAAACAAAGTTAAACAAAGTAAAAAGTGTTTTATTTACAAGTGTATTTAAGATATACCATAAAGTGAACGCCTTCAACACAAAACAGTTATTAATCCCATTTTAAATATTTTTTATTTTTATTTTGTATTATTTTACCTTATTAACCATTTAATCTCATAAAACAGCTTACAAATAGGATACAAATACACATTGTAACAGTTTTAATAGTTTTTACTAATTGGGATTTTTGCTTATATTTTTGGATTTTTGTATGCATTAAATGTAGGATTTCCTATAATTTTTAACGAAGTTTTATTATTAATTGATTGATTCATTTGTTTTATTTCAAATAAAATTATTTTATAGTGACTTTTGTTCTGTTAACACGCGTTGAACAAAAACAAAATATTTTTGTTTTGTAAATATTTACTTTGGATTTGATTATGCCAATATTTAAGAAGCGTGATATTTGATTTGTAAACACTTTCTTCAGGTTTCTGTTGTACTAATTTGTAAAATAAATTTGAGTATTTAATTTCCTTTGAATAAAATCGTAAATATTGTTGAACAATAAACAACAACTGTTGATATTAGATAGCGTTCTATCTGTAAACATCAAGCCAAACGCGCTGAATCAATTGCTACAAACAATGATTATAGGTAACCCAATATCTTTGATGTGTACTGGGTTGCTTATAAACATGGGCGTCTCATAACTGCGAATTAAGTAAGGCAAATTTCGCCGTTCAAAGTACTTACGGTATATTGTTAGTGATTTGTTCCAATTTTTGAAATGCAAAAAATTTATGTAAAAAACACCCCCTTCCAGGAAGAGGTTGATATGATAAGTGGATGCTTCTGAGAGTAGGATACATAAAACAATATTAATTGAATTAAATTATCCATGAATTATGCTAATATTTAGTGACTTGCAAAGGAACAAAAAAATAATGTCTATTTGGACAATCGATCTAAACATATAGTCGAGTTCATGAAATGTGTCCTGTCGTATTTTATATAAAATAACTTTAATAACCTAAATTCCCTAGTTTAATGGAATTAGCATTTATTTAATTTGAGCAAGGAAAACAAGAAGAAATCATGTCAATATGAAAAGATCTGAACGAAAAGCTGTACCATTTAAAGTCTGTAATCACAGGACACGTCTCATGAATTGTACTATGAGTAGGGTATGGTAAGATAAAGCACACTTAGGGCTATCAATTGGTAAAAATCCAGAAACGTGTTTATTGGTGTAAGAGATTAAATCCTCTCCGAAGTCTTAATTTAAATTTAAATTTGATCATAAATAAAATGCCTATAAATAACAATAAAATAAACTAAACGCTTTTAAATTGATGACATTTATAAATATTTGTATTCTATTTTATTTGGCGTGAAAATAATTTCAATAGCTTTAATGGAACTTGTTCAAAATATAACTAAACTCGGTGCAATTTTTGATCAAAATTTGTCAGCTAAAAACAGCCGACTTTAGAGCTCAATTACTTCAAAATGGTTTACAATTATAACTCATTATTGGAGATTTAGAGGTTTTCGTGTTTTGTGAACAATAATCCGGAAATATTTTTTTAAAAATAAGTAACTTCGTTTTTGCACTCGCTTGGTCACTTTTCTCGCGTTCCCGTATACTGTGCGGTACCGCAACGTTTAATACATTTGGTCCTGAATGATTTTTTAATTATCGTTTAAACAATATTTTCTTGAACTAAGAAATAAATAAACATTTCGAATTTGACAGTGACGGGATGAGAGTAACAACCAAATACACATTTCGGTGTTGGGTCGTCTGTAATCATTGTTTGAAACAATTGGTTTTATAAAATCACTGAATTCCTGCAAATTTACCAAACGCTGGGGATATGTTTATTTAAAAGACAAATTCTCTGCATGTTTATTTAGACTAAATTTTTAGCGTGTTAATGAATTGTAGAGACAAACTTCTAGGGCTTGCAAAACACAACAAACAAACAATTTTTGCTAATAAATGTGTAGTCAAAAGTGTCTCCTTTAGAGAATAGAGCCTCCTAAAGATACTTTAACAAGTACCTGAAAATAGGGAATCCAAATTGCGTTTTCAATTATTTTGCACAGGTCACAGGGAATTTAAAAAAGGTATCTAGAGATGTATTTAAATAATATTAATTTTGACACAATACAATATTTGTGTTTTTTTACTTTTCTTTCAATAATTTTTTTCGTAATGAACACAAATGGTAGGTAGTAAATTAAGTTGCGAACATTTAGGCACTTCTTAAAAAAATCTTTGAGAATCTCTGTCCCTGAAAGGGAGCACTTTTAACTATACATTTATAACCAATAAATGATTGTTTTCATGTATACTTTAAGCTCTAGAAGTTTCTACCTACAATTCATTAACATCGTGTGTATATTGATATCGAAGATATTATTTGTAAATTTAATAATAATAATAAATAATTTATCAAAATGTTTTTAGTTTATTTCTGGTTTAGTAGGTATTTTTTCTTATTTTGATGTTATGTATGTGTATCGATTTTGTAGTCATGTTAAAATTTTATGCTGAGAACATAATTTTTACACACATAATTATATTCAACATGCATGTTTTGGCGTAAAATGATGTTTGTTTTCATTTTCTTCCCGTATATCAATTATATGGAAATTACTCACTCGTACATACATAAATCATGATAAGTACACAAACAAATAATTACTTGTACTTTCATAAACAATAATTTTCCAATTACTGTCAGTGGAGTGTCTCTTCTTGCAAACTGTGTCATTCTCTATAATTGATGAGAGGATAAATATGGTTTTAGTTGAAAGTACGGTTTACATTTTGATATAAATCTCGCTTAACTTTTACTATAGGAATCAAATTCAAGACAATCTAATTCTACAACTAGAATGCCATAGATATAGAAAAAGCAAACGCTATAATTACTTTATCCGTTAAAAAGTAAAAGTCACTAAGTATATATGTAATTAATCAAATAATGATTATTAGGCTTTAGGGTGGAAATGTATATGTTATTTAGCAATAATAACGAACAAAGGTTAATCTTTCTTAAAAATGAAAATATACCTAATATATAAAATTACGAAAAAACTATTCATGAAAATGCAAACAATATCTTAATTAATAAGACAACTTAAGACGATAAATATCCATTGAATCAACTACTTCCCGTGCAAATACACCTCCGGATATTGAATTATACAATGAAATATTTAAACTCTTATTTAACAAATCAAATTAAATAAGATTTTAAATATTTCATTGTATAATTCAATATCCGGAGGTGTATTTGCACGGGAAGTAGTTGTTTCAATGGATATTTATCGTCTTAAGTTGTCTTATTAATTAAGACATTGTTTGCATTTTCATGAATAGTTTTTTCGTAATTTTATATATTATGTTTAAAGTGTGCAAACTATAAGAAGCTTAAGCTTATTTTCTCGAATTCAAATAGTTTTGAATTTGAATTTATCTTGTTTGAAAATATACCTTTTAATCTTGTATTTAGTTTTTCTTTAAAGTACACATATCGCAATTATATGCTGTAATTTTTCAGATATTCGTTGTTTTTTAAAAGAGTTCAATTTGAAGCTTCAAACATGCTACTAACAGTTAACTGTATAAGTATATTTTGAACTTCACTTAAAACCAGTGTTTAGTACGCGTGGCGCATGAAGTAAAATTTCGAGTTTAGAAAAGCCTGAAAATTTGGTTTGGTCGCCCCGCTTCGCGGAGCGACCAAACCAAATTTTAAGGCTTTTCTAAACTCGAAATTTTACTTCATGCTTAATCTGAGAGTGGAAAACACTGGTTTAAAGCTTCAAATTGAACTCTTATAGAAAACAACGAATGTCGGAAAATTTATATTGAAGTTTTGCCAATAAATGGACACAATTTTATTCTCAAAAGATATTTTTCAGATTAAATATGAATTAAATAATGGAACAGTGTCAAGAGATCACATAAATTCACCAGCAAAAATGTCCCTTTTTAATAGTTAAATAGTAATTTAATATACTAGTATAATTCCATATTCTTAAGCTTGTATTAGACGACACTATTTTCTTGTACAAGAAAATAGTAGACTATTTTCTATCATGGCGTAATACACAAACTATGACCAAACGCGAATCTTGTACAGTTTTGTATAATATAAATAGGACATTTCTATTTGGTACACTATGAAAGAAAATAGTATACTATTTTCTTGTACAAGAAAATAGTGTCGTCAAATACAAGCTTTACGTATTCTTTTTTTAAATATTGTCATTAATAAAATAATTATTCTTGTACAATATTATTCGTACATTTTTTAATTCTTGAATCTTGGAGGCGTTCACTTCGTGGTACATTTTCAATTTTATCTTAACTTAGCACTTAATACCACTTTTATTATACTGTTCTGACTAGTTTCAATAACACGTTAATTATTATCAAACTTGGATTACTTAAATTAATTAAAATTAAATTAAATTTAAATTAATAAAAATTAGTCACAAAAGTAAAATAAACGTGGCATTAAAAGTTAAGTGTTTTCCTTATATTTTTTTTTCTAAGTACCTATAATCTGTTTAATAACTAGGAGGAGCGTTTTAAATTTCACGCGCCAAAACCTACAACTCTGATTGGCCGAGAACGAGCCCATTTTACACTATGCTAATTACGTCGTTATTAGGCGAAACAGCTGACATAACCTTAATTCGAAGCGTTATCGAGTTGCAACTTTGTCTGTTTCGTAATAACCTTTTGTGCGGTGTTTCTTTAGCATAGTTAAAAGTTAGTTTTGTTTATATTGTTGTGATGGATTATGGACCCAGTACAAGCTCGGTGATAATATCACCTTCACCTCCAAAAAAGCGTAAGAGTTGGATTGATGTCATTTATATCTGTCTAAAAAACAGTGCATAATAAATATGTATAAGCAGATGATAACAGATGATCCACATATGAAAATGACTGCTGTTGTATCAGACATTGTTGGTGCAGTAGGTGAGATATCAAATAGCACAAGAATATGCATCAAATAATAAAATGTTTAATTTTTAGGAGTTGTAAATTTCACTGTCTATCGTACCGTTAGCGAATATAAGAAATCCGGAGAGATTTGTAGCCCTAAACAGCTTGGAGGGCATAATTACAAGTTTTAATGACGTAGTGAAGAGATCCGTGTATAGTTTCTTCTATAAAAATGAACTGCCAACTTTGAATAAAGTTTTAAAAGAAGGAAACGATCATGCTGGCATGCCGAAGATGAGTCATTCTGCCTTGTATAGTTTTATGAAACAAATCAATTTTAAGTAAGATACCCAGCAAACCAAAACATATAATATATACATAATATCATTCAGGATTCGAATTCTGGATTCTAATTATTATAGAGGATTCAAAAGAGGCATTCGAATACTTTAGTTCAACTGGATTCGTGATCCGGATTCGTTACATTTTTTTAAGAGGATTCGTATTCGAGTCTAAATGTGGGTAATTCGAATCCTTATAAAAGGATTCGAATCCTTGTAAAAGGATTCGAATACTTACAAAAAGATTTGAATTGTCGAAAATAATTCGAATTAATTGTGAGAAATAACATGAAAACTGTTTTTTTTTTGTGTTTTTAAATTTCTCGTTAAATCACTGTTTTATGCGCGTGGCGCATGAAGAAAAATTTCGAGTTTAGAAAAGCCCAGAAAATTTGTCTCGGGTCGCTGCGCGACCCTCGACAAATTTTCACGGGGCTTTTCTAAACTCGAAATTTTACTTCATGCTTAGTCTGGGAGTGGAAACGCTCGTTCATAACTTCAAATTGAACTCTATTACAAAATCGACTAATGCCTGAAATTTACGTTAACAGAAAATGTACTGAATATTATTAAAACCGGGAAAGTCGGAGAAAAGTCATGGAATTGTGTTTAAATTGACCAAAACACTAACAAACAACCCATATGATATTATTAAATTTGTCAAAATCAGCAGGCAAATCTCTGACTTTCCCAATTTTAATAATATTCTGTAAATTTTTTATTAACGTAAATTTCAGGCATTAGTCGATTTTGTAATAGAGTTCAATTTGAAGTTATGAACGAGTGTTTCCACTCCCAGGCTAAGCATGAAGTAAAATTTCGAGTTTAGAAAAGCCCCGTGAAAATTTTCGGGCTTTTCTAAACTCGAAATTTTACTTCATGCTTAGCCTGGGAGTGGAAACACTCGTTCATAACTTCAAATTGAACTCTATTACAAAATCGACTAATGCCTGAAATTTACGTTAATAAAAAATTTACTGAATATCATTAAATAATGATTTGAAGTGGAGTTCAGAAACACACAAATACATCTTTAAGCAGAGTAACAGGGAGTCAGATATTTAGTCTGTTATCAATGATGTTCAGTGGTAATAATAAATAATTAGGTTTTGAATATTTTTGTTAAAACAACTGGTAACGATATTTATATATTAATGGTTGCAAAACAATAATAAACGAAAATGTATTCTTAAATGATTTGTATTTGTGATTCTAAAAAACAGGATTCTAATCTTCGATTCGAATCATATTTATCTCTTACGAATCCTTTATTCGAGTATTCGTGATTCGAATCATATTAGGTGATTCGGATTCGTGATTCGAATCCATTTTACGAGGATTCGTCCCAGCTCTGTTAGAGACACATTATTATATAAATACCATATTATATTATGAACATAATGTAAATATGTTCTATTTCACAGATATATGGCGAGATGCCGTATAAGCATTTTAATTGAACTGACGATATCGTACGATGGAAAAGAAAATACCTAACCACAATTATGAAGTACAAAATGGATATTTGATTTTATTTAAAGAGTAATTATGAAATTATTGAAAATGGCCGCCAAATTTATCTAGTGATATTTCTGGTAACTTTTTATAGTGTAAATTGGGCTTTGGCACTTACTCCTTCTAGTTTTTAAACAGACTATAGTATATAATTTTAATCAATATTTAAGGAAACATTTAACTGTAAGGATAAATTTTATTTTCACATCAAATATAAATGAAATTGATTATTCTTGGTTGTAGAATATTTAAATATTAAAAGTTCGAAAAGTATCGCGCTTTCAACATTTCTTAAACGATTTACTTTGGAAAGCAAATGATCCTGCTTGAAAGGAAAAATTACTCTGCCTTATTAATGGAGATTAAAAGTAACATTTAGATATTCACCAACCATGTTAAATAATGTGTATTGAGCCATTGAAATTCTCTTTTAATGTTTATTAATTAATAAGGTGAAATTACTTTTACATTTCACTCGGCGATTTGATAATAAGCAGTAAGTAATGCAGAATACATGATTATTACTTCTGCTGCCAGTGATATAAGTATAAGTAATTTAGTAGTATGTTATAGAATATGCTATTATTTTTGTTGCTGTTGGTGGTATTACGAGTAATTATATATCTTGTGGTAGATTGTCGTTTCCATAGCGTGACGAGCATTGCACTGACATGAAAATATCAGCATTTCACTCAAATTATTATAAAATGGTTGTAAAATTTTGCGGTAACTAAGTTTTTCACAATTACATGCATTAAAGATCAAATTAAGTTTTATGATAGTAATAAAGAGAATTCAAACTGATAACTTTTGATTCTAAGGTCAGATATATAATATCACAATTAAATGAATACTATTTTTTGCAACTATTTTAATACTAATTTTGTTTAACAATTAAATGAATAATATTTTTTCACAATTAAATGAATACTATATGTTTTTGTCATTTATTGATATTTTATTTAGTTATTGAATGTTTCTTTGCAGTATACGTCCGGGATACATACTCTATACATTTTCAGGCATTCGTTGTTTTTATAAAAGTTTTAAATTTGAAACTTTTATTAGCGAGTGTTTTCACTCCTAGATTAAGCATGAAGTAAAATTTCGAGTTTAGAACAAGTGGTAAAAATATATAAACAGTGATAAAATATATAAATTGATCTTTGACTAGTTTCGTTTAATTTTTGGATCTTAGTCAAGCCTAGTAAAGATTTTTTGTTAATCTTGATAGTCAAGTCACCTTATTTTTTTTTAAGATCGTTTTGTAATAATGTTAAAGTATTAGAGTTGATTAATATACAGGGAATTTTTTCTTTTAAGTATACATATCACTCCTGATAATGCTGTAAAACGCGAAACTAGTCGAGTAAATAGTAAAGTAAAAAATTGTGAAACAAACCAAGTGTAATTTAATTTAAACCTTCATTATCAATATACATATCCCTCTGGGTACTCTGTAAATGTTCAGGCATTCGTTGTTTTTGAAAAGAATCCACTCACAAATTAAGCATGAAGTAAATTTTCGAGTTTAGAGAAGCCTGAAAATTTGGTTTGGTCGTTCCGCGAAGCGGGGCGACCAAACCAAATTTTCAGGATTTTCTTAACTCGAAATTTTACTTCATGCACCACGCCTATAAAATATTGATTTAACATGAAGTTTAAAATATACTGCTATAGCATTTGATTTTTCAGTATATTTAAAACTTCAGATTACTTCAGTGTTTAATACGCGTGGCGCATGAAGTAAAATTTCGAGTTTAGAAAAGCCTGAAAATTTGGCTTCGCGGAGCGACCAAACCAAATTTTCGGGCTTTTCTAAACTCGAAATTTTACTCCATACTTAATCAGTCAGCGGAAACACTTGTTAGAAGTTTTAAAATAAACTCTTTTCAAAAGCAACGAATACCTGAACATTTACAGAGTACATAGAGGGATATGTATACTTAAAAGAAATAAAATCTCTGTATATTAATCAACTCTAATATCTTAATATTATTACAAAACGATCTTAAAAAAATAAGGTGACTTGACTATCAAGATTTACAAAAAATCGTTACTAGGCTTGACTAGATTAAGATCCAAAAATTAAATTAAACTGGTCAAACATGAATTTATATATTTCATCACTGTTTATATATTTTTACAACATATTTCATCCATTTTATAACATACATTAAGAATATAAAGTGCTTAAGTATGTGTATATTTAATAAATTTTATCCGATTTCTTACACTTTTTTAAACATAACATTTCCATGAATTATTTTTTGTAATTTAAAGTTTCGTTTAGTGTTTTACATAAACGAATGGAAATATTTGAATTATTCTTAAACACGTATTAAGCATTTAATTTTTTCGAGTAAGTTTATAAAACAAAACTTACTCGACAACATAAATTGCTTAATACGTTTTTTAATATAATTCAAATATTTCCATTTGTTCTATTTTATTTTATTTATATTCTTTATTAACGGAATCTCCTTTTTAAATTTACAGAAAGGTTAGACAATATAGAGATAAACATGTTGAAAAAAAGGAAATTAATATTATAAATATAGAAATCCCAAGTGGTGAAATATTTAAGGAATAATTGCGTTTTTGTAAGGTGGTTCTTACAATTAAAACAAGTGAATAGAAGAACCTAACTAGAAATGAATTAAAATCAGTGTAAATATTAATTGAATAATTCGTTATATTTCACTATGTTTCAAACAAAAATATAGTTCTGAAAAAACGTTTTTTTTTTAATATTTAAAGGTTCTCTGTAGAATTTGTTAACTTCTGTTTTTTTTAAATATTTAGTTTAAAATTAATTGAATTGAAATGTATGTAAATATTAATTAAATAATACGTTATATTTCACTATTTTTCAAAGAAAATTGAAATTTTTAAATAATTGTTGGGCACGCCGTGGCCGAGCGGTTGAGCCGCCGGTTTCGCCAATCGGTCACGGAGGTGATCTGGGTTCGATTCCCAGCGGAGGCGAGTAATTTTTCTAACGAAAAATACTCGTCTCCGGTTCCATGGATGTGTGTGAATGTGTGTGAATGTGTTGTGACGTCTAAATATATAGTTGTATGTTATACATAATAATAAGTTAATTAACAAATGTATACAAAATAACAATTGATGATGGCTAATAGTCCAGTAACTAAGGCCAGGCAAAAGCGAAAAAAAAATGTTTTTCTATATTTAAAAAAAAAACATCTAGCCTACATATTTAAACATTCTTAATAGAATTTAGTTACTTTTGCTTTTTTAAATATTATTATAAATATTTGACAGGTCTCAATTTTGTGCAATATTGTTCAATTGTTTGTTGTTATTGCGAACAGCACATATGGAGCAAATACACTTGTACACTTTTATGGCATAACTTACTATTGCGCAATATTTTAATAGCACACTCTGTTAACAAACAATACATTGTTAATTTACAGATCAATTTAAATGAATTTAAACTGACATTTTGTTGTTTTCATATTGCACAACAAAAAGTTGCAGCTGGAAATGTACAAGTGTAAAAGCACCATTCGAATTTCTAATCAAAAGCTTTTAAGTTAATTGAACAATTTTTTTACAAAATCGATTTTTAAATAGCAAACCATGTGAAAAAACCTTAAATTGTCAGTCTACAGATCGATTTGAATGACATCTAACTGACATTTTGATATCTTTACTTTGGTTCTCTTTGATCAATTGCTGAAACATGATTAAAATATATGTAAATTAATTTGTAAAAACTAATAGAGAGAGGGAAATCTCTTGGTTTGTTTCACTAATATTATTTATTTATTCCGACTAGTTTCGACTAACACACATTCCTTGAAAATGACCGTTAGTCAAAACAAGTCGGAATAAATAAATAAATAATATTAGTGAAACAAACCGATTTCCCCTTCGATTCATTTTTACAAATTAATTTACATATATGATATTATGGTGTTTGCAAATCGAACAACAATAAATTGCAGTTGAAAGTGTACAAGTGTAAAAGCACCACAAGAATTTCTAATCAACTGTTTTTAAGTTAATTAAACATTTTTGTAATAATATTTTTTTAAAACTAGTAAACATTTATTAGGTATCTTTGAATTAAAGTTGAATTATGTTCGTGTTTACTAACAATGCACTCATTTCCATAATGTAAACATAATATTTCCCAGATTTAACGTGTTTTTATTAAATTGCAGGTATGGTTCACTATTTACTTTAAATCTACTAGAAATGGGTAAAGTTTCTCTGAGTAAGTTTAAATTGACTAAATATAACACCTATACTCCATATATTTTAAGAAAAATGTAACTAGAATCCTGCTAAAATGGCGGAATCTTGTGACTTTTTTGGACGCGGAATTTAAAATTTAGGAGAAACGTACTCGGTTAGAACAAAATTATTTTTTAAAGGAAAAGTATTCAAATAAAGCTGTTAAGCAACATTATTAGAGTTAATTGTTTTTTTAAATGTAAAATGACTCCTTTTTTACAATATTTTTCAGTATTAATAAAGAACTATATTATTTTTACAATTATACAACTTACTGTAACATTATTCATTAATAATTCAGAAAAGGTGTTTTTATTGCTCAAGAAATAATAATCGATTATTTACATACAGAGCTAAAAAAAAAATCTCGAAATATCGAAAATCTTACGAAAATTTCTGTAATTTTTTTATAATTTGACAAACATCTCGACATATCGAAAATATCATTAAGATTTTATAAATTTAAAATCTCGAAATATTGAAAATCTCATGAAAATTTTATGATTTGACGAAAATCTTGAAATACCGAAAATCATACAAAAATCTCGAAATATTGAAAATCTCATTAAAAAAGTTTACGAAAAAAATCTCGCAATATCGAAAATCTTCATGAACATTTTATAAATTGATAAATATCTTAATATATTGATCTCATGAAATTTTTCTAATAAATATTATAAAATATCGAAAATCTCATGAACATTTTATAAATCTATAAAACGAGTGTTTTCCACTCTGAGACTGAGCATGAAGTAAAATTTCGAGTTTACAAAAGCCCCTCGTAGAAAATTAGTCGAGGGTCGCGCCAGCGATCCTCGACTAATTTTCACATGGCTTTTCTAAACTTGAAATTTTACTTCATGCGCTACGCGTATAAAACATTGAAATATTATTATTATTGTTTTGTAAAAGGGTAAATATTGATAATTTCGTAACCGTCATTAAATTATTCTTGGCAATATTATCAATCTTAGGTGATGGCCTTAAAAAAATCATTTATAAGTGCGAGTGAGTGGGAAATAGACCGAATTGTCTATTTATCTTTGTTTGTGAGTTTTCCCCGAATTTCGGCCAATCAATTATCAAGGACAAATAAGCCCTATATTTTCCTAACATTAATCAGTGGACAAAAAAAATGTATGAGCTTTTTTTAATATTTAATTTAAGTGGTTCGTTTTGTATTACATTTAAGCTAAAGTCTAAAGTTTCTAAAAAAACATCCATTAAGACGATACTACATTCGCGTTTAGAATAGAGTATCGTCTTAATGAATGTTTTTTTAGAAACTTTAGACTTCAGCTTTAATAAAATACGAAACGAACCACTTAAATTAAATATTAAATTAAAGCTCATACATGTTTTTGTACAGGGTGGCCTAAATTCGATGTTTTTATAGGGTATCTCGATAACTAAAAGAGTTGGAGAAAATATTGACTGATTATTAATTGTTGGCTATTTTAAAATACGTCTTTTTTTTAATAACAGCGTTTGGTAAATTTTCAGAAATTTATTATTTTTATACAAGCGGCCAAAATATAGCTTCTAACGAGTGTTTTCACTCCTTGATTAAGTATGAAGTAAAACTTCGAGTTTAGCGAAGCCTGAAAATTTGTCTTGATCACGTAGCAAAGTGAAGCGCAACCAATCCAAATTTTCAGACTGTTATTAACCCATTAAGCGATATATATGAACTGTGCATATGCGCAACATTTTAGTTTTCTTTTTATTAAAATTACTAAATAAGTTAATTTGATATATTACATTATTTGACATGACTTAAAAGTGTATGAAGAAAAATGTAAACATTTTGTTATTTAAATATTTCTATTATTACTTATTAAAATAATATATCGGTGTATTTCTTACTTCACAATATTTAAGTGTTTTATACGCGTGGCACATGAAGTAAAATTTCGAGTTTAGAAAAGCCTGAAAATTTTGTTTGGCCGTTCTGCTTCGCGGAGCAACCAAATCAAATGTTAAGGCTCTTCTAAACTCGAAATTTTACTTCATGCTTAGTCTGGGAGTGGAAACACTCGTTCTAAACTTCATATTGCATGTTTGTATATAAAATCGACTAGTGCTTGAAAATTTACAACGTATACTTTTTGTATATTTAATAGAAATTCACAGTATGTAATACGATAAGTCATTCATAGAGATCATAAAAATAAGTGAAGAAGTTTACCTAAAAATCAACTTTTGGAGTTAACTCTACAATTGCATGGCCGTTAATGGGTTAATGAAAAAATATAGGAACACGTAGAAATGATTTAATTTTTGTGGATTATTTAAATTAAACTCGTTTGATTTTATATGTCAATATTGACTTTGGCATCTAATAACTTTATACATATAAATTATGTTTTGGGTTAATGCAATAATTTTTTTAATTTAATTTTGTTAATTTAAATCGACATTATTAACTCCATAACAACCGTAATAAACAAGGTTTTATTCACTAGTGAACTAAAATTTTTTTAGGTCACTAGTGAGTTAAAAAAATTGTTATATTATTTATTATTCAATTTTGGTAATTTAAATCGACATTATTACTCCATAACAACCGTAATAAACAAGGTTTAACTCACTAGTGAACTAAAATTTTTTTAGGTCACTAGTGAGTTAAAAAATGTATTTAAAAATAAATGTAAAGTACATTTTCTTTACAATTTCGTCAAAATTGAATAAAAACATATATACGCCACGTGAATTAAACACCTTTATTCACTCAAAGAAATGATTTCACTTGCGCCGAGGCGCTCGTGAAATCAAAAATCTTTTCGTGAATAAAATCGTGTTTAATTCACTTGATGTATAATATTTAATAAACAGTTGATTAATATTAAATTTTGAGAAGTATGTTTCCGTAATCTTTCAAATGATATGGTTAACTCGAATTTACAATGATAGTGGCACAACGAAAAAAATGTGATTTTTTTTTTCAATACAATTATTTAATGAATACAGCTTGAAGAGACAAATAAAAATACGGGCAGAAAATAAAATAAATCGAGTAAAGATAGAGACTTCAATATTTGAATAAAAGTGTCTTGTAAACTTTTGCAGGCACCTCCTGAAAAATGAACAAATTCAAAGCAGCGATATCATAACTGTAATTTTTTAAAAAACTTAAATTTAAAATTCAATCGAGTGTTGTCCACTCCCAGACTAAGCATGAAGTAAAATTTCGAGTTTAGAAAAGCCCCGCGTAGAAAATTTGTCGAGGGTCGCGCAGCGACCCGAGACAAATTTTTGCGGGGCATTTCTAAACCCGAAATTTTACTTCATGCGCCACGCGTATAAAACACTGATTTAAAGTGAAGTTAAAAATGCACTGAAAACCAACCCAACTTCGATATTTTTTCAAAATTAGATGTTTTCTTTCCCATCCATGCTGTAAACCTTCAGATATTCGTTGTTTTCTTGTAAAAAAACTTCGATTCCCTGCAGTCCTTTGGTCTCCGAAGACCATGGTTGGTCTTTCGAGCTGTAGCCTTTGTAAAATCGTAATTAACTTAGTAATCTAGAGTGATCCTTCAATTTGAAACTTCTAAGAACCAGTGTTGTCCACTCCCAGACTAAGCATGAAGTACAATTTCGAGTTTAGAAAAGCCCCGCGTAGAAAATTTGTCGAGGGTCGCGCAGCGACCCTCGACAAATTTTCACGGGGCTTTTCTAAACTCGAAATTTTACTTCATGCGCCACGCGTATAGAACACTGATTTCAAGTAAAGTTAAAAATATACTATTAACGTTGGATATTTTTCATGGTTAAGTAACCAAATATCCATTCATAAATATTTGAATTATTCGAAAATTTCAATATTTATATTCAAATATGAATAATTTAGTGATTTAAATATTCATATTACAATATTTAACTATTTGAACTAATCCAATTCGAATCCCAGCCTGAATAGCGATGATTCGAATTATTTAGGAGGATTTGAATCTGTGTATGAGGATTCAAATGCTTTTATAAGGATTCGATTCCTTTTATAAGGATTCGAATCCTTTTATAAGAATTCGAATCCTTTTATAAGGATTCGAATCCTTTTATAAGAATTCGAATCCTTTTATAAGGATTCGAATCATCTACGTCTGGATTCGAATACGAATCCTTTTATAAAAATGTATCGAATCCGGATCACGAATCCGTTTTCACTAAAGTATTCGAATACCTCTGTTGAATCCTCTAAAACTATTTGAATCCTCTAAAACTATTCGAATCCGGGAACCGAATCTTGAATGATTCGAATCCTGCCCAGCTCTGATGTATACGCTGTAAATTTTCAAGCATTAATCAATTCTATATAAAAATGTGCCATATGAAGTTTAGAACGAGTGTTTCCACTCCCAGACTAAGCATGAAGTAAAATTTCTAGTTTAGAAAAGCCTGAAAATTTGGTTTGGTCGCTCCGCGAAGCGGAGCGGCCAAACCAAATTTTCAGGCTTCTCTAAACTCGAAATTTTACTTCATGCGCCACGCGTATAAAACACTGAAATATTTTAAAGTTAGAAATACACTGATATATATTTTTTTAAAATGAGCAATAATCGAAATATTTAAATAACAAAATATTTACATTTTTCTTCATACATTTTCAAGTCCGGTCAAATATAATATATCAAATTAACTTGTTTAGTAATTTAATTAACAACAAATTAATAATGTTGCGTGTATACATCAATGGCGCTTAATGGGTTAAACAAAATTATATTTCATAATTACTTCTGCAGACTCTAGATTAGTCAACTTAGGAAGTTATTAAAATTTGAAGAAGACAACTCTATGAAAGAATTTAAAACGTATAAATAAAGCGTACTTTATTTATAACCAGTAATAGAATTATATTTTATAATAAGTGTCTATTTTGATTTAACATTGTGAGTTTATTATGTAATTAAACTTTTTTAAGAAGGCATAATCACTACAAGAAATTTAACGTTTTTTTTAATATTACACTTGTGTCTTAAGAAAAAACTTTTATCCCTATTAACTAAAGTCTTAAGAACACATATATGCCATAAACATTGCAAATTAATCACTTTATTCATTAGTATTTTTGTCCAATTTTGAGTGTTTTAGTTTTGTATGCTGTAAAATAAAAAAGTGATTCTTTTTTGCTGATTATTGAGAATGTTAACATTTACAAACAAATAATGTATTTTTGTGGATTTTTAAATGATGCTCTATTGATTTTTGAAGAAATATCCAGTTTGGTATCTCGTTCAGCATAAAATTTAAGCATAATAATTTAAAAATTTAAAGTGCGATTCTTTTCGCAATCTACAACAAGTTAGTCTTACAAAGAGTATATCAAACACTTATTGAAACAACTACTTCTCGAGCTAATACACCGACGGACATTGAATTATACAACAAGTGTTTGCTGATACATACAGTAAGCTACTGCAAATGTAACAATTTGGGTCATTATGTAGGCAATAACATGATAAACCGCAATATTTTAAAATACAATTGTTTTTCAGAAGACAATTACATTTTTGTATCCTTTTTTTAAGCATATTTGTCAGAAAGATACCTACTAAACTTACTAACAATGCTTTCATTTTAATTTTTTTTAAAATGTGTAAAATGTATACACATTTTTTTTAAGTTTCGAACTCCAATAACTCATTTTTGTTTACTTGTGGCATATCACGTTATTACAATAAGCCGTTCAATTATAAAATATTCAAAATTCACTATCAAAAAATAAACTACAAAATATAATATTATACTTTCGCTTAGTTGAATTATACAAACACGTTCTTTGAATTTAAAGAATTTACAATTATAGAAACATTAAAACCCCAAAATAAACAACAAGAACTAATAGTTTACTCTGCCTGTATTAAATTATACAAAATTATTAATTTAAATTTCGAAAATTAAAATGAAAATCAACCGATTTCAAATGGGAGTTATTTAATTAAGCGATCTATTTTCTAAACCATTTTTAATTTTAATTGATGAACAAAATCCTTTATACTTTCTAGCAATTATTATGTTGGCGATTTCACTCAATTGCATTGAATTATCTTATTTAAGTGCTATCTGCGCAAATCGATTTCAATTACTCTTCATTTCTAATCATCACTCGAAATAAGAGATTTTTATGCATTATGAATTTAATTTCTCAGATGCATCTTCCATTAATTCTTTATTTTGAATACAATAAACACACCTTCGTCTCATTAAACATTAAAAGGTAGTTACTTATTAAACATTTGTGAATAAAATACATGTATAATTATGAAACGTGAGCCGCCCCCTCTCACTACTCAATTACTCTGAATATATTGAACTGTTTCAGTAATATTTCAAACGTTATGAATCCGTTGAATGACTACTAAAAATGTTTATTCTTCTTAGATGGATTAGGTATGACAACTCTCTACTAACTTATATTATTAAAGTAGCTAAACTTTCATGTGCCTGTGTGTGGTACAAAAAAAAAGATTCTTGTAATCCTCACTCGATATTAATTAGCAAGATAGGCTATAATTAAAAACTTCAATTCGTATAAGATGCTTATCAATTGCGTTAAGATGGCCTCTGGGGATTTAACTACTCAGGCGTATAAATTATGTATAAATTATGTTCTTCCGTCAGGCGCCTAAATACATAATTAATAGCGAAACTCTGCTTTACTCTCATTAACCTAAATGATATCAAGATATCCAACACATAATAAGGCAAAAAAATAATTAAATATATCTACTTCGTAAGTGTTATAAAACATTTTCTAGAAGATAAACGACATAAATTTAAGTTTCCTCTTCACTTATTATTAAATAATGAGTAACGTATAACATTTATAAAATATTGAAGAAAAAAACTAAGCACTTTTTTGAATCCAATATTTCATAAATGTTATTCGTTACCCAATATATAATAATAAGTAAAAAGGAAACTTAAATGTATGTTGTTTATCTTCTAGAAAATGTGAAACGTGAATCATTTATTCGATTAAAAAAGAATTTTGTGTAACTGACTGTTGAAAGAAAACATTTAAATAGACATGTATGATTAAAGCTAATATTAAAATAGAAATCTAAACACATGAATAATGCATGCTGGAAAAAAAATCATTTTGAATCACCTATGATCTATAATTTCCATATTATGCAAGCATAAAATAATTTTACAAAAACCATAAATTTCATCAAGACAGAATCATTACATCCCAACCAAAGAATGCACCGTATCTGAACAACATTGAAGTACAAAAATTAAACTGACTTTCTAAAGAGGTGCGGAATCCGATTCGGATTCTATTCCCATTTGTTTTATTATTTTTTTTGCGCGAAATACAATTATGTAAAAATAGATAAAATACAATCCTAAGCTGTCTTACAGAATATAATTTGTGGACATCGTCGGTTTAAAGGCAACATTTATTAAGTGCTATTAAATGCTATGTATTTTTTGATTTTTACTTTTAAGCCGAATATATTTCTACTTTATTAACTTCAAGACTTTTAAATTTGAATGTTCTATCTACAAGGAATTTTTTTTTAAGTATACATACAGGGAAATTTCCTTCTAATTATACAGGGAGCAGCATTTTCGTAGGTTTCTTCAAGTAAAGTACCATAAATATGAATGTAAGACAAAAACTAATATATACTTCTAGAGCTCTTTTGTAGAGCATATTTCATATACCTAATCAAAATTTGTCTTTTTTCAGTCGTTTTCCAGTTATATACGTTAAACTCAAAATTTGGCTATCTTGAAATTGAAATAACTTCTTTATTGAAAAAGATATTGGTATGCCGTAAAAACGTTTTTATGGCACTTTTTGTAGTAGAATATGCTGATCAGAGCTGGGATGAATCCTCAAAAACAGGATTCGAATCACGAATCCGAATCACCTAATATGATTCGAATCACGAATACTCGAATAAAGGATTCGTAAGTGAAAAATATGATTCGAATCAAAGATTCGAATCCTCATTTTTGAATCACGGATACAAATCCTTTAAAAATAAATTTGAATCAAAATGTTCATTTACCGACTAAATATCTGATTATATAATGATTTTAATTATTGATGATGTATGTGTTATTGAACTTCATTTTAAATGTGTGTTTTATACGCGTAGCGCATGAAGTAAAATTTCGAGTTTAGAAAAGCCCCGTGAAAATTTATCAAATTTTCTAGGCGTGGCTTTTCTAAACTCGAAATTTTACTTCATGCTTGTTCTGGGAGTGGACAACACTCGTTCTTAGAAGTTTCAAATTAAAGGATCACTCCAGATTACTAAGTTTATTACCATTATTACCATTCTTATAAAAGGATTCGAATCCTTATCAATGGAATCGAATCCTTATAAAAGGATTCGAATCCTCATACACGGATTCAAATCCTCCTAAATAATTCGAATCATCGCTATTAAGGCTGGGATTCGAATTCGATTAATTTAAATAGTTAAATATTCTAATATGAATGGTTAAATCACTAAATTATTCATATTTGAATTTTTAAATTTTCGAATAATTCAAATATTTGTGAATGCATATTTGGTTACTTAACCATGAAAAATATCCAACGTTAATAGTATATTTTAACCTTCACTTGAAATCAGTGTTTTATACGCGTGGCGCATGAAGTAAAATTTCGAGTTTTGAAAAGCCCCGTGAAAATTTGTCTCGGGTCGCTGCGCGACCCTCGACAAATTTTCTACGTGGGGCTTTTTTAAACTCGAAATTTTACTTCATGCTTAGCCTGGGAGTGGACAACACTCGTTCTTAGAAGTTTCAATCACTCTAGATTACTAAGTTTATTACCATTTTACAAAGGCTACAGCTCGAAGGACCAATCATGGTCTTCGGAGACCGAAGGATTACAGAGAATCGAAGTTTATTTACAAGAAAACAACGAATATCTGAAGGTTTACACCATGGATATTAAAGAAAACATCCAATTTTGAAAAAATATCGAAGTTGGGCTGGTTTTCAGTGCGTTTTTAACTTCACTTTAAATCAGTGTTTTATACGCGTGGCGCATGAAGTAAAATTTCGAGTTCAGAAAAGCCCCGTGAAAATTTGTCTCGGGTCGCTGCGCGACCCTCGACAAATTTTCTACGCGGGGCTTTTCTAAACTCGAAATTTTACTTCATGCTTAGTCTGGGAGTGGACCGTCAAGATTTTCTAAATGTCGAGATTTTCAATATTTCTAGATTTATGTCGATTTATTCACAGTTTGTTATTGTATTAAATCCAACTTTAATATTGAATAAAAACGTTTTTTTTAGAAATAGAATATTCACCCATTAAGAGCCGAGCAAATTATAAAGTTAACTCAAAAAGTTAATTTTAGGTAAAATGTTGCATCATTTTCTATGATTTCAATGAATGATTTATTATATTACGTACGTCGATTTGTTAAAAGAGTTAAATTTAAAATTCAAACGAGAGTTGTCCACTTCCAGACTAAGCATAAAGTAAAATTTCGAGTTTAGAAAAGCCCCGCGTAGAAAATTTGTCGAGACAAATTTTCGCGGGGCTTTTCTAAACTCGAAATTTTACTTTATGTGCAACGCGTATAAAACACTGATTTAAAGTCAAGTTAAAAATGCACTGAAACCCAACCCAACGTTGATATTTTTTCAAAATTAGATGTTTTCTTTCCTATCCATGCTGTAAACCTTTAGATATTCGTTGTTTTCTTGTAAAAAAACTTCGATTCCCTGTAGTTCTTCGGTCTCCGAAGACCATGGTTGGTCCTTCGAGCTGTAGCCTTTGTAAAATGGTAATAAACTTAGTAATCTAGAGTGATTGAAACTTCTAAGAACAAGTGTTGTCCACTCCCAGGCTAAGCATGAAGTAAAATTTCGAGTTTAGAAAAGCCCCACGTAGAAAATTTGTCGAGGGTCGCGCAGCGACCCGAGACAAATTTTCACGGGGCTTTTCTAAACTCGAAATTTTACTTCATGCGCCACGCGTATAAAACACTGATTTCAAGTGAAGTTAAAAATATACTATTAACGTTGGATATTTTTCATGGTTAAGTAACCAAATATGCATTCACAAATATTTGAATTATTCGAAAATTTAAAAATTCAAATATGAATAATTTAGTGATTTAAACATTCATATTAGAATATTTAACTATTTAAATTAATCGAATTCGAATCCCAGCCTTAATAGCGATGATTCGAATTATTTAGGAGGATTTGAATCCGTGTATGAGGATTCGAATCCTTTTATAAGGATTCGATTCCATTTATAAGGATTCGAATCCTTTTATAAGAATTCGAATCCTTTTATAAGGATTCGAATCATCTACGTCTGGATTCGAATAGGAATCCTTTTAAAAAAATGTAACGAATCCGGATCACGAATCCGTTTTCACTAAAGTATTCGAATACCTCTTTTGAATCCTCTAAAAGGATTCGAATCCGGGAATCGAATCCTGCCCAGCTCTGATGCTGATTATAACAGATTTTGTCTTAAGTTTAACCTTTATTAGATATGACATAAAGTTGTGTTATTTTAAATATAAATCATAGTCTGCCTTGACTTCAGTCGATTGCATTTTTTTGTAAGCTTTCCAAAAATACAATCAGCGTATTTTGCTTAAAAAAGTGCACAAGAAAGTTTTTACAGCATGTCAAAATCTTTGTATATAAAGCATTTATCTTATTCATAAAAATAGTACTTTACTTGAAAATACCATCGAACCCTGTACATATGCATACGCTGTACATTTTCCAACATTCGTTATTTTATGAAAACAGTTCAATTTTAAGCTTTAAACGAGTGTTTTCCACTCCTAGATTATGCATGAAATAAAATTTCGAGTTTAGAAAAGCCTAAAAATTTGGTTTGGTCGCGTAGCGAAGCGAAGCGACCAAACCAAATTTTCAGGCCTCTCTAAACTCGAAATTTTACTTCATGCGCCACGCGTATATAACACTGGTTTTAAGTGAAGTTTAAAATATACGTATATAGTTAACTGTTTTAGTAGCATGTTTTAAACTTCACAACATGTCAGTGTTTTATACGCGTGGCGCATGCAGTAAAATTTTGAGTTTAGAAAAGCCTGAAAATTTGCTTTCGTCGCTCCGCTTCGCGAAGCGACCAAACCAAATTTTCCGGCTTTTCTAAACTCGAAATTTTACTGCATGCTTAACCTGGGAGTGGAAAAGACTTGTTTGAAGTATCAAATTGAACTCTTTTAAAAAAACAACAATTATCTGATCATTTACAGCATATAATTGGGATATGTATAGTATTTTCTAAATCTGTAATTTTAATCTTGTATAACTTTCAATTTTAATCCTACGATAAATTTAGCAATTATTTTCTATATCATTGGTTTACAACAAAGTAAAATTCATTAAGTGCACAAGAAATTCTCTTTATTTGGGTTTATTCAAGTGAGGAAAATCACGCGGCGTGCACAATTAATTTCCAATCTTGGTGATATCCAGTATAAATATCTGTTGAGACCCGAGAGAAATACGTGTGGGCGGGTGTGAAATCTGCATGAAAATTGTGTAATATTTCTAATGTATAGAATGCTTATTTTCTGCAATTACCGTTAACTGCTTAATAATTTAATATGGTTGGTGCATGCTGGAAAATTATGACCCACTTCGAGTGGAATTTGCAGTTTTTAGAGCCGTTCTGGTGTAAAATTGTGGTTTTGTAATAATGGGTTGCGTTTGTGAAATTATCGATACACATAAATAATACGACTGCAATTTATGTTTCGTTTTGGAATTTTTATGAAATTTACTGCAAATGTAAAAACAAATATAGTAAACTATAACAAAATAAATTTGTAGTAATTATGATTATATGCTCTTAATTTAATGATCGAATAATTGATGTATAGAATTACGCCTAGTGCGTAGCGACACTAGGCCCACGAGCCCGGAGGTCACGGGTTCGAATCCCGAATCCATTCGCGTCCAGCGATGTGTGCGATTGTTGTGAAGTGTGAAATTAACGATATAATAGATATTTTTCTAAATTGGCTGGTGGATTCGTATACATTTATTTTGCCTTTCTGTTCCAGCAACAGGGAATAAGTACTATAAATACTATATTTAAAAACAAAGCCAAAAAGCATTTCTAGAGAACTTGAAAGTTCTTGAAAGTATGTATTTGCGGATATTTCCATAGTTATTACAAAAAAATACAAATATGATATAACCAATATTATGATAACTATAACTATACAGGGTTTTCTAAACTATAGGGTCACCATTGGTAACTTGGTTATTTTTGGAGCTACGAAGTCGGTCGGTAGCAAACTAGTAGTATTTTTTACGTACATTACGATGGTGTGAACAGAGAAAACAAGTGATCTTCATGTTTATGATTTATTTGCAAAATCATTTTTTATTTAATGGGATGCCCTGTATATTTTGACATATTTAGAAAGAGACAAATACATAAACAAAAAAGTGTAAATGAATGATTATCCCAAAGTTGAAAATAAGGGAGGTCTGGGCCATTAAATTACTGCATATTTTATAACAGGATTACCTACTTAAAATCAAAATGGCGATAAACAAACTATGTCGTATGTTGTCAAAGTATCCATGCTTATTGACGTGTAGCCAATTTTCTTGTATTATTGTAATTTTTTCGATGCCTTTTTGTCATAACGAGAAATGTGACATGTTAGAATGTTATTATCATGTTAAAAAAATGCATTAGCTAATTATTTGTTCATTTTATTTTTTGCGTTCTAATTCAAAATCTTATACTTACTTTAATTAAGTAATTATTTTAAATACATGCACACTAAATTTGAGTAAACTGTAAAAATGTATTAAGTCACATTTTAAAATAATCATTTATTAAGCCTTTTTGTTTGTGTATTTTATCTCTTTCTATATATGTCAAACTATACAAGGCATCCCATTTTAAGAAAAATGTTGTTTTTGCGAATAAATCTAAAACCTGAGGTTCACTTTTTTTCTGTTTACACCATCGTTATGTACGTAAAAATACTACTAGTTTGCTAATTTAGCCGACTTCGTAGCTCCAAAGATAACATAGTTATTAATGGTATCCCGATAATTTAGAACACCCTGTATTTATAATCAGCGAACATATCTAAAATAAAAATAAACATGTAATATAATAAGAAACAGACGTTTACAACAATGAATTAAACTAAACTAACGACAAGTATGAAAGAAAACACCATTTCTACTAAATTAAATATTTATATGGTTTACATGGATTATTAAAGAATTTTTTTACCAAAATTTATACATTTTAATTCGGACATAAATTGTAAGTGCGAACTATGAAATAAATCAAAATGTGGATGAGTGAAAGTAAATTCGAGTACCGCATGAAACGCGAAAGCGGGATATTGTAGCCGTAATTTGTCCTATGATTTTTAACTCTAAATATTGAAGTGTCCCTAATGGGTCGATTTACAACAGTATAGTGAAAATCGATATGTCGAACAATTGACTTCGTCCGAAATTAACTTGTAAAATAAAGACAAATCGGCGTAAATTCTGCGGTGGCTGAGCATATCAATATGTACGAGTATGTGTGAATAAATGGCATCAACATTAGAGTTTAACCCGTTAATGCCTGAATTAATTATTTTTCAAATTCAGTTTTAATTTTTGCTAATTTTAATTATTTATATGTTAAATAAGACTATTATTAATAAAACAAATATGTTTTTAGTTCTGACAAAGTTATAACCCGTGCCATATATGATACGCTAGGCATTTAAGGTACGAAAATAAAAAATATATAACACACTATATTTAAAAGTAAAAATCACAATAACAGCATTTTTTTCATTTATTATGGATAGAGGAAAAGCATGCAACGTATAGTCCTACATTACACTTCTTGCATTGTGTTCGAACCGCACTTGATTTTTCGTTTTGAATCTGGTACGAATTCAACTATGTGATCTTTTCTGTCAAATTGTATGTTTTTATGTATCTTACAGAGATTGAAGACATGGCAGGACGTCTATCTCCTTTGGATTAGATTCGTCTTTGGTTAGATAGCATTGAGCAATTTCTCTTCTAAATTGGAGTTGTGACACGTTTCAATTGCTTTTCTTAGCAAGGATCCAAGTATTTTGAATACTTGCATCAACCAGCCATGTAAATATAGGCCATTACCATTTTTTTTTCCTCTAAGGCCTATTCTATATACATTTATAATGGCGTCCATTTGATTTGTGCCACCCATGAAATTGTTATTTGCCAATAACTTTTGGTCGTGGTCACATTTTCGCAGTACAATGAGGAATGAAAATGTGAAAAATATGAAAAAAGTTAATCGTGGTTCCTACGACTATGCCATTTCAGAAGATAATTCTATAATAATTACGAGGAGGAAAGATAATTCAGTGGTGACAGTAGCGTCAAATATTCATGGTGTTTATCGATGATCAAATGCCAACAGATACTCTGCTGCGGAGAAAAAGAAAATCTCCATCCCACGACCAAAAGTTATTGGCAAATAACAATTTCATTGGTGGCACAAATCAAATGGATGCCATTATAAATGTATATAGAATAGGCCTTAGAGGAAAAAAATGGTGGTGGCCTATATTTTCGCAGTAGCAATTTTTTAGAACGCGATTTTTACCTATTGTACCAGTGGCACCAAAATTGTTCTGTCATATATGATAATAAATTAGGTGATGTGAAAAGGTTGTCAAAATAAAAGTGGTAAGGTAGAGAATTTGTTTCGGGGCCAAGTTGATTTATTAATTGTATCAGCGGTGCAGATGCTTTTCCGTAGACGTTTGGTTATCTGGATTTGAATTTGGCATGGCGCCTTGGCATATTTCAAAATTTGCTAGATATCCAGATTTGGAATTTATGCATCATACTTTATAGCCTGCTTACATCCATGGTATCCGAAATATTCGATCATTCTCTCATCATAATCCAGTTCTTTTTCTGGAACAAAATGTTTAATAAATCGCTTTCCTAGCATCTCTATAAGGGGTCGATGTTTGCCTATCTTATAAGTTTTATCTAATTGTGTGTTGTCGGCACAATGTAAAAACCGTATTATTCAAATATGTCTCGTCGCATTGCTTTATGTACCATTATGTTTCAAACATCTTCTCCAAATTCCCAAAACATTCTTCTTGATGGCAGAACACAATATCCTAATATAATGAGAATACCCAAAAAGCATTTGATTTCATCGTAAGAAATATTTGAGTTTTGACAGTTTATATGTAAAGCATATTTTACGCTTTCTTTCACAACAAAGTTTATAATATCGTCATCAATAAATAGCTCAAAAATATCAACAGCATTCATATTTTTATAGCCAGAATAATCAACCTTATTAGCCTAGCGTACCATAAATGGCACAGCGACGTAAAGCATGAGGTACAAAATAACAAAAATGGAAAATACCAAAACAATACTATGTTTGCAAGGTATTAACTTAATATTAGCCGACAAACCCAAATTAATGTTTAAAAAAAACAAAGAATAACAAATATATATACTTGCAATTCATTTTTAACCACACACGTAAATCGCAACGGTGAATAACCGTTTACTCCACTTACAGGTTAGGACAAAACTGGTTTATGACGTATACTTTTTTATATTTTTAAATTAGAAACATGTATATAATAATAATCACAGGGAATTTCGCAAAGAGGTATATGATAAAGCTAAGATTTTTTCAAATTTAAATGCTCGTTTAAAAACTAATTAAAAAAATCGAATTATTCTAATACTTGACTGTTTGATAAGTGAAGAGGACATTTATTTTTGTTTTAAAGAAACCGTTACAATACCAAACATTTGAATCCGATAGATAATTTTGAATCTTCTTTAAAAGTGTCTAAGTTTCTGTTATAACATTTGAATGAAAAATAACTTAGCAATTTGCACCACTAATGTTTGCCGAGTTATCTGATTATCATTACGTTTCGATATAACATATCTTTTTTTCCCATTACCATCTCTAAAATAAAATGTTGTGGCCCACCCTTTACATTTAATACCGCTTAAAAAATTGCGCTTATCTGCAAACAAAAATCTTCTTTTTGTTACATAATTATCTTCTCTCTACAAATTATTATTATTATAACTGTCTAACCAAATGATGATACATCCTTCAGATTCCAGATCAAATACTTACCATAACAGTTAGATCAACACTTCCAAAGAAGAAGTAAGTCCTTACGCAAATAGAACCTTATCTGTAATCATCTCCTATTATGACCGGTGAAAGTTCAGCGATTGTGCAATTCCTCGTGGCTAGGATAAAAATCTTACAAGCAGTCTTTTGCATTAAATTGCTTATAATAGTTAAAATAAATTCAATGTGTATTACATGCATATTTGCATGTAAATGTTCTCACGAATAACTTCACACACACGAGATAGAAGTAAAGTGTGCTTGAAAAGTGGGATTTTCTCTTAAATTATTGTGATTATTAACAATGATTACACTTAGAAATATGTTGTTTTTCATCTGTTTATATAGGCTATTTACTAGCCTAGTATAGTTAATACTTCAGTTTTGAATCGGTTATTAAAATTAGATGCCTGATTTTATTACGAAAGTAATATTTAAAAAACAAATTCATTGATTTGCTTTCGTAATATATCTGACAATAGAGTCGTAGCTATTGTAGAGCAGTTAGAGCAAATTGCTCTAGGTTATAGATTCCCAAAGTGGTCTGTATCGACCCTAGGGGATCGACTCCAAATAATACATAATATTTTCTTGATGGACATATTGATTATCTATGAAGTAAATATTTTTAAAACAGAAATGTTAATGAGGCATGGTAAAGATTTGGCGCTAGCTTTGGGGAACTTTATGACTCCACGCTTTAATCATAGGAAAATTCGAGATCCATCGAATCATTCTCCTTCGACGGGTCAAATAAACAACTTAATTGCTTTGAATTTGAATTAGTGCTAATTGGTAGAATATTCTCTTGAGTTCAATCAACTGTATCGGTTGTCATAAACATATTTGAAGTTGATGAATTTGTAACAATTCAATATTAGAAAGGCCCCCTGCCTACACAAAACAGAAACATTTGGACACACTATGGGTTTGGACACTGTACATTATTATTGTTTATTTTTCCTCACTTGAATAAAGACTTGAATAGAATTGAAGAAGTTTAGAAACCTATGCTCTAAGAGAAAAATTACGTTAGACGAAATAAACATTTAAAATATTTATTTCCGTAAGATGAAACATAAAATCGAGCTGCGTTGGCTATGCCAAATATAAACGTATATATCTATAGAGTACAGAGCTGGGCAGGATTCGAATCATTCAGGATTCGATTCCCGGATTCGAATCCTTTTAGAGGATTCAACAGAGGTATTCGAATACTTTAGTGAAAACGGATTAGTGATCCGGATTCGTTACATTTTTTTAAAAGGATTCCTATTCGAATCCAGACGTAGATGATTCGAATCCTTATAAAAGGATTCGAATTCTTATAAAAGGATTCGAATCCTTATAAAAGGAATCACTAAATTATTCATATTTGAATATAAATATTGAAATTTTCGAATAATTCAAATATTTGTGAATGGATATTTGGTGACTTAACCATGAAAAATATCCAACGTTAATAGTATATTTTTAACTTCACTTGAAATCAGTGTTCTATACGCGTGGCGCATAAAGTAAAATTTCGAGTTTAGAAAAGCCCCGCGTAGAAAATTTGTCTCGGGTCGCTGCGCGACCCGAGACAAATTTTCTACGCGGGGCTTTTCTAAACTCGAAATTTTACTTCATGCTTAGTCTGGGAGTGGACAACACTGGTTCTTAGAAGTTTCAAATTGAAGGATCACTCTAGATTACTAAGTTTATTACCATTTTACAAGGGCTACAGCTCGAAGGACCAACCATGGTCTTCGGAGACCGAAGGACTGCAGGGAATCGAAGTTTTTTACAAGAAAACAACGAATATCTGAAGGTTTACAGCATGGATAGGAAAGAAAACATCTAATTTTGAAAAAATATCGAAGTTGGGTTGGTTTTCAGTGCATTTTAACTTCACTTTAAATCAGTGATTTATACGCGTGGCGCATGAAGTAAAATTTCGAGTTTAGAAAAGCCCCGCGAAAATTTGTCTCGGGTCGCTGCGCGACCCTCGACAAATTTTCTACGCGGGGCTTTTCTAAACTCGAAATTTTACTTCATGCTTAGTCTGGGAGTGGACAACACACGTTTGAATTTTAAATTTAACTTTTTTAAAAAATCGACGTATGTAATATAATAAATCATTCATTGAAATCATAGAAAAAGATTCAAAATTTTATCTAAAATTAACTTTTAGAGTTAACTTTATAATTTGGTCGGCTCTTAATGGGTGAATATTCTATTCCTAAAAAAAACCGTTTTTATTTAATATTAAAGTTGCATTTAATACAATAACAAATTGTGAATAAATCGACATAAATCTGGAAATATCGAAAATCTCGACATGTAGCAAATCTTAACGGTCCACTCCCAGACTAAGCATGAAGTAAAATTTCGAGTTTAGAAAAGCCCCGCGTAGAAAATTTGTCGAGGGTCGCACAGCGACCCGAGACAAATTTTCACGGGGCTTTTCTAAACTCGAAATTTTACTTCATGCGCCACGCGTATAAAACACTGATTTAAAGTGAAGTTAAAAACGCACTGAAAATCAACCCAACTTCGATATTTTTTCAAAATTTGATGTTTTCTTTCCTATCCATGCTGTAAACCTTAAAATATTCGTTGTTTTCTTGTAAATAAACTTCGATTCCCTGTAGTCCTTCGGTCTCCGAAGACCATGATTGGTCCTTCGAGCTGTAGCCTTTGTAAAATGGTAATAAACTTAGTAATCTAGAGTGATTCTTTAATTTGAAACTTCTAAAAACGAGTGTTGTCCACTCCCAGACTAAGCATGAAGTAAAATTTCGAGTTTAGAAAAGCCCCGCGTAGAAAATTTGTCTCGGGTCGCGCAGCGACCCGAGACAAATTTTCACGGGGCTTTTCTAAACTCGAAATTTTACTTCATACGCCAAGCGTATTAAACACAGATTTAAAACGAAGTTCAATAACACATATATCATCATTAATTAAAATCATTATATAATCAGATATTTAGTCGGTAAATGTACATTTTTGTTAATAGAATCTGATGGAATAAAATATTACTGGTTGCAAATAATAGATTCAAATTTATCCTTTATTCGAGTATTCGTGATTCGAATCATATTAGGTGATTCGGACTCGTGATTCGAATCCTGTTTTTGAGGATTCATCCCAGCTCTGATAGAGTATATTTAGAACTTTGCATTTTACAGTGTTTTAGGCGCCTGGCGCATGAAGTAAAATTTCGAGTTTAGAAAAGCCTGAAAATTTGGTTCGGTCGCTCCGCCTACTCGAAATTTTACTTCATGCTTAAGTAAGGATTGGAAACACTTGTTAAAAGTTTCACATAACTTTTTCTATAAAACAGCGAAAGCCTAAAAAATGATTAAATATCATGTCTACATGATTTTTTCATTCTATTTAATTTTATCTTCATACATTGAGGTTAATGCATGCGAGCTTTATGTGCATAAAGTAGGAAATTGCTATAGATAAAATTGGAAAATATACACGTGTTTTCGTTTCGACGTGAATAAATGTGTGGTATGCAGAATCGGCAATTTTCTCGACCGTAAAAATTCGGGATATGTTGCATATGGTCAGTTTATAACACTTCCAAGTTCGCATAACATTAAACTAGATAAATATAATATATGAAAACACGTTTGACACCTGAAGATTATTTTCTCGTGAAAATATTTGTGTATACCAAATGTCAGCATATAAATAATAACACACATTTGGTAGATAAGTATTATTCAAGATTTAATCTTGCGCCAAGAAAATAAACTATACGAATGCCTAAAAATAGTTTAAACTTTTTTATACTTCTAGATAAGCCAAATGCTCAAGTTTTTTTAGAAAGTAAACTGTGATTATTTTAAACAAAGAATTACTAACAAAGTTTTGAGATGCTTTTTTTTAACAATTTATGTCGTGTAGTAAAGTTCATAAAGTGAATATTACAAATATTGTAAAGAAATACAACAATGAATTTTTCTTTTAAGTATACATACAGGGAATTTTCTATTAGGTATACATATGCATACGCTTTTTTTAAAGAGTTCAATTTGAAGCTTAAAACGAATGTTTTCCATTCCCAGACCTGAAAATTTGATTTGGTCGCTTAGCGCGAAGCCCTACGCGGCCAACCCAAATTTTCAGGCTTATCTAAACTCGAAATTTTACTTCATGCGCCACGCTTATTAAACACTGAAAGCACTGAAATATTGTGAACGAATAAACTTCGCTTGATATCAGTGTTTTATACGCGTGGCGCATGAAGTAAAATTTCGAGTTTAGAAAAGCCTGATAATTTGGTTTGGTCGCTCCTCGCTACATGACCAAACCAAATTTTCTGGCTTTTCTAAACTCGAAATTTTACTTCATGCTTAACTTGGGAGTAAAAAACACTTGTGTAAGGTTTAAGTTGACCTCTTTTAAGAAAACAATAAATATGTAAAAATCTACAACACAAAATTGCGGTATGTATACTCTAAAGAAAAACTCCCTGTATATTCTTACAAAAAGGAAGTTAAGATTAAAATAACTTTATTTTGTTTTAGGTATAGGTGCATTTCCCGATGTGTAGACTGTAAATTTTCAGGCATTCGTTGTTTTTGAAATTTGTTCAATTTATAACTTCGAACGAGTGGTTCCACTCTTTGGTTTAGCATGAAGTAAAATGTCGAGTTTAGAAAAACGACCTAACCAAATTTTAAAGCTTTTCTAAACTCGAAATTTTACTTCATGCTTAATCTGGGAGTGGAAACACTCATTAAAAGTTTAAAATGCATCGATTTTATAAACAAAGGCGATTAATAATAAATATAGTGTTACGAGGGCGTTTTATTTATTATTTTTGTATTTATTACTATATTATTATCTTAGTTACTCTTTTATTAGGCATTTTTTATTTCATTGTTTACGTCACGAGAGTGGTGTGCAGCATATTACATATGAGCGGATATGTTGCGCACGAGCCGCGCAGCGGCGAGTGCAGTACCACTCGAGTACCACTCGAGTACCACTCGAGAAACGTACGATACTTTACCTACGCCCTAACAAAATAAACAATGAGTATGAAAGATGAAGAACTTATTTTTCAATAATTTTTGATAGTAACATGACATTGATGAAAACTAAATTACTACTTGATCAATATACGTCTCTTGGTTGTGCGGTAATCAATCAGCTGTTTAGCTGTCAGCATGTAATATACTTGTCAAAGCTATTACATGCATGAGTATGTAATGTCAATCATACTTGTCAAGATGACAGTGTGGTATGATGCGGTTACTAGATAGGGCGTAGGTAAAAGTATTTTATCCTGTTCTGTCACCATACACACATTAATGTTAAGTCTAGCTATTAGGTTCTGTTATTCTTGTAATCGACTTAACCCGGCTAACCTTAAACAGTTCCATTTGATATAATCTAATTTCACAACCTAGCTAATCCCCCCGATTCAGTACACGAAATGTTAAATTTAGCGTATACGTTATCAATACCCTTACAAACTAAGTATACATATCAAGTACTAAACTCGCTTAGACTGTGATTTTAAGGAATTACATGAACGTTAAATTAGACATTTCGTGTACGGAATAGCCCTGATAGTTAAGTTAAATGACAATCTAACCTAACCCTAGCTAGATAAGACAGTTAGCCTGTAGCTCAACTAGAATTCAAATTTATTTAAAAAAATTTATTAAATTTTCCTCCAAAAAAATGAAGAATATCAGCTTGTTGGTTAAGTAACTAGCGACTAATCTAACCTAAGAAACTGGTAAGCCAACCTGAATACTTTTTTTTCCACATGAGGTGGTATCGCTTAGCGTCCCTGCACTACGGTCTCCGTGGTCCTTTTGTGCTCCTCTGGTTATTTTACTCCCTGTATATTCCTGTGTCTTCTAAGAAGTCCAGGAGTTTGGGCCAGGGGATGTTCTTGAGCTGTTCTTCAGGAAGCACGGGCTTCCCGAGTTGCTCCGTGCGTTGCCGTTTATAGGCTTCGCATGTGCACAGTAGGTGTTGGGGAGTTTCCTCTTCTTCCAAGCACCCACGGCATAGGGGGCTTTTCTCAAGACCCATCCTATGTTTGTGCTTATTCAGGTCACAGTGCCCAGTAACTAGTCCTGTGATTTTCCTTAGTTTCATTCTGCTCAGTCCTGACAGCTCTAATGCGCTATCAGGTACCGGGCCATCTAGGAAGAGTCTCGTGTGCCTCATTCCTATTTGGTTGTGCCATGCCTTTGTATGCTCCTCTGCTAACTTGCGTCGGATTATTTCCTTTCCGGTTTCATGTGGTATTCCGAAAGCGGGTTCAGGTCCTATAAATTCACCTGTTGCCCCTTGTTTGGCCAGCAAGTCGGCCCCCAAGTGTCCAATAATTCCTTGGTCCTTGGGTATCCATACTAGCTGTAACCTGAATATAGTTACGCATAACATACACTAACTTCACAATCTGTCGTTTAACCTAACCTTGACTCAGATGCCATGTCTGACTGCAAGGCAGTAGTCAGGAGGGGGGATATGGGGGTTCAATTTTTATAATCCCTTCAGAAAATTTGTTTTGGCTACGGCCTTGTTTGACTGTATTAGATTATTTTTAATTGGTTTCAAAATTATAAAACCGCAAAGAAAATTTGAGGGATCTTTATGAAACGCTATCGAATACGGTTAAACATCGAATGTCAAAAACAAGGTATCGGAAACGTCAGGTATTGACATATTAAGTCAAATTTTTGACGTAAGTATGCACGGAAATGATTAATATTGATGCGAATTTCCACTTTTTGCTCATTGCGTCACTTGCTGTGTCGCAGCAAATTCATATTTCGCAGTAAATTTATATTGTGTATTTTTTTTATAGAAAATGTTAAATGTCCTGTTGAATGTTAAATTTAATCTAGATAATGTCACTATTTGACAGATTGTATCTTAAACGACGTATATTGACTAAAATGACGATATTCGAGATCGGGAAATATCAACGATGTCATGTTAAATGTAATTGGTTGCCAATTTTGTATAGCAATTTTTTACACAATGTAAATTATCATATAAAATATTATTTTTGTAATTTCCCATATCAAATCATAATTATTTTATAAAATACCATCTAAATGTTAGTATTTTAATACAGTGAGATCGTTAAACATGATTTAGGAGTAGGCTTTGAGTTTTAAGTTAGATTGGCACTACTGACTGTTAACACATAGTTTAGCATAACCTTAAATGTATTCCACCATTCAATTAGCATTCTGGGCAACCGCACAAAAAAAATGCCGCCTACTCGAAATCATAATTTAAACGATCGCAAGGTATATTCTACACAATTATACATTTTCTACAGTTGTTTTTTTGACATTTTTATCAACTTATGTTCAATACGTCTATCTATGTAGGTATATAGAAAACATAGTACTCTCCATAAAATATGTAAATAATGCTATTGTGATGACATTATCGTTACTTTCCCTGTACTCGTTATTCGTTACTTTTCCTGTACGAAATTGGCAACTAACCTAACACAGCTACACACGACAAACCTGACGGCTATACACGACAAACCTAACCTAACCTATCTTCACAAATTCTAGGTTGGTTAAATTAGTTGTTGATTACTTAATTTGGTTAACCCTACGTTAAACTGGTTATCCGATTCTTGAGTTAGCTTTTTACTTTATTAGCTGATCATTAAGACAACCTAAGTAACTGCCAATTAGTGTAATTTAAACCTAGTGAATTATGATCTAACCCAACTCCACAATCTGTTATCTAGAGTATCTCTCCAGCTTAAAGCATTTGGATATCAATTTAACCAGCTACCTAATTTTAGTAAGATTTCTAAGCTAGCATTGAAATGGGTTGCTATAGATTACTCTACTAATGGTGTAGGCCATTTAGCAAGCACGTTCTCATTTCAGAGACTGTGTACAACGTGTGGTATTATTATTATCATTTTGTTTTTAAAGTAACGGGTGGGCCATCTAGTGGTTTCTTTTTAAAAATGCAATAAAATAAACAAAATTATTATTTTTTCTATGTATTATGGCTTTATTAGTAAGAGCAAACATTCCCATTAATTATGGAACACAACTTCGTTCAAGTGGCTGCCTCGGCTGGCTTCGCAGTAGCGTATTCTGTCACTCCAATTTTCCAAGACTTTGTTGATGGTTTCGAGCTGTAGCTCACAGATTGTTTGGATGATATTAGTCTGAAGTGCTTAAATTGTTTCTGGATTGTTGGCATAACATCGGTCCTTTACGGTTTCCCACAAAAAAAAATCGAAAGTGGTTAAATCGCAGCTCCGAGGCGGCCAATTGACATCGCCAAGACGGCTGATAACACGATTTGGGAATTTGGTGCGCAAAAGATCGATTGTGGCATGGGCTGTGTGGCATGGCGCGCCATCCTGCATGTACTAGAGGTCGTCCAAATCTATGTCTTCAATTTCATTAAAAAAAAAAAGTCAGATAACATGGCTCTGTAACGCTCACCGTTAACCGAAGCGTTGTTTCCAGCCTCATTTTCGAAGAAAAATGGTCCAATGATGCCACCACTCCACAATTCGCACCAAACTGTCACTCTCCGGGGATGCATTGGCTTCTCGACAATAACGTGCGGGTTTTCCGAGCCCCAGATGCGGCAATTTTGTTTGTTAACGTAGCCGCCAAGATTAAAATAAGCCTCGTCAGAAAAGATGATTTTTCGCCCAAAAGCGTTGTCCAATTCAAGCTGCTCTCAGTTTGGCTGCAAAGCGATAATGAAGCAGATGGTCATGCGCCTTCAATTGCTGAGTCAATTGGACCTTGTAAGCGAATAATCCGAGATCTTTGTGCAGAATTCTCCTCAGGCTAGTGCGTGCAATGTTGAGCTGTTGAGATCGACGGCGAGTTGATGTTCGTGGATTGAGTCTCACACTCTCGGTTACAGCAGCCACATTCTCGTCTGTGCGCAACGTACGAGAACGAAGACCATGAGTGTTGTCCACTAGCATGTCAGTCTCACGAACTTTTTGCACAAACTTGCGTACAGCAGGCGCGGTGGGTGATTCATTTCGGCCAACACTTCTTTTCAACAAACGCACTCTTTGGGCTACGCAGCACTCACTTTGGAAATAACTTTGCAATATTTCCCAACGTTGTTCAAGCGTAAAGCGACTCATTTCGTACCGCGGAGGAAAGATACCGACTTTCTGTCAAGATTTCGAGCGGGAAAAAGATGTCAGTGTCAAAATAACCTATGATTTAAAAAGACACCACTAGATGGCCCACCCTGTACTATCTTAGAGTTTTTTTTTTTGTATTTTATCTTTTGTAGACCCTGTAATTGGACATAATGTCTGTTGGGTTCATGTTTTTAAAATAAAATAAATTAATAAACACATGCAGGGGATCTAGGTTATTTTAAGAAATAGACGGTTAAATTATGGCAAAGTTGCGTATTTTAGGTTCCAACAATAATCTGAAAAGAAATTGGAAATATATTTTTTTTTATTTTCGAGATAGTGTCAAAATGTGATTTCTGTTTAAATTTTTTTAATGCAAAACTATTGAATCTAGACATTCAGAACATTGACATTCTAAAAGCAATTTTTAATGAGGAATCTTGTAGCATAACGTATTTTAGGATATCTCTAACTTTTACCCGGGAGTCATAGCCATCTTTTGTTTTGATTTTTTTTAATATACCATTTATTGTATAAGTAAAAATATTTGTTTGTAGAATTTATTGATATAATCATATTTTTATTTAGATTTCTTAACAATTATTAATATTTTTTTTACATATTAAAAAAAACCTCTTTTTGAGATATTTTTGATGTAAAGAGCAATAAATAGGAATTACTATTTTCAAATGAATTCTTTTTAAATGGGCAATTATTAAAAATATCAAGAATATGAATTTGTGTTCAGTACACAATCATTCGGCCCTGTTGTGGACGAACAATTGCGGTATACAAACGTTTAGTTTGCCAGCTATTGATGATGCTACTTAGGCTAATGGGCATTAGATGGCGATTACGCTTTCGAACATATGTAAATTATTAAAAACAAAACAATTATGATTTAAGAAAGTAAACATTGTGTCAAATTTTACTACTATTTTATTTTTATTTTTTAAAATCATAGTTAAATACGTTTCACCACGTAAAGCAGTGGTGGGGAAACTTTTTTAAGACGGGCCATTTGTAATAACCAGACAATCGTAGCGGGCCAAAGAATAATGCTTAATCGTAGGTAGGTAGTTTTTATGCAGGTCGTCACATTACGAAGTAAGAACGCGTTCAAACATTCTCACGACGGCACTCTTAAACGGGCCGGATTAAACCTTTCCGCGGGCCGGACTTGGCCCGCGGGCCGTAGTTTCCCCATCACTGACGTAAAGGATAAGAATCTAATTCAAGATAAACAGACCGTCGGTAATCTATACATACATTTTTATTCCAGGTGAAAATCTGCACATTCTAGTGAGGACATTTACAGTAATTATTCCATTATTCATCAAGCTTAATTGTGTAACAACTCAAACAATATTGTAGTTGTAAAATAGATCATTCTATTTATTATACTTAAAACTTGAATACATGAACTAAATTTCTCTTGACATTAAAAAGGGCAATTACCATTAAAACGCCTCTTTACGCTCAAACTGGTACACAATTACAGCATAGACGTGCTATTCATCAAGTCGAACCACCAACTGTAGCAAAATACCCGTGCTTTCAGCCATTTTCCATCCTTAATCGATTCGAACATTGTTCCTTATTCCTCATTCTTCATCAATAACAGAGTTTACAATACAGTTTCAATAATGCACATTTTCAATATATTAGTAATTCAATTACTTTCTAAGCATGTGTTTTATTTGTTTTCAATATTTTTTAAGTTTTACTCATGTAGTATGCAAACTTAAAAATTAGTTCATCTGAAACTTTATAATACAAAGTTGCAGATAAATTATTAAACGGTTTTAGTTTATACTTTATGCAATAGTCTTTATACAATACACACTCGTTTAAAATTGAACGACCAACAAATGTGAATTTTAATGTTCAGACATTCTATTTTGACAAAATCTATCAAAATTATTCATATTCATATGAATTAAATAAGAGTTAAATTTTGATGTAATATGAGTGTATGTTAATTTTATCGGCGATTTTTTTTATTAAATTGAATTCTATTTATTTTGAATAATTTCTGATCGATTGTCCAACGAGGGTTTCCACTCCCAGACTAAGCATGAAGTAAAATTTCGAGTTTAGAAAAGCCAGAAAATTTGTATTTGCCAGGGCGCGCGAGCGAAGCGAGTCGCGCCTCGGCAAATCCAAATTTTCTGGCTTTTCTAAACTCGAAATTTTACTTTATGCGCCACGCGTATAAAACGCTGAATTCACGTGAAGTTCAAAATATATTCAACTTGATTTTATATTTAATCTTACATTCATTAATTTTACAACGTTCATTGCGTCTAACAAACTCTTACACTTCAAAATTTTTAAGTTCAGACATTCTACTTTGACAAAATATATCTAAATATTCATATTAATTCAATCACACTGACCAAGTTTTATCTACATAATAGCAGCCTTCCATTTAGTTATAATCAAACTTACTTAATTTTTTTCACAATAATTAATAAGCGACTAGAAGTAGATTTTCAAGATCAGACATTCTACTTTTCCAAAAATAAAGTTGATGGTCATTCCTAGAATCCAGAACAATTCTATATAAATGTTGGGACTAATATCCAACCAATTGTAAATCAAAGTTATAACTGATGCTCTGTCAATGGGAAAACAAATTCAATATTTGGTTTTTCTCACGTTTTCATACGTGATAGTAAAAAAAATTATAGAAAGTTTGAAAAAAAGTTATTTTTGTACGTAACTGGTTTTAAAAATAAAAACGTATTATTATTACCTTTCGTATTTATTAGACATACAATATTAGACACACAATTTTTCTTTTAAGTATAAATATCCCGTTGTATAAGTTGTAAGTTTTTGAGCATTCTTTATTTCTAGAAAAGCGTTCAATTTGAAGTTTCCACTCCTTAATTAAGCATGAAGTAAAATTTCGAGTTTAAAGTAGCCTGAAAATTTGGATTGGTCGCGTAGCCAGGCGAAGCGACCAATCCAAATTTTCAGGTTACTCTAAACTCGAAATTTTACTTCATGCTTAACCAAGGAGTGCAAACAGTCGTTAGAAGCTTCAAATTATACAAGTTGTTTACCAGGAATCGCATGGTTTTCAAGAAGTCACATATTTTTAAATTTTAAACCAAACGTTTTTTTTTAAACAATGTGTTCTACATACTCGGAATTTTAAGAAAATCCTCCAAAAAATGAAGTAGCAAAAATAACATCGCGTAGATGGCGTCCTTCCGATTGAACATAATTCCAGGCGTTACCTGAAGTTACGCATTGAATCCTGTAACATTGCTCGTGGAATGGCTTGCATTTCTCTTCGGATGGGTTCCTTCAACTCTGGTAATGTGCGTGGTTTTTCAACTTAAACACGTAATTTCAAGAAACCCTAAAGAAAGAAGTCCGGAATCGCCAGATCAGGGGACCGGGGGGCCAAGGAACATCTTCGAAGCGAGAGATTACTTTTCCAGGGAAAGCTTGTCGGACACGTTAAATCAAAATTCGAGCAGTGTAGGCCGTAGCTCCGTCTTGCTGAAACCATATGTTTCAAACTGCTATACGACGACTGCGACGTGTAGGCAAGAAAAAAATATTCAACATTTCCAAGTAGCGATTTGCGGTAACAGTAACTGTCTGACCGTTATTGTTCTCAAAAAAATACGGCCCGATGACCCCCAATTGAGTGTAACTAAAACTTCCAACTCCCCTCTACACAATAGGACCTTCCCAACAGCCATCCCCTCACTACTTGCCGTGAGGGCCTCTCCAAAATATCTAAACCAGCAAATTTTGAAGAGAGACACCCTCTATAAGCGCGGGAGTATAATGGAAGAAAAGAAACCACAATTTATGGTGTGTTGATGTTACAATTTATGACTTTATCTGTTAGAATAGCAGGTAGTTTCCCTTTTTTCCCTTTTTAAAGTGTTTTAAACGGTCGTTCATGTTCATTTGATGACTCCAACAATTTAACCCATTAATCAATATGTTATGCAATAGCATTATTTGGTTACGTTTTAATCAAATTGATTAAAAAGAGCACGCTAATATAGCAATAAACAAATGCAAAATAAGGTTATGATCTGGGTTTAAAACGTGTTTAAAACATGTTTAAAACACGTTTAAAACGTGTTTAAAACAGAATATACGGGGCATTTTTCTTTTGTGTACATATCCCGATAATTACAGCGTTTTTTAAAGTTGTGGAAAATCGTTGTTTTAATGCGGTTAATTTAAGGCTTTAAACGAGTGTTTTCCACTCCCAGACTAAGCATGAAGTAAAATTTCGAGTTTAGAAAAGCCTAAGAATTTGGATTGGCCGCGTAGCGAAGCGGAGCGGCCAATCCAAATTAGGCTTTTCTAAACTCGAAATTTTACTTCATGCGCCACGCTTTAAAACACTGATTTACAGTGAAGTTAAAAAAACACACACTTACAACAACGGTTATAAGCAACCTAATATACGTTAGAGTTATTAGGTTGCCTATAATCACTGCTTTAAACAATTTTGTCAGCGCAGAATTTGACTCACGTTTTATCCATATTTCTATATTAGATTGCTAAAGCCGTATATTTTAAACTTTACGATATTTCAGTGTTTTATACGCGTGGCGCATGAAGTAAAATTTCGAGTTTAGAAAAGCCTAATTTGGATTGGCCGCTCCGCTTCGCTACGCGGCCAATCCAAATTTTCAGGCTTTTCTAAACTCGAAATTTTACTTCATGCTTAGTCTGGGAGTGGAAAACCCTCGTTTAAAAATTCAAATTAAAATCTTGAACAAAACACAACGAACGTCAAAAAAATTACAGTGTATACTTATGTATACCTGATAGAAAAAATCCCTGTATTTAAAAACCACATTTATGCACACACAGTTTTATTGTAATAAAATGTTTTGTTTGATAATGTAATTTGAAATATCTTAAACAATTTAGCTAAAATTTAAAACAAATTTAAGATTTAAAACATGTTTAAAACGAAACCGTTTAAAACACGACAGCTGTTTTTAAACATGTTTAAAACACTGTTTTAAAACAAAGTGTTTTAAACATAACAACCCTGGTTATGATTGATCATCTAACGAGTGTTTCCAATCCCAGATTAAGCATGAAGTAAAATTTTGAGTTTAGAAAAGCCTGAACATTTGGCTCGGGCGTAGCGCAGCAGAGCGACTGAGACAAATTAGACTTTTCTAAACTCGAAAATTTGCTTCATGCGCGACGCGTATAAAACGCTGATTTAATGTTGAATGGTCTATAACCAACCAATCAGCAAGTGAAATACGTTTTGTACGACAATCATCAATTCTTTAAATGACGGAAAAAGTGCTATAATGAACATCTACATTATTTTTGTATTAACCACGTGAACACCATCTACTGTCAATAGCACTACTCAAAAATTGGCAACAGATGGTGTTCACATCGTCAATTTATATGTAAATTACACATAACTACTAAAATGGTTATAGATGTTCAGTTTTTTTCTGGATTTTAAAATGCACAATCAATTAAATAATTTCATAAATATCAAATAAATCTTCCTATCAAAACCACCTCAAACCGGACAAAAGATAACGCCACGCGCCGGCTGAAAACATGGACTTCTTACTACCTGCTAATATCGGGTTGTCATTGACACCCAAAAAATGCGGTTGGGGTTCATAATGGATTAACCCTTGAGTGCTCGGTCTCTTTCCCCTTACCCTCCAACATTTTAGGAAAGAGATAGAAATCGGAAGAATATAGAGTTTTTGGTCTAGTCGCCTTGCCGTGTACTACCCAATACAAGAACATGCGGTTCCCAGTAAATAAACATATAAACAATTCATTTCTGAAAACTTACTAAACACATGATCGAGATATGTATACTTTAAAGAATAAAATTCCTGTATGTTTTTTACAGTTCGGAATAACAGAACGATATAATAGTTGAATGCTAGTTGAATTACGATAATAAAAAACCTATTTGATCTTGCTGGCATATGTTCTTTGCTGTTGAAAAATAAAACAAGAAATTAAATTATGGATTCTTCTCGGATGCCATATGACTTGAATTCCGGTGCGTCAAGAAAATGAAATCGACACCGTCACGAACGGACAATTTGCGTCAATGTTGGGCTTAAAATATGGGAAAATTTCCCCTGTTTGTCTGGCTTGATGAATGGCTGGAAGTAATTAGTGGTGAAACTTTTTTTATATCCGTCGCAAATTGCTTTTTTAATTGTTTAATGTGATTAATTCGAATAAGGTATTTAAGTCATTACAAAATATGAAATTATTCTTCTGTAAATAAAGAAGGTATTTTTAAGATTTGTATTCTAAAATGTTCAGGCTTTTCTAAACTCAAACTTTAACTTTTTTTACGAGTATAAAAAAATTAGAGGAACCCGTTTCAAGATTTATCTCATTTTATTATAGCTCTGCATATGAATATTTAAAAATAGATATTTGGGAATAAAATTGAAATAAACTTTCTTAGAAAACATGAAGTGTGTGGCGTGAAAAGGAAACAACAGAAATGGATTGTGTGTATAATAGATATACATATGTTTAAATTAAATGGACAGTTTTAGAGTCACAGTTAGCGTAAATGTTTGAAAAGTTTAACTAATTGCATAATACAATTTGAGGGAATATATATTTCTAAAAATCATAATTTCAAACAAAAAATCTTTTCAACAAAATGTTTAGACTTTTCTAAACTAGAAAAGCTACTTAATGCTTAATTTAGGATGGTAAACGCTCGTTAGAAGCTTTACATTCCTAAGAAAATAAATTATCCCAACGTATCTTCTTAAAATATTGAGTCAAAGTTGAAATTATGCAATAAAATCAACGATTTTAGGAAAACGTTAATAAGGCGAGCTAAATTTATCGAAACTGCAGTCACTTAAAAATAAATAGTGCTATACAAAGTTTAAACGTTTATTATTGACACATGATTATGAATAACGAAGTAGAAGCCACTACAATACATATTTATTAAATTCTTTGTTTGTTCTCAGAATAAGTTATTTTTTAGCGTTTTAAAAAAAAATAAAATGTGTATTTGTACTTGTGAGAAACGATTATTTTTTTAAACTATATCAGATTACTGTTACATATGGTTGTTGTTGTCTTCACTGACGTAATAAGTGGAACAGTTAATGCTCTTGAACTTCTGGTCTGACAGCGAGTAGAGACATTGTTACACTTGGGTCACTTCTTTTACTGTAAACTAAAGCCAGCATGGATACTAATAAGACGATCACATTATTTGTATCCGCATGGGCGTCGCACAACAGCAAGAGACAATAAATTAGTCTTGCTCCAGTTTTCATCATTTTATTTTTCACTCACATGTATTGCAAAGTAATTGAATAAAGAACAATAACAATTATATGCGTTAAAAATAGTAAGTAGAGAGTTTTTCATGAATATATTTAGTAATAGTTAATATATATGCTTAGTCGAGACTTAAAACTGGCTACCAAATCATAATTTTTGTTGTTAATCTTAAAAAACTCTTCTAAATTATTGTTTTGTCGTTAACTTTGTTAAAGTAAAACAATCTCATTAAAGTAAGTTAACTTCTTTTAATGAGTTTGTTTAGCTTAACAAAGTTAACGACAAAACAATAATTTAGAAGAGTCTATTAAAATTAACAACAAAAATCAAGATTTAATGAACACGGATTAACAAAATATTCATACGGGAAATTTTTCTTTTAAATATACACATCCAGGCTAATTTTAAGCTTCTAGTGAGTGTTTCGAGTCCTTGATTAGGCATGAAGTAAAATTTCGTGTTTAGAAAAGCTTGAACATTTGGATTTGACGGGGCGATCGAGCGAAGCAAGTCGCGCCCCGGCAAATCCAAACTTTTAGGCTTTTCTAAATTTAATTTCATTCACCACGCATATAAAACACTGATTTAAAGTAAAGTTCAACATATACAACTCAGTTTTATCTTACGTTAAAATATTTTTTTCCTGTAACTAATTCCTAAAAAATGTAAGCGCCTAAAGGAATTTGCTTTCGGATATTTTATTCAAAAATATATCTAATTTCATTCAGTTTATTTGTGTGAGTAATTAAGTTATTTGCCTAAAAATGACAAAGTGATTAGTTAAATGAAACGAGCTATACTTAGATATCCAAAAAGAGATTGGTCGAATTTCAAAAACGCAAGATTTGGTTAAACGAAATCAATATTTGTTACATTTATCAACATCAGATCTAACCTAAGCAGCATATTTTGAACTTCACTCTAAGCCAGTGTTTAGAAAAAAATTCATACTAAACCAGTGTTTTATACGCGTGGCGCATGAAGTAAAATTTCGAGTTTTGAAAAGCCTGAAAATTTGGATTGGTCGCGTAGCGCGGAGCGCTTTTTTTAAGGATTGGAAACATTCGTTAGAAACCTTAGATTAAATTTTATAAAATTAACGAATGCCTGAAAAATTACAGCGTATGAATTGGGATATGTATACTCAAAAGAAAAATTCACTCTATAGTAGTGTTTTAAAAAAACTGCAAATAAACCTTTCTTCATAAATAGGTACTACTAGGAAAAAAAAACACGTTTTTATAAGATCTCGAATCAGAAATAGATACTACATTTGAAAGTATTACTTATTTTCTCTATTAACATTACATCAGTATTAATTACTACTGATTCTAGACATTTACATGTATATTAGGTATCTTATATGAGTAGAAAAAAACATGCTTTATGAACCTTAAAACTCTCTATTAACGCACCTACTTATTACACTGTATAAAATTACAGTACTGTAACTGTAGAAATATTAATATAATATCTTCGTTAATTGCAATTATTCGTAATGAGAATTTTATCTAGTCGTGCATTGTTTTAAATTGTGCAAAACCTTCATTTTCTTACTATTATTGCTGCATTTGTTGCACGCAAGGAACGTTATAAACGTTATAAATTATCAAGTGACAAATACTTATTACACACTTTAACGCTATCAACTAAATGATCAACAAATTAGATTTATGCTTCTGGTTTGTTTGTTATATCCAAGAATTATTGACAGTGTTTATCAGTTTTAAATGATTTATTTCTTATTTATTTTAATGATTGCTTTAAAAACATAAAAAAGTGCACATTTAAAACAGTGAGCTGAAAAATTGAGCCCAGTAATAACAGAAAGACAGAAGTTCATTCTTTTTATAAACTATCGATATGAGTCGCCCAGATGCAAAACCAGCCATACGTGTTTTGACAAACTTGTGGCAAAATGACAAAAACTGATTTTCCGGCGCCTTTTTAATAAATAAAATTAGTGTCTAAGATGCATTGTGTCGAATGGGGACAAGAAAAATTAAGTAAAACTAAGTAAAAAGTTGGCAGGTTTTGCAACTGAAAAAATATGTTAGCTTTTCTAACCGAGAAATGTAGCAGGCTTTGCATTGTACAGGATTTTTCAAACTTAATTCTATAGGGTTCAGGATGGTTTTTGAAGGTCAAATTATTTTTATAATTGTAGCTTGAGACGAGTAGAATCCAAAAATACAAAAATCTCAAAATAAGAAAAAGGTGTATGGCTGGTTTTGCATCTGGGCAACTCAAATGTAATGATATAAAATTATGCTTCTTGTTTATTAGTTTGTTAAATCCAAGAAATATTGGCAGTTATCAGTTTTGAGTGATTTATTTCTTATCTAATGGTTGGTTTAAAAACAAGAAAAAGGTAACATTTTAAGAGCTGTAGCTGTAGAGCTGAGCTGAAAAATAGAGCCCAGTAATAACAGAAAAAAATAAGTTTATTCTTTTTGTGAACTATGGATATGTAATGATTTAAAATTAAAAAAAATATTGGAATAATTCGTTAAAAAGGCAACTTTTTAAGATATGAAAACGCTCAGTTCAAGCAAGTTAGTGTAGACCAAAACTGAAAATCACATGAAATGTTTTCTCTAAAAGACTTGAATATTTTACCATTTTTATGAGTGTCCAAATATTCCTAGTATTTTTAAACATCTTTAGATACACAATAAGTATATTACGTATTTAAAACTATTTTCAATTTAATACAAAATAGCTTGGGCTTTTAGTTTGCTGAATTTAAAATATAATTACGATAATATGCGGCGATGTATTTGCCCCGCAACTAATTGTTTCAATGGATATTGATTGTCTTAGTAATCTTATTATTAGTTTATAGAATATTATCGTAATTTTGTATCTTTAGATATTTTTTGAAATTATAATATTTCTGAGACTCAGAATTAGTCTCAAAAACAAATATTTTCCAAATCTCTTGAAAAAATAGGAATTTCAAAAGAACTTAAGAGTTCAAATCATCAAGGTCTCTGCAGTTCAATTTTAGACAGACTTGTGAAGAAAGAACTAATAAGTTCAAAATAATAACAAAAAAATCTGTATTTTTAGTTTACATAGGGTTGTTATTACTTTGAACTTATTAGTTCTTTCTCTACAAGTCTGTCTAAAATTGAACTGGAGAGCTTGATGAATGAACCCCATGAAAATAAAACAGTTTAAGACTTTCAAGAGAGATCATCGTTTTTTGAAGAAAATTCTTAAAAATCAATGCACTTTACACTCATAAAAATCCAAAGGACGCAAATTCGCTTGAATATTTTAGACCCTTTTTGAAAGAAAATTTATATAAATCAAAGAACTTTACTTGCAAAATCTAAAAACGCAAATTCGCTTTAACTTTAAGTTTATTTACGGAATCTCCTTTGTAATCGATTTACAATTAATTTACAATAATAATAATAATAATAATACAATAATTAGGTAATACGTCGAATTTTTATTTTTAATTTAAAGTAAAAAAACTTTAAGTTCTTTAAAGTTGACAACCTAAATCATAAACGGATAAAAGGCTTTGAACTCACGACATATTATATATTTATTTCTAATAGATTTTGAAGAATCGGAAATCAGGATTGTGCAATTTTACAGGGCAAAAGAAATTTGAACTTCGGTGAAATTTTATGTAAATTGGGCCGGACCGAAGAAATCAAATTTCACTTTTATTTAAATGTCCCGAGTGACTATTTTATTAATCAAAGCATCGGCATCGGAGAATCCACAAAATATGCATTGAATATTAATTAATTTACTAGGTAAATAAGAAAATAAACGGCGTAGAAATAATGAATGGACAACATTTATTTTAGTTGCAAAATGTGGACAAATTGAAAGATAGTAGAAAGATGACGAGAAACTAAAAAAAAAAAAAACATCAAACTTTATATAATTTTGTTATTTGTTTGTCGTAATAAAAACACGGTGTTCTTTCAAAATGGAAATGACCGGAAATAAGAGACTAATGTGTTTGTCAAACTTCTTATTTAAATTTAAATTAAAATAAGCAGTTTTTTTACAAAACCTGTTTTTTTAATGAAACATTGTTTAAAACATTAACAATTAATGTTAAAACATGTTTTAAACATAACCAGCCTTATTGATAGACCTTAGCATACAACTTTAACACGGTTCGAAGAATGAAATTGACATTTTCGGAATAATAAAACGTTTTAGTAGATTTCTATTGTTAGTTTACAACTAATAATTTAAAACCCACAGCTTAAGTCTTATACATAATCTCAACTGTCATAACAAAATAGGGTTATTTAGAATTTATTTAATAATGCAATAAATCATAAATGTATGTAAATGCGCGTAGCACCAATTTGAAATGTTAGTATCGTTCTTGTATGGCTCTAGTAAAGATTAATTAGCATTAAACTATGATGATAATATCAGCAATTTTAATAATAAGGCTGAACATGTTTAAAACACATTTTAAATCACATTTATGCACACATAATTGTGATATTTTATTATGATAAAATTTTATTTTTAATAATGTAATTAAAAATATCTCCAACAATTTAACTAAAATTTGAAAATGTAAATAATTTTTTTTTAATAAAGTAGTTTAAAATAGAGTTTAACTAATTTAAGACAATGATAAAAACGTTTTAAACAAAATTAACGTTTAAAACATGTTTTAACTGAATTTAACATTTAAAACATGTTTAAAACAAAAGCATTTAAAACACGACGGCTGTTTTTAAACTTGTTTAAAACGCTGTTTTAGAACATAGTGTTTTAAACATAATAACCCACTGAGCAAACACAATTAAGTAATGTTTCATTAACATTAAAACAACGTTTAACGTTGCTACAATGTTGATATAACGTTATTTGTTTGTTTTTTGCTTAGTGGCTTACTTCTTATAAATAGAAGTAACATCTTCTGTAATCCACTCATGACAATGCCGTAAATAGTGAAACTAGTCGAGTAAATAACAAAACCAAGTATTATTTTTAATTTATCCTTTATTATTATTAGTTCAAAAAGTTTCATTAAGTGATAAGTGAGAAAGATATTTAAGAAACCCACTGAGAAAACACAATTAAGTAATGTTTCATTAACATTAAAACAACGTTTAACGTTGCAACCATGTTGATATAAAGTTATTTGTTTGTTTTTTGCTTAGTGGGAAGCCTACTTCTTATAAATAGAAGTAACATCTTCTGTAATCCACTCATGACAATGCCGTAAAAAGTTAAACTAGTCGAGTAAATAACAAAACCAAGTATTATTTTTAATTTATTCTATATTATTATTAGTTCAAAAAGTTTCATCAAGTGATAAGTGAGAAAGTTATTTAAGAAATAGCAACATTTTTGATTAGGGTCTTTGAGGTAAAATATGAAGTATCAAAGAAAATGAAGTTCCATTTGAAAAATGGACAGTCCAACGTATATTTTTAGATCTTTTTGCAATCTCATAATATTCTCAAAATTTTATTATTAAAACATATTTTTATAAAATCTGCTTCTTATATAAGATAAAAACGCTAAAAACAATTCTGCAATGTGTTAGTGTAAGAAAATTCAAGATTAAGAAAAACTCTTAAATTGAAAAATTAGAAGAACATCTAACAAGATCAAGATAATTATCTTAGAATTCATTACTCTTCCCTTTCTTTTAAAATTACCAATTTTTCAAGATAGAGGCAAATGCTACAAATAAAAGTAAGTTATTAATCCCAAGGTCTTCTATGATTTAATACATATTTTAATGCAGTTGATTTTCTTAAAGTCAACTATTTTTTCGTTTGAAGTAAATATTTATATTCTGAATATATTATTTAATGAAATAAAACACTTTAACTTTCTTTGTATAACACACTTTGTTTGTATAACAGCCTCCACAGATCATATTATTAAATATTTATTATAATATAATTTTTGAAATCCTAATATTTTTCATACAATTTATAGAATTCAACAGTTTTTTTAAATAAAAACATTAAGGTTTCACGACTTGATTTTAGAGGTACTTGAATTGTGAACAGAATACCTAAGTAATACATTAAATTATGTTTAAAGAGTGCAAACTATAAGAAGCGTAAGCTTATTTTCTCAAATTGAAATATTTTTGAACTGGAATTATTCTTGCTAGAACACCTAGGATTTAAGTGTTTGATGGTGAAAGTGGTTACATACAACTATTTAAATTTAAGTATTACTATTTAAATAAACTATTTAAATAAATAAATAACACTAATTACTAAAATGTGAAACCAAAAGATGACAGCATACATCTTAACACCTAGGATTTGATAATACTAATGTTTTGAAACAATTGGAAAGTAATTTTGACTTGAGTTTACGTTTAACAAATATTCGTATACCTCTCAAGTAAGTAATATATTTAAGTGTTTTAATATGTCTCTGTTACAAATATTATAACCAAGTTATTCTTGACATAAACTCATGTCAGTTGAAATCTTTTCGATGTTTTCACGTTTTATTTTCACTAGAACATTTCTCTTAAACGAAGCGACGACCCGCATTGGAAAGTACCCGATTGTTCGCGTTATGCTCTATTATTTTCGGCTTTACGCTTTATTAGGTAAATAAACGACGATTGTTTATCATTTTTCAAAATTTCAAATTCACGACTTGCAGCGAGTCTTCTAACACTTTTACAAATAATGAAAGTTATAGGTCACGCAAAAGTGTGCTGATATTACATTCATAATTCATCGTGGGTTTAAGGGTAGAAGTCATTAAGTACGTAAAAAAACAAATAGCACTTGATGGTTTTTACATTTAAAACGATGGTTGTTGTGTTACAATATTGGAAGAATGGAAACTTCTGATTGTATATTCTACAATGGGTTAAAATACGAAAATATAGTAGAATTCGGGAGAGATGTCCTATGACTCATTGATGTGGAATGTGTGGTTCAATTTTTTTTGGAGTATGTCGACAGTTGTATCTGCAATGATTTTTCCTAGTGTCAAATTTTGATGTTACATGACAATGTCATACTGTTTAGGTCGGGAGTTCATTACTGTTCTTTCATTTAGAAAAGCTTTAAATCATAATTTATTGTGAATTTTTGCTATTGAGTATACATATCCCAATTATGTTTTTGAAATATTCATTATTTTCTTAAAAATGGTGATGTGTCCATCATAGTCCTTTCCCCCGTAAATTGCGTATTAAATCACTTTTAAAATATTTGTAGCATTATTATTTTCAAAATGTCTTCAACTTTTTGATAACTACAATTTTTATTTGAAACATTTTTCAATTGGATCAACACATACTGACACAAACCAATGACTAGATAAAAAACACTATCTATTGTATATCTCAAAAACTAAGAGTGCTATGACAAAAAGTGAATCTACAAAAAAATTTTAGTTTTTTTTTCAATTGTATCGACACATACACTGTCACACACCAATAACTAGATAAAACACACAACTTTTGAAATATCTCAAAAACTAAGAGTGCTATGACAAAAAGTAAGTGAACAATACATCTTCATTTTGTTATTATCTACAACTTTTATTTGAAAGAATTTTTTGTTTGATGAACATTTATTGAAAAAATCTGAAAAAACTAATCTTCCGATTGTAACAAAAAGCTTAAGTTTCAAGTTTCATCTCGATATCTTTAGCGGTTTTTGCGGTACAGCGCACACAGCCACACACATAGACAGACAGACATTTTTCAAAAATGATCTTATTCGACTCAGGGGACCTCAAAACGGATATTTCCGCTAAAATTTTTGATTCGAAAATTTTCACGAAAACAATACTTTCCCTTTATATTACATACGGGGGAAAGTAAAAAAAGGTCAATTTGAAGTTTAAACGAGTGTTTTCCACTCGCAGGTTAAGCATGAAGTAAAATTTCGAGTTTAGAAAAGCCTGAAAATTTGATTTGGTCGTGTAGCGCGAAGCGCGGAGCGACCAAACCAAATTTTCAGGGTTTTCTAAACTCGAAATTCTACTTCATGCGCCACGCGTATAAGACACTGATTTTAAGCGAAGTTTACTAGTTTACAATATTTTAGTGCTTTCAATGTTTAATACGCATGGCGCATGAAGTAAAATTTCGAGTTTAGAAAAGCCTAAAAATTTGGTTTGGTCGCGTAGCGCTCCGCGCGGAGCGGCCAAACCAAATTTTCAGGCTTTTCTAAACTCGAAATTTTACTTCATGCTTAGTCTGGGAGTGGAAAACACTCGTTTTAAGCTTAAAATTGAACTCTTTAAGAAAAAGCGTATGCATATGTATACTTAATAAAAAGATGCCTGTATTAATTATTCGATATTCGATTCAACTCACATTTTCATCTAAGCTTACACAAATTCAACATACATGTATTATTTATTTCTGTAAATACCTGAACTATTTAGTAGATGTGTAAATATACCACTTAAACTCACATTTAAAACGGTTGTGCACATTAATTAAAATGATTTGTGGCTGGGTTTTTGCAGATTTAGTTTTAGGAAGACATAGTCAAAACGTGACGTTTACCCTTAAAATTTAAAAGCTGCATATCGGAACATACGTTTTTGAATGTTCCATCTAAAAACCATAGCCGACATATAATGAAGTTTTCTGTCTCTTTTCACACACGTAATCTGATGACATCAAACTATTTTCGTATTACATGTAATTTGAATTAAAGACACTATAATAGGTTTAATAACTAGGAGGAGCGTTTTAAACTTCACGCGCCAAAACCTACAACTCTGATTGGCCGAGAGCGCGCCCATTTTACACTATGCTAATTACGTCATTATTAGACGCAACAGCTGACATAACCTTAATTCGAAACGTTACCGAGATACAACTTTGGCTGTTTCGTAATAACCTTTTGTGCGGTCTTTCTTTAGCATAGTTAAAAGTTAGATTTGTTTATATTGTTGTGATGGATTATGGACCCAGTACAAGCTCGATGATAATATCACCTTCACCTCCAAAAAAGCGTAAGAAGTTAGATTTGGGTCATTTATATCTGTCTGAAAAACAGTGCATAATAATTATGTATAAGCAGATGATAACAGATGATCCACATATGAAAATGACTGCTGTTGTATCAGATATTATTGGTACAGTAGGTGAGATATCAAATAGCATAAGAATATGCATCAAATAATAAAATGTTTAATTTTTAGGAGTTGTAAATTCCACTGTCTATCGTACCATTAGCGAATTTAAAAAATCCGGAGAGATTTGTATCCCTAAACAACTTGGAGGACATAATTACAAGTTTTGATGACGTAGTGAAGAGATCCGTGCATAGTTTCTTCTATAAAAATGAACTGCCAACTTTGAATAAAGTTTTAAAAGAAGTAAACGATCATGCAGGCATGCCGAAGATGAGTCGTTCTACCTTGTATAGTTTTATGAAAAAAATCAATTTTAAGTAAGATGGAGACCAGAGCTGGGCAGGATTTGAATCATTCAGGATTCGAGTCCTGGATTCGCATCCTTTTAGAGGATTCAAAAGAGGCATTCGAATATTTTAGTTCAACTGGATTCGTGATCCGGATTCGTTACATTTTTTTAAGAGGATTCGTACTCAAGTCTAAATGTGGGTGATTCAAATCCTTATAAAAGGATTCGAATACTTACAAAAGAATTTGAATCGTCAAGAATAATTCGAATTAATTGTGAGGAATAAGATGAAAAATGTTTTTGTGTGTTTTTAAATTTCTCGTTAAATCACTGTTTTATGCGCGTGGCGCATGACGTAAAATTTCGAGTTTAGAAAAGCCCAGAAAATTTGTTTCGGGTCGCTGCGCGACCCTCGACAAATTTTCACGGGGCTTTTCTAAATTCGAAATTTTACTTCATGCTTAGTCTGGGAGTGGAAACGCTCGTTCGAAACTTCAAAGTGAATGCTTTGATAGGAATATTAAATGATTAAAAATGTTTTTAAAGATAATAATCTAGTTTTCAAAATTTTGTTTAATAATGTTTGAAGTAAAACTGACATGGTAGCCATAATCTGAAATATTAAATTTTTCCGACATTTCCCTGACTAAAGATTTTTTCCCTGGCCTTTGAATATAACGTTCTTCTGTGGGGGGTTTTCTGTTTAATATGTTTAATACTTTTCATTGTTTTGGCCAATATTTAAGGCCGTTCAACAACTACTAATTTAGTATCAATTACCCAATACATATCTGAATCACTTGATAACTGTGGGCAATCCGACGTCATATATACTGATTTCTCCCGTGCTTTTGATACGTTGGACCACAGTATATTATTGCAAAAATTGTCTTTATTCGGACTATCATATAAATGTATTATGTTAATTTCCTCATATCTACATAATAGACAAAATACTGTTTATTACAATGGCTTCTCTTCTTTTACATTTACATCTACTTCAGGTGTTCCACAAGGTTCAAACCTTGGTACATTGTTGTTTAATTTGTACATTGATGATCTAATTGCAACAATTACATGCCCAGTCTTAGCCTATGCAGATGATTTAAAAATTTATTCACACGTTACCACTAATTTAGATTCTATCAATTTTCAAAACAATCTTGATATAATTGATAACTGGTGTACATTTAATAAGCTTAAACTAAACTCTACTAAATGTTATGTAGTTTCATACAGTCGCAAAACTTCAACAATTGTTAGTAACTATAACATTCAAGGCACAATAATTGAAAGAAAACGTGAAATTTTGGACCTCGGTGTACTTTTCGATTCTGAGTTGAAATTTTCTAGACATATTAATAATATAACATCGTCCGCACTAAAAATATTGGGTTTTATAATGCGGATATCTAAACAATTCAATAATATAAATGCCATAGTATCGCTTTACTATGCGTTTGTTAGATCAAAATTAGAGTATTGTATGTTGGTCTGGTATCCGCATTATATAAATCTCTCACTCATGGTAGAAAAAGTACAGAAAAAGTTTTTGAAATATTTATCTTTTAAAAAGAATGATACATATCCAGATCGAAATACTGACTATAATTCTTTACTTACTGAACATAGTTTTGTTTCAATTGTTGATCGTAGGAATGAATATAGTGCTAATTTTATTAAAAAAGTGATTGACAACTCCATTGATTGTATATATCTACTTTCAAAAATAAATTTTCATGTACCTAGAACTGCCTCGCGCTATACTAACACCTTTGTTTTACCCGTATGCAAAACTAATGTTCTAGTTAAAGCGCCTTTAACACATATGTGTCGTAATGCGAATAAATATTTTATTGATGTATTTTTTAAGTAACCAGAAATCTGGAAATTGAAATTGTCTAATTTCAATATTAAATATTCTTATGTTAGTCATTTGGAATGAAATATTTTTGTTTATTAATATTAATGTTAGATATAAGTTATAATTAAATTTTGTTGCTTGTCCTGTATTGGTTTTTCCGTAGGACAATAAAGTATTATTATTATTAATATTATTATTATTAATTTTATAAATTTTTACGTGTTTTGTAATTTGCCTGCTGATTTTAACAAATTTAATAATATCATATGGCTTTTTTGTTAGTGTTTTGGTCAATTTGAATATAATTCCATGACTTTTCTTTGACTTTCCCGGATTTAATGATATTCGGTGAATTTATTATTTACGTAAATTTGAGGCATTAGTCGATTTTATAATAGAGGTTAATTTAAAGTTTTGAACGAGTGTTTCCACTCCCAGGCTAAGCATGAAGTAAAATTTCGAGTTTAGAAAAGCCCCGTCAAAATTTGTCGAGGGTCGCGCAGCGACCCGAGACAAATTTTCGGGCTTTTCTAAACTCGAAATTTTACTTTATGCGCCACGCGTGCAAAACACTGATTAGAAGTGGAGTTCAGAAACTCACAAATATATCTTTAACGAGAGTAACAGGGAGCGAGATATTTAGTCTGTTATCAACGATGTTCAGTGGTAATAATAAATAATTAGGTTTTGAATATTTTTGTTAAAACAACTGGTAACGATATTTATTTATTAATGGTTGCAAAAAAATAATAACATCAAATTTATTCTTAAAGGATTTATATTCGTGATTCGAAAAAACAGAATTCGAATCTTCCATTCGAATCATATTTATCTCTTACGAATCTTTTATTCGAGTTTTCGTTATTCGAATCATATTAGGTGATTCGGATTCGTGATTCGAATTCTTTTCACGAGGATTCGTCCCAGCTCTGATAAAGACACATTATTATATAAATTCCATATTATATTATAAACATAATGTAAATATGTTTTATTTCACAGATATATGGCGAGATGCCGTATTAGCATTTTAATTGAACTGACCATATCGTACGATGAAAACAAAAATACTTAACCACAATTAAGAAATACAAAAGGGATATTTGATTTTATTTAAAGAGTAATTATGAAATTATTTAAAATTGCCGCCAAATTTATCTAGTGTTATTTCTGGTAACTTTTTATAGTATAAATCGGGCTTTGGCACTTACTCCTTCTAGTTTTTAAACAGACTAGAGAAGCCAATGGATACAAACAAGAGCATAAAATTTAATTTGGAGAAAATATGTGTTAATTCATTATATGAAACAAGTATTTCCTATTATGTACTATCTAACTAAAACCCATCCTCAATTTTACAAATTTGGCAAGTATACCTTTTGCTTTCTAGTCCTTAATTGGATCCTCAATCGAAATATGTATTTCTAAGTTCGAAATAATTGACCGCTTTTATAAAAACAACGAATTGCTGCAAATTTACAAAGCCCTGTAATGATCGGGATATGTGTTCTTAAAAGTAAAGTAAAGTAAAGTAGAAACACTCGGGATGAATGCACAGCATGCATTTATACTTAAATGAAAAATTCCCTTTTTTATTTCTTATAGAAACGTCATAAGTTGTCAACATTTGAGTAAATCTTAAACCAGTTTAATATCCAAAATATCAAATATATAAACATGGCCTATATTCGCTATATCATGTTTAAACAGTTTTGTTTCCTTTCATTATTTTAATGAGCCCTTTTCCTTCTACAATTACTTTTAAAAAAGATAATAAAAACAAATGATTGCTTTATTTAAACCAATTTTATTGTTCATTTCAACATAATTAAACTCTGACTTTTACGAGAGAGTGTATATCACACGAACAGGAAGTGATAAAGCGAAATATCAATCATCGTCGAGTCGAAACGAAGTGCTTTCACGTCGAGTCTGCTTAAGCTTTAAAATGTCTCGTGAGTAATCGTACAAGCGCAAACGGCTTAATCACAACTTACGACTGAAAACGGCTTAAGTATGGGCGTATTTTAAGTAGCTCTATTAACATATACAATGAAGAATAGAATGGAGAAATTGGAGCAGATGATTGTTAGGATGAGAAGAAATATATAAATCATAAATGAATAAGTAGTAATATTACGATTAATTTAAAACCTGGGTCTCCAAACTATCTTCTTCGCGGGCCACAAATACAATTCTACATAATATAGTCGGCCAAGATCCGATTAATTTTATAAAATTATGAAAAATTTAAGGAACAATTGTTACAATATTTCAAAATATGACATTTACAAAAAAAATTACAAACAATCGCGGGCCGGATTCATGCAAGACGCGGGCCGGATTCATGCAAGACGCGGGCCGGATTTGGCCCGCGGGCCGGATTTGGCCCGCGGGCCGTAGTTTGGAGACCACTGATTTAAAAGAATGGGATTTGTTAAATTCAAAAGTAGAGCACTTAATTTGCCTAATTTAGTATAAACGAGTAAAAAAATAGATAAATGTGCAGTCATTCCTTGATTTTATATAAGCGGTCAATTTAAAGCTACTAACGATTGTTTCCACTGCTTGGTTAAGCATGAAGTAAAACTTCGAGTTTAGAAACGTCTGAAAATTTGGATTGGTCACGTAGCGAAGCGAAGCGACCAATCCAAATTGATGTGCAGTACAGAATATACGACTTTAGCATACTGCTTTAGAAGTATACGTTGAACTTCATTTGAAATACGTGTTTTACACGCGTGGCGCATGAAGTAAAATTTCGAGTTTAGAAAAACCTGAAAGTAGGCAGTAAACGCCTTTCACCTCCAAGACAAATCATAATCAATGTTTCGTAAATTGTCCCAATAGGGTTATTGCGGCTGATGTTTTAAGGGTACGATTTGCTTATACTATTTTATATTGGAAACAATTTCTTAAAATTATTTTTTCTTTAGCACTTGGCGAAACACATCATCTAAAGTTATTGAGAGGAAAAACCCTTGCTATTGTTTCACAAATTAAATACTTGATTAGTTTCGGTTTGTTACACCACAGAGAAGTCTGTGGTTAGACCATTATCAAAGGAATATTCCTTTCATAACGGTCTAACAAATCTAGGTGGAATAATGTTTTTATTTGTGAAACGATACAAGTGTTTTTCCTTTTAACAACTTACATAGTCGAAACAAAGTACATTTTAATAAAAAATTCGTTCATTTATTAAATAACCGGTAGAAAACTGTGTAATTACTTCTAAAATATTTTTTTCATTTTTTTACAGCCTTTTTCTAAGATAGCACATTTCAAACATAAATATTTGAAAATTATAAAATTTAATTAAAAAAAAATCCGTATTTTTATGTTTGGTTTTGGACTTAGGAGCCTTAGCCACGAGGCGACTGTTTTTTTAAAGGTTAAGTATCAGTGGTATAATTTAAGTAATCCGAAATTGTGTCTACACTAAGTTACGTTTAAGATATTCTTCTTCGTCTTCATCTTGCTATTGTTGACCATAACCACAGTTCATATATATCCAGTTAGCCAGTCCCCATATAAATGTTGGGTACACGCGAATGGGAGCAGAGCGCTGGATGCCAAATTGGTGTACATGGCTGCCTATATACACCAGTCTGGCTTCCTGCGGTCGGTCGGTTACGACTATTTTACTCCAGATGTCGCGAAATCAAGTCTCAGAGAGAGAGTGAGAGAGAGATAATTTCTTTCTCCCTCTATTCCGCGCTTCTCGTTGTATCATATTCCAGATGTTGATTTTTCAATCTTGAAAACACGTTTTTTTTTTCTTTTAACGAGCTAAGGATGCGTGTTACATTCATTCATGCGTTTCCTTCTACAATTTTATTTTCTGCGTTATTAGAGAATAGATTTTATGAAATTATATGTGAACGTTGTAAAATTCATTAAGTATTATTTATTTTGTACAAAAAACTTAAAATACAAAACTATTTAACTTTTGATAAAAAGTAAAACAAATACATCAACTTATCATTTTATTAACTAATCAGATCAATCCTATTGATCAGATCAAATCTACTGATCGATAAGGGTTTCTTTTTTAATTAAAGGGGTCAGTGCAAAATGCAGTTGTCATGTTTTTTTTAGTTTTTGAATTATTACCGTTTGAAGTTTTTAACTCATTAAGCGCCGTTGATGCATACACGCAACATTATTATTTTTTGATAATTAAGTTACTAAATAAGTTTATTTGATATATTATATTATTTGACCTGAATTGAAAATGTACCAAGAAAAATTTAAATATTTTGTTATTTAAAGTGTATTATAAATACTTCACAATATTACAATGTTTTATACGCGTGGCGCATGAAGTAAAATTTCGAGTTTAGAAAAGCCTAATTTGGCTCGGTCGCTCCGCTTCGCTACGCGCCCGAGCCAAATTTTCAGGCTTTTCTAAACTCAAAATTTTACTTCATGCTTAGTCTGGGAGTGGATACACTCGTTCTTAACTTCATATTGCACGTTTTTATATAAAATCGACGAGTGCCTGAACATTGACAGTGTATACATTACATTGTTGAGGCACTAATTTTTTGAAAATCCATTATCACTTTAATATAATAATAATGATAAACTATTTATGATTTTTAACTTTTTATTAAATTCACGTATACATTATGTGTATTTAAAGAGAAAAAATCACAGTATGTAATGCAATAAGTCATTCATAGAAATCATAAAAAGATGTGTAGAATTTTAATTAAAATTAACTTTTAGGGATAAATTGCTTGGCCATTAATTGTATGTTTCACTACTATGTATATGTAATATAGTTTTTTAATGTTTGTTAGTTTTTTGTATATATGAATGTTTATATAAATCTATATTGCTATGTTTTTAGTTTTGTGTATTCGTAAATAATTTATCTAATTTATTGAAATAATTTCTGTTTTTTTATTATCAATTCCAATTAAAATACCCATCAAACATTTTTCAAATTGATTTTTGTTGTAAAAAGATTTTTGTATTTATCTAACTTTTAAATAAAACATGTTTAATACCATAAATATATTAAAAATCTATTAATTTTAAAACACGTTTTTATTAAAAATATATATAATAACTAAAAATGTTGGAAATATATTTTACATTTTTTCATTGTAAAATGACTTTGTTTATTTATACAAATTATGAATATTTGAAATAATAATCTATTAATCTAATAATTTTAACAATTTTTTTATTAAAAATATATAAAATAACTAAAAACGTTGAAAATATATTTTAGAATTGTTAATTTCACTGTAAATTTGTTTTTATAAAATATATTCCCGAATTTCATAATTTGGAGCACGCTTGAAATCTAAAAATAAAAGAAATATTTTCGAATAGACTTTTTGTGGCGATAATACATTTTATTATTCGTCTACCACAGTTCATATAAAGGAAGTTTTCCGTTAAAGTATACATATTTCAAATTCACCTTATTTTCCTTAAATCTGTAGATATTCGTTGTGTTTTTAAAAGAGTTCAATTTGATGCTTTAAACGAGTGTTTTCCTCTCCCAGACTAAGCATGAAGTAAAATTTCGAGTTTAGAAAAGCCCCGTGAAAATTTGTCGAGGGTCGCGCAGCGACCCGAGACAAATTTTCGGGGCTTTTCTAAACTCGAAATTTTACTTCAAGCGCCACGCGTATAGAACACTAAAATATTGTGAAATTTAAGTATATTTGAACCTCACGTAAAATCTGTGCTTTGTGCGCGGGGCGCATGAAGTAAAATTTCGAGTTTAGAAAAGCCCAAAAAAATGTACAGTGTATTCTGTATATTGAGTTATTTATACTTAAAAAACTGTCTGTATAACTAATCAATAATATAAATTATTTGCCAAATTTGGTACATACCAAAGTTTTAATTGAATTTATGAAGAAAAAAATCAATCAAGATAAAAATAATATCAAATGAATTCTTTAATGTAAACTCATTGAATTTAATTTTTTGATTTTTAGTTAAATTTTAGGTTTATTTAGGAGCTTTTTAAATATATCTGATTCCCAAAGTCCATAATTTTGAACACGCTGGAAATCTGAAAATAAAAGAAATGTTTCGGAACAGTTTATTTTTTCTGAAGGTCATCAAATTTATCATCGTACAAGTGGTGTAGACGGGATCAAATTACACGACGAAATAAGAGCGAGCGCGTTTGTGTGCGTGTGTGTGTGTAGACGCAACCGGAGCAGTTTTCTCTAGAATACTTCTTCTACCTTTACTCTATTCATAAGTAGATGGACCCACTTCCCTACCACAGTCTCTCCTTTTCTATCCTCGAAAACTCGGAATCCAGTTCTCCCATAAGCATTGTCTACCCTTGCCATAGCAAAAAGAAGAAGAAGAAGAATATCTTGAAGTGTAGACACAATTTCGGATTACTATAATATTGATTAATTTACATTATAATAAGTTGATATATTTTGATATGAATCTACAGCAAGTAGATATTAAATACATCGAAAATCGAAAACCATAGTTGGATATAAAGACAAATATTATTTTATTTCAGTTTAATGTAAAATTTACCTTACAAACAGGTAAACACATTTGAAGCAGAAGTTGCATACAACATTTCACCTTTTCAACAAATACTAACGCACCAACAACTTTTTCCATTCGCTTATTCATCAGCTGATGACAACACAAACCTCTACCTCTATAATGATACTAATTAGCAAACATCAACACATTCAATAGAATTTATTCAAGCGTTTTATAGAGTGCTATAATTCCATCAATACATTTTAGAGCGCACATTCTTATCATATTAATATTGGCAATTTTATTCAACTAGCAAACAATAGCAACACACAAAAAGCTTCATTAGCCACACATGTGACATCTACGTAACTAACACACACACACATGGGTGTAAGTAATATACACTTACACACAAACACATGGATATAAAGTAATGTACGCATGATAAATATAGAGCTCAAGCATCTTATTTTAGTCGCGGTTCCAACGCGTTGGTGGACAAACCAAATTCTGTGAGGGAAATTATTTTATTCGCATTTTCAACGCAATACCGAAAGAATGAAAACACTAATCAGTAAAAAACATTTATTAAAAAAAATTCGTTAGTTATGTAATAATTTAGTAAATAGTGAAAAGATTGAGAGTTTTGAGAATCTTTAATTAAAATTAGTGATGTGACAGTTCGTGGTTCAAAAGTTATGAGTGTGAAAGAAGGAAATTTTAAATGTATTAGTGATTAAAAATAGAGTATAAGGAATTAGTTTAAATCTGTTGTTTACTTATGAAGAAACACGCTTTTAAAAAGCATACAATAAATCAGAATTTCAAAAATACTTAAATTTAAATTCGGGTGAAATTACAATACAAGTACGGCCTCAGTAATCAACAATACATGTATAATTAAATGTGTATAATCGAATTAAAACAGTGTAGTGAGAACATAAAAATATTTTAATAAATTTTCAGCAGTGAAACCATGACTGATTTCAATTAGGAAGAAACGTCTAAATTATCTTCACCAGAAAAATTGGTATTAAAATTCGTCAGTGAAGAAAATCGAGTTTTCAGAAATTACGGTTACAATTTATTTTATATCATCGTTTTTAGAGGCAAGATTATTTTTTATAAATAGGTACACTGTAAGTTTTCTTAAAGGAGGCTGGAGTATTACATTTTGATCATTATTGAGCAAAAAAATCGATATTCACCTATACAATACTTGACATACTAAGTGCAATGATAAATAAAATTATATTAATTATTCTTGGGCATAAATTACTGTTTGCAATGTGTTAAAAATATTAAGAATGATCTTTACAACCAATTAAAATAGATTCATATTTTATATTTTGAATTAATTGACTTGAAAAAACTAGATTTGCAAACAACATTGAAAAAAATGTTAAAATGAAAACAGAGATTTTAAAATAATATTTAAGTCTTATTGATGTAAAAACTTTTACACAAATAAGACACTTAAACTTTGTTTATATAACTGAGATTTTTATTGTGACTATAGTTTCCACAACTTTAACTTGTCATTATCAAACTAGAAGTGATATTAAGAAGTTAAAGTTGTCGAAACTATAGTCACAATAAAAACCTCAGTTATATAAACAAAGTTTAAGTGTCTTATTTGTGTAAATAATGATGTATAACGAAGTAGAAGCATCCACAGATAACAGTTAAAAACCTTTAACTTCTAAAATTGTATAATCGAGATATAATACATTTTGCAGAAATTATAAATATACATAAGTATCCGACATTCGTTGTTTTTTAAAAGAGTTCAATTGGAAGCTTTAAACGAGTGATTTACACTCCCAGATTAAGCATGGAGTAACATTTTAAGTTTAGAAAAGCCTGAAAATTTGGCTTTATTAAGCTGGAAATTTACTTCATGTTTAATCAAGGATTATAACCACTCGTTTAAAACTTCAAATTTATAAAACTAACGAATACCTGAAAATGTACAGTGTATTTGTATATGTATACTTAATAGAAAAATTCCTTGTATTATCTGTAAAGAAAGAAATATATTTTGAACAAACCATTGATCAAATAATAATAAATACTCTTTATTCAATGGACAAGAAGAGGATGAAATTGAAGATTAACTTTTTTGTTTGTTTTTGGAACTCTTTAGCAACAAGAAGCAATTCGAATGCCAATGATTAACACTGTTTTTGCAAAATTTCCTTGAGTGAGAAAAAAATTGAGACATTTTCTGTATTGCCTAAATTTATAAGCCTAAATTTATAAGCCTACATTTCAGATCAACTCTTTCATTTTTACCATATTCTTGGAACAAACAATTTACACTTCTAAAGTTAATAGTGTAAGTATATTACAAAAAAAGTCTTAGCAACCAATGATTAATACGAATTATGAAATGATCAGAGAACTGTTTTTTTGCTTTCTTGTACTTGTTGACATCTTGAGTAACAAGACGATTTCTCCGGACATTTCTTGGGTGAAAAATAAAAGATAATCTTTTTTCATATCTATAAAATTCAGCAAGGAAATAACGGATAATTTATAAAATTATAACAACTAGATATTTGAGAATTTGAGATTTTTTGTTTGTTCAAATAAAGGGTTTTGAATTATATTAGGAAACATATTTTTAATATCCACAATTTGAATAAGCTTAAATTGTGTGCAACAGAGCTAATAGAAAGAAAATACCTTTTATACTTTGAATTAAAACATTTTACAACTAAAATTAAGTAATGCTTTTATGAATTAATTACACACTTGCATCTTGAATAATATTAGGCGTGTTGAATTGAAACCCATCTTTGATTAACTATGCCTTCAAAACGATGACGATAGATAATGTTAGTAGTGTTTGTAAAGAACACATAAATTAATTTATGGCTTTTGATTTGATTCCGATTTCTGAAATATTCGATTTTGAATTTCCTTTTTTGGTTGAAAATCCGTCCAAGCTTGACAGAGCGGTCCTACAATTTTTATGCGCTGAGGGAGTTAAAAAATGTTTTCGTCCTTTGTTTATAGAGTTTAAGGAACCTTGACCTATGTCAATGTAAATATATACAATGAAACATTGAACAAGGTGCATCAAAGAATAAGACGGAAACGTCTAAGAAAACTTACGCGTGGGGTCATTTTTCTATATGTTTATTGCTAATGTAGTAAAAAAAAATCTTCCATGTTATGAAACATTTTCAATAAAGAGACATTTTAGGTTTTGAATGCTACATTAATTGAGCAACATTTGAGAGATTTTAAACAATAAAGAGAACTCCGTAATCTCTAATTTTGTAAACAACAGTGATAATAAAGAGACAATATATTGGATTTCTTGAAGTTGAATAAATCCAAATTTAACTTCTACTTTACTAAAATGTTTAATAATCTCTTTCTTAAGTATATTTCAATTCAACTAAATTATCTGACCCTTTTTGGATTCTTGGAATGAATCGAGAACTTCAACAATGAGCTCCACGTTAGTAAAGTGTTTAATAATTTCCATCTTGAGTATATTTCAAGTCAAACTAAATTATCCGACCCATTTTCGATTCTTTGAATTTATCATGAATTTCAAAAATTAGGTTATTGAGATATGAGGAACTCATTGTTGAAATTCTTGATAAATTTAAAGAATCCAAAAAGGGTCAGATAATTTAGTTTGCATTGAAATATACTCAAGGTGGAGATTATTAAATAATTTAGTAAAGTGCAACTTATGTTTGGATTTATTATATCTATTATTTTACGACGAGTGAAAATGTAAAGGAAATTTATTATCTCTTTAATTTCAATACATAATACGTTACTAAGATTTACACACATTGCGATCTTGAGTTATATTTCTTCGAAATTGTATAATCAAAAGAAATAATTGAGGCCTTTTATGAACTCCCTAAATTTATTTTTAGATTTTTAGTAAGAGATATTGAGAATATATTATTTTGAACAAAAGGAATAATGAAAAAACAAGATTTATTAAATTTGAATAATTTCAGTTTTAAATAACATTTCTAGACCACATTACGATCTTGAGTAATATATTTCTGCAACTGAGTAATATTTCAATAAAATTGGACAACATTAATAAAATTCAACAATTTGGATATCAAATACGATTAAGGAATTATCTCTCGCACGTTTAAAGCTTTTAATAACTGAAGACTTAAACTGTTAATTGTGGAGGCTTCTACTACGATATACATCATTATTTACACAACGTATCCGCCCATTTTCCCGAATACATTTTCCCGAATATATTTTTCCCGAATTACGTTTTTCCTGAATAATACATTTCCCGAAAACACTTTCCCGAATACTACTTTCCTGAATCAACTTTCCCGAATGATATTTTTCCAGAACTAAACTATCAAAACCCAAATAGGGTTTTTCTAGTTTAGGTGAATACTTCCAGAAACTGAAGTCAGAATTTAGCTTATATTTACTGTTTAGCTGAGGCTGTTAGTTGTTAAAACTCCATAATATCACTTTAATAAAACACTTAATTTGTTTAGGTTTTAAAATTGTATTTATTGTATTTATTTCTTTCGAAAACGGAAAATCTCCAATTTTATACAATGATTACAAAATATAACTTATATCTAATACCTAAAGTCTATTTACCTAAAAATAGGTACATTATGCACATTAATGAGGAACAAAAAATATTAAGGTGATGGAGTTTTGCAAAAATACTTTCTAAATTGGTACGCAGCAAATTACGTTTAAAAGTATTTATAGAATCAGCAAATAAATCAAAATTTTCAAAACGCTGTAACAAATTTGCAAAACGCATTATCCTCGAAAGTGAACTGCTATAAGTGTAAACCGTACGATAATATTCTGTTCTAAATAGTTTATATTTTATTCAGGAACAATACCTTTCGGGAAATTGGATTCGGGAAATGGGATTCGGGATTTCTATTTTCAGGAAATATGGCGTTCGGGAAAAAGGTCATTCGGGAAAATATATTCGGGAAAGTGTACAGTAACCTTTACACAAATAAGACTTTGTTTGTATAACTAAAGTTTTTATGGTGACTATAGTTTCGACAACTTTTATTTATCATTATCAAGCTACGAAACTGTATTTGTGTAACTGGAGATTTAGTAAATACATTTTTATTTATTTAAAGATTTGTTCTTAATCAAACAATTTGTATGTGTGCGTTGTTCAAGTATTTGGGCCTAGAGAGCAATGCATGGATCTATTTAGGATCTTGGCCAACAATTTTAGTACACTATAGTACAATCGTTTTGGATTATAGTTAGTGCCAAAATATCATTGGAATTAATGTGATAAACAAAGTATTTAGATTTGGTATACAATATTTCTGAAGTTGAGTTATTCTTGAAGGATAAATACGCTGGGTTTTGCCAAATTATACAAGAAATCAAAGCATAATTTGAAATCATTTCTTATTTATACGAAACCTAAATGCTGTAACGGCCCTTACTCGCTAATAATAATAATCCTTTCAACTCTTGTCTGTCAATGTCAAAGGCCAATATTTATAACATAAAACAATATTACGTATGACATATGGCTGTGGTGAGAACCTATGCCAGGATCATCGAATCCAAATTAAATACAAATCTTATTCGGCACACATTTTGTTGAATTCTTCTGGGTTTTGTCAAATTATACAAGGAATCAAAACATAATTTGAATTTTAAATTTTTTCCTAAATAATTTCTCATTTGGCACAAAAATATTCCACTATGTAAAGTTATTATTAAATAAAAGAATTGAGTCTCCTTTCTTCACAGGATTTATTTAAAAATCGCAAATGTACATTTCGGTCACGATGTGACCATTATCAATGCTTAACTATTTACAAAAACAAACGGAAAATGTATACCATGGATACAGATTCGGATTATAATTACAATGTTTCGGGTGACTGGGATTAGAGCGCTGGGATCAATTCTAGAAAAGGATTTACTAATGGGCTTAAATCAAAGTTTAATAGCCTGTTTTCCACTTTTTTCATTTCTATTGCATCCAAGGTATTAAGCCGGTAATTACTGGAGAATTTTAATAATTTCATTTTATCTATTGAAAATTTGTGACCTGATTCGATGGCGTGGTGAGCTAACGCTGATTTATCTGCATTAAAGTTTTTGATGTGTAAGGTATGTTCTTTAAACCTGGTCTGCAAATTGCGTTGCGTTGTATTTTAAATCTATGGGTATGTTTTTTAATAATTTTAATAATTTTTAATAATCAATAAAATTATTAAAAAACATACCCATAGATTTTTTTTTTGTTTGTTTGGCATAGGTATTACCATTCAGCCACTAACGTTGATTTATAATATCTATATTAACATATATTTCGACTATTTGGACGTCACAACACATTCACACACATCCATGGAACCGGAGACGAGTATTTTTCGTTAGAAAAATTACTCGCCTCCGCTGGGAATCGAACACAGATCACCTCCGTGTCTGATTGGCGAAACCGGCGGCTCAACCGCTCGGCCACGGCGGGCCCACCCATAGATTTAAAATACAAAATTCAACAAAATTAACTTCAATTAAAGATAACCCGCCGAAACAATACATTAAAGTCTTTTATGTACCTAAACTCACTAACAAGATTAATGAACTTTGTAAAAATTTCAATTTAATTCCAGCTTATTATACTAATACCAAACTAAAGAATTATCTCGGAAACACGTTTGACAATAAAAGCTATCTCTCTTTATCTGGCATTTATTCAATAGAGTGCTGCAATTGTGATAAAATTTATGTTGGACAAACTCAACGCAATTTGCAGACCAGGTTTAAAGAACATACCTTACACATCAAAAACTTTAATGCAGATAAATCAGCGGTAGCTCACCACGCCATCGAATCAGGTCACAAATTTTCAATAGATAAAATGAAATTATTAAAATTCACCAGTAATTACCGGCTTAATACCTTGGAGGCAATAGAATTGAAAAATGTGGAAAACAGGCTATTAAACTTTGATTTAAGCCCATTAGTAAATCCTTTTCTAGAATTGATCCCAGCGCTCTAATCCCAGTCACCCGAAACATTGTAATTATAATCCGAATCTGTATCCATGGTATAAATTTTCCGTTTGTTTTTGTAAATAGTTAAGCATTGATAATGGTCACATCGTGACCGAAATGTACATTTGCGATTTTTAAATAAATCCTGTGAAGAAAGGAGACTCAATTCTTTTATTTAATAACTTCGTTCACCTTCACGTAACTCAACAATAATTTAATTATGTAAAGGTATTCCTTTAAAAATGGTCTAACAAACCGAAACTAGTTGGAATAAAGTTTTTAATTTGTGAAACAATACCAAATGTATTTTGTCTCAATAACTCTACATGAAATTTTATTTATTCATTTACTTAATCAACGGAGTCCATTTCAAAAGTACGTAATAAAGTACTACTAAAAATGTAAAATTAACACATAAAAACATAATTAAAACTATAACTGTTTTGAATATAGTGTAATAAAACAAACTCATCAAATCAATTTTTGTTGGTGAAATAAGAATTATAATAAAAATAGTTCTATGGATTTTTTTATATTGACAGCTTAAATGTTTATATTGGCAGCCAAATTTTATAGACAATCTAAAATATATTTCGAATTATGAATATAATACAGAATAAAGAAAGCATTCAAGTTTAGCGAAGAAAGGTATTTATTGGAACAATATAAAATAATAAAGTAAATAAACAAATTTAATATCAGGAATATATTAACCAAATATAAATAGTCGCATGTTTCGTACAATATTGTTTATCTTCAGTGCATTTTCTTTATATTGACAAATTTTGAATTATAAAGCAACTACATAATTCTGAGTAAGAAAACAACTTGAATCGTTCTTACAAAGTAAACAGATTTAGAGTAACGGTAAAATTTACTAATTACAATAGATCGTTAGAACAATTAACTATTTTAATTCTAAGAGAGAATACAATTCTTTATTGCATATATATACATAATTCTGAGTGAGAAAACAACTTGAATCGACCTTGCACAGTGAAAAGATTTAGAGTCACATGAAAATTTGCTAAATGAGAATTTGATCTTTAGAAAAGTTATCTTTATCAATTTCTAAGAAAGAATACAATTCTTTTGAATTGTTTGATTTTCAACCAATTAATTTAAATCAACCTTCCACAATGTATTAAGAAATTCAAGTAAATTAAAGAAAATTAAAAAAGTTTCACAGCGCAATTTGGAATCATTTTCATATTTAAGGCAATATTTTTGATATTGGCCATTTTCCAAGTGAATCAACTTTCAGTGGGGATAATTAAAAAACAATAGAAATATCCAGAACAAGTAATCTCGACTGTTTGGCACACACGCGTTCCGTTACCTGGCGCTTTTTTTTCTTGTGTTTAGCAAACAAATTAAAAAACCTAACAAACAATTAAAATAACTAACAATAAATATTAGAAATCCACAAAAATATGAGTTGTGTGCTAACAGTCGAACAACGCCAAGTGACAGCATCCTGGATTAATGATGGGCCGACTCGAGTGTGAATAATCTAATCATTCGATTATTAAAATTATCGATTATTTTATAATCTATTATTATCATTTGAATGATGATTCGAATGATCATTTAAATAGTAATATTAATGGTAGTTCAAATGGTAATACAAATGATCATTCAAATAGTAATGTAAATGATTATGTGAATGATCATTCAAATTGTATCTAGAAAATTTTTCTGTTAATGCATATGTATGCATACGATTTTTTCAAAATAGTTTAATTTAAAGCTTTAAGCGACTGTTTTCCACTCCCAAATTAAGCATGAAGTAAAATTTCGAGTTTAGAAAAGCCTGAAAATTTGGTTTGGTCACGTAGCGAAGCGAAGTTCATACAGAGTGCTTTTCTTTGAAGTATTCATATCCCAAATAAACCCTGTAAATCTTCAAATATCCGTTGTTTTTTGTTTTTTTGAGAGTTTAATTTGAAGCTTTAAACGAGTGTTTTCTACTGCCAGACTAAGCATGAAGTAAAATTTCGAAGTTTAGAAAAGCCCCGCGAAAATTTGTCTGGGGTCGCGCAGCGACCCGAGCAAATTTTCTGAGCTTTTCTAAACTCGAAAATTTACTTCATGCGCCACGCGTATAAAACAGATTTCAAGTGAAGTTCTAATATACATAAATTTTACAACATTTTAGTGTTTTATACGCGTGGCGCATGAAGTAAAATTTCGAGTTTAGAAAAGCCCAGAAAATTTGTCTCGGGTCGCTGCGCGACCCTCGACAAATTTTCACGGGGCTTTTCTAAACTCGAAATTTTACTTCATGCTTAGTCTGGGAGTGGAAAAAACTCGTTTAAAGCTTCAAATTGAACTCTTTAAAACAAAAACAACAAATATCGGAAGATTTACAGCATTTAATGGGGATATGAATACTAAAAAGAAGAGCACTCTGTATGAATCATCTTTATAGCGATCATTCTAATGTTTGTATGAATGAGAATTAATTTGAAATCATTTTTGTATTGAGGAGCAATAATTAATTAATAGAAATCGTAAATTTGTTCAAAATAATGTTCGTTGTCTTTCTTGAGCACTTCTACGAAAATATTAGAACTTAATAACTACAAAATTGTTAGTCAAAGTTATGAATTTATAATACTGTATAATTAAGGCTGTTAGTTGTTGAAACTCCATAATATCACTTTAATACAACACTTAATTTGTTTAGGTTTCAAAATTAAATTTATTGTACTACAACAATTGTTTCACCACACTGGCTTTATCAGGTAGATGAATTCATCTACCTGGTGAAAGAATTGTTGTAGTACAATAAATATAATTTTGAAACCTAAACAAAGTAAGTGTTTTATTAAAGTGGTATGAATTTCTATTGTGCCAAATGTGATACAATTTATTTTTTTTTTCGCTTTCTCAAAAGTCACATATTTTTAGATGTGTATGCAATCAAATACATTCGTTCTTAATACTCAAATATATAACAATAATTCATTAAATAATATTTTACTTCATTTTATGTAAATACTTACATATGGTGTAGAAATGATATATTTGTTTACAAAAATACTTTTATTTAAACACGGAAACTGTAACTTCCAAAAAGTATAAGAATAATTCGAAATTCGAAAAAAATAAAGGATAGATAGATAAGTAATTCAAATCACCGTTTAATGTTGATTATTCGAATGATGATTAAAATGATAATTTGAATGATGATTAAAAAGATCATTTAAATAATCATTCGGGTTATCATTCGAATTATCAATCGGAAGATCATTCAAATGATCATTCGAATCATCAAATTCATCATCAGAATAGAATCATCATTTGAATGATCATTCGATCGATCAGTCAATTATCAAGATCATTCAAGTGCCGATCATTCGATTATTGAAATCATTCGTTAACGCCCATCACTATCCTGCATATTTCTATTCAATATCACTAGATGTTTTTGATGTGCAATGTATTTTGAATTGCCCTCGCTTAAAATTATTTAAATAGCATCAGGTAAAATTGATAATGGAAAAAACGCTTATGTAACCTTGCATTTTGAACCTGGCTATCCGCACCGACGAGAATTCTATTCAATTCAGTCAATACTCTACACAGCACGAGTTGTGTCGCCAAATATTCACAGCAACAAAACGCATTAAATTGTCGAAGAATTTATAAACAACAATCAATCAACTAACAAATCAAAAAATTACCCAAAAATAAACAAAATTTTAATTCAAAAATGACCAACAAGTGTTAAATTAAACAAATCAAAGACAAACGTTCAATCAAGGAGAGAGTGCATATGTTATAATAGCAAATAAACAGATTATATTAAATAGTTCGAGATAAATGAAGGCGCTATATCAAATAAGAAAAAATGTTCAATAAAAAAAAATTACTAAATTGCTATAGAATTAACAGAATTTACTAAAATATTAAATTGCTCAAGAATGAACAAAATTTCGTAATGTGTTTAAGTATAATTAAATGTTCTAGGAAAGATAAAAAAGTAGGAACGAACAGATTTTACTAAACTATTCAGGAATGAATACTAAGTGCTAAATCAATGAACACACATTCTTTGTGGATCCAGAAAAAATATTGAATTGTTCTTGGCTGAACAAAAATCAAATTTGTCAAGATAACTAGCAGTTGTTATTAAATTATTGAAGAACGAAATGACGTTACTAGATTCTTCATTTATTTACAATTGCTTATTCAACTAATTCAAGAAACAAACTTTTATAAACACTGAATCAAATGTGATCACGAATAACAATATAAAAATACTCAAGTGTTCAATATAAATATAAATATACTAAATTGTTCAAGAATTAACGATAAATATTGATCAACGAATAAACAAAACCGTAAAAATGATTAAAATATTTATCAACAAATAAACAAAGCCGTACAAATGATTAAAACGTATTAAGTGTCTTCAAGTGTTACTGTTTTAATATCAACAACAATGAAAAAATTCTGCAACAAAATCAGCAACCAGCAATGGCGGGTTTCCGTTCCAAACATTATGCTGCGAAAATCCCCGACGAATTTAAGCGTCGATGAAGATAAATCAAAGCGCTCTTCGAGCGGGAGTTACAATTTGGAAGCAGCCCAACAAGAATTCGATCTAAAAGGAACAATCAGCCAGCAAAGCGTTTGCATCAGCAGTTCTGATTCTGATGACGAATTCGAAGACGCCGCCAGCAAGGAAGTTGACGATTTGTACACGGAAGTGGAGGTGGTTAGAAAGATCGAGTCGAAAACTCTCACCGAGAGCAATCAGAAGTACGAGTACGACGTGCCTAAAATTAGTTTCTCGTTTTTCGAAAACGGGAATCCTGTTATTAGGAGTTTGGAAGACGGAGATGGGGGAAAGAACATAAGAGAGGTAGAGATTAAAGGCGAAAGGTTTGCTGAGTATTTCGATGCTGATGGGAGGCAAGTTTTTAGAAAATTGGATTTTGATGGTGAGAAAGATTGTCGAAAAATTGATGAAGCGCACAGTAATAAAAATAGTGGTCAGACTAGGAGAAAATTAGATTTAGAGTGTGCGAAAGATACACAAATTGATGATAAGGAAGATATTCATGATGATGGTGAAGTTCTTAGAAATTTTGATTATGAAGTTAAGCAATTTTTTGGAAACTTAGATTTAGATGGTGTGGAAGTTCCTCTAGGTGAAAGCAAAAAGCACAAAAGTGAGGTTAAAATCGTCCTATCCCCGCCGACTTTCAAAACCCTTGATCTATGCGATGGCAACGACGAAATCCCAGTTGTAATTAAATCAGGAAGTGACCCAAACATCTCCCACACAATCCAAGAAGAAATCGAAGACGACGGCTTCTACAAAGTCCCGAAAAGCATTAAACAAAACAGATTATCAAAATCCCTACACGATTTCAACTCGGAAGAGGCCAATTTAAACTTGACGACCTCCGATGAGGACATCGAGCACATTTCGTGTTCACAGGTGATTGTCGAAAACCCGCCTTCTCCCGCGAACTCAATGGAAATGGACTATTGCAAAACGCGCAGCAAACTGCCAGCGGCGTTCCGGCGCGCTTCACTGCTACGCAGTCCTCGCGGCAAAACGGTCGACAGGTGGGCCAACTTGAAAACGAAATTTTCGAAAATCATGGAGGACCACTCCAGCCAGCAGCGCGTCGGCGCTTTTCCCGATAAGGAGAAAATCGTCATTAATATCGAGGAAATGTACAAAAGCTCCAAAGACAAGTGTAAGAAAATGTTTAAAAACACCGGGAAAATGTTCAAACAAAAGAAGGATTTGGAAAATTTGGATCCCAACTCCGATAGTTCTTCGCGGATTGTGAAAAACGATGCGTTTTTCGCGAAAGTCGAGTTAAAAGCGAGTGATATCGAGTATGTTTTTGACAATCAGAAGCAGGATATAAGTGTGACGGTTTGTGGTAAAGAAAGTGAGTGCGTTTCGAGTAAAATGGAGACTAGTTTTGAAGAGGGGAAAAAAGAGGAGTTTGATTTGAAGTCGATCAAAAATGGATTTAGGAAAAGTCGAATAAATTTAGAGGTAAACATTGTTATAAATACTTTTTCACTTAACCTACACATTACATTCACTTTTATCTATGTTAATCAGGTACAACAATGAGGATGTTTATCATTGCTTACATCCGCAATTTTACTGTAGTAATAACATTCAGGTGATTTTTTAATACGTTACAAAATTTAGTCCTTCATGTAAATACAGAGATTTTTTCATTTAAGTATACATATTTCGATTTGTAAATTTTCAGACGTTTAATGTTTTTGAAAAGCGTTCAATTTGAAGCTTTTTTAAAACAAGGAGCGTCTGAAAGTTTACGATGTATATATCGAGGTATAACATTTGGATAACATTTGATTCACTTGTATATTAATTATTCTTTTACATTTGGGTAGATATCGACCAATATTTGAATATTTATAATTACATAATTGTTGGCAGTGAAAACATACTCAAATATCAATATGATGGATGACAATAGCTCAGATCTTAAAAGGTGACAAAATTAATCTACATCTAGTGTTATAAGTTTAAATTTGTATTTTTTATTGTTGTAAATTTTGTGTATTTTATTATTCCGTTAATAAATTATTTTAAACTAAACATCAAACAATTAATGATTAAACTTTTTTTAGTGCCAATAATTAGGAAATATATTTAATTTATTGGCACTAAAAAATGTTAAATTTTAATGTGATAGAAATTGGTTTAATGATAAATTTTGACTATGTATACAAGGGGTGTCCAACCTATTACCTTCGCTGAGCCGCGTTTTGTGAAGTATTATGAAAGACTTGATAAATGTAGAAATAAATCATTTAAAAGTACAAAATACAAAACAAAAATGTTTGTCACGATGCTGACGAAACATCGTTACTTTTATTAATTATAACCAATTTTTATATTTTTAAGCACTTTTAATACACACATTTAAAGTAGTATATATCGATATCACGATTTAATACTAATAAAAAATAATATCCTAAATCCAAGAGCTACAATAAAAAGTATATAGGTTAGTATATCCCAAATCAAATTGCTCTAATGGCAGTAGTAAATCAAATTTTCAGGCTGTTCTTAACTAAATATGTTACTTCATGCGTAATCTGCGATTGGAAACACTCTGAAGAAGCTTAACATTGAAAATGTACAGCGTAAAGCATACATATTAATATTTGAAAAAAAATCCCGGCCATTGCCGTCAAAATTGGCCAAATTTGAATGACAAAGATAATCAATAGTGTCGAGAGGTAATTAAATTAACAAAAATCATAAAAAATGAGAATTACTCTCAACATTATTACATTCAATAAATATATCATATCATTTTTAAATGACTACAAAATTTATAGAATTCATTGAAAATATCGTAAGTTGTTAAAAACTACGAAAATTTCCTAAATTCAAAGGCAAAACGTACAATTATAATACTTATACTTAAAATCAATTAGAAATGAAGAAAACCGTCGAAAACTAATATTAAATTTAATTGATCTTTTGATTTAAAAAATACCTTTAAATTGATAAAAATTGTCAAAATTGACAAGTTTTATTAACAAATTCTAGAATAACACGACTTCATAATTATTAAATTTAACAAAACGTTATAAAAGTTGACAAAAAACCACAAAAAATTAAGATATGAAAAAAATATAGGTAAGTTTTATAAATCGATGAAACTTGTAAACTTGATAAATAACTGATGATTTGTTTATATTGATAAGAATAGTATAAACAAATAAAATCAATTATAAAAAATGGTGGAATAATTGACAAAAATCATACATTTTAAATATACTCGTATGTTAGTTTATTTCTTGCTCATATTAAAGGTTTACAATCGTGCATCAATACAATACATACATACTAATAAATATGCTTTAAAATTAACAAATAAATATATAAACAAATAAATAAGTAAATAATAAATGTCAACATTTAAAATTCGTTACACAAAATGCAAAACAGCAACAAACATTTAATTACCAAGTAATTCATTTCTAAAAATCGACAATTTCACAAAAAAATACATTTTTTTTTTTCGATTTCTGTAATTATTTTTACAAATCTAATTCAATTTATTTATTTATCTAAGAGATCCATTTACAGCATAATTTACTACAATTAAAAATACTTGGGAAAAAATACGCCAAAAATCATCTATAAAAATAGTAAAGAAATGTCTAAATAAATAAACATTTCACAAAAATCATGCATTTAGATAATAACAATTATTTTTAATAAAACCTACAAACATTATAAAATTGTCAAATTAGCACAAATTGATAAACATATAATAATTTATAAAATTAACAAAGATGTGAAATTTTACAATATCAACAACAGGAGTATTAAGAAAAATATCAAATACACAAAGGACGCAATATTCGTCACAACATATAAATTATAAAATAGGTAAAAACAGTAAATTAAATAATAAAATACAAATATCAATAAAACGTATGATATTGAACAAGAAAAATTTTGCAAAATTAACTAAAATAAAAAATACAAATACCCTAATAGATACTCAAATTACACACCCTTTTTAAATGCTCAGCAGATTAGTGTTGTTTCTGATGTTTTAAATGTAGAACGCCCTTAACTTTTAATTACAAGATTTTTCATCAGTGTCAAGCTAGAACATTATAGTATATAATTTTCTATATCCCACAGCTCTTATGGACGAGTCACCACTGAAATGATGCTGGATTATACAATAGATATCTATTTAATAATGTAAAAACCACAAGTCGCACACCTATCACATTTGACATCATTGTAATTGTTTGACAAGTGTTTATCCAAAAAGCTTAAAATATACAGGGTGTTCCATTTAAAAAAAACACCGATGATGTCATATCTTGAGAAATAGGAGAGCTGTTAGAAATCACATTACGTTCTTGAATAGATTGAAATGACCACAAAAATGTATAATAAGAGTATTTTTTATCGCACATACAGTTTAGCCTGAAATCCGGTGTTCCTATACTTTTGCCCAACCCTGTATATTGTATATATCGTCGGTGCACAAGAAAAGTGACACATCTCAAAAACCCCATTTTTTAGGAGAACGATTTCAAAATGATATTGTTGTGCATTTCAAAATTATAAAACGAACATTTTCTAGAATATTACAATGTTTCTTGATTGCATTACTCTGGCATTTAAAACAATATTATTAAGTTGACCAACAGTGACGTTGAGTGGGGGCATAAATTCCCCTTATAGTGGCAAAGTGACACATGGTCTATTTTCCCAGTATTTTTTTAACTATCTTTATGTCGTTTTTTTTTTGATAAAAGTCGACCTTTTTATGAACATTTTACAATATTTAACTAAAAAAGAGGATTTTCAAGATGTGTCACTTTTGTTGTACACCGACGATATATCGGGAACAAAATTTGTATGTTTTTCTTCAGTTCCAATATATTGATATTTTGGACTTTGTCCACCTAAAATCACAATTTCACCCGTTGTGGGGCGGTGGGGTTTTCAGCAAAATGTAAATTTAAAATTGGTGAATTTGTGAGGTCAGCCATTGGCCATAAATCTATATATTTAATATTTTTAAAGAATTCTAATAACGAAATTACATCTAGAACGCCACAACACATTTACACTACAACTATAGACCCAGATGGAATAATTTATTATTCATAAATGATTTCACCGCATGAGACTCGAACCCGCGACCTCTGGGTTTGTGGGTAGAGACCCTACTCACTCGGCCACCGGGACCCCTTCTCTAAATTTAGTTTTGTTTATCTCCATTTATTTCCGTTCGAGTCTTGCGCGGTGGAATCATTTATCTCATGATGTTGAGTTTTATTCTTTGTGTTCTAATTTTGTTAAAAAATGTGACACATCAAAAGCGATTTATTTCTTCGGTAAACAATTTTTTACGCAAAATAATTTTGCTTTTTAGAATTTAGGTACTTGATAAGAATACTTTAGAAATGTCTTAAACATTTCAGAATTTATTTAGAAATAAATGTTCCTAATTTTTCCACAATTGAAACCTCAATATATTTCTATTAATAATAATAACACCAAGTGTTTATTGCCCAATAGGAAATTTCCCAATTACTACACAATATAATATAATAATCAATTAATGTATGTACATAATTAATTTTCAATTATGAGACAATAAAACGATTTATTTTTATTTTGGCTAAACAAATTAGTTTATCTAGTAAAAAATTTACAAATTCAATAAAAATATATGATTTTTTTTTTAAATTTCTTAGACTTTAGTTACAAGCTACAAATAACGATATTTTATAAATAAATACACGAAAGCAAAATACAGTGTGTAACTTAATGACTTTTATCAAGTTACAATTTATAATTTTTTCACATGTAATTTATTCTCTGTCATCGATCAATCAAATTAAAAGTTTATTTCATTTTTATATTCCTTATAAATGCTTCCAGTATTAATCAATTTTAATTATTTTTTGAAATTCCAGTTTGTTTATCTTAATTGTTTTAAAATTCCGTTCAATCTAATTGTGCGAATAATTGACTATATTCGTTTTATCAGCGCCTTTCAATGTTTTTACTATTCAAGTCGAATTTAAGCGAAATGTTGTGTATTGTTATTTACACGTTAGACCGCAATCGCCTTTGGCTAAATGGCTAAGTAGAAAAACCATCAGGTAAATTGATAATGGAAAAAAACACCTCAACAACAACCTTGCATTTTGAACAAGCACAGCAATTCAAGACCGGTATTCAGTGTTGTAAAAGTGCCTGGTGATGTTCAATTTTTTTTAACAAAGAATTCATTGTGAACTGTGATCGTGAACAGTGATATTCAATTCATAATAATTATAACACAACCATGGTGAGGTTCGGTGAACAGTTATTTATAATTGTAAATGGTTAAAATCAATTAAATACAGTGACGTTAAGCTGGCAATAATAAGTGTGTTGTGAATAATGATCGGCAATTTATTACAGTGAATTTACTGCCAATAATAATCAAGACAGAATATTGAGGGAGGAAAACATCTATTGAAGAAATGAATTAAAAATATTTTCGAAAAATCATAAGAGAGCATTGATGGAGAGTTTGTCATTGCATTTATAGAAAATAGTCATGGAAAATTTATAAGAATGACGTGATAGTAAATAATACGCTTCAATTTGTAAATGTTGTTGTGGATAGTGTTGTTCAAATTATATAATGATTCTTCGTAATAAACAGTGATTAATTTGTAACCGTGGATTTGTATTTAATAATAATGTAAGAATTTAGATGTTGGATAAAATAGTTCATGAAAAAACAATTGGATTCTCTAAAAACTAATTAGTAAGTGTTTTCGGAAACATACATAAAAATAAGAGCAATTGGAAACTAACAACAACAAAAATATGGTGAATAATGATGCTCAATTTATTATTATAAATTTGTTGTGAATAGTAAAAATTTAAATTCTATCAGTGAATTTGTTCCGAATAATAATGTGGAATTTATTTTTTGGAAATGAATTTATGGAAATGAATTTAATTCGCTTCAAAATAATGAGAGTGTTTGAAAATAAGAATAAAATTTAGAGAAATTAGAAACTAACAACAATGACCGTATGGTTAATAATGATGCTCAATTTATTATTATAAATTTGTTGGGAAAAGTTAACATTTAATTTTTAACAGTGACTTTGTTCCTAATAATAATATTAAATTTATGAGAATTTGTTGATGGAGAAAGAATTTGATTTGCTTCAAAGTAATTAGTGTTTTGGAAATGTGCTTAAAAATTAGAGCAATTAGAAACCATTAATGGATTCGATAGCTAACGCCATCTAATGCTCCATGCATCGTTAGAAACGTTAGAAACTAACAACAAAAAACATATGGTGAATAATGATGTTCAATTTAAATTCATTGAAATAAGTAACGAATTTATTGGTGTACATTTTTAAAAACGAAACTGTTTGGCAAAATCGTTTACAATGAAAAAAGAATACACATTAAAAGTATTAATTGAAGTCTATTTTGTATAAAGCATACACATTTAAACGTATATAAAAAATACGTCATTTTTAGAACCTAAAATTGTGACAAGACATAGAAAAAGGAACGTCGAATTAAATGATTCCTTAAAGCATATTTTGGAGTATGAATTTACATTACAGCATGATGTTTAGTGATAAAACAAATCAAGAATGGAAAGAAACATATACAAAAACTGAATCGAGTACTTATCGAAAATTAAATAGAGGTTCCAGCATGGATGAACAGTGTACTAAAATCGCAAATGATCGAAAAAGAAGAACATCAATTTCGAAAATTAGCTTGGGCGTTTTCCGAAAATTACGCAAACGTTTAAGTATGGATGACACTAATAAACGAGTTTCAAGTGGAAGTTACAATTTAATAGAAGCTCAAAAAGAATACGATTTGAAAGGAAGCGTTAGCAAAAAAAGTATAATAAATAGTAGTATTTCAGAATCAGAAGATTACCTCGATATTAATAGTGGTAAAGAACTTGACGTAGATTGCTCTGATGATGTTTTTGAAATGGTAAACACCAACGATGTTAACATCATTCCTCTTAAATTTTCTAACTATCAAGATATTAAAGACGATAAAATCAACTCATTTTATGGTTCTAATAATGCAAATATTAAAGAAGTTACAATGGATAATCATAGTCGTAATCATAAAATATCTACGCATGAAAGTGAAGCTGATAGTGATCAGAAATTTACCATTTTGGATATAAAATTTACATTTTTGGAAAATGACGATTCAGTTGCACAAAATTTAGATTATGGCACCTACAAAGCGTGTCTTTTCAATAAAAGCAGAAAATGTAAAAGTGATATTGATATTGCGCATTCTCCGCCCAAAATACAATATATTGGATCAAATTATAGCTACAAGAACCTTGAATCACTGGCATTGCAGAGTGATTCATTATTATTTGACGAGAATGTTGATACTTTTGAAGCACAAAGTGATTCAAATAGATTTCATGAAAATGCCATGAAATTAAAGACTCATTTAAATACATCTTATGACAGTGTTATATCTTTAAAGGCACAGATCGATTCAAATTATTTCCGTTTAAAGCAAGATACAGTAGATAATTCTGAGAATTTAGACACTGCAAAGAAACATAATGAAATAATTCCGTTTGGCGATCAAAAACGAGAATTATATGATAATGATTATGAAGTTCTTGAATTTTCTGATTCAAATGGTTATATGATGATGAATCTTGGCAACCACAAGATAACCGAATTTGATGGTAAAGATTGTGAAAATCTTCAGAAAGAAATTAATTATGAAGATTATGAAAATGTCCAGAAAGAAATTATTCATGAAGATTATGAAAATCTTCAGAAAGAAAATAATTATGAAGATTATGAAGATGTCCAGAAAGATATTATTGATGAAGATTATGAAAATCTTCAGACAGAAATTATTTATGAAGATTATGAAAATGACAAGAAAGAAATTATTCATGAAGATTATAAAAATCTTCAGAAAGAAATTAATTATGAAGATTATGATAATGTTAAGAAAGAAATTATTCATGAAGATTATGAAAATCTAGAATTTTTTGAATCAGATGATGAGTTTATGGTAAATTTTAATGATCACAAGAAAAAAGAATTTCATGATAATGATTTTGAAAATCAACGAAAGGAAAGAAACGGTGCTAAAGATTATGAAAATCTAGTATATTTTAATTCAAGTGGTGATTTGATAATGAATTTTGGCGATCACAAGAAAGTAGAATTCGATGATACAGATTATGAAGCTTGTGCATTTTTAAAATCCGAAAATGATTATTTAAATATACCACAACTTGAGGATGATAAGAGAAGAGAGTTAAATTGTAACGATTACGAATGTATGGAATTTTCTAAAGCACAAAGTATATCACAGTTTAATTTTCCAAAAAAAGAAGAATTGAATTTGGAGCATTATGAGAATATTGTAGATTTGAATTCAAAGTCTGATTTTGAGAACAAAGAACATGATATTGTTCATAAAAGCAATCCAAAAATAATGGAGAATACGCTTCCAAAATGTATTTGTAAATCAGAGACTGGTCTTGAAATTGAGGAACAAGATAATATCCATAACAGAGATAAAAAAATTGCGGAAGTGCAATCTCCAAAATTAAAGACTTATTTTAAATTTGAGAAACATGATAATATCTATAACAGGAATGAGCAAATTGCTGAAGTTGAATTTCCAGAATCAAAGACTAATTTTGAAATTGAAGAACATGATAATATCCATGACATGGATGCGAAAATTGTTGAAGTTGAATCTCCAAAACTAAAGACTAATTTTGAAATTCAAGAACATGATAATATGCATAAGATCAGTGAGAAAATTACTGAAGTGGAACCCCAAAAACTCGTCCTTAATTTCACTTTTAGTGAAATCGATAAATGTTTTGATAAAACACCTTTAAATATAACTAAAAACAGATTAACAAAATCTTTACAAAACTTTAAGTCTAACCAAATCTTCTTACCAATTTTAAATAATGGGAATCTTAATCAATATTCAATTGATTTTGATAATAAACAAAACAATGCAACATTCATAAACAACAGCCAACAATCATGCGACCAATTAATTCTTAAAAATCCATTTTCTGGTAACTTGAATTGTAATAATGATATGAAGCAACATTCTTGTAGCGAATTGGAAAATCCATCAACTAAGAACTCTTACCACGGCAAATTAGAACATTTAAAATTAAAAACTGTTTTTTTAAGAAACGAAAAAGAATCATGCAAAGAATTAATTCCTCTAAACACATCTTTTAAAAACTTCAATGCTCCGAAAAGGAACCAATATGTTTGTAGTCAAGATTTTGGAAGTACAATAACTAAAATCAGCAAGGATGAAGCCAACAAGAACCTAGATTATTCTACATTCAATACAACATTATTAAAACACGACGCTAATATATGCAATCAATTTATTCTTGAATATTCATCAAAACACGAGGCCAATTCATGCAACCAATTTGTTCTTAAAAATCCATCTTCTGAAAACTTATATTCTACGGAAAGAAAACGATATTTTTGCAATGACATTTCTGAAAATGCATCATGTAACTTCAAGGAAGAAACCAACTACAGCAAATTAGAACATTCAAAATACAAAACGGCTTTTCGCAGAAATTCTCGTGGGAAAGCGTTCGAAAACTGGACGAGTTTCAAAACCAAATTTGCTAGAATCCTAGAAGAGCACTCGAACCAACAACGTGTTGGTGCATTTTCTGATAAAGATAAAGTTGTCATTAATTTTGAAGAGATGTACAGAAATTCCAAGGAGCATTGTAAATGTATGTTTAAAAATCCTGTCAAGTTATTTAAGAAGAAGAATGGTCTAGAAATTGTTGGTGTGAATTCTCCAAAAAGGGATTCTCTGAAAGATGTGTTTTTTAATAAAAATGGTTTGAAATTTGGAACTTCCTCATTGGATCTTTGTAGTGATGGATTTTTGGAAAAAATGGATTTAAAAGCGAGTGATATTAATTATGTTTTTGGTGATCAAGCAAGATCTATTGTTGGTAGTGAGAGTGGTTTTACCCGTGAGGATTTTGCTGAAGATACATTTAATCAGAAGTCTTCGATTGGTATTCAACTTTCGGAAAAATTGGTACATTTTAAGGTAAAGTTCTTAATTTCAATTCAAATGGATTATTATAATAAAATGGATCTAAATTAAAATGGTTTAACCATTGTAATGCGCTGACATAATTTTATTAAACAATTAAATATCTGAAGGGATTTATATGTACGGAATTTATCTTTTAAGTACACATATGCATACGCTGCAATTTTTCGGACAATCGTTGTTTTTAAAACGACAATCGTTGTTTTTAAAACGACAATCGTTGTTTTTAAAACGAGTGTTTTCCACTCCCAGGTTAAGCATGAAGTAAAATTTCGAGTTTAGAAAAGCCTGAAAATTTGGTTTGGTTGCGTAGCGCGTAGCGCTACGCAACCAAACCAAATTTTCAGGCTTTTCTAAACTCGAAATTTTACTTCATGCGCCACGCGTATAAAACATCTCTTGTGGATTGAATCTTGTATTTACATTGTAGCAATATTGTATTTATATGTATATCTTGAAATTGTTAATTAATATGCACACAATATTGTCACAACATAATTTATACAATAGTGTATCTATATACAATATTGTATAAATTCAGTATAACATAAAATGTTTTCAATATTGTATCAATAATCAAAATTTAATAATAGATATTTAATTTCTGTACAATATTGTGTCAATAATGAATATCATGCATCATTAAATATAAACATTCAATATTTGTACAATATTGTATCAATAATGAATAACATTGAATAAACCTTTAGAAGTTTCGAAATAATAATAATATCGTTTTCTATGCATACTGTAATAGAAATTATTTTTTTTATAAAAATAAATGGAATTAATTATTCAATATAGAACAAATATATTGTCAGTAATAATCTTCATACTTTAATTCTATATTGTTACATTATGATATCGAATCAACATTTAATTATTGTTACAAGATCAAAGTTGTTTTTCAATATTTATACAAGGTTTATTTGTACTATGCATTGCATTAAAATGAAGTTTAAAATATACGTCTTTAGCACCCTGCTTTAGTAGCATATTATGAACTTCACAATATATCAGTGATTTATACGCGTGACGCATGAAGTAAAATTTCGAGTTTAGAAAAGCCTGGAAATTTGGTTTGGTCGCTACTTCATGCTTACTCTGGGAGTAGAAAACACCCGTTTAAAGCTTCAAATCGAACTTTTTAAAAAATACCTATTGTCAGAAAAATTGCAGCGTATCCATATGTCTGACTACTCAAAAGAAAATTTGTCTGGTAATAAATTATTTCGAATATTTAGTTGTTTAATAAAATTATGTAATTACTGTAATGATTAGACCATTTAAATTTACCAAACTTTCAGGCTTTTCTAAACACAACATTTTACTTCATGCGTAATCTTGGAGTGGAAAACACTTGTTTAAAGGTTTAAATTGAAATTTGAAAAAAGACGAATATTTGAAGATTTGCAGCATATGCACTGTAATTGGGATATATATAAATAAATAAATAACTCCTTGTATTTTAAAGTTTTCAAGTGATTTATATTTGTCTCTGTAATTGTCGAGTCATTACGTTTCTGAAAAAGAATTGATAAAAATCTCTTTTAAGCTGATAACTCGGAAATTCTTTTAGTATCTCCGATATTTTACGATATCTTACTTAACATTTGATTTAGATTTCCGTTCAACTAAGAAAACTGTTATAAAAATTCTAAGTATAAAATCGTAAAAATCTAATTTAAAAACTTTTTACATGAAACATTTCAGTTGTAAAGTTAGATATGTCTATTAATTCATGATTATGTAAATAGAGTATTGTGTATTTATAGCAGTGTTTCTCAAATAATAACCACCCACGTTTCGAAACAAATGTAACTGTCTCACCTTAAAACCTATATCGGTGCGTCCAAAAATAGCTCAAAAGGCCCAATAGCAGACATGTCGCGTAAATCCAAAAATAGGTTTAATACACCTTACATAATAAATACTTTACAACAAAATCATATTATTGAAACAATTATATGATTTAAAGAGTCTGCAAAAAAATTGCAACATTTATATAATACAAGAAAATCATTTAGTATGTATCATTACATTTTTTTGCTAATGTAATGATATCTGCGAATATTTACAATAATCCGCAATTGTGTTTAAATAATTTATTTAATTTAATAAATGTTTAGGAAACTTAAACATTTTCTATAGTAATCAATTAATACAATAACTTAAATTATATTGAAAATGATTTCACGTTTAAGTTTCCTAAAACTTGATTAAATGAATTATTTATACATAATATATACAATTACGATAAGTTTCGTATAAACTGCGGACATTGTTTGCATTTTAGATATTATGTTTAAAGTTTTGCAAACTAAAAGAAGCGTAAGCTTATTCTGTCAGGTTCAAATTTTTTGAATACAAAATGTTCATGTTTGAATTATTTATATCGTTTGAAATTGAGCTCGTTTCTAAAAGCATACACGCAGGGCCGTCGACAAGATGAAAGGGGGCGCTGGTGTGTTAGCAACTCTAGATGTCTAAAAATGCAATTTAATAAAATCACCAGATTTTATACATGCAAGTAAAAATAGAAGCATTTATATTTTAAGTATTTATAATTAAGTAAACAAAACTTTTAACTTTAATGTTCAGTTATATTGTAGTTATTTTTATTTTAAATACTCGTAATTTTATCATAGCTGTTAATCCTTATTTATAAATTATTGACTATATATTTTTAAATGTATTGGTTATTAAGTAATCGTCTTCTTCTAGTAGGTATGTATATTTTATTTAGCTTTAAGATACAATGACTTGTGTAAAAATTGTTATTATCTAAAACACCAATTGAAAGTCCAGCCGTAAGTATATTTTGAACTTCACCTTAAATCAGTATTTTACATACTTGGCGCATCAAGTAAACTTTTGAGCTTAGAAAAGCCTGAAAATTTGGTTCACAAAGTGAACGCCCACAACACAAAACAAAAACATATTATCTCCAACATTGATACTATGATAAAATTGAACATTCCATGAATGAATTCAATCCCTACTAGACTTTTCATAAAAAAATGATTAGAAATTTATTTGTGGTCAAAATGACCTTTTACTTTTATAAATGACAACACTAAACATTTTTGTTTTTCGTGGGGTCGTTTATGTGTGAGTTTATAAAATTACAAGTGTGTAATTTAATATAATTAAACCTCTAAAAATCAATAATTGATTAATTTGACCTCTGGCCTAATGGATAAGGTTTCCTACGCCAAATAAAAAAGAAAACTTAAATTATCTATAGAAATTGCCAGCATTTAAAATATTTCATAAATTAGTTCAATCTTTGAAAAATCAACTGCTATTTCTTCATATTTTTTTGTAAATGTAAACATTTCAATAATTTTATATTTTATAGCATTTTATTTTTTCTTTACTTTTTGGACATGTTATTTTCGACAGTTGATGCCACCTTTATCGTTTAGGTTAGGTTAGGAAGTGCATTTACCCTATGTATGATGCCAAATAACAATTTCACACAAACCAACAATGTTTTTGCCAACTTTCGATTAAAAAAAATAGAAAAAAGAAATAGACAAAAATTATAGTATTTAGTGAAGTTTAAATTTGTTGGAGCATGTATCAAAGATTTGCAGTTATACAAAAAATCAACGTTTTAAACAAATCAAATAAGTATACAAAAAAATAGGTAAATGAAATAAAAGTAATAAGAATTTTAAAAATAATAACATTGGTAATAATGAACATGAAGAAAACCTTTCATTAATAAGTTGACAATACCTAAATAAATAAAAAATACTGATGTAAATGTTTATAGAATCGCTGTTGTTATAATAGCATTTAATTTAAAACTTTTAATAAGTGTTTCCGTTCCTTAATTGAGAATGAAGCAAAATTTTGAGTTTAGAAAAGCCTAAACATTTGGATTTGCCGGGGGGCGCGAGCGAAGCGAGTCGTGCCCCGGCAAATCCAAATTATCAGGCTTTTTCGTCGAAATTCGAAATTTTATTTCATGCGTCAGGCGTATAAAACATCAAAATCAATATTTCAGGCTTCTCTAAATTTGAAAACATACTTCATGCTTAACCAGGGAGTAAAAACACTCGTTACAAGCTTCAAATTTAATAAAATTGTTTGCAAAAGTCAGTCGTATTTTGAAATACAAATATTTTTATCAATCATTGATTGTTGAACATTAAAAGCTGAACATAAAATACATCCCGTTTTCCCTGTGACCTAATACTGTCTTTATTTTCAAAAATGCATGAAAATCAGCTACGATACGAGTAGTTTAAATACTACTGACTTTTTAAATACCGTATATTTTAAATAACGCCTGAAAAACTACTGTCTATAAACGGGATATCGGGAAATTTATACGAGTGCTTACGAACAAATTCCCGTTTAAATATCTATCCAGAAAATGAAAAGTCGTTTAATGGAATATTAATTAAAAAAATATAGTAAATATTTATATCTGTGTGAACAAAGGTAAATAAATACAAACAAATTAAAAAAATACAAACTATAAGTAAAAAATATGAATATTTAGTATCAAGAAACGTTTCATTTTATTGATACTAAGGGACCTCTTAGATGGACGTTTTAAACGCGAGGCGGAACGTGAGCGGGCGCAAGCGTTTGCGTTTTAACACATAGGTTTATATGAGAGTCCGTAGACGGACGAGGCGAGGCGTTTTTCAGTTTTAACACATGGTTTCTTATGCGCCTTCTTATACGGGCGGGTGAAACGCGTTTTCAAAGCAGGCGTTTTTTGCAATATTTTTGTAAAAAATCGGCCAAAGCGAGTTAAATTCGTAATATTTTCCTTACAATATTTAGTCGTAACGCAAAAATAAATATTTTTGCGTTTAGATAAGTGTCCAAAATTAAAAAATAAATAAACAAAAAATATAAATTATAAATTTTTAGGTAAACTTGCATCTCTAAGATATGAGTATAATTTTATTTAATATTTAAAAAATCTTTGACATTTTCTAGAAATTACGAAAAATAAAATAGCTAACAATTTAAAATCGCCCCCACTCTCTTGTAAAAATAGTGTGATGAGAACAAATTAATTAAAAGAATTAATATTTATTTTTTTTGAGAGCGGTCTCTGTGCTCGTAAATTTTGTACCGGCAGCAGCTTCTCTTTTCTCTGACTCTCCAATTGGCCAACATACTAGGGAAATTACCCATTAAAGTGTGTGAAATTTTTGACAGAAATTTGTATACCGGTTACGGGTTAAATAAAAGGAAAAAAAGTGATTGTCTATATCCTAGCGCTAAAACATGATTTTATAAGTATGTTTGATACAGAAAGTTTTATCTTAGAAATTCAGGCACCGCCCAAGGAACAAATCAATTTAAGTAATGTTTCATCAACATTAAAACAACGTTATGTTGCTGTAAGTAAGTAATATTTATATTTATAAAAATATTAAATACATAAATACAGTAACGTCTATGAATAATAAAGAATAAATAAATAATAATATGACGCAATTAAATCTATTTCGTTCGTGCTTATAACTCAGCGTAACACAATTGAATGATAGACGGCACTGAAGGCTCGGCGGCGAACTCGCCCAGCACCCGTTTGCAAAACGCGTTCAATCCGCTCCGTATAAGAGCTAAAAGCGAAGCGGAAAAAACGATCCGTCCCGCTCCGCTATCGCGCTAAAAACGTCCATCTAAGACTGCCCTAAATATTCATATTTTTTTACTTATAGTTTGTATTTTTTTAATTGGCTTTAATCTTTTTTTCGTTTGTTCAATAATGCGAATAATAATTATTTTTATTAGGCTCAATGAAAAAATATCTTGTTGAAAATTCAAGGAAAATAAAATTGCGTATTGATAAAAAAGTATGAATATTCAGATATGAACTAATGTATTAAAAAATAAAACCTGTTTATGATTTATTGTGTTTGGCATCAATTTTGGAACACTTTCGTTTTCGCATATCGATTATGAATAATTTCGGTTGTGGGTTACGCGTGATTGTCTGAAAATGGAACGCTCTTTTGAAGGACACAAAAAATGTCTAAGTTGTTGGTTAAACAATTAATTATTTACGTAGACGATTATGGTAATTATTTTAATAATGAATGTCAAAAATGAACCATTTAGCAAGCATAATTAACCAATTATTTTAGTAAATTGCAGAAATGTATTTATTTACACAAAAACGGTACAGTTATTGCGAGAAAAAACACTTGGTATTGTTTCACAAATTGCATTTTTAAAATAATACCAAGTGTTTTTCCTTTCAATAACTTTACATAGTGGAATATGTTTCAGCAAGTGCCAAATGTGAAATTAATTGAAGAAATTACTGAACCAATTATTTTGTAAATTACAGAAATGTATTATAATATTTGACGAATAAAGCACTAATATCCTTTCTTCACAGGTTTGTTTGAATTACCAAATGTACATTCATTTCGGATACAGCGCGGCAGCGTGACCATTATCAATGGATTAAATGTAAATACAAATCGGCAATTACTAACTATATGTAGAACGGCGGATTATAATACAAAAGCGGTGGGAGTGAAAATAAGGAAAAACCGTAAATTAATTAAATTATTATAATATATTCAATTACACATATACTGTGGAAAGTTATTGAGGAGAAAAAACACTTGGTACTGTTTCACAAATTTAATTTTTAAAACAATACTAAGTGTTTCAATAACTTTACATAGCGTGAAACATATTTACTAAGTGCCAAATAAGAAATTAATTCAAGAAATTACTGAAGATGTTCTTTCATTCAGAAAAATAGTCAATTTTAGAATTTTCCTAAAATATACAACAATGTATTTCCTAAAAAAAAACTGGATAACTTTTTCATTCTCAAAAACGACTGAAGTTTATTTCTGTAATTTAGTAAATGTGTTACAATAAATGTAATTTAAAAGAGACGACTGAAGTATATGGTCTTTTTTGTATTTTCGAATGAAATTACAATAATTATCACACATAAGTATAAATAAAACTGCCAATACTTAAAAACATTAAAAGTGCGATTCTTACCGCAATCTACAACAAATGTGTCTTACAAACAGTAAATCAAACATTCAAGTAATTTAAACAATAAAACACTTTTTACTTTGTTTATATAACACTTTTTATTGAATGTGACTACAGTTTCGACAAATTCAGCTTATCATTATCAAACACTTCATGTTTAATAATGACAAGCTAAATTTGTCGAAACTGCAGTCACATTTAATAAAAAGTGTTATACAAACAAAGAAAAACGTGTTTTATTGTAAAATTAACATGTATAACGAAGAAGAAGCCTCCACAATACAGAATTCATTCAAGTGGTTGTTTTAATGAGTGTTTGGTTTAGTCTGTGTACAAAAAATTTGCTGTAGATTGTATAAACTTTACGAGTCACTCTCTATATATTTTGTTAATATCATGCACTAAATATGCGATTTTTTTGCCATTTTACAAAAGCATTAGAAAATTTCAAGGACTCCTGTTGATAACGTTTTGCGATGTTTACGATGCAGGATTCTAAGAATTTTGTTATCGTTTATTTAAAATAATTAAAAATAATTAACGTATTTTTGTACTCTACTTAAATTAGCGATGATTCAGTCTAGTAAGAAATCAATCAATAATAACGCAAAAATATATTAAAATATCCAATTATTTCAAATAAAAATAATCATGAAGGTGTAGCAATAAAATTGCTTTGATAGTTTTCATTAAAAACTTATAATAAAATTGCTCTGATAGTTTCCACTAAATAATTATTATCATTTAGTTTTAAGCGGAGTTTTAAAAGAAATGCGTAACATTCTTAGAAGAGTGTAAAAATTGATTCTTAATCTATATTAATAAGACAGTGAGTTATAATTATTAAGATAATTATATCACCTTTAAAAAAACATATCCTTGCTTTAGTGTACAGCACACATATCATAAAATAAATATTGTTACTTTCAAAATAAAATGAATAAAATTATAATAATGTCTTCTATATTTTATCAATTTTGCCTAAAAAGCTCCTTCTTTAGTGAACTATTGACTCTGGCTTCAAAACCCTGTCATCGCTCGAAACTATGACAACAATCAGAATTTATTTTTTCGATTACACTTATTATTTTATTTTCGGTTTTCACTTATTAGTGTATTCACAAATTGGCTTGATGAAGCGAGATATGTTTAGTATTCCTCAGCACTGGGTCGAGACCACACTGACGAGGACCTTGAAGTCCGAAAGACGTCTGTGAGTATTCGATTTCGAAATTCTGGACAACAATTTAATTTGGGTTTTCTCTTCTTGATATGGTTTTCATAGATCTGATGTTATTAGGAAAATATGTTGCACAGGCATAGAATAAAATACCTTAAAAGTCAATGTTAGTCGTATATTATTAGTAGTATTTAAAATAAAAGGTTAAGTATATACAATTCCTTGTCGCTTTCAAGTACTGTACTATTAAAATCATATTTTTATCGTTATTTTATAATTAATTTAACGATTGCTGTGGAACAATTGTAGTCAAGTACTAGGAGACTTCCTTTTTATAAATCATGTGTTTCATTTTAATAAAATTACTATATACAGGGAATTTTTATTTTAAGAATACCTATCCCGATGATTATAGTGCTAAGACAATGTTCAGGAATTCGTTGTTTTTATAAAAAAATCGTTCAATTTGAAGCTTCTAACGAGTGTTGGTACTTCTTAGTTAAGCATGAAGAAAAATTTCGAGTTTATAAAAACCTGAACATTTGTATCGTCAGTAATTTCTTCAATTAGTTTCTTATTTAGCACTAAGAGAAATTTATTACACTATGTAAAGTTATTGAAAAGAAAACTACATTGTTTTAGAATTTTTAGAAAACTGAGCCTTTATACGCCACGCGTATAAAACACAGATTTAAAGTGAAGTTTAAATTATTCTGCTTAAATTTGATCACACGTTAATATATATTACAAATATTTATTTCGTGTAGCCAAATCTTCAAAAATTCAAGCGCCTGGAGCAATTTCCTTTCGGGTTTTTACTTTTGAAGATACTAACACATCCCAAAGCAAATTGTTTGAATTTTGAAAGCGCAAGATTTCTTTATTTGATTTATTTTTCAAGATACTTAACATTTATTCTCTTGAAAATGCATAAGTCATAATACTTAAATATAACCTTATACCGTGCGTTTTATACATGGTAAAAATTGTACCCAATGTTACCTTTTGTTGTCGTCAAAATTTAGAACAATTTTTGGTTTTTACTAATAAATCGAATACTTTTTTACGAAATGTTCATTGTTAGAAGAACATAAATATCTTAAAATTCTTTATTTTAGCTTTCAAGTTTAGCAAAACAAATACTCACATTATGACATTTTTTCCAAGTTGATTGGCTTAATTATTTGTATTATTAATTTCAACTTTGAAAGCGAAAATAAAAATATGTAACATGTTTATGTCTTTTTGGTATTGTATATTTCGTAGAAAAAATGTTGATTTATTAATAAAACCACAAAAATTATTTCAAATTTGCACAACAACAATAGTTGGGGTACATTTTTTAGCATGTAAAGCCCCATGGCCGTACTTAAATGAAACGCAGTGTATAATTATAATATATAATAGCATAACCATTATTACCTTATTAAAACTTCACAATTTGACTTTATTTGCAAAATACTTGACTTGTTTTTTCTTGAAAACTAAGGAGTCATACTATAAGTATTTAAAAAAAATACATGTGTCTATTTTTAACTTCATCAAATTGTAGTTTGATTTCAAGTGTTCAAGTAGCAATATAAATTAAAACTAAAGTGATAGTTTATATTTTATATAGAAAGATATTTAAACAATTTAGACAAACAAATGAATAAAAATTCAAAATTGTTAATTTGTAATTTGTAGCAATATAAAATAAAATGAAATGTAAAAGTTTCAATTTTGTATACAAACATATTTAAATAATTTAGACAAACAATAAAAATTAAAAATAATTAATTTGATGTAAATAACTTTTAATTACATATTAATTCGTACAATTTAAACGTATTTTTATTTAATTAATTACATCGTTTTGTTTACTGCAATGAAATGATCATCACGATAATCATTTGACTGTTAGTGCTCGTGGTGAAACTGATTACTTTTTTTCTGAAAGGATATTTTTGTTTTCTAAGGAACGTGTGAAAATAGCAAGGTAAAAATATCCACATAAACACAAACACGCTTCTTCACATGCGTCAAGGTTGATATTAATTAGGACCTGCTTGAAACCAATTTGTACAATTAAATCTAATGAACAGGGAATACATCGCAAAATTATGTTTTATTTTGATTAGAGTAACTTAGAAGACTGTACATATTTTGTTTTAATAAGTTTATAGTGCCATCTTAACAGCTCAATCGGTGTAAACTTTATCGTGGCGACAGAATTACAGACAGACATTTTTCAAAAATGGTTTAATCAATTCGGGGGACCTCAAAATGGATATATCTACAAAAATTTTCGATTTGAAAATGTTCACGAAAAAAATACGTTTCCTTTGTTTTGCATATGCTGGAAAATAAAAAGTTTTAGATGTAGTTGGGATAGGTTAGGTTAAGTTAACCCGTAACTACTACAGGCAAAAAATTAAGACACAACTACTAATTATGGGTCAAATTGGTCCGTTTATTAGTTATTAGAATATGGAACAAATCAGTGAGTTATTAATATATTACGTCACGAGAGTGGTATGCACCATATTACATATTAGCGGATATGTTGCGCACTCGCCGCGTAGCGCCGAGTGCAGTATTACGCGAGTATGTAATTGCCATACCACTCGAGAAACGTACGATACTTTACCTACGCCCTAACAAAATAAACAATCAGCATGAAAGAACAACTTATTTATTCAATAATTTTTTTATAGTAACATGACAATGATGAAAACTAAATTACTACTTGATCAATATACATCAAAGAAATGTCATTTGGTTGTGCGGTAATCAATCAGCTGTTCAGCTGTGCATGTGTAGGTAATGTCATCATACGCTCCAAGATGACAGTGTGGTATGATGCGGTTACTAGATAGGGCGTAGGTAAAATTACATATTATCTAAACTGTCTAAAATCGTTCTAAGAATAAACAATCAGTCAATCTAGGTATTCTTAAAAGAATTACAACGCATTATTTAAAATTTTTGAGTTACAAAAATGCCATTAACACATTTTATCCCACTGTACAGGGTGGTCTAATTTCAATGTTGCTTATGAGCATCTCGGTAAATATAAGAGTTAGAAAAAAACCGATGGCGCAATCGCGATCTCTTTTTTTGAGACTAGGATAACGTCGAAAACAAAAATCCAACATCTTGTTTTTTTCAGAACTTATAGGGCAAAATCCGGTTTTCTAGATTTTTAACTTTAATTAATATCTTGCGTAATTTGTAAGATAAACAATAACTATAAATACCTTCTTTGGACACTTTTTTAAGTAGAATCCAGTGGTGTAGGCATTTTTTTATTTTATGCACACATTTTCGAGTTATGGCCAATTTTTTTAAAAATGTAAATCATATTTGGCTTTGACACAGTTGAAAAAAGTGTTTTTCACTGATTCCAAAAATATATACTTTTGTGAATTTATCTTAAATATCAATGTTACTATAAATTAGAAACCAGTTTTAAATCTGCTAAATAATATAATACGGAAGACAATAGCCGTTTTTGATCATTTGCATGCTCAATTTTAATTAATTATTCTATTGCAATAGCAAAGAGTTCTGTTCTTTCAACAAGATTGGAAAATGAAATTATGTTCTGCCTAATAAAATATTTATTACTCAAAAAAGAATTATTATTATTTATAATGTATATCATAAAAAACTAAAAAACTGAGCATGCAAATGATCAAAAATGGCTATTGTCTTCCGTATTATATTATCTAGCAATTAAAAGCTAGTTTCTACTCTATACTGTTTTTTAAGATAAATTCACAAAACTTTATATTTTTTAAATCAGTGAAAAACACTCTTGTCAATTATGTTAAAGCCAACTATGATTTACATTTAAAAAAAAATAATTTGGCCATAACTCGAAAATGTGTGCATAAAATAAAAAATTGCTTAAGAAGGTATTTATAGTTTTTGTTTATCTTACAAATTACGCAACATATTAATTAAAGTTAAAAATCAAGACAACCCGATTTTGCCCTATAACTTCTGAAAAAAACAAGATGGTGCATTTTTGTTTTCGGCATTATCCTAGTCTCAAAAAAAAGAGATCGCGACAGCGCCATCGGATTTTGTGTAACTCTTATATTTACTGAGATGCCCATAAGCAACATCTAAATTAGACCAGCCTGTACTCGTTCGAGTACAGCATTAATACTATTTTGTTTTTATAACATAAATTACAACCTCTAAAGAATAACCTAATAACGATAGATACATAGTGAGCCATTCCTCTTTTTTCAATCAAATAATATGAAAAAAAAAACGTCTTTTTCAAAAACATTCTTGGGATCAAATAGGTTAAAAGAAATCGATATTCATTTTTGTTTCATCGAGCTTCCGTATTAATTTTTGAGCATATCCATTGATTGCTTCAAAAGGGAGACCATTTCTATCTTTATCTTTCAACTATAAATAATATACATTGTAATGCTTTCTCTTTTTAAAACCACAATGACCCAATGCACGGAAGTAACGACTCGAATGAAAAGCTAACAGTGCGTGTGATCGATAAAGCTGCATGCAATAAGTCACAATTTAGTTCAACGATAACACACATACATTACACCCACGACAATTTTCTCTTCAGGTTTACAACAACCTATTTATTTATAAAAGAAAATAACGACACACAACACACACATTTAACAAATTACAAAATCAACAAATATCAGTACAACTTCATAAATCATGATTTATCTTGATATCTCACAACGTATCAAATTATATACAATGAAATACAGTTGAAAGAATTCCAAATTTAGTTGGCAGAAATTTGCAACATACATACATATATCATTTATTTTAAAGATATTAAGCTATGATTTATAATGTTGTTTTACAAAGAACTGAAAGATATTATTTGTTATATCAACAAATTGTTAATTTAGATTCATTAAAGTCATCAACTGCATTTATTTTTTTACGTTAATGACGTTAACCTTTAAATCAATGATTTATAGATAAGAATAATTCAAATTCAAAACTATTTGAATTCGAGAAAATAAGCTAACGCTTCTTATAGTTTGCACACTTAAAACATAATATATAAAATTACAAAAATTCGTGTAAATGCAAACAATACGTCTTAATTAATAAGAAAACTTAAGTTGTCTTATTAATTAAAAAACAGAAAAACAAATAAACATCGCATTTAAAAGATATTCACAAAATAAGATTAAAAAAAAATCAACACTCAAAATCATAATTGAAATGATTATACTATTCTGTAGTAGGTATACTAAGAAAAAACTTCCTATATATCTGTTAAGTTACAAAGTCATATAATATATTCACAAAATGATTGTTCACTGATCAAATGTCTTTTAGCCTTATTTGTGTATTATACTAGTTGTATGATACTCTAATTGTCTAGTTAAATAACAATCATGAAGATTACATAGTTTTTACAATTTTATTATTAATCTATACTTCTTGTTTTACACTCACGTTCACAATAAGCAATGCTGTCGTGCGGTTTTGTTATGTAACTTATTAATAAATGAAATTACCATTCAAACAGCAAAATAGAGTGCCAATTCGTTACGCGATCTGCTCAATTTGTTAACTGAGTGCGATACAGTTCAAGTTAAATAAATAACATGACAAAATGTCCTCAAGGATACTATTAGCAGCTATTTTCGTAATGGTAATGTTTGCTATCTTTTAATTTACCAGAGCACTGTTTACTTTCAGGATGAATGGGTTTTATTGCGGTGTATGCGGTCATCGGTACTTCCGATTCTTGTTTAATAATGACATAATGTACCTGATCAAATAATTCAAGGACTTTTTCATAACATGCGGATTTAGATTATGTAGTTCAGAAATAGTCATATTTAAAAGTTTATGGTTTCAATTTAGATAATTATACTTCATTGAGTACGGGCTAGAAGTACACAAAAAGTTCGGAAATACTCATATTTAAAGAGTTATAGGTTTCAATCTTTTTGTTCGAAAATTCTTATACTAAATTGAGTGAGGGCTAGAATTACAGAAAAGCCCCATTTCGCTCACTAACCACCAAATAATTATTATTTTTGTCTGTTGCTGTAAATGATTATGTATTTCAGTCATTGTTAAATGCTAAATTAATACGTTTATCTTTTTCAAGGAAAACACATGCAGGGATTATGTTCTTGTAACCCCTTCACTGACAATTTATAATTGCACTTGGGAAACATACAGAAATATTTTCTTTTACGTATACTATTACATTACATATTCCAAAACAAATTAAATTGCTCCAGATGTTCGAATGAATCAAAATAAATATTTGTAAAATTATTTAACATGAGATCAAATACAAGCACTATATTTGAAACTTCATTATATTTGAGTATTTTATACGCGTGGCGCATGAAGTAAAATTTCGAGTTTAGAAAAGCCTAAAAATTTGGATTTGCTTCGCTCGCGCGCCCCGGCAAATCCAAATTTTCAGGCTTTTCTAAACTCGAAAATTTACTTCATGCTTAATCAATTAGTGGAAACACTCGTTATACGTTTCAAATCGAATACTTTTATAAAAACAACGAATGTCTGAACATTTAGAGTGTATGCATGGGCAAATTCTCCATATATTGTCTAATTAGAAATTCGTAGCAAATTCAAATCTGTTAAAATTGAAGCTTCCATATTCTTCATTTAAAAGCTTTACATTACATACAAAGAAATCACTTAACTTTTTTATACCAATTTTATTTTACTTTTGTGACTAGTTGCGATTACACGGTAATCATTTTCAAACTAAGTGTCTATTTGATGTTATTTTGTTTAAAAATGTGTTTTGGTCCAGTTAGTGTTACAAAATTAAGAACCACTTCTCACATTTAAGAAACGTTTAATAAATATTACGAAAACGTTTCATATTGTTGCAGAGTTGATTATAATTATGTAAATGCATTTCCTGTGTTTTATTTTTACAATTTCTAAAATAAATTCATCAGCGATTAACTACATCTACTAAACTAAATGTTCAGACTGCCAAAGAACAAAAAAAATTTAATGCTTAGTAGAATGGTAAAATTAAAACTGTGCACGGAGGTTAACTCAAAATTAGAGAATTTCTATATTTCTATATTTTGCTATTAATTTATAATTTAGTCTATTCAATATCTTAAACGTTGACTCCAATCCTTTTCTATCACAAAACTCATGTTAGTAACCTAATTGGTCTAATTAGTGTTAAATGTTAAGGAGACATTATTAATTAGAGCGATACCGTGATCTCATCTAATTACCTAAAGTGTCAAAGAGTCGAGAGAAAGCATGCGAACAATAATTACATGAGGATGTGTGGCTTTTACGTGACAGGATATTTTTTTTCTAGAGCAATGCTCGTATTATTGTTTGTAGAAAGATGTGATGAGAAAGAACGTAGTAAATTAAAACGTCTCATTCATAATATTAGTGGAAATAATGGTTATATAGGTAGAAAAAGAAAGAATAAAAATATTATGATATATGGGTGGCAATGTGATAATTCTTTCAATCAAATATTCTGATTTGTAGAATAATATTCAATTATTTTAATATTCATATATTCACAATATTAGAGTACCTTCTTAATTTTTTATTTTATTTAATAATCTTTCTTTCAGATACTTTATCTACATCCATGTGAGTCGTCTAAATGCAAAATCAATTACATCCATTAAAAAAATACTAAACTAAAACGCTGATTCTCTCCAAAACCACGTTATTTTGGCAAAATTAGTTTTGGCGATTTAGCTTGTGTCCTTTATAGCTATAGAATGCATCCATGCCAAATATACTGCCTTTCAAAAAAATCAGAACATAAAGTATTCATTGGACGATTTTAATGAAATGTACAGAATTTGATCATGTAAATGAACTGCATCGATGATCAAAAAATCAATTGTTTTGGTTACTATTTAATGGTATTTTTCCTTGATTTCACCATTATGAAGAGCTGCTGATTTTTTAATGTAATTGCTTCTAATAAAGATGCCCCGTGTTCGTCGGCGTGTTCGTCGGCGTGCACAATATCATCATCTAAGTGAATTTGAAAGAGGTCGCATTATTGGAATGCGAGAAGCGGGTTTTTCGGTTCGTGCTATTGCTGAAAGGGTAGGCCGTAGTGTATCGGTGATCGTACGCTGCTGGTCTAGATGGTCCGAAGCTGGGGAGAATCGACGTAGACTTGGATCAGGACGTCCAAGAAGCACCACTGAGCGTGAAGATCGAGCTCTTCGTCTTACAACTTTAAGGGACAGATTGACAACGTCGCGGGCATTGGGAAATGACTGGTTGGCTCTAAATGGCCAAAGAGTATCCATGGCTACTGTTTACAGAAGAATCCGCAGTTTTGGTATAAGATCCTACCATCTACAATTGTGTCTACCTCTTACTCCGCAGCATCGCAGAGCAAGACTTGATTGGTGCAGGGAAAGACAACATTGGACCCATGAATGGAATAACATTATCTTCAGCGATGAGTCTCGGTTCTGTTTATGGGCTCATGATGGTCGCAGAAGAGTGAGACGTCAACGCGGTGAACGCAGAATTTTACAATTTGCTGTTGAAAGACATACGGCTCTTACATAGGGAGTTATGGTTTGGGGGGCGATAGCATATCGGTCTCCTCTAGTTTTTTTAGAAGCAAGTCTTAGCGCGATTCGGTATATTGACAACATTTTACGGCCAGTGTTAGTGCCCTATGTAAATGGCTTGCAGAACTCCATTTTTCAGCAAGATAATGCTCGACCTCACACAGCGGCCATTACAAGACAGTTTTTTGATAGTGCCGAAATCAATTTGTTACCTTGGCCATCTCGTTCTCTAGATCTATCGCCAATAGAACATGTTGGGATATGATAGGTGTTAGAATAAGTAACTTACAGCGCCCCGCTAACACTGTAATGGAACTTAGAGGTCAAATTATCGAAGTTTGGAATGAAATACCCCAAGTCGATATTGACAGCCTGATTTTTAGCATGCCTCGACGTGTTAATGAGTGTTTGGGAAATCGTGGAGGCCCAACACATTATTAATTTTTATTCATTTGTTTTTTTGTTTTTCAAGTTGATTTTTTGATCATCGATACAGTTCGTTTACATGATCAAATTGTGTACATTTTATTAAAATCGTGCAATAAATACTTGGTGTTCTGATTTTTTTGAAAGGCAGTATATATAGATTATCAAGGCCCAACGAATGATTAGTTGTTATGCTCTCTTAAAAAAAATACACGTTTGGATGTAACCGATTTTACATCAACACGACTCATGTACAAATAGTACAAATATTACTATTTGTAGAATATTATTTAGTTCTTTTAATATTCATATATTAAGATTCCAATAATCGAGCACCTTCTTAATTCTTTTTTCATTTAATAATTTTTATTTCAGATACTCTAAATAAATACATGTATAAATAGTACCATAACAAAAACAAGTCAACAATATACAAAGGATTAAATTGACTATGCCATCTATACAAATCATTAATATAATAAGGTTATAATTCACAATGTAAATTAAATGAATCGGTTTTATACTGATCAAAGTGTTTTATTGATTTAATTCTAATTAGAAAATGCTTTATTAATTGTATGCAAGAATAGTACGTTTCTTTTTCAAATTTATTTAGGCTATGGACAGGAAGGTTTTATTTCACATTTCTTATTGCATATCTAGATGCTAGCAAATAATTAGTAAGTTAATGTTTATGTTTGAATCAAAATTTAGCATATTCGTGAACATAAATAGTTGTTAGAGTTCATTTTTGATGTTCCTTGAATATCCCAATTCAGTGACATTAGTGTCCACTGTTCTTACTAATACACTCAACGCGTGTACTTAGACAATTTAGAGAGTTTATTGCAGAGATATTTTAAATGTGCTTTATAATTGAAGATTTCATCAATGTAGACCCCCAATAGTTTAGTATTATTACATACAGACCAATTATGACTATTGGAAGTAGTTGAGTATTTGTTCGATTTGAAGATAATTGTCTTGGTTTTATTGTTGGTTTTAAATAAGCCATTCTGTAACCTTATCTATACTATTACTTATAGTAGCCTCATTGAGCCCGTCTGATAGATTTAAACTTCTAAAAAAAAGATTTGTATCATCGGAATAGCTAACAATTTTATGTTCACCTACTATGTGAGCGAGATTTAATATACATACATATTATTAATAATATAGGGTCAATTATACTTTCCTGTGGAACAACTATAGAGATGTTTAGAACTGCCGAACATACATTGAACTTATTTGATTGAAGTTTGGCAGCGTGGGTACGTTAAATTAAGTAGGAACGTAACCACTGCAAAATTTCGTGGTCAATGCAGTGAAAAGCTTTAGACAAATTCAAGAATATTCCACAGGCCGTGCTCTTTTCATCAAGTGCCTTAAGAACTGATATTGTAAAATAAAACTTCTGTTTCCTTTAAAAAGCCGCATTGTCAACTATTAAATAAGTCATTATTATTGTTTCAAATATTTCAGCAAATAATGATATCAAACTTATCGGCCTATAATTTTAAAAATCGTTTTTATTGCCCTCTTTATGTATATATATATATATATATATATGTATGTATCACTGTTTCTTCGGGTTTTGTCCCGCGTATTTTCTTGGCTCTGGTCCATTTTATTTTTAATTCGACGTTTCGATGACATCGCAGTCATCATCGTCAGGAATAACTAGTAAAATTCCATTGCTCTAGCAACCACTTGTTTGATTTTTACGTACTACTTGATGCGTGAATTTCTTGTTTGGCTTCGTGTTACTCTTCTGTTTTGTTCTTCTAATGATGTAGTAGTGACAATTTCAATATTTTCGGAAGGGGTTGGATTTTGAATTTCGTGGTTCAAAATCCAACCCCTTCCGAAAATAATATTTAAATTGTCACTACTACATCATTAGAAGAACAAAACAGAAGAGTAACACGAAGCCAAACAAGTAGTACTTAAAAATCAAACAAGTGGTTGCTAGAGCCATGGCATTTTACTAGTTATTCCTGACGATGATGACTGCGACGTCATCGAAACGTATATATATATATATATATATATATATATATCAGAGCTTTTCAGGATTCGAATCATTCAGGATTCGATTCCTGGATTCGAATCCTTTTAGAGGATTCAAAAGAGGTATTCGAATACTTTAGTGAAAACGGATTCGTGATCCGGATTCGTTACATTTTTTTAAAAGGATTCGTATTCGAATCCAGACGTAGATGATTCTAATCCTTACAATAGGATTCGAATCCTTATAATAGGATTCGAATCCTTATAATAGGATTCGAATCCTTATAATAGGATTCGAATCCTTATAATAGGATTCGAATCCTTATAATAGGATTCGAATCCTTATAAAAGGATTCGAATCCTTATAAAAGGATTCGAATCCTCATACACGGATTCAAATCCTCCCAAATAATTCGAATCATCGCTATTGAGGCTGGGATTCGAATTCGATTAATTCAAATAGTTAAATATTCTAATATGAATATTTAAATCACTAAATTATTCATATTTGAATATAAATATTAACATTTTCGAATAATTCAAATATTTGTAAATGCATATTTGGTTATTTAATCATATAAAATTTCCAACCTTAATAGTATATTTTTAACTTCACTGACTTGAAATCAGTGTTTTATACGCGTGGCGCATGAAGTAAAATTTCGAGTTTAGAAAAGCTCCCCGTAGAACATTTGTCGACAGAAACAGAAACAGAAACAAATTTTCACGGGGCTTTTCTAAACTCGAAATTTACTTCCTGCTTAGTCTGGGAGTGGACAACACTCGTTTGAACTTTAAATTTAACTGTTTTATAAAATCTACGTATGTAATATAATAAATCATTCATTGAAATCAAAGAAAAAGATGCAAAATTTTACCTAAAAAGAACTTTTAAAGTTAACTTTATAATTTGCTCGGCTCTTAATGGGTGAATATTCTATTCCTAAGAAAAACTATATTTATTTAATATTAAAGTTACATTTAATATAATAACAAACTGTGAATAAATCGACAATAATCTAGAAATATCGAAAATCTCGACATGTAGAAAATCTTGACGGTCCACTCCCAGACTAAGCATGAAGTAAAATTTCGAGTTTAGAAAAGCCCCGCGTAGAAAATTTGTCGAGGGTCGCGCAGCGACCAGAGACAAATATTTACGGGGCTTATCTAAACTCGAAATTTTACTTCATGCGCCACGCGTATAATACACTGACTTAAAGTGAAGTTAAAAACGCACTGAAAACCAACCCAACTTCGATAATTTTTTCAAAATTGGTTGTTTTCTTTCCTATCCATGCTGTAAACCTTCAGATATTCATTGTTTTCTTGTAAAAAAAACTTCAATTATTTTATTACGCCACGCGTATAAAACACTGATTTAAAGTGAAGTTAAGAACGCACTAAAAACCAACCCAATTTCGATATTTTTTCAAAATTGGATGTTTTCTTTCCTATCCATGCTATAAACCTTCAGTTATTCGTTGTTTTCTTGTAAAGAAACTTCGATTCCCTGTAGTCCTTCAGTCCTCGAAGACCATGATTGGTCCTTCGAGCTGCATCCTTTGTAAAATGGTAATAAACTTAGTAATCTAGAGTGATCACTCAATTTGAAACTTCTAAGAACGAGTGTTGTCCACTCCCAGACTAAGCATGAAGTAAAATTTCGAGTTTAGAAAAGCCCCGCGTAGAAAATTTGTCGAGGGTCGCGCAGCGACCCGAGACAAATTTTCACGGGGTTTTTCTAAACTCGAAATTTTACTTCATGCGCCACGCGTATAAAACACTGATTTAGAATGAAGTTCAATAATACATATATCATAATTAATTAAAATCATTATTTAATTTTGTATCCGTGATTCAAAAATGAGGATTCGAATCTTTCATTTGAATCATATTTTTCACTTACGAATCCTTTATTCGAGTATATATATATATATATATATATATATATATATATATATATATATATATATATATATACGGGGTGTGTCCGTATTTCGAGGAAATGCATGGGGATCTCGGTTATTTGAAGAGTTAGGGAGTTTGTTAAATTAGGGCAAATATGTGAAATTTGTAGCCCAACAATAATCCGAAAACAGATTTAAAATATCTTTTTTTGTTTTCGAGATATTGCTAAAAAACTTTTTTTCAAATTTCGTTTTTATTTTTTTATTCCAAAACTATTGGATCTAGGAATTTGCAACTTTTACATTATAGGCACTTTTTAATCAGGAATTTAGTTTACTTACATTTAAAATAACTTTAATATCTTCCCCGGAACCATAGCCAACTTTTGTTTTTCTTAAGGGCGCCATATTGGATTTTCATATTTTTAGAAAGAACTTTTTTTTCTGAATTAAACGGTATATCACACTTATAATTTATTCTGCGTTTCATTTGAAACATAGCAACCTTTTGTTTTTTGGAAACAATAATATTGATACGTTATTCAGTTATTGATGTGTCAATAAGATACGATCATTATACATAATACATAAAATAAAGTTAAAAATGGTATTTTCGAACCAAGAAAAACGAGATATGATCGAAGTTTATTATACTTCAAACAAAAATGTACGTATTTCATCCGAAGTCTATCTACAGCGCTATCCAGAAAGGCAACAGCCAAGTGAAAGTCATTTCATAAAACTACATACAAATTTATTGGAATATGGTTCCTTCGTAAAGCCACGACAAAGATATGGATATCACCAACCCCATGAAAATGAAAACCAAATTTTGCAAGCGGTAAAATGATTTCATTTTAATTACAATAAGATAATATTTATTCCCCTAGATTCAAGATAACCCTTCTTCCTCAACGAGAGAACTTGCGAACTAGTTTGGTGTGACGTTTCAATACGTATGGAGAATTTTGAAAAAAAGTAAATATCGCCCATTCAAAATTAAAGTTACTCAAGCTCTCCATCTTGGAGATGCTAGACGAAGGATGGACTTTTGTCGTATTTTATTGGGAAAATTAAACGAAAATCCGAATTTCTTGTCAAATGTGATATGGTCTGACGAATGCCGTTTTACCAACACAGGGATATTCAATAGGCATAATGAACATGTGTGGAGTATAAATAATCCTAGACAACATGAAGAAAGACGACGACAAGTGCGATTCGGACTAAATGTATGGGTCAGTATTTTGGGAGACAATATTGTAGGTCCATACATTTACGAAGATACATTAAATTCACAGAGATATTTTAAGAACATTTTTAAGTGATTACGTAGACAATAACATCCCCTTAAATATGTTAAGAAATGTATGGTTTCAACAAGATGGTGCACCACCTCACAACAGCCAAATTGTGGCTAATTATCTGTCCGAAATGTTTCCAAATAAAGTTATGGCAAATAATGGTGATATACGTTGGCCAGCTCGCTCACCTGATTTGTCACCTCTAGAATATTTTCTTTGGGGAGCTATAAAAGAAAAAGTTTATAAAACTATTCCAGAGGACAAAGACGATTTAAGAAGAATTATAATAGTTACCATTCAGCAATTAAGAAGAAGAGACATTTTTCGGGCAGTCCAAAATTTAAGGAAAAGACTAGAATTATGTTTGGAGGTCAATGGTGATATATTCGAACATTTACTCTAAGTTTGCGATAATTTTAGTTCAAAAGATATGTAATTTGTTTATTATTATTTAATATTATGAAAAACTTCATTAAGCAGCAGAGTAATTATTCTGGTTCCTTCCCTAATAAAATATAGTTGTAAGCCTCAGGAATTTTAAAATGTGCAACTGTTTTCAAGGCACTCTTAAAAAAAAAAAAAAAAGGTTGCTTTGTTTCAAATGAAACGCAAAATAAATTATAAGTGTGATATACCGTTGAATTCAGAAAAAAAAGTACTTTCCAAAAATATGAATATCCAATATGGCGCCCATAAGAAAAACAAAAGTTGTTGGCTATGGTTCTGGAGAAGATATTAAAGTTATTTTAAATGTAAGTACACTACTAAATTCCTGATTAAAAAGTGCCTGTATAATGTAAAAGTTGCAAATTCCTAGATCCTATAGTTTTTGAATAAAAAAATAAAAACGAAATTTGAAAAAAATAGTTTTTTGGCAATATCTCGAAAACAAAAAAAGATATTTCAAATCTGTGTTCGGATTATTGTTAGGCTCCAAATTTCACGTATTTGCCCTAATTTAACCAACTCTCTAACTCTTCAAATAACCGAGATCCCCATGCATTTCCTCGAAATACGGACACCCTGTATATATGTATATATATATATATATATATATATATATATATATATATAGGTTTAATTAATAAACATGTTAGTGAATCTGGAAAGTGTCCTAATGAAAGGTTAACAATATTACATAGGGGCAACATATTTCATCTATACATATTTACATCAGTGGTCTCGGAAATATTTCCAAACATATTATCGGAAAGATCGTAAATAATGCTTTCAAATACTTTATCTGAAAATTATCTTATTTTACTATTGGGTTTTATTAATTCTACTATACTAGGAACTGTGTAAATTAGTAACTGAGCTTGATGATTGGAGATTCCTAATGGTTATATTTGCGATGTATGTTAGCAGGTGAGATTTGAGACAATATGATCAATGCAAGATTTTGAAATATTTATGATTCTAGTTGGCCTAATTAGTAGAAACTTGATATTAAAGGAGTTTACAAGATTTTAGATTGTTACTTTAATTGTTCAATCGTAAAATATCGATATTTAAACCTCCAATTACTTCGAACCTTTTGCCAGTAGCGCATAAAATGTAAAAGCTATATTTAAGTAACAAATACATTCATCGCAGTTATCATAATTTAGTGGTTTATACACACATAAAATAATTATTGATTTTTTCCATTTTCACACAGCAGCACATCGAAAACACTAAATCAAACCAGTTGATCTAATGCTTGAATGCCTTTTTCGTTGAACTTAGATGATACATAGATTGCACTTCCTCCGTGTTTACTAAGTGGTCTTCAGAAATTTTAAATTATTGATAACTTCCAGTTCATATTTCGATTGCCAATGTTCAGATGTATAACTGGGCGGTAATATTTTCTATCATTTTTGTTTTGTGAATTATTTGATTGATGCAATTTGATTAAGATTTATATTTAAGTGGAATAGTTTTATATTGGTGTTTATATACCAGGTGTTTCAGTTATAGACGCTCTAAAAAATCGTTTGAGCCAACATACTCAAGGCATATTTTCGGATTTTTTATTCTTTCCAGGTCTGCTATAGGTACATAAACTTTAAAAGAATAATATTTATTATGATATTTAGAGGTAATTTTCAGGCATTTTATATTCTGAAATTTCTTTAGTTTTAGATAATATAATAATTGTTCTTCGTTTAGATTAGAATTTTGTCTAAAGACGTGTAAATTAGCAAATTTTTCCATGCCCTTAATTGGGATAATATTATCCTATAAACTACCATAAATAGTGTTAATTTTTCTTTTTTTCTCCTCTTTTGTTATTATTTGTTAACATATTTGATTTGTTTATTTAAGAAAATATCTGTATGACATTGTCTTTCCTTATTGTATTTAGTTTGGCAGCGTATGAATCATTGTTTTCTTCGCTGTGTTATCACTTTTTACATAATATTACTAATTATATAATCAAATCTTTATTTGATTCGCGTACAATATTTACCTTCTTTTTTAATTCACTTATTGTTTAATGGTTAATTTACAATTGTTTCAAAGGTCTCTGCAAATTCTACACGTTTTAAAAAGTTGAAAACATTCATCAGTACTTTTAGATCGTCAATCAGAAATAATTGTGATCTAGATCATTTGAAAGATTCATTATTTAAAGTTAATGTACCTATTTTGTAACAATATAAATGGTTCCTGTAAAAAAATCTAATTTATATTTTGATATCATTATTATTATAAATCATCATTTAAATCACGAATAAAAAATACTATTTTAGTTCAACAAAATAAAATCCAAATATTTGAAAGTATTCAATTAATTTGGAAACTAACATTCAAAATAACTGTATGATTTTAAGTTTATGTAAAGTGATTATTATACACATAATGACTTATTCCTTACTTCACTTTTTATTGAAAAAAGTGAATCAAAGAATAACAGTATTTTTATGTGTAACATTCAAAATACTTTATTAATCCAATAATAATTGCGTATGGTATGTAGAATTACAATAAATCGCACGTTTCATTTTATCCTACAAACCATTTGTTGGTGGCCCTTGTTTTGGCTGCCAAATAATTCTGGCAAGACGCTCTCTTAAAAAAATGAGCTACACAAATTAAACAAACCCAAATAAAATATTAAATACCCATCTGTTTGTACATTTTTTATGTTAATAAAGATATGCCATACGTGTGTTTTTCCTACAGATTTTGTCTCTTTCCAAAATCTAAGCTACAGAAAAAAATTAAAACTTATATTTGTAAATTAATGTGGATGATCAATTTAGAAATGTTGGCTAGTTAATTAATAACGAAATTAAAATACTAGAGTGTATCTCAAAACAACGTGTAATTGTATTTTATACAAATACAGCTTCAATACATCTCAATACTCATTTCTGTTAAAATATTTTTGTTATTTCAATCGTGAATATTTATACGAATATTTACGTACATGAAATATTTGTTGGTTATCGACAATTACTTTTTTTTTTCGTCATGTGATTATACGTTTGTCTGTCTGTCGTTCACAAGGTGAATTTACCAAAAACTGTAATTATCGGGATATATACAGATAATTTGTTTTAAGCATACATATCTTAATAACTATAAATCTTTAGATATTTTTGCAAAGAATTCGAATCAAAGCTTTCTTTAAACAAGTGTTATCCACTACCAGATTAAGCATAAAATTTCGAGTTCAGAAAAGAATGAAAATTTGGTTTAGTCGCGTAGCAAAGCGGACCAAACCAAATTTTCAGGTTTTTCTATACTCAAAATTTTACTTCATCCTTAATCTTGGAGTGGAAAACACTCGTTTAAAATTCATATTAACCTCTTAAAAAAATAACTAATATCTAAAAATTTACAACATATGCATATGTATACTTAAAAGAAAAAATCCCTGTATACTTAAAAGAAAAAATTCCTGAATGAATTCTAAGAAAAATGTCTACTTTATTTTAATTCCACTTTAAGTATAGTTTCTGTTGGAAAATAAATGAATACTCCTATTAAACTATTAGTATAAGGGATAGTATAAACATTTCCTGTATTTCTAGTGTATTATTATTCCACTTTAAGTAAAGCTCCCTTCTGTTAGGAAATCCATTATTAATAAAACTCCGCATTAATACTTGTACAGCTTTTAGCACTTTTTTTATTTAAAATCTAGGTAACATACAGAACTAAAATGGCTTTATCAATTATGAAATATTTGTCAGCTAATTAACAGCGGAAATGAAATGCTAAATTTTGCGTAACCATACCACAGCACACAAAACAGGCCTAGCAATTAATTATAAACTGTTTGTGTGAATGTCCACGAATTTATTTATTTCACGTAGAAAGGTGTAAACCACGTGAGGGCATGTTTCATAAACCGAATGTGAACATAATCCAGGAATAGAGCGTGTTTATTCAAATTGTATTAGTTAATAATTTAATGTATCACGTGCATTTGCGGAAATCGTTAATATGTATCAATTTTTTGTTTGTTTGTATTGCAGGTGACAAAAAATGTAAGACCTAATTAATTATTCATTTATGTTGTTTATTTGATTGTATAATTGTTGCTTTGTATAAATTAATTACTATGATCGTTTCTACTTAATGTCTACAAAAAAATTGGAAAGCATTTATGTATATGAGCGGTAACATTGTTTTTTGTTTCTACAGAACTTTTCAAAAAATCCTTATTGGTACTAAAAATGGCATTTTTAAAATTCATATTGTTACGTGGATGCAAGAAATATTTAACCCAAATTAAAAATAGCTTCCATGTTTATTAACTCGTTTGTCAAGAGTGGCGATCAATAATTAATTCATTAAAATCAGTTGGAGACAAAAAAGTAAAAAGGAAAATCAATACTGATTTTTAATTTAGTTCGAAAAGTACATACCAAAAATTATATTTCAATCAAGCTTTCAATTTATTTATAAAATTACAAAAATATAATTTATACTGATTAATATGAAACCAAATCAATTTAAACTATTAAAAGTTTAACTTACCGTGGATTTCATAAAGGTGGTAATCAATATAAACCTAGCTTAACCCATTAAGCTCCATTGATGCAATAACGCAACAGTATTTAAATTAAAAAGTTAAATTACTTAATAACTTAATTTGATACATTGTATTATTTGCCCTGAATTGAGAATGTGTAAGGAACAATGTGAATATTTTGATCAATCATTACTCATTTATAAAAAATATTTATAAGTGTATATCTAACTTCACAATATTTCAGTGTTTTGCGCGCGTGGCGCATGAAGTGAAATTTCGAGTTTAGAAAAGCCTGAAAATTTGGTTTGGTCGCGTGACCAAACCAAATTTTAAGGCTTTTATAAACTCGAAATTTTACTTCATGCTTAACCTGGGAGTGGAAACACCTGTTCGAAACTTCAAATTCAACGCTTTTATAAAATCGACGAATGACTGAAAATTTACAACGTATATTATGTATATTTACAAGAAAGATTCACAATATATAATATAATAAGTCATTCATAGAAATCATAAAAAGAAGTGCAGAATTTGACCTAAAATCAACTTTTACAGTTAACTCTATAATTGCACGGCCGTTAATGGGTTAAGGTAATATAATTTGGACTTATATTTATTAAAAGTGCGAACAAAATCGCACTTTTGATGTTTTGAAGTATTCTACATCCAAATATTAGCAATTCCATTCATAGTTATGTTATATTTATTTATTTTGAAATGCACAAAACAAAATAAGCTACACTACTATTATAACACTATTATTACCTATCCTCATAATTACAGAACTAAATTTGTAGAAATTGGTTGTTTTTGTATATGCTTTTAATTTAAGCATTAAGCATGAAGTAAAATTTAGAGTTTAGAAATGCCTTTTTTTCACTCGACATTTTATTTCATGCGCGACGCGTGCAAAACACTGATTAAAGTGGAGTTTAAAATATGCTTAAGTTTGATCTGACGTTATTAAATTTTACAATTATTTATTTATTCTAACCAAATTCTGCGCTTTTAAAAATTGAGCAATTTTCTGTGGGTTATGTATACGTAATTAAAAGAAAAAATACCGAAGCAAATTGCTTAAGGTGCTTGAATTTTCGGAAGATTAAAAGAACATTTCTTGTATAAATAAAAACAATGTACAATATTTTATAAATGATTAAGTTCATATTGTAACAATATGGACTTAAAATATGAGCATCGTTATTGAAAATATATTAAAAGAAAATTTCCAGTATAAATATTGAAAAACAATGTATAGTTCTATTGAACGTCTAACTACTGAACCCGATTTCGACAGTTTTCGCTAATGTGATTCTGGCTTTTTTTATTGTATCAGTAGGTTATTCAATTTCAAACCTTCACTATAGCAACCACTTAAATTATAATGCACATTTACAATGTAAAACAATAAGTGTACGCTTTTTTTATTTAAAAGAACTGTACAATATTTTATAAATGATTAAGTTCAAATTGTAACAATATAGAATTAAAACATAAACATCGTTATTGAGAATATAATAAAAAAGAAAATCCTAACGCCAATTGCTTAAAGCGCCTAAATTTTTGTAAGATTTAAAAAAATGTCCTGTGTAAATTAAAAAAAAACGATGTACAATATTTTATAAATGATGAAGTTTATATTGTAACAAAATAGAATTCAAATATGAACATCGTTATTGAGAATATATATTAAAAGACAAAATCCCAAAGTCAATTGCTCAAGGCGCCTGAATTTTTGGAAGATTAAAAGATAATTTCCTGTGTAAATATTGAAAAACAATGTACAATATTTTATAAATGATTATGTTATATTGTATATAGAATTAGAATATGAACACCGTTATGGAGATTATTGAATTTGTTCACATTGAATCAATATTGTATCACTTTGATATAATAATCATCCGATAAAAATAAAAACATATATTAGAAATCAATCATTTAACAAAGCTTAGAGGCTTTCAAATACTCATTGAGAAACTTTAATATTTGTTTACAGAACTGTAGGTGTGTAACAAAATGTGAATTATGACATTGAAGAGTTTTCTCTTCGTTGGGAAATGGTATTAGATCTGGTACATTTCTCTTTTTAAAATTATAGCTTTTCATAAACTGTAACTTTTTTAGAGTTTTCTCTTTAATTTGATGGTAATTACAGAACTTCAGACGCTGTTTTTTTTAAATAAAAAATCTGGATGTCTACCCAAAAAATACTTTCACATTTATCAAGTTGGGTTTTATAGATTATACTCAGGGGCCACACAAGCCATGTAATTTTAGATGCATATCATTAGTTAAGGAGCTAACTCTTCATTCATTGCCTTCAGACTACTATGCTCTTCTAAAGTTAATAAGTATATAAAATAAGGGAGATACAAAATTTGAACCGAAATATTGAGAAAGGAGGGAATGAATGCTTTACCACAAATTAAACTTCGTCAAAATTAAAATATAATATAATTCAAGATCGACACTTCTTTCTGTAATTCTGTCTCTTTTCAACTAAAATAGTAAAGTAAATAAGTACATGAAATAACGGAGATACAAAATTTGAACCGAAACATTGAAAAAAGAGATAATGAATGCTTTAAAACAAATTAAACTTCTTAAAAATCAAAATATAGTTTCACCATTTTAGCATTGACACTTCTTTCTGTAATTCTATACTTTTTAAACTTCAAATTGAGAGTAATCAATATCAAATTGGGATTAAACAATTACAAATTGGGACTTTAAACATAGCTGTCAGTTTAAACACAATAAAAATGGGAACAAACATCAAATTTAAAATTGGGACTAAACAAATGTTATTTAAGAAATAACTTATCCTCTAAATTTAAAGCATTGGCAATGAATTTTTGATTGTGAGCGACATATTTTGCACAATAAGAACTTGCTTGGTCAACTTTTAAAGCTGCTATCAAGGAAGACATCTTTGTTCAGATACCAAAAATGTTAGCTTATGAAAGCAGATCCGGTATTTTGCAAACCGGGTTTAGCCTTTATCGACCTGGAACATATGATTCAAATAATTTCCGACATTCGTTGTTTTTTAAAAGAGTTCATTTTGAAGCTTTAAACGAGTGTTTTCCAATCCCAGGTTAAGCATGAAGTAAAATTTCGAGTTTAGAAAAGCATTAGAATTTGGTTTGGTTGCTCCGCCAAATTTGATGAAAAAGTTTAATTTAAAGCTTTAAACTAGTGTTTTTCACTCCCAGGTTAGGCATGAAGTAAAATTTAAGAGTTTATAAAAGCCTGAAAATTTAGTTTGGTCGCATAGCGAAGCGAAGCGACCAAACCAAATTTTCAGGCTTTTCTAAACTCGAAATTTTACTTTATGCGCCACGCGTATAAAACAATGGAATGTTGTGAAGTTAAAAATATACTTCTGAAGCAGTATTCTAAAGCAATATATTTTAAACTTTACTTGAAATTAGTGTTTCATACGCGTGGCGCATAAAGTAAAATTTCGAGTTTAGAAAAGCCTGAAAATTTTGTTTGGTCGCGTAGCGCTACGCAACCAAACCAAACTTGCAGGCTTTTCTAAACTCGAAATTTTACTTCATGCTTATTCTGGGAGCGGAAAACACTCGCTTAAAGCTTTAAACTGAACTCTTTCAAAAAACCACGAATATCTGAAGATTTTCTGCATATACGTTGTAATTGGGATATGTTTACTTAAGAGATAAACTCTCTGTATATCGCCCACAATCGAAATACTACAGATTAAGATGATTCATACAAAACATGTTAAATTAATATTGTTTCTGTTATTTTTGCGAAATTATTTAAACTGATTATTTCTTGAATAATAATTGTCCAATCCCAATTTAAAATTGCTTATTTCCAATTTTATGTTGTTTAATCCCAATTTTATTGTGTTTAAACTGACAGATATGCTTGAAGTCCTACATCAACAGAGTCTACAATCCTACAACTTATGAAATGACATTTTTATAAATTTGATAATTAAACCTAAAATATCTGTATGTGGGAGGTAAACTACACCAAGCCACATTTTTGGAATTATAGTACTATTTACTTCTCGTAAAAAATACTGATTCTAACAATATAAAAAAACATATTTAAAAAAAAGTGACTTTACTTTACCTCCTACATATACAGAGAGTTTTATATAACACCGAATATTTTCATAACGAGATTTTTTTTTAAGTATACATAAGCTTACGTTGTACATTTGCCGATGCTCGGTTTATTAATAGAATTTAATTTGAAGCTTTAAACGAGTGTTTTCCACTTCCAGGCTAAGCATGAAGTAAAATTTGGAGTTTAGAAAAGCCTGAAAATTTGGTTTGGCCGTTCCGCGCTTCGCACTACGCGACCAAACCAAATTTTCAGGCTTTTCTAAACTCGAAATTTTACTTCATGCGCCACCGGTACAAAACACTGATACAATGTAAAGTTTAGCGGTGTGTTTTAATCTTCGTAACATGTCAGTGTTTTGTGCCGGTAGCGCTTGAAGTAAAATTTCGAGTTTAGAAAAGCCTAAAAATTTGGTTTGGCCGTTCCGCGCTTCGAACTACGCGACCAAACCAAATTTTCAGGCTTTTCTAAACTCGAAATTTTACTTCATGCTTAGTCTAGGAGTGGAACACACTCATTTCAAGTTGCAAATTGAACTCTTAAAAAAAACAATGAGTATCTAAAGAGTTACAACATATACGCTGTAATTGGGACATACTTGAAAGAAAAACTCCCTGTATGTACAAGTTAAGGCATTAATTGCGATTGATTGGCAACAATTTTTAATGGTCATATAGGCTTCTCAATTTGCACATAACTTAAAAATTGAAGGTGTCAAATTGTATTGGATGAAAATGTTCGGTGTTATATAAAACTCTCTGTAGATATGCATAATACAAGTAGCCTGCAAAATTGTATTGATTTTGACAACTGAATTTCATATAATTTCGACAGCAAAATTTAAAAATAAAAACTATCAGGGAAGGTTTTTTAGCAAACAATACAATGATATAAAGTTAAAGGAATATAATTTCTAAATTCAAGTTAGTTTGTGTATTTCGCATAGACAAGGATGGAGCTATTTGAGGAAGTGTTGAAAATTGCTAGATTATATTACATTGACACTGATACTTAACTCCCGTGTCTAAACATGTGGTGTGTAATTACTGTTATCTTTGTTTGTTTTGAAATTAAAATTATTCGGTTTGTTTGGTAAATATGAAAATTAGTTGAGATTTAACGTAATACTAAAAAAAGATAATGAATTCATAAAAGTTAAAGATCCTCAACAATAATTATGTAATTTTTTAATTATTTATTAATAAATTAAAGTTAAACACATTCGATAAATCGAGAGAATTAAATGAAAATTACTGGAATTATACCGGTATCTAAACGTATAAAATTTAGCATATTGTTGTGTTAACTACATCCTTATTGAAGATTGAAATATTTTGAAAAACTTTAAAAAATATTTTCTGTTTAATAAAATAATATCAAAAACTACCATAATCGCGTCCTAGTTTTATTTTCTTTCTGCAATATCTATAAAAAAATATTGAATCAGTCAATGTGCCTTTTTTTTCAATATCTTTCATAGAAGACTCCTTTGGTATCTTTCCAAAGCAATCTTCTATATTTTTTATTTATTTACTTACTAAAATAAACTCACTAGGATGTCACGTAAAACAGTTTTTAATATTTTCTGGCAATTCGAGTCAAATACGATCAAGTGCTTTTTTATGTGTTAAAATGATGCACTTTTTTACTTCAAAATTGACCGTTGAAGAAATTTATCAAAAAATTTACAAAAATCTCGTAAATTAATAAAAATGCATTCGTATTTGATATACTTTTCATCATTGGTAGTTACTAAATTTTCTGCGAATACTTGAATAATATTAAATATAATTATAAACATGATAAACGTCAATCTCTTACCACTTTTTTTCTTTATTTTGTGTTAGTATTAAGATAAATAAGTTTTAAAATTCTACACTAAATCTGTGTTTAATACGTCTAGCGCATGAAGTAAATATTTCGAGTTTACAAAAGCCTGTAAATTTGGATTGGTCTTTTTAAACTCAAAATATTTACTTCATGCTTAATCGAGGAATGGAAAACACTCGTTAGAATATTATTGAACACTTAAATCAATAAATCACTTTTTACTTTGTATAACACTTTTTATTAAATGTGACTGCAGTTTCGACAAATTTAGCTTGTCATTATTTCATGTTTGATAATGACAAGCTACATTTGTCGAAGCTGCAGTCACATTCAATAAAAGTAATATACAACAAATTAAAAAGTGTTTTATTGTGAAATTAACATGTATAGCGAAGGAGAAGCCTCCACAATACAGAACTTAAATCAATATCAAGATCTGAGACTAGTAAATCAAACTAAATATATACTTGAATTTACTTGAGTTTTAAATTTTTTCAACGTTATTACCTCTTGATTTTCGGCCTTGAAAATAATAGTAATATGTTCTTTTCTATTAATTCCTTCGTTTTGCTTGGATGCAATTGAATTTGATCTTTTTTTATAAAAAAATATACAAAAATCGGATAAAATATAATTCTATTTCGTTGATTAAAACAAACAATTTTAGAAATGTTGTTGAATTAAAAAAATGTGACGTATTTGTTTGTTTATTATAATGATTTTATTTAAATTTTATGTTCTTCTTTCCCATTTTTAAAATACTATAGAATATTTGTAATACAATATTTCGATTTGTTTATCTTTTTTTTAAATTAATTTTGATGATTTATTAAGAATCACTTCTGTGAATTTGATCGATTTATAAAAAATATTATTCTTTTGTCGATGTTGACATTTTTTTTTAATGTTGACGTCTTTTAAAAATAAGTAATGTATTTGACACTAATTCAACAATAAAAAAAAACTATAGGCGCAAAAGTTAAGTACTATTTTGTCAAATTAACTGGAAATATTCTAACGTGCAATTTATCTTTTTCTAATCTGAGATTAACAATACGTCAGATTTTACTAAAATCAAAAAGTGTTGTTAAGTAATAACTAAACTTTGTATTAACGTCGAAAAAAAATCGACCTCTTTTTAACAAAACTGCATACAATGGAAAAAATGTTGTCAATTTAACAAAACAGTATTTAAAGATAGAGTTTATGAACTGAGATTATTAAGAAAACGTCAAATTTTAATAAATTTAAATGCATACATTATATGCTAAATTTGAAAAAAATAAAATCGTGCGATTTTGACAAAACTACACAATTTTTTTTCTAATGAAGGAAACATTTAGTTTACACTTTGAGCGTAAATGTTTACTTAATTAACAGAAAAATGTTTTTTTTACAAATGCAAATGCTTTGTACAGAATTGATTGAAATATCTTGACAGGGTATTTCAAAATTTAATTTTCGTATTTAAATTTTATGAAGAGAATATTTTATTAAATTTAGTGAATATTTTAAATTAAAAATGTTAAAAAATCGACAGATTACTTAATCTTTAACAGATCATAAAATTCACTAAATTCACTTGGAATTTAATACATTTTAAGATTCTTCAAGAAAAAGTTCGAGATATCGAACCAGTTTTTTTATATATCTTAAACTGGACTCGAAGACATTTTAAGTCTTTATGTCTCTCTTAATTGGATAAATTTGTTGATTGTTAGGATTAACTTCCAACTCATGAAAAAGAACCTTAATTTCGAAACCAGTTTTCGCACACACTTTGGAACAATGTTAGTTATACTTTTTGTGAGTAAATCTTTTAACATGTGTTTCCACTTTTATTAGTTTACATATATACAGGTGTTACGTATAACTATTTTTACCACTTAAGTTTCGACAGTGTGAGTGTAATTATTAAATATAATTTTCTTTCTTTACAATTTTACAATCTTGGGTCTTCCAACTCACACACCTAACCCACCCCCCCCCCTCCGCCCCTTAGCTGCGCTTCTGAAATAAGTTATTTATAAACTAAAATTAATAAGACAGTAAAATGATAACTGCATGTGTTTTGTAGAAAAAGCAGCACAATAAAATAATAAACTTAATATTAATTAAAGAGTTAAAAGAGTGAACAAAAATGTTTGTCTAAATTTGAATTACATTATTGTCGAATTCGGATAATATCTCAGTGCAGTTTAACTGTATTCTAAAGGTGTAATCTGTCAACAAGATTAAATAAGGAATTAATTCAATATTTATTTAGTTTAAATCAACGTGAACTTTATATCTAGTTTATTGTAACGTATATTTTTTAAGTAATGCTTTTATAATTATCACAATAATTTCTCATAAATCGACGTATTCATGCTAACTGTTATTATTATTACTCTCATGATTACAATAAATTCCACTATTATTGCCTACATGATTACAATAAATTCAATTCACGGACGGTTAAATCCTCCATTCTCAGCAACATCTAACAACACCCACGATTCGATGTGGATAGATGGAAAAAATAATAAAGGCCAAGGTTATTTATTCACTTTCACCATTTTCCTATATCGTGAATTTTCATGCCATTAATTATCCTCTTGCAAGGAGAAATGTTTGATTCCAAACAAGTAGAATTATTAACAAACAAGTGTAATGAACGCATAACTAGTGGATAAATTAATACGACGATAAATGTTCAAATACACTTCATCCATAAAATTTATTATTGAGATTTATTATTTGAAATTAGTCAACATGACTTGATTATGCGATGACCGCACGCGTACATTTCTTAATATGAAATTATTGATTTTATAACGGACACTTTTTTCTCATCAATCACTTGGTAAAACATTTTCAAAAATATATTGATTTGTAAATTAATTAATTCACTTTTTAATAATGAAATTAAGCCGAAACTAGTAGAAACTAAACATATAAGTGAAACAAAACCAAGTGAATTAGTTTACTAATCAATGTATGATTGATTATGTTAAAAATTAATTACATAATTTTCTTTTTGTAGTATTGGAAATTTAAAACTCCAGTATTTGCAAATATGTTCCATTTTGTGTATGAATGGACTTTGTAGTTACGCAATCTATTTTTTGTTTCTTTCAACGCATTAATTCCATGCGAAACATTTTATTTTTGAAATACAGGATGTATGCACGTTGGTATTCGGTTGATTCAATTTTGTGCCTCGATGATTAAGGTCATAGCATATACACTGTACACCATGATATCCATGTTTGTTCCGCAGTTTCAACATAACACAAACAAAAAATAAAATTAATTTTCAATGAAAAATCAAACAAAAACTTTATACGTTTGTTATTCCAGTCAGAAATCATAGACCATTTGTATATTTTCTTGTAATATAGAAACTATTCTATTAATTTTTAATGTATCAAATCGACCTTTCTTTCTTTTTGATATATTATTTGAGTTTTAGGGGACCCTCGTGGGTCAGTGAGTAGAGCTCCTGCTCTTGGGCCAGAGGGTCATGGGTTCGAATCCCACCGGGGGGTGCCACTTTCTTATGGGGAAATTGGCACCCTCTGGAGCCATGGATGTGAGTGAATGTGCTGTGTCGTCCATAATTAGTTGCATAAGCGTGTAAAGAATTAAATACTTAAATGGAATAAATAAAATAAAAATTGATGTTGGCCAATAGTCTACGTTACTAAGGCCAGGCAAAAGCCAAAAAAAAGAGTTTTAATATGATTAAATTATTTTTAAACATATTCAGTATAAATGATTTTTTTATGACGTAAATCTCAAATTATAAAGGTTATTACATTCAACAACAACCAAAAATGAGAAACAGAGATAGACCACTTTCAAAATAAACGGCACAATTTAATGAGCTAGAGTACAAAAATTCTGTTGTAATAATAAATTCAAAAACTAATTATTATGTATTTTTTAATACTTTTACATATTTTTCTTGTTCAAACAACATGGGTTATCTCAACAACTCTTTGCTTTTCTTTTAAAATCAGCTACATTTTTCTAGACAACTTTCCTTTATTGGAGGTATTTTTCAAAATGATAATTCGTTATACATAGTTGCAATCCAACAAAGAAACCAGAATTACGATAATGACCTGCACGATGACAAAACATGTAAATTACATTACTTTTAGCGCTTTTTGTGTTCCTTTCACATCGTCTGTTCAACTTTTATAAATTCAATGCTATCAACATTTTCCCCATAAGCATGATTTGTTGTGCATTCACATTAAAATATTGGATCAAAAAGTCTTCGTGAATAACGAACATATTAAGTTTGTCGTTCAATGATTATGGCGAATTTTTTAACACAGTAGGTTTTGAGATTGAAGTTGTTAAATGCTGTTTAATTATCTACATAGGAAATTAATTACTTTTACCGTTGATTGAAGTATTAAATACTTCATTAGTATACTTCAATCAACGCTATTACTTTTAAGCTAACGATTAATAAAATCATCATATTTAAATAGTGACCGTTTCTTTATAATAATAATAATACAAAATAACTTAACGTCATTTTTATTCAATTGTTACCGTCTTTTTATATTAATAATAATACAAATAACTTGAAGTAATTTTTATTAAATATTTACCGTTTCCTTAAAATAATAATAATATCAATAACTTAACCATTTTAGCCCTGGAATTTTTCAGGTGTCCAAAAGAAGTATATTCTAAACATCACATCACATCACATCACATCAGTGTTTAGTACGCGTGGCACATGAAGTAAAATTTCGAGTTTAGAAAAGCCTGAAAATTTGGTTTGGTCGCTCCGCGCTTCGCGCTCCGCGACCAAACCAAATTTTCAGGTTTATCTAAGCTCGAAATTTTTCTTCTTGCTTAATCTGGGAGTGGAAACATTCATTTAAAAGTTCAATTTGAAATATTTGTAAAAACAACGAATATCTGTAGATTCACAGCGTATACAGCAGAGCTGGGATGAATCCTCAAAAACATGATTCGAATCACTAATCCGAATCAGCTAATATGATTCGAATCACGAATACTCGAATAAAAGATTCGTAAGTGAAAAATATGATTCGAATCAAAGATTCGAATCCTCATTTTTGAATCACGGATACAAATCCTTTAAAAATAAATTTGAATCTATTATTTGCAACCAGTAATATTTTATTCCATCAGTTTCTATTAACAAACATGTTTATTTACCGACTAAATATTATATAATGATTTTAATTAATGATGATATATGTGTTATTGAACTTCATTTTGAATCTGTGTTTTATACGCCTGGCGCATGAAGTAAAATTTCGAGTTTAGAAAAGCCCCGTGAAAATTTGTCTCGGGTCGCTGCGCGACCCTCGACAAATTTTCTACGCGGGGCTTTTCTAAACTCGAAATTTTACTTCATGCTTAGTCTGGGAGTGGACAACACTCGTTCTTAGAAGTTTCAAATTAAAGGATTACTTTAGATTACTAAGTTTATTACCAATTTACAAAGGCTACAGCTCGAAGGACCAATCATGGTCTTCGGAGACCGAAGGACTACAGGGAATCGAAGTTTATTTACAAGAAAACAACGAATATCTGAAGGTTTACAGCATGGATAGGAAAGAAAACATCCAATTTTGAAAAAATTATCGAAGTTGGGTTGGTTTTCAGTGCGTTTTTAACTTCACTTTAAATCAGTGTTTTATACGCGTGACGCATGAAGTAAAATTTCGAGTTTAGAAAAGTCCCGTGAAAATTTGTCTCGGGTCGCTGCGCGACCCTCGACAAATTTTCACGAGGCTTTTTTAAACTCGAAATTTTACTTCATGCTTAGTCTGGGAGTGGACCGTCAAGATTTTCTACATGTCGGGATTTTTGATATTTCTAGGTTTATGTCGATTTATTCACAGTTTGTTATTGTATTAAATGCAACTTTAATATTAAATAAAAACGTTTTTTTTAGGAATAGAATATTCACCCATTAAGAGCCGAACAATTTATAAAGTTAACTCTAAAAGTTAATTTTAGGTAAAATTTTGCATCTTTTTCTATAATTTCAATGAATGATTTATTATATTACATACGTCGATTTTTTAAAAGAGTTAAATTTAAAATTCAAACGAGTGTCGTTTACTCCCAGAATAAGCATGAAGTAAAATTTCGAGTTTAGAAAAGCCCCGCGTAGAAAATTTGTCAAGGGTCGCGCAGCGAGCCGAGACACATTTTCGCGGGGCTTTTCTAAACTCGAAATTTTACTTCATGTGCCACGCGTATGAAACACTGATTTAAAGTGAAGTTAAAAATGCACTGAAAACCAACCCAACTTCGATATTTTTTCAAAATTAGATGTTTTCTTTCCTATTCATGCTGTAAACCTTCAGATATTCATTGTTTTCTTGTAAATAACTTCGATTCCCTGTAGTCCTTCATTCTGCGAAGACCATGGTTGGTCCTTTGAACTGTAGCCTTTGTAAAACGGTAATAAACTTAGTAATCTAGAGTAATCCTTCAATTTGAAACTTCTAAAAACGAGTGTTGTCCACTCCCAGACTAAGCATGAAGTAAAATTTCGAGTTTAGAAAAGCCCTGCGTAGAAAAGTTGTCGAGGGTCGCGCAGCGACCCTCGACAAATTTTCACGGGGCTTTTCTAAACTCGAAATTTTACTTCATGCGCCACGCGTATAAAACACTGATTTCAAGTGAAGTAAAAAATATATATATATTAACGTTGGATATTTTTCATGGTTAAGTAACCAAATATGCATTCACAAATATTTGAATTATTCGAAAATTTTAATATTTATATTCAAATATGAATAATTTAGTGAGTTAAATATTCATATTAGAATATTTAACTATTTGAATTAATCGAATTCGAATCCCAGCCTTAATAGCGATGATTCGAATTATTTAGGAGGATTTGAATCCATGTATCAGGATTCGAATTTTATAAGGATTCGATTCCTTTTATAAGGATTCGAATCCTTTTATAAGAATTCGAATCCTTTTATAAGGATTCGAATCCATTTATAAGAATTCGAATCCTTTTAAAAGGATTCGAATCATCTACATTTCGAATCCTTTTAAAAAAATGTAACGAATCCGGATCACGAATCCGTTTTCACTAAAGTATTCGAATACCTCTTTTGAATCTTTTAAAAGGATTAGAATCCGGGAATCGAATCCTGAATGATTCGAATCCTGCCCAGCTCTGGTATACAGTATATTGAGATATTTATACCTTAAAAAAACTCTCTGTATATCTGAGATAGTAATAAATAATAGTGTACAAAACATTTTTTAGCATATTGCTATAGTATAATATTTTGAATTTTATATAAAATCAGGGTTTTGTACACTGCATATTATTTATTACTATCTCAGATATACAGAGAGTTTTTCATTTAAGTATGCATATCTCAATATACTGTATACGCTGTAAATCTTCAGATATTCGTTGTACAAATATTTCAAATTAAACTTTTAAACGAGTGTTTTCCACTCCTAGATTAAGCATAAAGTAAAATTTCGAGTTTAGAAAAGCCTGAAAACATGGTTTGGTCGCGCAGCGACCAAACCAAATTTGCTGCTTTTCTAAACTCAAAATTTGACCGTGCGCCACGTGTACTAAACACTGATGTGATGTGATATTCAGAATACACGTTTTTAGCATACTGCTTTAGTAGAATATTTTGAACTTCACCTAAAATCAGTGTTGTACAAAATGGCGCCTACTGTGAAAAGTACGGAACCTTGTATCTCCTGTAATATCCAAATAAGTTTAAGTGGAAAACATATTCAGTGCTTCATTTGTGATGGAAAAGTTCACGTATCATGTGGATTAAAAAGATCCGACGCCGGACTTGTAGAAAATAAGAATCTAAAATGGGTATGTGACACTTGTTTAATACAATACCCGAAAAATAAATCTGTTGCAACATCCAAGACCACACCAACCGAAACAACTCAAAATACCTCCGATGAGAAGATCAATAAGCTATTTGAAATAATTAATACTATGCAAATGGATATTCTAACCCTAAAAGATAAAATAAACAATAACAATACAGTTCAGCAGAAATCTGCAATTACAATCAAATCGAAACCGACTTACAAAAATAGAACGGAGATGTCAGGACCGACACCTCTAGACAAAAATGAATTAAATCCAACAAAAAATGTAAACAAACCAAGCGAATTAAATCCGACAAAAAATGTAAACAAACCAAGCGAACAAAAAGATCCAGGCGAAACAATACAAACTGACCCCGATAATGCCGAGTTTACAATGGTCAATAAAAGAAAAAGACGGCAATCCTCTAAACGTGTCTATGGATCATCTGAAATATCGACATTAGAAGTTGCTACACGTCTAGGACACATACATGTATCTAGATTTGGACCAAATGTTAAAACAGATGAAGTAATACGTCATCTGGAGGGAAAACAGATATTTACTAAAATTACATGTGAAAAAATGGCATCAAAACAACCGGATATTTATACTTCTTATAAAGTAAGCGTGCCTATAGAGGAGCTGCCTGCACTAAAGGATCCATCAACATGGCCAAAGGGAATCAGTATTAACCCGTTTTTTCACTGGCTAACGAAACGCAACACCAACCCAGGGACAACTGTAGGGAACAACTCAAATTATTACACCTCAACATCCAATCCATCGGAAACTGTTTGAATGAACTGTGTGTATTCCTACAAGAGCATGGCTGTAATTTCGTCTGCTTAACAGAACACTGGCAATCACTTGATCAGATAACACTACTCAAAATCATGAACTATACTTGCGCTACAAATTTTTGTCGACAACACCACAAACACGGTGGTGTTGCAATTTATTGTCATGAAAATATTAAATTCATTATCCGCAATGATATCAACAATTTGGCGGAAATTAGACATTTTGAATGTGCTAGTGCAAACTTCAAACTAAACACAACTAACTCGATTAATATAACATGTATATATAGAACTCCAGACAGTGATTTAAATATCTTCTTTGCTAAGCTGGAACAAATTCTATTATTATTATTAGTAAAAAATGAAAACTTCTACATTTGTGGAGATTTTAATATTAATATTTCAAAACACGACAAAGCCACTAGTGAATTTTATGTTCTTATTCAATCATACAATTGCCATTTTCTTGTCAACGAGTATACAAGAATTACGAACATAAGTAAATCGTGCTTAGATAATATAATAACAAATGATTACTCAATAGGCTGTAAAATCGTAAACACGAATTTCTCAGATCACTACGCCCAAATCGCCACACTCAAATATGAACCAATAGAAAATTCGTTTTTAAAGACATATCGAAGAATTAATGATAACAGCATTCAAGTATTGAATAGAGTTCTAAAATTTGAAACTTGGCAAACGATGTATACAAGAACGAACGTAAATGAGCAATTCAATGAATTCATGTTTATCATCTTAAAACATTTTCATAATCAGTGTCCCTTGCAACAAGGGAAATCAATTAAAATGAATAAGAAAATAGAAATGTCTAAGGAAACCATTGCATGTAAAAAGGAATTGGAGTTGTATCACATTTTATCACAATATTTTGAGGAATGCAAGCCAAATTTAAAGCTGTGTAAACAACGTTATAATTTACTATTAAAAAACGACCGCAAACAACAATATGATAATAAAATCATAAAATCTGACAATATAAACAAAACGGCATGGTCTATCGTAAAAGATATTACGGGTAGAAAGCACGTAACAAATTACGAAAGTTCGGACATCGAATCTGACATAAACAACATCAACAAATATTTTGTAAATGCTGCATCTGATCTAATTAAATCGAAGAAACTTACAGAAGATCACAATATAGACATAGATATACATCAACATTCTCTGTTTCTTAAACCAATTACATGTTATGACATCAAAAATGTAATCAAACATATGCCTAACAAAAAAAGCTATGGTATTGATGAAATATCTATGTCTGTTATTAAGGAATGTATAGATAACTTATGTGAGCCATTAAGTTTTCTATTGAATAATTCAATCAGTTCTGGCATTTTTCCGGAACGGTTAAAGGTTGCAATTGTCAAACCAATCCACAAAAGTGGAGATTTCTCGAAAATTGAAAATTTCAGGCCCATCAGTCTTCTGTCTTCCTTTTCAAAAATTTTTGAGTATATTATATTAGACCAATGCAAATCTTTTTTTAAAAAGCACAACTTATTTTCTAATCATCAACATGGTTTTACCGAAGGTAAAAACATTAACACAGCGGTTTATGACTTTACCCAGTTCATTTTAGACGCAATGGAATCAGGCGATCTCACTTGTGGTATATTCTTGGACTTGTCCAAGGCATTTGACTGTATTAACCACGAGGTGCTACTATCCAAACTGTATAACTATGGAATCAGAGGAACCGCCTATGACTGGTTCAAAACATATCTTAAAGGGAGAAAGCAATTAGTGGAGGTGATATCAGGTAATACTGTGTACCGGTCGGATGCCTTGGACATAGTCGCAGGGGTTCCACAAGGTAGTGTTCTAGGACCATTTCTTTTCAATATATACATAAATGATATATTTCAAATAATAAACAATCCAGAATACAATATTGTCAACTATGCAGATGACACAAACATATGTGTACGTTCAAAAAATATTTCTTCATTAGAAAACAACATCACCGTCTTACTAAAATCGGTAAAAGAGTGGTTCGATAACAATTTTCTTATCTTAAATGATAGCAAAACGAACTATATTGTATTCAAAAAATCGGACGTTTCACAAATCTCATCGCATATTGCTATAAATAACACACGTATCGACTTAACAGATCACACTAAATTCTTAGGAATATTTATAGATAGTAAACTGAAATGGCGCCAACACATAGACTATGTTTCATCAAAACTAAGTAAAACTTGTTACATGCTTCGAATCTTAAAACCAAACATATCCTTCAATATGTTAAAAGTAGTATATAACTCCAATTTCTTGTCAATAGTGCGTTTCGGTATAGTATATTGGGGCAGTTCATCACATTTCAATAAAATAATGCTTATTCAAAAACGTGCGCTAAGAATAATATTAAATCTTAACCCCATAGCCTCTTGCAGGACTCACTTTACAAAAAACGGTTTTTTAACAGCAGTTGCTATATACATAATGGAATGTCTGTTATTCATTAGGAAAAACGAGAATTATTTTATACCAAACATTAATGTAAATAAATACTCAACCAGAAACAAGGGGACTCTAATATACCCTATTCATAAGTTTGCAATCACCGAAAAGGGTGTTCATTACTCTTGTTTGCGTTTGTACAATAAATTACCATTATCTATAAGATCGGAATTAAATTTTGTAAAATATAAAAAATACTTGCATGCAATATTACTGCAAATCGAACCTTATGCGATAGAAGAATTTCTTTCATTTGATATAAATTCTGTTCATTATTCTGACGATGTTCTAGTGTCAAATAACCAATAGAGTATTTTTGTATTTCTGTATGTGTTATTTATACTTGAATAAAGCTTATTCTTATTCTTATTCTTATTCTTATTCTTATACGCGTGGCGCATGTAGTAATTTCGAGTTTAGAAAAGCCTGAAAATTTGATTTGGTCGCTTAGCGCTACGAGTTACAGCTCATGCATAGATATATGTATATTTAAAAGAAATCGTAGTATGTTTACCAAATTTTAGTGGTGCCGCCGTCAGGGCCGAAACGGTTAACGTAATTTTTATTCACCTTTTACCATTTCTTTAGAATAATACCAAAAACTTAACGTAATTTTTATTCAATTTTTATTTTCAGGGTCAAAATGGATTTGATGACCTACGAAGATACGTTAAACAAGGGGGAGATTTCTGCAAAGAGTTATCAACGATATTACAAGAAAGGTAAGTTACAAATCTTTAAAAATTTTGAATTAGAAAAAAAACTTGCTATTCACCATTATAGTATTTTTCAAGCTCTAGTGCTGAGCAATAAAAAATAATCTCGAGTACCGCCAATAAAAAATATAATGCCTCTTTAAAATTGTAGTCGCTACTGCACTAGCCATGATTTATAGGGGGTTGGTTTCAGAGGGTGTCTACCTGCGAAAAATGTTTCCATATTTTCGGTATTCTGACAGGAAATATCTTAAGTAATTTAAACAAAATATAATTCTAAAAATGGAAATGTGTCCGTCACAGCATTTTCCCTAATATTTAATAAGTAAATTCATCTTTACAATTAGCTATTCAAGGATGTTTGCGCGTAACTTCTTTGCAACGCTTTTTAGTTCATCTCATTTTAAATTTAAACAAAGTAACTAGATTACAGAGACAAAGGGTTAAAAAATATTATATGTCAAATTATATGTCAAATAACGAAAAACATTACTTTATTATTGTCTACAACGTTGTCTTATAACATTTTTAAAAATTGTTTATATTAATATTTTAATTGTCTATATCTATATCTGAGTTATCACTGTCAGAGTCTTGTGTATTCATAATAAATTGATAATTTGAATCAAACGTATTATACTCTTTTTCAATACGTATTGTATGTTTAACACATCTTGACCACTGGTCGGCAGATATATTTTTTATTTCTTTTTTGACTAAATCTATTACTGATTTATTTAAATTTGAAGTTACATTATTTTTTCCTTTTAATTGAGCCCATATTAACTCAATTGGATTAAAAATACAGTGGTACGGAGGTAAACGTACCACTGTATGTCCGTGTTCTTCTGCCTATTGATCGATATAATATGTTTTTCTTTTTTTTTTCTACGACTATTTAGAACTTCAATCAATTGGGATTTGGTATAATGGTCTTCAAAAAACAAATTATTTTCATATAAATATTTTGCTATTTCATCTTTTTTATTTGCCGCTGTGGGTGCTTTGTCAATTTGGCAACTATGATAAGAAGCGTTATCTAAAACTATTACTGATTTTTTAGCTAAGTTTGGTATTCAATTATTTATGAACCAATTTTGAAATAATGATGCTGTCATGTCATCATGATAGTCAAGATGACATTTTGAGATTTGTTTCCCCGATAGCAGTAAACAATCGTTTACTCAACCATTTTCATTCCCGCAGTGTAATATGGTTATTCTTTTCCCCCTTGATGGGGGAACTTTCATCACGCAGTTTTCTGTCTGGTCAGACCACATTTTTCGATGTATCGTGGGTATCGAACCACGTTTCGTCCAAATATACTGCCTTTCAAAAAAATCAGAACACCAAGTATTTATTGCACGATTTTAATAAAATTTACACAATTTGATCATGTAAACGAACTGTATCGATGATCAAAAAATCAACTTCAGAAACAAAAAAACAAATGAATAAAAATTAATAATGTGTTTGGCCTCCACGATTTCCCAAACACTCATTAACACGTCGAGGCATGCTAGAAATCAGGCTGTCAATATCGACTTGGGGTATTTCATTCCAAACTTCGATAATTTGACCTCTAAGTTCCATTACAGTGTTAGCGGGGCGCTATAAGTTACTTATTCTAACACCTATCATATCCCAAACATGTTCTATTGGCGATAGATCTGGAGAACGAGATGGCCAAGGTAACAAATTGATTTCGGCACTATCAAAAAACTGTCTTGTAATGGCCGCTGTGTGAGGTCGAGCATTATCTTGCTGAAAAATGGGGTTCTGCAAGCCATTTACATAGGGCACTAACACTGGCCGTAAAATGTTGTTAATATACCGAATCGCGTTAAGACTTGCTTCTAAAAAAACTAGAGGAGACCGACTACCATATGCTATCGCCCCCCAAACCATAACTCCCTGTGCAGAAGCCGTATGTCTTTCAACAGCAAATTGTAAAATTCTGCGTTCACCGCGTCGACGTCTCCCTCTTCTGCGACCATCATGAGCCCATAAACAGAACCGAGACTCATCGCTGAAGATAATGTTATTCCATTCATGGGTCCAATGTTGTCTTTCCCTGCACCAATCAAGTCTTGCTCTGCGATGCTGCGGAGTAAGAGGTAGACACAATTGTGGACGGTAGGATCTTATACCAAAACTGCGGATTCTTCTGTAAACAGTAGCCATGGATACTCTTTGGCCATTTAGAGCCAACCAGTCATTTCCCAATGCCCGCGACGTTGTAAATCTGTCCCTTAAAGTTGTAAGACGAAGAGCTCGATCTTCACGCTCAGTGGTGCTTCTTGGGCGTCCTGATCCAAGTCTACGTCGATTCTCTCCAGCTTTGGACCATCTAGACCAGCAGCGTACGATCACTGATACACTACGGCCTACCCTTTCAGCAATAGCACGAACTGAAAAACCCGCTTCTCGCATTCCAATAATGCGACCCCTTTCAAATTCACCTAGATGATGATATTGTGCACGCCGACGAACACGGGGCATCTTTTTATGTTTTACAAACAGAAACGTCAAACTACTCAGAGGCTACTTGGATATTAGAAGCAATTACATTAAAAAATCAGCAGCTCTTCATAATGGTGAAATCAAGGAAAAATACCATTAAATAGTAACCAAAATAATTGATTTTTTGATCATCGATGCAGTTCATTTACATGATCAAATTCTGTAAATTTCATTAAAATCGTCCAATAAATACTTTGTGTTCTGATTTTTTTGAAAGGCAGTATAATAAATACTTCATCCAGAGTTTCTGTAATCTTGAATCTTCTGTAAATATTCATACCGCCATTTCCTTACTTCTTCTTTCTCCATTAGATGTTTCCTTTTATCGATAAGAGTGAACTTGAAACCATTGCATTTTAGTGATCTCCACAACGTTGTTGGACTGCATGATATGATCTCTCTCTCCTTTAAAATATTATTGATAGTTGCTAGTGTAGGAGCCTTTTGTTGTTTAATAGATTCATACGTTATTTTTCTTATTTTATGAAAAATGTTTGGTCTAATTTTTTTTACACCTTTATCCTTGCGACTTTTTCTCTTGCCGGTAGATTCTTTAACTATCTTGCTAATTGATCTCGTGGATGTATTAGTTAAAGCTGATGTCACCTCCAAAGAATTGGCAACTCCGAGTATGTCTTTAACACCTCGATATACGTCTTTTATTATTTGTTTAGCATCAGACGTAAATATTTGACGTTTTACTCCGTTGTTCCGTCGAAGAGGACGGCAAGTAGGTAATTCTATAACTAAAGTAAAAGTAATTATATTAAATGTTTTTTGTGCTATCTAAATTTATTTGTCTACAACTTGATCAAAAAGCAAACATTTTCGCACAGATTTTCGTGCGTATTTTTAATTCTAAAAAGTAATAAGATAAAACGTATAATTAATCTACAATTAAGAATTAAGTTTTTGAATAGCTTTTAATTAATAGCTTTAATGACAGTGTGGTATGATGCGGTTACTAGATAGGGCGTAGGTAAACTCAATTATTTATACGTTATAAAATAACAGTGTTGCTTTAATTTTATTCTGTAATTAATTTATCTTTTAGAATAGGACCGAATATCATAACATAAAATTGTCATATTGAAATTTCAGATATGATGCGGAAATCCAATATTCAAAATCCCTCTCAAAGCTGAGCATAAAACTGTCCAGAGCTTGCAGAGAAGGAGTAGGTGGATTGAATGAAGCATGGAAGGCGGTGGCAATAGAATTGGAGGCAAGAGCCGAAGCTCACAGACAAATAGGGGTGATCCTGTTGGAGGAGACCGCCCGCCCTTTGCGCACCCTCAACGAGAACCAACATAGGTCCAGGAAGCACTCAGAATCCGTGGTGGACAAAGCTGGCAGGGTTTTGGCAGATTGGAGGGCGGCCGAAGCCAAGAGTAAAAAACACAGTCACGCTTGCGCCAGGGACAACGAAAAGTTACAAGACGCCATGTTAGATAGCAGGTAATAAAAAATAGAAATAATTTTCAATACATTTTTTGAGCCAAGACCTACAGGGTCTATTATTTATGTTACTTTTTGTAAAATTTAGTTTTTTTCTTCTTGGTAATTAAAAATTCACCTAAAACAATTTGTCCCAACTGTTTGTGTAGAATAACAATAATTATTTGTATTTCAGGCTATCACGAACAACAAGTCTAATACAACTGCCAAATATTCATAAAACAAATTCTGATAAAGACAGTGCAAAAGTAAGTTTACACAAATTAATATAAAATAAGATACAATACCATATAGCAATCTAGTAACTACTTGGCTAATTTATAATTTTCTACATTTAAAACACATGTTAAATATATATGTATAGTTGAATTCGGGAGAGATGTCTTATGACTCATTGATGTGGAATGTGTGGTTTTTTAGAGAGTATGTCGACAGTTGTATCTGCAACGATTTTTCCTAGTTGTGTCAAATTTTGCCGTTAGATGAGTGTCTTTGAGAAAAGCTTTCAATCATAATTTCCTGTAATTTTTTTCTTTTGAGTATACATATCCCAATTATGTGTTGTAGATTTTTTAATATTCATTGTTTTCTTAAATGAGGTCACTTTGAAGTTTAAACGAGTGTTTTCTACTCCCAGGTTAAGCATGAAGTAAAATTTCGAGTTTAGAAAAGCCTGAAAATTTGGTTTGATCGCGTAGCGCGAAGCGCGAAGCGACCAAACCAAATTTTCAGGCTTTTCTAAACTCGAAATTTTACTTCATGCGCCACGCGTATAAGACACTGATTTCAAGCGAAGTTTACTTGTTCACGATATTTCAGTGCTTTCAGTGTTTAATACGCGTGGCGCATGAAGTAAAATTTCGAGTTTAGAAAAGCCTGAAAATTTGGTTTGGCTTTTGGTTCAGGCTTTTCTAAACTCGAAATTTTACTTCATGCTTAGTCTGGGAGTGGAAAACACTCGTTTTAAACTTCAAATTGAACTCTTTAAAAAAAGCGTATGCGTATGTATACCTAATAGAAAATTCCCTATATGTATACTTTAAAGAAAAATTGATTTGTTACTGGGTTTTTGCAGATTTACTTTTACGAAGACATTGTGAAAATGTGACGTTTAACCTTAAAATTTTAAAGCTGCATACCGGAACATACGTTTTCGCATGTTCCATCTAAATACCATAGCAAACATATTATGAAGTTTTCTCTCTTTTCACACACGTAATCTGATGACATGAAACTATTTTCGTATAACATGTATTAGTGCGAAAGCACTACAAATCCAGAAAACCATGGGACACCTCTCGTGAATCGTACCTTATATATGTTATTTAATATAAGTAGATACATTGTGTTAAATACATACATTAAAATACGCAACTATTAATTTAATATTTTGAATAATGGTTTAACAACAACCATTTCATGTAATAATACACGCAATTAGAACAACATGAAATTTAATCACCCAGAACAAGATGTATTATTGTAAATTATTAAAATACAAGATTTACTCATTCAAAACAAGCATTACGCTTCGCAATTACTGAGGTATAATATTTAGTCATACAGAACATGACATATCCTTATTGGTTCATTTTATTATTATTGGTCGCTGTAATTTTTACCAATATATTTTCTTATTTTAGTTGGAAGGAAAGAAAAGAAAGGCGGAAGACGCAGTGAAGAAAGCCGATATCGAATACTACTCGCATTGTGTCCGTTCTGAACGAGCAAGGTATGCTTTATTATGGTTGTTACTACTATTATTTATTGTAGCACACGTACTTCGCTTATTTATTATTGTCGGTAGTATTATTTATGACTGCTTGTAAACATTGAATACATTTTAAATGACTTTAGTTTTTGTTGGACATAAAGATAAATTGGTTACACTTACTTACGATTTTTATGTAATTGTTATCATTTTTATGATTTCTATTAATTATTAAAATTATGAGTAACAATTTGGTTATGTATTATTATTACTAAAGGATGTTCAATTTAATTAACATTTGGAGTAGGTAGTAGGCAGCAATATAGTCATATCCGTAGGTACATTTGATCAATGATCTAAGGTTGTGAATTATTATCGTCAAAATCAAACGTTTTTGGTAGTAACTAATTTCAGCATAAAAACGAAAAAGTAATATACAGGGTGTCTCGTTATTGTGGGGGAAATGGCTTAAACATAGATTCCTGGGCTCAAAATATGACGATTTAACACAACTTATCTATATCCAACAGTTAACGGTTTAGCCGGAATTAGTCTTCAAAGTTCAAAAAAAATATTAATAATTTATAAAAATTGAACACTATATTCGATCCAACTGAAATTTATTATGGTTAATTATCATAATACAACACATCATTTCAGGTATTATGGTCATCATTTATTGAAAAGAAGTATAAGAGACAGAGGTACCACAACATAAAAACTAAAATATGTTTTTTATTGGCACACCTTATAAAAATTTAAAAAATACTACTTGGAAGATTAGTTTATTTAAGAGCTTTTTTGTCTCTTAGTAATGTTTAATATCTTGTACGGTTTTGCAACAAAAAATAAAATATAAATATGGTATCTTCATTATGTATTTATTAAAGAGTGAATTCACTTACCTGATCGAATAAAAATAAATCAATTTATTAGAATAATTTAAAACAACAACATGTTTGTTAATAGGTAATTGTTTAATAATTCGACTCTTAGTAAATGCTTAATGTAACCTCCATTTTCATGAATGCAGAGATTAATTCTTCGCAAATAATTAAAATGTACTCGTTGTAATTAATTCTCAAAAGACACTCGTTAATTAATATTATACATAATTGACGTTGATCAAAACTTTTAGATATTTCTTAGTTAAGATTTTATAATCAGCCCCTATTTATATATTTGTAAAACATTCCGATATTTCTTTATTGTATAATATGTGTATTAATATTCTTATTGTAGGCTCGAGTGGGAGTCTGCTGTATTAAGAGGAGCTGCCACTTTTCAAACCCTAGAAGAGGAGAGGCTGAACAACTTGAAGTCCATTTTAACCTGCTATTTAAAACACAGCACCTCCTTAACGCCAAAATTAGCCGAGGTAATTAAACACTTATGTATACAAAATAATTATCAAAGGCCTAAATTTAGATTTAAGAGCATTTGGATACAGAAAATGCTCAAACATTGAATCAATTTAAATTCTATTTAGAATTACAAAAAATTAACTTTGTTTACTAACGTTAGTGCAATTAGACATGCAGTAGTCTAATTGCACCAACATACGTTACTTACAGTGTTATTGATACAACTGCTGTTAATATCATTATAGCTTAATGCAAGTTAATATCTATTAGACTCGCACAAACACAATACTAAGTATTCGTATTAATAGAACAAAATCTACATACTATTAGTATTGAACAATAGTATTGAACAATTAACGTATCAACATCGTATTTTTTGTGTTCCGACTTTAATCTAATTAAATGTGGAGTAGTTTAGAGGTTATATTACACTGCTTTTGTTCATATTAGTGAAAACGTATATTTTTTCACTAAATTTTTTCATAAAAATTCATCTCTACCGAGGGTTTCCACTCCTAGATTACGCATGAAGTAAAATTTCGAGTTTATGAAAGCCTGAAAATTTGGTTTGGTAGCCTAGCGAAGCGAGGCGACCAAACCAAATTTTCAGGCTTTTCTAAACTCAAAATGTTACTTCATGTAACACGCATATAAAAAACTAAGATATTGTAAAATTCAAAATATAGGGATTACAATCGCATATTTAATAAAAAAAATATTGTAGGTTGACAAGTTTGAAATTATATACTATAATTATTCTATCTGACGTTATATATGTCAATTCCTAAAGCGTGCAGCCAACTTATATTAAAGAAAAGATTAAAACATTTCTAAAATTTATTAATATTTCTAAAGTGTATTAATTCGCAATATTTCAGTGTTGTATATACGTGGCGCATGAAATAAAATTTCGAGTTTAGAAAAGCCTGAAAATTTGGTTTGCTCGCTTCGCTTCGCTAGGCGACCAAACCAAATTTTCATGCTTTTATAAACTCAAAATTTTACTTCATTAAATTATAATGAAAACACAACTAAAAAACTGATAAATTAACATTTAAATAAATACAAAATTCACTGCGCAACTCGTTTAGAAATTATTTAAATCCCAAAAAGTAAACGTTTTTTAGATAAATTTACGAACCAAATTTATATTTATTAAACAGCGTTTTTAAAAAATTTTACATTACTCCTGCGTACTATTCACAAATTAAAATAAAATCAATTCTAGGGAGTACTTTAAAAAAAATAAATGATTTGGAAAAATCCGGTATCTACTCAATAAATTGTAACAATTGTGATAAAATGTATGTAGGACAAACAAGACGAAATTTGTTAATTAGATATAAAGAACACATATACCATATAAAATCATTTAACCCCGATAAATCTTCAGTTGCACATCATACCTTAAATACCGGACATACATTTAATATAAATAATGTTAAATTGTTAAAAGAATCAAATTTTTATAAACTAGACATGTTAGAAGCAATTTATATGTTTATAAATGAAGATAAACTACTAAATTTCGATTTAAGCCTCCTAAATAATCCAATCCTTGAAATTCTTGTTTGAGTGACACTGTCAATTAATAAAATAAACATATTTGTCAATTGTATTACTATTGAAAATGAACACGTAGTGTTCGAAATGTACATATAGTAAATAAAACTAATCAGTGAAGAAAGAAATTACTACAATAATTAATAAACAATAAAGTATTTTATTTATGAATACTAATATTTTCACACGTTTTTAAAAATTCATTTAAATTAGCGCATACGAATAGAAATTTAGTTACGATATCTGCATTTCAAATAAACTTGTTATTGGATAGTCATATGCAAGTACTAATAATCTACATATATCTTACAAAATTACGTTTAGGTATCTATACGAAAAATATTATTACATTGTTGTTAAAATCCGTCTTTTGTATTGTTAATAGGCGACTGAGAAAATTCGAACGCCAATCGAAGAAGGTGAACCTCAAAAAGACATCACCACTTTCATCAGCCTTCGACAATCATCTCAACAAACAGCCGAACAATTACTGCCAGATTTTTACTGCGAACACATCACCCTGGCTATGAATAGAGAACGACGAAAACAGGTACATGTTTATTCAGGGCGTTTATTTAAGTCTTAAGTGTCTTATAAATGTCGTCAGGTTTAATTTTTCTCGTCCTCGATAAACACTATAAGTACTTTATTTAAAAATAGATTTTTAGAAGTTTATTGGAGAAGGCTAGCTTTTTCATACATGGTTAGAAAACAAATAGAATCTGTTTGCTAAAAAAAAAAAATCGCAAACTTTCCTAACAAATTTATTGCAAAAAAAACAAATAATTTGTGTATAAAAACTGATTTAGATTTATTTTGTGGTTTATTTTAAATTTAAAATGAAAGAAATTTGGCCGTATTAATAGAACTTTCAAAATGCTCTACTGAGGATAAATACAACTTCATAAAGTCCCTAAATCTGCCTACAATTAGATTTTAATAAGCTCTAGTTAATTGATAGTTCAACTTAATTAAATACTATATTTATAACTATTAATGGACTTCGATAGCTAACGCCATCTAATGCTCCATAGTGGCATCGTCAATGACACAGAGCACAAAGTGCATATACAGGTCACTGTTTCGTCCACGAATGAGCTAAACTCTGTTTGTGAAACCAGAAAACAAATATTAAAATTGAATTTGTGTTCAGTATTCCGGCACTAGATACCCACAAACGCGTTTCGGACATCAAGGTCCTCTTCAGTGTGGTCCCGACCCAGTGCTAAGGAATACTGAGCATTTCTGACTATATTTGTTTTCTGGTTTCACAAACAGAGTTTAGCTTGTTCGTGGACGAAACAGTGACCTGTATATGCACTTTGTGCTCCGTGTCATTGACGATGCCACTATGGAGCATTATATGGCGTTAGCTATCGAAATCCATTAATAGTTTTCACATATGGGCCTGAAATAGTCAGAAATGTTGAGTATTCCTCAGCACTGGGTCAGGACCACACTGAAGAGGGCCTTGAAGTCCGAAACGCGTCTGTGGGTATCTAGTGCCGGAATACTCAATTCAATTTTAATACTATATTTATAGCCTACAACAAATTATCCACTAACTCCTAATAATAACCAAATTAAGTTGATATATGGAACAAAACATCAAATTAATAACATTTTTTGTTGTTGCAAGACAATTTCACTCTTTTGGTGATCTTATTTCATGATATGAGTACATTCGAAGCAATTTCACTTTTTTAATGAAAAATGTTGATGATACGTTTACGCAATTTTTGCGAAATTTATTCCTCTACAGATTACGGCACACCAACTTGTTGATTATTACGTTACTTATACTAAGGTACTGGAAAATCTTCGTCATTATTGTTATTTTATATTTTAGCACCTCAATTAGTAATTCTTCTTGCGATTTTTTGACCTAAGCAATAAAGCTTTGATGGCTTAATTAGTAAATGTTCGTAGAATAGTGCTTATAATAATCGACATCCTTGCCTTTTCTTTTCAAATATTTATTTTATATTATAGGCACTGGTAAAGCTTCTTCAATTGATCAAGCAAGACATAGATCGCGAGAGGAAATCTAAAGACGGTTTGGAAAATCTTTCGAAAGCCATCAAAAATACGCCCACGTTCGGTTCAGAAGATTCCCAACAAACTGTTACCGAAAAATTGTATCATGTAAGTATAATAACGTTAGTTAACTGTATTGCAATACTTGGACAAGAATAAGATAAAATTATATTATTCCTTTGTACAGTTTACACTTACTAACTTATTTGCTACTGAATGTATTTAATTAATTGCTAACTTAACCCATACCGAAACATTTTTGAATCTAATTATGATATATTTAATTAAAACAATTAGTTTATGTCACTGAGCAGTAAAAGAAACCATTGATTTTAATTAAATATATCATCATTATATTATGTCATCAATGAAACGGAAAATATTTAATTTCCATGATAAATATACAGGTATTTAATTTTGCACAAACATGCCTTAGTAAATGTTGTTATTAGCAATTATTTTAATGTGCTAATGATTTCACTTAAATTAATTATTCGTATCGTTCTATGTAAACAGATGAAATCGATGTTGACGTATTTGGAAGGAGCGAGATATAAAGTACAAAGCGCGCTTGCAGAATTGGATTGCAGACCCAGGAATGGCCACCCTCTGGCTTCTCACATAACTATTACAAGAGATAAAGCTGGATTGCAACAAAGTGTACTAAAAGTAAGTAATTTGCTAGGTTAAAATTATAAGGTACCATGTTCGTTTTTTTTTTAAGTATGCATGTCCCAATTACAGCGTATTATGTTGTAAATTTTCAGATATTAGTTGTTTTTTAAACGAGTTCAATTTTAAGTTTGAAGCGGGTGTTTTCCACTCCCAGATTGAGCATGAAGTAAAATATTGAGTTTAGAAAATTGCTGGGTTACAACAAAGATAGTTTTTAGGCTTTTTTAAACTCGAAATTTTACTTTATGCGCCGCCTCGCGTCTAAAACATTGAAATATTGTAAAGTTCAAAATATGGTATATATGCTTCAACTATTTTAATACAAAACAACGAATACCTCAAAATATACAGTGTATGCATCGGGATATGTGTATACTTAAAAGACAAATGTATAAGGTAAAAGTACCACAAAGTTTTATGTTGTCCATAAAACATTTTGGTATAGTTTTGAGTTCATTCCAGTTTTAAAGTCAATTTTAAATACAGTAATAAATTACATTAATTACATTATGTGAAATTTCAGTACCTTTCCAACGTACATAATTCTGATTGAGTGAAATATTATTAAATAGCAATTTATTATTCATTGATATTTAAAACGTATTTAAAAACACATAATTCGTTGAAATGTTCATGATAACAACTGCTGATTAGTAATTATTATCAATATTCTTTTGTTTCAATATTATATTATTAATTTTGACTTTCTTTAGGTACCACAATGGTTAAGAGAACAATGGGTAGAAACTGACAAGAATATAATTCCTGAAAAGAAGGAAGACGCTGATTCAGATGGTGACTCGAATTGGATAGATCGTGGAATGGCCGATGGAAATTCAAATCAACCAGATTCAGACTTTGGTAAATCAAACAATTATAACAATAATTTACTTACCATTTCTTGTATAGGTACTAACTTGATAGCAATAATGTTTTACTATTTTTCTAAGGAAGTAACAACTAGAAATTGTAATGACATCAAGTAACGGAATCGTTTTAAATTGAGTTCATCTTTGAAATGAATTCAAAATAGCATTACAACATTAAAAAATGTCCTTTTAAACTGCAATTCATAAATGAACTTTGCATGATAATTTTAAATTGAGTTCATTTCTTGGGCTAAGAATTTTCCAACTCATGTCGACCTTTATTTAATGATGTTGAGAGCAGTGTTGCCAGTTTTTTTTTAATTTTCTTCGATGCAAGCCTGAGATTTCATCATAATTCTTCAACTCATAAATTTTAAAAGAGTTTAAATTTTATCTTAAATTTAGATATTGAAAATGCAATCATATCCCTAGTTAAATTGCTTAGACAAAATAAACTTAAATTGAAATCAGTGTTTTATACGCATAGCACATGAAGTAAAATTTCGAGTTTAGAAAAGCCTGAATTTGGATTGTTTTCCACTGAGTGATTAAGCACGAAGTAACTATTTCGAGTTTAAAAAAGCCAAGCATTGGAGACCAATCCAAATTTTCAGGCTTTTCTTTATGGGCCAGGCGTACTTTATTCAACTTAACAATAACACAAAATACTTCAAAAAGTAAAAATATTCTTCTATTTTTGTTTATGGATAAAATTCTTCATATTGAAGAAGTTTTTTTTCAAATATCGCAACATTAGTTGAGACTAATCTAAGGTAGTTGTTTTTAACAAGGTTCTATTTTCGCAATGAAACACTTTTAACTTTGTTTGTATAACACGTTTTATTTAATGTGACTGCAGTTTCGACAAAATTAACGTGTCATTATCAAACATGTTTGATAATGACAAGCTAAATAAATTTAATGTGACTGCAGTTTCGACAAATTTAGCGTGTCATTATCAAACATGTTTGATAATGACAAGCTAAATTTGTCGAAACTGCAGTCACATTAAATAAAACGTGTTATACAAACAAAGTTAAAAGTGTTTCATTGTGTAATTAACATGTATAACGAAGTAGAAGCCTCCACAATACAGAGTTCTATTTTCGCTTTACTAACCTAAAAACAATAATCATTTTAACATATTTATTTATATAAATATGTTGAGGAATTTCGAAATAATCGACATCATAAAATAAAATTACTAACAGATATTCTTATTGTTTTATTATTTTAGATGAATTTTCATCCCAAGGAAGCAGTATTTGTGAAGGCATCTGCACAACCGAAGAAAATCCCGTCCAACCGATAGCCCAATGCAAAGTTCTCTACACATACACCCCTAATCTTCCAGACGAATTGTCAATCAGGCCAGGAGATGTGGTTTCAGTTTATCGTCAACAGGAAGACGGTTGGTGGCTTGGCGAATGCAATGGCGCAGTCGGCATCTTCCCAGCAACATACGTAGAAACCATCTCGACATAATTCGAAAATTATGTCGATGATGTACACAAAATACAAAACACAGCTACAAATTGGACACTTTTCTAACCCAGATATTTAAACATATTCCTAAAAATATCAATAAATACGACAACTTGTGAATAAAACATTTAACCCTTTGTTAAAACATCTGGTTATTCTGCCATCACCACTCTCATATTTTGAGTATTTAGACTGTACACTGTCCTTATTCAAACTTCAAGATATCAAAAATATTCATATATTCTCGACGTAAGAACTTTTAAAGGATAACTGCAGGGCCGGCTGGAGGGCGGTGGGACCGCACATGGCCCTGCGCTTCTGAAGGCCCCGCGGCGGTGAACTTGAAAATAAACCTCCTATTTCCCAGATGATCGCGCTTATTTAAGGCAGAGCAACTTAAATTTGCACGACGCCCCACTTTTGTTTAGGCGGACCCTGAATGTCTGGATAAGATTTCTAAATGTCTGGATTTATATATTATTGAACAATATTGTAAATAGGATAATTTTTTCTAAAAAATTATTAACAGAAATAATTTGATACTTTTGCAAAATGGTTAAATATAGGGATGAAAACGTACACGGAGAGACTGGGAATCTTTGTAGTCCATGTAAACACACATGCATACTGAGCATTTTTGTAGCCCAGATTATAAGAATATTTGTAAAATAATAATTTATTGTGATACTAAATAAAAATTAACTTTGAAATTGAAATGAATGGATTTGTGTAAAATTATGTATGAGTAAGAAAGTGTTTTTTTAAATATTATTATTTGTTTCAATGGTATTTTATTTATGATTAATAAAAACAGTTTTTTTTATTTGTTATTCATTACGTTTTTTTATCTCCTCTAAACTTACTCGTATTTATTTATTTATTTATTTGCGGAAAACTCCTTTAAACAAAGTAGATAACATGTGTGTACAATATTAAACTCAGAACATAATATTAAGCACATATTGTAATACATAATATAATATAATATAATATATAAGTGGTGTAAGTGATAAAGAATAAAAGACAACAAAAATAAATGTACATATTGTCCATATATATATATATATATATATATCTCTCCTGCCGTATTATTGGTCGAATGCCCTGTTAGGAAATTTTCCGAACTCTGCCTCTAACGTAGTACGACAGTTACTTCTTGTGCTGGTATATATATATATATATATAAAATCGTCCAAATCCAACTGGTGTACCAACAATAGTAACAATACTAATGATACTAATGAATGGCCAATCTCAACGCTAATCCCAGATAGCAAATGAATCATGTTTAAAAAAAAATAAAAAATCCAGATAAAAAAAAAAACAAAAAGTAACCTGACAATAGTCATTTACAAGACTAACACAAAAAAATATAAATAATTATTAACAAAGATGTTGGACTAGTTTGTATCACAGATATTTTATTAGTACCACAAATTAATGATGTGCAAAAGCAACAAACACTGTAAAATTCACCATAAAATGCAATAATTAGTAAAAGTATAAATAAAATAAATTAATTAAAATAAAATAAAATAATTAAAATAAATTAAAAACAAATTAAAAAGCAGTACCTATATATCACAAACAAAACAAGCTACACCATATTAATAACAAACAAAACAGAAAGATTAAAATCAACCTGTGACAGCCAGCAGGTTAACACGTCGCAACAGGCTTTTAAAATTAGCAAATGTTGGTGCAAATAGTACAAAATTTAAATTAGTACTAAGAACATTTGCATATCGCATGAAACGATCCATAGGATTATACATGCCATATCTGGTTGAATGAAATCTAAGTTGAAATATAGGCCTACACCTAGCGTGATGACCTCGTGGTATATAAAATGCCAGCATTCCAACCAGTTGACTGCAATTAATAAGTCCGTTTACTAGCTTAAATAAAAACGACATATCAAGAAAAATTCTCTTTTCTGCTAACGACCTAATGTTCAGTTCACATAACATCCCACTATGACTGAAGTCGCGCTTACCCAGCCTAAACGACATTAGTTTTAAGAACTTGCCCTGTACTGCTTCAATTTGCTGGGTTGTGGTTATGTTATATAGAGACCATATTTGTGAAGCAAATTCAAGATTAGGTCGAACTAATGTTAGGTATAAAGCTTTTATGGTAGTGGCCTTCAAATCGATTGAAAACCGGCCGATGAACCCCATCATTTTCATCGATTTATTACAAACATTTGTGATGTGTTTAGAAAAGCTTAACTTGGATGTGAATATCACTCCCAAGTCTTTAATTTCAGATGCATGCATCAGCCGATGATTGTCAATTAAATATTCAAACCACTACCGGACCCTCGACAAAAGGAGACGTAAAGTCACTTCATTAGATTCAATTCTAATTCATTTTCTTTGCACCACTCAGAAACGGTGTTTATATCGTCCTGAAGTTTGAATTTATTAGTGTCATTACTAACTTTTCTAAATAATTTTAGGTCATCAGCATAAAGGAGCAAATTACCGTTTTTGAGGTTTAATCCTATGTCATTTATAAAAAGTATAAATAAAACTGGTCCGCAATGCGAACCCTGAGGTATCCCAGATGTAGCATGTATTACATTTGAGAGATATTTGCCTATACGTACACATGGAGTCCTATTTGAAAGATAATTACTGAGCCAATTCAAAACTTTGTCACCAAAACCCATTGATTGTAGTTTTTGTATCAGATTACAATGCTGTACTCTGTCAAATGCTTTGGAGAAATCAGTGTATATGGAATCAACTTGTGAACCTCTCTCCAATGCATCCGACAGAAACGTTTGATACAACATCAAATTTGTTACGATGGATCTACCTTTCATAAATCCATGTTGTTGATCCACAATGGTATGTGCACATGCCCAGATTAATTGTTCAGAAACTAAGAGATCTAACTGTTTTGGTATCACGGATTGAATCGATACCCCTCTATAGTTTTCTATATTGGCTCTACATCCATTCTTAAATATAGGATATAACTCTCCTTCCAAGATTTAGGAAATATACCAGAAGTGAGGGATCATATATACATCGTGTGTATCGGTTTGCTCAATGTATACACACACCTCTTTAAAAAATATGCAGGTATACCATCAGGGCCCGCACTACAAGACTCAGGTAGAGATGATAAACAATTAAAAACCTCTGTAAGACTGACGCTGAGATTGGCCATATCGATAGTTTTCGCTCCCTGAAAATTAGACAGAGAGTTACTTGGCATTTTGTAAACTGTCGCGAAGTGTGCTGCAAATAAGTCAACACACTTCGCTGTTGAGTCACTTTTATCATTTCCAAGGTACATTTCTTTTGTAAATCCATCGGTTTTACGGCAAGCATTTACGTGATCCCAGAAATATTTCGAATTATTATTAATATCATTCTCAACCCGATTAATATATTCTGTATATAGTAAATTATTTAAATTCGCACATTGCTGCCGTAAATACCGAAATTCGTCATAGTCGGATCGTAGTCCACTATTTTTGTATCATGTGAGCAACTTTTTTTGACCGCGTCAATTTGATTAGATCGCTATTGAACCACTTTGGAAATTTGGACGATTTTAACACCTTAATTGGTACACACATATTAAAAACAGAATACATCAGATTGTTAAAGCTAGTTACATTTTGATTAATACAAGGATATGAAAAAACTTGATCCCAATCAACTCCCGACAAAAAATTATTTATTTTATTGTAATCCGCCAATTTAAAATCAAATATTGAACCCAATAAAAAACAAACCACCGGTTTTTCTAAGCACTGTATCACATCTAATCACCATTTTTCTTCAAACGATTTAAAAATTCTGCATACAGGTAATAAGGGATTAACGCTTAACTACCGGGAGGGTTTAGAAATTTCAAAAGCCATAAAGGCAAGTATAATGTTGTCAACGACAACGAAGACCTTTGGAATTCCCCGATATTAAATGCCCTTATTACCCAATAAAACCTAACACTCGAAACTGTATATATTCCCAAACAAATCCATTTGTACATCATTCTTGATAATGGCATTAAGCCGAAACTAGTAGAAAATAAAATACATATAAGTGAAACAAAACCAAGTGAATTTAATTTACAAACCATTATATTGAACCCATTTTTTCACTAGTAAACTCTAAAGATTGAACTGGTACATTTAAGAAGTATGGAATATGGTGGACACTTGAGTTACACAAAACATCACTAGCACGGTTTACGCAAATCTCACTAGTATTAGAAAACACCAGATCCAAGTGCACATTTCTGTCATTTGGAATCTCATTTACTTGGTGTAAGTGATAGAAATTAAGCACATTTGCTAAAGCATTGGCTGGATAGCTGTTATTTCGTGTGCTTAATACACTATCTCCAGAACTCTTCCAAGCAGCATTTGGTATGTTGTAATCCCCGCAAAAAATAAATTCGCACCTTGACATGGCACTGCAAATACACTGATCAAAACAATTAGCGGGTCACTAATTTGTGCCTCCATAAAATTCAAACGGGAAATTTACATGCAAATAAAATTAAGGACATCTGAAAGACGCTCTATTTAATTGTTATAATTGACACATAGGGAATTATCAGCATCGCACACTTCCGGAGTATCCGTAATAATGAACAAGAATTACCAAAACTAAAGTGAAATAATGTCTCCCAAATTTGATTCCAAGAGCTAGGAAAGCCTTGTTGAGATCAATAAACAAACGAAAATGTTTGCAACTGACAGTTTGACTTAAGTTAAGTGAAAATGAGGCATCTCAACGAAGTGGAAGTTGTTCGTGCTATAACATTAATTGAAAATGGCGAAAGCCTTCGACAAGTTTCAAGAAACTTCAACGTAAGCCTGTCTGTGATTCAGCGATTGTGGAACAGGTACTTAGATACAGGTCAATATACCAGGCGAGGTGGACAAGGTCGCAAGCGAAATACAACTCAACATCAAGACCGATTTTTACTGATAGAGTTTCTACGGCGAAAGACCTCTTAATTTCCCTCAGGACGGCGCATGGAGTCACTGTATCAGACCAGACAATTAGGAATAGGTTGAGGGAATCAAGTTTGAGGGCAAGACGACCCGTCCGAAAACCCTCTTTGACACGACGCCACAGAAAAGCAAGGATTAATTTTGCTCGTGAACATGTTGCATGGCAACTTCGACAATGGAAGTCTGTGCTCTTCACGGATGAATCAAGGTTCCGTATTACTCGTTGCGATGGCCGAGTATGTGTTTACAGATGCCCAGGAGAACGCTACGCAGCTGCTACTGTCCAGGAAGTCGAAAGATTTGGAGGTGGTTCAGTTATGGTTTGGGGTGGGATTAGTATCGACGGTAGAACCGACCTTGTTGTGATTCCAGAAAATCTTAACGCTAATCTTTATGTTGACATTGTGTTAGGAGAACATGTTGTCCCTGTGGCATATGGAATAGGTCCTTACTTTTTGTTAATGCAGGATAACGCAAGACCACATACTGTGCGAATCACTTTAGACTTCCTACAAGAACTGGAAATTCAAACAATGGTGTGGCCTGCGTTAAGTCCTGATTGAAATCCCATAGAGCATGTTTGGAATATGCTCGACAGACGTGTTCGTGGTCGCCCGCATCTTCCTCAGACCATCCAGCAGCTAACGGCGGCTCTTATTGAAGAATGGGACGCTATACCACAGGAAGACCTTCGAAGATTTTTGCGAAGCATGCCAAGACGGTATTATGCCGTTATTCGTGCTATGGGAGCACATACTCGTTATTAAGTTACCACTTTATGTACAAAACTTTACATTGACAATTAATTTAATTTCGTTTTGCACTTTGGTTTTGGTAGTTGTTGTTAATTATTACAGGTACTTTAAAAGTACGTGATGCTGACACTTCCATATGTGCCAATTAAAACAATTAAATAGAGCGTCTTTCAGATATCCTTCATTTTAAAGTAATATTAAAACACTTAACTTTGTTTTACCACTTTAATTAACTTTTTACAGTGACTATAGTTTCGACTACAAGCTAGTCATTATCAAACTGAGTACCTAAAATACATTGTGCATTGTTTTTATATTACAACATCAAAGAGGGGAGTATACATTATGTCGGTCTGGTCGTTGATGAGGGGAATTTCCAGATTAGCTTTCAAATTGTGAATTTCCAGCGCTTCCAGTAAATCCATTTTACGGCCTTTGTCCGACAAATGGATTACGGAAAGCATGCTGTCTTCTGTGCAGGTGTGGTTGTTTTCTATTAAATGAGTTGCAAAAGTGGACCTGTTATTCTTTAAACGGACTGAATTTAAATTCAGTCCGTTTAAAGAATAACAGGTCCACTTTTGCAACTCATTTAATAGAAAACAACCACACCTGCACAGAAGACAGCATTCTTTCCGTAATCCATTTGTCGGACAAAGGCCGAAAAATGGATTTACTGGAAGCGCTGGAAATTCACAAGTTGAAAGCTAATCTGGAAATTCCCCTTATCAACGACCAGACCGACATAATGTATACTCCCCTCTTTGATGCTGTAATATAAAAACAATGTACAATGTATTTTAGGTACTCAGTTTGATAATGACTAGCTTGTAGTCGAAACTATAGTCACTGTAAAAAGTTAATTAAAGTGGTAAAACAAAGTTAAGTGTTTTAATGTTATTTTATAAAGATGTACCACAAAGTGAACGCCAACCAAATCAAAGATCCTTCATTTTATTTGCATGTAATTTCCCGTTTGAATTTTATGTAGACACAAATTAGTGGCCTGCTAATTGTTTTGAGCAGTGTAGTTTCGAGCTCTTTTGCATGAGACAGATAACGAGAAATATTAGATGCAGGCGGAATATACGTTGAGCTTATAATAAATCTCCCATTAATTTTGACAAAAAGCTGTTCAAGTTTGTCACAACTTGGTATGATTGAACTTCTTAAATCATTAAGGACCGCAATTAGAACACCACCACCCTTAGATTTGACGCTATTGCAAGAAGATCTATCAACTCTATAAATATCAAAGTTGCCGAGTCCAAATTCTGAATTAGAAACTGTTTCATCTAACCAAGTCTCAACCAGTACAATGACATCGTAAATACACAAATTAACATTAGCCATAAACGTTTTTATTTTGCTCTTAATTCCACCAACGTTTTGAAAATATATATTCAGTTTTTTTTTCTTGGGAAGAGATTTAAGTATTGACGGGTGGCCATTGACATACTTAATCGTGAGGCCAATTTCAGCCTGCTCTTTTCTTCTTTCCAATTCACTTCTCAGTTGTTTTTAATGATCCTGCTGTAACTGCGTCATATCGTTGTTAAAAAGAATATTACCCGTCTCAGTGACTCGAGTAACTTTCAATACATCAAGTGCCTCAGTGTTGGTAGAAAATGACACTTTAATTGGGCGTGGTCTATTTCCAGGTTTACCAATCCTAATTACTTTAGTTGGTTCAAATTTGATTTGAGGATGAATCAGATTTCTTATGGAGCTAACGTCCTCTTTTATTCTTTCACCTAGTTGACCAACAGGCTCAAGTAAATTAAACAATGACATTACGTGATCTCACTTGTCTTTCTTTAACTTCATGGACAATATCCGCTTGGACGACCGTATCCGACGGTGTACTCGATGTATTGTTATTTGTAGCCAGAGCTGGGCAGGATTCGAATCATTCAGGATTCGATTCCCGGATTCGAATCCTTTTAGAGGATTCAAAAGAGGTATTCGAATACTTTAGTGAAAACGGATTCGTGATCCGGATTCGTTATATTTTTTTAAAAGGATTCGTATTCGAATCCAGACGTAGATGATTCGAATCCTTTTAAAAGGATTCGAATCCTTTTAAAAGGATTCGAATTCTTATAAAAGGATTCGAATCCTTATAAAAGGATTCGAATTCTTATAAAAGGATTCGAATCCTTATAAAAGGAATCGAATCCTTATAAAAGGATTCGAATCCTCATTCACGGATTCAAATCCTCCTAAATAATTCAAATCATCGCTATTAAGGCTGGGATTCGAATTCGATTAATTCAAATAGTTGAATATTCTAATATGAATATTTAAATCACTAAATTATTCATATTTGAATATAAATATTTAAAATTTTCGAATAATTCAAATATTTGTGAATGCATATTTGGTTTCTTAACCATGAAAAATATCCAACGTTAATAGTATATTTTTAACTTCACTTGAAATCAGTGTTTTATACGCGTGGCGCATGAAGTAAAATTTCGAGTTTAGAAAAGCCCCGTGAAAATTTGTCTCGGGTCGCTGCGCGACCCTCTACGCGGGGCTTTTCTAAACTCGTAATTTTACTTCATGCTTAGTCTGGGAGTGGACAACACTTGTTCTTAAAAGTTTCAAATTGAAGGATCACTCTAGATTACTAAGTTTATTACCATTTTACAAAGGATACAGCTCGAAGGACCAACCATGGTCTTCGGAGACCGAAGGACTACACGGAATCGAAGTTTTTTTACAAGAAAACAACGAATATCTGAAGGTTTACAGCATGGATAGGAAAGAAAACATCCAATTTTGAAAAAATATCGAAGTTGGGTTGGTTTTCAGTGCATTTTTAACTTCACTTTAAATCAGTGTTTTATACGCGTGGCGCATGAAGTAAAATTTCGAGTTTAGAAAAGCCCCGCGAAAATTTGTCTCGGGTCGCTGCGCGACCCTCGACAAATTTTCTACGCGGGGCTTTTCTAAACTCGAAATTTTACTTCATGCTTAGTCTGGGAGTGGACAGCACTCGTTTGAATTTTAAATTTAACTCTTTTAAAAAATCGACGTATGTAATATAATAAATCATTTATTGAAATCATAGAAAAAGATGCAAAATGTTAACTAAAATTAACTTTTAGAGTTAACTTTATAATTTGCTCGGCACTTAATGGGTGAATATTCTATTCCTAAAAAAACCGTTTTTATTTAATATTAAAGTTGCATTTAATACAATAACAAACTGTGAATAAATCGACATAAATCTAGAAATATCGAAAATCTCGACATGTAGAAAATCTTGACGGTCCACTCCCAGACTAAGCATGAAGTAAAATTTCGAGTTTAGTAAAGCCCCGCGTAGAAAATTTGTCGAGGGTCGCGCAGCGACCCGAGACAAATTTTCACGGGGCTTTTCTAAACTCGAAATTTTACTTCATGCGCCACGCGTATAAAACACTGATTTAAAGTGAAGTTAAAAACGCACTGAAAACCAACCCAACTTCGATATTTTTGCAAAATTGGATGTTTTCTTTCCTATCCATGCTGTAAACCTTCAGATATTCGTTGTTTTCTTGTAAATAAACTTCGATTTCCTGTAGTCCTTCGGTCTCCGATGACCATGATTGGTCCTTCGAGCTGTAGCCTTTGTAAAATGATAATAAACTTAGTAATCTAGAGTGACCCTTTAATTTGAAACTTCTAAGAACTAGTGTTGTCCACTCCCAGGCTAAGCATGAAGTAAAATTGCGAGTTTAGAAAAGCCCCGCGTAGAAAATTTTCACGGGGCTTTTCTAAACTCGAAATTTTACTTTATGCGCCACGCGTATAAAACACAGATTCAAAATGAAGTTCAATAACACATATATCATCATTAATTAAAATTATTATATAATCAGATATTTAGTCGGTAAATGAACATTTTTGTTAATAGAAACTGAGGGAATAAAATATTACTGGTTGCAAATAATAGATTCAAATTTATTTTTAAAGGATTTGTATCCGTGATTCAAAAATGAGGATTCGAATCTTTGATTCGAATCATATTTTTCACTTACGAATCCTTTATTCGAGTATTCGTGATTCGAATCATATTAGGTGATTCGGATTCGTGATTCGAATCCTGTTTTTGAGGATTCATCCCAGCTCTGTTTGTAGCCACTATCTCTTCAAGGGTGGTTATTCGATCATTAAGGGATTTCATATCCCTTTTTAAATCCGTAAGAACATTCATTAAGTCCGCTCTAAAAAGCGGCATAAATTCATCTCTAAATAATGCTCGAATTGTATTGATCAGTGTATTGTCCGGTTGCGCATAGGAGGGAGAAAGCGACGCGCACGACACGTTGACTTGGCCCATTGATGAATTCGATCCCGCGTTGTCCGTGTGCGCCGCCGTAGCATTGGACGACGCGCATATCTTACATATCCATTGTTTTCCGTTATTTTCTGCCTCAGAGATAAAGTACGCGATATCTTCCAATGATAGATCTTTTAGGCAATCGGTATGAAAACGGAGATTGCAATTTGCACATCTTAATACCTTTGAGCATGGACCTAAGTTAAATTTGCAGCTCCCACATAAACGTGACATTTTTTATTAAAAAGTTGCTAAATATAATATATATTACAGACAGGAAGGACGATATACAAAATTTCACGTCAATGGGTCTGTAATGACGACTTTAACAGAACACAAGCAAAGGTAAAAAAAAAAACACGGAAGGTAAAACAGTAGGGACATAGGAATTTTGAGGGAAAATGTATACAAATTCAATCTCGTTTATTTATGTGTCTATATACCTGCGACGATCGCTCTGCGCAAAAAATATTGCAATAAAGACTACAGGCTAATGAATCCCGATCTGCAAATCCACTCATAAAACCAATTTATTTAAAATAAACCAACTCGCCGACGATAAATTGCGAATCAAATACTATCGTTGTAATCACCAGTGTCACGGCAGTTATATGCGAAATTCCACTTATTATCAAGTGCACAGTTCAAGTGCAATTTATTGAAAATCAAGAGCGCACAACAAACCACTGCACACACAGAAAAATTCGCTTCAAATCAGGAATTAAGGGCAGGTAGAACGGTTTTGGTAATTTAACTCGAGAACCATATTTCTCTAGCAAAGAGCTACAAATATATATTTAGAAAATAACTTGACATATCTTAGACTTAAAAAAACTGCTGAATAATTTTTAATATACTCGGTAGAAAAAACGCACCACTTGAAAATGAACCAAAAATACCGATTTTTCAAACCGCCGTAACTTGGTTGCTTTCGGTTGAGAATGGATGAATCATCGAGTTCTAAACGGTTTGAAGTTTTCTCTTTAGGAGCATGCAAGTTAATCCGGCGCCAAGGTTATTACACCCCTGCCATCCTCCTGAGAAAAATAAATGTTCCTAATGTAAAAAAAAATTAAACTTTGCCAAGGTGCACCGGGTAGAAAAAGAATCCTAGACTTAACTCACCATCCACGAAATCAAGTTTTCACGCTCGAAATTTTACTTCAACTTCAAATTTAACGCTTTTTAAAACAGCAATGAATGCCTGAAATTTGAAATTGTATAGCGCATGCATCGGAATAAGTACACTTAAAATAAAACTTCCCCGTATGTATGAATAATTGAAATAGGTACCCAAATTACACATCATTTTTAAATGTTCAACAGATTAAGTATTGTTTCTGTTTTGTATTAAATGTTACCACGCAGCTTTTATGGGTTTGCTGCTTATTGATCAAACAAACTCATTCTCAAACAAATTTAATACGAACCGTACACTGGATTTTAGTAAGAGCAAACAATTGTGCATAAAAACAACACAAAGTAAAAAAAATTAAACAATTAACGCTTATAAGTGGCCATCGGGCATGCTCTTAAAACAGTTAATAAAATAAACAATAATTAGTGCAATAAAATAGATAAAAAAAATAAATTTAAAATATTATAACACATTAAAATATAACAAAAACATCATACAATTTAATAAGTATTAGAAACAAATTTATTTCACAAAAATGTCGTACACAGGACGTTCTTACCCAAACAATTTAAACCCATCGAGTCTACATCCAACCCCAAATATACAACGCCCAGTTCCAAACGAATACACAATGCACTCAACCCCAGAAGAAATAATCGAAGGCTTCCGCAAAAACCCCTTGCAACGCCCGGTCCCTTACCTACCCCAGCCCGAGGACTACCTCCCACTAAGCGTGAAAGAAATGAAATCAGGCCCTTACGACGCTTGGGCAACAGGACGCCCAAATTTCTCATCTGTAGCAGACTTAACAGGAATCCGTCCTGTTGTAGATCGTTTTTCAATCACGCGATACAGTGAACCTGAATGGAGGAAACACAACAAGGACTTGCTTTTAAATTCTCATGACAATCAGAATTATTCCGCGAAAGCGGAGTGGTTAGCTTTGAATGCAATTGATCATGTTAGGGAAGAGACTGATAGAAATCAGGCTGATAATACGAGGAAGTTGAATTATAGGGAGAGGGAGGTTTTTAGGTATAAGGAGGAGTTGAGGGATGCTATTGTCAAAATGAGGGAGGAGATTGAGATGTTGGAGGTACAGAGGCAGAGGTTGAAGAAGGCTATGATGATTGTACTTATGCCACATTCTATTGGTAAGATATAAAACATATTTAGATAGGTATACAATTTTATTTTCAGTTGTTTTGTTCGCTGTATTGAATAAATAATAAAGATAACTTCTAAATAAATCTTCAAACTGTTTCTACAGTTTTATGTATAAATAGAGTTGATGTTTGATATTTAATATTTACCACTCAAATCTTTAATTTGTCAATAATCCTGTTTCATTAGGAGGAATAATTGAACATTTTTGCTCTTCACTCATGGACAGTATTTCAATAAGACCAAGAAATGTTGTACCAATTATAGGAGGTATTTTTATCTAAAGTATCGTAGGGACCGAAATTTGACGCTACGCTACTGATTGGAAGGAATAGATGAAAATAATCATTTGCCTATAGTAACAAAAATAGTAATGTGTCCATCATTTTGGCTTGTTTAATGTTTATTAATTCAACCTTTAGATGTTTTTGATTATTTATTAATTTCTTTTCAATTCTACGTTTTTAATACCATATTCATTCATGTATTTGTTTATTACTCACTTATTTTATTTTGTGTGCATTTGTTTTTAGGCTATTGTTCAACGTCCTTGAAATAAAACACGTACGTCATTTTAATGGGCTTAACAAGTTGCCATAAGAAACCTTCTACAGTTTGGTTATAACTTTTAAAACAAATGAGTTATAGTTAGTAACTTCAGAAAAACGACATTATATTAACTTCTGGTTATAGAGTGAACACGGATAGAGATAGATTAATTTTTTTTCGCTATTGATTAAAACATGGAAAAGTGACTCTGGCTCGCGAAAACAGTGTTTTAATATCTCTACAAATAAAAATGTTTTCCATATGTAGTACCTCCAAAATGCATAATTTTCTGCAGTACAATATAACGCCGATATTTTTAGTGATTCGCTTAGTGAGTTTATCAAACATATTACCAATTTTTTTTATTACATAACTACGGCTACCTTTTTATTAGATGTATTATCTGTTGGGTAATTAATAAATGAATTATGACAATATTTCGCTAAATATTTGTTAGCTTTGTCAGGGCAAAATATCTAATTCAAATACAAAGATATCTTTAGTAAAATAGATTAAAAAGGAATTAGAGAAAACATTATACCTACACAAAATGAGAATACTTACATAATTTCTAGCTTTTTCTATTCATGGAAGTTTTTTGACAAAATATACACATGTAAAAAACTGTAAATAAATCAATTATTTAAAAAAATATATTAAAGAGAAAAATCATTATTTTTTAATGATGACATATCCAACCATGGTTTCCATTTAAAAAAATTAAATTTATGTTGTATCTCGAATAAATCTGATAACATTTTATTATTCAGTGTAAAATTATCTAAAACTTTGCCATTTATAGTTTTTTTATCTCTTTTAATAACTGAGGAAAATCGATTTAAAAAATCGACACTTTTCACATTTTGAAAATATCTAGTTAGCCTCGACTTTTATAAACATTTTGCAAATCGTAATGCTATACTACTTTGCTCATTTAATCATTTCGCTAACTCTTATAGTTTCCGAAATCCACATAGAGAACATGAAAAAAAACTCGCCCTGTATATAAAGTTACGATAATGTTCGTGTAAACTGCAAACAATATGTCTTAATTAATAAGACTACCAAGACAATAAATATCCATTGAAACAACTACTTCCTGTGCAAATACACCACCGGATATTGAATTATATAATAACATATTTAAAATCTTATTTGATTAGATGTATTTGTACTGAAACCTGAAAAATGCTATAGCTTTTTTTAATAATTGAATCGATCTCTTTGACACATTATATCAACATAAAACATATTAAACATAGGCACTTTTGTGGGTTTGATTAGTGCGCACATATTTTTAAGTGTAAAAATTTGTTCAAATTATGGAAGTGAACATAATTGAGTCATCTTTAACATTTCACTTGAAAAATACCGCTTGAGAGGTGAATAGTGAACCTTAACATATTTATAGCATTTAATAACTTTTACCTTTAAACATATTAAATAGTTTGATTGGTCATATATAATTGTAAACTAAAATTGTAAACTTTAACTTTGCACTTGAAAATCTCCAGTTTATAGATATCTAATAAGCGCCAAGTGCAAAATAAATGTATATCACTTAATGACTTTTAACTTTAAACCGACAAAATTATGTACATTTTGTATTCATGAAAACATTTATTTCTCGAATATTCGAAACGCAATAAATCAAATTGTAGAACTTTCTCTGTGAAATTTTAAATTCTAAACAACGGCTCAGGGCATGACCATTATAAATCAATGCACGTCGCGGAATTTTATTATTCCGATCTAAAAAATCCCGTTATGTCCGAATAAAATTTCCCAAAAACCCCGACGCTAGCCACGTGACACTTTCTTCAACATTTTCAAAATGCTCATAAAATGGTATGAGTTACAACAATATTGCTTTGGCATACACTTGACATTTAGAATTGCGAAATAACAAAAGATTGTATTTTAATAATTATTATTTAAATTGATAGAATTACATTTTCAGAGAAACAGATATGGCAGAATTGTTTTTCTTAATATTTAGAAATACAGGGTGAGTCATTTATCTCGAGACACTCAAATATCTCAACAATTAATGATTTTATGAGAAAAAGTTTTGAATAAACCCCCTATATTTTAGAGGGACAAATTGATCTGTAGTAGAAAGAAGTTCCTACAAGGTCCCCATGGGAGCCCACGGGGGTCAACTTCATAATTTTAAACGGGAACCCCAATTTTTTATTTTTGATTCGTATAATTAACTCAAAAAGAAGTAACTTTTATTTGAAAAATTTCTTTCTGATCTCTATAGATGGCGCTGAAATGAGGAAAATTTATTGTACTATTTTTTTTTTTTATTATTTTCTTGATACTTTCCAGATTAGTAAATACAAATATTTGTTAAAATGTATAAACTGATTGCAAATTAATTATCATTAATTTTAACGAGTACTGAACAATAACTAAAAATAGAACGAGAACAGCAACAGGAGCGGAAGCGAGATTTATGTTAATAAATATTAAAAATTATATAGTAATGTTTACGGCGTAAAACTGACATAGAGCCAATAACTGTTGGCAAAAAAGGTATTTCGTTTCTTGGATAACTCGATTTTGTAAGTGAGTCAAATGAAAAATGATAAAATCCCTCATTATGGCGCCATCTATAAAGATTAGAAAAAAAAAACTAAACTTAGTTATTTTTGAGTTAACTATACGAATAAAAAATTAAAAACGGGGGTTCACATTTAATATTATTAAGTTGACTCTCGTGGGCGCCCATGGGTGCTTTGTAGACACTCTTTTCCACTACAGACCAATTTGCCCCTCTAAAATATGAGGAGTTTATTTGAAACTTTTTCTCATAAAATCATTAATTGCTAAGATATTTCAGTGTCTCAAGATAAATGACTCACCCTGTAGTCAGAAATAATAATTTAATAACATTTGTATCTTGAACAAGTTTCTCATCTTTCACGTGGTGAAACATATTTAATTATGATTTAATAAAGAAAACACTTGGTTAATTTTCACTAATATTTTGGTTTTTTATTCCAACTAGTTTCGACTTTGAATCATTCTCAAGGAGTACATCAAATTACAAGTTTACAAACATTATATACAAGAGAGGTTAATTTAAATTTTATGGATAGGCAATAAGGGCTGTCATGATGGGTGAGCTCCACAGATCTTCGATGTCATTAACAATTGGTTTTCCCTGTTTTATTGCTTTCTGGATTTCCAGTCCTTCGCGATAGTTGAGATGACGTCCTGTATTGCCTGTGTATAAAATCTTTAGCGTTTGGTTATTAAAAAAGTGATTATTGTCAATGCAGTGTTTAGCTAACCCAGTACAATATTTTTTATTTAGGATTGAAGCTTTGTGTACTTCCAGTCGTTTTTTGAAATTCCTCTCGGTTTGGCCAATGTATATTGAGTCACAATCGTCGCACTGGATTTCCTACACTCCACACTTTTTAAATTTATCAGTTTTTTGTTTGCTATTCACTAGGAGTTTGTCTAAATTTATTGGGTTAGTCATGATTATGTTAAATTCTTGCCCTTGAATACATTTTTTAACTTTTGGAGAAAAGTCGCTAACAAAATCTAACTTACACCAACTTGTGTTTTCTTTCTTGTCTCGGATATAAAAATATTTTTGGTACTGTTTTGATTTTATATATGCTATCATATTGTTAATTAATTGCTCACTATATCCATTATTTACTGCTATTGTTTTTATTATTTTTGTTTCTTGTAAAAAGTTTTGTTCGCTTTGAGGTATATGTATTAATCTATGAATTAATGAATGAAATGTGCTATATTTAATTTTGTGGTGTGTGTTTGATGTTTCTGGGATAATGGCGTCTGAAAATGTATATTTTCTAAAAATGTTAAATTCTAACTTATTTTGTGTTCTTATAATTGTTATGTCTAAAAAGTTTAAGCTATTGTTTATCTCTATTTCTTCGGTAAATTGTATATGTTTATTAATATTATTTAGCTCGCTTTTAAATATATATAATTGTCTGTTAGTGCCCGTCCAAATACAAAACACATCATCTACATATCTTTTCCAGTAAAATATATTCTTGGCTATTATTTGTTGGAATAAATCTTTTTCAAAGTGTGCCATAAATATAGTAACGGTGACAAAGGCGAACCCATTAGGAGGCCGTCACTTTGTTTGTATATTTTACTATTGAACTTAAAATAATTTTGATCGATACATATATTGATTAATTGCATCATTTCATCTTTGTGTGTGTTTGGTTGATCACTATCAGTAATTAACTTATTCAAAATTATTTTGAGTTTATTTAATGGAATAGACGTAAACAAGCTTTTTACATCGAATGATATGAGCTTTGCATTTGGAGGGGTTACTAATGTTTGAATTAGTTAAAAATTTCGAAACATTAGTAACCCCTCCAAATGCAAAGCTCATATCATTCGATGTAAAAAGCTTGTTTACGTCTATTCCAATAAATTATTATTCACTGTAAAAAAAGATAAAATAATGATTTCTAATTTTATATTAATATTGTGATGGATTAACAATAACTTAGAATGATTTTTAACTTCATATTAAATTAGTGTTTACACACCTAGCACAAGTAAATATTTTGAATTTAGAAAAGCCTGAAAATTATAATAATTAACGATCGAGCAATTATATAATCAACTCTAAAAGTTGATTTTAGGTAAAATTCTGTACTTCTCCTATTGATTTCTATGAATGACTTATTATATTACATACTCAGAATTTTTCTTTTAAATATACATAATGTATACGCTGTACATTTTTAAGCATTCGGTAATTTTATAAGAGCGTTGTAGTTTCGAATGAGTGGTTCCACTTCCAGATTAAGCATGAAGTAAAATTTCGAGTTTAGAAAAGCCTGAACATTTGGCTTGGTCGCTCCGCTTCGCTCTGCTTCGCTCCGCTTCGCTCTGCTTCGCTCCGCTTTTAGTGCGAGTTTCGTTAATTAACTTGGTTTTCGTCTATTTTCTATGCGTTGATATTTCTAAGATTTTCTTTAATTTTTATAGTACGACTGTCGCCAATTTCCATATTTCCATATTCCAGTTTTAAAATGTTCATCAATCTTCAAAATTTTGATCAAAGTTTTTAGATTTCATTATTTAAATTCAATCGATAAAAACTTAACGAGTACGTCCAGTCCTTGGTTAAGCATGAAGTAAAATTTCGAGTTTAGAAGAGATTGAAAATTTGGATTTGCAAAGGCGTACGAGCGAAGCGAGTCGCGCCCCACAATGTGCCAAATCGGAGCGCGAGCGCCAGGGGGGGATTTTGAGGAAAAAAATTAAATTAAAAATTTCGAGAAAAGAACATATCCACTCCATTGTAGATTCATAAAACCCTTCTAATCTTGCATGTTTATATTTTTCAACCCCCTATATTATTAACAATTAACGCTTAAAGTTGAGCGATTTAAAAAACATCAATTTTACGGCATTTCACTCGCAAGTTTAAATAATTTATTACATGGATAGTAGACGTACTATCAATATAACATTATACACTATTGTTTATAACATAATACTGTATATTATGGTTGAAAAATCAAGTCTCTAAATATTTTAGAACAAAAGTTTAAAAAAAATTGAATATGAAATATATTTTAAATATAAATTTTAACTTTAGAAAGTGTTATAAAAAAAATGTCAACTCGATGAGGTCTGGGACTATCACTAAAAATTAGTTCTATGTTTTCTCTAACTACCCTCAAAATTTCGTATCTCCACCGGTGCGTTTTTGGGGTCTTTTTAATTTTTTTATTTGACGCCACCAATTAAAGTTGGGTCGGGCGAGGCCCGTGTGCGGTGAGTATCGTGGAGTCGAGCGCGCGCTATTCTCGAGCAGCACGCAACATGATTTTTACGTTGGCCCCGAACAAAAAATAATAAAAACCCACATGTAAAAATTCAAAAAAATTAGGGCAGTTACAGAAAATATTAACAAATGTTTATATGATAAAAAAAATAATATAATAATAATTCAAGGCAGCAAAATTATATACAATTGTTATAATCATTACATAGGTTGTGACTTTCACCAAAAACTGTGGTATGTTTTTAAATGCCCTAAAAACTTCGTAACTCTACATGTGCGTTTTGTCAGGTTTTTGCGAATGACCGAGTCGATTTTTATCGGTTGCGCCTAATAAAAAATAAAGCACCTCAAAAAACGTACAAATGTGAAGTATCTGCTGTAGTTTAAAAATAATTTAATCTGTTGTTTAAAATATGATTTTTTAATCAGAATATACATTACATTTTTCTGATTTTGCACAACGAAGTTATGTATTTTATACTGTTTTATTTACTTACTTTTTTAAAATGAAAAATTGTCAGTATCCTCATCAGTCTGTTCGTTTTCGCTGTCACTTGTGTCCGTTTCGCAAATAACTATTTTTTTAGCGTCTGCAGGTAGTTGTTTTTTATGAATTTTTACATCGCTTCTCAAAGAAGAAATTATTGGATCAGAACATACAAGAAGCATATTAAATAAATCTCGAATTGTATTAAGCCTAGAGTTTTTCCTAGTATGGTTTTCTCTAACTCTCTTATATATTTTATTGGTTGCTTCCTGTGCCTCTTCCGAAAGTTCTCCGATTGGTAAAAGACATTGTCCAATTATTTTGCTCCCGTGAATTAAAATTTTATGGACACTAGGAGGCATTCTATACCATCCATATAACGAGGTGTAAAGTCGGGCCGTATCTTCTGCATATTTATCAAACATCAATACATTTATTTTACGAGAACTCGATATTGTTATAAGAATTGTATAAAATCTGTTCAATAATTCTTCATTCAATTCAGTGATGACAGCTACTTTCTCATAATTTCGAAAAAATATTCGAGCAACGTTGCCAGTATTTGAAGTACCTCCTCCTTGCACAACAATATCAACCCTTATCCCTAACTCTTTACGTAAGAGTTTTTGTATTCTAGTTTTCCGACTAAATATATTATTTTTCTCTTCTATCGTACATCCGTGAGTAGTTGTTTTCTTCAAATCTAATTTATAGGAGATATGAAGAACACATTCCATGAACTTAATCCATGCATGGAGGGAAGAAATACCATAATTTAAATTATCTTCGATAATAGGAATATTTTTAATTCTTTCAATATCATTCATCTCCTTCGGAGAACATTTGCATATAAAACAATTTGAGCTCGGAGTATTTGTTAAGGTATTTATAACTTTGCCATCGATCATTGTAAACAACAAATTAAATTTTACCTCTACATGGTTACCATTAATATAAATTTGTTGTTTTTCCAATAAATTTACCTCTTGCCTCATACTCTTAACTTCATCTAGAATAAGCTGTTTTGTTTCTTTAGCATAAATACATTTTATCGGTCTACATAATTTAATAGATGAAGGTTTTTCGTTTTTCCAAATAACACTTTCATCAGAAAATAATCTAAGTGGAACCAGTGAAAACACAAAGACACTCTTCTCTGTAATTTCTTCTTCATCTGTACTGCTATCATCAGATGGCTTTTGCATATAAGTAGAGTGCCCTGAGCTGCCATCGCAACCATATTTACACAACAAAATTAATTTACTAAATGATGTATCTTGAGGAAATTTAATTGTTGATATTAATCTACATAAAGTATGCTCAAGAAGGCTCTGCAAAGGTACTGATGCTCCATTTTGAGAAATAGAAATATTAGCTGGGTAACACATTGTCTTCATTATTTTAATTTTATTGTAAGATGGTAAAAGGTCTTTTGCTCCATGAGAACGTAGTTTTTTTCTTAAATTTTTATAACTTGCTGCCGTCATTTTTGAATCAATAAAAATTGATAGAGCTTCTTCATCTGTAAATTTTTTTACAGTTTCAACTTCATTTGTTTTTAAATAAGTTAAGACTTTTTTTATTTTTTCCTGTGAATCCGAGGAAGCACTTTCCACTAATTTGGCCGCTGGTATATTTCCTTTATCGCGTAAAATTTTTTTTGCTGCTGAAAATATTTGTTCTGGTGTATTTTCGGTGATCAATAAATTAGTTTGTCTTCTTTTAGATGTATTACTTTGTATTGTGAACTGTGTACCTGATGTACTTGGTATTGGTGAAATATTTTCTATATTTTCAAAGGGGTTTGTATTTTCAATTAAGACAGAACCCTCGTTGTATTTAAAAGGTAGCAGTAACCAATTTCTATTTTTTTTAATGAAATTGATATGAGATCTTGAGCACATTTTCCACTTTCTTTTAAGAGTACTGCAGAAACCCTTAACTTTTTTAAGAATGTCATCATTTTCACTATTGTTTTTCGTCGAAAAATTTTCAATATATTTTATTAAATAATCAATGGTATTGCTTGACTGAATAAGGTTTTTAGGTTTTAGTTCGTACCATACCTTATATAAATCACCGTTTGTAATTTTAATTTTCTCCATTATCACTCAGCGTTTTGGATTAATTAAATTACACTAACACTAAACACTAGTTTAATTAAAGTAAACTATTTTATACACAAAAAAACACTACATCAAAGAAAGAGTATATAGTCAACAAATTAAATAACACTTAACACTAACTTAATAAATAATTACTTTATAATGTTCAATCGTTCGCTTAGGGATCAGAAAAATATGTGAACTGTTGGAGACTTCGTTCAACACTAAACGCATATTTTTCTTTCAAGAAAATTAAGAATAATCCATTTCAGATACTTAAACCGTAAAAACTGTGTGACAAGAATGCCATTTGTTACGGTAAATGACAGCTTCAATCGGACCACTAATAAAAATGTAAACACAAACCAGATGACCTTTATCAGTAACAGATGTACACCCTTATATATCAATAAGAAAAAAACCCATAAAACTATTTTTGTAAATGTGATTTAAATGCTGCAAAAAATACTCAGAGAAGAAATAATTTCCCTATGATATATACCTGTATATTAGAAAAATTGTAGATTGTGAGGATTATGACTATTATATAAACATTTTTCAATATTTTCTGTAACAGCCCTAATTTTTTTGAATTTTTACATGTGCGTTTTAAGTGCGTTTTTATTATTTTTTTGTTCGGGGCCAACGTAGAAATAATGTTGCGTGCTGCTCGAGAATAGCGCGCTCGACTCCGCGATGCCACCGCACACGGGCCTCGCCAGACCCAATTTTAATTGGTGGCGTCGAATAAAAAAATTAAAAAGACCCCAAAAACGCACCGGTGGAGATACGAAATTTTGAGGGTAGTTAGAGAAAACATAGAACTAATTTTTAGTGATAGTCACAGACCTCATCGAGTTGGCATTTTTTTTATAACACTTTCTAAAGTTAAAATTTATATTTAAAATATATTTCATATTCAAATTTTTTTAATTTTTTTTCTAAAATATTTAGAGAGTAGATCTTTCAACCATAATATACAGTATTATGTTATAAACAGTAGTGTATAATGTTATATTTATAGTACGCCTACTATCCATGTAATAAATTATTTAAACTTGCGAATGAAATGCCGTAAAATCGATGTTTTCTAAATTGCTCAACTTTAAGCGTTAATTGTTAATAATATAGGGGGTTAAAAAATATAAACATGCAAGATTATAAGGGTTTCATGTATCTACAATGGAGTGGATATGTTTTTTTCTCGAAATTTTTAATTTAATTTTTTTCCTCCAAATCCCCCCCTGGCGCTCGCGCTCGGATTTGGCACATTGTGCGCCCCGACAAATCCAAATTTTCGGGCGTTTCTAAACTAGAAATTTGACTTCATGCGCCACGCGTATAAAACACTCAGTGAAATTTAAAATAGACTATTAAGGCTGGGAATTTATACATAAAAACATACTAAAATATTTAAATATTCGAATTATTCAAATATTTCAATATTCGTACTCGTATTTAAATCCCGGCTTTAATTAAAATTTACTAAATTAGAAAAGATTTTTTGCAAAGAAACAAAATAACTTTTAATTTACCTATCTTATTTTACATTTATTTATTTATTATTACTTACTACAATGGTATTTTAAGTTTATACTTGTTACTCTGAAATTGGGTTTTTTCACTGTTGGGTACTAAAAGTTATTATTATTATTAATAAATAATAGCATTTTCTGAAATTATCAGTATAAACTTTGTAGTAATTTGGTTCTATCTAAATATTGAGTTTAACGTCATAATTTTTAAGAGAAAATATATAGTTTATTATCAACATATTAGATAACTTTCAATTTGAATGACTTAAAATTATGAAAAAGAAAACTCAATAAAGTTTAATAAACTTGTTTCTCATTGATCACTTGGTAAAATAGTTCTACTAATATATAAGTTTTCACTTGGTTTGTAATACTAAGTAAAACTATGTTTTATAAATAAAGCAAACCAAATAAATTCAATTAAAAACCTATATATCAGTTTAATATATTCTAATTCTCTAATAATTTATCGACTAACTAACATTCATATTTATATTGTTACCAATTACATTTTTCTTGGTGATAAATACTTCTTCAGATGTAATAAATTAACAAAATTACATTAACGTCACAACACATTTTTGAGGAGTGTAAAAAGAATGACATCATCAAAAATCCATTCAAAACCTCTAATCTACAAAACACAATTAAATCTATCTTAATATTCGAAAGGTTGCATATTAATTAAGAATTTCTGGAACTGCATTACTCAATCACATTACAAGGAAATGCGATGTGTCCATGATAGTACTTTCTCGTCATTGGCGTGAATGTGAATGTGATATTTTTTCAAAATATCTTAAAAATCGAGAAAAGAAGGGCGTCTAACCAGGGCCTCTCCAAAATATCTAAACCAGCAAATTTTGAAAAGAGACACCCTCTACAAGCGCGGAAGTATAATGAAAGAAAAGAAATCACAATTTATGGGGTGTTGATGTTACAATTTATGACCTTATCTGTTAGAATAACAGGTAGTTTCCCTTTTTCAAGCATTTTTGTTAATGTTTTTTTGATGACTCCAACAATTTAACACATTAATCAATATGATATGCAATGGTAATATTTGGTTACGTTTTAATCAAATCAATTAAATAAAGCACGCTAATCTAGCAATAAAAAAAAGTTATGATCAGGGTTTAAAACGTGTTTGAAACATGTTTAAAACACGTTTGAAACGTGTTTAAAACAGAACATATAACAGATAATTTAAAGTTACGGGAAATTGTTGTTTCAATGCGGTTAATTTGAGGCTTTTAACGAGCGTTTTCCACTCCCAGACTAAGCATGAAGTAAAATTTCGAGTTTAGAAAAACCTAAGAATTTGGATTGGCCGCGTAGCAAAGCGGAGCGGCCAATCAAAATTAGGCTTTTTTAAACTCGAAATTTTACTTCATGCGCTACGCTTCAAAACACTGATTTACAGTAAAGTTCTTTGAACACACACACCTACAACAACGATTATAGGCAACCTAATATACGTTAGAGTTATTGGGTTGCCAATAATTACTGTTTAAAACAATTTTATCAGCGCAGAATTTGACTCACGTTTTATCCACATTTACATATTAGATTGCTAGAGCCGTATATTTTAAACTTTACAATATTTCAGTGTTTTATACGCGTGGCGCATGAAGTAAAATTTCGAGTTTAGAAAATCCTAATTTGGATTGGCCGCTCCGCTTCGCTACGCGGCCAATCCAAATTTTCAGGCTTTTCTAAACTCGAAATTTTACTTCATGCTTAGTCTGGGAGTGGAAAACCTTCGTTTAAAGATTCAAATTAAAATCTTGAACAAAAAAACAACGAATGTCTAAAAATTCACAGTATATGCTTATGTATACCCGAAAGAAAAAATCCCTGTATTTAAAAACCACATTTATGCACACATAGTTTTTTTGTAATAAAATGTTATGTTTGATAATGTAATTTGAAATATTTTCAACAATTTAGCTTAAATTTAAAAACAAACAAAAAATTTAATGAAGTAATGTAAAATATAATTTAGCAAATATTTATTTTTAGCAGTTAAGATAATAAAAAAAACGGTTTTAAACAAATTTAACGTTTAAAACATGTTTTAAACAAATCTAAGATTTAAAACATGTTTAAAACAAAACCGTTTAAAACACCCGGCTGTTTTTAAACATGTTTAAAACACTGTTTTAAAACAAAGTGTGTTAAACATAACAACCCTGGTAATAATTGATCATCTAACGAGTGTTTCCAATCCCAGATTAAGCATGAAGTAGAATTTTGAGTTTAGAAAAGCTAGAAAATTTAGCTCAGGCGCGTAGCGCAGCAAAGCGACTAAGACATATTAGGTTTTTCTAAACTCAAAATTTTACTTCATGCGAGACGCGTATAAAACGCTGATTTAATATGAAATAGTCTATAACCAACCAATTAACAAGTGAAATACGTTTAGTATACCAATCATCAATTGTATAATTGACGGAAAAGGTGCTCCAATGACATAAAATATTTTTTTGTACTTGTTTTTGTATAACTTTAGAAAAATAAATTAATGAAACAACATACTAACTCAAATAAACCAATCAAATATGCAATTTTGGAATAAAATGGACTTTACTGAATCCCATTTATGAACCTCTTTTTAGATTTTTTCTATCGTTTTTCCATTTCTTATAATAGTGCTGAGACATCAAGTTTCGCTCACCCTGTACAATAAACTTGAGTAACTCACTTATTTGACAACTCCTAAGACCCATAATTTGCTTACATATCACCCCTGAAGACGGGCATTCAACGATATATATTTTACCAATTGTGATGTATTTAAACTAACGAGTGTCTTCCACTCCCAGACTAAGCATGAAGTAAAATTTCGAGTTTAGAAAAGCCCCGCGTAGAAAATTTGTCGAGGGTCGCGCAGCGACCCGAGACAAATTTTCACGGGGCTTTTCTAAACTCGAAATTTTACTTCATGCACCACGCGTATAAAACACTGATTTAAAGTGAAGTTAAAAACGCACTGAAAACCAACCCAACTTCAATATTTTTCAAAATTGGATGTTTTCTTTTTTATCTATGCTGTAAACCTTCAGATATTCGTTATTTTCTTGTAAAAAAACTTCGATTCCATGTAGTCCTTCGGTCTCCGAAGATCATGATTGGTCCTTCGAGCTGTAGTCTTTGTAAAATGGTAATAAACTTAGTAATCTAGAGTGATCCTTCAATTTGAAACTTCTAAGAATGAGTGTTGTCCACTCCCAGACTAAGCATGAAGTAAAATTTCGAGTTTAGAAAAGCCCCGCGTAGAAAATTTGTCGAGGGTCGCGCAGCGACCCGAGGCAAATGTTCACGGGGCTTTTCTAAACTCGATATTTTACTTCATGCGCCACGGGTATAAACCACTGATTTACAGTAAAGTTAAAAATATATAACACTTAGATGTGATGATGATCAATATTTACCAAGATGTAAACGTCAGATACGTTTTGAAAAAATGTATTTGCCTAAAATTGTACACGTAGACATAATTCTCGACTTTATTTTACAAATATCGTATTAATTATAATTACATTTTAAATAATTTCATAAATATCAAATAAATCTTCCTAACAAAACCACCCCAAACCGGACAAAAGATACCGCCACGCGCCGGCCGAAAACAGATGGACTTCTTACTACCTGCTAATTTCGGGTTGACATTAACACCCATAAAAATGCGGTTGGTGTTCATAATGGATTACCCCTTAAGTGCTCGGTCTCTTTCCCCTTACCCTCCAACATTTTAGGAAAGAGATAGAAATCGGAAGATTTTGGAGTTTTTGGTCTGGTCGCGTCTAACCGTTATATTTTTCATTCCGGTTTTGGTTCCAGTTCAATTAAACAAAATATATCGGTTCCACATTACGTTCCGCAAAGAGTAGTTAGTTTTAGGTTCAGCTCCGAGTGATTAATGTATAAAGAGAATTTTGTTTTAAGTATACATATCCCGATAATTACAACTTGAGCAGTATTATTTGAACTTTATAATATTTTAGTGTTTTACACGCTTGGCGCATGAAGTATAATTTCGAGTTTAGAAAAGCCTGAAAATTTGGTTTGGTGGCTTAGCTTCGCTACGCGACCAAACCAAATTTTCAGACTTTTCTAAACTCAAAATTTTACTTCAAGCTTAATCTGGGAGTGTAAAATCCACGTTCAAATTAAACTTATTCAAAAAAATAACGAATATCTGAAGATTTACAGCATATGCGATATAATTAGAACATGAAACCTCCTTGTACATTGAACAATCTTTTAAATGAAACGAAATTCTCGGACTTTCCTAAACTCGAAATTTAACTTCATGCGCCATGCGTATAAAACACTGAAATATTGTGTAATTAAAAATATCCTTATATTCAGCATTAAAACGTAACTGCTACAGCAATATTAAAAATATACTACTAACAAGAATATTTAGGATTTCACACACTATAGTGTTTTATATGCGTGGCGCATCAAGTAAAATTTCGACCTAAGAAAAGCCTAAAACTTTGGATTGGTCGCTTCGCTTCACTAAGTGACCAATCCAAATATTCAGGTTTTCTAAACTCAAAATTTTACTTCATGCTTATCAAGGATTGGAAACACTCGTCAGAAGCTTCAAATTGAAAGCTTATATAAAAATCAACGAACACCAGAAAATTTACAGCAAAAATCGAGATACATATGTATACCTAAAATAAAAATTCCCTGTGTACTGTAATGTAGACAACATTTAATTCAAAAGTACTAATTTATCAAAAGTTCTCAAAATCTAAGAAATCTACAAGTAAAAGTAAAAAAGTGAGTATTTTCTGTAAACATAGTTTATACAGAAAATACTCACTTTTTTACTATTTACATACAACTTTTATTTAAAACATTTTTAATATTATCAGTATTTATTTGTTTTATTATTTTTTAATGTTTTCCAATAATAAGTGTATGCGTTGATAGGTAAGTCATTTGATTGAAAAGCTCAATGTCTAGGAGTAATGCTTTCTATCATACATTATTGTATAAAGGACAATACACGATATAAATTAAATAAACGTTATAGAATAACAGTATCTAGCAGTAAATACACTCGACCGTAAAAAGAACGCGCCACTTGAAAATTCACGTTTTTTCGTGAATATTCAAACAGCCATAACTTCGGTCGATGTGGATGAAATTTGATGAATTTTTGAGTTTTTTGAACGATTTCTCTTTAAGGACACATAAGTGGATATAACGAAATTTAAGCATTTCTGCATTTAAAAGTCCTACCAACAAAAAAATGTTCAGAATGTTAAAAATGATAAAAGTTGAGAAGTTATACTGTGCCCAAAAAAAATCGTAGCTCTACTGCAAAAAAAGCGCAACAAAATTCCATCATTTTCCTTTGAAATAAGCGAAAAATCATGTCGATCCAATGATTTGGCTCGAAGTTATGGCAGTTTTTTTAAAAAGTGTATTTTGGGGCAAAAAATTGTCACCCAGCCAAAACATTTTTTTGGCAGTAGGTTTTTTCGGTAGAGGTGAAATGCAAGTTTATGTAAGGCTTTTGCCTTATTTCAGGCCAAAATTAACTTCTGCTCATTGAGTTTTGGGAAAAAATCATTTTTTCTCAAATTGTCATAACTTTACTCCAAATCAATTTATCGATTTGAATTTTTGCGCATATTAAAGGAGAAGGACTAAATTTATTCTGGGTGTCCCTTGCTCGAAGCCACAATTTTTTTTGCGCATTGTACAAGTTAACAAAGTTAAAAGTTTTTAAGTGAAAAACGTTTCATCGCCTTTAGGGGGTAGAAGGGGGTAAAATGTGCATGTTTGAAGATCTGACTAACATGCCCTTAAAGAGAAAACTTCAATGTTTTTAAATCGCATAATGTCACAGGTTTGCGAGCAGAGTTATGCCTGTCCGCCAAAGTTATGCCCCAAAAAACACTTTTTAAAAAAAACTGCCATAACTTCGAGCCAAATCATTGGATCGACATGATTTTTCGCTTATTTCAAAGGAAAATGATGGAATTTTGTTGCGCTCTTTTTGAAGTGGAGCTACGATTTTTTTTGGGCACAGTATAACTTCTCAACTTTTATCATTTCTAACATTCTGAACATTTTTTTGTTGGTAGGACATTTAAATGCAGAAGTGCTTAAATTTCGTTATATCCACTTATGTGTCCTTAAAAAGAAAACTTTAGCGTTCCAAAAACTCAAAAATTCATCAAATTTCATCCACATCGACCGAAGTTATGGCTGTTTAAATATTCACGAAAAAACGTGAAATTTCAAGTGGCGCGTTTTTTTGCGGTCGAGTGTATATTAAAATTTATTAAGCAAATTTACAATAATAATAACCACTTTTAAACATTAAATATACACTTAACAAGCTAGAAATTGGTAATCGACTATCAACCAGTTTTTTTTTTGTCTAAAAACATGTTTTTGAAAATTCCCTAAAATTCAAGATTTTTTAACCAAAAATCGTTGAAACAAATATTTAACTATTTTTTAGCTGGTGAGTCTTTAGATAGGCGTACGGGACGTTTAGACATCGAATTGGTTCGTGATGCAGTCGAAGATGAGTTGACAAAAGAGTTAAGTCTTACATCAGAAGTCCGCTGTCTATTAGAGAAAACCTTGAGAGAGGTCGACAATCAATTAATCGAAAATCGATCGGCGAAGCAACGTTTGGAATACGATTATGGAGATAAAACCAGAAATCATCAAATCGTCTCGACTAATGTACATTTGAATAATCGGTCCAATACGATTTTGTTCCATCCTGGCGCCGTCACATTCCAAAGCGAGTATGTCACAACATAATAAAAATGTTAATAACAATGATAATAATTATATAAATTCTTCATTTATAAATATAACTGATTCTATTGGTAATAAATTTTATATTCTATGAAATCATAAATTCATAAACAAATATCATTTTAAAAGTTTAAAAAAAAAATGGTAACATTTTTTGTGGCAGTTTCTTTTATCGAATTTATTGAAATCACATTTATTACATTATTCTAATTTTATCTTACTTCCATTAATATTTGTTTATCCATAATGCAATTTGATAGACAATTTTCTTTCTTATTTAATAAAAATAGAATATAAATACCGTGAGATCGAAAAAAAATGATTCAGACAGGTATTGACCAGAGCTGGGATGATCCTCAAAAACAGGATTCGAATCACGAATCCGAATCACCTAATATGATTCGAATCACGAATACTCGAATAAAGGATTCGTAAGTGAAAAATATGATTCGAATCAAAGATTCGAATCCTCATTTTTGAATCACGAATACAAATCCTTTAAAAATAAATTTGAATCTATAATTTGCAACCAGTAAAATTTTATTCCATCAGTTTCTATTAACAAAAATGTTCATTTACCGACTAAATATCTAATTAAATAATGATTTTAATTATTGATGATGTATGTGTTATTGAACTTTATTTTAAATTAGTGTTTTATACGCGTGGCGCATGAAGTAAAATTTCGAGTTTAGAAAAGCCCCGTGAAAATTTGTCTCGGGTCGCTGCGCGACCCTCGACAAATTTTCTACGTGGGGCTTTTCTAAACTCGAAATTTTACTTCATGCTTAGTCTGGGAGTGGACAACACTCGTTCCTAGAAGTTTCAAATTAAAGGATCACTCTAGATTACTAAGTTTATTACCATTTTACAAAGGCTACAGCTCGAAGGACCAATCATGGTCTTCGGAGACCGAAGGACTACAAGGAATCGAAGTTTTTTTACAAGAAAACAACGTATATCTGAAGGTTTACAGCATGGATAGGAAAGAAAGCATCCAATTTTGAAAAAATATCGAAGTTGGGTTGGTTTTCAGTGCGTTTTTAACTTCACTTTTAATCAGTGTTTTATACGCGTGGCGCATGAAGTAAAATTTCGAGTTTAGAAAAGCCCCGTGAAAATTTGTCTCGGGTCGCTGCGCGACCCTCGACAAATTTTCTACGCGGGGCTTTTCTAAACTCGAAATTTTACTTCATGCTTAGTCTGGGAGTGGACCGTCAAGATTTTCTACATGTCGAGATTTTCGATATTTCTAGATTTTTGTCGATTTATTCACAGTTTGTTATTATATTAAATGCAACTTTAATATTGAATAAAAATGGTTTTTCTTAGGAATACAATATTCACCCATTAAGAGCCGAGCAAATTATAAAGTTAACTCTAATAGTTAATTATATGTAAAATTTTGGATCTTTTTCTATGATTTCAATTAATGATTTATTATATTACATACGTCGATTTTATAAAAGAGTTAAGCATGAAGTAAAATTTCGAGTTTAGAAAAGCCCCGCGTAGAATGTTTGTCGAGGTTCGTGCAGCGGCCCGAGACAAATGTTGGCTCTGATTTCAAGTAAAGTTAAAAATGCACTGAAAACCAACTCAACTTCGATATTTTTTTAAAAAATGGATGTTTACTTTCCTATCCATGCTGTAAACCTTTAGATATTCGTTGTTTTCTTGTAAAAAAACTTCGAGAGACCGAAGGACTACAGGTATCCTTCGGTCTCCGAAGACCATGATTGGTCCTTCGAGCTGTAGCCTTTGTAAAATGGTAATAAACTTAGTAATCTAGAGTGATCCTTTAATTTGAAACTTCTAAGAACGAGTCTTGTCCACTCCCAGACTAAGTATGAAGTAAAATTTCGAGTTTAGAAAAGCCCCGCGTAGAAAATTTGTCTCGGGTCGCGCAGCTACCCGAGACAAATTTTCACGGGGCTTTTCTAAACTCGAAATTTTACTTCATGCGCCACGCCTATATAACACTGATTTCAAGTGAAGTTAAAAATAAACTATTAAGGTTGGAAATTTTTTTTTTTTAAGTAACCAAGTATGCATTCACAAATATTTGAATTATCCGAAAATGTAAATATTTATATTATGAATAATTTAGTGATTTAAATATTCATATTAGAATATTAAACTATTTGAATTAATCGAATTTGAATCCAAGCCTTAATAGCGAAGATTCTAATTATTTGAGAAGATTTGAATCCGCGTATGAGGATTCGAATCCTTTTATAATGATTCGAATCCTTTTATAAGAATTCTAATCCTTTTATAAGGATTAGAATCCTTTTATAAGGATTCGAATCCTTTTATAAGGATTCGAATCCTTTTATAAGGATTCGAATCCTTTTATAAGAATTCGAATCCTTTTATAAGGATTCGAATCATCTACGTCTGGATTCGAATACGAATCCTTTTAAAAAAATGTAACGAATCTGGATCACGAATCCGTTTTCACTAAAGTATTCGAATACCTCTTTTAAATCCTCTAAAAGGATTCGAATCCGGGAATCGAATCCTGAATGATTCGAATCCTGTCCAGCTCTGATATTGACTACTACAACACGATTGGCAAGCCTGCTTTCAAAATTGATTAAATACAATAAATGTCAAATATATTAAAACAAAACAGTATTTATATTTAGGAAACAAACTGAAAACTAGGATGAATACAAGTTAGAGTAGGTGTTCAAAATGTGATCCTTCAGCTTTGATACAACTAATAACTCTTCGTTTTATATTATCAAATGCGTTTTCTAATGATCGAGGAGTAATTGAATTACATGCATTGGCAATTGCATCCATAAGTTCTTGTATCGTATAAAATGTCTGTAAATTGTGTTTTTAAGAAAAAGGAAAACATAATAGTCCATAATGGCATAATGGTTAAATCAGGAGAACGCGGAGGAAAAGATCTAAATCGATCGTCAAAAAATTCCCGCAAAAACCTCATTGTTTCACGACTTGTATGCGCTATAGCGTTATCTTGCAGAAAATATCCGTTTAAGAGTTCGTCGTCATCCAGTTGTTTAATGAAAGGTAGTATGAAATTTTTGCAATATCTTCTTCATTAACTGTGTCTTGAAAAAATATAGGGCCAATAAAGCGTTTTCGTGACATCGCCATCCAAACGCCCACCTTTTGAGGATGCAAAGGACTCTCTACCAACTCGTGAGGATTCTCAGTAGACCACAATCGCATATTTTGTTTATTAACATATCCTGAAAGCGTGAACCATGCTTTATCTGAGAAAAAACTTTTGTCTAGGATATCATCATTATTTAAATGATTTAGGAACCATTGATCGTACTCGATTCTTCTCTGGTGGTAAAAGTTGTTAAACTGCAGTTAAGTTGTATGCAATCATATGCAAATCCTTTTCTAAAATTGTTTGACGAGTACCATATGATATCTGTGGTTGTTGTGCAAGACTACGAATAGATTGTGTCGGGGAAGTTTCTATTCTTCGTTGCCCATCTTGGATGTTTTCTGCTGTTCTCTTTGTTGGACGGCCACTTCCGGTTTTACGGGTTACGGAACTTATCAACACATTCATGAATTTCTATAAACAATAATCCACTGCAAAATCCCGAAATCTTTTACTAAATTCCTCAACACAAAGACGAACAGAATATGACCATTGTCCGTTTGCCAGTTTCTCGCCATTCTTAAAATACCTTTCCAGGATAAAGATTTTGTGCTCCAACGCAAACTGCTGAAAGAATTGTAATACTAGAAGGGTAAACTTAAATAATTCTGGGAACAAGATTGCAAAATTGACTTACATTTGAAATGTCACTGTCACATTATAATTCATAGGGATTCTAGAACCAGTGTAGCCAATCGTGTTGTTCTATAGTCTGTTTAAAAACTAGAAGGAGTAAGTACCCAAGCCCAATTTACACTATAAAAAGGTACCAGAAATATCACTAGATAAATTTGGCAGCAATTTTAAATAATTTCATAATTACTCTTTAAATAAAATCAAATATCCATTTTGTACTTCTTAACTGTGGTTAAGTATTTTCTTTTCCATCGTACGATATCGTCAGTTCAATTAAAATGCTTATACGGCATCTCGCCATATATCTGTGAAATAAAACATATTTACATTATGTTCATAATATAATATGGAATTTATATAATAATGTGACTCTATTAGAGCTGGGACGAATCCTCGTAAAAAGGATTCGAATCACGAATCCGAATCAACTAATATAATTCGAATCATGAATACTCGAATAAAGGATGTAAGAGATAAATATGATTCGCATCCTGTTCTTTCGAATCACGAATACAAATCCTTTAAAAATAAATTTTATTATTTTTTTTGCAACCATTAATATATAAATATCGTTGCCAGTTGTTTTAACTAAAATATTCAAAACCTAATTAATTCTTATTACCACTGAACATCGTTGATAACAGACTAAATATCTGACTCCCTGTTACTCTGGTTAAAGATGTATTTGTGTGTTTCTGAACTCCACTTTAAATCAGTGTTTTGTACGCGTGGCGCATGAAGTAAAATTTCGAGTTTAGAAAAGCCCGAAAATTTGTCTCCGGTCGCTGCGCGACCCTCGACAAATTTTCACGGGGCTTTTCTAAACTCAAAATTTTACTTCATGCTTAGCCTGGGAGTGGAAACACTCGCTTAAACTTCAAATTGACATCTATTATAAAATCAACTAGTGCCTGAAATTTACGTAAATAAAAAATTCACTGAATATCATTAAAACTGGAAAGGTCAGAGAAAAGTCATGGAATTATATTCCAATTGACCAAAACACTAACAAAAAAGCTATATGATATTATTAAACTTGTCAAAATCAGCAGGCAAATTACAAAACACGCAAAAATTTATAAAATTAACTTATATATTGGCAAAAGCAATGAAAACTATTCAACAGAATGGGGGTTTCCCACAGATGATAGTTATATTAAAAGGCCAGGGGAAAAATCTTTAGTCAGGGAAATGTCAGAAAAATGTAATATTTCAGATTGTGGTTACCGTGTCAGTTTTACTTCAAACAATATTAAACAAAATTTTGAAAACTAGATTATTATCTTTAAAAACATTTTCAATCATTTAATGTTCTTATCAAAGCATTCACTTTGAAGTTTCGAACGAGCGTTTCCACTCCCAGACTAAGCATGAAGTAAAATTTCGAGTTTAGAAAAGCCCCGTGAAAATTTGTCAAGGGTCGCGCAGCGACCCGAGACAAATTTGCGGGCTTTTCTAAACTCGAAATTTTACGTCATGCGCCACGCGCATAAAACAGTGATTTAACATAAAATTTGAAAACACACAAACAAAAATTTTTCATATTATTCCTCACAATCAATTCGAATTATTTTTGACGATTCCAATCCGTTTGTAAGTATTCGAATCCTTTTACAAGGATTCGATTCCTTTTATAAGGATTCGAATCACCCACATTTAAACTCGAATACGAATCCTCTTAAAAAAATGTAACGAATCCAGTTGAACTCAAGTATTCGAATGCCTCTTTTGAATCCTCTAGAAGGATTCAAATCCTGAATGATTCGAATCTTCCCCTTGCTCTGGTCTCTATCTTACTTAAATTTGTTTTAAAAAACTGTACAAGGTAGAACGACTCATCTTCGGCATGCCTGCATGATCGTTTACTTTTTTTAAAACTTTTTTAAAGTTGGCAGTTCATTTTTATAGAAGAAACTATGCACGGATCTCTTCACTACGTCATCAAAACTTGTAATTATGTCCTCCAAGCTGTTTAGGGCTACAAATCGCTCCGGATTTCTTATATTCGCTAATGGAACGATAGACAGTATGTTTGAACGGTAACGTGACCGCCAGTCTAAGGTGTCAAATTGTTTAGAGGGAATGGCAAAGCTATACTGATGAGAGATAAATCTCGAAACGCGTCTATAGATGGCCTGAATAATTTGACCTAAATTGTTACATTTGCAGTAGGTTACTGTATGTAACAGCAAACACTTGTTGTATAATTCAATGTCCGTCGGGGTATTAGTCCGGGAAGTAGTTGTTTCAATGAGTGTTTGATATAGTCTTTGTAAGACTAACTTGTTGTAGATTGCGAAAAGAATCGCACTTTTAATGTTTGACAGTAGAATTTGCAACTCCTAAAAATTAAACATTTTATTATTTAATGCATATTCTTATGCATTGTACTGGGTCTATAATCCACCACAACAATATAAACAAAACTAACTTTTAACTATGCTAAAGAAACACCGCACAAAAGGTTATTACGAAACAGACAAAGTTGCAACTCGGTAACGCTTCGAATTAAGGTTATGTCAGCTGTTGTGTCTATTAATGAGGTAATTAGCACTGTGTAAAATGGGCGCGCTCTCGGCCAATCAGAGTTGTAGGTTTTGGCGCGTAAAATTTAAAACGCTCCTCCTAGTTATTAAACAGATTATAGTGAAAGCCTGCTATAAATTATTTTTTTTCGATCTCACGGTATGATTCTTGTAAAAAAGATCGATATTATAAACTTAAAATTTAGGTCACCTAATTACAAGATCTGGGTAATTCCCTAATATCTCGACTGTAAATGATAGGTACTTCAAATATTTAAATCTCATTCTTAAATCTGTTAATAATAACTATATTAAAAGATGATGAATTACTACCGACAAACTCACTTACTAACGAGTGTCTATAAACTGTCGGCATCCCAGTAGGTTCTTACTTCACAAACATACGTCATAATTAGACACATAATTAAATTTATTTGACGTTTCCGAGACTCACCTAGTCGTATGACGTAATCTAAGATATCTAATTGGTTTTTCAAACTAACCGAAATGCCGACAGTTTATAGACACTCGTTAGTTTTGCTTACTGAATCAGTTCTATTTGATGGCATGTAATTATTTTTCATGGTATAATTTTACCATTTTGGCGATGAATGACGAAAACTATTATAATACTATATTATTTAAAACTTTAATAAATAAAACAGTTAAGATTTTGGGTACGAATATTTTTTAGTCAATCGCCAATGGATTTGTGGAACAGATTTGTTGATAACATTTTAGAAGAGTCAGAGAAAGTGAGGATGAAGTCTGAGGGCTTGAGGAAAACTTTGGATGCGATTTTGATGAACACCGCTAGGGATTTGAGGACTCAGGCTGATTCTGTTGAGGTGGCTTTGTCGAAACGAATTGCTACGACCGAAGCTATGAAGCAACAAATTGAGATTGAAATGAAAAAGGTTTAGTTCACTAGATAATTTATGATTTTTTGGTTTTGTTTTTGTTGGTAGTGTAAAAAAACAATTGAAGGGCTAAGAACCAAATGAGTCACAAGGGAGTATAATCAAAATCCATAATCTGTATGATTCACAGGTTATAGGTTTTTTTTTCGTCGTAAATAACTGTTGACCCATTTGTAAGTATCCCGTTAAGTTTTCCTACGTGAAAATAGTTGGTCTAAGCTACACAATGACATCAACAACAATTTTCGGTACTTTTTGGAATCATTTGGTTTTTTCCCTTAACCCTTCAATTCACTTTAAAAGCAAATTGTGAATCTTTGAGATATGTATTTAAACTGATCGCATGATTATAACGACTTTATATTCAAACATGCTATTGTAGGTGATGAAGCGAATGGTAGATGCTGAAAATATGATGCCAAGGCTGAAAGAGTCAATTCGTCGATTGGACACCCCCATGAAAGTCGCCCAAACAAGATTGTACAACAAGACATACAGGCCTAGGGTGGAGTTATGTCGAGATCCTCCACAATTCGGGTAAGCAATGCACAACTTTCTGCACCAACAACTTTATGACGAGGTTCTAAACTTACTATATAACAAGTACACTTGCGAGAGAGAAAAACTAGTACAGCAAAATATTTAGCTATGTAAACTGGACTCACTTTGATTTTTCAAATCAAAATAATCAAATTGAAAAATCTGCGGAAATGTCAAACAAAATTTAATTAAAGTTGACATGCCTCAACTGACTGAAACGCAAAAAGCGATAATAACGACCCGTTTAGAGACGGTATTAGCATTAGAGACATTGCTAATGAAGTGCATGTCATCAAAAGCACCGTCTTGTTGGCCAAGAAAAAAATATATTGGTAACCTGTACATGACAAGTTTGTTTGCAAGAAAAGAAGAACGATATTTTTGGCCAAAGCTCCCTGCTGTACTAGTTTTTTCTCTCACAACTGTACATCTAATCAATTTAGTTGCGGACCTGATATGTCAACAGATTTAACTACAACTAGTATGATACAATTTATTAACAGTGAATTAGATTAAAAAATGGGCTTATTCTTTAACTTAACCAGCGCTTTTGATGTTATTAACATTGAATTAGTATTTAATAAACTAATCACCATTGATATACTAGGATCGATTGCAAAACGGATTGCTTCTTTGATGGAAAGTCGTTCTTATAGGGTAAACAATATGTATTTACATTCTTGGATATTTTCTTGATCATTTGATCAATAAATGTTCTTAAAATAACAAATGGCTTTGTTTTCTCTTCAGCTTCTTAGTTCACGTTTTGACCATAAAGCAATTAAAAACTATTTGAAATCGAGTAGTAAAATACGTAATTAACAACAGATTGAGATTTTCCCAACGCGATGCGCGATGCTACGAATAGATAAATTATGCCGAGTGTAAATCGTAATTCATGTAGCGCATAATGGTGAAAGCCAGATTAAATTGTTTTAAATTTCAGTGGCGAACCCATAAACAATATTATCGTGTGAGAGTGAGTGAGCTAGCTCGGCTCATGCGGTGATAAAATCAACATTTTTTATTTGCATTCACACGTCGAGGTCCACAGAGAAAGTACATAGGACTCTAACACAAATAGACCATTAAAATAAGACAATCATTTATATTTTCATAAACCAACAATAAAACTCATTAATAATAAGGAAGTCTAATAATAATAGTAATCATATTTAGTAACAAAGAAAGTGGTATAATAATAAAAGCCAAACACAATTTTTTAAACAGAAATATTTGAAAATACGAGTGTTTCCTCTTCTTAATTAAGCATCAAGTAAAATTTCTAGTTTAGAATAGCTTGATAATTTAGTTTGGTCGCGTAGCGACTAAACACTATCACCATTTTTTTATTTCTTAATGAAGTAGAAAGATAATTCTCTCGACAACAATATTAAATTTAAGTTGATCTGATTGGAAATTTTGCACAGAGGTTTAATCTATTTAATTATTTTTTTTATCTTAGCTATCATTATTACTAATATTGCATCTGATTATTTTAGATTAATTGATGAAGTGAAATCGATAAACGAGAGCACATCCCAATTAGAAGGTCAGCTCAAACACATTCAAGAAAGTCACGATCGGCTGCTTCAAACAAGAAACCGCTTAGAAAGGGACTACCTTCTGAAACAGAAGACCCTGGAGATCGACAGGGAAATCCTTCGAGAAGTGCGGTCTCACTATCCTTCGGCTAACGCCCTATCCGGCTACGTAGATTAAATCTAGAAATCCAAATCAAAAAAACCGCAACGGTGACATTGACTCCAAAAAAAATGAATAGACACAGCCTTTCAACTACGGTTTCACGCAATAATTTTAAGTAACCAGGATATTGACATAGGATACATGTACTATTATGTTTTAATGCAGAGATCCTTATTAAAAAAGGAAACTTGCAAGGTTAGTTGTGTAAAAAATTTAAATATGGTAATGTGTGTTAAATTTAAAAATAAAAGAGTTTTGATTACCTCGAAAGAGAATCTGTAAATATGTGTCCACGTTAATATAAATGATCTTCTGTTATTGGTAGTTCAGATTATAATATATAATATATTAAGATTCTGCTTCGAAAGACTACAAAAGTATTGCACTTAGGTTTGATCTAAAAACGAGTTTGGAGATCATACAATAGCTGCCATTAGTCGAATAACCGTTGATACTTTAGAAAGATATGTAAAAATTAAATTTATTACATAAAAAATAATTACTATTTAAATTATAAAAAAATTAATTAATTTTTATCAGAAGCCAGGACTTTGTCTTAGGGAGGGTGTCGAAATTAATGCAATTATTTACTTATTATAGTTGCTTCATAATTAAGAGGAGTTGAAGAAATCTATAAAAATCTTGTAAATGAATAAATATCTTTTAGTATTCGATGTACTTTTCTACACTCGTATTCACCAAATTTACTGCGAATACTGCAACATTATTAAATATATAATAAGCAAATATCATCTGACATTCGACGATGATACTTGAGTATTAGAGAATTAACACACCCTACAAAAATTGGCAACTAACTCACCTGAATATGTAGCTGTATTCAGGTGAGCCAAATTCACAAACTCTAGCTTAGATGCTAGCTAGTTAGATTCGCTGCTGATTACCTACTTAATTTGCCTAACTTTAGGACAAACTGGTTATCAGGTTCTTAATTTGGGTTGGTTACTTTAGTAACTGATTACTCTGATTTACAACAAATATGGTTAAGTGGATTTTCATTGTTGTTCAGTACTAATTTGAGTACGCTGAATCCGATTTCGTTTTAGAGATATCGTATCTCAAAGTGGTCAAAATGGGACATTTGTAGCATTTTTGGTCCCCAGAAACTAAACGGACGAGTAATGGCGTGTTTTAAAAGCACAGATCTATACTTTTAGAATAAAAAAAAAAGAGAATAGAATTAACTCTGTTGGTTTTTGAGCAATCTCAAAAACCATGAGCGATGTTTTTGTTTATTTCGCGTTCAAAATTAAACACAAACGGTCCTACTATAGCCAATTGACGAAACAAAATTTATTGATTACAAGATTCCGCGTCTGCCGGATTAATAAATTGCACAATTAAGCGATGTGTAATTAATTTTTTTTTGTAGTTTGTTGTTTTAATTAGGCGCGTTTCAAGGATCGCACGCGAACGTAGGAGTTGTGAAAAGTAAAGGTGATCTACACTTGTACCACAAGAAAAAAAATATGTACTACACATAAAAGAGTTACACCTCTTGCATGCGTTAGCAATAAATTCCATACTTGGAATTTGAATAGTTATTATACTAGAAGATAAAATGAACGGTTTAGATTGATTAATAGTAATGAAAGGTTTTTATTGAATGATTGTTTAATTATAATATTTTTTATGAATAATTATACACGTACAAGGATAGCATTTAAATGTTGTAATATTTATAATTGTATGTGAGTTTATTTACGTTTTTTTAGAGTAGTGAATTTAGCGGGTGCTACATACAGGTAATTTTTCTTTTATGTATAAAACTGAGGCGTTGATTTCATAAACAGCATTTGTCCAAAAATGACGAAAATCGAAAAAAAACTGTTTACCTTGATAACCGTTACAACTTCAATTTTTTCAATTATTTTTATTAATTATCTGATAGTATTGACTAATCATTTACTTAATTTATTTGTATCAAGAAAAACAAAGCAAAAAAATTCGACATATGTTGTTTTTAACAGAAACAAGAACAATGTTACAATAACTCGTTTATTTTAAGAAATACACTAACATGAATTAGTGATTAGTAGCTGAACATATACATTCTTCGAAATAAACTATTTTCTACACTGAAAAAACTGAAATAGTGCCTAATTCGCATACCCACTGCTCCGAGATATCGATTGCTGCAGCTATTCACCAAAAATATTTTTCATAAAACTGGTTATCTTTTGGGTTTTGGAGAAATCCTATAAGAGTTTTCGGGTTTTGGATATTCATTCGAACTAAAGTTTTCCTAGGCAAGTGCTGTTTATAAAATTTAAAGCGTTGTAACTTTGTACATGTGTGGTTTTTAAGTAAACTACTTTTACCATCGGATAGCCTTTAAAATACTCTACCAAATGCCGCTAAAATGTCGATTTCTACAATTTTGGACATATGCTGTCTATGAAATCAATGCCTCAATTCTCGATGCATACGCTGTATTCGTTCAAGCTTTCGTGGTTTTTGAAAATCGTTTATTTGAAGCTTTTAACGAGTGTTTCTACTACTAGATTAAGCATGAAGTAAAATTTCGGGTTTAGAAAAGCCTAAAAACGTTTCGTTAGAAACATCAAATTGAAAATTTAGAGTATTTATACTTAAACGAAAAATTAAAAAAATAACCGCTTTAGGTCACTTTTTCGTATTTTAACCAATGGGAAAGAGAACATTAATCTATTTCTTACCACAAAAATACACCACTCTGTACATATAAAAATTGTTCACTTTTTATATTTATTTTTTTATACTGTATATGTTTTTTATACTGTATATGTTTTTTATACTGTATATGTTTTTGCTATTTTTATTTGACATACATGCAAATAGATTTCAGATAGTAGTTTATTTATTTTTTCTACCATCCTGTATATTATTATTTTTAATTTGATGTATGAGGATATTCACTTGTGCAATATTTGCATTATTTTTGCATGGATTGATTAAATAATGCGTGGGCTGTAATTTATGTCAACATATTTGAAAAGGTATTCGCAAAGTGCGTTTTTGCAATATTTGTAGAATGTACGCATAATATGGAAAGTGCTAATATTGTATTAATGGTACGTTGAACTTGAATGGTCAATATATGCTGTGAAAAACTTAAAAGTTAGTGAAAGATTGTTAAATTAGAGATTGACGATAATTGCGTCGGTCTGTTAATTTGTTTGACAATCTTTGTTAAAATAATATAGAAAGAAAGTATCAGAAAATGTTCTTATAGTTTGTTGCTAAAAAATAAGGAAAAAGTAGTACAAGTGACATGAGATTTATTTGTGTAAATTGTAGATAAAGTTTAACTTTTAAAGAAAACTCTGTGTTAAACGTACACAGATTTTTCTTTAAAAGTTAAAGTTTATCTACAATTTACACAAATAAATCTTAATTATATCAATAACATTGTATACTATATTAAGAACATATTCAATTGTACTATTTTTTCTATCACTAAATATAAATCTCATTTGTAGATATCTGTACTTATACCAAGTTTTAAGAAAATTACACTTATACCACTTTACCACTGAGCCCCTCAAATGTGTCTGATAGAAATAGAATTTCTCAAATAAATATTTATTTAATTCCCATGGAATTCTTGTTAGAGACTTTGTTTAAATTGTATATAAAAAAACAAATAAAATCATACAACATATTTCTAAGCTTAGAAGTAATTTTGATAAAGAAATAGGATTTATGCTTACTTTAAAATTGTTTAGACCAATTGTTTAGACCAATTTTAGTGACACGAGTTTAATTTACATTATAGAATACTAACGTATGTTTCGCAGTTCCTACCATTACTTTTTGTTTGATAAACCCTTATTTTCATAACTTTTGTCAGTTTTGTATTCAAATCTAATAAACTAATTTATTCATTTTCCTTAAATAAGCTAAATGTATTGACTTTTGGCACCAAAATGCAGGATCTTCGACTAAGCAAATCATTTTATTTAGGGAAAAAATGCATCGTTCTATGTATGTCAAAAATAATCCGTTATCCAGATTAATTCACACCGTCAATTGCTTAAGCTCCTCATCAAACTTTGATTTATTTGCTAAGAATTATTCAAGCTTTTGCAGGGTGGTTGTGGTCATCTATTTGGATTGGACTTTCAATTAGTTTAGGTAGTTAATAGAATTAAATTAAGAATTGTTACTTATTTGTATGGGTGTAATGGGTGGGATTGTTTTCAGTCGTTTCTAATTTTTTGTATTTTGTATTAATTTTGTAATTTGTAAAGAAGCTTTTTTCGTTAATAAATAAATAAATAAGAGACGTGAAACTTATTTTTTATAATGTTCTAGTTAATTTAAATTCACATAGGTCAATACCTTCTCTTTAATTATCATAATCCGAGCATACATTTTTGAGTAGTAAAAAATGTACAGGATGTGAAAATGTCCGGAATGAGATAGCACACATTAATCTGGGTTTTCCCCCCTCGCAACAGAAGGATTGTGTAAATAATTCAGGAAACGTCAAAAGCATTTTGCATAATTAAATTCGCATTATATGAACCGAGAAAAATATGACTCACATCAAGAAATCGATGTACCTATTGACAGACAAGAAGGCTATAAGTCATCATCAACAATTAGTAGGGAAGATGAACGTAACAAAGAAGATAAATCATCACCAATATACAGCGATAGAAAATACGATGAAGAAGAGCACAAATTAATAAGAATAGGGGTGTTATTTTTTCCAAAAAGTTTTGACTTTATATTAAGTGATAATGGATTTTCAAAAAATAAGTGCCTTAACAATCAACAAAATTTTGGTTAGCTTCTTTAGGGAAAAACATCTAAAATAAATAAATACAAAAATAGTTTTTTGTAAAACAAATAACATAATTAAAAAGGATTAATTTAATTAGGTTATCTGTTCTACAAAACATATTTTTATGTTTATTTATTTGAGATTTTTTGCCTTGAAGAAGCTAACAAAAATGTGGCCAAATATTGGCACCATTAAAAATACATATTTTTTTAATATTGCCGCTTTCCTCAAAATCTTACAAATATTTTAATAAGAATTTACATATTTACTTTTTACTTTGTTAAGCAATTCTAACTGTTGTTTTGTTTTCTTTATACTTTTCCCGTATGTTATACAGAGGAAAAGTATCGTAATCGTGAAACATTTTTTGTAAAATGTCTGTATTTATGTCTTCTGAGAACACATTCAACTATTTAAAAAAAAAAACTTGTGTTACAATCAACATTTAAATAACTATAGTTTCAATATTTGATTATGATTAAAAAGTTAAACCCAGTTTTGCTATATTATATAAAATTACGAAAATGTTGGTATAATTATGTTTGTTAGTATTATAAATATTTTTGAAATAATGACTTTATTATCTAACTACTTTTATCATATTTTTGTTGTTTTGTCATATATATTTTGATTTAAAAAAAATGTAATTATTAATTACACTAATTTTTACAAAATAAAAAAACATATTTTGTACTTTTAATGCCCTATATTTTTCTTGTGTATTTTGGCCCACTAATCTCAAAAATCACATTAAGAATTTTTTATCCATAAGGTTTTAAGATATGAAATTTGAATTTTACTTTTTTTCAGAGGTAGCTTCACATTTTAGGCCATATCTCGAGTTAGAAACGTCCGATTGATTCGCACAAGATATCAAACTAAAGGTAATAGAATCTCAACAATCGCTTCAAACATTGTATTCCAATTAGTTCAGTAGTGTTAGTGTCATGGGCCAAAATATCTGAGTAACTCCGATTTTTTCGGCCAAAATAAACATCGAAAATTCACTCTATCGCCATAGAAAAATGGAAACGGTCATATTATAGCCAGTTTCTTATTGTTTATATATATATATATATATATATATATATATATATATATCGCAGTTTTACAAAGAAAACAATGTATTGATGATGCTAATCTATGGATAACTAGCAGAGTTATGAGCAATTCAGTTAAAAGGTACCAACATTTAGATTTTACTCTGTTTTTCTAATTTTTCTTCTATTTATACAAAATACGTTAATTTAATTCATTTCGTTCATTTTTATTAATGAATTTCTATATTATATTAGTAGTTTAGAAATGATTTTGGTCCTTGCTTCGTCTTGTGTTCTTCTCTGGGTCCGTATCTCTGATAAGAAACCATACATAGGATGTCCTTATTTCGACCGAAGGCATGGGAATCTCAGTTATTTGAAGAGATAAAGAGTAGGTTGAATTAGGCAAAAGTTGCGTATTTTAGGGCCGAATAATAATCTGAAAACAAATTTGAAATATCTTCCTTCACTTTCGAGATATTGTCAAATAATAGATTTTTTGAAATTTCGTTTTTATTTTTATTACTCAAAACTATTGAATTTAAACATATACAACTTTGGCATCCTACTTAAGGCACTTTTTAATAAGGAATCTAGTAGAATATTTTATTTTATTAAAACTCTACAATTTTACCAGGAACTATAGCCAACTTTAGTTATTTTTTAATGGGCGCCATTTTAGATTTACAGATTTTTTTATAGAGATTTTTTTCTGAATTCAGTGATGTATAAATTACACTTATAATTTATTTTATATTTGATACGTCAATATACTGTAAGTAGGAAAAAAATACAAAAGCAAAGTAACATTTCAATGTTTGTTCACTAAACTGCTCATAACTCCTGTATTTATCCATTGATTTTCTTCATCAATACCTGATTTCTTCGTTAAGGTGATGTATATGTAAACAATAAGAAACTGGTCATGATTTGACGGTTACTACATGGCGGTTTACATGGCGGTAGAGTGAATTATCGATTTTTATTTTAGGCAAAGTAATCGATGCGTCTCATATTTTGGCCCATAACACTTAAACTACTGGGCCAATTGGAAAACAATGTGAAAACGATTATTGGAGATTCGATTATCTTTAAATTGATATCTTGTGCCACCCAATCGGGTGTTTCTAATTGGAGATATTGCCTAACATGTGAAGCTACCTTCGAAAAAAAACAAAAGAAAAATTTATACCTCGAAAACCTATCCATAAAAAAATGTAATGTGATTTTTGAGTTAAGCGGGTCAAAATACATATAAAAAAAAATAGTGGCGTTGAATGTACATTTTGGCTGTAAACTAGTGTTATTATCAATAAAATTCAAGATCTAAATTGCATCATTTCCCAAATTTAGAGTTTTACCAATTTTCTGTATTTTTGTTAGCTTTTGTCTCCAAACTCTCTTTTGTTGTTTGAAGTATTTTGTATACTTGAAAAGAAAATTGATGAAAAAATTAGAAAGACTAAGACAATTAGTCAATTTTAAGTATTTTTCAAGCTTCTTAGATATTTTTTGCTTAAAGAAAAATGAAGCTTGTTTTTGCTTTGGTAATTTCTAAAAATTGTATGAAAGTCTGATGTTTAAAAAATTCTTTAATGATGTTTTAAATATGTACAACATCAATCGGCTCACAGTTTTCTTTAATTTTGAGCTTCTGTCATTTATATCTAAGTTGATGATTTTTTATACATGCACATTAAAAAAAATGTTGCACTTTATTTATGATTTTTATGAATGACATTAAATTACATATAAGGAATGTTTCTTTTAAATATAAATAATGTATTCGCTGTCAATTTTCAGTGTTTCCACTCCCAGGTTAAGCATGAAGTAAAATTTCGAGTTTAGAAAAGCCTGAAAATTTGGTTTGGTTCAGGCTTTTCCAAACTCGAAATTTTATTTCATGCGCCATGTAAAAAAATATTAATTGAAAATCTGCTTAAGGTAATATCTTGCACTTTTCTAAAAGCAACATGAATGAACAGCTTTTATGTTTTTATTTTATAATTTTGTTTCCAGTTCCAGTTTTGTTTGTATAACACTTTTTGATTTTACGTGACTGCAGTTTTGGCAACTTATCAAACATGTACATGTTGTTAATGGCAAGCTAAGTTGCCAAAACTGCAGTCACATAAAATAGAAAAGTGTTATACAAACAAAGTTAAAAGTGTTTTAGTGTTGTCCGCTTATTTATATTATTTTATTCAACATTCAGCTTTTGTATTTTCCAGTTAAGGAATATTGTTTATGCTTTTATAAACATTGCGCGTTCTTTCGATTTATGATTCCTAATAATTGCATAATAATCAGATGGTTAAGTAATATCAAAAATATTTTGTAATTTTTAAGTTTGTTTTCAGTTGGTAATAACACTGTAAATAGTTTTAAAGAAAATATGTTAATTAAGAATATCTTCATATTTTCTATGTAGTTACTTGAGCTAAATATGAACCAACAATAATTGTCTGATATAAAAGAAGTCAAACATTTTCATTGATAAAGTAAACAAAAATCACAAAGAATTTGATCAATTAAGGAAGAAAGGTCATTTGCTGAGTACAGTAATTATTAGGTGTTGAACAAATGCAATTATCCAACAATAATTACAGATAGGTTTATAGATTAGTTAAAAAGTAATTTTAATTTTTCCCTAAAATATAACGTACCAAAATATTGAAAATCTAATGGTAATATTGCTAAAAATATATATATATTAATTGTTTGGGGGAAGAGCGAGTGGATCGAGCTACGACTACAATTATTGTTCAAAATGCTTATACAGCGAAATTTTGTATTAGGTGGAAATGTAGAAGTGAAAGTAATTTATTTTGCGATAAGTAAGAAAACTAATCGTCATTATGTTACCGCAATTTTTTCAATAGTATAAAATTAGGTTTGGTTATAATAAAAAAATTATCAAAAACAATTAAAGATATATTAATTATTATTCCTAAATTTGAAATACTTAAAATCTTTTGATCGGCAGCAAAACTATTGTGTTGCAGAATATTTAAAAATTCTAAAAAATAGAATTTATCTTCTACTACCATAATCCATCAAAATTTTTTTCCGTTTTTAAATGTTATGAATTGTAAGTCTAAAGCAAAGCTATACTGATGGAAGATAAATCCCCAAACGAGTTTATAGGTGGCTTAAGAATTCGTTTGTAATATTCATTCCCTGACAGATTCGTTTGGTTTGATTTACGATAAATTTGACCCGATGTTACATTTTGCATATAAATATATTATGCATAGAAATAGTAAAGTTGTTGTGTAGCTGAAATATTAATTATGTAATTCAATATATATATTAATGAATATTTGGAAAAGTCTCAACGAGACCAAATTATTACATATAGACGATAAAATCGGCTTTTTATATGTACCTAATAATAGTTTTATTTTCTGGTGACATTTTTGATAAAGATTTGCATTTACAACTAAATCGAAATCGCACAAATTAGCAGAATTCTCGAAGTACTTCCATTAATTCCGTCCCTGACCTTAACTACCCAACACCAGCCAGACATGAGGCATTTTTGTTCGCTTTCTAAATATAATAACCGAATAGAATCCAAAGCGAAGTCGTCGTTCAGTGCCACCAAAGACAACAGTAGGAGATGTTATACCCACGTCCAACCAACAATACCTATTCCTATAACAATTATTATAAATGATTCCTATAACATAACCTATATAAATCTACCTCACTTTTCAATAATTCAGGTATATTTAATGACTCAATTGTGGCTCTATTTTTAACCAAATTTTAACCCCATACCATTACTAAAAAATTAACTGGTGTGAATCTCGTCTTCGTGTTTGCAATTATAGAAGTGGGCTCGTAATAGTTCAATTAACTCTTATTTTGAATCTAAAGTATATAAATAATATCAACTTTAGAGCTCATTCCCTTTACTAAAAAGCCCCATACTATCACTAAAAAGTTTACTGTAGTGAATCTTGTGTTCGTGTTTACGATTATTTGAGTGGGTTCGTACTTATTCACTCAACTCCTATTTTTAGGAGCCCATACACTCTACTAAAATCAGCCACATCAATTATCATAGAATACCTTTTCCTTTATGTTAATGTCTTCGCCAAACTTTATCATTCAATCAACACCGTACAAAATCTCATACCAGTACCTTTACTAATATTCGTGTGTGCTTATACTCAATGTCCGAACTGTAGATTACTAAATGTCTGCCGAATCCCGTATCATTATAAATATTCACTCAACTGTAGTTTACTAAATATCTACTAAATTCCGTACCTTTATTAACTGTACAATATAATTGTTGACATATCCATACATTTAAAAATATTCGTGTGTTTTCATACCAATTCACTCAACTGTAACATACCAACATTTAACTTAAGCCATACCAAATCAGATATCTTTATAAATTAGCTCAAATAAACCGATCTTCTACTAATCACACCTACCATTATTTTTATGTGTGTTAATACTCAATAAATTAACTCTACCATACCAATTTTCAACCTATAATACCTACCAAGTATCATACAAAATTAATAGCTCTATCTTACCAATTTTTTCAACTATATCATTTCTTTAAATTTATACCATACCATTTATAATTATGTATGTCAGTATATTTTATTATGTACCTACAAACAAACATACCCATTCTTCATTACGAATTTAACATTATCGTATATATGCATTCACTCAAGTGTAGAATAGCTATACCTAAACGAATATTCCTGTGTTCCATTCACTCACCTGCTCTCTTCTGTTGGCAGTAGGTCGTTCTATGAACCGTAGAAAGAATACCTCCTCCTCCCACCAGAACAATACCAGAAAATATCGTCGGAATTTCGTGCGATATGTACTCACACGTGAAAATTATGTCGCTTAAGTAACATGTGCGCGAGAGCGGATTAAAAATCGAAAGAAGTCATGATTCTCGTGCGTGTTTAGTGTTTGTTTATACTTTGTTTTTTTTTTCGTATCTGATAGATTGGTATTTTATGTGAAAATTATGGGATTATCAAAATTTATACAGGTAAGCAAATAAAATAACAAACTAATTAACAGTAACTCTTAAATTAATTTCTCATATAACAAAATATAAAAATGAATTAAAATTAATATCGACTTTCTGCAAAAATTTTGTCTCTTTAAGACTTTTTCAAAAATTCTTTAAAATAACTACTTCCCGAGCTAATACCCCTACCGATATTGAATTAAACAATGAATATTTGAGCTACACAAAAGATTTACTGTTTTATGCATAATTTATATGCAAAATTTAACATCAGGTCAACTTATTGCAGAAAATCGATAATAATTTTAATTCGTTTTTGTGTTTTGTCAATACTCTGTAAACAATTGGAAGAATCAATTCCACTTCATGTTCTCACTAAAAACTTGGTAAAACATGTTAATAACAATTAGGTAAAAATGAAACACTGTGGTTTGTTTCACATAAATTTAAAAAGCAAACTAGTCAGAATAAAAATTGCTTTATAAATGTATGTGAAACAAACCACATTGTTTAGTTTTTTTTTTTTTATTGTTTAAATAACAGTATATGATTAATAAAAACTTGGATTCACTAATGTGAATTATTATTAAATAACATTATTTGGATAAATTATCAAAATGTACACAGTTAACCAAATAAAATTAGTTTGCTAAGTAACAATAACTCTTGAGTTAATTTCTTACTTAACACTTGGTGAAACATGTTGAAAACAATTAGGTAAAAATTATTGACCGTGCTGTATTTCACATAAATGCAAAAAAACAAACTAGTCAGAATAAAAATTGTTTTTTTAAATTTATGTGAAACAAACCAGTGTTAAATTTTTTATTTTATTGTTTAAATATCAGTGTTTGATCAATATAAACTTGGATTCAATAATGTGAATTATTATTGAATAATATTATTCGGATAACAAACACCAAACCTATTTTTGACAAATTCATCAGATTTTAGCAATAAAAAGCCAAAAATTATCTGTATATACGTTTTGTCTTAGCTCTTTTAAGTTTGAACAGGGTTGTACTACAAATTGATATGTTCTTCAAACAGATCATGTTTTTTAAGTATACATCTGGTGCAAATTTCATTTTTCAACATTCGTTATTTTTTAAAAAAGTTCAATTTGAAGCTTTAAACGAGTGTAATACTCCTAGATTCAGCATGAAGCAACATTTCGAGATTAGAAAAGCACTCAAATGTTCATGCTTTTCTAAACTCGAAATTTTACTTCATGCTTAATCTGGGAGTGGAAACACTCGTTTAAAGCTTGAAATTGAACGCTTTAAAAAAACGAATACCTACACATTTACAATGTATGCATCGAAATATGTTTATGTATATATATAAAGAAAAATACCTATCTTGATGAACGCGCTCTAAAGTTTCAGATATTCATTGTTTAAGGGTTCAATTACAAATTTCTGTTAATTAAGCATGAAGTACAAACTAGAAGAAGGTATGTGGGATCTTAAAATATGACAATAATCATTAAAATATACTAATTGGAGGAAAATGATTTGAAAAAAAAATACTAGCTAAGATTTAAGAAAAAGACTAATGTCCGGTTTCACCAACTTCAATTAAATTTTATTAGTTGATTAAATTTATTTGTCGATTGGAATAGACATTTTCTATGTGATAAACATAAATATCATATGAATTAATTGATTTTTTGACATGTATGTAACTATTACTAGATTTTGTTCTAAAATAAAATCTACCAGTCTTACAATGATTCGACATAGTTAACACATTTTAAATTGCAATCGTCTGTATTTCTGTTATGTCTATATTTGTTTTTTTTTATTTTAATTATTATATATACATATAAAAATGTATTTATTTTGTTTTGACAACACTAGATTATAACGTTGTATAGTATTTATGTATTATTATTCTGTTTTTATATTATACGCTATTAAGTTCACTTATGTAAAGCATGTACTAATGTTAATACATCAATAAATATAAATATGAATATGAAAGTATTGAACTCTTAATATTTATTTATTATTTGGTTCATGTTTTTAACTAAATTTCAGCTTTATCTTAAAATTTCAAAGATATCAGCGAGTGCATTTTAAATATCCTTACTTGTTTTACCGAGCGAACATTTTTAACTATCAATTTAAAAATGATTCAAGAGTGCATATAATTTTCACAAATGTTTTCTACTTATCCAAAACTCGAAAACTTTTACATAGTTGGAAAGAACATTTTTTCTCGATATCCATGAAAAATTTCATAATGATAAAGTTATGAATCAAATTGAAACACTTTTTTCGGCGATTATTTGAAATATCTTAAAAACAATTGAGCTAGGCTTTCGTAGCCGGTTTTTTAAAGAATTCATGAACAAATTTAAAGTTATGAAGACTCGAGTGGATAGAATTTTTACAATTATTTTATTCTTATATTGAAGACTTGAACACTTTTGATAGGTTTTTTTAATTCATATTTAGAAAAAACATTTTTTCTAGACATCCACAAAAAAAAAATGAATAAAGAGCTTACACAAAATGTTGAAGTTATGAATCTAATTAAAACCCTTTTATGACGATTTATTTGAAATTTCCCAAAAACTAGTGAGCTAGACTTTTTCAACTGTTTTTTTTTTAAGAATTTATGAAAAAATTTAAAGGTATGAAGACTCGAGCGAGTGCATAAGATTTGGTTTGATTTTCAGGCTGTTCTAAACTCGAAATTTTACTTCATGCTTCATTAAGGGTTGGAAACACTCGTTAGAAGTTTCAAATTGAACGCTTTTCAAAAACAATAATTGCTTGAAACTTCTCAGCGTATGTATGTATCGAGAAATGTATACTTTAAAGACAAATTCCCTGATGTATACTTAAAAAAAAAACCGGTATAAAATTTAATTGTCTAATCGATTTTTCAATTAACCCGTGGTGAAACATTTTTAAATCTAATTAGGGTAAATTTAATTAAAACACTTATTATTTCACTGATTTTTCACTGTATTAGTGAAAGAAATCTAAGTGTTTTACTAAATTTAACATAATTACAAAATTGTTATTTCTATTTAAATCTCTATTTTTTTTTTGTTTGGCATAGGTTCTAGCCATTTAGCCACTAACGATGATTGTATTAATTAATTTAACATATATTTGGACGTCACGACACATTCACATCACACCCAGGGACACGACGAGAAATTATTTTTAAATAAAGTCTCCCCGTGCACGGGAATCGAACCCGAGTTTGTGGCTCGCCGAGCAATACAGCCCGACGACGTTACCGCTCGGCCACCACCTGCCCTAAATCTCTATTATTACAGTTAAATTTTATATTCTAGTATTTAAAAATTACTTGTACTTCTATTAATAGTTGAAACAAACGTCATGATCGTCCAGTTATGTATTACAATAAAAATGATTAATAAATATGTATTAATTAATATGTATTAATTAATAACTACTTGTGGATACAATTACAATTACAAATGCAGTTCCTATTCTATGAGAAGTTTAAACACGACTTTCAGAAAAATCAGCATTCCGAATTAGCATTAACCTCAATAGTCTGTCAAAGATGTCTGTGATGTGTAAATTGAAAAGTTTTTATTTTTATTGTCCGCTTTTGAATTTCGCAGATTAAAAGGTTAACGACATATTTCACCTCTCGTGTCCGAACCGATCATTCAAATTCTCTGCTTCGTTTTGGTATTTAGATGCACTTTCTAGAAGTAAATGTGTATGTTTAGGATGATTTATAAAGAAGGGGAAAATAAAGGTGATGTGAGAGAATTTCTCTGGAGGATAAATATGTTTATTACTCTTATTTACAAATTAATAACAGTATACTGTACAACGAGCATAGCTATTAATCACGAAAACGATGTTTGCGGAACGAGCCGAAAGCGAGTGAGCAAGTCGTTCGAGTGATTAATAGCCATTATATGCGAGTTATACACTATACTTTGTTCACGACAACAACAATATATAACACAACATTTATTATATATATTTATCAAACACGCGTCAGTCTTAATGGTCGGTTTGTTTTATAATAACTTGACAAATAATTTTAATGTGTAATAGGGTTAATTTCACTTTAACACAAGTATGAACAATCGTTTAACAATAAATAATACTCACACAGTTTACTCTTTCGCCTTAGTTACATAGAAACACGCTCTTTGCACAAAAAACGAACTCTTCCGTTTGGATAGAGTGTTCACGGTATTAACGTTTGTTCCGCTTTAAAAAAACACTTGCGACGGATAGAAGCACAATTGTTTAACCGATTTGAGATGTTGACGCGTTATTTCGTACTTTAACAAAATGACGTCGAAGACGTCATCACCATCATAGTCAAATGTAAGACAAAAGAAGTTGATTTGACTAGCACACCGCTGTTACTGCATAGCGGCAAAAAAATCTAACTAAGCAATTATTTATATTCTTGTTAAAAAACCACATTTATCACGAAAATCCTGTGTTAAATGTACTTGAGTGTTAAATGCATCCCATTTATGCTGCCCACACAATTAAATAACGCACATATTATAAGATTGTCGTGAACAAAAGTATTTAACTGTTATTCAATCGAAATTGCGAGAAATCCCCACTACTCTGTACAAAATTCTGTCAATAATGAATATAATTGATCCCTCAGTAATAGACATTCAATTTCCGTACAATATTGTATGAATAATAAATATGAGATCCTTCGATATAATTATTTAATACAAATACAAAATTGTATCAAGGGTATTATTCAATCATTCAAAATAGACATTCAATATATGTCAATATTGTATCTATTATACCCTTTCTAAGTTAAAAAATAATAGATATTCAATTTCTCTAGAATATTGGTATCAAAAATTAATATGATTGACTCTTTAATATAATTATTCAATATATATACAATATTGTACCAAGGGTATTATTCAATCATTCAATATAGATATTCAATATATGTCAATATTGTATCTATTGTACCCTTTCTAAGTTTAACAATAATAATTATAATATTGTTTTGTATGTATTTACCCTAGTAGACGTTTAAATTTGTATAAATAACAATTGTACAATCTTGCAACAATAATGAATTATCAACATTAGATTATATTGTAAGATATAACGTTTAAAATATATAAAATATTATTGTGAATATATTTGTAATCACATTGAATCAATACATCATGACACAATAATTATTTATTATTATATACAAATATATTCTCAATAAGAATTTTTATTTTTAATTCTATGCTGTTACAACATAATCTCGTGTTAACATTAAATTTTTGTTATCAGATTGTAAAATTGTTTTTCAATATTTATACAAGTTTAATGTATACTAGGGATATCAATACCAAAATAAGAGACTTTGTGTTTGTAGGATTTATATCGGATTGTTTCACTATTTAAGGAATAACCAAAGAGCATTTAAAATAAGTATCTTCTTGGAATAACATTTAAATTTAATCAACTTCTTCAGCATAGATATTTTCACTTTAAGGAGCATAATAATACAGGGTGCGGCAAAACAGACAGTGCAGTTTTAAAGGGCTATTAAAAAAAAACGGCGCAATTTAAAGAAATGGGGATTATTTTATCTTAATCGGTACATTATGCCGTTTTATGCATTAAGTCCTGAAGATGACATCAGAAAGATGATGACCCCCAGCAGCGATACATCGATGGGCATTGCGGCGATTTCCTCCCGAATTCGATCCCTGAGTTCTTCCAAGGTGCGAGGTCGATAAAAAAAACCTTTTCCTTCAGGTAGCCCCACAGGAAGAAGTCGCAAATGCTCAGATCAGGGGAGCGTGCGGGCTACTCCACATCACCTCTCAGAGAAACACCTGTCGCAGTTTCGTCATTGAAACTCGAGCAGTATGGGCCGTAGCCCCGTCCTGCTGAGACCAGATGTCTCCCAAATCTGCTTCCTCCATCAGTTCTTCCAATCGAGGTTAAAAAAAAATGTCCAGCATGAAAGCATAACGTTGAACAGTGAAAGTTACGGTTCGTCCGTCCTCTTCAAAAAAATAAGGCCCAATCACCCAAAATTTGGAAATCGCACACCACACGGTGACTTTTGGGGAGTGAAGTGGTCTCTCGTGAAGTTGCCTTGGGTTATTTACAACCCAGTATCGAAAATGTTGTTTATTCACCCCTCCACAGAGATGAAAGTGGGTCTCGTCACTACTGAAAAAAGTTGACCAAGAATGGATCCGGCTCAACATTTCTTGGGAGCGATTCGTGCGGTTTTCATAATCAGGGGGCATTAACTTTTGAACAAGCATCATCTTGTAGGGGTGGAATGAGTCTTCATGCAATATCCGTCTTAGAGAGCGATCAGCAATGGCCAATGCAGTTGCATGCTTCCGGGCAGAGCGCGTAGGTAACCGTTCGATAGCTTCTCTTACTCTTGCTACATTTTCGGGTGTTCTTACCGTTCTGGGTCTTCCTAAACGCACCCAACTCGCCATTAAATTACGGTAAGGGACGGGATCACGACGCGCAAGATTGAAATGCAGCCGGAAGGCCCGCTGGGTGGCGACGGCAGAACGGCCATTTTCAAGAAACGTGCGGACTGCGAAGCCCTGATGTTCTCCAGACCAAATCATGGACGACTGAAAACGGCACGACCCCCCCTACGCAATGATATCCCTCCCACACGGGATGTACTGGGCGGTCCAAACTGCACTGTCTGTTTTGCCGCACCCTGTATAATATTATTAATGATTTCGATAGCTAACGCCATCTAATGCTTCATAGTGGCATCGTCAGTGACACGAATGCACAAAGTGCATATACAGGTCACTGTTTCGTCCACGAACGAGCAGAACTCTGTTTGTGAAACCAGAAAACAAATATCAAAATTGAATTTGTGTTCAGTATTCCGGAATACTGAACACAAATTCAAGTTTGATATTTGTTTTCTGGTTTCACAAACAGAGTTTTGCTCGCTCGTGGACGAAACAGTGACCTGTATATGCACTTTGTGCATTCGTGTCACTGACGATGCCACTATGAAGCATTCGATGGCGTTAGCTATCGAAATCATTAATAGTTTTCACATATTGGCTTGAAATAGTCAGAAATGTTCAGTATTCCTCAGCACTGGGTCGGGACCACACTGAAGAGGACCTTGAAGTCCGAAACGAGTCTGTGGGTACCTGGTGCCGGAATACTGAACACAAATTCAATTCTGTATAATATTGATGAAAACGGAAACCAAACTTCGATTTGAATTTTTTAAATATTCAGCACTTTAAATAAATTCCTAGTTTAAAAATGATAAATTAGAGACACATTCAAAATTCTGAAGCTTCTGAATTTATCAAAGCAACACGTTTTTTTAACACTCAAAATTGTTGATCAAAATTGTTATTTCAGACAGAATTATAACTAAGAATTACGAAGGTATGAATATTTTAAATTCTATACTATTTGAAATTGAGAGAATAAGCTTACGCTTCTTTTAGTTTACAAAACTTTAAACAAAATAAATGTCGTAATTTTATATATTATTACAAAGATATTTTCATATATAGGGTTTTCCATTAAGAGGTCATATTTTAATTATTAAAAAACAATATTTTTTTTATAAAATGGTGCCAACTTATTTATTTCAAAACAAAGTACAAACTTCACGATTAGCATTTTAACTTTAGCTCTTATTTGATCAATAACCGCTCGAATAATAATGTTCTCAGCTGATCTGGCGATACGAGTACGAACTGGCAATTTTACATTAGTAATTTGTCAGTTTTGCTCAAATTTAGTGATAAGTTTCACAATGGCACGGCGAGAAGATGATTCCTACGAACGCTGAGATCTGTCTAGGTGAAATTTTCATCATATTGATAATGAATTTTCACTATTTCTGTAGGTTGTTGGAGCGTATATCATTTCATATTCTCAAATCGTATACTTTTCGCTTGAAAACTGTGAAACAATCAAGGCCCTCTATTTGACAGTTTAAAAATGCTAGGAAATTTAAATTGGGACCTCTTAAAGGAAAACCCTTTACAAGGAATTTTGTCTTTAAATAAATTTACAGAAATTCGTTGTTTTTATAAATCTAATGTAAAGCTTCTAACGAGTGTTTCCACTCCTTGATTAAGCATGAATTAAAATTTCGAGTTTAGAAAAGCCTGAAAATTTGGTTTGGTCGCGTAGCGAAGAAGCAATTTTTCAAGCTTCCCTAAACTCGGATTTCGCTTTATGCGCGCACGTGAAGTTCAAAATATACTGCTTTATTTTAATTTTATATTAATAAATATTACAAATGTTTATTTCGTCTCACCAATTCTTTCAAAATTTAAGCGTCTGTAAAAACTTGGTTTGGGATTTTTTCTTTTAATTTTATATTACTCAAATATCTCAAAGAAAATTCGTCGAATTTCGATGAAGCGTAAGATTTAGTTGGACTTATAAACAACGTATTAATTTTTTTGCAAAGATTGAATTTCACAATGTTATTGCTTTATTATACAATGCGAAACTACATGGTTTTTAAGATTTTACCAATAAATTTCACCGGCGCATCTACAAATTCTGATTTATTTCACATCCTGTTGGAAAATATGTTAATTCTATTGTGTGTGGTTTCTTTTATTTAAAATACACGCACACACAAATTATTTTCGACACTTTCAAAAAGGTGAAAAAAAAGTATCACACAATTTACTTCATACAGCTTATATTAGAAATATCGTGGGCTGGAATCAAAAAAACTTAACTTTTTAAGCGACATTAATTCAATAAAGTAACATTATTATATATTTTTTTAATCACCACCTAAATTATTTATTTATTTATTTATTAACGGATAATACCTTTTTTGCAAAATATTAACATTAGGAATTCACTAACAAACATTAAGTTACATATTTATATTATTATTAGACTAACTTAAACTTAAACCTAAATACATTCTACCAAGTATAATTAATTAGACAGTGTACTGCTCGTGAACTGAATTTTATTTACAATATTCTTAAACATAATATGGGATGAACTAAATAAATCAAATATATCATGACTGTTCATTTGATTAGCCAATCTCATGCAGCGGTATATAGGACTGTGGTATTTATAAATCGAAGATACGGTCTGTAATTTGAAAATTGGTTTTTGTCTAGATGATCTAGTGGGAACGTGAAAGTTTAAACATTGGAGCAAATGAGTTGAAGTATGACCGGAAATAATGTTATGCAACAAAAACAGATCAAACTTTGATCTACGTACTTCCAAGTGTTCTATATTTAAATAGATACATACCGATTCATATTTCGTAAATGGTAAATTCAATTTAAATGAAATATATCTACAAAATTTCTTTTGCACAGCTTCAACCTTGTACGAGTATTTTTTATAATAGGGTGACCATATAGAAGTACAATATTCCAAATTAGATCTCACCAAACCACAATAAATTGCTCTCAATGTCTCGCAATTAAAATATTTGCAATGTCTTAATAAAAATCCTAGCAATCTGATGGCTTTATTGCATATTTCTGAAATGTGCACTGCAAATGACAGTTTTGTATCCATTAAGACACCCAAATCACGCATAACCGACACTTTTTCCAGGCTCTCATTATTAATGTTATATGTAAAATCTATCGTCTTTGTTCCTTTAGTAAATGTGATCGATTTACATTTCTTTATGTTAAGAAAAAGCTGATTGAGTACACACCAATCATATAAATTGTTTAGGTCCACTTGCAAATTGAAACAATTCGATGCGTCATCAATACAATTATACAACTTGAGATCATCAGCAAATAGTAAATAATTAGAGTGCAAAAAACAACTGCCGATATCATCAATAAAAATAAGAAACAATAAAGGTCCAATATGTGACCCCTGGGGCACCCCAGATGTCACCTGAATAGTAGAAGATATGAAGTTATTGATCTTCACTGCTTGACAACGTTCAGACAAAAAGCTAATGATCCATTTAACAGTTGAGTCATGGAATCCATATGCATACAACTTAGTGAAAAGTATCCCATGTTGTACCCTGTCAAATGCCTTCGCAAAGTCAGTGTAAACCGTATCTACTTGGACATGTGATTCAAATGCATTGTGTAAAAAATATTGGAATTCTAATAAATTTGTTGTGGTGGACTTACCTTTGATAAAACCATGTTGTTCAATGTCAAATAAGTGTTTAGTCATATACCTGATTTGTCTGGTAATCAACATATCAAACATTTTTGGAATTGCAGATTGAATTGCAACCCCGCGATAGTTTTCGACTTTATTTCTATCACCGTTTTTGAAAATTTGCGTAATGTAACTAAATTTCCATTTCTTAGGAACACAGCCAAGTCTAAGAGACGCAGAATACAATAAGTGCAAAGGTTTAGACATTGAACAAACGCAATTATACAGGAAGTCACCGGGGATACCATCAGGTCCACATGTGAAACTTCTATCAAGTGAAACAACTGCGCTGATGACTTCTTCTAATGAAATCTGCAGCTTGTCAGGAATTACGGATTTAGATGTCTTAAATGAATAAATCTGGTTATTAGTCGGACAGGTATAAACATCAGTAAAATATCGAGCAAATGCATTAACGATATGATCGCCTTCAACGAATACGATGTCTTTAAAACATACAGTGGAAGGAATGCCCTGCACCCCTTTAGCATCATTGATAAATTTCCAAACATCTCGGTAATTACGACGTATTTTGCCTTGCATATGTTGGCAGAAGTGTACAATGATTTGCTTAAGTAAGAGCACCTTTCCCGAAGTTGCTTGTAAATAGCATAATCATCAGAGCTATTGCTGTTCCTATACGTGGCATGTGCGTTCTTCTTTTGTTTAACTAAACTTATTAAGGTCTTATTGAACCATTTGGGATACGTTGTTGATTTTATTTGTTTTAAAGGGACATAGCAATTAATTACATCATACAAGATATCATAAAAGCAGTCTACCATAGTATCAATATCAGTACCAATTAGTAGGGTTTCCCACTCTAATGAACATAAAACATAATTAATTTTACAGTAGTCAGCGTTTTTAAAATCAAATACTGTCTCAGTGTACTTCAAATAATTTATATCAGATTCAAATTCTACGCAGAATTCATAACCGTTATGATGAACAGAATTGCTACATAGATTGTCAGATGCCAATTGAATTTGTACCTTAGATATGGAAGTAAAACACAGGTCTAAGAATATTCCCCTACTGTTCGGTATGGTATTAATCTGTCATGTTTAAAAAGCTAAATGATTCAATTAAAATGTTTGCAGACAAATTATTTATACTATTTGATTCACTGATATCATTTGATTCTGTTAATGCCCATTGATTGTGAGGAAGGTTATAATCCCCAAAAATGAAAAAATCTGCGTCGATATAGGTATCAGATAGAAATTCGATTGTTTTCGCGTGAGCTTCATATAAATGCGGTAATTTGATACATTGATACTCAATGACATTAGAAGCGTAACACCCAGAAGGAGTTATTATTTTAACTTGATTTTTTGCCAGTATGGTAGTCTTACATCAAGAATAAAATGATTACATTTTCAAGAAATTTTATTAAAAAACAATCTAAAAAAAATTAATAATGTGTTTGGCGACCCCTTTGCTGTATACACTCCTGTAGACGTCTGGGCATCGACAAAATGAGATGGTCGATGTCTTCTTGAGGCATCTCGTTCCAAGCAACTTGAATTTCATCGATCAACTGTGCTAGAGTCTGTGGAGGATGGTGCAAAGAGAATATTCTTCTTCCCATGATATCTCACACATGTTCAATGGGATTTAAATCCGGCGAACGGGGCGGCCACGCCAAAACATTAACACCAGCTTCATTAAGAAAGTTCATAGTTCGACGAGCAATATGGGGACGTGCGTTATCTTGTTGAAAAAGTACGTCTGGGCGGCCATCTAAATAAGGCAAAAAAGTCGGTCGTATGACGTCTTCAACATAACGCGCAGCTGTAATACTGCCTCGAATGAATACAAGAGGTGATCGACTACCATAAGCAATAGCCCCCCAAACCATGACTCCAGCAGTCCTGTGTACATGCCTCTCAATAGCAAACCTAAGATCAGGTCGTTCTCCACGGTAGCGTCGTACCCTTCTACGGCCATCATGCGTGCCTAGACAAAATCGTGATTCATCGCTGAATACGACATCGTGCTATTCTGCCTCCCAATGCTGCCGTTCTCTGCACCAGTCCAACCTTTGGCGACAGTGTCTCGCTGTTAAAGGAAGCACTAATCTTGGACGGTACGAAAGAAGCCCAAAGGATTGAATGCGGCGATATAAGGTTCGCATACTAACGGGCCTACCTTCTTCTCCAATCCATTGATCACCGATTTGACGCGTAGTAGCGAAACGGTCTCGCAGGGCTATTTGTCTTAAGCGCCGATCTTGACGTTCGGTGGTACGCCTTGGTTGACCAATTGGTCTTCTTCTTGCTCCTCTACCTTCTTCTGTCCATACCTGATACACACATATTACAGTTGCTGCAGTGGAATCAATACGGCGGGCAATTTCGATAGAACATACCGACATCTTGATAAGCAACAACTAGACCCCGGTCAAAATCGCTCAAATGGTGATATTGTGGACGTCTTCGGATTCGAGGCATTTTATTTAAGCTTAACACACTCAACGGAAACACGAAAACTAAAAACATCTGTACTAAACAGCTCATATAAATAGTTTTATCAAAAAAGAAAAAGTGAAATATATTTTTTTTTCACAATAAATATAAAAGGAACAAGGTTGAAATTGTTATCAATGTATGCTTTAAATATAGTCACTCTGTTGCTAAAATATGAATTCAAAAAAATCATTCCTTCTTGGTGTTACGCTTCTAATGTCATTGAGTATATTTGACCAGACTTGAGAATGTGTGAAGAAAAATGTAAATATTTTGTTATTGAAATATTTCAATTACTATTCAATTATAAAGTATAGCTCTAACTTTACAATGTTTCCGTGTTTTCTACGCGTGGCGCATAAAGTAAAATTTCGAGTTTAGAAAAGCCTAAAAATTTTCAGGCTTTTCTAAACTCGAAATTTTACTTTATGCTTAATCTGGGAGTAGAAACAATCGTTCGAACTTTAAAATAACTCTTATATAATATCGACGAATGCCTACAAATTCACAGCATATACATTATGTATATTTAAAAAAAAATCCTAGTATGCAATATAATAAGTCATTCATAGAAATCATAAAAAAAGATGTGCAGAATTTTACCTAAAATCAACTATTAAAGTTAACTCTATAATTACTAGGTCGTTAATGGGTTAAGCACCAAGAAAACTGATGACAATGAATTTTACCTTTAACTTGATAATACATAGAGGTCACACAGAAGATTAATTAAGGCATTTTATCGAAATGTTGAAAACAATTTCAATATACAGAGAAGTTTTCATTATAACGGGATATTAGTCTTGTAAAAAATAGTACAACAAAAGTTTTTATTTGCCTTTTGTGTTAGACCAACTAATACCGTCGAATGAAGAATGAATTTCTCATTTAACGCCGATGTTTTTTTGAAATTTTAAGTCACTACAAGAACCAGTCATTTGGGCTTTCTAGAATTGTTGATTAAAGTGTAGCAAGAAACTAATAAGATTTTGTGGTATTTTTAAAATGCAGATTAAAATTTAATAACAAACAAAGAAGGTTTTGTGGTATTTTATCAGTGTTGAAAAAATGTAATACACCATACAAAGAATTTTTCTGAGCATTTTTAGAAGTGTTAAAAGAAGTGTCACCCACTTCAGCATAAACATTCTAACACTATTATTCTTTACTTTTACGAGAGTAGTAACAGTAATTTGAGTAATTTTGTCATTGATGTTTTTGTCGTGACCCCATGGATGAAAGTAAAAGCAGTGGTTATTAGAAACTGTTTGAATTATTTATGGGATAGAAATTGGTCACGTAGTTCATTGATGTACATGCCGTGTATTTTTTGTTGTTGTTATTGTCGAGTTGTGTACTAAAAAAATACGCACTAGAAATCCAGAAAATAAAGATAATTATATAGAAAATGGTGACGTGTCTATTAGTTATTTTGATTTGAAATCAAGAACATTGTATTGTATTACTTGTTTACTTTCTTCCTGCACTTTATTTTGTTATTTTATTTTACGTGAAGTTGTTTCTAGTACTTTTTATTGTTTTATGCCTTTCTTCACTTTATTTAATTGTGCGCTATATGCCCATTTCGAACACAAAGTATCGACTTTCAATAGCTAAATGACAATATTGTTTATTTGATAATTTGACAATGTCACTTAAACAAAAAATTCAAGGAGGGGATTATTTAGGGGGCTTAGGGGGCTTAAATTTAGTAATTCGTTTTTATTTTTAAACTTATAAAACACTTCCAACATGTCTAATTTATAAGAATTAGATTTTTTAATAATTTAACATTATTTATATTAAATTTATGTGATATTGTTAGGGTGTCAATGAATCAAATAAATTATATTGTCATTTAGGTATTCTAAGTGGACACTTTGTGTCGAAATGCGCATATAGTGTACAATTAAATAAAGTGAAGAAAGGAATAAAACAATAAAAAGTACTAGAAACAACTTCACGTAACTAAAAGAAGAATATTGAACGAGGTTTCAAATATCAAAAATAAATGTACTCACAACAACTTTATTCGTTGTTTAAAGTATGGCATAACTCGAAAACTATTGAAGCTACAGAAAAATATAACACATTGATTTCAAGATTTCGAGATCTTAATTTGTATATAAAAGAATTTTTGATGTGATCAATGTTTTACAATATATCAAGAAAAATAATAACATCGCTAAGAGTGTGGTCCGGTTTCCGGATTTTGGCCAAAAATGGTCTTAATAGTTTCAGGGGACCTTAAAACGGATATGTTCACCAACAATCATGATTTGAAAATTTTCACAAAATATTTTCTCTTTATATTTCATACGGGGAAATTAAAACATATATTATAAAAGTAAATAAAATTAGCTTGTAAATAAATCACTTTATTACTTTGTTTAACCACTGTTATTTTGCACATAACTCTTTGACTATAGTTTCTACTATCTAGTAGTCATTCTCAGAAGAAGAATGTCTACTAGATGGTCGAAACTATAGTCACAGAATTAAGTGCAATAAACAGTGGTTAAACAAAGTAAAAAAGTGTTTTATTTACAAGTGTATTTCGGATGTACCACAAAGTGAACGCCTACAACACAAAACAAATAAAATTAGGCTTTTCTAAACTCCAAACATTTACTTAACCAAGCAGATTTCCACTGTTGAAGCACATCTTTAAATACCTAAATAAAACACCGCAATAAAAGATTTGAATGCCTTAAATTATGAAAATGAAACTGCATACTATTGACAAATACTACAATATTTAAAAAAAAAATGTAAAAACTTTTCCTACAATACATTTAAACATATTCAAAACATTCCCAAACATTTCTACGTATAGGGAATTTTTCTTTAAAGTATACATATCCTGTTACGTACACTGTAAATGTTCAGGCATTCGTTGTTTTTCTAAAAATGTTTAATTTAAATGTATAAACGGTGTTTCCACTCCTTAATTAAGCATGAAGTAAAATTTGAGTTTAGAAAAGCCTGAAAATTTGGTTTGGTCGCGTAGCGAAGCGAAGCAACCAAACCAAATGTTCAGGCTTTTCTAAACTCGAAATTTTACTTCATGCGCCAGGCGTACGAAACACTGGAATATTGTGAAATTAAAAATAATACTGCTAAAACAGTATTAAATACAATTTACTTTAGCAGGATTTAAAATACACTGGTAAACAAGAATATTTGAAAATTCACAATATGTCAGTGTTTTATACGCCTGGCGTATGAAGTAAAATTTCGAATTTATAAAAGCCTGAAAATATTCAGGCTTTTATAAACTAGAAATTTTACTTTATTCTTAATCAGGGACTGGAAACATTTGTTAGAAGTTTCAAAGGAAACACTTTTCAAAAACAACGAAAGCATTAAAAATTACAGAGTATGTACACATCAGTATTTACAGAGAGTTTTATGTAACACCGAACATTTTCATAATGAGCATTTTTTTTAAGTATCCATATGCATACGTTGCACATTTTTCGATGCTCGGTTTATTAAGAGAATTTGTTTTAAGCTTTAAGCTAGTGTTTTCCACTCCCAGGCTAAGCATGAAGTAAAATTTCGAGTTTAGAAAAGCCTGAAAATTTGGTTTGGTCGCGTAGCGCGAAGCGCGGAGCGGCCAAACCAAATTTTCAGGCTTTTCTAAACTCGAAATTTTACTTCATGCGCCACCGGTACAAAACACTGACATATTACGAAGTTTTAAACATCGCTAAACATTACATTGAATCAGTGTTTTGTACCGGTGGCGCATGAAGTAAAATTTCGAGTTTAGAAAAGCCTGAAAAATTGGTTTGGCCGCTTCGCGCTTCGCGCTACGCGACCAAACCAAATTTTCAGGCTTTTCTAAACTCGAAATTTTACTTCATGCTTAGCCTGGGAGTGGAAAACACTCGCCTAAAGCTTGAAATTGAATACTTTTAATAAACCGAGCATCAGAAAATGTGCAACGTATGCATATGGATACTTTAAAGAAAAATTCTCGTTATGAAAATGTTCGGTGTTACATAAAACTCTCTGTATACTGATGTGTACATACTCTGTAAATTTTACATATATGTATACTCCTACCATTTATTTACTCCACAAAAAATCCTCAACACTTTAAGCTCCAATTCTTAATAAAACGGTTTGTAACTTAAATTAAAGTAAATGTAATTTTAAATAAGCAACTTGAAAATATTTTTTTAATTTTTTTACTAATATAAACATAAAATATAATGAAATAGCAATACTTAAATGTAGAATATTTTTAAAATGTTAAAAGTGCGATATTTCGCAAATCTACAACATTGTTTAATTTAATAGGCGTTGGGATATTGACCAGGGTAAAGTAGAGAGTGGCACTTTTTAGATTTTCTAATAATTGGTTAAATGGTATAAAAAATGTCACTAATTTCATTCTTTCAAATATAAGTTAACTCCAATATAATATCATTTTGATCATTGAAATTTTTTTTATCTATCTGTGATAATTAAGTGGTAGGAATAATCGATATATAACATTTAGTTTGCGGTCGGTACCTATAGTGTGATCAACAATGATTGTAGACAGGTTAAATTTCCCGCCAAAAAATGTTGGTACAACTGATTATATGAAAAGAAAATCCCCTAGATTGCTTTTTGATTGGCGTAGCAAACATTTTTTCCCAAAATAAATTAAATATTTAATCATAACTATATATAACATTTTTACAATTTTAATTAAATATACAAAGTAAATTGAAGTAAGTTAAGGTTTTGTGTATTTTTTATAAACGTAGAGTTAGCATCCCTAATTTTATAATAAATGTTGAAAATGATGGCCTTCATTTTCTAGGCAAATGTTAACTCTACGTTTTTTATTTTGAAATACTCGTTGAAGCTCCTCCGGATTTATGTTCCTTATCTCTTCTTCAATTGCTGCTTTAAGCTCGTTTAGGGTATGCATTCGATTTTTAAAAACCCTATTTTTTAAATGCCCGAATAAATAAAAATCGCACGGTGTGAGGTCTGGCGAACGTGGTGGCCATAATCCGTCGCTAACCAAGCGATCATCGTAAAATTCCCTCAAGTAATTTAATGTCGCCAACGCAGTATGAGGAGTGGCTCCATCTTGCTGAAAATAACCCATTATCTGTTCGTCATCATGCAATTGATTCAAAAATTCATCAAGAATGAGTGTTCGGTAGCGCTCCGCATTGATTATTTTGTTGAAAAATATTGGGCCAATTATCCGACGTCTCGAAATTGCTACCCAAACACCAATTTTTTGTGGATGTAAATCCGTTTCAATAAAAGTATGAGGATTTTCTGTAGCCCACGTACGACACTTTTGGCTGTTCACATATCCTGACAAGTGAAACCACGCCTCGTCAGTAAAAAAGGTCTTGTCCAACATACCATTATCATTTAAATTCTGATTAAACCAATTGCAATAATCAATTCTTTTTTGGAAATCAAGTGGCTGAAGTTGTTGAACTACCGATACCTTATACGGGTGCAAATGCAGAATTTTTTTGCGGCTTTTATGCAACTCCCATACGATACTCCTGTAAAAGGATTAAACATTAAAACTTGTGCGCACCTTAAAATTAAGAACATACCCGTTTGAGCTGAAAGTTTTCTTAGAGATTTTGTTGGGCTTTGTTCAAGTCGTTGTTGAATGTCGCCAACAACCTCTTCTGTTAAGATACCAGGCAGTCTTCCAGCTGACTTGCCCTTACAGATACAATTCTTTCCCTCAAAACGGTCAACAATGCTGGTTTTATGCGAGGAAAATGTTTTGTAAGGAATGTGGACATCGGGGAAGGCTTGAATAAATTGATTCAGACACGATTGTAATGAGTAAGTCCATGTGCCATCTTCATTCATAGTTCCACTTCGATAATGAGGCTTCAGGATGAAAGCATCATGCTGTGGTGCAAACATCACGGTAAACACAAGCGAATTCTCTTAAAATCTGTAAATTTAGGATTAAACTTAAATATTCTAATTTTCTAATCTTAAAAACAGCAAATCACTTACCACAAAACAAAGACTTATACAAAGTAGTCCTGATAAGAACTGATGTCTATGAAACAGAATGAAAAATAACTTAAGTCGAAAAATGAATTAACACAATGGCAAAATACGACGCACGACGCTGCTAATGTCAAATCGAGTTACTGTTTATTAATTTTTCCTTGGCATGAACTTGGAGCGATCAAATTCCCTAGATTTTTCGGCGGGAAATTTAACTTGTCTACAATCATTGTTGATCACCCTTTATGTTGGCCATAGCACATTTTTAACTTTTATCTTTATCGTTAATTTCTATTGTTTCAGGTGTTCCTGGTTTTGTGTTGTTTAAAAACTCGTGTGCGGTGTATATGTTCGACTTCATATGGAGCAAAACCGTGTCCATATGTGCCCTCACCTCCAGGGGAGACACCCCCATGTGCGAGACCTGGAATGACGTTTTGTGAATATCCAACACATTACCCAAGGTAAGAAAAAATCTTCGAAGACATTTTCTGTAATTATATTTAAAAAAGCTCAGTTGTTGTGAGCTTTAATGTTTGTATCAAAAGGAGTTGAAACAATGTTAAAAATAATTTATATCTAAACTAATTACTTTTAAGCGCGAAGCGCTACACGGCCAAACCGAATTTTCAGGCTTTTCTAAACTCAAAGTTTTACTTCATGCTTAACATGGGAGCGGAGAAACTTCAAATTTACCTCTTTTAAGAAAACAACGAATACTTAAAAATCTACAACACGTAATTGGTATTTGTATACTCAAAAGAAAAAAAAATCACAAGAAATAATGATTTAAAGCTTTTCTAAAAGAAAGAATACTAATATACTCGCGACCTAAAAAGTATAACATTGTCATGTAACGTCAAAATTTGACACAACTAGGAAAAATCGTTGCAAATACAACTGTCGACATACTCTCTAAAAAATTTGAACTACACATTCCACATCAATGAGTCATAAGACATCTCTCCCGAATTTCACTATATTTTAGTTATATAATATTTTGAATAGATATTTCAGAAAAAATAAAATTTTTGACGTGATTGAGCTACTTTACCTGTTTGATATATTTTTTATGAAATAACGGTAAAAGTAGGAAACATTCAATTAAGACAAGCACGAAGTTTGTGCTTTCCTTAAATTATACCTATTTTTTCAAAATATTTCATCCCTAAATAAGGATGTAGTTAAGATGAGAAAATGCAGAGTTTTATACGTTTAGATAGCGATCGATTTTCTCTTAAGTATTTACTTATATTTATTTTAGTAATCATTTTATAAAATGTAATTTTACTTTATATCCCCGTTAGTGAACCGTGTGTTTGTCAGGTGGAAATAAATAAATAAAAGGGTTGAAAATGAAAGTAAATCTTTTTATATGTTATATTAAATATGATTTTTAAGCTTTTTAAGACTAAAAATCACGGTAAATTCACTTCAAATACAAATATATCTAAAATGTTTTTTGTTAAAAGGTGAAAACTGTTCAAATAAATTAAATTATTTATTTAATAAATGGATGAACGTACAATATTTAAAAAAAGTCAAGATATTCATTTATATAGTAGGTACTTAAGAAAAATCAAATGGTACAATTTCCTAGTTCTGAAATCAATACAAATAAAATCGTATTTAACTTCATTATTTAGATTTATCACACAGAATTATTATTTGGAATTTTCACACAAAATAAAATTATGAAATTTTCAAGTACAATAACTAAAGATTTCATAATTTTATTTTTTCATTAAAAAGTATACAAACTTATTTTTTTAATATTTTTTTTAGAGATTTAACAGATCACTAAACAATAGATGTTTTGAGAATTTAATTTACATAATCGGTGAAGTTAAATGATCTATCTCTCTTGAAGAAGACGCGAGGAGCCAATTATGGCATCGCACGCCAAAATGGAGAAAGTATTATTCGTGGCCATTTCCCGATAATCTTTTTAATGGACACGAGTCTCTTAGTAATTTACGCGTCCGCTTTATTGAATAAATGTACTTTCATGATATTTGCCCATAAATTACATTTATATTTATATTCGCTTATTTATTCAAAACTATCAATAACGTGTAGACCCTGGGTCTCCAAACTATCTTCTTCGCGGGCCACAAATACAATTCTACATAATAATTCGGCCAAGATCCGATTAATTTTATAAAATTATGAAAAATTTAAGGAACAATTGTACAATATTTCAAAATATGACATTTACAAAAAAATTACAAACAATCGCGGGCCGGATTCATGCAAGTCGCGGGCCGGATTTGGCCCGCGGGCCGTAGTTTGGAGACCACTGGTGTAGACGATCGATATTTGTTTTTGAGTTTCGTGAAGAGTATAATCATAAATAATTAACACTGTTGTATGTAACGTGTAGACGAATTGATTAAAGAACATTAATTAAATAAATAACACTCAATTACGATTTATATGTTACATAATTATTTTGATTGAACCACTATCAAACTAAATAATTATGTAAAATATAAATCGTACATTATAATTGTGTGTTATTTATTGAATTCAGGAGCGGAATAAGAGAGCAATTTTAAGGGGGGCAATTATCTTTCAAAAGCAGTTTTAAAATTTAAAACACTGATTTAACTTGAAACCCAAAAACATAAAACATATTTTCTTGCAAATCCTCACAATGAATTCGAATACTTTTTGATGATTTGAATCCCTTTGGAGGATTCGAATCCATTTATAAGGACCCGAATCACCCACATTTGGATTCGAACACAAATCTTCAAAAATGTAACGAATCCGGACAACGAACCCTTTTTCACCTAAGTATTCGAATCTTGTCCAGCTCTGGCAAAAATAATAGCACAAGATTCAAGAAAATTACTCACCAAGACATCTTGGAGCTCAATCTCTTGCAGAACTTACCTTCTCTAACAAAAAGTAGGATTTTAGTAAACAATCGTGTAAAAAAAATGTAAATATGTGTAGAGGAGTGGCTGGGAGCGAAAGGGAATAGAAGGGTAGTGGAGTGGATGAGAGAGGATGGGATCGGGGTAAGGACGTTGGAAAAGCTGGGGAGGGAGAGGGAAAAGAGAAGGGAGGGTAAGAGGGATACGGGAATGGAGTAATAACGAATAAATTGTAAATAGTTTGTAAGATATGCCAATAAAGGTCTTTTTTTTAGTGCAAATGCTTGTGTTTATTTACATATAATGAATTTATTATTTCTTACTTAACCCATCATGAAATATTTTGCTTTGTTTCACTGTTATTCATTTTTCTTTTAAGTAGTATGTTTTTGTAAAAATAAAAAAAAAGTGTGTTAATCCGTTTTATATTATTAATTTTAATTATATCAGTACTATGAACTATTAATTAAAGCACTTGGAATAGTTTCTCTGGTTTGTTATTTAAAAATGTGTTGCGTCAGAAATTAATTAGTGTATTTTAAAATATTTTATATCAGTAAATAACGTAAATTATTTCAAAGATTTATAGAAATTGACTGAAGAACTTAGGTTGGCTATAGACCTAAGTCCTTCAGCCAATTTCTATAAATCTTCGAAATAATTTAGGTTATTTACTTATACAGGGTGTCCGTATTTTGACAGAATGTATGGGGATTTCAGTTCTTTGAAGAGATAGAGAGGGCCTAACAATAATCTGAAAACAATTTTGAAATATCTTTTCTTGTTTTCGAGATATCAACAAAAACTGTTTTTTTTTTAAATTGTTTTAATTTTTTTTATTCAAAAACTACTAAATCTGGACATTTAGAACTTTGACAATATACAGGCACTTTTTAATGAGAAATTTAGTAGCATATTTTTTCTAAGATAACTATAACATTTACCCGGGGACCATAGCCAACTTTTGTTTTTCTTATGGGCGCCATTTTGGATTTTCATATTTTTTTAAAGAATATTTTTTTCTGAACTGTGATGTGTCACACTCATAATTTATTTTAGATTTGATATTTAAAATTATAATATTTTCTTTTTTGCAAAGAGTGCCTTGGAAACAATGACTTCATATCTATTATTCAATAAAATATTGACAGTAGTCAATCATTGTTAGCAGTCAAAATTAATTAATAACTGTAAATTTTTTGTAATAATAATAATAAGTATCGATTATCACACAAAACATATGGTAAAAAAATGTTGATGTGTCCATAATAGCACTTTCCCCGTCTAAGATATGATGACTCAAATATCAACAGTATGGAAAAGTTGCACAAACTAAATTTATTCTACTTTTATTATTATTATTCCAAAACTATTCAGAAAACAATTTATTCTTGCATTTTTCGCTACATCTTAATAAATATTGATTACCATCACTTCTAAGCGTTATATATTTTTGTAAATCAGTGGTTTATACTCGTGGCACATGAAGTAAAATTTCGAGTTTAGAAAAGCCCCGTGAAAATTTACCACGCGGGGCTTTTCTAAACTCGAAATTTTACTTCATACTTAGTCTGGGAGTGAAAGACACTCTACTACTATATCATCTTTATTGAAAAAGAGAGAAATGTATTATACTAAAATATAATTTATAAATATATTTACAAGTAATCTTTTTTACTTCCCTCTCTTGCGAGGGCTATCGACCATAGGTCTTTCCGCCCTGTGCCATGTGTGTGTGTCTGTTTTTTAGTCGATTTCAAGGTGGGAAAGTAGGATAAAAGGAGATGTATTCATATAGGGTTCTAGGTGGGTTTTTGTATTTTGGGATGATGTCGTGGTTTCTAGGGATGCACATTTTTTTAAGGTGGTCATAATTCGACTCGTTAGTCTTTGTTTTATTGGGGTAATTTGTGATTTTTCGCAGAGGAGTGCATTGGATGGATTGTAAAGGGGATTTTAACGCTGTCGGTTTTGTAATGGTGCGGAGGGAGGATCTTTCGGCTACTTCGAGGTTTTTAATAGTAGAATTGCATGGATTTATATAAAGGATGGAGCTGTAGTCTAGGATGGGACGGCAAATCATTTTGTAAATTTTGGTACAGGTGTTGGTACTAATTCCTTGATTCTTGTACGTCAGGCAACGGAAATGTTTTGCTCGCTTTACGATGTTTGCTTTTATATCGGAGGTGTGTTTTTTAAAGCACAGTTTTGGGTCTAACAGGATTCCTATAATCTGTTTAATAACTAGGAGGAGCGTTTTAAATTTTACGCGCCAAAACCTACAACTCTGATTGGCCGAGAGCGCGCCCATTTTACACTATACTAATTACGTCATTATTAGACGCAACAGCTGACATAACCTTTATTCGAAGCGTTACCGAGTTGCAATTTTGTTTCGTAATAACCTTTTGTGCGGTGTTTCTTTAGCATAGTTAAAAGTTAGTTTTGTTTATATTGTTGTGATGGATTATGGACCCAGTACAAGCTCGGTGATAATATCACCTTCACCTCCAAAAAAGCGTAAGAAATTGGATTTGGGTCATTTATATCTGCCTGAAAAACAGTGCATAATAAATATGTATAAGCAGATGATAACAGATGATCCACATATGAAAATGACTGCTGTTGTATCAGACACTGTTGGTGCAGTAGGTGAGATATCAAATAGCATAAGAATATGCATCGAATAATAAAATGTTTAATTTTTAGGAGTTGTAAATTCCACTGTCTATCGTACCATTAGCAAATATAAGAAATTCGGAGATATTTGTAGCCCTAAACATCTTGGGGACATAATTACAAGTTTTGACGACATAGTGAAAAGATCCGTGCATAGTTTCTTCTATAAAAATGAACTGCCAACTTTGAATAAAGTTTTAAAAGAAGTAAACGATCATGCAGGCATGCCGAAGTTGAGTCGTTCTACCTTCTATAGTTTTATGTAACAAATCAATTTTAAGTAAGATAGAGACCAGAGCTGGGCAGGATTCGAATCACTCAGGATTCGAAGCCTTTTAGAGGATTCAAAAGAGGCATTCGAATAGTTTAGTTCAACTGGATTCGTGATCCGGATTTGTTACATTTTTTTAAGAGGATTCGTATTCGAGTCTAAATGTGGGTGATTCGAATATTTATAAAAGGATACGAATATTTATAAAAGGATTCGAATATTTATAAAAGGGTTCGAATATTTATAAAAGGATTCGAATACTTACAAAAGGATTTGAATCGTCAAAAATAATTCGAATTAATTGTGAGGAATAACATGAAAAATATTTTTTGTGTGTTTTTAAATTTCTCGTTAAATCACTGTTTTATACGCGTGGCGCATGAAGTAAAATTTCGAGTTTAGAAAAGCCCAGAAAATTTGTCTCGGGTCGCTGCGTGACCCGAGACAAATTTTCACGGGGCTTTTCTAAACTCGAAATTTTACTTCATGCTTAGTCTGGCAGTGAAAACGCTTGTTCGAAACTTCAAAGTGAATGCTTTGATAAGAACATTAAATGATCGAAAATGTTTTTAAAGATAATAATCTAGTTTTCAAAATTTTGTTTAATATTGTTTGAAGTAAAACAGACATGGTGGCCACAATCTGAAATGTTAAATTTTTCCGACATTTCCCTGACTAAAGATTTTTTCCTTGGCCTTTTAATATAACTTTCTTCTGTAGGAAACCCCCATTCTGTTTAATAGTTTTCATTGTTTTTGCCAATATTTAAGTTAATTTTATAAATTTTACGTGTTTTGTAATTTGTCTGCTCATTTTGACAAATTTAATAATATCGTATGGCTTTTTTGTTAGTGTTTTGGTCAATTTGAATATAATTCCATGACTTTTCCGGTTTTAATGATATTCAGTACATGGAACCATCACGCAACTGGAGCTGATGGGAATAACACTTGCGGCTGAGTACATCATAAACCGCAAGGTGACAAATGTAGCCATACTAATCTTAACGGATAGCAGGCAAGCGATTCTGTCTCTGCAGAAAGCCTATGCTTCGTCAGAGACCGAAATAGAGTTCCACGGGAAACTCAGACAGGCAGCAATTCACAACAACATTGAAGTCTGCTGGGTGAAAGGGCATGATACAGACACAGGTAACGGGAGAGCTGACGCGCTGGCAAGAGCTGCGGCTGGGATGAATCTACTCTCACCGGAGCCGCTAGTGCGGTTAGCTCCTCTCTCCCTGTGTAAGATGTTACAAACCAATGCTCTGGAGAAATTCAGGATGCGTTGGGATAATATCGAGGGCTGCAAGCTCTCTAAGGAAACACTTGTGTATCCCAATGAGAGATCAGCGAAACGGTACCTGCAGCTGGCTAGAGGGAATCTCAGGCGCTTAACTGCCATCCTTACTGGTCACTGTGGACTAAACGGGCACCTCTATAGGATGGGGATAGTTGACTCCCCATCTTGTAGAGGTTGCAGCATAGAAGACGAGACTGCATGGCATTTTCTTTGTGAATGCCCGGCACTATCGTCAATCAGGGAATCCATATTGGGTGATAGATGGCCTACAATGGCCTACATAAGAGATCTACCCACCTCAGCTATGCTAGAATACCTAAACAAGGTGGGCTGGCTAAACTGAGGTTGGGTGATCTACGGGAGGTGGCACAATGGGCCTAATGAGGCCTAAGTGCAGTGCAGAACTGCACACTCCCCTTTGAACCAGAACCAGATATTCAGTAAATTTTTTATTTACGTAAATTTCAGGCATTAGTCGATTTTATAATCGAGTTCAATTTAAAGTTTTGAACGAGTGTTTCCACTCCCAGGCTAAGCATGAACTAAAATTTCGAGTTTAGAAAAGCCCCGTGAAAATTTATCGAGGGTCGCGCAGCGGCCCGAGACAAATTTTCGGGCTTTTCTAAACTCGAAATTTTACTTCATGCGCCACGCGTACTAAACACTGAATTAAAGTGGAGTTCAGAAACACACAAATACATCTTTAACCAGAGTAACAAGGAGTCAGATATTTAGTCTCTTATCAACGATGTTCAGTGGTAATAATAAATAATTAGGTTTTGATTATTTTTGTTAAAACAACTGGTAACGATATTTATATGTTAATGGTTGCAAAAAAATAATAAAATCAAATTTATTCTTAAAGGATTTGTATTCGTAATTCGAAAAAACAAGATTCGAATCTTCGATTCGAATCATATTTGTCTCTTACGAATCCTTTATTCGAGTATTCGAGATTCGAATCATATTAGGTGATTCGGATTCGTAATTCGAATCCTTTTTACGAGGATTCGTCCCAGTTCTGATAGAGACACATAATTATATAAATTCCATATTATATTATGAACATAATGCAAATATGTTTTATTTCACAAATATATATCGAGATGCCGTATAAGCATTTTAATTGAACTGATGATATCGTACGATGGAAAAGAAAATACTTAACCACAATTAAGAAGTACAAAATGGATATTTGATTTTATTTAAAGAGTAATTATAAAATTATTTAAAATTGCCGCCAAATTTATCTAGTGATATTTCTGGTAACTTTTTATAGTGTAAATTGGGCTTTGGCACTTACTCCTTCTAGTTTTTAAACAGACTATAGGTATTTACATAATGGGGAAGAGTATATAGTGGATCCGTTATTGTTTATGGAGAGAGGATTAGGCGGTATGCGATGGTAGGGTAGGAATAGTTGGGATTTGTTGGTATTAATTTAAGCCTCCACTTGGAGAACCAAGTGTCGGATTTGTTTATAAAATCTTGGATGGAGTTAAGGGCTGAGGCTAGGGATGATGAATGGGTGATTAAGGCAGTGTCATCCGCAAACTGTACGGGATAACAGGTTGGGTTTATAAAGTTGGGATTGGCATGGTATAAGTCGGAGCAATATATATTGTATAATAAAGGAGATAGAGGGGAGCCTTGAGGAACACCTTGTTCAGGATGGAATGTCGAGGATAAGGTTTGTCGTATACGGATTTGAAGTTTGCGGTTGAAAAGGAAGTTTTGGATTAGGTTGATAAGGTGGTTCGGTAGTTTAAGGATACTGCATTTATATAAAAGGTCCCGATGCCAAACGGAATCGAAGGCCTTAGATATATCTAGAAATAGAATGGCAAATTTTTTACCTCCTAGATGCATTGTTTGGTAATTGGATGTAAGAATGGTTAGGGGTAGGGTTGTGGAGCGATTTGGAAGGAAGCCATATTGGTAGATAGGGATATGGGGTAAAACATGGCTGAGTATTTTTTGTTTGAGGAGGGATTCGTACAGTTTCCCGAGTACGTGCAGTAAGGTAATGGGACGGTAGTTGTTTGAATATACAGGATCAGTTTTGGGTTTGTGGATGCACGTGAATATTCCATGTTTCCATTCAGAGGGAAAGATTTGATGGGTATAATTAAAATTAAGGATTTTTACGATATATGTATGAATGGAATGTGGAAGGGCTTTCAAAATTAGTCGGTGTACTTTATCATGTCCAGGTGCTGTATTTTTTGTCTTGTGGAGTACCGAAAAATACGTTTCTTCGTCTAGTCTATCGTCAGGAGGAGGGGGAGGTAGGGGTTCTGGAAGGATGCGGTTTTCGTACCAACTGTTTACCGTTTCAAAAAAGTCATTGTTAAAGGAAGCGTCGTTCGTCATTTTGTATACATTATTAAAATTGTCTGCAAATATCTCTGAAATGTCTTTGTCTGCTGTTCGTTTGTCATTTGTTACTGGGTCGATAATTTCTAAAATAGTCTTGTAAGATTTATATTTACTGAGTTTTTTTATTTCAGTCAAATATTTTTTTCCTTGAAGGTCATTGATATTATTGCATGCTTCAAGCCATTTATGTGTTTTATATTCTATTATGAGTTTTTTAATGTCCTTATTTAGTCTGTTGAATGTCAATTTAACTTGTTTGTCCTCTAACTGTCTAAAGTCCCGGTATAGTTGTCTTTTGTATTTTATTAGTCGAAGGATAAATTTGGGTAAAGGATATTTGTAGTGTTGTTTGGGGATTTTGGGGGTATGTTGATCTATAGATTATATAAGTAGCCTTCACAGGCTTCAATTTCTGGGTGTATATCTATAAATTTTAACATGTCATTTGTAATTTGTGGAATGTTTGCATTTTTGTAATCTGCTATGGTTTCGGGTAACAATTGAGTGGGATTATGCTGGATTTTGAGTTTGAAGGAAATGGAAAGGTGGTCTGAACATAGATCTGGAATTAGTTGAACTGAGTGGATAAGGCGTTTTAAATTATTGGTACATAATAGGATATCAAGCGTGCTAGCTTGGTGTTGGTTCATAAGAAGATAATAAAGATGAGGAAACGTGATAAGTGCTTCTTTTTGGCAGAGTTTATATTGAAGTCTCCTATAATTATTACGTTATCGTATAGGGATGCCTTTGTAAATATTGTGCCTTCAATTGCCGAGGATGGGTTGCATGTATATATTCATTTAGGATATTGTTTATTCGAGGCGGATTAGCTTTTCCTAGTAAAATGGAGGGATGGGTTAGTATAGAAGGGCCACCTCGTCAGTTTTGGTTGTATACAGAGGCATGAATTTGGATAGATGACCAATTCTGGAAGGAGATGGGGTTTGGGGACTTTGTTTCTACCATCATATTGATATTGACAGGATTGTTGGAGAGGTAGTGGTTTACTAGTTGGGATTTTCTGTGGAAGGAGTTAATGTTGGTGTATACAGCGTATAATCGAACTAATGTACATCCTCTTAAGGGCGTATACACAAAATATTTTGACACCAATTGCAGCAAAAATAAAATCGGAAAAAAAAAATTGGATTTTTCATAATTTTTCATGCATTTTTTACTTTTTGAGAACTTCTGGTTACCTGTGTTCATGATATTTTTCGTGGATGCGTAAGTTGTTGTATTTTTTATTTACTTTTACTACTGCGAGGCGCATAAATCACTTCGCACGCACGCTGTCTCGAATGACTAGATGAAACTAGGTCACTCATTTGTGGTATTGTTTATTTACTGTTACTACTGCCAGACGTATAAACCACTTAGCACGCACTACACGAACACACACTGTCTAGAAACGTAGCAAACATTTCACGAGGTTTTTCACGAATGGTATTAGCCGCGGCGTTTACTCGTTATATCAGCATTTCAGCATTGTCAATTTCCGTAGTGTAGACTTCACTTTTAAAGTATCCCCAAAGAAAAAAATCTAAGGCGTTTAAATCCAGACTTCTTGGAGGCCATGGTACAGGGCCTCCACGACCAACCCAACGTCCTGGAAACTCATCATCCAAATATCTTATTAAAATTATTGTCTCGTATAACACTGCTGACAAATGTGTGCGATACATTTAGCTGAGCGGCGATAATACGGGTACTTAAACCAGGATCCGCTTCCAACAGATTCAAAATTTCATCTTCCGCTCGCAAATATCGCATTGGACGGTCACCACCTCCGACGGCTCCGGCGACGGGCTGCAAACTTCCAGTGTCGCGTGCTCTTTGTAATAAATTTCTAAATCGGTTTGGCGGTAGTAAGTGTCGTTCAGGAAATCGCTCTTGATAAATTCTTACAGCTTCCGCGGAATTACACCGAGTTTCACCGTAAATAAGAAACATGTCTGCCAATTCAATATTTGAATAAACGTATCGCGCCATGTTACAAAATGTAGATGTTTTATGGAATAAGTTTCACCATAGACTAAACAGTAAACTATTTTTATGTTTAAAAATCATCCACCCTCGCCGCTCTTATCTAAACATTTCAATAAGAGTGGAGATAAAGTAAAGTGTGAACCTAATAAGGAAAAATGTTGAATTTCATTAACACGTTTAGAAAATATTCGGAATTTAGTCAGCAATGGGTGCTTATGAAAACGATAACATAGACATAATTCTTCACAATCTCACCCACTTTTCTCTGGATGGTGTAATTCGATATCCAAATCGTTTAAAAACTACCAGTCTATGTGGAATCTCTCTTAAAATACGGAATGTGCGCGTATACCAGATACCACAAACATGTGGCCTATTATTATTAATTATTTTTAATAATTATTTGTGAGCTATCTACTAAAGGTATGGTAATTTCAAATGCAGGTATTGTTTATTTAAACGCTGCCCCTTATGTGGTAGAGAGCCTGTACAGTAGTTCGTTTACACGCTGTATAAAACAAACATCGCTAGCCATTTTTTACTTACAATTTCCGTTGAACCTGACTGTACACCTATTGTTAGGATAACGGAGGGAATAATTTCTGGGAAGTCTAAATCAAACATAACGATTTCCCGAGAACGAAGCATGAGTGTCTATGCGAAAAGAGTTCGTGAATCGCTCTTTGAGTTTTTTAGTAGAGCTTGTCTATCGCTGTTGGTGTTATTATTTATTTCTGTAGTATACGTGTCTATCATGTAATCGTGCAGGGTTATGGGTTGATAGACTCGGGAGTTTTTGGTAAGTTTGGGGTCGATTTGGGATGATTTTTTGTTTGTAGAGTGAATTTTTACATTGGGAATATCTTGAATCGGCTGTAGCGGTCTATTCGGGCACTTGGTCGACCAAGCTCCGTGGGTGGTATCTCCACAAGCGCGGCATTTTGGTGGGAGAGCTGTGGTGCAATCTGTTGTGTGGTGGCAGCCGGAGCATTTGGCGCATAAGATAGTCTCTTTACATTGATCTGTCACGTGATCGAACTTGTTGCATTTGCCACATGGTAATGGAATAGGTGCTGCTGCTCTGCTTTCTTCCACATTGTAGATTTTGCATAGAAATCCGGATTTATCGTGCAAAAGTTTCGTATACGCGTCGTGTGATCCAGTTATAATGCGGATAATTCTGGTTTTCTCACCTGTAGCCTTTGCTGTAATTCTTTTACAGTAGCGGTGCTGTATTCCTAGGCCGTTGAGACGGTTACTGATGGTTTCATCCTCTATTTCTAGTTCTACTCCACGGATAACACAACAAAATGATTGACTTGTTGAGTTGCGTTCGTTGATATTGGTGTTTCTTTTATATTCGGAAAATGAACTAATTATTTTTTCTGTAACTAGTCGTTATAGCTGTTTATTAATTGTGTCCTTTAGTTGGTTAGATTTGAGAAGGAATCCAAATTTAGTTTTAATTATTTCGATTTTCTCACTGTCGAATTTATAGGTGTCCCATATTTTGGCCATTTGTATGCGAGTTATCTCGCATGTTGGTTTTAAAAAATAAATATTTTTAAAATTACTTTCCTGAAGTTTTAATGTTGGCATATGTGACGTAGTTGCTGTTTGACTATATTGTGCAGTGTGTTGATTGGATGAAGATGGTTATGATAATGCATTTGTTTGTGTTGGGTGTTGTATTTGTATTAATTGTCTTGCTGTTAATTGTTGTGTTGTAGATTGTTGTGTGGCGTTTGAAATGGGAGCTGTTTGTGTAACTGTAGGGTTCAATGTTTGTTGTAATTGTTGTGATTGGTGTGTTGAGATATTTGATAATAATTGTTATAGTGTAGTTATTTTTTTTTAATTAAGACGCCTTTTGCCTGGCCCTGGAATTTACATTCATTAGCCAACATTACTATTATATTTAATTTTGTTTATTTTTACTCCATACCACTCATTTACTCATTCATTTTTTCCTTTTTTTTCCTTTTTTTTGTTTCTTTCATTTCTTTCTTTTTTTCCCCCTTTTTTATTTTGTTTTCCCTTTCTTCCTTCTTCCTTTTCTTTAATCTTTAATTTATTCCCATTTGTTTCTAAATTTTTCACTTTCAATTATTTTTCCTTTCCTTCTTCCTTCCTTTTTCTCTTTACAACTCTAATCTTATCATCTAATTTCCTAACTGGGATAATACAGGGATCACACTCTTCTCGCCTATTATAGTGTAGTGTTTGTGGTTTTAGGCATATTTAAATTCCCTGTTGGCTGTTTCATTTTTTGATGTTTTATTTTTTCTAGGCCGTCCTCGGCCTCTCTTGCGCGCCGTGGTGACTGTGATAAATTTATCGCCAGCCACTGCGTTATCGTCTGTATGTGGAATATCTGTGTCCTTAGTATCCTCGTATGACGAATCGGATAAATCCGATTCAATCATATTTTGAAGGGCAGATGCGGGTGTACCAGTCTTATGGCTGAAGTTTATGTGGACAGCTGACTTGTGGCACTTTGAATATATATTTTTTGTTTCTCGCTGAGGAGTAAATAGTCGCTCCGTGTACATACGTACGCTACGGTGTTTCGCTCGCGAATGTTAAATCATTATATTGACTGTATTTGATATAGTGATTTAAGTGACTTACAATCATAACATCACAATAGACGAAATACAATCCATAGAGAGACATAATCAGACAAAATATTACCATAGTCAAAAGACAGTCAATCAAGCTACTTACAGTCACAAGAGTCAAGACACGGCCATAAAGATATAATATGACAAAATCATATGATAGTCCAAAGACTCAATCAGTTTATTAACATTCAAAATGTCACACCAGTATTTCGTTTATGAACAAATACATTTTCTATCAGTGTAGTAAATAATCAGCTAGATCTTCAGGGGTGATATGTAAGTATTATGGGTAATAGGAGTTGTCAAATGAGTGAGTTACTCAACTGTTTCCAAGGCACTCTTTACAAAAAACAAAAGAATACAATTTTACCTATAAAATGTATAATATAGTATAAGTGTTGTACATCATTCAATTAAGAAAAAAATATTCTTCCAAAAAAATAAAAATCCAAAATGGCAACCGTAAGAAAAACAAAAGTTGGCAATGGTCCTTGGGTAAATGTAATAGTTATCTTAAAATAAAATATGTTTGTAGATTTCTCGTTAAAAAGTGCCTGTAAAATGTCAAAGTTGTAAATGTCAGGATTCGATAGTTTTTGTACAAAAAATAAAAACGAAATTTCAAAAATCCATTTTTTGACAATATCTCAATAACGAAAGAAGATATTTCAAAATTGTTTTTAGATTATTATTGGGCCCTAAAATACGCAACTTATTCCCAATTTAACCGACTGTCTATCTCTTCAAATAATCGAGATCCCCATACATTCTGTTGAAATACGGGCACCCTGTGTACCCTGTAATTGGGACAGAGCTGGGCAGGATTCGAATCATTCAGGATTCGATTCCCGGATTCGAATCCTTTTAGAGGATTCAAAAGAGGTATTCGAATACTTTAGTGAAAACGGATTCGTGATCCGGATTCGTTACATTTTTTTAAAAGGATTCGTATTCGAATCCAGACGTAGATGATTCGAATCCTTATAAAAGGATTCGAATCCTCATACACGGATTCAAATCCTCCCAAATAATTCGAATCATCGCTATTAAGGCTGGGATTCAAATTCGATTAATTCAAATAGTTAAATATTCTAATATGAATATTTAAATCACTAAATTATTCATATTTGAATATAAATATTTCAATTTTCGAATAATTCAAATATTTGTGAATGCATATTTACTTAACCATTAAACATTTCCAACGTTAATAGTATATTTTTAACTTCACTTGAAATCAGTGTTTTATACGCGTGGCGCATGAAGTAAAATTTCGAGTTTAGAAAAGCCCCGTGAAAATTTGTCTTGGGTCGCTGCGCGACCCTCGACAAATTTTCTACGCGGGGCTTTTCTAAACTCGAAATTTTACTTCATGCTTAGTCTGGGAGTGGACAACACTCGTTCTTAGAAGTTTCAAATTAAAGGATCACTCTAGATTATAAGTTTATTACCATTTTACAAAGGCTACAGTTCGAAGGACCAATCATGGTCTTCGGAGACCGAAAGACTACAGGGAAGTTTTTTACAAGAAAACAACGAATATCTGAAGGTTTACAGCATGGATAGGAAAGAAAACATTCAATTTTGAAAAAATATCGAACTTGGGTTGGTTTTCAGTGCATTTTAAACTTCACTTTAAATCAGTGTTTTCTACGCGGGGCTTTTCTAAACTTGAAATTTTACTTCATGCTTAGTCTGGGAGAGGACAACACTCGTTTGAACTTTAAATTTAACTCTTTTATAAAATCGATGTATGTAATATGATAAATCATTCGTTGAAATCATAGAAAAAGATGCAACATTTTACCTAAAATTAACATTTAGAGTTACCTTTATAATTTGCTAGGCTCATAATGGGTGAATATTCTATTTCTAAGAAAAACCGCATTTATTTAATATTAAAGTTGCATTTAATTACATACAAACTGTGAATAAATAGACAAAAATCTAGAAATATCGAAAATCTCGACATGTAGAAAATCTTGACGGTCCACTCCCAGACTAAGCATGAAGTAAAATTTCGAGTTTAGAAAAGCCCCGTGTAGAAAATTTATCGAGGGTCGCACAGCGACCCGAGACAAATTTTCACGGGGCTTTTCTAAACTCGAAATTTTACTTCATGCGCCACGCGTATAAAACACTGATTTAAAGTGAAGTTAAAAACGCACCGAAAACCAACCCAACTTCGATATTTTTTCAAAATTGGATGTTTTCTTCCCTATCCATGCTGTAAACCTTCAGATATTCGTTGTTTTCTTGTAAAAAAACTTCGGTTCCGTCTAGTCCTTCGGTCTCCGAAGACCATGATTGGTCCTTCGAGCTGTAGCCTTTGTAAAATGGTAATAGACGTATAATCTAGAGTGATCCTTTAATTTGAAACTTCTAAGAATGAGTGTTGTCCACTCCCAGACTAAGCATGAAGTAAAATTTCGAGTTTAGAAAAGCCTCGCTTATAAATTTTGTCGAGGGTCGCTGCGCGACCCTCGACAAATTTTCACGGGGCTTTTCTAAACTCGAAATTTTACTTCATGCGCCACGCGTATAAAGCACTGATTTAAAATGAAGTTTAATAACACATATATCATCATTAATTAAAATCAATATTTAATCAGATATTTAGTCGGTAAATGAACAGTTTTGTTAATAGAAACTGATGGAATTAAATGTTACTGGTTTCAAATAATAAATTCAAATTTATTTTTAAAGGATTTGTATCTGTGATTCAAAAATGAGGATTCGAATCTTTGATTCGAATCATATTTTTCACTTACGAATCCTTTATTCGAGTATTCGTGACTCGAATCATATTAGGTGATTCGGATTCGTGATTCGAATCCTGTTTTTGAGGATTAATCCCAGCTCTGAATTGGGATATTTATACTTAAAAGAAAAACTCCCTGAAGCCGTATGATGGACTTTATGTTATTAATTTTCGTTGTTTAAATCCTATTAAGATCTCAAGTTGAAATGTCACAAAAAGATATAGTGCTTCTTGTAATTAGCAAAAAAAAAAACATTTAAAATTTAGGTATAATCAAAATGATGTACATTTGTTTACGATAATAGTTGGTGTCCAAACATTTATGTGTTAACAATTTCGATTTGTTTACTGTTGTAATATTATGTATATGAAATTTGTTAAATAGGAAATTTTTATTATAACAACAAGTCTAGAAGTTTACGTCATGCCTGACTCTTAAATATGAATCAAATTTCGCAAGCGCGGTTTAAATGTAAGGATAGTTAAGAAACGAGGAAATTGTGCCACTGATACGTGTATGATAATGCTGTTTGCCTTTTTAAAAATAGTTTTTTCCATGAGTCGGAGAGTGCGTCAAATTAATTGTTATGCTTAGGCTTTCACTAAGTGCTAATTGTAATTAACATAATTCATTATGAAATTCACTTTTTAATAATATGTAATAAGCAAATGTGGAGTGTACATAAATTGGTTGTCAAAGAACAGATACAAAATTAAAAATAATTAATTGATGACTTAGAAAATAGTTTTTCAGCGATTCCATATCATGTACAGGGTGGTCTAATTTCGATGTTCCTTATGAGCATCTCGGTAAATATAAGAGTTAGAAAAAATCCGATGGCGGAGTCGCTATATCTTTTTTTGAGACTAGGATAATGCCGAAAACAAAAATGCACCATCTTGTTTCTTTCAGAACTTATAGGGCAAAATCGTGTTTACTTGATTCTTAACTTTAATTAATACCTTGCATAATTTGTAAGATAGACAAAAACTATAAATACCTTCTTAAGGCACTTTTTTGAGTGGGATCCAGTGGCGTAGGCATTTTTTTATTTTATGCACACATTTTCGAGTTATAGCCAAATTATTTTTTTTTAAATGTAAAGCATAGTTGGCTTAAATATAGTTGATAAGAGTGTTTTTCTCTGATTTCAAAAATATAAAGTTTTCTGAATTTATCTTAAAAAACAGTGTTACTAATATATTATTATTATTAATAATAATGCTAAATAATATAATACGGAAGACAATATCCATTTTTGATCATTTGCATGCTTAGATTTAATTATGATAAATATTTTAAACTTAAGGGTTTTCTAATAATAGTAATTCTTTTTTAACTAATAAATGTTTTATTAGGCAGAACATAATTGTATTTTTTAATCTTGTTGGAAGAACAGAACTCTTTGCTGTTGCAATGGAATAATTAATTAAAATTGAGCATGCAAATGATCAAAATGGCTACGGTCTTCCGTATTATATTGTTTAACAGATTAAAAGCTAGTTTCTATTCTATAGTAACAATGTTTTTTAAGATAAATTTACAAAAGTATATATTTTTGAAATCAGTGAAATACACTCTTTTCGACTGTGTCAAAGCCAACTATGATTTACATTTAAAAAAATAATAATTTGGCCATAACTCGAAAATGTGTGCATAAAACTAACAAATGACTACGCCACTGGATTCTACTTAAAAAAGTGTCTTAAGAAGGTATTTATAGTTTTTGCCTATCTTACAAATTACGCAAGATATTAATTAAAGTTAAGACTCAAGAGAACCCGATTTTGCCCCATAACTTCGGAAAAAAAACAAGACGTTGCATTTTTGTTTTCGGCATTATCCTAGTCTCAAAAAAAGAGATCGCGACTGCGCCATCGGTTTTTTTCTAACTCTAATATTTACTGAGATGCCCATAAGGAACATCGAAATTAGACCACCACCACCACACTTCTGTACAATAAAATTAAGCACAAGTCTCATAACTATTTTTCACAATATTCTAGTTGTATAATTTGGTTCTGTGTTAATTGCCTAGCAGCAGTTTTAACAAATGATAAAACACTATAACTTGAAAATAACACCTTTATGAAAATAGAAAAACTACGACCTTTTGGAAAAAAATTATTAGTAGATTTAAAAGAAAGCTTTAATTTCAGAACAAAATTTAAATACCTAGACAAAAAAATAAACGTGCACTTCTGTGCAATAAAACTAAGCACACAAATATATGTTATAGTTTAAACCGGACATGAGTTTCCTAGTTACGAAAATATGCCAATTTCCTTAATGTCAAAACGCTGCGTCATTTAGACAACAATTCAAAAATTCTAATTCAAATTAAAATAGAATATGGTTTTTCTATTTCGGCTTTATTATTATGAAAATAAAAAAACTACGACCTTTTGGAAAAAAATGCTCATAATAAATACAGCTATTTATTATGAGCATTTTTTTCAAAAAGGTCGTAGTTTTTTTATTTTCATAATAATAAAGCCGAAATAGAAAAACCATATTCTATTTTAATTTGAATTAGAATTTTTGAATTGTTGTCTAAATGACGCAGCATTTTAACATTAAGGAAATTGGCATATTTTCGTAACTAGGAAACTCATGTCCGGTTTAAACTATAACATATATTTGTGTGCTTAGTTTTATTGCACAGAAGTGCACGTTTATTTTTTTGTCTAGGTATTTAAATTTTGTTCTGAAATTAAAGCTTTCTTTTAAATCTACTAATAATGCATTTAATCTATGCCAAATTATTAAAAATTTTGATGTGTCTATTATAGTACTTTCCGCGTCAGTCATATATCTACTTATCTTTGTAAAACCTAACTTGGTTATTTTTGTAAATAAGTTAAGTGACATATCAGTTTAATGAGAAAAGGAAACCTTTCAAATGATGACATAGCCAACTATGGTTTCCATTTAAAAAAAATGCAAGTTTTTGTTATATCTAATGTCGATAGAAAAAACTGATGACATTTTATTATTCACTGGAAAATTATCTAAAACATTGCCATTTACAGTTTTATTTTTAATAACTGAGAATAATCGATTTGAAAAAATTGACACTTTTCAGATTTTTCGAAATATCTGGTTACCCTTGACTTAAAAAAAAATACAAATGCCTTTTTATTCAGCCCGTTAGCTGCACTACTTTGCCCATTTAACCGTTTCTCTATCTCTTATACTTTTCGAGATCCCCATAAAGAACATGAAACAAACTCACCTTGTATATATTTCGATATCAGAAAACCATATTGTAACCAAAAATAAATCTTAATATCGAGTTGTGTTTTTGTGTTTTTTTTTTTTAGTTTTAAAGTGGTTACACTAATGGTAAAATATTTCTCTACTTCATCTTTTACTTAACTTTTATGTTATGTCTTTTAATTTTTATAAAAAATACTCTCACTGAATGATAAAAAGTGTGCTTAAATTATTGTTATATTATTTAGTTTTTGACTTATGAGGGTTGGAAATTTAAAAAGAGATTATTTCGGCCTTTGTGGATATTTTAATAATTCAAATTCCGTTATCTTAAGAAATTCATAGGTTTAAGGGGAATATAACAGTGGTCTGAAATTTAATGTTAGGTTTATTTAAAAACTAAAGGTCCTAGAAAGTTGACATTTTGACAGCGTATATTAATCCCAATTATTTAGTAAAATATCGAAGTACTTTTTTGTAACAATTTGCTTTCAGAGGTATGAAAAAAATAATGTTATATTTTTCAAATTTAAAAAAAATATTCCCATACCTTAATAGTTTATACTATAAGGAATATAATGTGAACATTTCATAAAGATGCGATAACTCATGCCCGAGTCAGGTCTTGAAAAATAAGACCGTAAAATACCGCCGCCTTGCGGATCTTCTCTTAGTTGAACGCGTTGTACACTCATCTGCACAATTATTGGAGGGGCGAGCAGCATGCGGCCAGCGTTTATCGCTGGGCCGGTGAACGCTGCGCGGCTTCGCGTTTGTTTTTCTTTTCTTTTCTCAATCATAGTTAACAAAAACGGCTCGCGTCGTTGGCATTTTTTTTTTCTTATTGGGTTTGGCTTTTGCCTGGCCTTGGGAACTTGCCCATTAGCCAACATAATTTTTTTATTTATATTTGTATTTGTTTTATTTCTTTAACTTATTGCTAATTACCTATAACTATATATTTGGACGTCACAACACATTCACACACACCCATGGACTCTGGGACGAATATTTTTCGTTAGAAAAATTACTCGCCCCGGCTGGGAATCGAACCCAGATCACCGCCGTGAACGATTGGCGAAACCAGCGGCTCAACCGCTCGGCCACGGCGGGCCCTTCGTTAGCATTAGTTCTCGTAAAATTAATATTTCCCAATTATAATCGATATTTTATTGTACTAGTGTTTTATTTTTATGCTTTCTGACTACTAATGGAATAAGTATTTTTTTATACTGCATGTTTACTAATATAGAAAACACGAAATGTTTCACTAATTTAAATAAAGATGTGTAATATACCTTTAATATTGGCTTCCCTAATTATTTGACAGTGTCGGTATTATTAAATTATTTTTAAAGTTTTTTAAGCTGATTAATAAGCCAGAAGCAATCAAATAACAATCAGTCTTGTTCAAATCATTATTTCGTCTTAAATCTTTCGTTGTTAAAGCAGTTGTTAAATGCCATTAAACTTCTCGCTATAAAACTATTAAAGTAAATTGTAAAGTTTCTAGCAATCGGACCTATTTGAACCAACTGCGACTTCATGAACGAATCAATGATATCAAAACTATAAGAATAGTAAGAATAACGTCACTAATATGACGTTGTTGTTACAAATCAACTATTTTTTACTGAGCACAGGTAATATATGTTTGACGAATGTTTAAAAAAATGTAGGGTTTAACTGCGTGCATATTCATTGTTAATTATTTTAGAAAAAATAGAACTAGAATAATAATAAGGTAGTTATTATAACGCATTTCAAATAACAAGCTTCTTGCTCAACATTGCACCGACCCCAATATATTTTTTAAGGCCCGGCTTGGCCCGACCCGGTCATAAAATAAGAGAGATTGAGTTTTGCCTGACCCGGCCCGGTCAACATTTCAGGTCTAAATAAATAAAAAATATACTTATCTGATTATAGGCGTAGTTTTTAGAAAAAGTAAAAAATATATATAAAATTAAGATAATTTAAATATGGAATATGATACGGGAAAATCGCCTAAGAAAAATTCAGGCCCGTGCAGTGCTCCAATTGACATATCTTCCCTAAATATTTTAGATGACAAATCTCAAATATATTTTTTGTTGAGTATAAAATGTCTGCCTGAAGTCATTTTATTATTTATTTGTTGCATTCATAAAAACTAGAATATTTGATAAAAGAAAAATTGAAATTCTCCCGAAAATTTGGGGTATTTACCCAATTTCGCAGAGGCCAAATTAATACACATTATTTTCATGGCCATAGCAGTTAGGAAAGATAATATTCCTATATAAAAAAATATCATTGAAAATCCTATGTTCCGCGTTTTTCATACAGGGTGTATAACATATGTACACTTATCTCTTATAGTTTTGAAGCAAAAAAAATGTTTCTAAAATGTTGACCTCTAAAAGGCATCTTGAAATCTGTCTGTAACTTCTCTTAAGAATAAGATAAAAATATGATTTAAATCTCTACTTGTACCTAGGGGATGCCTCTATAGGTATATTAACTCGCAACTGAGTAGGCAAGTAGTAATGTTTTTGTTTTGTCGCGTATGTAATGCAAAATGTCAAATAATAACAGTATATTACGTAACCAGAGTACTATCCAGTATATTACATATGAGCAGACATGTTGCGCACGAGCCGCGCAGCGGCGAGTGCAGTATTCCGCGAGTACGTAATTGCCATACCACTCGAGAAACGTACGATACTTTACCTACGCCCTAACAAAATAAACAATGAGCATTAAAGAACAACTTATTTATTGTAATCATTTTTAATAGTACCATGACAATGATGGAAACTAAATTACTACTTGAATAATATAGAGGGAATAAAGCTGTACATTTTCCGACATTCGTTGTTTTTTGAAAGAGTTCAATTTGAAGCTTTAAACGAGTGTTTTCCACTCCTAGACTAAGCATGAAGTAAAATTTCGAGTTTAGAAAAACCCCGTGAAAATTTGTCGAGGGTCGCTCAGCGACCCGAGACAAATTTTCTGGGCTTTTCTAAACTCGAAATTTTACTTCATGCGCCACGCGTATAAGACACTAAAATATTGTGAAATTTATTTATATTCGAACTTCAGTTGAAATCTGTGTTTTATACGCGTGGCGCATGAAGTAAAATTTCGAGTTTAGAAAAGCCCAGAAAATTTGTCTCGGGTCGCTGCGCGACCCTCGACAAATTTTCAAGGGGCTTTTCTAAACTCGAAATTTTACTTCATGCTTAGTCTGGGAGTGGAAAACACTCGTTTAGAGCTTCAAATTGAACCATTAAAAAAACAACGAATAACTAAAGATTTAAAGAAAACAAGCTGAATTCGGTATACGTATATTTTAAAGAAAAACTCTCTGTACATCAAAGAAATGTCATTACCCTGCATAAATGCGACGAAAAACGAATTTTCGAAATAATTCGAAAACTACTCACTTTAGAAGTATAGTTGTAAAATACTTTTTTTGTAGGAAATTTTCCCTCCAATCGTACTACGTGATAAAAATTGGATCATTCCATTCAAAAAAAAAAAATGAATTACTTGATATTGAAGAGAGCACTTAGATATTGACATTTTAAAAACACTTATTGTCAAAATTGACAGTTTCCAATTAATTTACTCATAGAGACATTCTCTAGGTACAAGTAGAGATATAAATGATATGTTTATCTTATTCTTAAGAGAAGTTACAGACAGATTTCGAGATGCCTTTTAAAGGTGAAAATTTTAGAAATATTTTTTTTTTTCTTGAAAACTATAAGAGATAAGTGTACATATGTTTGAATAAAATATGTTGCAATTTAAACGAGAAACCCGAAAAATTGCTAATAAGTAGGGTGTTCTATTTAAAATAACAAATTTGCTGCTACTTCCGGTGGAACCGGAAGTGCTATAAAGTTGAAATATTGCACATGAGGAGAACTGATTCAACCATATGCCAAGGATTGTTTTCCAATTTTTAGTGCAACGGCAACCCCATAAACTTTTAACGAATGGTTTAGCGTAGACACCCTGTATATATCCGGCATCTAAATATTTACAAGGAGCTTATGAACATGAATTATTTTATTATTATATTTTTAAGAAATAATCTCTAATTTAATAAAATAAAACACATAGTTTGTTCGGCTGTCGAAACTTTAGTCTTAAAAGAAAAATTAATTACAAGAATAAGAATCATCGGTTTTGTAAATACCGAAAAATAACACAGGATCCGATAACGCTTTCTAACGAATTAAAAACAATACATAGCTTGTATGTATTATCAGCGTGTTTAAATAATACGAATCGACACTTTCCTTAGATCCGTCTTTTTTATACGCTTTTTTTCGTCTATTCCACGCGACGCGAGACCCCACCCGTTCATGCCAAGGAGCAATGCACAAATGCACAGCGAGCTGCCGCTTTTCTCTCTGACTGTATTCGCCCCACTTGTCCTGTAAATTTGGCATCGGATGAGCTACTCTAAACTATGTGGGTCTTTCCAACACGATCGGCGTGTTACACTGCAATAATCCCCTTAAATGATAGACGCTTATTAAAGTTATTTTATTTACTTTTAAAATTGAAATTTTAAAAAGTTATAAATAAGTTAGTCAACATTTTCAAAAATGTGTATTAATACTATAAATAAGCAATTTTTGCTTTTAGTAGAATTAATTAAAGTCTAAAATTTGTGTAAACAATTAATTCACTCAAAATATCGAGATATAAACGACTTTTTTTTAAATATATATGAGAATTTACATTGATGAAAATGACTGAGATTTAATAAAATCTCGAAATTAAATATGCTTTTGTGTATGCTTTCGTGCACAATGTACTAATCTGGGTTAGCATCTAAATTAAAGACACATTAAAGACACATTCCTCACAAATCATCGTATTTGCCATACGCTGTAATAATCGGAATACGTATACTTCAAAGAAAAATTCCCTGTATGTTTAATTTCATTAAGGGGATTATTGCAGTGTAACACTTCGATCGTGTTGGAAAGACCCACATAGTTTAGAGTAGCTCATCCGATGCCAAATTTACAGAACAAGTGGGGCGAATACAGTCACAGAGAAAAGCGCAGTTCGCTGTGCATTTTTGCATTGCTCCTTGGCATGAACGGATGGGGTCTCGCGCCGCGTGGAATAGACGAAAAAAAAGCGTATAAAAAAGACGGACCAAAAGAAAGTGTCGATTCGTATTATTTAAACACGCTGATAATACATACAAGCTATGTATTGTTTTCAATTCGTTAGAAAGCGATCCTGTGTTATTTTTCGGTATTTACAAAACTGATGATTCTTATTCTTGTCATTATAACACATTATTTTTACTTTTAAGACTCCAGTTTCGACAGCCGAACAAACTATGTGTTTTATTTTATTAAATTATAGATTATTTCTTAAAAATATAATAATAAAATAATTCATGTTCATAAACTCATTGTGAATATTTATATGCCGGACATATATGAAAAAAACGGAACAAAGGATTTTCAATGATATTTTTTAAATGGGAATATTATCTTCCCTACCTGCTATTGCCATGAAAATAATGTGTATTAATTTGGCCTCTGCCAAATTGGGTAAATACCCCAAATTTTGGGGAGAATTTCAATTTATATTCGGTCAAATATTCTAGTTTTTATGAATGCAACAAATAAATAAAAGATTGAAAAAAATGAAACGGAAAGCTGCCCTATTTTTTTATGTTTAGTACAGGGTTTACAAAATGATGATGTGTATAAATAGGCTTAGTCAACTTAGCCCCCCGAAGTTCGACATTTTTGAAAAAAGCGATTGCGCTAGACCGGCCTTAGCTAGCGCCACAAAAATTAGAGCTAGCGCCATTTAGACAAGAAAACTACGGGGATATGAACTTTCGGGGGGCTAGGTTGGAGTTTGGTTTTTTTAAGTTTTTTTACACTATTCGGATTCCTCAGAGCTAGCGCCAGCTAGCGCTACCAATTTAAAAGCCAACGCCACTCCCACAACCCAAAAAAATGATAAAACATTTTTAACCCTGGCCCCCTAAAATGAGATGTTTTAAATCAAATTGGGTGGAAAATATAACTTAGAGCTAGCGCCAACAGAATATGACAAAAATATTTTCTCAAAAATATCAGATAAAAAAAGTTTACATCCAAGTTTTGATGCGAGAGCTTTCAGATCTTGTATGCGTATTACCATTTACTTCCTGAATTTTAATACAAAATGATGTTTGGCATATAATATACCGCTTCCAACAAATATTTCGGCGTTGTAATTACTTTATTTGTGTTCATAGACACTGGCTATTAGAAACATGATGCCTAGAAGACAGTAGCGTAACTGACAATTGTGTTTTCACTCCTATCTAATTTAAATCGTTATAACTCAAGAACTTTTGTTTATAAACACTGGCAACGAGATAGCTTGCGCTAGTAAGACAGTGGCGTAACTGACGATTGTTTTTGATAATTGAAATCGTTATAACTCGGAAACTAACCGTACGATTTCAAATTTTTTTTGGCATTGTAATTGCTATACTGAAGTCTATAAACACTAACAACGACATAGCTAGTAATATTAAAGGATATATATTAGATAAAAAAAGTTCACATCCAAATTTTGATGCGAGAGCTTTCAGATCTTGTATGCGTATTACCATTTACTTCCTGAATTTTAATACAAAATGATGTTTGGCATATAATATATCGCTTCCAACAAATATTTCGGCGTTGTAATTACTTTATTTGTGTTCATAGACACTGGCTATTAGAAACATGATGCCTAGAAGACAGTAGCGTAACTGACAATTGTGTTTTCACTCCTATCTAATTTAAATCGTTATAACTCAAGAACTTTTGTTTATAAACACTGGCAACGAGATAGCTTGCCCTAGTAAGACAGTGGCGTAACTGACGATTGTTTTTGATAATTGAAATCGTTATAACTCTGAAACTCACCGTACGATTTCAAAAATTTTTTTGGCATTGTAATTGTTATACTGAAGTCTATAAACACTAACAACGACATAGCTAGTAATATTAAAGGATACATTAAAATCACTTGGTTTGTTTCACTATTTGTTTCTATTTACTCGACTAGTTTCGCTTTTTACGGCATTATCAAAGTTCACTCTTGATAATGCCGTAAAAAGCGAAACTAGTCAAGTAAATAGAAACAAATAGTGAAACAAACCAAGTGTTTTTAATTTATCCTTTATTATTATTTGAAAATGTTTCACCAAGTGATAAATGAGAAAGTTATTCAAGAGATAGCTAGTGCTAGCAAGACAGTGGCGTACCTCACGGTTGTTTTTTTTTACTACGTGATAACTTAAATCGTTATTACTCGGTGGAAAACACTCGTTGGGAGTTTCAAACTGAACGCTTTTCAAAAACAATGAATGCCTGAAAATTTACCTAGTACACATCGGGTTATGTATGTACCTAATCAAAACATGGGTATCTTTTCGATGCTACAAAATTGTGATTAAGCTCCTTTTGTTGCTATTCATTTGACTTTATTTTCATTCTAACACAATCTATCTCAATATCCTAATTCTACAATATACAGGGAGTTTTTCTTTAAAGTATACGAATCACAGATTCACTTTATTTTCTTTAAATCTTTAGATATATGTTGATTTTACAGGAATTCAATTTGCAGCTTTAAGCGATTGTTTTCCACTCCCAGGCTAAGCAGGAAGTAAAATTTCGAGTTTAGAAAAGCCCCGTGAGCTTTTCTAAACTCGAAATTTTACTTAATGCGCCACGCCTATAGAACACTAAAATTTTGTTAAATTTATGTATATTTGAACCTTACTTGAAATCAGCGTTTTATACGCGTGGCGCATGAAGTAAAATTTCGAGTTTAGAAAAGCCCAGAAAATTTGTCTCGGCAAATTTTCACGGGGCTTTTCTAAACTCGAAATTTTACTTCATGCTTAGTCTGGGAGTGGAAAACACTCGTTTAAAGCCTTGAATTGAACTTTTTTTTAAAAATCAAGGAATATCTAAAGATTTAAAGAAAATAAGCTAAATTTGGAAAACGTATACTTTAAAAAAAACTCCCTGTATGTTATTATGTTGTATTCAACTTAAATATTATTAGGTTATTACTCATATTAAGTTTAAGATTCATTTCTTGCCTGATGAAGGAGCAACTCTCTAAGCAAACCTAAATATCTAATCCATGTTACATATCAAATATTTAGCTTAAATGTTTTGATAGTTGTTGCTTACATTATACGGCTCAGTCAAATTAGCCCCCCGAAGTACGACTTTGTTGAAAAAAACTTGTCAGTTAGGCTACTGTTTTCTAGGCATCATCTTTGTAATAACCAGTGTCTTTGAACATACATAAAGTAATTACAACGCCAACATATTTCTTGGAAGCGGTATTTTATATGCCAATCATGATTTTGTATTGAAATTCAGCAAGTAAATGGTAATGCGCATACAGGAGCTGAAAGCTCTCACATCAAAGTTTGGATGTGAACTTTTTTTTACTTGATATTTTAGAGAGAATATTTTTTTCATATTCTGCTGGCGCTAGCTCTAAGCAATCTTTTGCACCCAATTTGATTAAAAAAATCTCATTTCGGGGGGCTAGGGTTTAAAATGTTTTATAATCTTTTGGGGTTGTAGGGTTGGCGCTAGCTTTTAAATTGGTAGCGCTAGCTGGCGCTAGCTCTGAGGAATCCGAATACTGTAAGAAAACTTGAAAAATCCAAACTCGGGGGGCTAGCGTCAACCTAGCCCCCCGAAAGGTCAAACCCCCGTAACTTTCTTGTCTAAACGGCGCTAGCTCTAATTTTTGTGGCGCTAGCTAGTGCTAGCTAAGGCCCGTCTAGCGCAACAGTTATTTTTTAAAAAGTCGAACTTCGGGGGGCTAAGTTGACTGAGCCGTATAAATAGAGGATTGCAATAACATTCAATTATAATTCATTTATTCCTTATTTACTTACTATCAAAATATGACTCATCATAAATCAGCCAAATTTGAAAAAAATATATTGGGCTCGGTGCAATGTTGAGCAAGAAGCTTGTTATTTGATGCATTATAATAACTACCTTATTATTATTATAGTTCTATTTTTCTGAAATAATTAACGATGAATAAGCACGCAGTAAAACCCTACATTTTTTTAAACATTTGTCAAACAAATATTACCTGTGCTCAGTAAAAAATTGTTGATTTGTAACATTTATCTACGACAACGCCATATTGGTGTTATTCTTACTATTCTTATAGTTTTGATATCATTGATTCGTTGATGAAGTCGTAGTTGGTTCAAATAGGTCCGATTGCTAGAAACTTTACAATTTACTTTAATAGTTTTATTGCGAGAAGTTTAATGGCATTTAACAACTGCTTTAACAACGAAAGATTTAAGACGAAATAATGATTTGAACAAGACTGATTGTTATTCGATTTCTTCTGGCTTATTAATCAGCTTAAAAAACTTTAAAAAATAATTTAATAATACCGACACTGTCAAATAATAAGGAAAGACAATGTTAAAGCTATATTACACATCTTTATTTAAATTAGTGAAACATTTCGTATTTTCTATATTAGTGAACATGCAGTATAAAAAAATACTTATTCCATTAGCAGTCAGAAAGCATAAAAATAAAACACTAGTACAATAAAATATCGATTATAATTGCGAAATATTAATTTTACGAGAATAAATGCTAACGACGCGAGCCGATTTTGTTTACTATGATTGAATAAAGAAAAGAAAAACAAACGCGAAGCCGCGCAGCGTTCACCGGCCCAGGGATAAACGCTGGCCGCATGCTGCTCGCCCCTCCAATAATTGTGCAGATGAGTGTACAACGCGTTCAACTAAGAGAAGATCCGCAAGGCGGCGGTATCTTACGGTCTTATTTTTCAAGATTTTTATTTTAACCTGACTCGGGCATGAGCTATCGCATTCTTATGAAATGTTCACATTATATTCCTTATAGTATAAACTAGTAAGATATGGGAATATTTTTTTTAATTTTGAAAAATTTAACATTATTTTTTTCATACCTCTGAAAGCAAATTGTTTTAAAAAAAAGTACTTCGATATTTTACTAGATAATTGGGCTTAATATACGCTGTCAAAATTTCAACTTTCTAGGACCTTTAGTTTTTAAATAAACCTAACATTAAATTTCAGACCACTGTTATATTCCCCTTAATCACTTCAATGATATTTCAAAATAAAAATATTTAAACCAACCAGTCATTATTTAAGACGTTTGTGATATTTACGAGCCTTAGATATTAAAGAGATTGTTTAATCAAGCATTAATGAATGTGATTCGGAAAATAGAAAAAAGTTCATTCAACCAACTTGCCTTGGAATTACAATCACATTCTGAACATTACAACAAAATACATGTACAAGTTGTTCATTCAATTAATTTAACATCAAGACAAACACACGATGGTTACAAATGATAATACATATCATATTTTGAACAATATTTTTGCAAATTAGTCACCGACATTTTATTCATCAATCATTCATTCTTCATCACTCAAACACCATAATTCATTGTTATATAATCAGGGCAGATAGACCTCGAGGTGATAGCCCAGTAGCAATGTGAATATTTAAAATATGTAGCTATGTTTATATATAGGGAATGTACACATATCCCGGTTTATACGCTGAATTTGTGTAGCCATTTATTGTTTTTGAAAATCGTTAAATTTGACGTTTATAACGAGTGTTTCCACTCCTTGGTTAAACATTATGTAGAATTTCGAATTTAGAAAAGTTTGAACATTTTGAGGCTTTTATAAAAATGTTGATAGTATTTCATCATTAAATTGACTGTAATTTACATATTATCTTTTGAATCCATTTTAACTTGTATCAAAATTTAAATTCTCCGTCAATAAAACGACAAATAAACTTATTACGCCAATTTTCAATTGTTTCAATGATGAAAGAAACGAGTGTCTTCCACTCCCAGGTTAAGCATGAAGTAAAATTTCGAGTTTAGAAAAGCCTGAAAATTTGGCACGGGCGCGTAGCGAAGCGGAGCGACCGAGCCAAATTAGGCTTTTCTAAACTCGAAATTTTACTTCATGCGCCACGCGTATAAAACGCTGATTTAATGTGAAATAGTCTTTTACCAATTTACAAGTGAAATAGATTTATTATGTCAATTATCAATCGTTTAAGTGATGGGGAAAATGCTATGATGGGGACATCACTATTTTTTAATTCACTGATTGTAGAGGCTTCTACTTCGTTATACATTGTTGAACATAAATAAAACACTGTTTATCACTTTGTTTGTATAACAATTGGTTTATTTGGTGACTATAGTTTCGATACTACACGTATCATTATCAAACCGTTAGTAACAAAAAACTACAAAGGAACATTATTTATATTTGCAAATTTTCTAATAACAGCGTTAAGTACACCCCCCTCTTTAACGCTGTTATTAGAAAATTTGCAAATATAAATAATGTTCCTTTGTAGTTTTTTGTTACTAACGGTTTGATAATGATACGTGTAGTATCGAAACTATAGTCACCAAATAAACCAATTGTTATACAAACAAAGTGATAAACAGTGTTTTATTTATCACTATTTTTTATTGAATAGAATTGTACATCATTTTATAAACCAAAAAAATAGTCGGCAAATCCCTGAAGTAACTGAAAAATGTTTGATGTTTAATTTTCTCGTTGAATAATAATAATTAATGATCACAACGCTTCAAATGAACAGTTTTTGCAGTACGTTTTATACTATTTAGTAATTCTGCATGTTTATTTTTAGAGAATTAGTTCAACACCTTCTAGAGTCATGGAAATACGACCATGCCACTCTACTCCTAGACGAGTCAAGATACGACTTGAGCAACTACTTTATTACCAGTGATACCAAATATGGAGTTAGCACCTACGGTCCTCCACAAAACAACATTTACAACGAGTACTATCCAGAAAACAATAATTTTGGAGGTGGGGCAGGAGGGGGTGCAGGAGGGAGTGCAAGTGCCGGAAACACCTTCCAAGGATACCCTTCGAATACCTACATTCCTGTACCCCGCAATAACAGCTACAACCAGTTCAGACCATCATATCCTAGTAACCAGGTCCATAGCTACAAACATGGAAATAAAGTCCCGCATGCGCATAGTTCATTTCAGAGGTACAATCAACCTCAGTACTTTAAGAGTGTTGGAGTGCCGGAGATTGTTAATCAGAATACAAATAGTTGGCCAAAATGGTAAGTTTTAAAAAAAATAACAATTAAATAACAAATCGTCATTAACAGCTATTCGCATCTCTCATACACGGGGTATAAGTTGCAATTAAATGTTGACAATTCATGAAGTTCCTTAAAGATATTGTAGTGCCTTAACCCACTAAGCAGACATTTAAGTAACGATTCGAAATTTTGTACTCAGTGGGAAGTGTTAATAATTTATGAGCACTTAGTGTGAAAACCATTAAATAAATATGATTTTTTGAATGTTAATCTCAGTGTTTGTCCTAATGATACGAGTAATTTGATTAATGATATTATACTGTTAATAATCCTTTCATTTCATTGTTAATAAAACATTATTGATTGATTGTCTATCTATTACAAATAGGTACAACGTTTGATCAATTTTATTCATGTTTAATATCTACCTACCCATAGTTTTTATATTATTCTGATAAGTTAGAATATAATAGACTAATATATGTTGATTTATTGGGTTACGTGAAGATCAAATTAATTTGAATAATAAAGCACTCATAACCTTTCTTCACACGTTTATTACAATTGCCAAATGTACATACATTTCGGACACAAAGTAACCATTATCAATGGATTAACACTGTTAATGTTAGTGTTAATTCTATGATAATGGTCACTTTATGTCCGAAATATATGTACATTTGTTAATTCAAATAAACGTGTGAAGAAAGATTATTAGTGCTTTATTCATCAAATTAGACTAGTATAAACTCGAATATAAAAATATCATTATGTAAGTACCTATTTTTTACCTCTTTCTCATTTTTTTTGTATTTAGGGGAGGTAGAAATGACAAATACTACATGAGGAGGAAACGCGATCTGAATAGAACGAGAAGGTGGACGAGCATCAGTAATAATGCTACTGAAAGTGCATCGAGGAGTAAACGGCAGACGAACGGAGGTCAAACCCTTTGCCAATCGAGGTCTAGTTACATAATGCCAAGAGCTGCGTTGAATAACAAAGGCAACTGGATGTATGTCGTTAATGTTCCAGAGGTCGACAACAGGTTCACGCAATTAGTCAAAAGTGAAACATGCGTGTAAGTACAGTTCATAAGTGTTTAATCAACCTTATTAATCACAGTTTAAAATTTATACACTAGCTACAGAAACCAAAAAGTTATATTTGCCGAGATTTACTGTATGACACATAATATTTAGATTATTTTGACTGTCAAGTTGAGGGCGCAAGTTTTCCTTACTGCGGCGCTGATTAAGATACCTATGGAAACAGTTCCTGTCAAAGTCATTGGAAACTAATACTTGATAAAAAAAAAAAACACTGCAATAATACACAATTTTCTCGAAAACGAATGGAAACGGGTTTGAAATCTGGAAATAAAATTAAATAACCTTTAAAAAAAAGTTTTAAGACTAACCCATTTTAAATTTTGTCTATGGCCGTGTTAACTAAAATAGCCGTTTTTGATTGGCTACCCTGTATACATATACACATTGTTATGTAAATTTCTTGATATTTATTACTCTTCCCTTATAAGTTTGTTTAAAAGTTAAAGTACATAATAATAATACATTGTTGTGGATATTGTTAGAATATTTTTACAAAAATGACTGCATAACAAATTGATGGGGCTTTAATCGGCGTTTATTGTCATGCTAAATTAGGAGTGAAAATCATATAAGTGCAATTAGTTTTATGTTAATACTGACACTCACCTGGAAGTGCCGGAAAAAAGCGGAAAGGTCACGGCACTTTCTTTTTAATTGAAACATCATTACCATAAATGGAGAGACTGAAGTGACTATAATTGTGTAATAACAGTATAAATACCAATGAACAATTTAAATAAATATAAAACATAAAATAGATGTACTTACATTTTATTTATTTTATAATCATACTTCCAAGTGGACAGTGGCAGATTTCAACTTGTTCAGGCCCCTGGCGGCAGCAAAAAATTAGGGCTCCTTTAAACTACATTATTATTACATGTGTTAAACGGAACCTTATAATTACTTAATTTTTGTTATTTTACACATAACAAGTATCAAAATAGAATAGAATTACTAAAACAAATATTAATCTTCAATATATTGAAAACATCCATAAAATATTAGTAAAACTTCATACTAAAAAAAGAAACTCTATTGGCAAAATGTATTACATATTTACTAGCTACCATCATGGCTATCTTGTATCCAGTACTCATTATCGTTATTCCCCTATAACTACCCGCATCCTTCTCATCCCCTCCTTTGTGTACCGGGCACATCCTCCCCACTCTCCATGCTGCCGGTAGGTTCAGCCTTTCCCTCCACATCTGGTTCAGTAGCTCCCTGCATTTCTTCTATCGGCCTTCCCCAATCCCCTTCCACATTTTGGCCTTCAGATCATCCCTTCCTGCTGCCTTCCCTCCCTTCACCTCCTCGAACGCTCTTTCCACGTCCTCCTCCGTGAACTCTTCTTTTCCATCCCCTCGCCTGCCTTCTCCCATCCCCACTGGCACTCCACTGCCTTCTCTGCACTTCCTTGCCCATTCTTTCACCGATACCCTTAACTGTCTCTTCCTTTACCCTCTCCTCAGCATCTTCTATATTTCCGCCTCTTTCCTGCATTCCCTCAGTTCCTCGCTCACTCTTTCCACCGCCTGCAGCTTCTTCCTCTTACATTTATTATCATCTCTTCCTTGCCGCCACCACTTTCCAGTCTTCTCCTCCATTTCTTACGCATTCTCCCACTGCCTTCCTCAACTCCCTCTTCGCCTGCCTACGCTCCTCATCGAACCACATACTCCCACCTCTTGTCTCTCCCTTCTTTTTCCTTTTACACCCCACTATTATCTCCTCCATTGTATTGACCTCTTCCTATTGAATCCTCGCCAGCCTCTTCCGCATATCCTCAATCCACTTAATCCCACCCTCAAGGTATTCGTGTTCTTGCCCCCTCTTCACTTCTTTTCCCTTCCCCATCCACATCTCCACTTTTAACAACAGATGGTCTGATCCCAACACCTCTTCCTCTCTTCTTGCTATTCCCTTCACCACCACATAGTCAATCACCGATGCCCCTTTTGGCCCAATGTAAGTGTTTTTCCCCTCCCAATCGCCCTCCGTTCAAAATCTCCCATATCTCGTCCATCACCCACTCCTTCATCCTCCTTTATTCCCATTTATACATTTTACTCCTCTTCACAACCGAAAATCCTCTCCAATCCGTCCCAGTGTTTCGCTATTCTGGCATTGAAATCCCCCCCCCCCACCATCCGCCTTCTTCCTTCGCCCGCTTGTCGCATCTATTTCTCTTTTTATGTCCCCCCAATTTTTGTTGACGTATACCACACCCACATTAACCTGATATCCTCCTTGCTGGCATTTCGCCCACACCAGCCCTTCGCATCCCTTCCCCTTGCCTCTTTTCCCATCCTTTCTCCGTCCAACAATCATTCTCCCTTTAGCCCGCCCTCTGATCGTACATTTTGCTGCCTCTTTCATCTTCCATCTAAACCCCCGCGGTAACCCTCCTTTTACTTCTCCACATTCCTTCTTCCCCATCTAAGTCTCTACTATCCCCACTACGTCCTGTCCGATTATCCACTCCTCAAAGTCTTTCTTCCACTTGCACTTCTGTCCTTCAGACTTTATTCCCGCTACATTCCAAAACCCTATTGTTATCGCCCCTTCTTTCCCCACTCTCCCACACTTGCTTCCTAGTCCTCTGCTCCTCTCACAGCCCTTCTGCCCTTGCCCTACCTCCCCCCTTCTATATCTGCTCTCCCCATCTCTCCTCCCCCCCTTAGTCCCTATCCTTTTTTTCCACCTTCGCATTCTTGCATTCGCATCCTGTCTCTCCCTCTTCTCCGCCTGACCCTCCAGATCCACTATCCTTTGCTTTAACTGCTCTCTTTCCTTCTTCCATGATTCTTTCACCTCCCACATCTCCTCTCTGCACATCTCCCTTGCTTCCCTTATCTCCTCCTTCCAAATCTCCCTCTTCTTCCTTATCGTTTCCTCAATTAACTCCACTATCTCCTTACAATTCCCGTGGCATCCTTTTTTTTCCCTTCCTTGCTCTCCTTCCTTCTCAAATGACATGTCTGCCACCTTCCTCTTATCCACCCCCTCTTCCGATGCCCCTTAATTAACTTCATACTAAATCAGTGTTTTATTCGCACATGAAGTAAAATTTCTAGTTTAGAAAATCTTGAAAGTTTGGATTGGACCAAATTTTCGGGCTTTTTTAAACTCGAAATTTTACTTCGTGCTTAATCAAGGAGTGGAAATACTCACTAGTGCCTTAAAATTCAACGCTAAAAGAAAAATGTTCTAGATAATGTGTTCAAATTATTAACATGTGTTTGTGTTTTTTAACAGATCTCAACAATGTAGTGGTCTCTGTGGATTACCGAATGGATACACTTCGAGATGCGAACAGAAATATGTACAAAAAAGACTCGTTGCCGTCGAAGCCGGTGGCAATCAACTCTACAACGATGTGTTTTGGTTTCCCAGTTGCTGCATATGTACAATTAACAATAACAATTGATAAATCTCAGTCGCTTTAAATTATTCATATTATTTAAAACAAATCATTCATTTTTATTTTCCGATACGTTCCAATTAATGTAAATATATTTGTTAATTTATTTAAGATGTTCATTACAAAAATACCATAATAAAAGAAATAAAAATGGTGATGTATCCATCCTAGTTTTTTCCCCAACAGTCATATGTTTCTTTCAGATTTTCCCTAGTATATTTTATGTATTTATTCGTAACTTAATCGCAATCGATTTGACAATTAGTGAATAATTTTAAAAGTTTCTCTCAAAGAACAGATTTTTATCATTTCAAAATCACAAAGTAAAATGTAAAAAAATCACCTACAGTTTCTCGCACATTGGATTATTTATTGATTTTATTTTGCTAAACATCAAAAATGTTGTGGAAAAATTGGCCCATTTTCTCAATAAATTTGATTTTAACTTTCGTCAATTTTTTTAATACTATGTCACACAATTAATTTGACATAGGACATATGATTGCTAGCTCAAATTTCCTACTATTTTCAATTATGTAAAAATCAAATATGTTTGCCATAAGAAAAGAATCAACTTTGATGTCGTATCCTCAAAACGGTGTACAATCAGTTGTTTATTAGCTGTTATTCTTTTCTCATTTTATCTAGCTATCTTTCTAATTAACAAAGTTACGGTGAAAACAAAATGTTGACGTTTTTTACATGCTTTGCTATACCGTAAAACAAATGAGAATAGTTGAAATTTGATATTGTAATATCCCTCCACTGAAAATGATTCTGTGGGCGCCCATAAATACAGGTGCGATAATTAAAAGATGTGTCGTAGACCTATTATTTTTCCTATCACTATCACTTCATTGAGCTGTAGATTTTTTTTACATTTCACCTATATTCTGTCGATATTTCTATTATGACAATATCTCATCTCAAATTAATCTTAAAATATATCGATTATTCTACTCAACAATCTTTTTTCATCGATCTAATTGATTGATCAGTCCTTCAACTGATCGATTATTTATTGATCCTTCAGATACTCGATCTTGCCCATCACTAATTTGAGTGATTTATTGTTTTATTTTTTCAATGAGTCAATTTGAAAGTACCTACCAAGTGTTTTCAATCCAACCCAAATTTTCAGGTTTTCAGGTTTTATACTTCATGATTAACCAAGGAATGGAAACACTTGTTAAAAGCTTCAAATTGAACGCATTTCAAAGAACAACCTATGCCTGAAAATGTTTAAATCGGGATATTTATAACGAGTGTCTATACACTGTCGGCATCTCGGTTGCCTTGAAAAACAAATTAATATTACATATCTTAGATTAAGTCATACAATTCGGCGAATCTCGCAAATGTCAAATAAATTTAATTATAGGTCTAATTACGACGCATGTTTTTGAAGTCAGAATCTACTGAGATGCCGACAGTTTATAGACACTCGTTACTTAAAAAAAACATTCCCTGTATACTTGGAAAGTATAAAAAAACTGTTTGGAATAATCGTTCACTGCTTAAATCCATCACTGCTAATAGGACAAATATAAATTAAACAAAATACAATCATTTAATTTACAGAATAATAATAAATGCACATCATTCATTAATTGAAATTGATTTTATTTACAAAACATAAATAAATACTTTGTTCAATCAGTCATTTTACTCCTTCCAACCGTTTTCGGCATCTTCTTATTTGTCGAATCCTCCAGCTCTTTCTGCTTGTAATAATGTGGTGCCACCTCCAACAACCACTTACTTTGTATCTCAATAACACTCCTCATAAACTCCTTGGTTGTGAACACCAATTCGTGATAAAGTATCCACCTTGGTAACTCTTCAAATAGTGCACTGTTTGGATGGATAGTTACACTCTAAAAAATGTCAACAATTGCACAATTATGGGTCAGTTGTTTAATAGTGGCTTAATTTAAGCCCACATTAGGATAAATGCAATTCAAACTGAGTTTTCTACTTACTTGATTATGTTTAACTGTTTTATAACTTCCACCCTTCGACAATCTAGCAACATGATAAAAATACCCAGCAGTTATCGCCTTCCTAATATTATCCGTCTCGCTCACATCAGACAGCATTTCTATTTCAACTCTTTGCATTAACCCCACTAATTGCTCACGGACGTCTCTTGCACGCTTCATTGATCTATAAAAAAAATGGTTCACAATAAAATAATTTATTATTTAACTATGTGGGCAGTAATAACAAACCTATATTGAATGAAATTTTCATAACACCACTGCGTGGAATAATCAGTGTCTCTCCACTGATTATAAACGTTGAGTAGACTTAAGTGGTCTCCTCCGACGTGGTTGAAGTTTTTGCGCGCGGTGTCTGCGTGGATGATTTTGTCTTTCGGCCGGTAGAAAATAGCGCCGTTTACGGAAAGCATGGCTGCTATTGTGACAACTTCTTCTGCACATTTATACCTAAATAAAGTTGTTATTTAAAATAAACACAATAATAGAGTTTCTAACAATTAGAGAATCGTTTTGCGGAGGGGCCAAATTTCAAAATCTGTCAGAAGTATATAACGAATTATAAAATTGTTAATGGTGGAGGCTCCTACTTTGTTATACATCATAATTCACAAATGAAACACGATTTTAACTTTGTTTGCATAACTGAGACTTTATTAAGTGACTATAGTTTCGACAACTTTAACTTGTCATTTTCAAACTCAGTTTTCAAACTTTGAATTAAAGTTAAAGATGTTGAAGCTATAGTCAATTAAGTCTCAGTTATACAAACAAAGTTAAAATCGTGTTCCATTTGTAAATTATGAAATGTTTCTAAGATGTAATGAAGTATTCTTTTTTTCTTACTTTTCTGAAGCTAACAACATTTTCGCCATCATTGGATCCACCGGAAACTCCGCCATTCTCCTTCCCAATTTTGTTAATTCCCCGTGATGATTTAAGGCACCCAGCGCGTATAACTGTTCAAGCGCCAACACCAAAGTCTCATGCGGTGGCGGATCCAGAAAATCAAAATGCACCAAATCGTTAATCCCTAAGGCCTTCAACATCAACACAGCGTTTCCCAAATTAATCCTCTGTATCTCAGGCACTGTATTATCCTCCAATTCGTGTTTGTAAGACCAAGCCGTGTATAAACGGAAACATTTACCGGGTGCTACGCGGCCGGCTCTTCCAGCCCGCTGATTCGCCGACGCTTTCGAAACAGGAACCACCATCAAACTCTCCATTCCGGTGCGGGAATTAAAATGATTCTGTTTCGCGAATCCTGGATCAATCACGTAAATGATATTATCGATTGTCAACGAGGTTTCCGCTATATTCGTGGCTAGGACCACTTTTCTCGCGCCCGGAGGAGTCGGATCGAAAATCTTCGCCTGCATATCACTGGGTAGATTAGCGTAAACGGGAAGTATCAGCAGCTCCTTTAATTTTGAGCCCAACCGCCTAACCCTATCCTGAAGCAACTCCTGGCAGGTTTCAATTTCGTCCTGCCCTGTTAGGAAAACTAGTATATCCCCCAGCGGTTGGGTAGCGTGGATTTGCAACACGGAAACAACGCAGGCATCAACGTAATCAGCTTCGGGCGCTTTTGTGTAATAGATGTCAACCGGAAACCTCCTTCCCGGTATACGGAAAATCGGAGCTTCGTCGAAAAACTCGCTAAATTTCTGCGCGTCCAAAGTTGCGCTTGAGATTAACAGTTTTAAATCGGGTCTGAATCTAGCTATATCCTTCACTAGTCCGAATAAAATGTCTGTGTGTAATGTACGTTCGTGGGCTTCATCGATAATCATCACGCTGTATGATTGTAAGTCGGGTTCTGATAAGAATTCGCGGTGCAGAGTTCCGTCTGTCATGTATTTAATTATGGTGCGTTCGGATGTACAATCTTCGAAACGGATTGCGTAGCCAACTTCGTTTCCTAATTTTACGCTCATTTCTTGGGCTACACGTGCAGCAACTGACATGGCTGCTACTCTTCTGGGTTGTGTGCAACCTATTTTTTTACCTGTATGAAACAGATCAACATGAGAAATACTACAATAATACGAATTAGGTAATAAGAAGATTAATCAAAGGAAAAAACGTATGGATGTAACACGTGTGGGATATATCCAATTTATCTGATTAGATAAATTAGATCTTGTATAGGTGAATGTACATTTAATATTTAATGGACATTTAGATACCTACTCAATATTTGTTACACTGTACTTTTGATGGAACCAAATGTTTAAATTTGGATCTTTACAGATCATTATCATAGGTTGAACACTTGTCAGGAAACTGAAAATAAAAACATAGAACATAACAAGTCCATATCTTTTCAGATAAATTGGACTTTTATCTTCGGTAAATTAAGATATCTGTTCAGAATAATTGGACTGTGTGTGAAACCCTTTTAAGTGAAGATATCAAATTTATTTTTACAGAAACCCTTGGCTTATGATCAAAATATCGGTTGCTACCCCAAATATCATCAGTTTAGAGATACAAGTTATTAAGGTCCACTTTTACAAACAGTAGGTATCCCGCTGTTAAAGTAGGCTGTCAATATTTTATATACAAGATTAAACTTTTGCTAAGCAGTGTTGGATTTTACAAATGCTGTCGTTATAGTGATTTGTAGTGTTTTGTGCATCAATACATGTAATAGAAAAACAGTTTGACATCATCAGATTGCTTGTGTGAAAAGAGACGGAAAATTGGAATGGATAGAATAAGCAAAAACTTATGTTCCGGAATGCAGCTACAAAATTTGAAGGTTAAATGTCATATTTATGACAATGTCAGTTTAATTAAAATACTAAATCGATTTAAAATTGAAATTGGAACTATACCGTTTCCACAGTTACTAACTAAGTAAGGTATTTACAGAAATAAATGATCCATGTATGTTTATTTTGTGTAAGCTCAAATGCTAGTGTCAGTTAAAGAGTAGACTTGACGTACAGGGTGCAGCATTTTCAATGGTTTCATCAAGTAAAGTACCATTAATATCAATGATAGACAAAAACTAGTATATGCTGCCACAGCTCTTTTTTGCAGCTTATTCTAAGTGCCTAATTAAAATTTGTCCGTCTTCAATTGTTTTTGAGTTACATGTCAAAGCTCAAATTTTAGTAGTTTTGAAAAATTGAAATAACTTCTTTATTTAAAAAGATATTGACACGCAGTCTTTAGGTACTTTTTTAAGCAGAATACGTTGACTATATCAGATATTGTTTTAAGGATCAATGATTAAGGATTAGTTGTCGGAGGGCAGCCGCAGCCGCGGCCAAGTTTTAGCACCATTGTAGTGCTTCCCTCCTGGTGGTCAGACCCACTCCACACTATTAGCAATTGCTAATATTTTTGCGACGGACCATTTCCATCCGGGTCTTTCACATTTGGGGGGGTTTTCCCTTGTCATAGTATCCCTTAGTTTTGATAGGACCAGACACTCATAAAGTATGTGCCTTGCTGTCTCATTTCCTTCGTTGCTTCCTCAGCATATGGTATCGTTGGTAATTCCCATTTTTGCAAGGTGTTTTTGGAAGCTGTAGTGTCCGGTGATGTAGCCGGTCAGTGTTCGAAGGTTTTGTTTGGAGAGTTCTAGGAATTTCGTTTTTGTGCGGTCAGGTATTGGTAAGTATGCCTTGGTTTGGCCGCACGTTTTAAGATTTTTCCATCTGGTTTTGTGTTTTTCTGCGGTGAACTCGCACATGTGTCTACCCAGAAACTGAGGGGATAGTCCTACTTTTGCATAGTTTATAGCTGTTGTGAATGCTGCTTCGTGCGCATGTTCGTCCGTGTTGTTGTTTCCCTCGTTATTATTATGGCCTTTCGTCCATGTTAATGTTATGCAGTTGAGTGTCACTGCTATGTTCAGCGTCTCTACGCATTCGTATATTAGTTCTGATGTTATATTGAACTTATCTAGAAATTAGTTTATTCATAAAAATGGTACTTGACTTCAAAATACCATCGAAAATACGGCACCCTGTACAGTACTATACTTTATTCTACATGAGAGTGAACTCAAGAAAAAATAGGGCCTATTTGGCTTTGTTCTTTAAGGGCAAATTCAAACAGACACTAATTTATTTTCTATTTCTATTTATTCCACGTTTCATTAGCTTACCAATTGTTAAAATTATATGTTTTTTCAATAAAAGAAAAGAAGGAATACATGTACCAATATACCGAAAAAGGCTGTAATTAATGATAAATTATTTTTTAAAACCAAATGTTAATATATTTCGAAATTATTACAAATTATTAAATGACTTAATGTGCACACTTATGAATGAATGACAGATTGTCATCCCTGTCATTCTTTCACAATTTGGCTTAATAACTGAAGATAAAGAGGTGACACAAACAGTCAACAACAACTAACAGTGTTACTCTATCTAAAAATCCTTCTGCGAAAATTATAAGAAGTGGATAAAAGTTAATACCGTGCAACATTTATTTAAAGTAAAAATCTTTGGTAAAATGAAAACTGAAGCCGTAAATCTGAGTGCTATCTATATGAGAGATTAATAATAACAATTTTTGGCTAATGTGTAAAACAGGGTACATGGTCGATTTTGACAGGTTCGCACATGCGCAACAGCAACCACTCCAGTGGTTCTCAAGATTTAGATATGTGTGCGTGTATGTGTATCATTGTGTATGTCTTTTAAATAAATACAATTTTTATTACGGACGACCGAATCTGACAAATTGTCAAAAATGTTCAAACCTTCTACGTTCTCCTTGTGTTACATCGAACCAAACCCTCACATGGATCAATCCCGACATAAAATCGTACGTCCGACACGTTAGTACAAGTCTGATCGCGATTAATTGCTAAATATAAAAATTAAGTATAAATCGCAAAATAAAATTTTACTTCGCAAAGTAAACAATGCGATGTTCTGGTGAAAGCTCAAGACTTTTAACCAATGCCCACTTGCACCATAGGTACTTCCACAGTTAAATAATCATGATTAACCCTCTGCTTGCCTCACATCAAAATGCAATACATGATGTTTAGTAAGCAATAATTCCACCTGGTAACTTTATAATACATACTAAATATTTAATTTTAACACACTTTAAACAATTGTAGGTTCAATACAATTAAATTAATAATATAACTTTAAGACTATATAAATTTAAGTACATGCAGGCTTCTCAAATATTGTTCTGAAAAGAACCGATTTGTTGAAAATTGATAAAAAAATATAATACAGATGAATTTAAGTGCTAAGAAATTAAAAGGAATTTTGATACTGACTAATAAACCATAGAGACATTGGTGAATTCACATTTCTACTAGTTTATGGTTTAAGTGGAAGGTTGAGGTTAGATTAGGTAAGGAGAAACGTTTACAATAGAATAAATTGCATATGCAAGATGCCTATTCCGAATACTTTTAGGTTAGGTTAGGTTAAGAGAAAGCTTTGAAATAGAATAAATTGCGTAAGTCTCTTTGCCCACGATGCCTATTCCATATAATTCTAGGTTAGGTCAGGTAAAGAGAAAGGTTTGCAATAAAATAAATTGCGTACGTTTCTTTGCTCACGATGCCTAATCTACATACTTCCAGATTAGGGTAGGTTGTGAGAATAAATTGCAATAGATTACATTGCGTCTCTTTACATACGATGCCTATTCCACTTAGTTCTAGGTTAGGTTTGCAATAGAATACATTGCGTAAGTCTCTTTCTGCATGATGCCCATTCCACGTACTTCTAGGTTAGGTTAGGAGAAAGGTTTTTAATAGAATAAACTACTTATATCTTTGCAACGCTATCGCTTATCAGGTAAAGAAAACGAAGCAGCAGTATCTCTATAGACATTAGCCATTTTACATACTTCTAGGTTAGGTTAGGTTAGTAGAAAGGTTTGAAATAGAATAAATTATTGCTTGTTTATAAATAACCTTAATTTTTTTTATCAAATTCAAAGCCACATTTTGAAATAAGTGAGCAGTAATGAAATTAATAAGAACTCTGTGTGGTTAAACCATAATTAGTAAAGAATTAGACCGTGAACATAACCTTTCAAAATAAGTTAATTTCGGATACAATTTGTGAGCGAAATGTAAGTGTAATATTAATGCAAAACAAGTGTTTACGCTTTTTTTCTATCAATACTAACAGGATCAACTTGGTAGTATTCATGATTCATCAAAAACGTGATTTCCAACAATAAATGTTGATCACACGGTAGGTCCGATTTCGTAAAAAAACATGCCGGAGTATATTTTAAGCTAAAATAATACACCCAAAACCAGCAAATCTTCATTTCACCTTTTTTCGGAAAAAATCGCTGACACAAACCAAAATACAGCCATACAATTTTTATTATGGTCGGCCCAATCTGACAGATTGTTATAAATTTCAAAATATTCTACGCTCGACTTGCGTTACGCAAATCGAATTAAACATCCGGATGGGCCAATGCCGATATAAAATCGTATGCCTCGACACTTTGGCACAAGTTCGGTCGCGATCACGTAGAAGGTTAACCAAAAATTGGAAAATCAACTGTTCCTATCGCAACCGAATGCCGTTGTATGGTTAATTGTTGAAAACGACGCGTCGTAGCGTCGGCAGGGCAACAATAGTGCGAGGGGGCCACTTATTAGAGAAAACCCGTAGGAAAACTGTGCATATTCAATTATTGGGGAGTGTTCAATGGCGAAATTCCTTTGTATACTGAGCTTGCGTTCCAAAGACCGAATCCGCTCAAAAGTTACGAATATCCAATTTTAAAAATGTTTAACGTTTCATTTTTGAAGTTTGATTTCTGATCTTAAAGCACACACACACCATCACACAGATCTATATAAATAACCTGTTGAGAACACCTGGAGTGGGTGCATGGAGTTTATTTACAAATTTTTTACACAATCGCGTTATTCATTTCAGAAACTTGTTTGGGATATCTTACAAATTTGCATTTTTATGTTCTAGAATTTGGACTTAAACAGGGGTTTTATCAATGAGTAATAGACGATTAAAGTTAATTAGTCATGATTTTAAAAATAAAACGCTTGATTGAATTTCACTAATACAGGGTGAGGCAGTGAAATGGCACGATTTAAAAAAAATGACAAAAATTGGAGATTAAAGTAAAGTTGATGTACACTTCTGTGCAATAAAATTAAGCACACAAAATATGATATAGATTAAAACGGACGTCATGAATTTCCTAGTTACAAAAATATGTAAATATGTCAATTTCCTTAATGTCAAAATGCCTTGTCATTTAGACAACAATTCAAAAATTCGAATTCTAACTAAAATAGAAGGTGGTTTTTCTATTTCGGCTTTGTTGTATTTATTACAAAGGTGTTGTTTTCAAGTTATGGTGTTTTGTCATTTATTGAAACTGCTGCTAGGCAATTAACACAAACCCAAATTTTACAACTAGCATATTGTGAAAAATTGCTATGAGACTTGTGCCTAATTTTACAGAAATGTACAATAGTGGAAATTATTAATTTACATTACATATTGCCACAGAGGAAAGAATAACCAGAGTAATCACGCCTGTAACTCGGAATCCACAGTTTGCATAGTGTAGCCATCTCTGAGGCAATTATCAAAACATCCACCTATTAAAACCTTCAACAAAAACAGTTTCCTGTAATTTTGATGGCGATTTAAGGCACAAAAACATATGTTAAAGGATGATTCGTTCATTGGAATGTTAATGTAAACATAAATATACTCATATTTCAATAGACCCATACACCAATTTACTGCTGACTGACAGATGTGAAATAAAAACATTATTGTTTTAATGCGTTCAGTTTATAGATGATTTCATCTTTTATATCTCCACTAATATATAGCCACAGAGTAAACAATAATATTGTTTCCTCTGAGATTAAGCAAAGTTCTCCGCCACCGCCGAGATATTACCTGAGAACTAATTATATCAATCAGGCACGGATCCACGGCAGGGGGGGGGGGGGGGTAACTGGGGGAGCTTATAATATAATATTTGAAAAATAAAAACGTGCACTTTGAACGGTAAATATTCTTGTAATGAAAAATATTAAAATTAAGTAAGTATGTAATATTTAAGTACACATTTTCCGACTTTCTAATGTTTATAAAAGTTAAATTTGAGGCTATAAACAATTGTTTTCCACTACCCCACTTAAGCATGAAGTAAAATTTCGAGTTTAGAAAAGCGTGAAAATTTGGATTTGCCGGGAGGCAAACACTGAAATGCTTTTTGTAATATTTTCAAGTTCAAAATTGACATTTAAACGAATTCCATGAAGGTTTACTAAATTAAAAAAAAAGTTAAATAAACTATACAGGGTGTCCCGATTAAGCAGCCCATGCATAGGTATCTTCTAAATGGTAAGAGATAGAGATTTGGTTAAAGGGGAGAAAATATGCAGGACGATGAGTACTAGCTATATCCGTTATATAATTAACAAAACAGTTGAAAGTTCAGACCATACTTATTATTGATGATAGAAGGATAATATTTTGACATTATTAGGGCACTTTTTTATGCTTTTTAATAATATGTAGTCAGATTTATCATAAAGCAAATATTTTCAAATATATGCATACTAACTTCATTCTTTTATATGGGCGTCAAAGTTGGCCATGAGCTAATTTTATAGATTTTTAATTCTCTTTAATTTGGTATATCATATGATATGTTTATTTTTTCAAAAACAAATAACGCTTTATGTTAGTATTGTTATTGTTATTATTTCATTTATTTTGGTATATTCATAGCCAACTTCAAATACTATGAAAATATCGTCCAGTTTTTCTATTAATGAAAACAAACCTACCATATGATACATCAAATTAAAAAAGAAATGTCTACAAAATCATATATATAATGTCTACAAAATGATATATATAAAAAAAAATGGTGATGTGTCCATCATAGTACTTTCCCCGTTTAGATTTAATATTTTTGAATTAAATGTAATTAAATATATTAATAAAAAAGAAAAAGCAAATATCCAAATTTTCAGCCGTTTCTAGACTGCATTTCAACCCGGAACCTTTCGATTATGAGTCCGGCGCGTTACCGCCAACAATAATTATCTAAAAAAACACTATTTTTAAATAACTCCTAAACTAAGAGTGCAATGATAAAAAATGAATATACAATATATCTTCATTTTTTATTGTATACAATGTTTATTTGAAACATTTTTTAGTTTTGTGAATATCTGGAAAAAACTAAAAAACGCTAAGAGTAAAGTACCACTTCCAGTTTTCCTTTCAAAAAGCTTAAGTTTTAAGTTTCATCTCGATATCTCCAGCGGTTTTAGCTCTATATCGTTCTATCATCAATAATAACCAAGTTATAAAGGAAAATAAAAAAATCGCAAAAATCAGTTTTTTCGCAATGTGCTCTGATGTTCAACTTTTTTGTTAATTTAACACCGGGTATAGTTAGTACTCATCGTCTTGCATATTTTCTACCATTTAACAGATCTGTGCTCTTGCCGTTTAGAAGATACACATGCATGGACTGCTTAACCGGGACACCCTGTATATTGAAACTATTTTTCAATCGTAAGTATATATGCGTCTTGAAACGGACATACTGTATTTTCTTTATAGAGAGCAATGAATTATATTTTTATCACAACTTTTATCGATTTATTTAATATAGTTAAATTTTTTAGTAAAAATAATGCATCGTACGACTGTTTGGAAACCCATAAATCTACTGATAATTTGGTTTAAAGTGTTCGTTTTCAAGTGTTCACTCGCCCCACAGATGATCTAAAAAAACAGTCCAAATTCGTACCCTTCTTATCTGCCTTTGTCCTTAAGCCCTAGAAATTAATTACTAAGGATGTAAAAACTACATAGAAAAATATTTGTAAAAGTACCCTCTTCAAAGTACTTATAGGAAATCGTCAGTGAGAAATATTTTAAGAAAAATAATCAATATGTTTTTCGCTCTCCAGTGTGCACGTTAACGGTTTCTAATTTTATACGGACAAACTATAATTTAATTAAGTATAGTGAACATTTACTGTTTTTACATAATAGTTGTAGTTGTAGTGATATTTAGTTGTAAAAATATGGAATAAGATCAACAGCTAGAGACCGTAACAACGGATGGATGAGACACGAGGCACAGGATTTCTGGCAAAACCGCCCTGGGATGAGACATTTCAGAGCGGTAACAAGTGGACCATCTGCGGCCAGGACGGCCTCATGGTTGAAGCTGAGCAGATCAGATGTTCACACATTAACTGCTCTCTTCACTGGACACAGCCGTCTAAGGCATCACCTTAACAAACTAGGACTAAGCGACACCACTGAGTGCCGCCTATGCCTAGAGGATGATGAAACAGCAGAGCACGTCATATGTGCCTGTCCAGCTGGCAACCAGATCAGGACCACGGTGTTTGGCACACCGAAGCTAAACCTGAAGGACCTGGAGAAAACTTCACCTGACAAGATCCTTGACTTCATCAAGAAGATGGACTTGGAAGGTGAGCTGTAAGGTCGGATGTTCGACCTTAATTGTAAGCCACAATAGATCCTTGCGGTCGCAGTGGAGGGTAGCATAACTACCCACTCACTTTCAATAGAAATAGAATAGAATGACTAATTATTTAAAATGCGCCTATCGTGATTGTGGCGCGAGGAATACCGAGGATGTACAGTACACTTCTTTACATTTCCTGTAAATAATAGCGAAAGATGTGATCATTGGTTAAAAAATTGTGGTAATATGGATTATGGATTTCTTTATTTTGTCCGAAAAGAAACTTTCTTCAAAGCGCCTGTGTAATAAACATTTTCGAGCAAGTGATTTTACAAATTATTATTAATTATCAGCAATTCCAAAACCATTTGACATAGTATTAAGTGATTCGGATTCCGATTTAGAAGTGTTAAAGCCCATTCACATGTACACCCGAAAATTGGAAGAGGATTTGCCATCTACATCCAAAGAAGTAAGGTTATTAACCCCAAAAATAAACAAAAATTTTTAATATATGACATAATAATTTACTATTTTTTATATATCATATCCTTATATATTCGTATACTCTGTACATTTGCGGACATTCGTTGAGTCTATAAAAGAGTCTAATTTAAAATTCGAACGAGTGTTTTCAATCCCAGGCTAAGCATGAAGTAAAATTTCGAGTTTAGAAAAGCCCCGCGTAGAAAATTTGTCGAGGGTCGCGCTAGCGACCCTCGACAAATTTTCACGGGGCTTTTCTAAACTCGAAATTTTACTTCATGCGCCACGCGTATAAAACACTGACATATTGTAAAATTCAAAAATACTAGCCTTTATTTTGTTCGGTTGATTGACAAATTATATTGAATATTAAATTTTATTTATAAAATCTTGGCAAAAACTTGAAACCTGTTACAACATTTCAAATGAAGTGGATTAGTAAGAAATCGTGGAAATTAGTGAAAAACCTATTTAAAAAATCTATAAATATAAAACATGGATTTGTGTGAGTGTTTTCCACTCCCCGATTAAGCATGAAGTAAAATTTCGAGTTTAAAAAACCCTGAACATTTGGATTTGGCGGCACGAGCGAAGCGAGTTCAGGCTTTTCTAAACTCAAAATTTTACTTCGTGCGCCACGCGTACAAACACTGATTAATTATGAAGTTCAAAAACACATAATCGATCTACTATTTTTGTTAGAAGTATAGTTAAAGATGTGAAATAAATGTACATAATGTTGATATGATTTACCAAAATACCGGTACATTTTGAAGAGCAATTTTTGCGATTAACCGGTATGCCGGTATTCCAATCCCTACCTGTATCATATAACTGTATTTATTTTAATTTAAATTGCATTACATGAGAGTAAATCTAGATTTCAATATTATATGTGGAATTAAAAATTGAATGGTGTAGATTCACGCTCGATTTGTTTATTTTGATAAAATAAACAAACCGAGCGTCATCATTTTTCGTTCCGTCGGTACCGTTAGAGAGGAAAAAATATAAACATTCCTCTGCGGATCCGATATACAAATGAATTGGGAAGAGTGGGGAAACCTAGTAGTTACTCTAAATCACAAGCCTGCTGGGTGAGCCACCTGACAGAGCCGCCCCCCCTGACCCCGCACAGCCAGCGTGAATACTCTGGTTACTCCATACTCTGTGATATTGCTTATTTTTTAAAGATGGTGCCAGTCAGATGGCATTCCACTGGAATGTTGTTCATTTATTGCCGAATTTGCTCTTTCAACTCATTTCTTGTCCTTGGTGGGTTTTCCTGGAACACCTTGAACCTGAGATAACCCCAAAGAAAAAAGTCGGCAGCAGTCTGATCAGGTGAACGGGTAGGCCACAGAATGTAGCCATTTCTGCTGACTGCTCCAGACTATTTCCTTCAGCAAGAACAAAATAAACAACATTCTAGTCAATATACTAGGCAAGGTCATGAACGGGTTCGCTCAAAGCCCCCGACAAGATGTCGTTAATGAAGGACCCCATCTGAGTGGCACCATCTTTAAAACAATAAACAATATGTAATGTAAATGTATAACTTCCACTATTGTATTTATGTTTAAATAAATCAACTTTACTTTAATTTCTAATTTTTGTAATTTTTTTAGGTCAATCAAGTGTTTTATTTTCAAAATCATAACTAATTAACTTTAATAACCTACTACTCATTGATAAAACAACTGATTAAGTCCAAATTCTAAAACATACATTTTTTTTTCATTTTTTTAAATCGTGCTATTTCACTGCCTCACCCTGTATTAGTGAAATTTAACCAAGTGAGGTCTTTTTAAAACTATAGTTAAATATATTTCTCCACATAAAAGATGAGAAACTTATTCAAGATTAATTAGTCATTTTCCTATTTGCAACATAATGGGAACAATCATTTAAGTGATTTTTCGAGTAATCATTCGAGCGATCTTTCAATTAAATTCGAATTCCAATAATTGATTATTGATATCATTCGATTATGCCCATCACTATTTTGTAAGATGACTTACCTCCTTCTGTGAATCCACACTCATGTAAATATTGTGGAATTTGCGTGGTTTTTCCAGATCCAGTCTCACCCTCAATAATCAAAACTTGGTGATCCCTAACAGCCTGAACTAAATCATCTCTAAATGGAAAAACTGGCAAACTTATTTTCGTTTCGTGTATGTCCAATTTTTTCTTTTCACTTTCTGTTAATTCGGGTTTTTTATCTTTCTCTTTCGAACCTAAAAATTATCACCAGTAAAAACCTTCATTATCCTTAAAAATAATCAATTTATACACGCATTTTTTGTTAAATGGATGTTTTATTTTAAATAATGTTCAAGAATAAGTGTGCTGTACTTGTTAAACAATTGTTATTCAAATATTCAACTGGGACATTTAAAAACTCAGCCAAATTTTAAAGGATTACTCTCATAAAATTTTAATTAACAAACATTCTATCTACTTATTCCCTGTGAAAACAATGTAATTAATAAACACGATTACTTTACAATAAAAGGAAGACCGTTATTAATAAAACCTAAAATACAAGCCTTAATAGTATATTTTAAACTTCACTTCAAATCAGTATTTTATACGCGTGGCGCAAGTAAAATTTCAGGCTTTTCTAAACTCGAAATTTTACTTCATGCTTAACCTGGGAGTGGAAAACACTTGTTAGACAGCTATTAGAACGTTTAATTACATTACTGAGTTTTTAAAGAAAATGGGAAACAAACAGAAACTGTAGTTATTTTTCTAATATTTACGAGTGTTGTTAATTATCGGGTTGTTTATTTTTTTTAAAGACTGGGTGTTGTCATTAAAAGTTTTAATAGTTGTCTAGCAAGGGTTTTCCACTGCTTGACTAAGCATGAAGTATATATTTCGAGTTTAGAAGAGCCTGAAAATTTGGTTTGGTCACGTAGCGAAGCGGAGCGCCAAACTAAATTTTCAGGCTTTTCTAAACTCGAAATATTTACTTCATGCACCAGGTGTGTATAAACTAATGTAATAGGAGGGTTAAAAACATACTTAACTGTCATTAATCCATCACAAGATTAAAATAAAATAAGGATACATGTTTTGATTAATGCTGAGGATTTTTAAAATTGAAGTTTTTGAAGATTTATTCACAAACATACTTAATTTCGACTATTCAAATATTTGAATAATTAGAATATTCAAATAAATAAAATTTGGAATAATTAGAATCTTCGAATAATTGAAATATTTGAATAATTAGAAAATTAGAATATGTTTTTGAATTAATATTTAAATACATCAATTTTAAAAATTCTCAGCCTTAATATTTATAGTATTAAGTTTTTAGGTCAACATAAACAACAATAAAACAAATTTAAATATAATGTTATTTTTTTAGAGCGATATTTAATGTCAATAAAATATGCTCCTCCATTTTATTTTTCTTTTTAATGTAGCACATGTAATAAATACAGTATTACATCGATCAACTACTTCCGAAACCTAGTAAGTCCCGATTTTACAAAAAAAATGTATTCGTAATTCAGATATTAATAAGTTACCAATAATAGTACAACATCTACTTAAAATACTTATTAAAAATCACGAAGATCATGAAGTTATATGTACCATAAAAAAAATCTGAAGGACTACGTGGCTCATACTGTGCAATCGCTTAAAACATAATTTAGAGTAGGCTTTGAGTTTTAAATTAGATTGGCACTACTGACTGTTAACACATAGTTTACCATAACCTCAAATTTATTCCATCATTTAATTAGCATTCTGGGCAAATGCCGCCTACTCTAAATCATAATTTCGGTTCCGTTCTGGACCCCGAACAGAGCGGACGCCGAGCGTGAGTTGTGCGTTTCATCCCTGCTCGCGTTTGACATTAATTTGTTACCCATCCTTGCAACCATGTGTGTATTTTCCATAATTCATTTTCCTTTCCTCGGGGATAGCGAAACTCTATTTATTAAATTAAACAAAATTATTGACTGGTCAACAGGGTCTAGTTGCCAAGCCCATTAATTATGCAGAAGAAGAAGAAATCATAATTTAAATGATCGCACATTATACCGTGCAATCATTTAATGAACTAATATTTTGTGCTCCTGTAAAATTTCACAATTTGCACTTATGCGGTTTCGGAGTTCATCAGTTTTCAGTAGTTGATCGACATATTAAATTTCACTTACCAGGTAATTGAAGTGCTTGAATAAACTCGATCTGATCAGCTAATAACAATTCATATTCATCCTGTTTGGCCTTCTCTTTTGCCCCGAAGGAGAAAACAGCCGAAGCCATTTGTTCCTTCTCCCATTTTTTCTGCTCGGATTGAGGAACCTTTTCCAACTCATCGACCTCAACGTAATCCGCAGTCGAACCTTTACCCAAATCCCTAGGCATGTGATATCTTTGTACTCTTTCAAGTTCTCTGGCTTTTTCATGTTCTTGAGCTAAACGCAACAGTTCTTTCTTGTGTTCTCTTTCTTTGCGTTCTCTCTCGGTCAATCTAAGAAAAAATAACACACATTATTGAAAACTGATGATTGAAAGTAGCAATCTAAACAAAAATATGTTTTCTTAATATTTGAATATTCTTTCTTTCTTAATCTTATCCGTTCGTACCCATTTCGGGTGCCGAAGATGTTTGAATAATACGCAAATTTAATGAAAATACAGGGTGTCCCATTAGTGTGTTCTCAGAGGATATCTCGGCTCACGTTAAAGATAGAAAAAATAAAGAAACTTTTTTTCTATCTTTAACGTGAGCCAAGATATCCTCTGAGAACGCACTAATGGGACACCCTGTATTTTCATTAAATTTTCTTGCAATTTATCACAAAGTTGCTTGGTTTAAAGAGCCGTATAAATAATATACAGGGTGATCCATTTAAAATAAGCAAGTTGCATCCGCTACTGTCTTTATGACGCACACTGTATAAATACAAATATATTTAGGTTATGCAGCTCTTAAAACCAAAAAACTTTCGTGTAGAAACAATTGTTCTATCTTTAACGTTAACCAAGATATCTCCGAGGACGCACTAATGGGACACAATGTGTATTAAGCATGTTTCGAATTCAAAACTATTTTGAATTTGAAAAATTAGCTTATGCTTTTAGTTTGTACAACTTTAAATATGAAATATAAAATTATTAATTAAGACATTATTTCGGATCATACAAATATTATCTATCCTAATTTAATATTTCATACAAAAATATACTTAAAAAAAAAATTATATTACCATAGATAATATTCGTATAAACCGAAAACAATGTCCGAATTAATAATTTTATATAAGCAAAAAAATTACTTAACAACATGTTAGAAGTTCTTTATCCATGCAACCAGAATTTTAAAATCTAGAGTATTAGGATTAAAGACTTTTAAGTGTTTTAAGTGTTAAATAAAAATAAATGTATATTTTTACTTACACATCTTCTTCGAACAAAAACTCATCATCGATAATATCAGCTTCCAACTCTTGCAATTTATCATCCTTTCGTTTTTCTAAATATTTTCTCCTCGAAGCGACTCTCAACATCGGAATCATTTTTTCCCGATCCTCAGTTTCCAATTTGAGTCTTTTAGCCGCCTCCTCATAGGCCTTTCTTTCTGAGGCGTGTACGATGTTCCTCGTGCGTTCTGCATCTCGTTTCTTGAGCCTATCAGCAAACTCGTCTCTTTCCTTCAAGTCTTTGCGGACGGCTTCTTCGGCACTGTCGGAGGAATTGTCTGAACTGTCCTCGTAGCGTTTCCGACGTTTTTTCTTATCGTCTTTACTCATGTCGAATAAATTGTATTGCTGGAATATTAAACATTATTAGCCTTATTAATAGAATTGCTGTTAATACCAGTATAGTTTAATACTAGTTAATAACAACTAGACGCGTACAAACACGATACTAACACTTCGTATTAATAGATCAAAATCTATATGCTATTAGTTAATTGATAAAATGAATATGACAACATTGGGCCCGTTCATAAGAGATAACAGTTGGGAGTTTACTGCCAACTGTTGCGGAATTCTCTGATGACCGGATTGTTAATCGTGAACGTGCTTGGGATTTTTGAAATCGTACAAAATAGACCGATTGATGTTGGCGATTGGTCTTAGCGGGTTAAAATATTTTAAATGGAAGGAGTACCGTTCATTAGATACCAACAAACATCACAAACAAATCCAAACATGTTGAATGTTAAACATTTTGATGAACAGTCCCATTGCATTTTTATGTGTTCTAACTTCATTATAATCAATTAATTTAGAGGTTATGTTACACTGTTTTTGTTTATGTTTGTGAAAACGTGGTTCTCCCGCTGAATTATTTGATTGAAATGTAGTCCTAGCGAGTGTCTCCACTTCCAGGTTAAGCATGAAGTGAAATTTTGAGTTTAGGAAAGCCAGAAAATTTGGATTTGCCAGGCGGAGTGAAGCGAGCCCGGCAAATCCAAATTCTCTAAACTGCTATGATGCTTATATCTATAGTTTTTTTAATACTGATTTAGCAGTATATTTTTAATTTCACAATATTTTGCTTCACTACGCAAACAAACTAAATTTTTAGGCTTTTCTAAACTCGAAATTTTACTAATGCTTAAGCACGAACTGGAAACACTTGTCTGAAACATCAAATAAATGAGAATAATCACTGGTTTAATTAATTTGAACATAGATAAATAAAAAACGTATCAAATTCGTAAACATAAAAGGAGGTTATGTGTTTTCTTTTCCATAAAAATCAACAAATTTTGATTCAAACTTCATAAAATTTAAAGGAACACTATTACGTTAACGGTTAAATACAATAATTAAAGTACTTACGTTATTATTATTACATTAATTGTACTCTTGTTGTGTTGAAGAACAGGACATAACCACTAAACACAAAACAAATCAACATAACCTTACATTCTCAGGACTTAAATGTTACTTAAAACTTTCACCAACACACTATTCGCGCAATTAAAAAAATCATTCCGTGTCTCAAAAATGGCAAAAAGTAAATTCGAGTACGTGAAAAATTTCGAAACCGAAGATAAAATCCTGCCGAACTGCTGGATTGTGGTTCGAATAGATGGCCAACATTTCCACAAATTCTCCAGGAAACACAATTTTGCAAAACCCAACGATCTACGCGCCCTCAAGTTAATGAACAAATCCGCAATTCGTGTGATGTGTGAATTTAAGGATGTTTTAATCTCGTATGGACAAAGTGACGAGTTTTCATTCGTGTTGAGAAAGGATACGCTTTTGTATAATCGGAGGGCATCGAAGATTATGACTTATATTAACAGTTTGTTTACGTCGAGTTATGTGTATTATTGGGGCGATTATTTTAAAGGGGAAAAGCTGTTGTATCCGCCGTGTTTTGATTCGAGGGTGGTTCTGTATCCGAGCGATGATAATTTGAGGGATTATTTAAGTTGGAGGCAAGCGGACTGCCATATTAACAATTTGTATAATACAACATTTTGGATGTTAATACAAGAGGGAGGATTGACAAACACAGAGGTAAGCAATTAACATCTGGTGATCACTTTTATCATTTAATTAAAAAAAAAAAACCTTTATTGGCATATCCTAAAGCTATTTACAATGTCAACACTATATTCTTACACTCTCAATACTATATTATTACCCCTCTCCTCCCTCCTTTCCTTTCCCTCCCCACCTTCTCCAGCGTCCTTACCCCTGCATATTAGCAATCTGTTTTCCTAATTCTAACCCTTAGCGAAGCAACATCTCATAGCAAAATATTTCTTCGTTATTTTAAGCATTCTGCATTCTATTATTTTTCTTCCCTTCACATCTTGCCCTTTCTCCCGTCCCACTTTCTTTCTCCCGTCCCACTTTCTCCAGCATCTTTACTAGCTCCGTCCTCCCTCATCCATTCCGTCACCCTTCTATTCCCTTTCACTCCCACCCATTCCTCACTCACACCCTCACACTCCTCCACCAATTGCCTCCACGTATCCTTCCCCCATTCACACAACCTACATCTCATATATTCTTCCCCCATCCATCTCTTCCTTCCCCTCTCCCCAGACCCACACCTTGCCCTCGCCATTATCTCCCTTTCATCCCTGTTCCACCCATCCTCACTCATGTATCTCGGCACCGTCCCATGTACTTGCCATCTTCCAAACCTATCATTATATTCACTTTTGTCTATCCGTCCCTGTCTCTCCTGCGCTTCCACCTCCTTCATCTTCTCTCTCATCCACGCCGCCACCTTCACCCCCCTACCCAACCATTCCTGTTATCATTTAATTATTTACTGATCATAGTTTTCATCAAGTGATCCACAAAAATTGAATTCTAAACTGACCTCGTTCGACAAAAACATATACAGCTTGTTAATGAATTCTAGAGATAAACTTCTAGCGCTTGCAAAACACAACAAAGCAAACAACTTTTGTTAATAAATATGTAGTGAAAAGTGTTTCCTTTATAAAAATAGATTCGAGTCATCTTTAGGAGACTCATCTATTTTTCCAAGGGAAACAAGGAAAATAGATTCGAGTCTCCTAAAGATGACTCAAATTAATTTTTCTAAAGGAAACACTTTTGACTATACTCAGTTTTTCTTTAATATAACCACACTGAGGGTGTTTTAAACATCAAATTTTGAGAAGTTCGTAAATGATTATCAATGTGACAAATAAATCATAATTTGTCAAATAAATCGTCACGATGCAGAGATTTTTAAAAAAGAGAATGCTACATCTTGCAACTTTACAACACATACAGGGATTTTTTCTATTAAGTATACTTTTACATATTCTATATAAACATTTGTAAAATTAATGAACATGTGATTAGAACTAAGCAGTGTATCTTGAACTTCACTTTAAATCAGTGTTTTATACGCGTGGTGTATGAAGTAAAATTTCGAGTTTAGAAAAGCCTGATTTAGCTTGGTCGCTCCGCTGCACTACGCGGCCAAGCCAAATTTTCAGAATTTTCTAAACTCGAAATTTTACTTCATGCTTAGTCTGGGAGTGGAAAACACTCGTTAGAGTTTTTAAATTAAAGGTTTTTAATAGGATCACGAATGTCTGATAATTTACGTTGAAAAATTTTGACATGCATACCTAAAAGAAAAATTCCTTGAACTTAAAAAATTTGAACATATAAATGGGCAGATAATAAAGAAGACAGATATTCCCAAACAAGTAATATTACCTGATCTTCCTATCCTACCTGATCCTCAGAGACACTTGAATAAATTAGTAGTAGATACAAATAATTTGAGGCATATACATTTGTAATCGAAATCTTTTTGAGTTAAAAGCTGATTTACAACATAACATGTGATTACTCTTGTCCTAACTTAAAACACACAACCTGAATCATACCACTAAATTCTTGAAATGTCAAATTTGATTGGTCATATTAAAAAAAAATGGTGATGTGTCCATCATAGTACTTTCCCCCGTAAATTGTGTATTAAATCACTTTTAAAATATTTGTAGCATTATTTTCAAAATGTCTTCAACTTTTTGATAACTACAACTTTTATTTGAAACATTTTTCAATTGGATCAACACATACTGACACAAACCAATGACTAGATAAAAAACACTATTTATTGAATATCTCAAAAACTAAGAGTGCTATGACAAAAAGTGAAGATACAAAAAATCTTTAATATTTTATTACCTACAACTTTTATTTGAAACATTTTCCAATTGTATCAACACACACACTGACACAAATCAATGACTAGATAAAAAAACACTATTTTTTAAATATCTCAAAAACTAAGAGTGCTATGACAAAAAGTAAGTGAACAATACATCTTCATTTTGTTATTATCTACAACTTTTATTTGAAAGAATTTTTTGTTTGATGAACATTAATTGAAAAAATCTGAAAAAACTGAAAAACGCTAAGAGTAAAGTACCACTTCCGGTTTTCCGATTTTCACCAAAAGTTTTTCAGTTCTTCCAATTGTAACAAAAAGCTTAAGTTTCAAGTTTCATCTCGATATCTTTAGCGGTTTTTGCGGTACAGCGCACACAGACACACAGACAGACAGACAGACATTTTTCAAAAATGGTCTTATTTGACTCAGGGGACCTCAAAACGGATATTTCCGCTAAAATTTTTGATTCGAAAATTTTCACGAAAACAATACTTTCCCTTTGTATTACATACGGGGGAAATTAAAAACAGATTATACCCATTTATTTTTTAAGTACCTGAAAATAGGCAATCCAAATTGCATTTTCAATTATTTTGCATTGGTTAAACAGAATTTTGAAAAAAAGAAATGATCTATTCAATACTCTTTTTGCGTTCATTTTCGTTGTAATGGAAACCAATGGTAGGTAATAAATTAAGTTGTCTAGATTTAGCCGCTTCTTAAAAATTCTTTGAGAATCTCTATACCTGAAAGAAAACGCTTTTGACTGTACATTTATTAACAAAAAATGCTAGTTTCTATGTATACTTTGAACCCAAGAAGTTTGTTCCTGCAATTCATTAACACCCTGTACTATAGTTTGTTTAAAAACTAGAAGGAGTAAATGCCAAAGCCCAATTTACACTGTAAAAAGTTACCAGAAATATCACTAGATAAATTTGTCGGCAATTTTAAATAATTTCATAATTACTCTTTAAATAAAATCAAATATCCATTTTGTACTTCTTAATTGTGGTTAAGTATTTTCGTTTTCATCGTACGATATCGTCAGTTCAATTAAAATGTTTATACGGCATCTCGCCATGTATCTCTGAAATAAAACATATTTACATTATGTTCATAATATAATATGGAATTTATATAATAATGTGTCTCTATCAGAGCTGGGACGAATTCTCGTAAGAAGGATTCGAATCACAAATCCGAATCACCTAATATGATTCGAATCACGAATACTTGAATAAAGGATTCGTAAGAGATAAATATGATATGAATCACGAATACAAATCCTTTAAGAATACATTTGATTTTATTGTTTTTTTTGCAACCATTAATATATAAATATCGTTACCAATTGTTTCAACAAAAATATTCAAAACCTAATTATTTATTATTACAACTGAACATCGTTGATAACAGATTAAATATCTGACTCCCTGTTACTCTGGTTAAAGATGTATTTGTGTGTTTCTGAACTCCACTTCAAATCAGTGTTTTGTACGCGTGGCGCATGAAGTAAAATTTCGAGTTTAGAAAAGCCCCGTGAAAATTTGTCTCGGGTCGCTGCTCGACCCTCGACAAATTTTCACGGGGCTTTTTTTTTTTGAACTCTATAAAAAAATCGAGTGATGCCTGAAATTTACGTAAATAAAAAATTCACTGAATATCATTAAAACCGCGAAAGTCAGAGAAGTCATGGAATTATATTTAAATTGACCAAAACACTAACAAAAAAGCCATATGATATTATTAATTTGTCAAAATCAGCAGGCAAATTACAAAACACGTAAAAATTTATAAAATTAACTTAAATAAATAAACAATTAGCGTTAAGAGAACACAATGAAATCCATGGGTAACGAAACAAATCATAACAGAAATAAAAAACAGGACTAACATACGAGGGCAATCCACAAAGTGACAGACGTTTTAAAATAAAAAATAAACAAATTGAAAAAACTAATTTTTATTATATACATTTTGAAGGTAAACTCTTAGGCTATTTTTCGACGTAATCGTCATATAAATTAAGGCATTTATAATATCGTTTTACAAGATTTTCAATGCCCTCTTTGTAGAAATCTGCCGCCTGCGAGTTCAACCACTGGTTTACACTAGCATGGAGTTGAGCGTCAGTGTCAAAGCGTTGCGTACCGAGCCACGTCTTCATCTTTGGGAACAGATAGTAATCGCTCGGGGCCAAATCCGGGCTGTATGGCGGATGACTGAAAATTTCCCATCCAAAATCATGCAAGAGCTTTTGAGTACGATTGGCTGTGTGTGGACGAGCGTTGTCATGGAGAAACAAAATTTTCTCGTTAAGTTTTCCCCGACGCTTGTTTTGTATCGCGCGTCTTAATTTTCGGAGTGTTTTGCAATACCTCTCTGAATTTATTGTTTGACCACGTTCAAGAAAATCAACCAAAATCACTCCCTGAGTATCCCAAAACACAGTAGCCATGATTTCTTTTGCTGACAGTGTCTGCAGACACTTCCTCGGTTTCTGGGGCGAATGCGTGTGACCCCATTGCATCGACTGCCGTTTTGTTTCGCAGGTAACGTACTGTACCCAAGTCTCGTCATCAGTTACAATAAGATCGAAAACATGGTTTCCAATTTTGTCGTACTCTTCCAGAAATGTCAGTGCTGCAGCAAGTCTTTTGGTTTTGTGGTCTTCCGTTAGGATTTTCGGAATCCACCTGGCACACAATTTGTGGTATCCAAGTTTACCAACTACGATTTCATGAACTAAACTCCGTGATATTTGGGGAAAATGTTCCGAGAGTTCCGTAATCGTGAATCGACGATTTTCACGGATTTTTGCATTAATTTTTACCAACAATTCATCACTCACAAGACTAGGCCTACCACTGCGATCCTCATCGTGAACATTGGTTCGGCCATTTTTAAAATCAATGCACCACTGCCTCACTCGGCTTTCACTTATTATTCCATTGCCGTACACATCACAAATCTGGCGATAAATTTCAACAGGTTTGTAATTTTTCGCCAACAATAACCTTATCACACCACGCACTTTACAACTGGCGGGATTTTCAATTGCACCTCTCATTTTAAAACGCCACTGTATAAAAAGTACAATATGCACGAATCTCTAGTCACCACGGCTGGTTGCGTACTAGATGTACCAAGGTACCAAGATGGTGGCGCCAGTGCCGCCAACTGCCGCGCTAGGCCAAAACGTCTGTCACTATCTGGATTGCCCTCGTATATAAGAGACACATAAATAATCCCAACAACGAAATCATCAAGCAAGATTACCTAAACCAAAAGTGTAAAACAAAAAAACTAATTAAAAACACAAAACTCAATTTCCACAAAACTAACTTCAATAAATATAGTAATAACTCACAAAAACTATGGCAAAAAATCAACGAACAAATAAATAGGAAAACACAAGAGAAACAGTACATACAGGAAATCAGAATAAACTATCGAAACATACGAAAACTCTAAAACTAGTCCCTTTAAAACTAAAAACAAAACAACACCTATTAACAACTCAATAGATAGGAATAGGAAATAAGAAAATTGTCTAAATCAAGTACGTATCCTTCAATACCGCTAGCCCGCGATCGGAATTCACCCATGTATCACGAGGCGAGGACAGAGGGATGGAATCAAACAAGATAGCTACACAAAGAAAAAACATAAATATATATATATTATAAACTATAAAAAATGTACATATAAAATGTAGCAATCTAAAATAAAATATTGATAAAAAAAATATTGGCAAAAACAATGAAAATTATTAAACATAATGGGGGTTTTCCACAGAAGAAAGTTATATTAAAAGGCCAGGGAAAAAATCTTTAGTCAGGGAAATGTCGGAAAAATTTAACATTTCAAATTGTGGCTACCATGTCAGTTTTACTTCAAGCAATATTAAATAAAATTTTGAAAACTAGATTATTATCTCTGAAAACATTTTCAATCATTTACTGTTCTTATCAAAGCATTCACTTTGAAGTTTCGAACAAGCGTTTCCACTCCCAGACTAAGCATGAAGTAAAATTTCGAGTTTAGAAAAGCCCCGTGAAAATTTGTCGAGGGTCGCGCAGCGACCCGAGACAAATTTTCTGGGCTTTTCTAAACTCGAAATTTTACGTCATGCGCCACGCGCATAAAACAATGATTTAACGAGAAATTTTAAAACACACAAAAAACATTTTTCATGTTATTTTTCACAATTAATTCGAATTATTTTTTACGATTCAATCCTTTTGTAAGTATTCGAATCCTTTTATAAGGATTCTAATCCTTTTATAAGGATTTAAATCACCCTCATTTAGACTCGAATACGAATCCTCTTAAAAAAATGTAACGAAACCGGATCACGAATCCAGTTGAACTATAGTATTCGAATGCCTCTTTTGAATCCTTTAAAACGATTCGAATCCTGAATGATTCGAATCCTGCCCAGCTCTGGTCTCTATCTTACTTAAAATTGATTTGTTTCATAAAACTATACAAGGTAGAACGACTCGTCTTCGGCATGCCTGCATGATCGTTTACTTCTTTTAAAACTTTATTCAAAGTTGGCAATTCATTTTTTTAGAAGAAACTATGCACGGATCTCTTCACTACGTCATCAAAACTTGTAATTATGTCCTCCAAGCTGTTTAGGGCTACAAATCTCTCCGGATTTCTTATATTCGCTAATGGTACAATAGACAGTGGAATTTACAACTCCTAAAAATTAAACATTTTATTATTTGATGCATATTCTTATGCTATTTGATATCTCACCTACTGTACCAACAATGTCTGATACAACAGCAGTCATTTTCATATGTGGATCATCTGTTATCATCTGCTTATACATATTTTATGCACTGTTTTCAGACAGATATAAATGACCCAAATCTAACTTCTTACGCTTTTTTTGAGGTGAAGGTGATATTATCACCGAGCTTGTACTGGGTCCATAATCCATCACAACAATATAAACAAAACTAACTTTTAACTATGCTAAAGAAACACCGCACAAAAAGTTATTACGAAAAAGTTGCAACTCGGTAACACTTCTAATGAAGGTTATGTCAGCTGTTGCGTCTAATAATGACGTAATTAGCATAGTGTAAAATGGGCGCGCTCTCGCCCAATCAGAGTTTTAGGTTTTGGCGCGTGAAATTTAAAACGCTCCTCCTAGTTATTAAACAGATTATAGTTATGTCTAAGTATAATTATAAAAATAGTTCATGTAAACGACATATGTCAAGCTTCATCTATAACCGAATTAAATTTTCAACGAACAACAAAAATTATACATGGTTGAAATGTATTTGAGAAATTACAGCAACATTTTCAAATACCTAAAAGAATATCACATAATGCTATTCCATTAAACAATTTTGTCACATCTTTAATGAAAATAGTTCAAACATACGGTAGGCCTAAAGTCCATAATTTAATCCAACATTTGTAAATAAAACACTTTTTACTTTGTTTAACTACTATACTTTGAACTTAATTAGTGACTATAGTCGAAACTATAGTCACAAATGAAGTGCAAAATATAGTGGTTAAACAAAGTAATAAGTATTTTACTTACAAGTGTATTTAAGATATACCACAAAGTGAACGCCTACAACACAAAACAGTTAATCCAACAGTCTTTTTTGCATTTTGATAAAAGAGATATCCATATCATTCCCGTAATTGTTATTGTCATTTTTTTTTTTAGGCTGAGCAACGTTTATCAGGAACATTTTCCTCAGACAAAAATGAGATTTTGTTTAGTGAATTTAAGATGAATTACAACAACGAGCCAGAAATGTACAAAAAGGGCACGATTTTAATCAGGAAGAAAATAAAAAATCCAAAAACACTAAAAATGAGACAAGTCGTTTTACCTTTGCACGAGGATTTGATTGGAGACCAATTTTGGAAGACAAACGAAGAACTACTGGCGATTAAACCGCACGGGATTTATGACTGGCCAGAAGATAGGGAATTACCGTCTGAAGTTTTAGTGCAATTACATATTTATGATGATGTGATAGAGAATGCTGAGAAATGTGAAATAGACGATGAGTGTAAAGAAAAAATTGATTCAGTATAATTTTATTGTTTTTTTAATGAAATAAAATAATTTATATTTGAAAATTAGACGTATGTTTCTTTTTGAAAATTATTTATAACAATAACAATAAATCTTTATTATTAGAGGGATACAAAAATAAATACATTATTTTATATAAAAACAAACTTATGGTGACATTTTTATTGGTAGTAAAAAAAGTTACTAACAATTTGGTTATATCATTGCATTTTTTTGGTTATATGAATTACATTCACATGTAAAAATATTACTTTTGGCATTTTGCCACAATGTTTAGCCAAAGTTAGTAAAATACATATAGAGAAGGTTGGTCCATTCCTCACTTTGATATGTTACCTGCTTGTTTGTGCAGTTGCAAAGCAACAGATGTAAAAGTCCACTCGCTAACATATTTTATTTTCAATTAGTGACAGTAATCAGATTTTGTGCAATTCCGGTTAAACAATTATGAACATCGTGACATTGATGACGTTTGACATAACCTCTATTAATCTTTATTATTATATTTCCACCCACTGACAGTTAATCAGTGTTGCCAACTCTAGACTGCCAGATGTCTGAAAATTTCGCTAAAAATTCACCAGAAATCACCGGATTTTATGTTTTGTTATAACAGGAATAAACCAAATACAAATGAACAGAACAACACTATTTAATGTTAACGAATAAAAAACGTATAATAACTAAAGATGCATTATATTCTAATTTTACTATTGTTATGATAGTATAATTATAATAGTATTATGTACAGGGTGTCCCATTAGTGCTAGTGCGTTCTCGGAAAATACCTTGATTCACGTTAAAGAAGCAAAACACCGAAGTTGCTTAGTTTTAAGAGCTCTCTTAATAACTCGGAAGTAGTATGACTTAGACCAAATGTTTTTTATTAAAAGGACACTCAATTTTCATGAGGGATTCAAAAACCAAATAATATACAGGGTGATCCATTTAAAACAAGCAAGTTGCATCCCTTACTATTTTTATGGCGCACCCTGTACAAATAAAAATATTTTTAGGTTATGCAGTTTTCAAAACCAAGCAACTTCAGTAAAAACACTTTTTTTCTATCTTCTCACGTTAAAAGTATCCAAATAAATTAAAAAATTCTTAGATGCGACTTCTTTAACTTTAATTTTTTTATTCAAATTATTTAATTAGTCATACAGATTAACTTTACGGACAATAAAATATCTATCGAGATGTCCGCATTCCTCGCCTAGATAAATGAAATGTGCTCTACCACATAATATTGTTTCTCTATTGAAATATTTGTCTATCTTCCCACTGAGCAAACACATTTAAGTAATGTTTTATAAACATTTAAACAATATTTAATGTTGCTACAATGTTGATATAACGTTATTTGTTTGTTTTTTGCTCAGTGGTTCACTTATTATAAAAAATAAATAATGATTGAATTTATCGTTTGAATATGTTTTTGAGCCGTAGATTCTTTTATTTACTTATCATAAATAATTTTATTCTGGAATTCAATTACAGTCCATGATTATAGTAAATGGCAAGCGCGGCAACACTGTTTTCACCAATTATCTGTAAAGAACGTGCGTTATCTCGAAATTGCCTTGCATATATATTTCGCGCTATTTTCGTATCCTCACTTTTTGTGTAACCGGCGCAGCTGCAGGGGTACCGTAGAAAGCAAGATACATCTCAATAACTACCGCAAAAATGCCGAAACCACAATACAAAGTCGGTGAGTGTTTAATCCTTCTTTGCAATAGTGTTTGTTGAAAAAGTAAAATTGTGAAGATTAGTGGGATTTTATGGTATTTTCGTGCACGTGCACATTGAGGTTAACAAAAGATCGGAATGTGTACCTATTTGAAATAATATACAATAATAATATTAATATGTTCAAATTAAGATCGTTTTGTTAAGTTGTGCTAATAAATTAAATATCAATTTGTTGCCCTGTTCAAAAATCTAAACACTATTCGAAAATATTGATACTATACAGGGTGTCCCATTAGTGCGGTCTCGGAAGATATCTCAGCTCTCGTTAAAGATAGAAAAAAAATGTTTTCACAAAATTTGCTTGATTTTAAGAGCTGCATAACCTAAAATTATTTTCAAATATACAGGGTGTCCCATTATTCCATACTTAATACCAACTTTGTTATTTTAAATGGAACACCCTATATATTATTTTTTTATTTAATCCGCCTTTAAATAACCTACACAAAGATATATCATTATCGGCACTTTAGGTAATTCGTTACTTAAAAAAAAAAATATTTTTTGAAAATTTTGGCAGTTTTAGTACACTACTTAAAAATTCACTGTGTTCGTATTTTTTAAGATACCAGTCTGAAATTTTACAAACATATGCAGTAAAGAATGCTCTATCCATTGACTATAACACATTTTAATATTACTTATAAAACCTAGTAAAAAACTACCCTCGAATATTTAATATTTAAAATGTACATTACTTCATTTTTTTAAATGGGACATCCTATATTTTTTTATTTTATCAAATCCGCAATAAAAAATGCTTTATTTCTTGTATAACATACCCTATATCTATTTTCATTAGTTTTGGAGATATTTACATTTTTCTGTCAAATACGGGAAATTAGGTCACAATCAGCATTAAATTAGTCTTTAAAGGTTGTCTAACTTTAATGGTATTTAGATATTTCAGTTTTACTTTACTTTATTTATTTATGACATATTATAATTACATTTATAATATCAAAGTAAACAATATAAACAAATTTTGTCATTTTTTAATATATCATGAATGCAATAAAGGAGGCCATGAAAAACAATTGATAAAGTAAACAAACGTATTTATTTGACATACAGATAAATAAAGTGCTGTTAACACTATTATTAATATTATTGAATTTTTGATAACGCAATAATGAATTTTTCAAAAGAAGAATTAATAAAAATGACATACGTTTTGGGTGCAAGTGAAGAAAATTGTTTTCTTGCAAGTCGAATATATGCACAAAAGTATCCAAATGCGGAACGGCATCCTAATGCAGCAGCGTTTGTGAGATTGAAGAACCGATTTGAAAGCACAGGAAGTATCATGTACCCTCTAAAATTAAAGAGAAAGAAAAGGACAACGAAAGAAGAGAATGAACATTTGGTAATTCAGTCCATTGTTGAGAACCCTCAAATTTCTTCCCGCCAGTTAGAAAAACAACTTGATATTCCCAAATCAACAATAAACAAAATAACAAAGAGATTCAAATTTCACCCCTATCACGTTCAGTTGGTGCAGGAATTAGGTGAGAATGATTTTTTAAAAAGATTGGATTTTTGTAATTGGGCGTTACAAAAACATCAAGTTGAACCGAACTTTTTTAACAATATTTTGTTTACCGACGAAGCGATATTCCATAGAAATGGTTTCGTTAATAGACATAATTATCATTATTACGATGACCATAACCCGAACCATATTGTTTGTATAGACCATCAACATAAATGGTCTCTTAATGTTTGGGCTGGAATTATTGGGAATAGGATTATTGGTCCGTATTTCTTTAATGGAAATGTTACTGGTGATACGTTTTTAAATTTTCTTCAAAATCAGTTCGAAACCTGGTTGGATGAATTGCCGTTAAGAACGTTACAAAATGCATGGTTACAATTAGATGGCGCACCACCACACTATAGTCGACAAGTTAAACAATATTTAGACCAAACTTTTCCTAACAAATGGATTGGAAGAGGAGGACCAATTCCATGGCCAGCGAGGTCACCCGATTTAACAAAACTGGACTTTTTTTATGGGGTGTTGTGAAGGAAGAAGTTTATAAAATACCTGCAACAACACAAGAGGATATGAAAAATAGAATTAGTAATGTTATGCGTGCCATTACTGTAGACAACTTAGTAAGTGTCAATCAAAGCTTCATACGGAGGCTTCAAGTGTGCCAAAACCAAAATGGAGGCCATATCGAACACTTAATATAATTATCAAATTCATTATATGCTAATCTGTTAATATTAATACGGTTTACTTGTTTTCATTGTCATTATATTGTTTACTTTTATATTATAAATGTAATTATATTATGTCATAAATAAATGATTTGAAGTAAAACTGAAATATCTAAATACCATCAAAGTTAGACGTCCATTAGAGATTAATTAAATGCTGATTGTGGCCTAATTTCCCATATATGACAGGAAAATGTTAATATCTCAAAAACTAATAAAAATAGATATAGGGTATGTTATACAAAAAATAAAGCATTTTTCATTGCGGATCTAATAAAGTAAAGAAATATAGGGTGTCCCATTTAAGAAAATGAAGTTATGTACATTTTAAATATTAGAAGGTAGTTTTTTATTAGGTTTTATAAGTAATATTATAATGTGTTATAGTCAATGGATAGAGCATTCTTTACTGCATATGTGTGTAAAATTACAGACTGATATCTTAAAAAGTAAGGACACAGTGAATTTTTAAGTAAAGTACTAAAACTGCCAAAATTTTCAAAAAATATTTTTTTCTGAAGTAACAAATAACCTAAAGTGCCAATAATGATATATCTTTGTGTAGGTTATTTAAAGGCGAATCAAATAAAAAAATAATATATAGGGTGTTCCATTTAAAATAACAAAGTTGGTATTAAGTATGGAATAATGGGACACCCTGTATATTTGAAAATAATTTTAGGTTATGCAGCTCTTAAAATCAAGCAAATTTGGTGAAAACATTTTTTTTCTATCTTTAACGAGAGCTGAGATATCTTCCGAGACCGCACTAATGGGACACCCTGTATATTCTGATAGTGGACACTTAACATTATTTTTGGCTTTTTGAGTCTGACGCAAAAGTGCAGATAACTAAAAGATTTTTTCAACCAGCAGCCACAAAAATTCAATGAGCAAGATATACATCGGTTAGTGAACCAATGGAATAGTTGTCTTAACTGTGACGGTAATTATTTGTAATAAAATTTTTGTTTGTTTATAAAGCAAAGATGGATTTTAACTAAACATTCCTAGTATATCCCTATTTTTATTAATAGATGTCATTAATTGTTACCATTAAGTCGATATTATCATGTAATGGTTAATTAGGATATAGCTGTAGGCTACAGCAATGTCGAAATTTTTATTAATTATCAATAATAATTCTTATTAACACGTTAACCACCAGAGCATATATTGCAAACACTTCCTGTGGGCCAAGAGCTTTTCTATGTTTTTAGACAATGTATAATGATAAACTAAATTTTACTTTAATAAAACTCTTTATTATTATTATTCATTATTTTCTCAACAGATAAATACAAACATCTAATTACAGGGAACTTAATATAATATAATGCTATGCTACCTTTTTACAAGAAAAATAGAAATGAAAAGAAAATAAAAAAAAAACAAACTTAAAGCCTTACAAACAATGCCAATGGTACCGATAAGTCTAACATTATTTCGATAAGGGATTTTCTGGTATCTACGAAAATATGTACTCTATTATTTAAGCCATTAAACATTCTAATCATTTTTATAATGAAATAGTGTGTGTGTTGTCCATTATATCAAGTGTTTTTTAACTAATTGGAGTAGTGGAGAGAAAGAAATGTACTTCTTGATATTATTTTAAGAATTTTATTTTCAATACATGTTTCGGCTTAGCCATCATCAGTAGAAAACTAAAAACAGATTCACACTAAGTTTAGATTATTTATAATTTTGTATAAGGTACATTGAAATAAAACATAGTTAAAATAAGTCACGTAAATAAAATGATCAAGATAGTTTTATAAATAAATAAAATGGCGGCTAATCTTGGATAAAAATTATTATGTATTGGGATAGATGTTGTAGGAGTATTATTAGGTAATATATATATGAGATATTTATATTAATTAGTATTATTCTGGGGGAAGTATAAGAGTTTATTTTATTTTTATTTACATAAGTTATTAAATTGTAGGGTATTTTTTATTGTTTGTGTTAAAGAGGGATGGATATGTCGGTTTTGCCGTTATGTTTTTGTGTATGTGCCTGGCTGGCCCGTGTCCGCGAGCACGCACACATACACATATAAATGAATGAGAAAATATTTTTATTTTTAAATAGAACACAAATGTATTCACAATTTTAACAAATTAGATAATGTAACTATTTATTATATGGCTTGTAATAGCAAAGATAAATAAAGAATATAACTTACACGTCAGGATATTGTTTATAAGTGTTTGTGTGTGTGTCATGTGTGTATTGGTTTTAATTTTATTATGGTGTTCTTTATACAAGCAATGTCATACTACGTCGCGTGTGTGTTTCGAAGAATGGCCGATAATGTTTTTCATGGTGGATGAGGTTAGGGAGGGGTTTAGTTTTATTGTATACTTTGTCGTGTATTGAGGGAAAGAGTAATTTTATAAAATGTTGAAATGTAATAATTAGTAATTATTAAATGTAATAAATGTATACAATATATATTATATAATATGGTTGTTATATAAAGTATGGTTAAGTTATTGTTAAGATGTTTATGAAAATTAGAAAATTAAGGTTTTATGGATAAAATTATAGAGTAGTTATTGTTTTAATTTGAAAATGGTTTTTTAATGTATTTGTAAAGGGGGTGAAGTTAGTTTGGATTTGGTAATTTAAACAGTGTAGGTCCTCGTTGCGTGCATTAAATTTATCAATTTCAAATTGCTCATATATAGATAATAGTCGTCCTTTATTAATGTTATGTAGGAGTTTAGAGTTATTAAAATCTTTAAAATTATGACTATGTATGTAAAGGTGTCTACCAAAATTGGACTTATGTTTTTGGTTAATATGTTCTTTTATTCTAATGCGCAACTGCCTGCCTGTTTCACCAATGTACGTTGCACCACAATCATCACATGATATAGACTAAACTCCATTTTTATCCAGTTTGTCAATTTTATCTTTGGGTTTGCATAAAATGGATTTTAGACTGTTCAGGGTTTTGAATATTGGGGTGATGTTATACCTTCTGAATGTATTGTTTATTTTGTATGCTAAATTATAGTTATAAGTGAGAGCACGGTATTGTGTAGGTGTTTTAACAGGTGAACTAGGGGTGTTGGAGTGGAGGGATGTGGTAATGGAATTGTGTTTGCGTTCGTATCTCTTAATCATTTTCTGAATGGATTTTGGGTTGTAGGCATTATTTAGTGCAATCTGTTAAATAATGTTAAGTTCAATATTGTAATTTTCGAGTGTCATAGGAGTGTTTTTTAAACGGTATATGTAACTATTGAAGGCTGCTGATTTATGTTTGTGGTGGTGGTGTGAATTGGATGGGATAATGGAGTCCATCTGAGTGGGTTTATGATAGATAGAGAAATCAATAGTTTGCTGCCTTTTTGTAAGTGTAAGGTCTAGAAAAACTAGCGAATTATTAATTTCTTTTTCAATAGTGAATTTAATTTTGTTATGTAATTGATTGATGTTGTTATGAAAATCGTTAATATGGACTAGATTGTCACCTTTCCAAATTACTAGGATATCGTCGACATAACGTTTCCAGGTGAGTATGTTTTTAGCTAGGGGTAACGTATGTATGAGATTTTCTAGATGGTCTAGGAATATGTCTGCAAAAAGGCAGCTGACTGATGAGCCCATAGGGAGCCCATCAGTCATTCTGTAGTATTTGTGATTGAATTGACAAAAATTTTGTTGGGTAATGAGTGTGGCGATTTGGTAAAAATGGCTGATTTCGTCTTCATCTTCGAGTGTATTATGTAAGTAGTTAAGGATAATTTCAAGTGTGTCTGGGACAGGTATATTGGTGAAAAGATTAACGACATCGAAGGATAGAATAGTGTAAGTTTCAGGAAGGTCTATGTTTTGTAAATGTGCTATTAATTTTTGTCTATTTTTAACTGAATATTTAGATTTAAATTGTAATTGTTGAAGGAAATAATTATTGAAGAAGTTAGCTAAGTATTGAACAGGAGTATTGTAAAAGGTGGCAATTTTTATAATTGGTGAATTAAGATGAGCTGAGGTATTGACATGTGGTTGAAAAAATAGTTTATTACCGCGAGATGTTAGTCTAGGAACCTAAAACTTCAGCTTACCTAGGATGTTAAGGTCATCAATTTCGTGATTTACTACCCCGTATAAGAATAGGATTAGAGATTTAGTACGTCTGTCACTCAATTCTTCGACATTAAATTTGTGCAAGAGGTTACCATATGTAAAATTCTACTTACAGTAATTTCGTAGCAGAGCTGGGCAGGATTCGAATCATTCAGTATTCGAATCCTGGATTCGAATCCTTTTAGAGGATTCAAAAGAGGCATTCGAATACTTTAGTTTAACTGGATTCGTGATCCGGATTCGTTACATTTTTTTAAGACGATTCGTATTCGAATCCAAATGTGGGTCATTCGAATCCATATAAAAGGATTTGAATCCTTATGAAAGGATTTGAATATTTATAAATGGATTCGAATATTCATAAAAGGATTCGAATATTTCTAAAAGGATTCGAATACTTACAAAAGGATTGGAATCGTCAAAAATAATTCGAATTAATTGTGAGGATTAACATGGAAAATGTCTTTTGTGTGTTTTTAAATTTCTCGTTAAATCACTGTTTTATACGCGTGGCGCATGAAGTAAAATTTCGAGTTTAGAAAAGCCCAGAAAATTTGTCTCGGGTCGCTGCGCGACCCTCGACAAATTTTCACGGGGCTTTTCTAAACTCGAAATTTTACTTCATGCTTAGTCTGGGAGTGGAAAACACTCGTTTAAATGAAGACAACCTTTTACAAGACTGTCTCAGTTTAAACTGAGTTGACCTTATACAGTAATGATATTGATTTTGACGTCATGTGAGGATTTCCGCTCGTGATAAGGCAACACCATCTTATATTACAGGCCTGGAAACGGGAATCGTGACGTCACAGCGGAAGGCCTACGCATAAGCGCGCCGCGCAAGTGATCGCTGGCCGGCGTGTTATAAAAATAAATATAATACTCGTTTAAAACAGTGGAATTGAAAATATATATAATTTATTTAATAAATGACAATACATATTCTTGTTTGCATATTTTTTAATCAATAAATGTAAATAAACAAGGACAATATAGGGGATATGTTTGTAATGCGCACTATAATATCATAATAATAGTAAAAACGAAACAATACACATGTTAAAATATACTTTATTTCTCAATGTATAGACATCACATATAATCCATGTATGGCTTAATATGAATTTCATCTACCATCAATGTAACAGTTTTGTCAGAATGTTGTAAGAAATTAAATTTTTGTTTTATATATAAAAGAAAATTCTCATCAGTTTGTTCTATGGCAGGATCTGCATTGTAACTTGAACACACTTTATGAATAGTTTTTGGATGTGGCAAAGTAATATTGTCTGCACTTCTCAAAAAGCGATACGCATGTGGTGAAATTGAATATAAAATACTACAATATATCATTAAATCAGATGAGTATCGAAGTTGATACTTTGAATATATTAACAAATTGATTTGTTCACGTATGAAAAATACTTTTTCAGTTTTATCATCTTTTACCAGCCCCATGATTTTTTCTAATATGTTATGAATTATGTCCAAATAATCATTTATTGTATGATCGGTTATATTATTTTCATTCTGTAATATATTTAGAGTATCTATTAAACTATTCATATCATTAATCGCAAGTGGATACGTTTTATTTTTAAATGTACTTAACTTACTTTGTCCTTTGTATAGTGAGAGTTTTAATTCTGTATTAATTACTGCTGATGATTTCACAACTGGCACATTTGAAGTGTCCAATAAGACAAATGTCACCGCACAAGTTGTTTTAATAATAGTCCATTCAAAAGGTATGTGAACATTTTCCAAGCACACTAACAATTGTTCAAATGTAGAAAAATTCCTCTCATATTCAGATTTAGACCGCACACTTTCTACAATAGCCAAATTTAAATTATAATTGTCTTTGCGGTGTCTCCGTTCTTCAGCACTTTCCCTCGAGGTTGGTGTTGAAGCAGACAAATAGCTCGCACAATTTGGAAAAATTGATGGTTTGGCACCCTTTCTAAGACGAGGTATCTGTAGTGGCATACTGAGTTTGTTCCCCGTTGCACTATCGTACCATTCAGTTTGTCGTTCAATTTCCTCCGTTTTAAAATGATGTTCACATACCTTAAAAACATTCATAATTAGCAAAACAATGTATAATCATTGTTAATTGATTACATTTTACGTGCATTGCATATAATATTTCAATATATCCAATGTAATATTTATAAAGTTGAATTTGCACGATCAAAATATATATTTATATAAAATTTAATAAATTTAATGTATATAAACTAATTGTAAGTAACCTAACAGTTATGCATTGTTTATTAACATTGTATTTATATATCATATCTCTTACAATATAATAAATTTTCAAATATACACTATATTGTTTGTATTAAATTCGAGGTTATGTTTTTTTCGTACATTCATTTGACGACAAATTACTAACTAATGGATAACATTCAATGTATAGATTACAAGCTAATTGTGTTAATATTATATCAACTGATTGGTTGTTGAGTTTTAACTTACCTTTGAATATTTAGTTGGCCGAAAATTGTCCCTGGGAATTGCTCTTACACACGCAGCGCAATCTTCGACGTTTTTGGGAAACGAAAACACGCTAACACGTTGCCCACCACTGTAGTTTCCCCTACAGTTGGGAACACAACACTTTATAACCATTTTTAATACAAATTGTTTATGCAATAAACGCGTGAAATGCCGAACGCTATGAAAATATGCGAATGAATGCGCTGTCATTCGATTAGTCAGCCGGCGACGATGGCCCATCTCTGTGACGTCACGGCTACGTCAGGAGCTCTGTGTTCAGGCCTGATATATTAGAAGGTGTTGGATAAGGTCGGCTCTTTTTAAATCGAGACAACCTTGCACAGTAATGATATTGGTTTTGACGTCATGTACGGATTTCCTCGCGTGACGACATCAACCAAGGTGTGAAAGTAAGTTTGTCTTAATTTAAACCGAGCCGACCTTGTATTGTTTAATTACCTTGATTGTTGGCGTCACGTAGGGCAAGTAAGTTTGTTAGCAATCAAGGTGGTTAGTGTATAAGGTTATCTTAATTTAAAACCGAGTCGACCTGGTTAGTTTAATTACATTGACTTTTCACGTCACGCGAGGAATTTCATGTGTGACTCCCTTTATTTCGCGGAACATAGCTATTTCTAATAAAATCAAACTGAATTTGCTATGAAATTCCAACATAATAAGTAAAAACCAGTATATTTTCAATTTTACAATATTTCAGTGTTTTATCCGTTTCGCTACTCAACTAAACCAAATTTTCAGAATTTTCTAAACTCTATATTTTACTTCGTGCGTAAACAAGGATAGTAAATCTATGTTACAAAACAAAAATTAACATTTCTTATGGCTTTTTTGCTAGTGTTTCGGTCAATTTGAATATAATTTCATAACTTTTCTCTGACTTTCCGGGTTTTAACGATATTCAGTGAATTTTTTATCTACGTAATTATCAGGCATTCGTTTTTTATTTCAATTTAAAACTTTAAACGAGTGTTTTCCACTCCCAGACTAAGCATGAAGTAAAATTTCGAGTTTAGAAAAGCCCCGTGAAAATTTGTCGAGGGTCGCGCAGCGACCCGAGACAAATTTTCGGGCTTTTCTAAACTCGAAATTTTACTTCATGCGCCACGCGTATAAAACAGTGATTTAACGAGAAATTTAAAAACACACAAAAGACATTTTTCATGTTAATCCTCACAATTAATTCGAATTATTTTTGACACACAAATACATCTTTAATCAGAGTAATAGGGAATCAGATGTTTAGTCTGTTATCAACAATGTTCAGTGTTAATAATAAATAATTAGGTTTTAAATATTTTTGTTAAAACAACTGGTAACGATATTTATATACTAATGGTTGCAAAAAAATAATAAAATCAAATTTATTCTTAAAGGATTTGTATTCGTGATTCGCAAAAACAGGATTCGAATCTTTGATTCGAATCATATTTATCTCTTACGAATCATTTATTGTAGTATTCGTGATTCGAATTATATTAGGTGATTCGGATTCGTGATTCGAATCCTTTTTACGAGGATTCGGCCCAGCTCTGTTTCGTAGTACCAAGTAACAGAGGCAAATTCGAGGTTAGAACGAATGTATGAAAAATACATTTTTTCAAAACATCAATGTTACGAAAGTCCTTACAAGTGCGATGGAAAAAGCCCAACAGGGTGATACTTTTGTCAAAATCTTATTTATCAAAAGTTTATCCTAGATCTTTAATTGAGTTTATACGTTCAAATAATACATTGTTAATACCCTAATCATATATAAAATAGTATATTGTGTATCTAGTGCGTGAAGTAGACTTTTTTAAACAAGCGTGAAGATTGCAAAACGAGCAAAGCGAGTGAAGCAATCACGCGAGTGTAAAAAAGTCTTCACACACGTGTTACACACTATACTTTTTCTACGACTACACGATTTAATAAATTCCAAAACACAAATAAACTATTAACGTAAAGTATTTATTTATCTTTATAATAATTATTATTAATTGTTACAGTGCAGTTGGTTAGGTACATTACACCAGAACTTTCGTTGGATGTAGTTTTTAGACAACTATTGTTATTATTATTGCTAATATTCAAAATTTTGTTTAAAACGTCTTGCTTCTTTGTTTTCAACATAACTTTCTGCAACAGCAGAACTTTTCCAGCCTCCGTGCTTTTTTAAAGTTAACAGATCGGCACCAGCTTCAACTAACAGAGTTGCAGAAGAACGCCTAAAGCAATGGCCGGTATATTGCTCAGGATTTGGCAATTATGAAAATTTTGCAACATCTGCGGGTACCTTTCCAATTTTATTAATGCCGATAACTTGACGGGTACATTTTCCTTTTTGATAATTAATGAAAAATTTCTTTTCAGCGTAATTTTTAGGGCGTAGAGCTAAGTATTTTCTGTAGTATTCTAAATGTAGTGTTACAGCAAATTTTCTTGAAATTTTTGTTTTAGTGTCTGGTACAACTATGAGAAGAGATGATCCAAAATCTTGAATATCCTCTACATTCAATTTATATAATTCGTCTCTTCTCAGGGCACCAGCAAGTCCAAAAATTAAAACGACCTATAGTAAGAAAATAAATAAGAATTTTGAAAACTATGCTGCATTCCACTTACCTTATTTAATAAATATATATTATCGGGTGCTTCATTTATAAATTTAAGGATATGTTCTTTATCCAAAACTCGAGATTTCTTTGGAGTATATCCTTCACTTTTTCTCTTTAAAAATGATATTACTTTAGTATAATTACCAATGTTTATGTTATGGTTGACATTTATTGTACTCTTCAACATTGAATAGTGACTCCAAAGTGTTGAGGGCTGGAATTTTGTCGTCAGTTCTGCGAGATATGTTAAAATTACGTTTTCCGAAAATGAATTAATTTCATGTTCAGTGCGCCATTCCATGAATGTTTTATAAATGTTTTCATAAATATCAAGAGATTTTTTCGGCAACAGCGACGAACTAGCAGCGTTTGCTGCCGCAATAATCCTTGGTGGGGTATTAGGCCTCTCTGGAGATAGTGATGTCTGCATTTTAACGTTCACCAATGTTCACCAACACACAAAACAGCACAAACTTAACGAAATGACATGTGTCATTTAAAAAATCACCGCCATCTAAAAATTGTTCACCGATGCTGAAAAGTGTATTGGCTCTTACGGCAGCGGTGCGTGAAAGAAATCCCATAAGAATTGCATTGTACTTCACGCATCGGTATGAAAAATCAAATTTCACACATTTTTATCGATGTGTAAAATTGTATTTCACAAATAGGAGTAGAAAAATATCTTTTTTACGATAATATGACATACTACTGACTATATTTATATCGTATGTTCAATTAAAAAAAATCTCTGAGTGCCATGGAAAATATTCTAGGTTGGCAACTCTGAAAATTTACATTATAATTATTGTGTCTGATGTTTTATATGTCAATTCCTGAAGTGTGTAGCCAACTTAAATTTGAAAAAAGATTAAATCATGGCACTCTAGAGGTTTTTTTTAATTGAACATATTATAGTATTGCTATTGGCAAATTACCTGTACAAGGCAACGCAATCCTAACATCTAGCAGTCATTTATTGGTTAGAGATCATAACTATCATCACTACCTAGCAGTCCCTAGGTACCACTCTGGCACCACGTCCCTAGGTACCACTCTGGCACAAGTGGAAAAGTATACAGCGGTCCCTGGGGACCGCAGTGGCGGTTAGCTTGTTAAAATACACTTTTGCCTTTGATGATTTGACTTACTTATTTATTTCATGATGATTAACAGCTGATATCAAATTGGCCGATTGGGGCCGCAAGGAAATCACCTTGGCTGAAAATGAGATGCCGGGGTTGATGAGTCTCCGCAAACAACACGGTACCACGAAACCCCTGAAAGGAGCTCGCGTCGCTGGATGTCTGCACATGACTGTTCAAACAGCCGTACTTATCGAGACTTTATTAGAATTAGGTGCAGAGGTATGTATCTAAACTTAAAAAGGTAACTGCTATATAGTAGAGCGTCGATAATCCGGATTAATTGTGACTGGTCCCTCAAAATGTCTGGATTTTCAAAAAGAACCAAAAAATGGTCATTTGAGTTCATAACAAAAAGAAAATTTGCTAAAACCATTAATAACTCACTTTAGTAGTTAAATAGTTGGAGCAAATTAATAAACCATTCATTAATATGAACTTATTATGTATTTTAATGAAAGAACATACATACATAAACTCTGTTTTCTTTAATATGACCAAACTTAGGGTGTATTTACTGCGAACAGTTGCAGTCCTGCTTTAATAGTATTTTAAACATCAAATTTTAAGATGTTGGTAAAGGATTATCAATGTGACAAATAATTCTTAATTTGTCAAATAAATTGTCACGGAGCAAAGATTATCAGAAAAGAGAACGCTCCAACTTGTAACTTTACAACACATACAGGGATTTTTTCTTTTAAGTATACTTTCACATATTCCATATAAACATTTGTAAAATTTTGAACATCAAATTTTGAGATGCTGGTTAATGATTATCAATGTAATAAATCATAATTTGTCAAATGAATTGTCATGCTGTAGAGATTTCCAAAAAAGAGAACGTTACAGCTTGCAACTTTACAACACATATAGGGATTTTTTCTTTTAAGTATACTTTTACATATTCCATATAAACATTTGGAAAATTAATGAACATGTAATCAAAACTAAGCAGAATATTTTGAACTTCACTTTAAATCAGTGTTTTACACGCGTGGCGCATGAAGTAAAATTTCGAATTTAGAAAAGCCTGATTTGGCTTGGTCGCTCCGCTGTGCTACGCGTCCAATCCAAATTTTTAGGCTTTTCTAAACTCGAAATTTTACTTCATGCTTAGCCTGGGAGTGAAAAATACTCGTTAGAGTTTTAAATTGAAAGTTTTTAATAAGATCATGAATGTCTAAAAATTTACATTAAAAAATTGTAACATGTATTTAGAACTTTTTTAAAATTTGAACATATAATTGGGCAGATAATAAAGAAGACAGATATTCCTGAGCTAGGAATATTACCTGATCTTTCTATCCTACCTGATCCTGAGACATTATTAAATTGGTAGTAGATACAAATAATTTCAGGCGGTGATAGGTAAATAACTTTTTAATCGTAATCTTTGGGAGTTAATTGAATCGTCATATTAATATCAGATTTCGATTCACATGACCTACAAATTAAAAGTTAACTTACAACATAACATGTGATTAATCTTGACCTAACCTAAAACACACAACCTGCATCACACCACTAAATTCTTGAAATGTCAAATTTGATTGGTCAAATTAAAAAAAAACAGATTATATGTACTTTTTTTCACCGGAACTGAATCTGGATTATCGACGATCCGGATTTTTGTTGCCAGGATTATCGACGCTCTACTGTATTTGAATAAATTTGTGCGAAAGTAATTAATAAGTTATTGTAATAATTGTTATCTAATTATAGCGTATGGTAAATTAAAGATAACCGCTAGAGTGCCATGATTTAATCTTTTTTAAAATTTAAGTTGGCTACACGCTTTAGGAAGTGACATATAAAACGTCAGGCATAATATTAATTTCAGAGTTGCCAACCTACAATATTTTCCATGGCACTCTAGAGGTTTTTTTATTGAACATATGATAATAATTTAATCAAGGTTATTTTCTTAATATTTTGTGATAACTAAGTAGAATTGCATGCTATGAAGGTTTTTTTATTTATTTATAGTTTAGCGTGACTTTGTTTTATTTCAGTGTTCAAAAATATCATCTTATTTATATATGTATATCTTTAATTAATTTCTCACTTAACCCGTGGTGAAACAACAAATAAGTGAAACAAACCAAGTGTTTTAATTTAATTTTAATTTAAATCATCCAGTATTTATATATGTAAATATCAAAATATAGGGTATATATTGATACTTATGAAATATATATCAACTTCTTGATAATTATTCTTGTTCATAAATATTAATAGTTATATTATTTATTATTTACACTGTTAAGTGTACATGTCCCAGTTTAAATAAGTATTCGTTGTTGTTTTAAAAGGGTTCAATTTGAAGCTTTAAACACATGTTTTCCACTCCCAGACTAAGCATGAAGTAAAATTTCAAGTTTAGAAAAGCCTGAAAGTTTGGTTTGGTCGTGTAGCGAAGCGGAATGACCAAACCAAACTTTCAGGCTTTTCTAAACTCAAAATTTTACTTCATGCGCAACGCTTCTAAAACACTGAAATACCGTGAAAATCACAATATGCTACTAAAGCAGACTGCTAAAGGTGTATATTTTGAATTTCACTTAACACCAGTTTTTCATACGCGTGGTGTATGAAGTCAAATTTTGAGTTTAGAAAAGCTTATAATTTTACTTTATGCTTAGTCTGGGAGTGGAAAGCACTCGTTTTTTAAGCTTTGCATTGAACTCTTTTAAAAAACAACGAATATCGGAAAATTAAATCCGCATGTAAACTTGAAAGAAAAATAACAGGTGCGTTACAATTTAATAGTTTTGTGTATTCCATAAATATCCATGATATAAATTATGATAAATATCGTGATAGATATCTCATAATATATATCGTCCGAACCCTGTTTTATTTACAGTTTAATGTATTGTCATTAAATTATTAATCAAATGTGTTAACTTTAAAAAGTATGACATTTATTGACTCATAAGATTTTATTATATACTCTATTCAGCAAATGTTGGCATTCACATCGTTCAAGGTAATTTGTAATAGCTCGCATTGGTGGAATGTTAAAATGGGGTTTCTTCTTCTGTGAGATTATTGGCCCTGGCTTTGAAGCTCTGTTAAAATGGGGTTTTATGTACTTAGTTATTTTTGAGTTTATGTTTATTAAAAACTAGACCTAATCACTAAGCAGTTATTTCTATACTTATTTACACTAAAATAAACTAATACACACTATGAAAAACACTAAAAACTCATAAAAAAACTAAAACAGAAATACCCAGAAAATATGAAGTGGTTAGTGACTTAGTGAATGCCACACTACTGATGCTTCTAGTGAGCGTTGCACTGGGGTAGACATGCGCTGTAATGACTTCATTCTCTAATCCATCGCCACACGTTTTCGAGCGGTAAGCACTGTTGTTGGTACTTGTATCAGGAGTCACAAGACATACGTTTCTATTATTTGCTACGATGGTGTGCACATAATAGTACAAAATGGTAGAAAAACTGCTTGTCTTTGATGCATACTTAAATTGATGACGTGAATGCCAACATTTACTGAATAAACTATAGATAATGATTCAATATACTGTAGAAATTGTTTGACGACTTTTTTATATTGTTAAATAAAATAATATGCGAACCACTAAATTTTGTTTTTAGAAGGAATCTCGATGGTAAACAGGTATTGGATATTTTCTTATGTTTTCGAATTAAAGACAAATATGCAATTATTAATGTTTGCAAAATATTGAATCATCTCTATTATTATCCCTTAACTAGGCACTCCTAAATACTAACGTAACTAGGTGCATGCGGTCTCTATTGATCTCAATATATGAATCTGCAAAATTTTATAAAAGAGGAAAAAAAAAACAAATCATTTGATATCATTCATTATTAATTAATTTTCAATCAATTTGATTTTAAAAATATTAATAATGTTTAGAGTTTATATCATTTAATTATTATCTTTCAATCAATTTTAAAAATAAATAAATAATGTTAATAGTGATTGGGGTCTTAAAATACCTCTTGCTCCTAGTTAAGCGTTAATAATTTTAGACATATGAGAAATTTATGCAGTATATCACAAATTATTGCATTCATTATTATTTATGAAAACTGTAATAAACAATATTATCTGACACAGTTATTTTTTCCACTGATATTTGCATAACAACTCTTTTCAGTGTTGTCACATAAGAAAAAAGCTTATTTCGAGAGATGTACAGAAGAATTACATAATACAAATATAGATAACCTTTTATGAACTCAGTTACTCAAGGGTATCATTAAATTACGAATTTCGTTGGATTTACCAAGGTTAACAGTAATGATTAAAAATTCATATTCTTTCAGTAATATTAATTCAATAAAATATTACGATTACTAATCTACATATAAGGATTAAGGATTGATTGTCGGGAGAGCAGACGTAGCCGCGCCCACTTAGGCCAAGTTTTAGGCCCATTGTAGTGCCTCCCTCCTGATGGTCAGACCCTCTCAGCACTGTTGGCGATTGCCAATATTTGTGCGGCGGACCAGTTCCATCCGGGTCCTTCACGTTTGGGGGGGTCTTCCCTTAACATAATGTCCCTTAGTTTTGACAGTGCCTTGCTGTCTCATCTTCTTCGTTGCATCCTTGCCATATGGTATCATTGGTGATTCCCATTTTGGTGAGGTGCTTTTGGAAGCTGTAGTGTCCGGTGATGTAGCCGGTCAGTGTTCTAAGGTTTTTTTTTGGAGATTTCTAGGAACTTCTTTGTTTTTTTACGGTCAGGTGTTGATATGCCTTGGTTTGGCCGCATATGAATTGGTTTGGCCACATATAAATATACAGGGCACCCATTTTTTGAGCTGCACTGTGAGGATTTGCTTAATTGAAGAGATAGAGAATCAGTTAAAGGGAGCAAAGCCGTCTATTATAATGCTACCTAATAATCTGCTTTCAAATTTAAAATATTTTCAATTGTTTCGATCTAATCATCAAAAGAACTGAAAACAGGTGTTTGATTTAAAATTACCCAATATTATAATTTCGTTTGATCAATAGTGCTGTAAACAAAGTATTTATTGTAGATATATTTATGCTGCACTTATTTACCTACCTATTTATTGATCTTAGGTTCAGTGGTCGAGTTGTAACATCTTCTCCACACAAGACCACGCAGCTGCCGCCATAGCCAAACGCGGAGTCCCCGTCTACGCATGGAAAGGCGAGACTGACGAGGAATACATCTGGTGCATCGAACAGACTCTCGTATTCCCCGATGGAAAACCGTTCAACATGATCCTCGATGACGGCGGTGACTTAACAAACTTGGTACACGAAAAATACCCACAATACTTAAAAGACTGCAAAGGCATCAGTGAAGAAACCACAACTGGTGTACATAATCTATACAAAATGTTCAAAGAGGGAAAATTGAAAGTGCCAGCAATTAACGTTAACGATTCAGTAACTAAAGTAAGTAGATAGATAATTTTTTGTTTTTTAATAAATATTTGAATACTTTAGTTAAAAAAATTCCCAGCGTTCATTTTATTCATATAAAATAGATAGATAATATGTTTAATTAATTTCTCACTTAATCGGTGGTGAAACATTTTTGAATTTAATTCTAGATATTTAATCAAAACACTTGGTTTGTTTCAATGATTTATATTTTCTCCAACTAGTTTTTACCATTGGTCACATTCCTCCTTGAAGATGATTAACGCTCGAAACTAAAAAATAAATAAAAATTAGGTTAGATTAGGCGAAACTAATTGGAGAAAATATAAATCAGTGAAACAAACCAAGTGTTATAATTAAACATCCAGAACTGGATAGATAATTATATAATTTTAGCAATGATAAAACCCAATTTTCTTTATAGAGTAAATTCGATAACCTCTACGGCTGCAGAGAATCGCTCATCGACGGAATCAAAAGAGCAACTGATGTTATGCTAGCCGGGAAAGTCTGCGTTGTCGCCGGTTACGGAGATGTCGGCAAAGGCTGCGCTCAATCCCTCCGTGCCTTCGGCGGTCGTGTAATCATCACTGAAATCGACCCAATCAACGCTTTACAAGCCGCGATGGAAGGCTACGAAGTAACCACTATGGACGAAGCGAGCAAAGAGGGTCAAATTTTCGTGACGACTACCGGTTGCAAAGACATCATCATCAGCCAGCATTTCAATAACATGCGCAACGACAGCATCGTCTGTAACATCGGGCATTTCGATTGTGAAATCGACGTCGCTTGGCTGGAGAAGAATGCGAAATCGAAAACCAACATCAAACCACAAGTTGATCGGTACTTACTCAGCAACGGAAACCACGTTATTATTTTAGCAGAAGGTCGTTTGGTTAATTTGGGTTGCGCCATGGGACATCCGTCTTTTGTCATGTCGAACTCTTTCACGAATCAAGTTTTGGCCCAATTGGAGTTGTGGAGCAAGCCTGGAGAGTATGCTATCGGTGTGCACATGTTGCCTAAGCAATTGGATGAAGAAGTCGCACGTTTACACTTGGATCATTTGGGGGTTAAGTTAACTAAATTGTCGCCTGAACAATCTAAATATCTTGGTGTGCCAGCTGAAGGCCCATACAAACCAGATCATTATAGGTATTAAATATGGTTTTCCAACAAAAAATACAATAAATATTTTAACATATTTATATAACTATTGTTTTTTTATTGCCCTTACCATACAGAAAGTTTTATGTAACACCGAACATGCCCTAACATTTTTAATGTAAATTTGTTTGTTTGTTCTGGGATGCATCAAAGCATTGAGTGTGATTTAATTGGCTAAGATTTTAGTAGTTCTAACGCAATTTACATTTTATGTCAAAATGAAATGTATGTAGTATGTTCAATAAAAAAAACCTCTAGTGTGCCATGATTTTATCTTTTTTTAAAATTGAAGTTTTCTACACGCTTGACATAAAATGTCAGACATAATAATTATAATGTATAATTTCAGAGTTGCCAACCTACAATATTTTCTATGGCACTCTAGAGGTTTTATTTTATTGAACATACGATATTAAACAGCACAGATGAATAGGAAAGGACAGATTTTGCTTAAACGCAAAAATAATAGAAAAACAGATTCCTGTTACTTATGTTTATATTTAAAGATAAATTTATACATTGCTTCAATTTTACTTTTTTTTTGTTTCGGGTCCACCAACAAAAAATGCCCTCCCGAAACTGATTTTTCGGCAGATTTAAATATAAGTATTCTAAATGTAAAAAGCGTGGTGAGGCCGGTTAAAATGTTTACGTCTGCCATCAGCACAAAAACCTTAATTTTCTTAAATTTGTTTTTTTTGTTTACTAAATACTCATTAAAAATAATGTAGATGTATTAATTACTTTATTGACTGTATAACTTACAATGACTTGAAGGTATGTTCCACGAGAGTATTAATCTTGATTGTCTTGAACTGTCGATGCCTTGCTTTCAGCAAAATAGTATGTTCCATATTCCCACACACTGCACTTACCATAAAAGCACAAGATTTAATAACTGACATATTTCATTTTGAAGGTACATGTACCTAATTTACATTAGTCCTAATTTGCATTAGAACTACTTAAAATCGTAACCAATGAAATCACACTCAATGCCTTGATGCGTCCCAGAACAAATCGAACATGTGAAAATTTACATTGAAATTTTTCTAGCATGTTCAGTGTTATATAAAACTGTATATTTATATCGCCCATCACGCCTCACAGTCAGCACTATAATTAATTGTTAAATAATAAAATTGACGTTTGGTCCACAATTTGCACCTTTAGTCTAGTATTTATACTTCGCAAGTGTAACATTTGAACAATGTGGAGTAAGAGTAATCTTTTAATAATAATTATTTTTTTTTTCATAGTTTGAATACTTCTTGTTTTAGCCACCCTGCACTATTTTATGGAAATCCACGGGGATCTCGGTGATTTGAGAGATAAAGAGTTGGTTAAATGGGGGCTTAGTTGCATATTTTATCCCAATAATAAGTTGTAAACAAATTTAATAGATCTTTTGTTGTCGAGACAATATCTCGACAACAAAAGATCTTTTAAATTTGTTTTCAATTTATTATTGGGATAAAATATGCAACTAAGCCTCCATTTAACCAACTCTTTATCTAAAATATGATTTTTTAACTATACAATCTAGATATTTATAACTTTGATATTATACAAGCATTTCTTTTCTGAATTTAGTTGATGTGTACAAATGTTTATAAAGTTTAAACAGATTTCTTCTGGATCTATAGAATTCTATCAATAATTGTTTTTTATGTCTTTGTTTATATTCCTTATTTTGAATTATTGATATCTGTTTTTTTTTCATGTTCACTTTCGACTCATAACTTTAATTTAAATAAGATGATTTTTGGTTTTTCTTTTGGATAATAAAAAGTTATGATTATTTATTGAAATTGATACATATTTATTTAGTATTTGAACAAATGTCAGCAAGAAAAACAAATAATTTTCATTATAATTTTATTAAAGAATTCGATCCATCAAATTTAACAAAAAAAAAAAACATACTTGTTGCAATAAACTTTCATTTCAAGGGAGGCGCGACAGATTTCCTAAAGAGTAGGTGAAGTGAAATAAGGCTATAATACTGTTTCAATCTAACTAAAAAACCCAAATTATAGCAGAGAGGGGGGCGCGGAGTTATGGGGGAGGGCACGACCTGAAAAAGGTTGAGAACCCCTGCAATAGTGCAATACCCGGGGTACCTAGTTACCTAGGTAACCGTTATTTTATAAGACGACAAACCAAAAATGAAACTTTAAGAAATAATCAAAACATTTATTAAGTAAAATTACAATTAGTAAATGTGATAAATATGAAATTTTCTTCGGGCAATAATAGTCTTCACATATATCTCTTGTGCACACCAAACAGAGCTGGGAGGAATCCTCGTAAAAAGGATTCGAATCACGAATCCGAGTCACCTAATATGATTCGAATCACGAATACTCGAATAAAGGATTCGTAAGAGATAAATATCATTCGAATCAAAGATTCGAATCCTGTTTTTTCAAATCACGAATACAAATCCTTTAAGAATAAATTTGATTTTATTATTTTTTTGCAACCATTAATATATAAATATCGTTACCAGTTGTTTTAACAAAAATATTTAAAATCTAATTAATTATTATTAACACTGAACATCTTTGATAACAGACTAAATATCTGATTCCCTGTTACTCTGGTTAAAGATGTATTTGTGTGTTTCTGAACTTCACTTCAAATCAGTGTTTTGTACGCGTGGCGCATGAAGTAAAATTTCGAGTTTAGAAAAGCCCGAAAATTTTCACGGGGCTTTTCTAAACTCGAAATTTTACTTCATGCTTAGCCTGGGAGTGGAAAACACTCATTTAAAGCTTTAAATTGAACTTTAAAAAAAAAAAACAAAGAATATCTAAAGATTTACAGAAAGTAGGCTAAATTTGGAATATGTATACTTAAAAGATAAACTCCCTGTATCTGTTTGCTCCGAAGAAATATGAATAAGTATAAACCATAATGAAGATAACAATTCATTCTCAAAAACACTCGTTAATTAATATTATACACAATTGACGTTTGTTAAACAATGGCGGTGACAAAGAAAAAAAATGTATTTTTAATCTTCTAGTAGAAATGCGTTTTATGTTAAAAGAAGTAAACTATCCATCTTTCAGCTAGTAGTACAAATTCTTTCTGCTAGCAGCAATCGTACTTTTAGTAGTAGATGAAATAATTACTATTTTGTTCTTTCTACCATTACTAGGACTTTCTGCAACTAGTTGTAGTACAGGCTCTGTCTGCTGGTGGTAAGATACGATAAGCCAGAACCATCTGAACTAGATGCTCTGTTAATAGCAGTAGTTCTTTCTGCTAGTAGAAATAGTGTTTTTTGCTATGAAAAAAACGACTGCTAGGTCTTTCTGCTACTAGTAGTAGTACAGGCTCCATCTGCCGGTGGCAAGATTTGAAGCTAGAACCATCTGAACAAGAAGCCCTGTCTCCCAATAGCGGTAGTTGTTTCTGTTAGTAGAAATAGCGTGTTCTGCTAAAACGTAAACGTTTCTATCAGTAGTAGTAGTT